>OX382199.1:3415293-5915293 GCA_947507515.1 Eulithis testata | reverse complement strand
CCGTATTCCCATGGAACGATACGATTTTATACGCTTATCGACTTTAGCGATCGACAACTAAGCGATCGATAAGAACGGTACTTGCACTGCAGGCATGGAAATAGAACAGACGCAGTGAATCGTGATATTGAGCCCACTTTATTGTAAACTGGTAAGATTAGGTCTAGGTCTAGGGCTATATTCGAAATGATCTACGTACCTAGATGTTTTTTAAATAAAATGTTTGTTTTATTACTTTACCCAAATAATTTAAAGAAAACAAACGGATTCAACGATTTCACTTTTAAAAAGTTAACCTTGCTACATTACTTCTAAAGAAAGGAATACCTACATAGTTTGTTTACGTTTAATCTCCGAAAAGTTAAATGAGAGGAAAAAATAAACGGCTCTCGGTGACTACACAATAAGATCTCAGAGTACAGGATAAGGTGGATAAAAAGTAAGGCGTGCCTTATCTAAATCCAAATGTAGGTTCGTAGAGATACTATATAAAATATTGAATACCTACTCTCTCTGGGTTAATTTAACTAAAGAGAAGGGTACTTACGATTGGAGGAAGTCACTGAACGTGTAACAAATCTGGAGACTGAACAATAGGAAACATTTCGGTAGCGATACTGAAACACAATAAAGGCACTCGAGTCATCTGTCAGCATTTTTAAATTGCATCAGATAGAAGAACAATCACTACAACAGTATTGTACTAGATCGACAAAGTGTGAAAAATGAAGACAATTTGTGGTCTTGATTGCATAAATTGGAAATAAATGAAACAGGTGCGAGCATCTTGATATAATCTATCGTGAAATCAGCTTACAATTACAGCGAGAGCCAGTTCAGAAGAACATTCGGTCTCATTCAACACAGTGCTCTGCACATCTTAACTTGACCATCGAACACTTGGCAAGGCTTTTTTAAACAATTAAATAAGAGTACCGATGTATGTACTTTTTACTTCTTCTTCTTCTCTTTTATATGCCCCCTGTCCATCATTTTGACAGTGAAGTCAAGTCATTGGTCAATATAAGCCACTACTGACAAAGCCATAAACCAAGAAGTTAAAGTTGAAGCGTAAAATTAAACGTGACATTTCTAAAGTGACAGAATGGATCGTCCTATAAACCAAGAAGTTGAATATTTTACTTTATGAAAACGATGACTCCTTTGTTTTTGAAGCTCAATGGTTTCGAGAAGGTTGGCAATAGCTTCTGAGAAAAGGCAGGTGTTGCCTAACAAGATTTATATGGCTAGCGGTCGCAAATCCTATAGTAAAAGCGGATTTTTACCGTCAAGTGGGTTTGCAAAAACCAGGGTGTTACCCAAATGCAGATCTTTGAACGTTTGTATCATTCCATTTATGCTGAAATAGATTAACCTTCTATTGGATATCAACTTCAAGCTGACAAATAAGGACCGATCGGTTTTCAGCGGTTATAAATATCTCAAATCAAATGACGCTAGCTACAGTTTATAATTATAGTGATACAAAGTATACAACAGGTACACAACGACCTCTTTTTTCGATCAAGGGTAAAAATACAGTCTGCGGCGCTTCTACTCATTCACTACAATCGGACAAGTACCGTTGACTTTTAAAATTATTTTTCTTTTGCTGACCTAGAACTAGCTTTTCATGCAAATTCGTCGCAACTCTCCATAATTTCCGGAACGAAAATATTTTCTGGTTCACAGTTAGTGAACTTTTTCTTTTTGTTTTCGTGTTCCCAGCCAGTCTTATTTGGAGACCACCGAGATTGAAATGGCTTAAAAATCAACGTGTAGCTACATACCGACCCATTTTATATTTCTTGCAGTTGATAACTTTAAATTGGGTGCCAAAACGCTTCATTTTATTTTTCTTGGTAGAGCAGCCGAACTGAGATGTACCGCAGCAGACCCTCCCTTCTAATTATACAGAATACTTTCAAATACCGCTTCATTAAAGTTGTTAGTATTCAGAACCGTTTTTTGTTCGCGACTTTTCGTACGTATTGTAGACAATTATTAGTCAGACAACGCCCGTTTCAGTTAATTAATAATGACAACGCTTTCGACAAACATTCTTGTCTTACTCGTAAAATTACATTTTGGGATTCGCAAATAATATGAAAATTCTTTTTACTATTCTGACATTTACCTTCTTTAATACTTATCTACTGCTCACATCAAAATAGCAATTTATTGGGAACGAGAAATTGAGGACCCTTACGGATCTGATTAGTCGGTCAACCGCTCTGCGCTATACGGATCATCACGAATGTAATCTGTGGATCCAATGCGACACAAGTTCAATTCTAAAAATGTATATCCAACGTTTAGTTAATTAATGGGACGATATAAAGTAAAAAAAGATAAAGTAGCCCAAATAAACGGGTAAAACAAATCGCTATTGGGATTTAGCTGAGATGTCATAAAAGTCGCAAAGCGACCATTTTGACAATCCCAATAACAAAATGTTTACTGGATTAAAAATGCATTCGTATCGGAATACCTTTTGATTACTTTTCTACTCTCTAGCGGTTGTATATATATTTGTCTTCGATTTGAAGCAAGCAGATTGGCAAACATAGCCGCAGGCCAAAGTATTATATTCGAATTTCATAAACTTTGATGCATTTTGTTTGATTCATACTGTGAAAGTTATGCCGTGTGATGTGACAGACTGGCGCCGCGCCGCGCCTGTCCAAACTTATAAGGCTAGTTGGATTACTTAGGAAGCCACTAAAAATTTACGGGTTCGGGTATCCGTCGTTTGTAATATTTAGGCTCGAAAAAGAGCACGTGTTCCACACACACTTTCCAAAGAGTTGAGCTGAGTTTCCAGAGACGGGCCGCAAATTACATAGATCAACGTAACCACTGGGTCCCGGAAGAATGCTACTGCGTACCCGTCCCTTGGGTAACCACGAACGATGGAACATCGTGAAGCTTTAGATTTATATACTTTCCTGAGACAAAAACGTAAAAAAAGGAACCCTAAAAGTAATTTATCGAATCGAATAAGGTCGAGAACGGACGTGTCACACTGATGGCCATTTAGCATAAAAACTTGGTGCCATAAATCATAAAGTTACTGTGGAAGTCGGCTGCCGGCGAGAGATGGGCACTTAAAGTTAGTTTAATGTAGTATCTAGTGCTGCAAGTTACTCAACTTAGTTGCAACTTCCATCCAGATAAGGAGTTTGTGCACACTAAACTTGCATAAAGCTTTGCATACTTAGTGTGTTCGTTGTTCAGCCGTTTAGGAGTTTTGTAAATTATGTCACGGATATAACTTTTTCATACTGAAACACTTTACAGAAAAAAACTTTTAAGTAGGTACACACCTAAGTTTTACAGTTTACTATTTGTACATTAATATAGATAAGAAGATTATATTTTGTTGATCATCATCATCATCTTCTTGCCCTTTTCCCACTTTATGTGGGGTCGGCACAACATGTGTTTTCCTTCCTGCTCTTCTATCAGCCGTCACATCTGAGGTGTCACTCCTTTCTTACCCATATCATTTTTCACGCAGTCCATCCATCTTTTCTTTGGCCTACCTCTACTCTTATATCCATCTACATTCATATCTAATTATAATATTTTATAATATAACATTTTAATATAATATTTTGTAATAAAATATTCTATAATACCTATAATATTTTGTTGATATCAACTGTATTTAATTGTATTTTGTGGTTTAGGTAAACCATTTATAAGAATGTATAAATTTGTTTGGTTAGGTTAAGCTAGATTGAAAGGTTATAAAACGTAAAGCTCTAACGGATGAACTATGATCCATAGTCCGTGATATTTAATTTAAATCACGTATAGCGTAGGCAATGTAGGTATAACCTACTTCAATATTGATAAAGTCAAAAATAAGGAGTAGCGGCCATTTTTGTGGCAGAACTTATATACCCGAAAGTGTTTGCACAGGACTTCGAGGGCCTAAACAAACAAAGGAGACCGATTGAGCCATCTTTGACTGTTCTTACTCTGCCACCGAGACGACATGTACACGATATCGGCGGAAAGCTAATCTCATACATTCAGTACTAAATGCAACGTGTCGGTGCCGACACCGGCTTCTGTAGTTATCGGTATTGGCCAGTGTGCATACGCCTTTTGCTGTGTAGAAAATTCAAGAAAGGAGATTGACTAACCCCCTCAATTCATCATTCTAATATAGTTTAGTTTTATCGTTCCTTCTGCAGTAAAAAAATCGACTTGCTGACGATTCGGACAAAATATTTTGGGACACAATGTCCCAGTTGACACTTTTGATTTTAAATCGAGGGAGTCGAAGGAGTAGCTATCATCTTTAAAAGCAATAATTATTAAATATTCTAGAACCTATCTACCTAGAACTATGTAAGTATGTATGCGTGGAATATAATAAAGACGCCCATTAGTCTGATGACGGCGTTTATTCCTTTGAAACCCTCCCCCAAATCACGCGAAGTAATAATAACTAAGTAATAACGTGTTATCAAATTGAAGTAAAACTCAAAGACCTAAATTAAAAGTTTTCATGAGAAAACTTTCTCTATTAAACTTTCTTTATATGCAAAAAAACATAAAAAGTCCCTCGGCGTCGTTGCCGATAATAATAATTATTATTATTACCTACCACACGTACACACCACTCACCTTGTTATAAACTCGATGTAGGCTTGGAATAGTTTCACCGTGTCTTTTGCATTGACAAGCAGATTCAAATTAGATCGAAAGAGAGAAATCACGGTAAAAAAAGTTAAATACCGTTTTTAATTAGCTGTTAGCGCAAAGCATGCCCCTTCATGCATTGTTTATAATAGTAACTCATTCCTCAGTTTATATTATCTTGGATTTGATGGGTTGAAAATATTATCGATCATATTACTATTGAATGAAGGTTACGCGTCAACACTGGTCAACATTGCTAGATTAGTCCTAATAAAATGGTGTGATAAATTGGTTTAGGTAATGTTGCTATATTCTGAACATGTTACTCATGGCGCTAAACCATAAAACTACCTAAGTACCTTAGGCTACCTAAGTAATACGATTCGTATTCCCACGCTAATTCAACAAAAGCAAATGAAACGAGTCGAGACATAAAACAAAGCCTATAAAGCAAATTAATTTACGAAACAACGCGAAAGGTTCGCTGTTTCGCAGCTCTCCACATACACTCGAGAGCAATGATTCCGGGTCACTTAAAGAATGTTAAAAATCTCGGAAACTAAAAATGATAGGTTAATGCAATAAATTGTATTTAATAGACAATGTAATACTCCTTAAATGAAAGTAAAAAAATATGAGTCACCATACATTTTATTAACACAAAATTACATAAAGAAAAAAACTGCTGATCTCTCCTTAAAACAAAAATAGGAAACATGAAATTTTTGAACTTTATTACGATTTGACTTGAATTTTAATACTTCGTATTGCCTCCTCGTGCTTCCATTACTGCGTTTACGCGGTTTGGCATGCTGTACACCAAGTTCCTTATACGATTTTGGGGAATATTCTCCCATTCCTCTGTGAGAGCAATTTTGAGCTCACGAAGCGTGATTGGGGGAGGGTTTCGTTGTTTTACGCATCTGCCTAGCTCGTCCCAAGCATGCTCGATCGGGTTGATATCCGGGCTGCGCGCTGGCCACTCCATACGAGTAATGTTCATCTCTTGAAGGTAGTCATTCACAATCCTACCTGTATGAGGTCGGGCATTGTCATGCATAAATATAGCATCCTCACCTAAATTGACCATAAATGGACCAACATGATCATTGAGGATTTCTTCCACATATCTTACGCTAGTTAAAGAGCCGTTTTCTATGATCACCAGCTCTGTGCGACTTTCAGAAGAAATTCCGGCCCACACAAGTACAGACCCACCACCGTAGGCTACTTTTTCTTCGATGCATGCTTGCTTGAATCTTTCCCCTGGTCTTCGATACACTCTGTGTCTTCCATCGTGCTTGTAGAGCATAAATTTTGATTCGTCGGAGAACATAACTTTTGACCAATCTTCAATACTCCAATTTACGTGGCTCTGGGCATATCTTAGTCTTGAAATACGATGCCCACGCTCCAGTTTAGGGCCGTTTGCAGGTCTAAGGGGTTTTAAGTTAGATTCAGCAAGCCGACGTCTTACTGTCCATGCACTTGGGTTACTTCCTCCGAGGCGTCGAAACTGATTTGTGAGTTCAGTTCCTGTGAGAAAGCGATTTCGAAGCATGGTGTTCACCAAGTATCGGTCTTCTCGTGCTGTGGTACACCTGGTTCTGCCCGTTCCTGGTCTGCGTAGGTTAGAACCAGTTTCTTCGTAACGTCGGAGAACTCTTTGTACTGTTGACAGCGACACACCGACAGTCCTGGCTGTATCGCGCTGACTCCGGCCGGTTTCCAGCATTGTAAGTATTCTGGTGCATTCTTCAGGCGTAAGCGACATAATTTCAGCTTGAATAATGAATATAGAGCACTATCAACATGGTTTATATACCCACATAAATGACAGATTACAAACAAAAGCAAAACCAAATGCTGTAATTTCGTAGTTCCATCTTCGAAAGTGGCCCTTTTTCAAATTTGATTTTTTTAAGATATAACTTTACAATAACTAAGAAGTTTTAATACCTTCATTTAAGGAGTATTACATTGTCTATTAAATACAATTTATTGCATTAACCTATCATTTTTAGTTTCCGAGATTTTTAACATTTTTTAAGTGACCCGGAATCATTGCTCTCGCGTGTATTATGAAGTCAAATGGAATGAATTTTAGTTGATCCCTTTCAAGTTTATGCTTATGTTACGTTGCTAATTAACTAGGAAAATGCCGGGAGCCTTGATACGGTAAAATTTTTATAGTTCCTTCCGTATTCGGTTTCGGTAAGAAGTTTTATTAGCATTCCTTGTTTTGATGGTCCTATCAAAACACGCGAAGGTTCATTGCTAAGTAAGCTCCATGGAATGTTATAGGACGTAGCTGACGTGACCATCGATAGTTGCTGAAGGTGATGCTGAATATCGGGTGGGTATGAATAGATGTGATTGCGTGGCACTAGTGAGTTTTACTCAATGTCTAATGTCTATTGTCAAATGGATATTCATTAATATCATGCATTGATTTGGGGGACTAGAGAAATGGCTGTATTTAGCTGAGCTCGTAGTCTCAGTTTTACTTTGTTAAGAAATTAGCGAACGTTTTTTGTGGAACATCCCAACAATGTTACGTCTTCAAAAACTGCTATACCACTTATTTTGCCGATCGTACTTATCCACAGTCCCAAGGTACTCCTTACCAGAGCTCGCTGGCCTCTTATCCTGAGAGATTTAGGTTACCACTTGTAACCACGACTGGCGGACGGCAAACTAGAGGTTTTTTGAATCTCAGTGCTGGCGTGAATAGGCATAATCATTGTCAAAAGGCATTTTGTACTTACACAACAGAGTCCTCTAAATTGGCGTATGCGGGTGAAAAGTGGCCCCTGTCGCTGTATGCGAAGTCGATGTACGCTGAAGTACTCTTTATCGTAGTAGTGCTTTTAACGCGAAAGGTAATGATCGGACATAAATTTCAATGATATAACTTTTAGAAAAGTTGCTTGAAAAATAGCGTAGTTAGTGTGATTGATATGTTTTAGTTGAGGAAAGACAAGTAACGCCTGCAAACACGGCAGTAATTGTGTAGTAATCTTTGGCAAGCCATTAACCGTATTGCTTTGATGCAACTCACAAATGGTCGAACAATAGGAACAACAGGAAGAAGCAAGCCTCGCTTTGAGTGGCTCTAATGAGACGCCTCCGTCCTCCGCGTCATTACTCACGGTGATGTTTCCTTTTGACGCTCTAGTAAATATCTCTCAAAGATATCACCATGCGTCGATGCGTGCCACTATAAGCTTTCATGTGACGAAGATACAGTCTAAATTCCACTGCGAAATCCTTTCCTCTTTGTAGCCGGAATTTACAAAATCGTGGGACCTTTAATGCTTTTTAAGTGCTTTCATACGGTGCATTTGATACCGCGCTAGGTTTAGCGCACTAAAGTACCAAATCCGTAACGAGTTAAATCCTTTCTCTGCACATTCTATTCGTTAATGGAAAATCTTACTTCGATTAAAACGAATCAATATGTTCATGAATTTGTCTCTGATTAACGCGCAAGGCGAGTTAATAGTAATGTTTACAAATACTTAGGTAAAGTAAAAAATATATAGCTACGAGTAGGTACATAAGAAGATATTTAAAAAAATATAATATTATTATATTTTTTATTAATTAATTATTTTTCTTCCAGCAAATCTATCAAATTAGTGAATTAGTAGGTACACCAAGTATCTATAGAAAAATTTAAACGAACTTTTTGTCCAAATTTAGGTAAGTAGGGATTTTGAAAAAAAAACTGATTCACAATTCATTGCTTTTAATCATAGGTGCTGTAATAATGTGACCTGCAATGATATTAATTTAATTTGTGGCATGCAAATAAATAACTGATATAATTTTAATTATAATTTTAATAATTATGTTTTTCTCGTTACAAATTTGCACTATAGAAAACTTATCAGTATGTCATCAATCACGCATGCAATCGGCTAATTTATTGAATAAATGATGCTGCGAATTATGTTTCAACATGTAATTTATTATCTTTGATACACATTTTAAATATTTATCTATAAGTACAACATTAATTCTAATATTTTATTACACTAACAATAAAAATCTATAGGTACACGGGTAAATACTCTTGCACACATTGAAAATAATTAAAGCTCAATACTGTAACTTATTTGTTTACAAACATCAATGTTTTAACTAAAGTTCTTTTACTTTTTATGCTTATTTACATAAAATCAAAAACAGACAATTATTTACAAATACAATACCTCAGCCGTAACAATTAGAGGTTTATTTCGTTTGCTAGTAAAATATGCTTTGAAACTTTGTAAAAGTTAATTCTTGTTTTAGCTTTTGCTCTTCTTTTTGATATGCTTCACGTTTTGTGGTTTTTGTGGTGAATCTCAGGTACTCAACGTAAAAGAGATTAGGGAGCATCGCTCTTAGAAAACTTTTGTTTCGAATAAAATACAAAGCAATACATAAATGAAAAAACCTTTTCTACTGAAATGAAATTAAGTAAGTATCTCATTTAAATAATCTGCAGAACTCGATTAAAATCGGTGTCGATAACCACTAATATTAATACCAACGTTAATTCAGTAAAACTGTATTTCCCGGCAGAATTTTCCCTTTAAAGCGTTTTAACGCAATTTCCATAATGAACATTAAATATAGTAACCGCTAAGCTATTCTTGGTAAAGGGTAACACAGTTTTGTTATTTTGTCTGGCTTTAGTATTTCATACATAATGCAGACAAAGAAGCCAAAAAAACTTGGATAGGTATTTAGACGTATAACTTTTATACAATTCCAAAGTTAAATGAAAATATCAAAAGAAAGAAACACAATCACTATGAAAATGAGCTAGACAGTTTGTGTAATTTAAATCTAGCGTTCTGAAGCACAGTTCAATATAAGAATTTATTTATCTTCCAGCGGTTATATCACAACGTTACTGCTTCACAATAAATAATGGAAGTCGACCTGGCTTCGTGTAGGCAGCTCCCTCGGGCGAATCCTAGCAAAGTTTGGTCTGTGAAGACGTGCTCGAAGTAGCCATTTGGAGTTTGCTGTTCTTCGAGGCAGTTTCGACTAAACATAAGTTTTCCCGGCCGCACTTTAAGTTACACTAAAAAAGCATTACTCTTCGCGCACTTTTTCCGTAATTTTTCACATCAAAAATTAAACATGACCGTCATTCACGTAAAGATCGACCAAGCTTTTTGTGAAATTACAGGAAACTCCATCTCTATATACTGAAAACTAATACGGCCGATGCGAAAATAGTTATGCACTCCGACTACATATAGTTTGCTAGCTTGGTCGGTCAGCAGACGATTGGACCAGCAGAGGTGTCTATAAAAAGTCACACTTCGTGAAGACTAGCGTCAGTATCACTCTCGGCATAGCCGAGCAGCAGGGTGGATTCACAAGGCGGGGTAGGCTGCCCAGGACGCGGTGCCTGGCCTGCCGGCAGTAGTCACAGTTCGATAGGCGCTGCGCCCTTCCACGTAACTCCAACTCGCAAGAGGTGGTACAGCCGAAGCACGCAATATAGGCAGAGACACTGCAGAAAAGGAGAATTTGGATTTTGTTACATTCAATAGAAAATACAGATAAGTAAGTACTTATTACAATTTGAGTAAGTATATAGAGTGCTTCAGTAACGTTTTCGGTTTTCTTTTAATACGATATCGTGGATAAAAAGAGCCATTTTGAACCGATAAATCAAATTGTTTTGATATGGAACTCCTTACAAGAGGTAGCTGAGCTATTAGGAGTATAGACTTTCTACTCCCTGTATGTTTATTTAACACCTATCTACCTATTTTCTGGTACAATAACATTTTTATTTCATACAGCTTACATCAAAAAGAGTGCTATTTACCTAAAAATTCACAAAAATAAAAATTAAACGAATGCTTAGTTTCAGAACTTTTATTCAAACTACGCCATCTGACTGCAGACAGAGGGTAGGTACAACTGGGGGTAAGTCTCCAGTAAACATATTGGAACTTTGTTGGGATATTATAAAAGTCACAAAATACCAGCCAAACTGACTGCAATGATACCTATAAAATCGCAATGGTAAAATTTACCTACTACATTTTATAGAGCGAATATACTCTGTTTTGTGTCGTGTTTTGCTGTTTGCAATTGTTATGTGATGCATTGTAGGGCACTAGAGAGTTTGTTGAGTACCTACTTCGTATACAATTTTCAAGCTAGGTTGCACTGCATGCATACAAAAGGCCAAGGTTATTTTTCTGCATTCATCAGTAAAACTATTGTTTTGACTTTACTTTGTAAAACAAGAACTTACATTCACGAGCATCCTTGGTATTAAAAATAGTATTTCTGCTTTGCACATTGAGTCGAATTGCTGAAACAAAAACATATTTTAATGTTATGATCTTTTAGTATCTCATCAATGAACTGTTTAAAAAATAATGATTCCACGATAAGTATGTTCTGAGGTTATGTATTAAAATTAGTTCAAAATACTAGATACCGCTGTAAACCTACATTTTTTTTAAAGTTTTTTCTTTTTAATTGTTATGTAAACGCTTGTCTCCAAGTTATTGACCTCATTACAGTTGGCATAGATAGACATCATTGATTTTATATAATTTGAATGCCATCGACTCTTTTGTTGGGAATACAATAGTGTTTTGTTTTTTAAAAAGCAAAAAGCTCCTCATTCTAAATGGACAGGTACACAAAAGACAAAGGTACCTAGCATAAACAAAACTTTGTTGCTTCCAACATTCATTTCTTTTTACTTAGCGGTAGCAACTGCCAATACGTTAATAGCAGCGTTTTACCTGAAATAAAACGCATATTAAAATACTTACCTCACTGGAAGCTTTATATTGAGAAGGCGTATCCGGTTCCGTCGTATTTCCATTCGTTTTAGTACTTTTTACCCGTGTGTATCCGGTCAAGTGGCGCCACCTGGCGGGTGCGATTCATTTTTGCTTCGTAAAATGAAACACGCCATATTGAATTCATTGGCTTAATTTCACCAGGCAGAGATTAAAGTGAAAGCTTCCAGTGAGGTAAGTATTTTAATATGCGTTTTATTTCAGGTAAAACGCTGCTATTAAACTACTGTACCGTCACTGGAAGCTTTATATTGAGACCTGTTTGTTATCGCCTGGTGTCGCCACTTGTATAATTAGGTAACCTAGCGCCAATGTGACATTTAAATATTATAGCAACAAGTATACAATAATACAATTTAACTCTTAGTAAAAGACTAGTATAGTATTATATAATCTGTGGTAAAAGTGATTTACGAATCAACCAAAATTGAACCTGTAAGTGTAAAATATTCATTTACTATTTTTAATTACGTATGTAATAATAAGCTTAATCATTTTGCTACAATCAAAAATCATAAGTAATGTAATGATCATAATCTTATTTCACACATACATTTGTTTATTTAACCAAGCTTATTTAATGCTTTAAATATTTGTGTTACACCTACTTTCAGATTGACTGCTGCTCATATCTCTCGCCTGTAAAAATGCTGGAACGTATTAGCTGATCGCTAATTTTCTCAGCCAAGATTTCGTCAAGAGAACGATTCTCCAACCAACTCTTCCGAGAAACCGCAGATCGAACGCTTCGTGAAAGTGCTGTAATACCTGCTTGTTCAAACAACGTTTTAACCTAGACTGCTATGACAGTGCATGATGTAGGTTTAGCGATACTTCTTACCGTAACAAACAAATTAAATGATTTGGTTGTGCAACGTCTTTCATGTAATGATTAATAGTTATTTCAACCCATACTAACGGAGTGCTAGTAAAGTATTATATGATCTGTGAACAAGGTTAAGTTAGTATGATCAGCCCAGCCAGACTGTCTATAACTACCTGCAGTCGGTTTTTGAACGGATTATCGGCCCAAATGTGATACTGCTATTTGATCTAACGCAGTGATAACGATATTTAAGAATAAGTTCAGGTCGTGGATGCGAATTCCTGAGCAAAGTAATACTAGTGCTATACTAGTGTGACGCGATACTTGAAACAAATTACTACTGTCTACTGTATAGTCCATTAAAAAGCGAAGTTAGTTCACTAATTTCCTAGACCGGTGGCTTGAAAGTTTTCGGATTTCTAGCTAATAGAGCTATTGATTTTAGAGTGTGCTTAACCAAAAAATGAAAGCAAAGTGCTAGCGTTACATAATGTAGATGTAGAGACTACAAATTGATGTAAAAGAATAGTATTGTATGATTACTTGTTAATCAAAAGTAAATCTATTTGTGACCCCGTAGGCATTTTTACGTCAACTTTATTAGATTTACAGCAAGAAATCCAACGATTCAAGCCACCTCATATGTTTTTAGAGTAGGCTTCCGCCAGGAATTTTTAAGCAACGATAACTGTTCAGTGTTCCATGTTGTTACTGCTTCTGACCACCCTATATTTCCACACATCGAGAGTTATGTTGTCAACCAGCGGAGGTGGAAGCCCTGTCGATGCGTTTTTGGAGATTTTTCAGTGTCAATGGTGCTGCCAAAGCTTGAGCTTTGAAGTCGGCTCGCCAAAATACCATTGCCCACCGGGGAACTACTACGAGAAATATTCCCGTTGACTGATTTAGGTGAGCAAAGACACTGAGGACTAGAAACCGTGGTGGGAACAGCCACGCAAGTTGGTAATTCCATAGAACACTGAACACGTCGTGAAACAAAGTTTGGCGGTCTGTTAGGTCTCGGGACATAATATAATTGTTGACATACATGTCTCCGGTCTTGTACTTACTATGTTTCTTACTTTGCAAACACTACGTCCACACAGGCCGGTAGTAGATGCCACTCGATGAGGAGGCGACGATGACGTGCCAGATGGTTTGCAAGATTGATTTGACTTTGAAGGGCATATAGAATAGCCAGCATCTCATTCCGGTTGCAGTGTAGACCTTGCTCTTCCTGTGACCAATTGCCCGATAGAGCATCTGTTGTCAAAAAGTTCGCCGGATGCGGGTATGATAAAAGACAATTCAGTCCACCAAACCAGTAGGTAGGTCATTGTCGACAGATCTGGAAATCTGTTCATGAACATTATCATTGACGATGGTTGAGTCGTTCTCGAGGAACAACAAGGCTGGCAAAATTAATTATTAAATTATTATCTGCAAATCTTTTACGGTTACCTTTGTTTGTTTGAGAAATTGATCAACTTTCTGAAATATTTTTATAGATTTTTCTTTGGGTAGAGATAATAGGTTGTCCCAGGGACTCCAAGTACATATGCCGAGATATATTATGCTCTTTTGTTGAGGACTGATTTCTCGACATTGACTACCCATTTAACGTTTGGACTGCGACCTTGACATGTTCGTGAAGTAAGTCTGCCTTTTGGTATACTATCAGGTAATCTTCGAGATATACAACGATTCTGTCATTCCAATTTTATCGCAATGCCTGAGCCACCTAATTTTCTTAGTATAGAAAATATTTTGGGGGCTGAAGTCATTTCTGGCAGCTCTTTGGCAGACATTTCTGCAGCCAGACGTGTGAAAAGATGTTTATATTTTCGAAAAAATGGTATTTGATAACAGTGTATCTTTTCTTCCACTGTGAGTGGTAGTGCGCTAACTGACCTGCTCGAAAACATTGAGTCATTCATTGTCCTTGTAAGAAGCGCTCGTGGCATAACTTGCTTAGCCAATCTTCACCGATTATCTAAGTTAAACAACGTTCTGTGCGGTCACTATTTGGATGGGTGGCAGTTAGTAGCATTAACATCTGAGCGCTTACGTGCTTCGGAGAGCACGTTAAACTGTCGGTCGCGACTCTAGAGCAGTCGTTGAGAGACGACGGAGGCCTTAAGGCGGCCTAAAAACTCCGTCACCAGAATTGGTCACTAACTCATACGAGCTTGCTTTCTTATTCATTGTACTTACCTTTCTGGTTTCCTCTCGGAGCATTCGAGCGTCCTCATTTCAGCTGTTTTCACGGTCGGGCCGCGAGCCCTGTTGTGAAATGAACCTCTCCCATGATTGTACATAGTTATAGTTCTAGTATTGAACATTGGACAACTGACTCCTGTACTGAAAGTTGTTATGGAAACATCCACCCCGCGAGGGTGGGTTGGGTTGTTTGCTACAACAGAGCATATTATTATACAAAGGGAGACTAGGCTCGTTATCGGTAGGTACATGTTCCACGCGATGGAACTATAGACTTTCGAATCGAACGCCTTACGCCCGCGAGGGGCGGCTGTTGGACTGATAACATCCACCCCGCGAGGGTGGGTTGCTACAACCATGCATATGCATTGGGAGACCAGGCTTATGGGTGCATGTTCCTCGCGACGGCACTATAGACCATCAACGCCTTGCCCCTGCGAGGGGCGGCTGTTGCACTGATAACATCCACCCCGCGAGGGTGTGTTGCTATAACCATGCATATGCATTAGGAGACCAGGCTCATCATGGGTAAACATTTCTATAGACTATAGACTTTTGATCGAACGCCTTGCCCCCGCGAGGGGCGGCTGTTGCACGGATTAGATTTCTCCTGTGAGAAACCATCAGATTTGAGTGGCTTTGCGGGACACCCCCTGCTTTTCCAGGGCAGCGGTGAAAGGCTCTGACTCAAATATGTAAGTGGCAGACGGGTAATCTATTTAGTGACGCTTCCACTAAAAGGCTCTATGCGCATTTCGATACTTTCGGCTCAGTGGCCGCAAACTAATCACAAAAGATCTGATGAAGTATTAGGTATGTTCATCTATAATAAGCAAATCAACTTTACTTTAAATAAAATAAATAAACCAGATTGTCAAAGTTTACGGTATATAATTTAATTTAATTAATTTAATTATATTTGATTAATTTAATTAGAGCCGTGTGTGCCAGATGACGTAAGGTGTCATACGTTTTACCCCCTTTCGTTTGTTACCAAGTCTATGAAACCTGGAGTATGGTTAAACACCTCAGCTTATCTAACCTCGGACCAAGAGGTACTACCTAAACACTGGACCTCTAGTAGCTTTAGAAACTCTCGGTTCTTCAGCTTTGTCCTACTGAACCGACAATGCATAATTGTAAAAACAAGTTGCAAAGCCATAAACCAAGAAGTTGATGTTGATTTTGACCGTCATCACAGTTCCATCGCTACCACCGTGTAGTGAAACACAGCTTGCTGATTGAACACTAGTTTATTCACATTCGTAGGTAGAGGTCATCTACAAACAGTTTTATAACTACCCACCACTAGGTACTAAATTACTACAGTTCGTCCGTAGGTAACGATGTGGTCTGTGGTTTTCATAAAGCTCTCCACTAACTTCGGAGTAAATAGAAGCCTCATAAAGACAAGTTGTATTCACATTATCAGAATAGCTGGTAATAAAATTGGTAAAAATGTTTTGTAACTCACCCATATTCTGGACTAGTTTCTGCCAGGCTGGTGGCTCACAGTCCATAGATAGGGTAGATAAACATTTATTCAAACCACCATAAAGAAAAAATTGCTGAAAAGGTAAGCTTATTAAAACTAAAATATTAAAGTACCTAAGAAAATGAGCTCGATGAGCTACTGCTGTAAGGGATAAGATAGTTAAATCTTTATTTGCTGGAGGAGTTGCTGCTGGAGCAGCTTTGAACTCGCTTAGGATCAGCCACAACTTGTGGCTTACCAGCCAAAGCGGACACATACTATCCATTCTAAATAAATAATAAATTTTTTGCACAATAAATTATACCGGATACTAAACTTTTCTAAAATAATAACTTATGTGGGTACATGATCCGAACGGAAAACCGTTAAAAGAATTGATCACGTACAATCATTAAAAATAGAGGGTAGTACTTACAGTTTATTCCTCTTTTGCGTGTCCTTGCAGGGCCATGCTAATCTTAGTTTACTTGCACAGTTTTACTGAACAAAGGTATGGAGAATTTCACTATTTGAAATAATCCTTACTTTATATGATATAAAATAATACTAATATAATATTTAAACTATTTTTGCAACGGTTGTGGCAGAGAGAGCTCTGGGCACAAGTTGCTTCGACGGAATACAAAACGCCAATGAATTCAATATGGCGTGTTTCATTTTACGAAGCAAAAATGAATCGCACCCGCCAGGTGGCGCCACTTGACCGGATACACACGGGTAAAAAGTACTAAAACGAATGGAAATACGACGGAACCGGATACGCCTTCTCAATATAAAGCTTCCAGTGACGGTACAGTAGTTTAATAGAGAAAAACATGACCCTGAAAGCATCAGATTACATTCTATTTAGCGATTGGAAGTATTTGGTTTAATAACAGAATATTGACCGAGATTATTTTATTCTGTCCTTACAACGATGACGATAAACCTCTACTTGTTACTACATGACTGTGTGTGTGTAACTTTTTTACTATTGAGTTTTTAAATGCAATAACGATAAAAACAGTCAGACTAGCTACTGCATTGAGCTGAGAAACTTAGTCTTTTTGGAGAACAACGTGAATCTAAGCCACAGCTATTTAATAAAGGTAAACATTCACAAAACCACGCCGCAAACTTCTCAAAACTACAGTAACCTAAATTACAAAAAGGCATCATTGTCATCGTGTTTATCTAAATTCCAAGTGAAATGTCACTGTCATTATTATGACATTTCCATTAGGGTCCTCGGGGTCCATACAATTAATTTCAACAATAGCCTCAATTCACTGGGACACCCTTCACAAATGAAATAGATTCGGCCGTCAGCTAACCGAAAAAATGTTTTCTCTCACTGATAAAATATAATAGAATAACAGAAATTCGAGACGCATTTTTAATTGTGACACCGGGACCTTATTAACAAAAGAAGCATAGCTCTACATTTACCCAAAATTATAAAGAGATTATGAAAATTGTCCGCTTGGATAAATATTTTCATTATTTCAGCAAACGAAATTGCTCTAGTTTTGTTCGTTCGTTGGACAATGAAGTGAGTTTAGAGTAAGCCTTCTCGTCTATTGTTTTTTGATCAATACAATCCGGTGCTTTTAGACGAAACCCAATCACTGCGATCCACTCTCTTCTATTGTGTTTTCAACCTACCGCGTTCACACTATGCCCATGCCGCTGCCGGCATTATTGCCGCGGACTTATTGCCACAGCAACATCGCCTTTATTCTCATTAGAGATCAAGGGCATGAACTTGGGCCGGGAGCCGGGATTATCGTGTTTTTCACTATGCTCGTGCCCACTTCCCTGCCCAAGCCCCTGCCGACTGCGGTATTGTGTGAACGCAACATTATGTCTACTATTAAGCGAGGTTCACTGTGAGGTCTGAATTATTTTTTATGTATTCGTTTTCAAATTATAGATGTAAAGCATAATTACGGGTTTTTAACGAATAGCGTATAACGTTCGACGTTTTTTTTTTTCAAAACATTACCAACCATTTTACATGGTTAGTTATTAATCCCAAACATTTTGTGAAAAAAATACTGGTTTTGATGTTCGTTACGTTACTGGTACTGCTACGACAAATGCTACGTCGCGTCGTAGCAAAACGTCGATGACGTAGTCTGCGGATCTTGATATCCGCTACGTCACTGCTACGACGAAGCATGTATTATAGCTACATGAATGTTATTTTAGGTAATGCTTTTTTCTATGTCCGCTGCTAAGGCTTTTTTTTTATACAATATATGCAACCGTTTGACCACAATCTCACCTGATGTTAATCAATGATGTGGTCGACGATGTAGCACGGTGTAGAAGATACCTAGGCTGTATTGAATTTTGCTGATGTCAGAAGCTAGCGAATTCTTGACGTCCGCTGCGACTCTGCAGTGCAAGTACCGTTCTTGTCGATCGCATAATTTGACATTTAGAATCGTCAAAATTCGATAAAAATGGTTTTATTGACAGTTGCGGGTACGTTACCAACTTAGACGATCGATAGACAAATTCGTTAAATTTAAACGAATTGGCAATGGTGTATGTTTACTATGTTTTTATTCTGACAAACGAAAGTGATTAAGAGTGATATTGACAGTAAACTAGTAAATCATGGCAGCAGTGAACGAATGATTTCGATAAACTCTGACCTTATTTTTGGGGGTACGGATCTTTTGTCGACAAGAGATCCGTACTCCCATGGAACGATACGATTCGATACGTTTATCGACTTTAGCGATCGACAACTAAGCGATCGATAAGAACGGTACTTGCACTGCTGCTACGATAACTTAGTCTTAGATTCTCAGAAGAACGTAACATATTAATATTATATCTTACGTAGTATCAATCCGTACAATCACTACATAATTATAATGTTTTCGAACCACGACATATATATTATTTTATTAATATTACCTAATAATGCGGACTACGCATTGAATGGTAGATACTATCGGATTAAAACCGGTGAGCAAAACACCAAACCACAAAGCGATAGGCATTAAATGTTACCGCAGACCGAAATTCAGGCTTATCGAACAGGATCACATAAAATGTGGAATCACTTATAATCACTATCATTATCTTTGCGTGTCGAATAGTAAAAAACAAGCCTCGTATTTTGGGCAATTTTTCTAGCTGTAGGTATTATTTGTGAGTGATTTGCTATCTGTAATAGAATTTGTTATCAAGGATCCATTTATAATTGTTAGGATTATCTAACGTTGTTTTATTAGTCTAGAGAAATATAAACAAAAAACTTGAGAGGTGTCAAGGGACACCCGGATGGAACGAAGTTCCTTGAGGTGTTGTTTTCTTATAATATTTTCTATAAGAACCTTAAAACAAAAACTTCCAACAATACCTACATTCATTTGTTTCGGTTGAGAACGTACAGGCACACGATATTAAAAAAAAACTTCCTGCACCAATTTATTCGAATGACGTTGTCAAAGTTTGAAAAAAGTGTCGCGACAACTTTTGGTCTTAATTTTTTCCGTCTAGCCCCTTTTCGCAACGCGCAATAAGGAACTTCGTTCCAAGAATTCTCTCTTGAGCATTGTAATAAAATGTACGCGCTTTAAATTCTCTTTTCTACAACGTTGTAGCAAAGCCTTACTTATTTTATTTTCCGCAACAAATATTCAATTCTCCACTTGTTACCGGCGCACGTTATGCAAACAGATAGTTACGAGGCAAACTCAATTTGTCCTATATTTGCCGCGACGCCTTAGGGTCAATTTATACTAGCGCAGAGTCGAAGCGCATCGAAGCGTTTATCCAAAACTGAACATAACAAATTCAACCTTAACTCCACAGCGCAACGCACACATTACTTCTGAGATTTTAAAAAGACGCGCGCATTCACGCGCTCTCGGTGAGAATCCGCGCGTCTGAGAGCGTCAGAATTTGTATGGTATGTTTCGGATTGACGCTTCGATGCGCTTCGACTCTGCGCTAGTATAAATGGACCCTTACATATTTGGCACATGATTGTATATATCAAAGATGTTTCATTGTTTGTTCATTACTTTCTCAAATGCTATGCGTAAAAATTCAATTCAATTTCAATTTCAATTTATTCATTCATAATAAAATAACATTACGGATTACTCCAAGGCGTTATTCTATAGACTAGCAAAACATAAAATATTTACAATATACAATATTACAGAAAGATAATAACAATAAAATCTATAGGGTATGTAACAAAGTCTATGGCACGAACGAGATCTTCTACTAATAATAGACAACAAGAAATATACGATTAAAATAAGTACCTAAAATAAAATATAAACTTATTATGTAACTAAACAGTGTAACTATTATTACTGTGATAACTGATTACCATGGTGTCAAGGAACTAGGTACCTCAGCATATCTAAGGCAGAGTTTTCCGACTGTAGCCCACTTGTCTGCAAATATGTCAAAATGAAAAGTTTTATGAATCCGATTATAATGTAGAAAAAATATTTCATTTAAAAACCTTTCATTGCTAGAATCCCAGACAAATTAAAAATCTTGATGATTAAAAATAAAAAAATCTGAAAATGCGTATATTGAGATAAGTTTTATGAACCCCATAATATTATACCTACTTAATAAAAAAATATTTCAATAAAAACCCTCTTGATTGCTCAAATTCCAGACACATCAAAAAATATATCATGTCTGCGTTCCGGCAATCGTCCAGTATTTCGCCCATTTAGTATAATAACTTTTTTCTCTCTTAGGTTATTCGCCACATGTCTTGAGGCACTATTCAATTCATATGGTTTGGTTTAATAAAAAAAAAGAATTAAATTAACGTGATGGTGTAACTGGACTATATTATTATGTGTGGTGTTATAAATTAATTATATTCTCTCGGTTTCTCTTTTTTTTAATACTAAATATGAAATAATTAAAGTTTGTAAAGTTGGTACCTACTTAAAAAACCGTGGTGTATGGGAGCAAAGAATCGGAAACCAATAAACAAGATGACCAGCATAATGCTAATCGTTAAGGAAATATTGGCGAATATCCAATACAACTCGAGCCTAAGCTTCGAGCCTCTGAATAATGTATTTGCATTGTACTATAGCACATTTTTATTCTTCGGCCGATCCGAGGCGACCTCTAATGCTGAGTATATTGTGGAGGTGACCGTAACGATGTTTCGGGAATGTCAGTCGTCCGATAGACAGTCCCTGTTTTTAAATGAGAGTGTGCCAAGCTAGACCGCATGCATTTGTTTTATTTAGAACGGTGTATTCGGTGTTATTTCAGATGTTTACATTAAACAAAACGCCAGCGAAATACACTGACGTAACGAAGTTAAAACCACACGCGCAACTTTCGCCGCATCGCTATCGGCTTCGGTTTAAACGTAGCTTTAGCACAAAAATATTGAGTATTCATCGGTTAGTCAATAGATACTTAATCAATATTCCTTATAAGCTTACTTATTTTTAGATTTATCATATTTCTCAAGGTACATAATAGTACATTGTTCTCCGATAGGAGAAAGTGACAGATTACCGTCGAGGGTGTCGTTTGAAGCCCGAGCCGTAGGCGAGGGCTTTAAAACACCCGAGATCGGGAATCGCACTTTCTCTCGAGTGATACATAGTGTTTTATACTACACCTACGAGGAAAATAAAAAACTAACACTGAATCCTCAAACAACACACAAATTGAAAATGGCGCCAATGGCGTCTGCAATTTTCACATGTTCTTTTTTCAAATTGTTTATCCTGCCGCCGCAGGGTCGCACTGCCAGCCCGACACCATCCAACACACAGCTAGTGGCCAGTGTCATTTTGCGAACTTGGAGATAAAAACTCACTGTAAAAACTTTTTGGCTTTTGATATTTAGGTTACCGGCGCATAGTCTTACCCAAAATTAAAAAAGAAAAACCACGTAAGAAATGGATTTTCATACACTTTTCTCTCCCGCTCAGATGCGTTTTCTCCCCGCATATTTGTTCGATATGCAATGACGTACTTTCTACCGTAAATTTGATAAAGTATCAAGGTACTTTCCAAGCAGGTGTAGTATAAAAGAGTTTCTTGTTACGAAGTTACAGTTGTAGAGATCCATTAATCAAATTTCGATCACAAAAAGCTTTTCCTAAACTTAATCTTTTTGCGAAAAATAAAATACCTACGCTAAGTCCTTTTTATTTTTCTTACAGAGGCTTATAAACCTTGAAAATTCTTTATTGGCTTTTGGATTTCATAAAAATGTTTTACATAATTCTCCTGTTTTCGTTCATTTTCCAACAACAAACTTAGTTGCTGAGGATTTGACAGATTGGCTACGTACTTAGTATCGATGTCTTGTCAAGATTAAACAAATGATTCTTAGAAGAACGTTGTTTTTAAATAATACGAACAAGGACATAATTGAAGTACACGATAAAGTACCTAATTAGCCGACTAGATTTCATACAAAAAATTGTGATAGCTGATCTCTTCGGTTTTCTATAAAAGCTTTATTCTTTCTTTATTCTTTATTGTACACAAAAGTAATGACATATAGGGGAACTTAAAGATAGGCCATGTACAAAGGTCAATCCTAATAAGAGTTCTCTACCAGCAAACCTTCCACGGTAGAGAGGAGAAATAAATTATGATGGTGGGTGCGTGTACTCAAAGCTACGCAAAGCAAGTGAAATATATAAAATCAAATGTTATAAGACTAAGTAAGTTTGTTTGAGACAGAGCAAGCGGTCAATGGTCATGCAATAAACTTTGCAGCGGCATCAGTTCTACCCGGCACGTGGCTAACCTTGTTTGCTGGCAATGTGGTCAGACGGAATCTTCAAATTAAATAAATAAATATTCACGGACACTTAACACAACGCCTTCTAGTCCCAAACTAAGCAAAGCTTGTACGATGGAAACTAGATTGCTGATAGAATACACACATACATTTTTTTTTTGTAAATACATACTTATAATACATAGAAACACCCAGACACAGAACAAACATCTATGTTTGCCACACACAAATGTTTGTTCTCGGTGGGGATCGAACCCACGACCCACAGCACGGAAGGCAGAGCTACTACCAACTGAGCCATGACGCCTGTCTACAAAAAATTGTTACGACCAGCTAACTAAGTTCCTTGTAGTGCATAGTTTGTGGTACTAACGACTGGTTTTATTCGTTTAATTTTTTATAAAGTACCGGAGCAGCAGTTACTTAGTACCTTATTATGTCTAAGCCGTGTAGAAGTATAGTTAATAGTAGTTTTCCTTACGAAAAAACCTTATTTCAAAATATTCCATTTTTATTAGGGGCTAAGGCATGCCACACGATATTTCAACACTTTTTTGAGGTCGGTGGGTATACTTATTACGGTGTAAATTGGCTTCAAAGGGGATTTTGAGAGGCTTCAGTCTCATAATCCCCTTGATTTTAAAATTTTGAAATCAAGCGGATTATGAGACTAACCTGGTTTTTCTGCACAATTCTGAAAAGATAACTCCTCAGTTTCGTGGATTAAAGTAAAATAACTATAATTTTTATAAGTCTTTTTGTCCAAAAAATTTGTTTGTTGGATGTTTTTGCAGTAGCGTCAAAAACGCGGTTTTACAATACCCACCTTGTTCACATGATCTCTTAATATATTAGAGTAAACCATCGCCATAGCTTCCAGCGCCATAAACGTCATGCATCCGACAACCCAAGGCACGAGGAATGCCACGTTTTCCTGAAACAAGGCACCCAGCTGTTTATTCTACACTTTATTCTCACAGTGGGAAATGGTGGCACGTAAAAAGCCCTACAAAAAGACCAAATATTTTGGCGTAATTTTTTATCTAAACTCATCAAATTATCATTATTTTATACAATGAGTTATTTATCTCGTTTGGAATACAGATTGTGAGCGCCATCTGCAGGTATGCGAAAATTTTTAGAAGGAATTCTTTCCCTGTGACCTATTTCTCACACATCCTGTAGGTAAGAAAAGCTATATATCAATGTGGCGGCAGCGGCACATTTATTCCCTTCTTTATGACTTTAGAAGCTTTTAGATACGAATTTTAGAGACTCGTAAAGTAAGCTTAACTTGAGTGGGCTGTAATGAAATGAGCTTGGGTCGTGACTCTTATTTGTAGAGCTCATAATTGTTTGTTTTAATCCTTGGCTGGAATTTAGATTAGGTAATTTTCCTTGAAAGGTTCTGTTTTGGTATCGGTGTTATCTGCTTTACTACAGAGTTGATACACTGTGGCTTTTTGGGTTTTACTGAAGTCAAGTATTACGTTTTATGTACTTCATAATTTTCTTTTCAAAACAATAGGTACTTACTTTATAAATTCCATAGAACAAAAATACGCTTAGTATAATCATAAACATCTGCGTTCCAATAATTGCAAAATATGCTATCTGTACACCTGTAACAAAGAAAAGAAGTTACAATTTAATCGTTTAAGCCCAGATTATATAATTATACGTTTAAGTTGAAACTGATAAAATTGAATTGAATAATATTTCAGCCAGCAATAGGCTTCCGTTTGTTGAAGGACAAACGTATCGTCGCTTGGGTGGATTCAAAAGGGCTTAACCTCTGTTTTTACGGAATTGTAAATACGAGTTTCTATACCATCGGTCTCATGAACACGACCAAAAGAATATCGGTTAATTCGAGCCTGTTTGTGGTGCTCCGATAAATTCCACTTCGGGAAATTAGAAAATAGAGAAAAAAAATACAAAATTCATTTATTTACCAAAGGAGTAGTTGCTTAATGATACATGAAATCACCTGTGGTCCCCGCACTAGGTCTAGCCTGTGTCGCGGGAGGCCGAGAACAAAAACAGATTACCTTATAGACCACAAAGGACAGTAACAAAAAATACATCAATATAAAAAAATTAAGTTTAAGAGGGTTTTAAGAGGGTAATTAAGAGGGTTAAAGTCTGCGATATTAAAGGAGTAGGAATAGAGATTTATGCGTAAAGCTACGTTTACGCTATGATAATTGTGTCAAATATTAACTAACAAATAATAATTATGTATTTGAATAACTAATAATTCATTATTAATAAAATACTAACTAATCAAACTCAGTCCTTATTTTGCTCTAATTATTTGAATTTAAGACATTTATATATATACTTTTTACTAGAGAAAACAAGAATAAAATTCTATAAAAATTTTAAATATGTTTTTGAGTATTTCGCGGGCTGGTTGTCACCTGCCTACCATTTAAGAATATTATGAGTTAATATTCTTCAGTGGTGATTGTTAGATAAGTTTCAGCAGACATAGGTAAAGGCATTCAACCTTACTAACAGTAACAACTCAGGCTAATCTAGAGATCGAACAGTATTGGACAGCAAAACTTAGTATATTATAGTCGGTGACATTTCGTCTCATGATGTAAGTAACACGGCCGTAAATCGTATACCACCCGTGGTAATGCCAGCAGGTTGACAGACTACTCGACTATCGAGAGCACAAGCGAGTTGGAGTTGATCACACCGATAATGTGCGCTTTACACAGCGTGATATTGTGTTCAATCTGCGAATCAATTTGGAACAGAAGTTGAGACGGAGTTAGAATGCCGATTTTCTTAGTGGGTCACACTAGACATTTTGTATATGCGTTTAGTCGCTGTGACTTTATGTTTTCAACAGAGAACGCGCTAAGTGGTGAAGCTTTGAAAAAATATATGAAAATTGTCGACCGCAGTTTCTAGTCGCTGAGCTTCCAGAACAACAAGATGTCTCATATGTGCAGGGCCTTCATTTACTGTCTCTTCGTCATTTGTTTCTTTATACCTTTCTTCCATGATTGTAGTTCAACTGATAGTACAGTGTAAATTGTGTTTAACCTCTTGCGGCATCGGATGTTCTCAGAAACCACTCAAATGAGAGTACTTTTTGACGACAAAACCAAAGAGTGAGGTACTCAAAGCGAATACCTTTATTTTTTATCACAACTTTTGTCGAGGAGTCTCTTCATATTGAAGGTGTCACAAAGTCGTTCCCACTTAGTTTGCACAAGGCTCTTTTATAGGTTGAAAAGAATGGGATGAAGTTTCACCTTTTATTCCTAAGCTAAATAATCTACGGCAATTTTGATCATCAAGAACATGTAATTATATTTTACATGTGTATAGTAATAATAATTAATTCGCCCATGTATTAATATCAATTACCATATTCATCCATGCATTAGCATTTGCTATTGTGTTCGAAACAGCTAGCAACCGATTGTAAATGTATAGTGTAACCGGAAAAGTTCTAGGTATATTGTAAACCACTTCCACTGTACCTATTGCAAGGTTTACACAATGCCAGTGACTGGACCTAGTTATCTTGGTTTCGGACCCAGTCACTGCCAAAACGGCAGAAAACTATTGTTTACATGCACCCAGTAACAAGTCAGCGCTGGACTGGGTTACTGTACTGTCATGTTGTGTTACTGACCCCGTATAAACCTACCTTATTTCTATCACCAAGCGCGATGCTCGCATCAATGAATGAATGAAAACGCTTTGTTGTACCTACATACAAAAAAAAACTCCAAAACATATTTTTATAAAATAAAACAAAACAGATTGCATTAAATGTAGAATGGGCGGCCTTATCGCTCAATG
This sequence comes from Eulithis testata, assembly GCA_947507515.1. Lineage (NCBI taxonomy): Eukaryota > Metazoa > Arthropoda > Insecta > Lepidoptera > Geometridae > Eulithis > Eulithis testata. The sequence goes on along the minus strand of OX382199.1, from coordinate 5,888,669 downwards.
GCGATCTCTTCCAGGCATGTGTCAGTTTGAAGAAGTATGGGTGCCGGTGCAATTTATACATGAGACATAACACCTTTTCGTGAAAGAGTGACGGATGGATCGACGCTTCACAGAGCACGTCCTCACTGCACTTGTGAAGCAATGCATTGTATAGGCAGAGGTTACCACTTTTATTAAAAACCGTCGTTAGTCGACGTTCGATGGGAATAAGCCATAATTAGTATAGCCTCGCTTGTGAATTATAAATGTATAGTTTTCGGTAGCAAACTTATTATACTTATCTATTAGACTCTAGAAAGTATTAAGTGCTCCCAGCAATTCCTTCTGTCCACTCAAACCAAAGAGCGCCGAAGTATCTCAAACAAACCACAGAGACAGCCAAATGGAAATAGTTAATAAGATGTGGGTCGCCAGTCGCAACTTACACAAAGTGCGACATCTCGTAAACCCTTTTACGAAACTAGCTAAAACTATTTGGTTTCAGCAAATCTAATACCCGCAGTGTGCACGACATGTTAATTTGGTAAATGTAAAAACTAATGAAGTATGAAAAGTAAACAATAAAATCTCTTCATTCGATTTTTAAATTCGTAAAACATGTGGCGACTTTTTCCGAATCATGTGCTATTCTGACCTCTATTACTTTAGTATAGAGTCCTTGGGGTAAAATAAAATGCGAGCTCGAGCTCCTTATTATATTCACAAGCAAGTCACTTTAAAATTTTCATTCGAACATACAGTCGAGAGCAAAAATTCTGGGTCATCTATAAAAACTTGAATATCGTGGAATCCAAGAATGATAGCTTGTGTTTGAAAATAAAAGTAATTACTGATCAAAGTGATCAATTTCATTTTCATCTTGCATAAATTTACTTACTCGTTGCTAGCACTCAACGTTTGAAAGATATTTCATTTATTATAGATGGCCCTGAATTTTTGCTTTTGAGTATATATCAACCAACTATTGAATCGACAGCCTTTCAATGGTAACAACCGCATGATGTCGGTGGTTCGACACTTTCCAGTTCCAGTACATTTATCGAGACAATTCATGGAAGATACTTTTGACCAGCAGTGTACTTACTTATATTAATTATTGTGTGGTGTTATAGGTAGGTATGTCTACCGGATATTATATTGATGAAGGCATATCATGTGGGGCTCCAAAGCCGGAATTAATCTACACACGATCTGCATTAAAACAATGCTTGGAATTGCTCCATTTTCTTGGTAATGAGGATTCTTTTTCCATTGCGTATCTGTGTTATGCGAGAGTGAGTGATATCGATCGCTCAGGGTAATTCTCCAGTAAGCCAGGATCTAGTCTGAAAGGTAATTATTTCAGTAAAATCACAAAGTTGTTCTTCTTCTATTTATGGCCTCTGTCCGTCATGAATTTCATGAAAAGTCTACTAAAGACATCTCAACAAATACTCAATGTTATTTTATTATTTTACAAAAAGAATTGCATCGCGGAGTGGAAAGTGATAGTCATTGATAGACAAAAACAGATAGAATGGTAACATACGTGCTATCGATATTTCGCTAGCGAGCTCATTATATTACGTCTTTTCGCCACTTCACTGCACCGACAAATAAAGTAGAGCGAAAAAGTAAATAAAAATAAAAAACAGTAACGTGACCACTTGATGCGGCTATTATTTAGTCAAGACGCGTCTGTGTCAGCAGCAGTTGGTCGCAAATAATCATTTTTTTCTTTTTTACTTTACTTTATGTAATGTAGTGCGAAAAAAAGAGAGCGACTGCCTTCACTTGCCGTTTCTTCTATAGATCATCAGTAAGATTAATTTTGCAGCCTACTTTTTCAGTAGATAAGGGATCCGTACTACTCGTAGTAATTAACTAGGTATCGATTTATAACCCTCCTTTTACTTCGCATAGAGCTCGTATAACAATATTATAGAATAAATAGAAATATAGTAGTTGGGACATTATAACCTTTGCTTACGACGATGTTATTAAATGAGATAAATTAGGTATAGATCATGAATGTTACGTACGTTATAAAGATTCATTGCTGAAATAAAATAAATTGAACATCATTCTGGAAAATAAATACCTAAGTGGCTCGCTGACAGTTTTATTGGATTCGCTTCATTCCTTTTAATTAATTGTATCGGACCAATTAAAACCAAAGACATTAATTACGCTATCCCGACTCTATTTGACTCTTTTGTGTTTTTCACATAGAAACCGACGAGTCTTTTAATGAAAAATAACTAATCTTACCTTCAAATTTCAGAGAAGTACTAATGAAAAATATTTAATCAAGTTAGTATTTTTTTCTACGGAGGATTGAGAGAACTTTGCCCAGCAGTGGGAAAGTAAACATCAAAACATACTCAAAGCAGAGTGTACTAAATTATTTCCGGTGTGGATAATTGGCTCTTGACTTCGTATGCAGGATGGTATTTTGCTAGGGCACGTCTTCAGTGGATGTGATAAGTGAGGCAATGCATCGTTATTTGTCTTGGCAGAAATATACATCTTCCTTTTGCAAAGTTTTTTTAGAGGAACTTTCAGTCGAGCTGGTTGGAATTACTTTAAGAGACGAACGACTGAGCTCCGGGAAGCGACGGAAGGAATTGCCACGAACAAACTTCCATAATATAAGTACGAATATCTTTGCAGTTATAGATACATATTTATTTTAACTTATTGTTGAGGAAGGAACCACAAAAGTTTAAATGGAGTAAAAGGCCGGCAGCGCACCAGCATAACCTTTGGTGTGGCAGGTGTCCATGGGCAGCGGTGACTACTTTACATCGGGTCCCCTGCTCGTCCTTGGGACCTAGTAGATTATTTTGTCAAACCACTATCACAATTAATCTCAAAAATTGCTCCAATCGTGTATGTTTCCAATTTTTGACAACAAATAAATATAAGGACGAATCGCAAAACCAAAAACATTTTCAAACACAACTTATTCTTTTATATCTCTGGTAAAGTTATATCGCAGATATCAATATCCGCTACGTAAGATACACGTAGCGAGTTTGGTGATCATCTTTTCGAACAACAAAGCGTTCTTTTTATCAGAAAAAATGATCTACTTATTCAAGCTAACATTGTAAAGGATTGGATTGTAATGGAAGACGCGATGAATAAAGAAATACCTACGTGAAAGGTTCCTTTGTATAATTCATTTGTGGGGACACGAGTTTGTGAATGTGGGAGCGTGCAATAGTAAATAGGAATACCGTTACATCATATATTTAGAAAAAATGTTTATATTTATATTTCACAGTTATAATGCGGATCAATTAATAATAAGAATTCGTGCGAATAAATGTTTGTATCTAAAAATTAATCTAGTATAAGCTAATACATATTTTATGGCTTTCATTACAGATGTGTCTATGGTATGAAAGCTCATTCACAGCCACGGTAACGCCAGCGACGATCCTAAACATTAAAAAATCGCCGTACCAATGTTTAAAAAGGTCAAAATGTGCTAGAATCCATCGACTGGGATGAAAAGGGAAAGGTACGCTATGGTGTGACTGTTTGTTTGTGTTATGTTCTTCGCTTGTGATATTTCATTAAAAGATTTGCTACTGATTCAGGACCATCAGAAACTATTACCAAGAACCTTGTAAACTTGTGTTTACTCGGTAGTTAACGAGCTAATAATAAATTAATCTTGTTCTGTCGAGTTTGAGATTCTAGTTATGGAAGGAGCTTAATTAATAAGACGTGTGTGTATAAGTACTTACACAATAGTTTAACTAGTAGTTCGCCCTGAACTAAGATCTCGTGATGGTCGGAGGTTAATACAACCCAAACAATTTTTATTGACCAATGGCTGTAATAAACTTTGCAAATGGCTTCGAAATCGCCGTCTAGCTAAGTACCAGTCTTACTTGAACTATAAAATCATTGAAACTCCAAGAAATGGTAGCTCACGTTATACTGGGTTTGCCAATTTTATAATTTTTACAACAACTCAAAAACTATTAGACCTAGAATCAAAATAAAAACGTTTTTGGAATGTCTACACAAAGCCCTATCATATGACACCCCACTTGATATTTTGGTATGACTTTTTTTTTTACTCTCTTTGGTACCTCATAACTTTCCAACCTCTGGACCGATTTACTTTATTTTTCAAACCAGTAAAACTTAAGAGTAATATCCGTATACCTACCAAATTCTGTGAAGATCGGATAAGCGGTTCAAAAGATCTCGACGAACAAACATACAAACATACAAAGCATTTTTGCCCAAGTTGTCACTAAGATCTCGTTCGCTTCGCTCACTCGATCAAATATACTACTCTACTTTCTTATTATAAAGGTGAAATGACTCAGTGTATAGGTACATATATTATGTGTTCGACCAAAAAAAAGCTGTGTGTTAGTGGTAACAGAGGGTGTGGCTACTGTGTACACTTCGCCGTGTGGCAATTAATTGAGTTCAAAATACTGCTCGTGGTTAGGTTAGAAGAAGAAAAGAAGAAGAAGAAGAAGGGTTTGATCGATGGTTCTTTTCTCTAAAAAATCCACTAAATCTACTCTTGATAATTTTTAGAAGAGATTATAAAAAAACATGGGCTATTTTAAAACTCTTATGAAATGTTTATTTGTTTAAAACCGCTATCAGGAAATGTCTGACAGAAAAAAATAAAACCTGCAGCGGTTGTCTTCCACCCACACCAGCCACCTTCCCACGCTACACAGTATCAGAATGCATCCAACAATAGAGAGAACCAGTAAAATTCTGGCTGAAAGAAAATGTGTATGTTACAGTATCTATCATCAGCCATGAGTAGTGTAGACGTTTTACTTCTACTGCAACATTCAGAGATAATACGTTAACTTCTAGTATGCTTCCAAGCAAACGGAAATGTATTGTATGTCTCGTGTGGATCTACGTTTCGGCATACCAAAGGTAAATAACACTTACACTATTTACTCGCACATCTCTCACCAATAAGTAAATCACGATCGCTACCGATCAAATCGCTACTTATTAGTAAGAGTAACAGTCGTTACCTATTGCCTAGAAATGTTTAGGCTAATTTTAGGTAATACTATGCTTATGTGATGTCGCTGAGTGTGGCAGTCTGATAGTTTGCAGCTGATCGAAAGAGACCACAAACACGAAACTACATTGATATAGCAGTCTAGTAAGTAACCTATCTATATTGAAACTAACTTTAACGTTTCAACTCCATTTAATAATCTGAATAATTACCGTTAATTGTCGGTTTACTAGAAGCCACACCACTATAGCCCTCGAAAAATTAAAGTACCTTACACGTACTTACTCGGAAACTTACTCGACTATATTAATATTTCATAATCATAACCATATGGAATTCCCGGCGGACGATCATGAGTAGAGTAGTAACAATGAAATCATAAAACTCTGTAAATACGAAGCTTGAACGTGAACGAATGCGTTTTAAAAGTGTTTGACTATGAAATAAGTAGGTACTTACTTCGTTTTGATCGGTAACATTATTACTAGGTATAATAATACTAGCTGTTACCCACGACTTCGTACGCGTGCAACGGTTTTTTTCACTCAAACTCAAACTTGCGACCTAATAATTACCTTCACTTCATTTTGAAGCCTTGAAAATGATAAACAGCAAAAAACTATTGTAGTTATGAGTATTTTGTTTATAATAAAAGATCACTTTCAAAAATTTCGAGTAAGTAGGTATAGGTACCTATCAAGTATACATAAGTGAAGGGCTTAAGTACTACCTAGGTAGTTTGTAATATTTTTATATGATTTCAAGAAATATGTTCATGATAGTGCATCTTATTTTCTTATAATAATATGGTTTTATGTCGGCAGGTAAGCACCGCGCGGCCCATATAATTTATAGCCTATCACACCTACGACTTCACCGCAGATTTTCCCGCTCAGTCGCCAAATAAAGGTATAGATAGATGCCTTAAACGATTTAAACAAAATGTCTAAGATATTATAGCTACTATAGCTATAATATCTTGGATATTTTATCTAAGACTTTTTGTTTCCATGACCCAGACACACCTACCTAGATATAAAGGGACTTGACAAAATTATATCAAGGTGATTTATATTATTTTACAGAATTCTGGGACTGACTGGGACAATTTCAGATATAAAACTCACCATAGTAAACATCATCTAACTCCTTGTACCTCTTCGCATTGCCTCCTATTCTCCAACTATACAGTAGAACCACCAAAATTGAAATATTCTGAAACAAAATAAAAAACAATGTTCATATCATACACAATGAATTTATTGAGTGATGGATCACAACGAAATTATCACAAAAAGCTAAGTTTGCCCTAACAAACGACATCATAAACAGGCAGAACAGTTTCATAACCAGCTCTCGCCGAGCGCAGCAGCGATACCACCTCTACATATTTTATGATTTCGAGGGTAAATCTTGTAATTATTTGTAGGTTTAGAAAATGCTTCCGCAGCTTTGCCATCACAATAATGCGTATACTTATACTGTACGTGAGAAAGAGTGAGCTGACACATATTGTATTCGAGAGCAATGAACTCGGATCTCTGGCACAGACATTGAAGCTAGGAATCCTCTTTTATTTATACTTAGGTATAACTAGTTACACTATGTTTCGTGTCATTCATGTCAGTTTTCACACTGCTATCGACGCAACACATCGGCAAACGAACATAGAACAAACTTCCCATGAATTCAATTGACAGCTACTCGACATCGTATATGTAGGTAGATCGCTGACCAATACTCTATTTTACACCACAAACCTAACCACCATACAAATCAAACAACTTTCTATGAATAGAGTTCAAATCATGTTTTTCCATTTTTAAACTGCCCTTTGCATTCAAATTATTATTCCGGCCTTCCGCCCACCGCCATATTTAGAGGATAAAAACCACTAACAATATACATTTCAATTTCATTAAAATTTATTCAATTTCATTCGTGACAAGATTGATCGGCGTGTAATTTTACACAGCGGTATTTTAACGGCACAAATAATTGATATTCAAATATTTAATTAAATTAGCTTAAATAAATATTTAATTTTAATAAGTGTTAAAATTGTTTTGTGCCCAGTTACAAATTCTTTTAGGAAAGTAAGTTAGAACATTGATATTTTTGCCTTTAGCTTTTAGATTTTGTAGAATTCTTATATTTCTTAGAGCGGACATAACATTAACAAGAACATTGATTCATATCAGGATAACTAAATTGTGGCTATCTCTTCAGGCATAACTTACACTAGATTTAAGGATAATGCAATGCGAGGTTTATTTCACCCCGAATTTTGTATTTAAAAAGATACCAACGTAAAAAATATATTCGTTTTGATTACCCTTGCTGTCCGTGATGCGTAAAATATAATGAGTAGGTAGGTCCTAATTGAATTCTCGGTAGTCCGTTTAATTTAAACGATTGCAAGTCCTAATTCTAATCGGCTTAACTGTTTTGAATTAGGAAGTTTGAGTGCCAGACCAATCAATTTACTCCTAACGCAAAGTCCGTTCTACCGTAGATAAATAATCATGCTTGCTTCTATCAATTTTCTACTCCAGTAGTTCAATTAAAACCCCAATATATGACGTCATTCGACGTAATCCGGAACGAAGGCTAAACGGAGATCGCCGCCAATTTAGAGCCGGCCGAGCTTGCAATGGTGTTCGTTGCAAGACCACAAGATAAAGTATCAAAAATATCAAGTGTGAAATGTCCAAGAATATTTATTTATTTTTACAACTAAGTAGGTATAATAAAAATTTTGTAGATAGGTTTATCTCAGAGGGCCTAGTACGAGTTTTTGTGTGCTATCTGGTGTATAACCCACACTGAAAACTCTTATTCTTTACGGGATGTGTAAAATCTTGGTAATTTTCTGACATTTTACACAAGCGTATTATACGGTACGGATGCAACACATTTTTAATTGTATTGACTAAGCAAAACAAGTTAAAGTTATTCACAAAGTGGTTAAGGCTTAGAATAAACTCTTCCCTACTAAACTTGTCGCAAAAAAGAAACAAGCTACGTGAAGGATTGCAAAAGTAAAGCCGCAAACGCGACGCGCATCAAAACTTATTCGTGTTGCCTCAAAGAAAAACAATTATGTAAGTACCTAGTCTTTTTTCTCTAGTCACACATTATTCCCACGTTATTCCCAGAGGTCTAAAAAAGACTGATAAGTTGAACGAGACATGTTAGTGGAGTCGGACCACAATGAGATAAATAGGCATAAATATTTAGAACTTACATTTGTCATGGTACATCGGTACTAATATCGTTTTCGCAGAAGTAAAGACGGTGCTTTCAACGACATCTATAACTTCAAACTTTCAACCACTATAATATTTAAATTCTGTCATATTTTACTAAAAGTGCAGACCTAGCGTAGCCAGACTCTATCCAACATTGCTTTTTTAGATTGAGAGTTGGAAACACGAGGGAGATAAGTGTCGACTGTCGACAAGAAACATGTCATCCAAGTTGACAGTCTATGATCGCTAGAGAACAAAAAGCGTCAAAAATGTATAGGATTACATGCTCTAGTTTTCTATTATTTAGGTACCTCAATAATATGTAGATAGAACTAGTGAGAATTTCTCAGTGGGAATTTCTGGCATACTTATATCAAAATAGAAAACTATTTAGGTTAGAGAAGAAGGTGTATATGGTATTCATCCGCCACCGTGTAACCGTTTACCCGTTTTCATATAGTTCATGACTTTATTGTTACAGCTAAGACTTGCTCTATCCAAGCAAGCAACAAGCAAATAGTAAGCGTGCTCACTAAATCGTCGTATCTCCGACACATAATTCACCCGGACGACGTGAGGTTAATGAGAAGCTCGGCAACTGCAGTTTGTGACAGAATAAGGCCAAATTCACCAAATACTAACTATATCAAACCACAGATCATATATATTAATCAGTGGCGGATTAGCCACGTAGCAGGTGTAGCAAATGCTACGGGCCCCGCGCATTTGGGAGCTCCGCGCACCAACGCTTTCTTACCGTTGTCGGAGACAAATCATCGCATAGCTCGCCGCCGCTGCAGCAGGACGGCGAACATTACAAACCGCGGAGCGTGGCTCGCGGTGGGGGACGAAGGACCGCGAAGGAGCAGACCCGCGCGTCGCCCCACTCAACACAATCGCGGCACCGAACCCGCACGCGTCTCTTTAATGTAACCTTTTTTGTACCAGTACATACCTACCTAATTTACAGTCCACTTCTCGTTTCATTTCACCTACCACCTGAGATATCCAACAACCGTAAAACGTAAAATCTATCAACTTTTTCAAATCATATCGCTCGCCGGTGAGTACGTATTTCTCTTTTTGCTTTCAAACAATAATGTATTGTAAAATCACAATTTTTGGTAAAGCTCAAGCAAAGGTAAATGGCCCCTTAATAGATGTTGCTACGGGCCCCACGCTGTCTTAATCCGGCACTGCATATAATACTATACCAAATTAAGCATATGAACACTAGTTCTTGGTTTGCGAAAATACTTAATTAAACTAAGCAAAGAATTGGGTGACGAGATAAGATGTTTTTATGTTTTTATCGGACACGATCACAAGAAGTTCTTCATCTTCCTAGTGAGGTTTAAAATTCTGAGAGTTGGATAATAAAGCAATCCCATTGGTGGCTTCCCTCGCTCACCGCTCAACTTCCTCACACAGTGGAACCCTTATGTTCGGAAACGTTTGATAACCTCATTGGGTTGGGAGAGAACCCAGATGACGTCATGATGACGTTGATATCTCGACGAAAGCAAATAAACCTTAAACTCTACACGTTTCTCGGTGACCGCCAGGTGATTTTCGTCGGTTTTGACGTCATCTCTCTTAATTAATTAATACCTAAACACATAGTAATGGCGTAATCACGTGATAAACAACCTTTTATTAATTTTTGCCGTGATATGTGACATTAGAAAGAAAGAAAGAAGAAAGAAGAAAGAAAGAAAGAAAATACATTACGACGTATTACGACGTATTGTGTGGCAATTTAATTTTATAACCTCGAAAAAACGGTGACTTAAATGTTGAATAGCACCTGTGGCATCTCACTCACAAACGTTAAAGTTAAAACTGTGAGAAATAAGCGAAGATAAAATAAAAATTACTGGGCCAAGTTGACATTGGTATCGATTCGCTTGTTGCATTTTTTTAACCTAATCTAATTTGACAGCTCTAAAATTATAGCCGTCCTTGTCGCTTCAGTTTATGAGAAAGAGACGGCAACATTTTTGTGCTGTCAAATTAGGTTAGTTTAGAAAAAAATGCAACAAGCGAATAAACCAATGTCACTAATAAATATTAATCGCTAGAAAACAGAAAACTAGACAAAATGTGTGGAAATTACATACCTGAAAAAAAAGCCACGTGACTTTAAGAACTATACGTTACAGAAAAGAGAGCCAAGTCAGTTGAGTCGAAGTATATTTTCTAGAATGACTCCACAACTAGCTTTATAGATACCAATAACATCAGCAATGCTATTGTAAACCATCTATATAGCTTGTTAGTGCCTTTATCGCACCGTGGCGATGTGAGATTTAGGACGGCAATTAGCCCACTGGGGTTTGGATTTCAGATTGTTGTTTCAGTAATAACCATTAAGTAGGTAGATGCAATGTTTGGATAGCGTGCTTACTAAGTTGAAATTTACACAGTTTACGACCGTTAGGTAATTATGGTAATGAGCGAACAATGTTTCTATTTATACACCATGCCAAAACATTGTATCTTCTTTGTTTAGATTATCAATACTTATGTAGGTAAAGAGTATTTATATAATCTATTCTTTTCAATGTGCCTATCTAAAACTTTGGTATAGGTAGATAGTCGATTAGATTTTTTACGACGTAGTTTCGTATGTATGAGTTAATATTCAAAATCAAAATACAATGACATCAAACACAACCTATCTTGGTAAATATATTTACATAGTAAGTACCTACCTACCTTCTTATAACCTCTTTGAAAATCCCAAATACCAAAATGGTCTCACTTTCTAATACAGATCCATTCGCAATTTAATTTGCCTTTGAAATACAGTGCGGTCGGTGTTATTTGTACAAGCGCCTTTGTAAACATTCCTTATTCAGTCTGCAAATCCCATGTATCCACACTTCATGCCCACAATGGTCCATTTATTTTATGAGTCCAAATTTACAACCGCAATCAATCGTACGGAAATTGTATTATTTCTAACGTGCGAAACTTTCCACCAAAATATCTGTCAACCAGCATACGATGAACCTCGTAGCAAATGGCTACTTTTAGATTAGAAAGTTCAAGCTGTATCTAAGAATCTAAGTCTTTGATTTACATAAAATATAGCTTAGGTTTCAATCCGGAAAAAGGGCTTTAAAATGGTAGATATTAAACTAAATAGTAACTAAATTTTCGGAATTCGTTTATTTAGTACATAGATGTGCATACCTATTTGGTTTATACATTTCTTTAATTTCAGTTTTTGGCTTTTGTTTATAGTATAGATAGAAGAAAATAGTAGATTATGCATTAAGGGGATAAAGCAGTGTATTATGTCTCGGGCGATATCCCGAGGCCGAGGGGTTCAAAAACGCCCGAGACAAATACACTGCTTTATCCCCAAAATGCATACTCTACTTTATATAAACACTGCGAGGCAATAAAACATAATACAATTAAAAAGAAAGTACTTACATTATTAATTTTACAATAATGAAAGAAGACAAATATAGAAAATTAAAAGTAAAAGTTAATGTTAGAGACGTTGGACCAATTGTGAAAAGACAAAGTTATATTATTGTTGAAATCGTTGTAGGTTCTCATATACGCTTCCTTAGATCTTTCAGGAAGCAAGTTTCCAATGATATCAGTTGCTTCAGATTGTATGCATTCCGGTATCACATCACTTTCGTCACTGTCAGTTGACATTTTTGTTAAAATACGCTATTTTGTTACAAAATAACACAAAGATTTGCAGTTTAGCGCCTTTTCGTTCTATTTGTTGGTGTAGGGCTCTATGAAAAGTTTATATTCTAATTTTGACGTTTGGTCATGGATTGCAAGGAGCTCGTATATTCAATGTTGATTGCATTCCAAATTCAAATGTCATAATTCCCTAGGGGATTATGAAATTCAGTACATTTATAATGACCCGGCTAGACCATAGGACACAAATGACTTGCTTTAAGTTGAGTTTGCATGACACATAAAATGCCATTGACGAGCAGGTGTTATATAAAGAATGTATAGACAATCAGATGAATCGTTACAAGCGATGACGAGCGAACGGGATAGCAAGATTTTTTATTTTTTAGGATCTATATCAGCTATGTCATTCTGAATTTGATATGCATAATTACAGTTAGGAGAGCACTCTACGCTGCGCAGAAGACGGATTATGAAGTGGCGAGATAGTGGTCCCTAGCAAAATTAGGATTGAGATTTTCGTGACCTGATTCTCTAAGATTAATAGCTAGCTTCGAGAAATTAATAAGCAAAGTACGAAAATATAAGTCAAGCCTATATCACTTCCACAGGACACACCATTAGCAGCTATTAGAGGGTTGAGCGAGTCATCGTGACACCGTACTTATAAGGATTACTGCATGACAGCCTCTATATCTAAATAATTCCGGAGATTACCCGACTACGCAGAACTCGCCGAAATGGTAAAAGGGATTGATATAGGTACAGCGGTACAGGTCAACGTGTTGCTAATATGAAATACCCCGGGATACAAACTGGGCATAATGCTCTTGGATGGACGAATAAAGGCAAGCGTCCACAGGGCCGCATCGCACGTATCGGACGCCTCGCACGTAACGGATTTTAGTTTGCCTTGTATTAAAACTCATACAACTGCGTTCACTGATCCGCACCGTACGGACCGCTCATCGGCAATGCCTCATGCGATGCGTACCAATGACGTCATACGGAATGCCGATCAGTGGACGCGCCCCGCGCGCTCGCTCCGCATCGTCGGCCATTTGCATTTGACGATCACTACCAAAATCCGAATGAAGTGGCATCGGCAATCCGATTGCTGATACTCGCGTCGGCAATCCGATCGCTGCCGATACAGTGGACGCAGTCTAAAAATCCGTTACGTGCGATGCGTCCGATACGTGCGATGCGGTCTTGTGTACGCTTGCCTTAAGGTGTGTTGTGGAAAATTTACCCACTGAAGTATATTTTACTCGTTAGTGTGTAAAATTGTAGCAGTTCAAGTAGGCTATAATATATCTATATCGCTATGCATACTTGGAATAGTTACACCGTGTTTTGTCTCTTTCAATAGAATTTGAATTTGTTTATCAATGCCAAAGACCAAAAAACTTTCTTAACCAAAATTAATTTAAATTTATTCACAAAGAAAAACAACTTGTAACTATTGCAAACTTACATATTATCTAGTTTGTGAGGGCTTCAGCTAGGTATCCTATCCCATCCTTTACTGACACCCTCACATTCAAATTTGACTCCACGGCCCACGACGAATTAGCGGAAACGGACAACGAAGAAAAAAAATTAAGAAAAAGAAAGATGTCTGCGTATACCTCAAAACAGGACGTGTGTGATCCGTTAAAATAAAAAAAAACTGATGAGAAAGCTTTCTATGGACTAAAACCCAAATCAAATTTAATAAGTGAATCCGTGGGTCTGTAAAAACATTAAAAAACGCAAAATCCAAGAAAAGCGTGGTTTAGCTATAAACATAGTTTATTAACAAGGATAGAGATTTGTGCTATCATATTTCGTAGATTCCGTATAAAATAGTGTCAGGAATTTGCGTAATGCGTTGGGTCGTTATGATAATGAAACGGTTGATAACAATATACCTACATTATGACTGCATAGTAAATGTATGGCTTTTAGTAACCCTAGGGCTGTCGCAAACAGGCCACTTTATAACCCCATGTCGTGTTTTACGTTTTACTCAATGATCTTTTATGTTTTACTGGAGTATCGAGTGGCCGCGACCGATCAAGTTGCTGCAGGCGTATCTACGCATTGGCGTCACTTAATACCAGGAGGTACACATGCTACTATAACTTATGCAGAGTGGCGACCTATTTTGTTGTCATTATATTAGATTCTAATTTTTATTTTTACCTCTTTGCTGTACCTTACCTATGCATGTTTCTTTTTATGGCACAAAATAAACATTTTCTATTATATTCTATTCAAGTATGCAGCAAACCCAACAAAATACAATAATAAGAGTTGGAAAATTGTTGTCGCTGAAAATACCGCATGCTGTGAATAACCCGTGTGCGGCAGCCCTTAGAGACGCTGGATTTTATCCAAGCATTATGAATATATGAAAATATGAGGATGAAAGCACTTATTCGGGTCACACACACTAACTTAATTCTATTACTCATCCATCACTGTATATTTACAATGGGTTCTTTAACAACGCCGCAACCGAGTTACTATTTAGAGGCAAGAATTGGGTTACATTTGTCCAGCAGTGGACTTTTACAGGCATTATATTATATAGATGAGGTAGTAGGTATATTTATAATCTTACTTACCAATGTATAAAGTGCGCTAGCATAGGCGGCGTGTTTGACGTGCAATGTTCGACAACAAGAAAGGGTTGTGTCGTGCTCGTGCGCAGTCCACGCTTTCATCTGCAAAAAAAACAACTTTAAACAGGAAGTAAAACTCAATATGCACTTAGTTTATGCATCTGCTAAGAAGACAAAGCCTTTCGCCAACCACTCCCTGTGGTTTTTTTATTTTATGGAAATAAACACTATCTTAATTATCATCCTTTTATTATGGTCTATATAAAAGACCAACCAACGGAGCTTGCTTCATCCTTTCTGTATGTATAATAATCTATACCACAGTCCATAGTATAGACTGTGGTGTAGATTATTATTAGTATAGACTCTATACTAATATTATAAAGAGATCTTGATTGTTTGTTTGCATCGGACCGATTTAAAAAACTCTTTCACCGTTAGGAAGCTACACTATAGGTGACGTAGGCTATATTATATTTTCAAAATAATTAGGAATCCTTACCTTATAACTTCAATAATGTAACCCAAGGTGTAAAAAAAATTCATTTTTGTTAAATACCCGTGCGAAGCCGGGACAGTCCGTTAGTGTACGATAAAAGTATCATACAGCTTTTTGACGAAAAGCACTGTGTTTAATGAGCTGCGACTGACGTGGGTACACCGGTCATTGCTGAACAGATAGAGTGATGAGTTTCTTGATAAAAATGGTAGCTTAAAATTAGGGAGAGGTGGGACAGAAGATTAACCTTTAAGCTTACGTTATTAGAGCAAAATAGCCTTTGTTTACGTAACATAGACCATTCTACGCATTCACCGCGCCCTTATTAACATTTCGATTTAGCTCGTAATAAGGGTGAACCTTTTTGTATAATGCTTACTAATCCCAAAAAATGTGAACATGAAATGTTATAATAGCTTCAGGATGAGTTAGTGATTAAAAAATTATGAAAGGAGCAACACGAGCCGAGTCAGCTTAGGACGAGTTAGCGAACGACTCCTTTTGATAATTAGTACACACTTGATATACGTAGATACTCGTATGTAAATCGCATCAGCATACCTAAATGGCTTCTGTAACTTGAACTAATGATAGGAAGTCGGTTCTTGTTTGCATTAAAGCATAATAGAATTCATAAAAATCATATTACCAAAAAAAACTTGAAAAGTCAACCAAAAAATTTTTTTCTAAGTTTTAATTGTTCCAGCCTAAATTTCGAAAAATAATTATATCTTTAGAAATACAAAACATCGTCGAACCAACATGGAGTATTTTCAGATCGTTTTTTTATGTGAACGTCACCATCTGCCAGCCCTGTATAGTTTAGTTAGGGGATAATTGACAACTTGGACAAAATGCTTTGTATGTTTGTTCGTCGAGATCTTTTGTACCGCTCATCCGATCTTCACATAATTTGGTAGGTATAAGGATAATACTCTTAAATTTTACTGGTTTGTTAAATGAAGTAAATCGGTCAAGGGATCGTGAAGTTAAGAGGGTCCAAAGAGAGTAAAAAAAAAAGTTGTACAATAATATCAAGTGGGGTGTCATATGATAGGGTTTTGTTTAAACATTCGAAAACCGTTTTTATTTTGACTCTAGGTCTTATAGTTTTTGAGTTATTGTAAAAAATATAAAACTGGCAAACCCAGTATAACGTGAGCTATCATTTCCTAGAGTTTCAATGATTTTGTAGTTCAAGTAAGACTGGTACTTAGGTAGACGGCGATTTCGAAGCGATTTGCAAATTTTATTACAACCATTGGTCAATAAAAATTGTTTGGGTTTTATTAACCTCCGACCATCACGAGATCTCAGTTCGGGGTGAACTACTAGTATTGAAGGACACGTACGTCGTACATACATCATCCATCACTAGGTAAGTAATTGCAATTTTTAACCTTGAGTCGTCACGCAAAGGCCGAAAATGTTAAATTTACATATTTTCCCCGTTCCGGTTAGACAACGGCCTTCGTGTGTTTTTAGGAAACCACATCGCATGTAGGCAGTTCAAAGGATTCTTCCACTAACTCTGTCTAACAAAACCCAACCAATCAACGAGGTTGGCCTCACGTTGGCCTTTATTCTTCATCTTGATTTCTTTCATGAACTTTTAATCTAATTTTAACACATACACATTGACTTCTAATCAATTACGTGTCGGTATATTATGTACATTAGTTTTGCCACACGACGCCTACGGAAAAAAACTACAACACTTTTTTCATAGAGGTGATCCTACAACAGAAATCCAAGCTATCCTTTCCTTCATTATGTGTGTTGACCATAAATAAAAATAATTGTTGTCTGCGGTTAATAGGTTTTATGAAAACTACAGTCTTTTATGTCCATACTAAAATATTAATGTTTTTCGGAGGTAAAAGAAGGCATTCATTGTATTTGGGACACCAATATTGATTACCAATATGCTGAAAGTTAATAGGCAATATAATAAAATTACAAATACCTACCCTTAATACTCCACAATTAACGACACAGAAAATAAGTAGCCTCACCCTAGGGTGGTTTTTAAGATATCGTACCTCGAAAAAAAGTAACCTAATCGAACAGGGTCGTGAAAAAAACGAGCATGGCGGCTTCCCACTCATCGATCGATCAGGACCTTTCAATTCCAATTATTATATAATAATTTAATGCCAGAAAAAGTCCAACTCTCGTGATTTATTATTTTATCCTTTTTGGTTTAATTACTGAAGAAAATCTAAATGTAAAGTACAATGCTCTTTGTAGAGTAGGTACAATTTTTAGAAAATAGCTTTACAGAGTTTAAATAATAAAAAAAATCATAAACGAAAAAAAAATACTAAAAAAAATACAAAACCAAATAATAAAACAAGTTATGGTTTCTTAGAAACAATTTACCTTTAAAGCAACGCAGTAGTTCTTCGAAAGCTAGATAGAATGGTCATGTTACACCAACTTTTCATAACATTGTTTGTTTACGCTCGTAATTTGAATATGGATCGCGAGAGGGCAGACACGTGCGTTGCGTAGCGGCGCCTCACGGCAACTGCCTGAGATCACGACTGAAAGGGCTACGAAAGCTGGCTGTAAGGTCTGTAGAGCTGCTACGATGCTACGCTTTTGCTACATGCTACAAACTTTGAAAATCAACGTTTTTAGTAGGCGCCAAATAACACCGCAATACAGGTCATTCACCCACCTTCACCTCTATGTCGCAAAATTCAATTTATGTATGGTAAACCAACAGTACTACGAGATTCGAGCGATTACCGTCTTAGCGACAGGTTTGTATGGAAAGCGACAGAATTAGCCATTCATAAATTGAATTTTGCGACATCGTGGTGAAGGTGGGTGAATAACCTGTATTGCGGTGTTATTTGGCACCTACTATAGAAACCGATTTTATAGCGTTATCGATAGTCCTTGAGTCATTTTAGGCTGCAACGTGCAAACTGACATAAAATACACTTTTATTAATTACTAACAATACGAAATATATTTTTTTGTGACCGATATTTCGTCAGATATTTTAAATAGACCCATAAAACATCAAGAACAATTTCCACAACAATCATATTAACTTGCGGTTTTGAATATTTTCAATTAAAACTTATCGCTACAACACAAATTATTTATTTTAATCTTTAAAGTCCTCATGATCTGCATAATAAATACCTACCAAAGACGCACAAAAAGAACAAAATTAATTAACTGCGCGAAAGGGATCGCGTTTGTCTTTATTTGAGATTCCTAAAAGATTTTTGAATCATTTTTATCTAGTTCATTTATTTATATAACCTGCAGGTACACAGAAAATGTTTTAAGAACACTAGTACAGGTATATTGTAATATGTATTTTTTAAAAGTTTTGACGTTTGAAGGGAACATTTTTGGTATAGACGTAAATCCATATTTCTTGTGGTGAGAATCGAACCCACAACCAATAAGAAACGCGGAAGGCAGAGCTGTAACAACTGGGGCTCAATTCTACTAATTTACAACGGTTAACGTTTTATTCAGTTCCAGTATGTTTCAATTGATCTTTAGCTTAACTGAAACGTCAATGTGCGTGCAGCTGGTTTATAGTTGAAAAGATACGGTTCATTTGCGTTTCAGCTGTCAAGTTTGATAGTAGCATATTACGAAATTAGTAACCTAAAATAGGATGAAAGTTACGATTTAGTTACTTTTCAGTTGACTACCTACTACTCTTTGCAATTGCGAGCCCCTTTGCTCTGACATCTGTCAATCGATCCCTAGTTAAATCGTATGAATGCAATTTATTTTAGAGACGACTTTGATAATTTAACAGTAGTATACACGAACTTAGCAGTCATTTGTTTACGTTACAATCCAATCAAATATTAGCTTGAACGTAGGTTCATTAACAATTCATTTTGAATGTAAAATGAGCCAAGCGTAGAAGGAGTAAGGTTTGATTTTGTGTGTATTCGATATTGAGTAGTATCGTTCGTGCTTCTTGTTCCTTATTTCTGCCAAACATACCAAAGTTTTCGAGAAGTTACTCAACTTGCATAAGAGGAATTGGATAAATTGAATGTTTAGTGATAAACGAAGGTACAAGTAGTAAAATCTCAAACAAACATCAAAAGATAAATTGGTGGAAAAATTTGACTGTTCGTGAGATTAAGTAACCGTCTTGTTTATATAATTTACTTAGTACTAAGTACTAAGTACTAAGTAAATTATATAAACAAGACGGTGTAGTTATTGGTCATTGTGACTGACAAATCTCTGTAATGCAGCTTTTGTCTCATCTATTTTTAGAATTGGTTCGAATTAAGTTATTCATATTTCTGTCGATTCTGTTAGTAAATTTTTTAAACTAACCTAATTTGAGAGCGATAAAATATAACTGTCGTTGTCATTTTAGTTTTATGAGAAAGGGACCGCAACATTTTAATGTCAAATTAGGTTAGTTTAGAAAAACAGTTATGAGCTTTGACATGTGAAAGCTTGAACACAAAGATTCCATTCAATATTGCATAATCACCGGTTGGTTGGTAGGTACCTACTAATCTCTCAAGGAAGCTTCTTTTACCGAAGGTGCCAACTCGCGCCTATTTGCAAGTTCGCGAGTTAGCGAATAAGTCACCACAACTTACCTCGAAAACGCTGAATCCTTTACAGTCATACGTCAAAAAGCAAATACAATATATCCGGTAAAGGTGAGTTCAGAATAGTCAAAGATCAGTGTCAAATTACTTATTTATTTATTTTATTGCGAAAACCAATGGCTTTGTAAACAATTTTAGAAACATAATGTTAAACAGAAAGCTAATGACATGATGATAAACTGAATGTGTGAACACTAACAAAAGCAGTAAGAAGAGTTTGAATTTCCGCAGTAAGTCACTTAATGATAGCTACGATGTCTCGTGTCACAAGTACGGACTAATGTCACTCAGAGATAGAAGAACGCTGCAAGATATGTCATTGTTACATGATATTTGCTCTGGTGCTTTAGATTGTTCCTTCTTAATAAATAAGATATTAAAATTGAGAGCCCCAAATACCCGCACTAGACACACACAGATGTTTTATGTGCCCACTCATCGCACGAACTACGCAGCTAACAGCGTTACTAGCCGGCTACCTCAAACCTACAATAAACTATTCAATGACATAGATCCCTTCATCACATCCAAGAATATTTTTAAGTCAAAAATATATAAGCAGCTGACCAACGGGTACCTACCCGTTGGACAGCTGAAATAATACAAGGCGCCTGCTTGTTGCGATAAATAATACTGGTTCATGTTAGGTACCCTTGCTGTAGGTAATTGTTAATTGAAATTTTAATGTACTTTAAAATTATATTATTATTTATCTATTTTATAATTATCCAAAAGTGTAGCTGTTTTTTACAGCTACACTTTTGGATAATTAGGCTACATCTGCATCAATCATATTATAGTGTTGCAAAGCTTGAGTTTCGAGTTGGACTTGCGTTTGTCTATTGGCGCTGCTGCACCCACACCCACACCCACACCACACTACACACAGCATACCTACACCCTTCACAGACACACACACACCCTCGCACCTACCTGCTTCCTAATATTATATTATTGACTTACAAAATATAGATTCGAATTGGTTGACGAATAATGTAAAATAGATAGCTTTTAATATACCATAATAAAACTGTGAATCTTAGACTAATAAATAAATAAATAAATAAATAAATAAATAAAAGCATACACTTTACATAATATGTCTTGGAGAAAAATAAAGCTTTTCTTTCCTTCTTGTAGGTACTTACTAATATTATGTGGTTATAATTTATAATCAGGTGCAAATATTACTAACTGAGATAATAGTAGTTATCTGTAAAATGTAAAGTCCGGACTCAGTGGTAAATCTTGGTGGAATGTACGTGCATACTTAGAACGATTTAGGACGATGATGATGATGTTAAAAAAAGAGCAATTATTTTCTAGTATCATATAAAAGGAGCTTTAGAAACAATCGTATTCGTGTATTATGAATACGTTATACACGAAGCTCCGCGAACGCATGGAGGTAAACCATTTACTTTTGGCTTCGCTTTCATATTTATTCCCTTTATTCAATTTCGAAAAAAACACATTTATTTGCATTCATAAGAATAAAAATTTAAGTATTCACGAAAGGCAGTGAGCTATTGATAAGTATTAATATTAATATTTCATCCTAATGATAATGACGCCATCCCTTTTCATTTGGAGGAGTTTCCGTAGGAAATCTATTCTGGGTTTGTATTTATAAGAGCTTAGAAGTATTCAGTAGGTAGCCAACAACCGCTCGCTTAATTTTCATTCCGAATATAAATTCAAGAGATGTACTACGCGATTGACAATATTTTCGTCGGATCGAGGAAATGCTAATTCAAGTGGGTTCTTCGTTTCGAATAAAAATGAGAGCCGCAGAACGTACCTGTGAAGTACCTACCTACATATTTACATATTACTTATATTCTGTGCATTCTTATCAACATAATTTTAGGAACATAATTTTTTAATAAATATAGCTCAATATAAACTTAGTAGCATAGAAAAAAGTGGTAAATATTTTATAGTTGGATACTACCTGATATAGGTAAAGCTGTATGAGAGCGTAGATTGAGGAAAACTGGTTGAATCATAAATAATAAGAGCACACCCCACAAGTGTAACAATAACAATCCTGACATGCTCCACAATTTTATTTTGCCAGATTTTCGCAAAACCTTTCTCAAGAACATTTACTAGTCTGTTGCCCTCGCACATTTTTATTTTATGCCGCGGCAAAAACATCCCTTCGGATTGAATGGAATTCAAAATCTCTTTAAGTACAATAAAATGAATAGCAACATGCGGCAAATGTCTTGAACACTTTTTTGTACTCGTCAAAAAGTTCTTTACCTCTCCCTTTTTGTAATAAAACGTCTGTATTTACATCGGTTTCTAGAAAACGAAGGATTACCATGCTCCGAAGGTATTAAGATTTTTGTCTCCGTTTAATATATCTCTGCAAACTTAGCTTCGCAATGTGTACCTAAGTCCTACACTTCGAGAAGCATAGCGCACTTGATAGCAAATTCCATTAGAAAAGGCGATTAACTAGCTGCTGCATTGCGAATCCTAATCTCCCCCAACAATTCGGGCCAAGTCGACTGAACTTTGGGATGTATCAATTAAAGCACGCTCGTAGTGCGCCTTATCACCGACAGTTGGCTGTACGAAACAAAATAACAACTCAAGCTTTTTTAGAAATTACGAGTGCATTTAAGTGATACGTTTCAAATTATTTCTTTGGAATGAAAGATGAACAATATGTGCTATATCATAAAAATGCATGTGTGTTCTTAATTCAACAACAATTTGATTAACCAGTTTTTTACCACAGTCGTTTTGGGTAGACACGATAACATCAACATTTCTTCTGGTGCCGTGCTTTCTATCTTCCGCTTCCAATGCTTTTTTAATACAGTTGCTCAAAAAGTGGCGTGTTGCAGGGACGTATAGCGTTCGGGATGTGGGCTATTACACACTCGTGCTTTTTTTTACCTTTCCCGAACTCGTGCGTTCTCTTTCCCAACTGTCAAAATAATGTCTATTAAAAAGAAAAACCAACCACGAAGTTTTTACTAAAAAAAATCATAGAAGTTTTTATGATTCATGCAACTACGTATATTTCTAAAAAGAAGCTACTAATTTGTTTCAATATCAAATTTAATGATTTGATTGAATGAGTTAGGTTAGGTTTCATTTCATTTCATTTCATCTCATTAAATTTCATTTTCATTTCATATCAATAAAAAAATTCTACTGAAGACTTGGCTGTATGGGCATAGTTCCCTTTGCCTACCAGAATGGGTGAAGAAAAAAAAAATCTCTGCTTATATTCTACGATTGGCGCCATTTTTCAGAAATTTTCTTTTTATTAAATTGCTTCATTTTTTCGCAACTGTATTAAAAATAGTCGTTCAGTACACGTGCGAAACCGTCATTGCAACTTGTTCCGACTGTCAACCCTCGCCTTCGGCTGCGCCTCGGCTCGGGTAGACATTTGTCGGAACTCTTTGCAATGACAGCCTTTCCGCACTTGTAATGAAATATACTATTTTCGGTACCCTGGAGAATGGCGTCAACACTGAACGTTTGCAAAGAACCAATACTAGTGAATTCAAAAGCATTTCTCGATTGCTGCCTTCCTTCAGTGATTCAGAGCAGAAGGAGACGATTTCAAATTACAATTTTTATTTTACCCTTATGTACGGTACGTAAGGGTAAAATAAAAAATTGCAATACTGATTTTCCCGAAAGGCGTTTACGGTACATTGTTACTTAGGCAGATAAAGAGAATTTTATAAAGCTTCACGAAAAATGTTTAAATACTTGCAAACTTCAAAAAAGAAAACTCCATTTCTTGAACATACTAAATGAAGGGATTCTAATTATTCATAATTATTATTGTTTGCAAACCTATTTTCAGCGCTACAAAGAAACGGAATAACGAACAACCTTGGAATTTGCCTATTCCAGGTTGCAAGGTTAACCAAAATAATAGTCTGTGTTTCTACAATAGCTATTATCGATTTTAAAGTGTAGCTATCATTGTTAAACAAGTTATGTACGTTCTTTGATAGCAAGTGGGTGATGACTGAAAATGGCTAAAGATCAAGAACTAGCTAGATAGAGATAAGTAGGTAGTTTCACATAAGTGTCTGATTTTACCCGCATCTGAAAAGCATCCCAGTGGGAAGCTTATGTATTATTTTATTAGAATGGTGGCGAAACGATAACATAATTTAGGACATTTATCGGAACGTGGATCGCGTTTGCAACGAAAATTTTATTTTCCCCTCAAGTGAAAAATATCTTCATATTCCCAGCCCCGATTACCGATCCCTACGCTCCGACCCAAAAAATGGGGCGCAGATAAAGGATTCACACTTAGCCATATTGATTTAAGGACACTTCAAGAAAATTGAATAATATAATTTTAACTTATTCTCTTTGCAAAATGCTCAAATAATTTTCCAGTCCATTCGGTTTAATGAGGTTCAACTTGGCTGTTTTTTTGCAAATTATATATTTTATCGGTATTTTAATAGGTTAAGTTTATGATACTTAATATTATTATCTTATCGAGGAATGTCAGCAGATAAATCAGCTATGATATAAGCGACAGCGGTCCAAAACGCTGTCCCAAGATCGAGTTCGTCTGGGCTCTCCACGTTCATGGTGTCTCCTTCTGTATGATGGAACCAAAAGTATTTCTCATTCGCATTCAACAAACTCGCTCCTGGGATACCAGTGTTTGTAAGTATTGTAATATCAGATCCTGGACTATCGTCTTCTACTAAAGACGAAGCATTTATAGAGGTGAATAGTTTGAGGACTTCGGCCACAATACACCTCGCTTGTTGGTTTCCGGCTACAGCTAAGCCCAAGGGCGCAAAAGTTCCTTCATCGGATTCCATTATAAAGTTTATATTGGAACTTTCATTTCGATGCTGCTTTTCGTAAGCTACGGCACCAACTAGTCCCAACTCTTCGGCTGTCCAAAATATAGATCTTAGAGTCCTTTTTGGTCTTAAATTTAAATTATGTAAAATGACTGGAGCTGCCCAACTAATGAACAAGCCACCTCCATCATCCATAGCTCCCTGACCAACATCCCAACTATCGATATGACCGGATACAATAACCAACTTCTCAGGGTGTTCCGAACCTTTAATGTCAATGAGTGTATTTCTTGAAGTTTTAGTATCAAATGTTGATTGCATTTTGATGGTCAAAACTATTTTTTCTCCTCGGTCGTACATTCTTCTAAATAAATCAGCGTCTTCTAAACTGATAGCTGCTGTTGGGATCTTTGTAATGTTTTCTTCATAAGTTTGGGAGCCAGTATGAGGAGAGTTTATGGAAAAAGGAGCGATGGATTTTACTAAAGAAGCAACAGCTCCTTTAGCAGCGGCTTTACTAGCTCCTGAAGATCTGTACTTGACAGTCTCACCATATGTGGTAAATTCAGGGTCATAAACTACTATTTTTCCCTTTATTTTGTCCTCTGTTATATTTTCAAGTTCCGTGAAACTTGATATCAAGACTACTTCAGCTGTGATACCTTCGGGTGGAGTGCTGACGCTTCGACCCAGACCTAATAAGGCTATATCTTTCACTCGTGGCTCAAGCATTGTTATTTTTTCTTCTCCTCGGACCCAATGTGGAACCTGCAACAAAAGCGCAATACTGATGATGCTCAATAGGTACCCAAACACAGTATCAATCCAACAATAGACAAAGTGATTCTGTACGCATACCTCTAATTCCTCTGTGGTGATGTCATCCACATCTTCGTCTTTAGTGAGCTGTATCATATAATCAATGGACTGTTCCAGCACTTCAGAGCCGGACGGTCGTGCCCCAAACTTATCAACGAACTTAGCCAACCTGAAAATAAAATACATCAAAGATGTAAGATGGTAGTGTTTTTTCTTTTGTATTTTTTTGCCTAGTTTACAAAAATATCGAAATTCAGTTAACTAGTAGGTACTTAAGTAAAGTATACCTACTTATTATTCCTCGGGCAATTCTTTTGTATTTCTTGTTAATTTTTATGAACCTGCTAGGAATATTAACATCTCATAAAAGAAATGTCTAGCTTTTTCGAAACCATTTCTATTTCGTGGCTTATCCTATAAAATTCATTCATATTACATTTTTTAAAAAGAGGAGAGGTTTATGAATAAAAATGTGATTGGAATGAAATAAAAAAATGGTTCTATTTTTAAATAATCTCTTTAAACTTACTCATCATAAGTTTTTCCTTTAAAATCACCTTCAATTACGTATTCCAGTATTTGATTCTTAACATTTTCGTAAGCCTTAATTTCTTCAATCAGTTGCTCTCCTAAGACATCTTCGCATACATTTGAATATTTTTCGAGTGATTTTGACTCATTAACAACTATTATTGTAATGAGGATTCCGAGTGCACCGAGTAACTTCATTTTGTTACGATATCAATTGAACTACTGGCACATTATTGAACAAACAACTAAACTGACAATGAGCTCTTCTTATATCGAGAGATATTATCTTATCGATGATTTAGAAACCGACCAAAAGGGTATCTATCTCATCGTGTGTAGGTGCCTATAGCACTTCAAAGATACGCAGCTAAGGAAACCTAGTTACTCTAACTAGAATAAGAATTTAGTATTTTGATCGGAGCTTAGCTGTTATCAAAATCATATCTTATCGATTGGTTTGTCTCAATGTTCGTTTGTTTCACTTCAAGTATTCCACTTATGGCGAAATGATTTAGCAGATATTGGGACACTGTCGTAACCTCTACCAACATCATCATTAAGGGTGTAAATAGACCGCTTTTGATATTTACGTGTAGTGCAAGTAGAACACTAGGTATGCTATTTTTAGAGAGGTAATGTACTTACTCATTGTATGTCTTTCCTTTAAAGGGTCCCGAGACAGCATAATCGATTATATCCCGCACAACCGATTCGTACGAAGCAATCTCCTCAGCCAATGGTCCCACGTCACAAGATTTAATCGTAGAATAACTATTTTGCTTCTTTGGTGCACTTAAAATACCGGGGACTAGAAAACACAACACTACGAACTTCATTGTATTATTTTAGTTTATTTGTGTACTTTACTTGGGATATCGGTGTAAAGCGAGTATTCGCGGTCAAGTTTGATAAAGGAATGTGTATTATTGTGTATGCGCTCGGATGCCCACTTGAGAGGAGATGAATCTAAAGATATACTTGTTTTGTTATACTACGCACTGCGTTCGTCAATGCACTGACGAATTATTGTGAGAACTGAGCCCCGAGTCCGTGCATTTGTTTTGACTTTCGACTCGAGTGTAGCACACGCAAACGTATTCGCAAAGTTTTGTATAAAAACTGGATAAGCGCCTCTAGCGGATTTGGGAATTGTGCAATTCTCAACAAAATTTCTCGCTTTGCGAATGCGTTTGCGTGTGCTATACTCGAGTCGAAAGTCAAAGCAAATGCACGGACTCGGAGCTCAGTGGTTTCTCACTTACCTTGCTAAGTATCTAGTTATGCTTCTGTTATAGCAGCCACACGTGAGGGAATTCTAAGTAAGTAATAAAGTATTACATTAAAAAATCTTGCCGATTCTTTATTATAGCTACTTCAGTGAAAGTCATTTTTTTTAGTAGCTTCGAGATGTTTACTTCTAAGTGGAAGAAAACTAATGTCCATTACTTATTACTTAATTGAATTTAAACGATAGACAACGTTGGCCGTACCTCCTCTTCTCATTAACTCTAGGGTCAAATTAATAACTTATCTACCTATCTCCAACATGTTTTTCTTTTTTAAGTTCAGGTACACTATGAAGAAACATGATGTGACTACCTCAGTGTTTAAATAACTAGTGCTAGCCTACGTAGCTAGGTATTTTACTATACTATTTTATTATACTAGGTGCCATAAGGTGCAGTAATAATACACTATTGTACGTCACGTCGTAACAATCTAAGCTTTATTATCTTATGTTAGTTAGGTATAGGTACGTTTCTTGTATCTACACCTATGTTCGTCTAAGTCAGAAGTTTTGGTATTTGTTCGGTTTTGTAAACTATTTGAAAGGTCTAATAAGGGACCATCAGGATCAGTTATTAGCAAGTGGAATTCTAAGGGTTGAGATTATCAGCTGGGCTTTAATAGGTTTTCTCTTTGTTTGCCATTTTAATGAGGGTCGAAAACACGTTCGACTAACAATAGCTTTAGGATTTTGCTATTAAAGGGGAATCACCTTTACTGAAAATCTTGTCTGCCCCTTTAGGTCTAAGTTCATTTACCAGACTTACCTTTCATTTATATTCTAATGATAAAGCTGCATAAGGTAGCGTTTTGTTTAATAAAGCTTATCTACTTATTATTTTTTAAACATCGTCCGTCGTCTCAGCAAGATTAGCTCCTAGTATAAACTTGGTTTCATTTGTTTCTATTTACCAACCGATTGTATATACTACCTAGTATCTCTAAATATATAAAATTCTTTTGAAGCTGACTGACATTCAACTCACCGCGTAATCTATAAGTCATAAGCTGGAATACTCAAAAGTCATTCAAATTTGAGCACCATTTAAAATTGCTCTGCTTCTGTTTGACATTATTCATTTGTAAGAGATGGCAATAATTTGCGGAACTTAAATTGAGTGGGGTTTGAGTAATCGGCCACTAGAGGTATGAAATTTTGAGGGTAGTATCCATATATCGTGTAGGGCTGCACTAAGAAAGGAATTTTGAAAAGCCGCACCCAAAAGGGTCTAAAATTAGGATCAAAGATTTGAACCAAATAATGCGTATACGCTACCATGCGAGCAAAGCCGCGGGCGATGGCTAGTAGTATTATATGATTTGTTGTACTACCTAATATTGACATAGGATAGGTTAGATAACCAATGAATGAATATACTTAGGTCACATCCGCCGCGTATGGTAATTCTCCCAATTGCTTTTATTGTTACCCAGCTCCATACAAATTCATGCAATTGACACAGAACAGCATGAATAGACTTCAGAGCCCCGAGTCTGTGCATTTGTTTGGAATTTCCACTCTATTATAGCACACGCAAACGCATTCGCAACTCGAGAAATTTTGTATAAAACACGGATAAGGGAATTGTGCAATTTCCAACAAAATTTCTCGCTTTTGCGTGTGCTATACCCGAGTCGAAAGTCAAAACAAATGCACAGACTCGGGGCTCAGAAAGAATAGACTTTACAGTTACTAGTAAGATGATCATAGTTCTATGTGGTTCCATGCTGGACTGGATTCTGTTCCGTATGTGGTGTTTCTGCCTGTCTCGTTGGACCAACAAGTTTATGTTACGAATAATCTCAACAGGCAACTTGAATTAATTATATAAAAAGGAAATAAGATGGACAACTCACGCGGGCTCCATTTCCCCAACTCCGCCTCCAAACCGGAACGAAATAACGAAAGCATAATAATTTTCCGAGAGGAATATACAGCAAAATGAAACGAACCAAAACCAATGCTGCCAGAAGTCCATACAAATGTTAAAATAATGTTACGGCTTTACAAATTTAAATACTTAAGTAATTCATTTAAAAGTATTAAGTATGATTACAAAGATGACTTTAAGAACAACACAACCTGGCAAAAAAAACCTTAAGTGTTAGAATAATCAAAAAAAGCTCTAAGTAAGTGAAAAAACTATACTTAGAGCTTTTTTTGATTATTCTAACACTAATCAGTAATCATGTGTCATATGGTTTGCCTAAGTGTTATCTAGGTTAAACTATATATTTGGATTTCCATAAGAACCTGCGGTAGAGTGATGAGTTTACACCGCCTGCAGCGAGCAGAGCGTTGCTGCTTTGTTGTGCAGTGTAATAACTTCACGATACGCTACTATCCTTCTAAACTTATGTAAGTCCTGCTCAGTAAGGCTTTACATTAGACATTTACATTAATACCTATTTTACAATACCAACCTACGCTTTATAATTTTAATTTAACTCGTCTGTGTTTATTACTTGGTACTTAATGAACAAACAATAATTCTCTTGTGAGCCCAATTTTCATGAAAATTGCCTTGCTAAATTATCTCACCCCACTGCTAAAACCTACCAAGATATTATCACTTAACCAGAGTTTTCTGAAAAGCGGTAATCGTCAAGTTACGCTCGTCGGCATATCGGTAAATCAACTATTCTGTACGGTCTTAAGCTGCCGCATTAATAAAATTGGTATTTTTAAAAACCCCTAGTTTAATGGAAATTAGGTGCTTCAAGAAAATATGCGGCACAGAAACTCGACACAAGAAGAAACGCAAACTTTGGGCGAACTTTAAGCGAACGCGAAAGCTCAAGTAATCGAGGCAATCTACCTAGCGGATATTCGTGGACTTTACAAATAACTCGGGCTGGATTATATTTGTGCAAAAATGAAGTGAAAATAAACTAATTGTAA
This sequence comes from Eulithis testata, assembly GCA_947507515.1. Classification (NCBI taxonomy): domain Eukaryota; kingdom Metazoa; phylum Arthropoda; class Insecta; order Lepidoptera; family Geometridae; genus Eulithis; species Eulithis testata. Next base: position 5,858,652 of record OX382199.1, on the reverse strand, counting down.
TAAACTAAAAATAAAATTATTTTTAAATACAGTTTATAAAAACAAATGAATAGATATTCGAACCCATGTGAGAATTCTTGAGAATTTCACGTTCTCATGATGCCTTTTTGAACCCACCTCTATCATTTCGCAAGTCCGAAATACGTAACTATCAGTCAGTGCCCCATCTGTGTGCTGAAATTAATTTAACGTTTTCGGTAATAATATGTAGTCCATCATAATATTCAGTCCGTGAGATGATGAATATTTTTCATTACCTAAACATTTTATCTATTTACTATGTAAGTACATGTATACAAAAGCTTTTTGAACGTAATTTCCATGCAATTCCACTTTGGCCAGGTAGCTAGCCATTTATTATCAAAATTGTTGTTCGGGGAATCCATTCGAACTTTGAGGCATAATTTATTCCCTTCAAAATAAAAGTTTGTTACGCATTTGTTTCTGAATTGTGATATTTAGAAAGACCATTAAACACCCTGGTCTGAAGTTTTCTCTCGTAGGCATTAACGCATTAGCACGCCGTGGAAAAATAATGTCGGGGTAAAATCGACCCCACTTGGCAAGAAACTCTTGTAGAACAGCCACTAATCCTCAAACTTCGAGATAGGTAGGCCTCATTAGCCACGTACGAACTTTGACGGAGAAAGTAAATACCGTGAACTGAAATGTTTAGACTTTGAACTTGGTTTACCTACTTGTGTTTTATTACGGACTTTAGAATTTCGGGTGGTTGTATTTTGTCGGGTCACTTGATTCATTAATTATGGCAAGCACACCACCTCAACTTTTAACCTACTTCAAAAAAGGAGGTACTGTACTTAAGTTTGTTGTAAGTTTGACGTCACTTCTGCTATGTTTGATAGTACGCAAGTCATCTTCATGAATCACGTAGAGTGAAACGTTGAATCTAATAAGAAGCCCATCTTACCCCTGAGCACATTTTCAAAGCAAGGAAATGTCATTACTCATACTCATATGATTAATCGTCGATAATTAAAGCTCAGAGAAGCGCTACATCTGCCGCGAATCTGCTCCAATCTAATAAAGATGCCGTACGTAGTAAGGATCCTTCTCATTGATCGTGGGGAACTTCAGTAGCACACCTTTAAATGAAACAAAGCTCATAGCTACGCGCCACTTCGTGGGTGGTAGAATCGGTGATTATATATCGCTATAAAATAATCACCAATCATCATCAGTGGTTTAGGCAAAACCAGATGGATAAACACTATTAAAATATTTCAGAAGATATCATCAGAATAGCTATAAATATCTAAACTAGCCTAATAACCGGATGAACCGGAAAATCATTCGTCGACCGGAATGCCGAATTTTCTCTTTAGTTCACTACTATTTTTCTTTACGTCAACTGTAATCAAGGACTTTTTGTGCCAGCTTGTAAAGGCGAACGAACTCAAAGCCTTTGAGATTTTAACCCCGTGAAGCTTCTTATTCTTGTTGTTATTATTTAAGTTTTGTATTAATAAATTATTCTTATTCTTATTCTTATTTCTGCACGCAGTGTTCTTCACTGCTTTTATGAACAGTTTTCGGTGCTATTCGCACTTTGAAATAACATTTTGAACTAAAATAAATACGATGGTGCATTGCAAGTGTGATTCTAATAACGGCAGTGCACAGAGATATATGTACCTACGCTTTTTCCCGTGCGTAATCAACGAAATGAGTAATTATAAGTTCGGTACTATTTGTTCTAGACCTTAGTTTATCATCTAAGCAAATTATAAGATCGTTGACTCATTTATGAGAATAATGAGATTCAAACAAAGTCAAATAATACACCAAGCACATTGGTTGTTAACCCCCTTTGTGTCTGAATCCAACAATAGGCTTTGTTGTGATACGTAGGTTTGGCATTATTCAAAACAGCATCTTTGAATGCACAACGAGCGCAGCCTCTGGGTGTTTGCAATCACTAGTAAAAGTGCATTTGGACCAAACGAATATAAAGCTGGAACAAAAGTGTTTTTCTTCATCTTTAAGTGAGTGAAAATTTGTTTTCATCACATTTATTCGAAAAGAACGACTTGGTTCGCCTTTATGTGCACCCAAAGGTGGTGTTTTCTACAAGAAACTATAAGTGCGCCGGAATAGTAGATTGTATCATAAGGGAGCAAAATTATATTTTTACGGCGAGGGCGATTTTTTGAATCCAAAGCGAAGTGAAGGATTCTAGAGTAGAATCCCGAGCTTAGCGAGGGATTCTTTAGTAGAATCCTGAACGTAGCGAGGGATTCAAAGTACTTCGCCCGAGCCAAAAATATATTTTGCGCCCGAGTGGTACACTCTACTTTTCATCACCAACTATGAGAAAATAAAAGGCGCCTCATATTTTATTGTAATATTATTATTTAATAAAACATATATAGTAACAACTAAAATGAAAATAAATAGTATCTATAATGAAAACCACTTATTTCTTATGTTTTCTATTCGTTCGATTTTTTTGGCGCTGAACACTAAGATGTTCCAAATTCAAAAAGTGCGCGGCAAAGTAAATTGCGGCGCACTTATTTAAATAAGTGCGCCGGAATGAACTTTGCCGCGCACTTATTGTTTCTTATAGAAAACACCAGCTTTGGGTGCACATAAAGGCGAACCAAGTCGTTCTTTTCGAATAGGTGTGATGAAAAGTTAATTCCGGCGTACTTATTTTAATAAGTGCGCCGGAATTAACTTTCCCACGCACTTTTTGAATTTGGAACATCTTCAGTGTTCAACGCCAAAGAAATCGAACGCAAATGTTGTTGTAGTGGTTTTAATATTAAATTATATAACAACTAAAATTAAAATAATACTATTTATTTTCCTTTTAGTTGTTACTCTGTTTTTTTAAATAATAACATTACAATAAAATATGAGGCGCCTTTTATTTTCTCATAGTGGGTGATGAAAAGTAGAGTGTACCACTCGGGAGCAAAATATATTTTTGGCTCGGGCGACGTACTTTGAATCCCTCGCTACGTTCAGGATTCTACTAAAGAATCCCTCGCTAAGCTCGGGATTCTACTCTAGCTCGCCGTAAAAATATAATTTTGCTCCCATATGATACAATCTACTATTTGGCTTTTACATCAAAAGGACATCTTTGAACAATAACAACAAGAACTAGAATTAAAGCACGTGGCCAAACGATCATAGACCTGTGCTCACATTAATCAACTTTAAACACGAAAGAAGGCTCTAGGCCCGCTCTAGAACGCTCGTACACTCCTAAGAACTTCAGCTGTTCTATACATTTTGCCAAAGTAAGTAAGTACAGCATTTTTTATGGAACACCCGATTTTTTATTTGCACTCACAATTTTTGTTTCATAGAAAAGACATTACTGACTAGGGGGTGAAAGTAAATTTTTGGGAGTGGTCTTTTAGGGTACACAAAATGTTTACCTTCGTGTTCGATTCGGCACACCTGCTTATTATGTACGTACACTATTGTACATGCCGTGCGTCATAAGCACGCGTTCAAACAATACGAAGGTCCAACATGAGAAAGAAAGTCCGAGCCTAAATTATGGACTCGTTTATTGTATCGGCTTTCTAGCGGGTGTCAGACACGGATACTACATTATCAGCTGCAGTAAACAATAGCTATTATTATAAATATCGTGGATAATTAATAAGCACTCACAGATAAAACAACTGTCTTTAGACTTCTGGAGTAGGTCATGCTTGCTAGATTTATTTATGGCAAGAAATAATGTATATTTTTTTCATTATCATACGTTAAAAACTTCCACACTCCGATAAGAATTGCAATTTAGACTTTATGCAAATAGAGTTAAGCATTTAAAATTTTCAATTACTTATATGGAGACGCTGAACGAAACCATTTCAGTTGTGGGTGATATCATCAGCAATTTCAGAGAATGGAATCTTACCTAAAGCTGTGGTCACACCGGTGACGAAAAGTCAAAGAATAATGAAACGTAGTTCTACAGCGTCATCAAACATTCACGATTAGATCGCCAATAGTTAGTAGCCAATACATATTTAGTTCAGCCATCCCTGCAAATAATCAAGCGACACGTCTGCATCTATACACGCTCATATCAAGTGTCACAATGTATCTAAAAACATTATGCCTACGCACTTGCTTCACATTTCTTATTCATTAGAACAGGTTTACGCTGAAAACCTCTACTTCTCTCAAAGATGTATAAATAAGTTGGCCTTCTAATCAAATTAAAATGTAAAAGGGTAAACGATAAGTCACGTTACTATAATATGCCCATACATTTTTGATGTTTTTTATTATCGATTGTACTTAGAATGTCAGCTGTAGGTAGCTCGAGAGCAAACAAATTCCAATAGTCGCGTCAGTGTAGACGAGTCTTTAGGTCGATGTCATGAATGTTCATTTTAACGAAACAGGTGGATGTCAACAGCTTATATTACTTTTGCTTCGCAAATTAAACAGGGTTTAGTTATAATCCACCGCTCGACGGCTAACAGTCACTTTTGAAATTAATTTAGGTCGACGTGGCTGCTGTTAAAAGTTTTAACTATAACAAAATTACTTAAGTATACTTATACATACCTATATTGCTGGAGATATTTTGGCTTGCCGATGTCATGACATGGCGTAGAGGACATATAACGTTAGTCCAAGACGTCGACGTTGACACGCGCTCGCTCTCGTGACAGAAACATCGCAGTAGTTTCGTTCCATAGAGTTTCGATAACATCAAAAAGAAGAAGCAGAAGGGGAGTTTGTGCTTAGGTCTATGGTTTTACGGGAAGCTATGGGATCTGTATTGAAGATTATGGGGTTTTTGTGATTTTGGGCGCACTTCTGATTTGTATTTGATCGTATTTATGCTTATTCGAGTAAAATCAATAAGATTTTGATGCTCTGTGTCTCTTTTTGAGTAATGTCTGATCAAGTTTACAAAAATATATAATATAGTACTTTGCCTTGCAGGACATTAAAACTTAAAAAAGAACTTTTTCTACGTTTCACATAGGTGTTCCTACCTACCGACAAACGTGTTACAACTAATTGTTAAAACAAATAAAAAAGCGCACAGAAAAAATCTAACTCTCTTTTTTGAATTTGTTAAAAAAGGCACCAAAGCTGTGTAGATGTTTTTGAATGATTTATAATACAGTTAAATGAAATGTTGGATAAGCTGGCTTTCAGTTTGATTTACGGCTGCTGACTGTAAATCATGCCTCCATCCTGCTCGAAGCATTCATGTAGGAATCAGGCTGCTTAAAACCATCCAATCTCAAACTGAATGCACCGCTACTTTAGAGCGTAAGTAGGTACACTTTCTGTATAAATTGGCGAAGTAATGCTGTACACTACATGATACTGAAAGCAATTGACGCGTACTTAAACTTTACAGTATTCAAATTAACTCACCACTTATCAAGTTTATTTATACGAGTGTGGAAATTAGTCATTATGCACCTAAAGTGAAATGGAATCATTTTCATCCGGCGGTTGCGTACAGCCGAATATTAGATAAGGGTCATACTGTCAGTTAGCTTCCGATGAGACGATTTTTACTTGCGCCATCGTTTTATAAGAACTCTACCTTTTTTTAATAATATAATAAAGCCTCTTCATCGTTTCAGTGTAGACAAGGTGCTTGTGCATAATAATGGTTAGTGGCAAAAAAACTTCGGGTGTTTTTAGCTTAAAATCCAAGTAACCAGCATTAGGATAGTAACCTGAGCTTTATGTAAATGCAGCCAAATTTATTAGAATCATTATATTCGCCACGCACCTGGCCAGTTTTTACGTTATGGACCAATTTCCGCCAGTGAGTTTTTTGTCGTTTTGTCCAACGCTGTTTGATCAACGAGTTGATCAAATATTCAACGGATACGGTGTTTGGCGGGAGTATAGAGTTATTTTTATTATACTGAAAGATTCTTACTTAGATACTATACCTATGTACCATTTTGCTAGTACTTATATGTACCAGTAGTGTAACTACCAGCACACTAAACTATAGTAAGTGTCCTCGTTTATTATGCTCTGTCTGATGCATTTCCATCAGAGCACAATAACGAGAATACTAAATGCGAGTGTAATAAATGCTAGGCGTGAAATGGCAGAAAACGAGATGAAACCCAGCAAAAGAGCTTACAAATAAAGCATATTCCATCATATTTCCAAGAAATGTGCCGCAATACCTCGGCTATCAGAAATACTGTCGAAAGGAACTGAAATATAAGACGAACCATTTTCATCACCTTTATAAAAGTGACTGGAGACCTAGACACAAAGACGAGATAAAAATTTCACTAAGCTTTATTGAAAGAAGATGATATTAACTAAAAAAATGTTCTAACTAGTGAATATTATCATATCCTAAAAATAGGTTTTTAAAACTTTGTACAAACTAATCGTGTTTTCCTGGTGAGAAAATTTAAAGTTATAGCTTCACAAACACTGTTAGCATAAATAACTAGGTGGTTCCTAGCAGCTAATTAAAATTGTGGTTCCTTTTGCTAGCAATTTAAACGTTCTCAGTGCCGCATAAACTTTTACGGTTGAGTGTGGCTATGCATACTGACTTCATCTTCACTGCAAGGCAGACTGCAGATCGCAAAAGGCATTCAGTTATTTTGCATAAATTCGATGTAGTTTTTTGGACTCGTCTAATATCACACATGCCTAATAATAATGCCCATTGCGTCCATCCGATCTGAAATTCTCGTGCCTGTTACTCATTTGTTTCAAAAGACAGGTTTTTCTTCAAAAAAGACTGTAAGGGAGTCTCGAAAAATTATTTTAGAACTGCAAAATCAACGCAAGATTCACTGTGGAATAATCTGGTTTTCCATGGTTTTCAACTAACGACGATTTTAACATACTTACCTGGTATTAAATTTCATAGTTTGAGCAAAATTACAAAAATAATCCCATTTTTTATTGCTTCCATTAAAGTATTCTGTGCACTGACGGTAAATGATAACTTCTCTGAAGTCGTTTATCTCTCGGTTTGAATTTCTTTTTCTAGTTGAAGACTGATCGTCTCCTTTTAAGTTTTCTTATTGCGGTAGAAATAAAACTGTCGTTTTATTAGAATAAAAATGCTTTAGCTATATTTTAATTTATTATTTAAAAACTTTCTGGAAAGTTCAGAGATGATCATTGCTAAAATAATTTTCCTTTAGATCTGCGTGTTGAATTTGTCAAGTGCCGCTTTTAAAAGAGAGGTGTTATGTTTTCTAGTCACGTCTCCCGCAGGATTCCATTTGAAACAACGTTACAATCCATGGAATTGAAGTTTTATTCGAGCACATTTTAAAAGTCTCATCTAGGTCGTATGTGACGCTGAATTTTGATGAAAGCAATCAATTATTTAAAATAGAATCGGAAAACCTTTTAAAAATTTCTCTGATCGAGTTGATTTTGCACAATCGCCAGAGAATAAAAAACTAATCGAAATGACATGATTAATCCTATACATTTTTACTATAATATGTAGTTACAGTTATTTACTATTACTCAAAAAATGAAAGAAAATTCTTACAAAGGTTTTTACTCCTAGATTGTAACCTATCTAGCTGTTTTTTCTTACGGAATCTAATAAAAACCAAGCTACCTAGTCGCAAACGTAGTTAGATAAAGACAGTGAAGTCGTAAGAAAATTGTAAGTCAAACACATGCTATTATTGTAAGTGCAAAAAGCTGTAACACAATAAAACCTAATAAAAAATTCAAGAAGTTTGTTATAAGCGCTTCCATAAAATCAAAGCAAACTGCTCACATCAGCGAACCGTACGTTTATTCCACGTAGTATCGCTATATGCATTACCATAAGCTTCAGCCATAACGTTAGGATCGCCGTCTGAAACAATGGCCCCGCCATCGTCTTGATCCGTGATAAGAGCTTTCAAACAAATGCCCCTTACGGGATTAGGTCTCCATCATCACGTACAACGTGGAGGGGCCACGAGGCAAGTACTGCCGATTACGTGCTAGTTCACTTGGAAATAAAATAAATGACAAAATTTTCTGAGAGCTACCTGCTGCTGCCTACTTTATCGAGGGTATTAACTTCTTTGCGCTTTTTGTCCTTTCGTAAAATAATATTTATCGCATCTAAAAATACTTTGTATTTAATGTTTTACGAGTGTGTATGAACTTCGTTCGCTCACGAACCTTGATAGCTATATAAACTTGGCTACGTTCTGTTATTTGCTATACTATATAGTACGTGTTTGTATGTTAGCTTTAGAGCCAGCTTATTTTAAGAAGTTTATTCGGAAAAATTATAAGCAGAAACTTACTATAGCGGTGCTAATAAGCACCTATGTACAGATACTTGTACAGCGCATAGTATCAACTGAACTCAATATAACCTTTTCATACTCTCCTCAAACAAAAGACATAAGCTCATTAGTTTAACAAATAACGAAATTGAAAGAGAATTTGAATAATTCTCCAATATAGCCTCAATTTCAATTTAGTGATTACTTACACCCAAAGGCGATTTGGGTGTAAGTAATCACTAAATTGAATTTGGATTGAAGAGATAATCATCATTGGCAGGCTTAGAAGGCCACTGAAAACATTTCAGAGTGTCTACGATACAAAATTTGAAACAAAATATCTTTTCTGGTTGTTTAGAGTTACACTGCGTAGTAAGTCGGTCACCATATGCAAGGCCGCGCTCATCGCACTAGGCGGCCTGGTAGTGTAACTAAAATGTTACTATCGAATCTTTGCATATCGTTTTTCTGGGTACACCTACATACCCATCGGTATTCACGCTGGTGTATGTGTACACCTACATCATATATGCATGTATATTGTATACTATGTATAGAGTTTGTCATAGAATCTTAGACAGCTTTTGTCTAAAGGGCACTGACGTAATTGGTACACAGCAGGCACAATATTGTGTTTCAAACATAAAAGAGGTACCTAGCTTTAGGACACAATCCTTCAATAAGAACAAAAGGCCGTATTATGAAGTCTTATAGTAATTGAATTAACCAAATAACAACTACTCTGAGCCAAATAAATGTGTATAAAAATCCGTTATATTTTTTTATCTGGTTTATCCCTGGCATCATGCCATTCACTTCCACATTCATATTGTCGGCGTGCTTCAAGCACTTAGAACACATTGCTTGATTTTCTTTCTGTCAGTTCAGTCATGCATGCATTACATACGTGCTACGTTGCTACGCTAGCTGCTACGCCGTAGCACATTGTTTACGCATCCATCCCCCCTTTGGGCAACTTATATTTTTTATTGTAGTTAAGATGCAAGTTGCTATTATTTTTATTGAATGATAAAAGGACAATGAGCTATGTATGATCAAAGTGTCCTTCACTAAGGGTAGACGAGAGAGGCATTATAAAAGGTTTTTTTACCGATTTTTGATGAGGCGATGGAAAAATTACAATTTTAATTTCCATGATAAACAAAGACAAAACCCGCGCTTATCAGTTTTACTTTGTTAATTGCGTTTTGGGTATAATTTTCTTCAAAAAGTGTTTACCCTCGCAAAAATGGTATATTCATTTTAATAGGTCGCTGTGATGCGGCTTCAAATATTTTCAGGGCTCCGTTCTTAAAAACACGATTAGTCGTACCTATTATACGCCTATCATATGGCATACGGCTAAAGTATGGTACGGTCCAGTGTAAGTAGACCACAGAACTACATACAGCATACACCTATTTCTACGACTTGCTGACGTTTCGGAAAAAATATTTTGTGACAGATTCTCCCAATTGTCACTTTCTTCATTTATCCAAAGTGCATTGAACTGTAAATGAATCAGAGGATAAAGAATTCTAATCAAGTTAATGGCTTGAAATAGTGAGGCGATCGGAATCAATCCTGGGAATCTATCAGAAATACGATTTATATTAATTCAATTCAGTTTATTTTCAGAGTTTGCTTCATTACTTATACGCTCGAATAAGTCAGAATTAAGTTTCGCTTTAGGGATAATTTAATTTAAAGCTCTTTAGCGTTTGTCGGATACTCAAATTGAAATCATTTTAGAAACTACTTTTGAAAATAGAATTGATTTAGTGTATGAGGTCAAGGCTTCTGGCTTTATTCAGCCAATCTGATCGCGATACATAGCTCCCGCAGAGTATTCGCTGGCCAGAAAACCCGGTCCTTCCATGCAGAACCCTGAAGTTGTCCATAACCATCACAGTACCTGAAAATGAACGTAACGTTACTGGAAATTACAGTCATGAGCCTGGAATTATAACCAATTTTCATACTACGATACCTCACTTAACACGTTTAAATTGGACATGCTCTGTGAACACATTGAATAAATGAATAAAAATTACTATCAAAACTCTCATCAAAAAATATGCCACATAGTTAGGTAGCTTACCAAAACCACATATAATACTATCCTAAACTAAGTTTTTTTCAGAGTATTTTGATTACCTGGACTTAGTTTGAACTGCCACTGGTTTTCTGGATTCTCATAGTAACGGGCCAATGTTCTCAAAGAGCGATAATAGGATCTGCACTCGTCAGGCCTTTTAAAGGCCATCGGGGAGCGATCGTACACGTTAAATCTGAAAAAAAAACAATTCCAAGAAACCACATAAAAGAAGTTATCCACGGAGACCACACATTCGAAAGCTTAACTTCATAGTAAGCTGAAATAGATGGAACAACGATATACTAAAGATGTGAGCTGTAAGATGCACAAGATCAATTATTGCTCTGTGGAAATTTATAGGACCCTATGAACGTTGTTTTATAAAAAAAAACAAATGAAGAAAACTTCTTATAAATACCGTATTTGCTTTATATCTTCTGTAACCTTATCCACCGTGATAACAGGCGCCGAGTACGTATGATGATGGCCGTCTTCAATATACTCAGCTTCCACATCAAACATGGTGAGGAACTGGTAGCATTCTGGACAATCCTCCTTCAACAGCTTTGCTCCGTAGAAGCCGTCCACGAGAATAGTCTCTCCGCCAACGGGGTTCAAGTGCTCTATGCAATGCAGTACTTGTAGACTGGAAAAGGAGTTCTGAATGAAGCTTATTATACTTAACAGGCGTATTGTTAGCTCAGAAAAGAAATGTCGTTGGGTAAGTACTACGTGATTTTTTAAATCTACACTTTATATTTCTTCGTTTTCTTCAGTGTAAAATAAGACAAATTGATCTCAAATTCCAAAAAAAAATCCTAGTTATATCTGACAAGTTATTCAAAGTTTAAACAACGCCTGCCAGCGTTGTTCTATTCTATACAGGATGTCCCACGGTATCATAAAATAACGGGTGTTTGGTTTTTACAATTTGGTGCGTTCGATTCCCGGTTCAGACATGTGATTATTCAAAATTCTTTAAATGCAGTTTAAATTGTTTTTAAAATCAAAATCAGTAAAATATTCTATCTAATTATTTAAGATACTTTCCCTCCATGTGGCATGGCCGGGGGACACCCTGTATAAACATAGGTATATTCTAGAAGATTTCTATCTTAGAATAACAATAATCGAGCCATGTCGGAGCCCTGAAATAATAATGATAACGTGATCCTACAGACCCAGCTCACAAAACGACGACCTCATCAAAAAATAACAAGCTTTATTACAAGCTGGTTTTTATAGAGTAATTTTATTGTTGCCAGATTGGCGACGGAAACGTTTTTAAGCTGACTTTATTAAAACTTGGAGATAGCCCCCGGCGTAAACGTGTAGAGTTATTTCTATACTAAACTCTAAAAAAACTCTCAGCTTCCAATAAAAATGAAGCGACCTAACTACGTAAATACTATTTTAATAAAAAAAACTGTCATATTTTTACCGTGACATTTTCATCATGTGTCATACTTTTTCCACCACCTCAAATAATATCGGCTCATATAATATTAGTAGGTAGAGTAGACTAAAACCTTATGTCGGTAATGAAGCCCACAGAACATTGAGTAGAGACCCTGAGAACCTTATCGGCTTCCGTTCAATGCCATCAGGGACGCGACCCCTTGCATAAATAAGTCAAACAATCTAATATTAGCGTGCACCTGAGTTCCAACGTTCCAAGGTTCATTAGAACCGAACCACTTGTCCGATAAGCGAAGTTGATTTAGGACTGACCCGGAGCCATACAAATACAGCGCCTGATTTTCGACTAATATTTGTCCTCCTGGACTATGCGGACCCTATGTCACTTTGGATAAAAAATTTAAACCGGCAAACATCTTTTATTTTGTAATAAGACAAACATACTCCGTGAAAATGACGTAGGTAAGGTACCAAGCCAGTTGGTGAACCAATTTTAATGAAGTTATGTGATAAAATTAAGTTCTGCAGTTTCGACTTGATATTTCTCATTCTACATAGAAACTTGTTCTACCAAGATCGAAGTTTGACTTCTAGTTTCCCATCTAAATTAATCGATATTGTTAGAAAGTTCATGAGTAGTCTTGGACAACTTGAGCGATGTTCTTATCGATCGATGATGCGACGGCGATTGGGTACACCAGTATCACAGTTTTTGATAACACGAAATTTGAAAGATATCCTATGACACCTCCGATATCCCTGATCTGATTGAAGTCAAACGTTTGCGCCTATATCCTTGCCTTGCATCGATGTTTCATTAAAGGAATATGTCTTGCAGAACGGATGGCAAAACTCACAGAAGAATCCAGTGTTGTGTGATCCTGATTCCTCCAACGCTCCAACGCATAGGGCTTCGCCCTCGCGACCTCTTTCTTTACACCTTGCCAGAAACTACCAGATTTTTCTCATTGTTTTTCTCATCAGTTTTGATCACCAGTTTTGCTTATATAAAAAGTGTGTTAAAAAAATCACTTACCCAGCAGCCTCGGTGAAGTAAGTATTATCGTTGTGCACAGCCAAAGGTAGATTTGTGTAGGCTGTGTCTGCGTGTTCGGCAATGTTCGTGAACTTCCACATGCCTCCAAACAGTGTATGCTGAACCCCACCAAGAGCTTGGCAAACTTTCTCGGTTGCTTCAACTGTTGCATCAACCTGAAGTTATAGTAACTTTTCGAAAAAACCTATTTTTAGCCACGCGTGTCGGGCCAATAGATTGCCAGTACATGGTACATGGTAATACAGAGAAGGCATGCAGATAATTAGTTGTGAGGAAAAAACTGTTGTAAGGATAGACAAATAATAACCAAGACGATGGACATGGTGAAACTAAAGATATTTTAGAATCTTGAAAATAGGTTAACGAAATCATTTGATTATTCAATTTGACAAGGCTATTCACAAAATTTAGTATTTACCCAGTAATTTTGCATTCAATTTTATTTATGACGAAACATCGAAATTGAATAAGCGTACATTAATATTGGGTGGTTGCGGCCGCGGTCAATATTCATTAATCTGGCTAGGCAGAGCCATTAGTTACTAACACAGTGACGTTTAACACTGTGCAAAGTGTGCGAATAATAGATTACCCCGTGTATCAATGAAACTCCATAGTTGAGTAGGGATTGGAACACCCTTTTGGGCCCTTCTGTCGTACCAAGGAACTCTGCAACATCTACTCGTGCAATCTTATCGGCAACTCTAGGTCCTCGCCATAAGATATGATTCAATCTTCGGCTTTTTGACCATACTTTATAGTCGAATTGAACTAAGAAATCCACTGAATAGATGGTTTCGTGGTCATCACTCCCTGAAATAAGATACTTTTATGTATAATACAGATTGAGTAAAATCTACTAGCATTTTAAATTAAATACAAATATACGTACATATTATAACAAGTTCTTTACTTTCAACCCTAACGTCATCAATTTTAGCTTCAGGTATCGCCAGCAGATGCTTTGCCCTTTGGAACTTGTCGGCGTGATAGCACGACGGACACCTGAAAAAGTGTCAAATCCAATAAAAGAAGCTTATTTTAAAAACTGAAATAATTGACTGTTGCCTTCATCACACCACAGATTATATAATACTATACTATCACACAGTTGGACCAAGACTGTAGCTCTATCGTATTACAACTGCATCAGTCACCTCTTGTATAAAATTTATATTCAACAACCACTAAAAGAATGAAACATATACATACACCAAAAAGTTTACTGTCCTTCTGAATAGGCGGGTCAAAATGAGGGCATCTAGTACAGCAATTCTTTTTTTATGGTGACGTGTTTTGCATGACTACAAAGGCAAGTCATATACAGGCTGTACTAGCCGGTAGGGAAGCTAAATATTAGAGTTAGGTGGAAGGTAGTCAGGAATTGGCCCTCATATATTAATAAAATTTTTAGTTACTTACCTCGAAGTTTTTTTTTGCTCTATTCACTCTGTAGAAGGATAAAAGTATCGTACCTGCAGTTATCTCGCAACCAGCAATCTTCATATCTAATATTTGTTCCATCTTCAAAGTCCACCTCGATTGCTCCGTCAAGTTTCTTCACATTATTTACTAAAAACAAAATGAACTTACGCACGACTCTAAAAAATTATTTGAATATTTTTTTTTAGCACAAAACTTACTTTTTTTTGCCATCGTTTGTAATGACTTCTGTAAATTAAACTAAGTAAACGTCTACACGTATATAGCGATAATAGCAACTGTTTTTGAACGGTTATCGCGTGTTTGTTGTGCTTAATGATGAGGTCAAAGTAAATGTGCCTAATCATAAATTGCGAGGGACGAGATAAGCTTGCCCAGAAAATGAGGATGTATCATGAAATACTAGGTATATACACTGTTTGTGCTTTTGAACTCGAGTGGCTAATTTTCTAATTCTGATACCATGAGTTTCTTATAATCTAAATGATAGTTTAGTGACCGAATGCAATAATGACAATCAGAAAGGGATGGTATCAAAAACATTAGCAGGCATTCTTTTCTCGGAAGGAAATTTGGCAAAATCATACAAAATAATTAGGTAAGTATCCATGTTAAGGGAAGTATAATTTTAACTACCCTTTCCAACTTTTAGAAAGGTATTTCAGAGTTTGTGACTCATGAAAAAAACGTTTTCAATTATGGTAGGACCTACATTTTTGATGATTGGTAACGAGTAGGAACTCAAATAATTGTATTGGAATTTGACAGCAAACGTCAAGGCTTTATCGTTTTACGTTCATTGCGGATGCTTCGTGTTCGCTCACCGGTACATTCCCCAAATTGTTACACAAAGGAATTTAGTGCCGAATTCGAAGTAAATTGGCACCAAAACGTCATATCGCGCCGTAAAAACCGTGAATTAGGTCACCATAGATAGTTTCAAGAAGTTGTTTTACTCTTGACTTGAGTGTAGGTATCTAAGTATTTGTTCTTCCATAAAATATTCTAAAAGGTAGGTAGTTTAATTTTCGAATAACATAGTTGCCTGTTATTGACAGAGGTGACTAATGCAAATCTCCCTAAGGAAAACCTCAAATAAGTTTGCCCAAAAATAAGTCCCAAATACATTTCAAAATTAATGAAATGCGCATATAAAACACGTATGAATTTGCAAACGACCTGTGGCCTCAAAGGTAGCGTTACATGGAAGCCAGAAACACGGTCATTAACCGTCGCAGCCTGTAGGTACGCGACTCGACTTTCATTAAACCTCATTAAACTCTGAATATGCCCGCAGACAGGAATAGTTATTATCTTCCCACATTTTCATTTGGATATGCAATATCTGAGGCTCTGTTTATTAAACTCTGTATGTAGCGGTTTTATTTGTCTTTAGATAGGTACGTTTACATACATTCCGCTACCTACCCTAATGTAGGTAGGTACAAGACATAGGTATATTTTGTACCTTACCGACCTGACCTTCATCCAAGTTGTTCAAACTTTGTTAAACTTACTGTCTCCCTCCAGATTTTCATGTCCCACACAAATACAAATTTCAAGGGCAATGAATAGGGGTTAGCTTTTCAGCCACTTGGAAGGTATTACGGGTCAGCTTGAATGCTTGAATTAATTAGTTTCACTAAACACCGTACTGGGGCGTAAATTTAATCCAGCGTGAAATTCGAGCCAACTCGAGCCGAGCATAAAGTTGCTAATTGGACTGATGGACAATCCTATTAGCCAGCAGCAAAGACATAATCTATGCTGCTAGTGTATGGGACTTCACAAAATATAATTTACTATAAGTAAGTAGGTACAAAACCAATATTATATTAAAAAATATATATATATAAAAACACTGTTGTTGTATGGAAGCCTGCCAGAAGTGTTCACGTAAATACCGTATAATTCACACCATAGAAAATAAATACTCTTTAGTCACATTGGTTTATTTGATAGAAATAACAGTTAGGTACCTCTGCCTATAATAATGCACTAACTCACAGAGCAAATCCATTGAGGATAGTTCTCAGTTTATTTAAAAACAAAAATAAATCATTAGTGGGATTGGGAATTCATTTTTGATTTACAATCATCTAAAAATTAACTAACATGATGAATGATAAAAATTGACAGTTTTGATAGAAATCATCTGGCTATGGTGTGTCTTGAAAATGCAAACTATGAGAATCAGATAGTCCATGCAGGTGGAAAGATTAGCTCTCGCCCTAACTCGTTGTAGCGTATTCGCATGTTCAGTAAAACTGAAATATCGTTGAACTAGTCTAACCCTTGACCATTGTTTCTAACTGTTCTAATACAGTGAGCAACCAACCATGAATATATTATGTATGTATAACAAGCTGTCGCCCGCGGCTTTGCTCACGTGGTAGCAGCATACGCATTATTTGGTTAAAATCCTTGATCCTAATTTTAAACCCTTTAGGGTGCGACTTTTCAAAAATCCTTTCTTAGTGCACCCCTTACACTGTATAATATAAGGATACTATATACCCTCCAAATTTCATACCTCTAAAAGTTGTAACACTTATTTATGCAAATAAACATCTTGTATCTTGTATCTTGTTGTATCTAGTTATAGTTTAGGCTGTGTGTTGATTGGCAGTCCGCTTCAAAAGAGTTTTATATGTATAGGTACGGCTGGTCTTAAACCAGCTGGACTCGTTGTTATTATGTCACACTCGCATCTTTTAGACTCTGTAGGTACCTCTTTCTCTATGTCTCTAGATACATTTTTTAATCATGAGAAAAATGGCACATGTTCTCAATAGGCTTTAGCGTGGATGAAAGCGTTACGTTACGTGTGACAGATATTTTTCAATTTATATTCATAAAGATAAAAACCCTGCATCAATATTGGACGTGTACACAATCAGTACTGCTTGAAATATTGTGGAATGCAAAAAAAATGCAGATGAGTTCTCTTCAATAGTCAATTTCAAAGCCCGGTTGTTCACACTACCACTGATAGCATAGAAAAAACTACTCTAATACTGACACTAGGTACCTACCTACCTATCAGATTGGGTGCTTAACCGTAATTTGTTCACTATATCTATTAAGGTAATGTTACATCTATTCAACAACAGGCAATTTTGTGGAAAGCAACATGTTGAAAGTTGTTGCGTACGACAATCCGTTGCTTCAACAAATTTCGGATAAGCGTAAATGCACCTTGAGCTGTGGGTTCACAAGCAACATCTTTCAACGAGCCTTATTTTGTGGAACGGTCGATGTTGCTTGTACGACAATCCGTTGCTTCAACAGAATGTTGAATAAGCGTAAACGTACCTTTACTAGCTGATACCAGCGACTTCGTACGAGTGCGAAACTTTCCGCCAAAATAGGTATCTGTCAACCAGCTTACCATGAACCTCGGTGCCAAAAGCGGTTTGTGGTTTAGAGAGGTCAAGTTGTATCTAAGAATCCACGTCTTTAATTTCAATAAAATATAGCCTAGGTTTCAATCCGGAAAAAGGGCTTCCGAATGGTATAAGTTTCATTGAAATTGTTCCAGTAGTTTAGGCGTGATCCGCGAACAAACAAACAGGCAAACTCGATTTTTGGAATCAGAATCGTTTATTTAGTAGATCTGCATATTTAGTTTATCCATATCTTTAATATTAGTTTTTGGCTTTTTTACAGTTTTATAATAGTTATACATAGTATTATATAATCTGTGGTTATACTATAGATTATCTAGTCTGTGACTATACTCAAGGTAATGTCACCGCAAAACTAAGGAATTGATGCCTCAAAATTACAAGCTGTAAACCTGAACTTATCACCATATTACAAACGCTGAAAGGCGCCTGATATGGCCGTCATAAAGAAGCTCTTATGCTTTTACGACTACAGCAGTAAAATCTCACCAGATTTTATGGGGATACGATAAGAAATGATAAGGCATTTTATTTACTAAGGCATAGGTTTTAGAAGGGTGTACTTGAAACATAATACTCAGGGTGACCGATCATTCAATCTATTTATTTGTTAGAAATAACATCATAGCTGTTTAACCAGAACATGCACACGTACTAGTGAGTCCACAATCTGATTCCTTGATGTTATATTAGGTATCAAACCAGATACTAATATAACCTAACCTAAACAAAGGTTCCCACGTGAAATAGAAAGTTACCATTGCGCGAGCGGAATAGTAGGGTTGCCACTGTTGCCAGTATGTGGCAGCATTCACAAATATTAAATTAAACAACGGGCAACGGCTGCTTTGATTACTCCATAAAACTGGCACAATTTGCGTCTGCTGTGGTGTTATTGTACAAAAGTTTGAGAATTACAAATGGAAATTCAAACCCGCAATTGAGGGATCAGGGGTGCAAGGCTACACACACATACGGGAGGATAAAAACATATAAATTGAAAAACAAAGTTCAGTAAGTTCGCTTTAAAAGGAAATATGCTTCATAGAAAAAAAGGATACGAAGTATTTCAACAAACAAGTACGTAGGCACTGTATTTTTTAATCACATTCGAATAAATTCATAAGATATTATTGGAGGAAATGCTAATAAAAAAAATATGTATCACCGATTGACGGATTTGATACCCTTAATCACGGAGTGCCAGAGCAATAGCCGTTCACTGTTAATTTTAGAGGGTATTAACATATTCAGAGAACTACAAACTTTTGGGTACATTTTCATACTATGGACACTGATAACTATTTCGGTAAACTAACGGACAGATCTGTTGGTTGTCCCTTTTCTAATTTAGACACTCCACATTGTAAGCACGCGTCAGCACGTCTGAATTTCCTAAGGTTGTGTTTCTCATAATATCTGAGGAGAATCCTGTCTCTGATGAGGGTCCTTGCGTCGTTTTGTTTTATCTCTGGCTATGAGCATACCTTGTAACTTGTGGTTAGCTAGTTTAGTATTATATGATCTGCGGTTTTAGTAACGGTAACGAAACCGAACGTACCTACGGCAAACAAGGTTACAGTCCATTAGTTAGTAGGTACTGCCAACTGACGAACCGTATCCTTGTTTGCTGTTGTTTGATATAAATCCATAGACATCGTTCTATAGGCTATATAAGCCTAAAAGGACTGCACCATTACTTTCACTATCAGGAGGCTCCATGTTCGACGTACAATGACGGTAGGCGTGAGTTTTTCGGGCGAAGAGAATGAATAAAACGAAATCGTAACACAATCAAAAGTTACTTACTATTCACCAAAATATTATTGCAAATGATTACAGGATGGTCTAATTAGCTATAATACTTCGACACTCCGCTGAACACGTAATACGCATCCGCGATGTAAACCGATTCGATCTGTAATCCTCGAAAACCGATCGGTCGACTCGCCTCGCACACTAGCGCCCGTCGTTGTGTCAGAGTGACGTTGTTGCGCCTCTAAAATAATCGACGCGCCGTCAAGCCTATCAAACGCTTAAAACAAACTGGCCTAGGGGACACATGAGAGGCCTTGGCAGTGCAACAGCCAGATGGGTCAAAGTCAAAAATCTTTTATTCAATAAAATCTCATTGATCACTTTGAATCGTCATTACGTTTTGTATGATTAGGTATGATTACAATTTTTTTTTATTGGATGAGTTGGAGCTTGTTCGTCCCAAGCTTGTTTGTCTTCAAAATAATCAGATATTTTATAGTATGCTTTTAAAAGAAGTCTCTGTTTTATTACGTTTTTGAACTTGCCAATCGACAACTGAGACACATCACTTGGGATTTTGTTAAAGAAGCGTACACATTGCCCTTTGAAAGATTTACTAATTTTTGTGAGCCTAGTGGTGGGAACAGCGAGTTTGTCTTTATTTCTAGTGTTAACATTATGATTTTCACTTTTTTTGTTGAATAGATTGATATTTTTTTGAACAGATGATATCGTTGCGGTAAAGGGGAAAACCTGGATGCAAAACGCCCAAAATAGACACGAGTGGCGTTTGAGGGAGGGTAGTGGCCCAGCTGTGGGCCACTACAACCTAGCCTATGATGATGAGGATACATGCAAAGAATAAGAACAGTTTACTAATATGCTCAATCTTACTTAAATGTGGTCTGACCTTTGATACCTAAATTGGATTAGGAAAGTTATCTTATTTGAATGACCGCGGTGTTGTCACGAGACCTGAATTTAATTAAACCAGCAAGTTAGACGAAGTGAAACTGATAACATGAAAAAACATAATTTTCAATGTAAATATTAATAAGTACCTTTACCTACCTATTATTATCTAAGACTTATCTATTAACACAATCAATAATTTATTATTGTTTTCTCGGTACAATTTTCACATGCACGCCATTTTTCGATCGCAAGATGAGGTCTGCGCATAGCTGAGGTTCAATTTCGCCTGGCAGTAAGCGAAGCCGTCGGAGTATCGTTGAGATGGTCACTTTCATCTCCATCATGGCGAATTTTTGACCTAAAAAACGAAACATGTATGAATTCTTCTAAAAATACCGACTGTAAATCTTACATTCATTGTCCCATCCCGTTGGAAGTGAACCCCCACCTCTCACAAATCCGTTGCCCGTTACTATACGCAGTCATTTTTCAAACCAATAAAACATCCGTAGACCTACCAAATCGTATGAAGGTAACAAATATACAACGTTGATTCGCCCAATTACCTAGTTGACACTAAGATCTTCGCTCTCTCATTATTCCGTGTCATTATTGGACTACCTATTAGATTTGGTACTGGCACAGATCACAAAACAGGTACTACTAGTAATATTGGATAATGGTAAAAAAAATCGTAGATAATGTCTAAGGCGTAGCAACCCACCGCTACGAAATATGGTCTAGGATACTATACGATACATATTTGCGTCCAAATCTAAGACGTTTTTTAACAATTCCACGAATTGGCTATACTTCAATTTGGTTTCAATTTCAATGACCTACAGCTTGAGCTATTTTGCGTAAAGAACTCTTGGATTTTACTATTTTAAAGCATAGGGTGAAGGCAGACAACCTTCTCGCTCGCACATTTCAACATGTTTGAAGATATAATATAACTAAATGGAAATAAGTGAAATTGCAGAGCTTCAGGGTCGAGAGAATAACAATGCAAAGGTTCAGTAAAAATATCAGATTGATCCAAACCAGTTTTCCGACCAAAAAACGTGTACCAATGCGATAAATTAAAGTGTACATTTTTTGGCACATTGTTATTCTCTCGACCCTAAAGCTCTGCAATTTCATAATTATAATTACATTTAGTTATACTATATCATTGTTGAACACAGCGCCATCTGTGATTCAACGGCTGTATTAAACACAGCGCCATCTGTGCTTCGACGGCTGAACAAAATAAGTAGGTAAGTCGATATTTAATTAATCTTTTACTTCGAGTACTACATAGACTAGTTAGCTAATTAGTTAAGACAGTTGCCACTGTAGGGCGCTGTTCCTTGGTATAAATGACGCCGCGTGGTCTAGCGTCGCTCTCTTTTCCCGGCGGTCATACAGACTAGCTGTGCCTACCTACTAAATTAAATTACTAATAAACGCTTTGTTTCATGGCCAAGGATTTTCTTCCTTTTGCATTATACAATCATCAAAAATGTTGAAATGTGCGAGCGAGAAGGTTGTCTGCCTTTACCTACCTTACGCCTTTATTAAACAGTTATAATTAATTATCTCACCAATGCAATTCCTTGGTCCAGCGCTGAACACGAGGTAGCTGAAAGGGTTCTTGACCTCACCGGACTCGAAACGCTCAGGTCTGAATTCCAGAGGATCATCGAATAAGGTTGGGTTTCGCTGCATTTGATAGATGTTGAGTGTCACTGATGTTCCTGGCAGTAGGTTCATTCCATCTAGTTCTGTGAAAGAAAGTTGTAGACTAGGTGCTGCATTATTGAACGTTAACAAAGTTTTTTTTAATAGATATTTACTAGTAGTTCGCCCCGAACTGAGATCTCGTGATGGTCGGATGTTAAGCATATAATTAAAGTTTTGTGGTGCACATTTTTGTCTCGATTTCTAATTATTTTAGGTAAAAAGTTGACTTAAGTGCGTAGATATGCGTACCCATTTCTTTTGTAATAGAGCGTTCAATGATAGGCACTGAGGGATACAGTCGCAGTGACTCCTTGATCACAAGCTCCAAATATTTCATTTGATGCAATTCTCTGAAAACAAAGTATTCAAACTGTTGTATAAAACTTAATAAATCTAGCAAAATCATAGCCACGTAATAAGACATTATCACGAATACTCAAGGAGCATATTAGACGTAAGGTATCTCAATTTCTTCATTTCAGTGCACAGTTACCTAGTAGGTAAATTGTGGCTGATGCTTCAAGAGAGGATCCGAGAAACGCTGAGTTCTTCTCACCGAGTTTTCTTGTGTTGACTTGATACTGTGTGCGTGTAGCATAGTGCTTTTAATATTCAATATTTTTTAGAGAATTAATTACCTATAACTTTGTAATTGTATAAGTTTAACGTTATAATTCTAATTTGGCAATTTTCTACGTGTTTATTGGTCTGACACCATCGTATTCCTAGAGTAAATAAAAATTATCAACCAGTCACGTCAAAAAGATTTCAAGCCACGTCGATCCTATTGAGAGGATTGCACAGCTCAATTCGGGTATAGAGGGATTTATCCAAGGTAATCCATATCACCCTTTTCAAACGTGAATGCCTAACTTACTTACGCGTATGTAGGATCTCTTTCGATGTCATCAGCAAAAATGTTTTTTTGTTCTTCGAATATTTTATCTTGAACTTCCGGGTACTTGGATATGCAGAAAAGGCTGTAAACGATACCGGAAGTCGTCGTGTCATGCCCCTAAAATAGTAATGCTAATTAAGTACCTAGGGTTAATTTTTAATTTGATAGGCATTCCCAAAAAGATTTTAATGATGAAGTACGATTTTTATTATACCTAATGCAGCACTTTGAAAAGATAATCTCAAAGTGATACCTAATTGTAAGTATTTAATCAGTAGGTAATTATGAAGTACCTCCTATATTTATTTTGTGGTACTTATTATAATGGCTGTATTAAGAACCGAGGTTAGCACTTAATTAACCATAACCCTCACATAAGACCTTTATAATAATAATATTTAATTCAATTTTGATAAGCGAGAATGATTGAATATAATAACCAGTTGGGATTCTTGTTATGAGCGAGTAATTACATACCTAACCACTGTTGGTAAGAAAAGTAAGATACCAGTGTAATGGCCAATTAGCTACAAACATAGAACATATAGATGCAATAAATACCAAGATCACTTTTGATTCAAGCATAATTCCACAATATTGTGATGTTATTAGATTTCAATATTATTTTTGTATTTTTCCAGAAGGAAATTTAGTTACGCTCATCTTTTTTCATCTTGTTTATTTCATATTAAAAACGAATAAATTTTTCGTATTGTTAATGTGGGCACATAGCTTATATCATCAAGTTACAGATTATGTGCAACACACAGCCAGTTTTAGTTCATCATTTTTTCAAAGTATTAGGCCGTTAACACTTTGGATACGATTTCATTCGAATTTGATTCGCGCGTAAACGTACGACTACGCACGAATGATCTCGACCTTCCAAGGACTATGGGAGCGCTCACACTGCATGCGATCAGTCGTACGTATACGTACGTTTACTTACGACGTCCGAATACAATCCGAACTTGTTGGGATTTATCACGCAGTCGTACTATTTGAGGGAGAAAAACGTATTCAGTGTGAGCACTAAATTCGTACAAACAGTACTCGTACGTTTACGTACGAACAAATTCGTGCCCAAAGTGAGCACGGCCTTAATGAACATGAGTTTTAAGCCACAGGACCCAAAAATAACCAACATTCTAAGACTTGATAGGAATGATACCATGATACGTAGATACGTATAGATAGGAAGGTACCTCAAACATAAAAGTATCCACTTCTTCTCTCACACTGTCCTCGTCAATTTTCGCACCATCCACTTCGGCTAGAAGGAGGAGATCCAAGAACGCATGTTTATTTTTCATACCTGCAAATATTCATAATAACAGTAAATCTGATTTTTGCATTCAGAATATTTATTATCATTAACAAAGAAGTCCACGAACATGAAACTCTCACTTAGATTAGCTCACCTACCCAAGAACAGTTTGAACGCTTTCCATACACTAAATAACGACCTCGGTACCTAACACCTGAGATCATACACCGAGTGGTGGGTGACTTTGACAAAAAAGTCATAGGTAAATATGTTTTTGAAGGTCTAAATACCTTTAAAAACATAATATTTACCTATGACTTTTTTGTCCTCTACTGACTTACCAATATCATCCGACCTTTTAAGGCTGGTTATATTCAGGTTTTTAAGTTCCTGCCTTCGTGATTCAATCACGTTGCTAGTGTGCGTGTGCAAAAAGTGCAAGGCCTTGTCTTGCGCTTTTTTATATGGCAACAGATTAAAAATCATATCATCACCGATTATAGGTACTTGCATCCGAAGGGCTATTATCTTTGAGAGGCTGCAAAATAAAACGGATTTTTGACTTTGACTTTGACTTTAATTATTATGTAGATAATATGTTTGAACAAAGAAATTATTTTGACTGGTAGAGATCTAAAATACAATAACTTATAGGTAGAGAACCATTATTACGCCATACGCCATACGATCTTATGCTATAAAATAATTAGCTTAAATGAATTGATTCACAAAAAAATCAAGACATACTTACAGTATTTACAATATTAATTAGTTATATTTATTAAGATTTTAAGATTTTTATAACATCCCAAAAGTTATGACTCGAGTGGGATTCGAACCCTATAATCTTTGTGGTTTTTACTTAGTGCAGAAATATTAACAAAATACTCATGTATCTCAGTTGAGGTATGTGCAAACCGTTGCAAACAATTTACAATATTAAAAACAATAAACAAAATATGTTTAGAACAATACATACATATTTTTTTATAATAAGTAATTCAGAATTATTATGGTTCGGTTAATACCCTGTTTAATCACATATTACAGTTATAGAAATATAAATAGAAATATCGTTTATTGGCATAGGTGAAAAACATATATGTAAATTAGAGAACTTAAGTTACAACAAGCTACGACTAATAATTATGTCCGGCAATGCTCTTTTATTTTAAATAGGTAGGTACTTGTAAATATAATAAAACGATAGTCTTTAGACATTGTACTTACATTTCGATGGATTTAACGTATTCGGAGTCGCTGTTCTTTTGAGCGTTGACGGAGACACCCATTATGGCCTCTGAAACGTTAGCTTTGGTAATATATTTACATACTAAATACCTTAAATACCTAATACTATATTCGTTATATTTGTTTATTAACGAAATTAAAACTCCTTGAACCAATTCCATAAATTAAAGTTAGCTCATAAGCAAATTAAGTCCCTAACTATCACTTACTTGGTCGTCAAAACCAAGCCGTAGGTTACAAGTTTTAGATCTACGGTCAGGTCCCGCCAAGATTTAATAGCGCTAGGCGAAAGTGGAGATGAAATGGAAGTTCTTTGCGCAGTCAGACATAAAATTCGGCGCACTCAAGGTCAGCGCTATTAAACCGTGCCAGTACTATGTACCTGTAACATTATCCAGAGCTGCTAGAGCGACGATAGGGAAAAGATTAATAGGACTCCCGTCAGCCAATGCATCCAGCTTCTCTCGCAGAACCTTCCCGTTTTTGCAGAAAATTGGGAAAAAGTTTTGCAATATATTGAAATGAAATGCCGGGGTTAAAAACTTGCGATGCGTCCGCCATCTTTGTCCTGAAAACATTAAAACACCATTTGAATCATTGCTGAATGAAAATCAACTATTTTTAATAAAAATACAACCGAATCGGGAGCCTCCTCCTTTTTTGAAGTTGGTAAAAAAATTGTCAAACAACAAAAGTCATTTAGATGTTGCTATAATATGGGCTATAGGTATGAAATCCAGTGCTAATCACATTTTTAGTGGGTTCTAGGTATTTTAAATAATGTCGTTCATTATATCCACATTTCACATCCTGTTCTTGTGTTAAGTAAAAGTTTCAATAAAGTAACATAGATGTTTGTTCTGTGTCTGGGTGTTACTATGTATACCACAACACAAGACTAAGTATGTATTTACAAAAAAAAATGTTTTTAAGTATTCTATCGGCTTTGTTTAGTTTGGGACTAGAGGGCGTTGTGTAATATGTCCAAGACTATTTATTTATTTTATTTATAAAGACAGTGGATTATTTACCAGTTGCCGTGAGGAGTCCTTGACCCAACCAAACTTTTAAAAACTCATACGATCTTCCTTTGGTAATAGTCTCCGAACTAGAAACTATAGGCTGAAATTTCAAGTTCAAAAAATGTATTTCATAATATCTAAGTAACTATGACTGTACTTAAATTAAAAAATAGTTACAAACCTCAATATATTTCGGATGGCTTAGTACCACATATGGAAATGAAAATAAATGAACCAGGTAAATGTCTCCATACTTTTTTGAAAGCCTGCGGAGAAGATTCAGGAACTCTGAAAAACAATCGGAGGTTATGTTATCCAATCGATCAATACTTAAAATACTAAGATGTCTTTAGTGTTAGACATGGTGTTACAAAAGGAACCTAGAAAAATACAATCGACAGTCATAATAAAAAATTTCAACTCACTTCTACGTTAGTACCTACCTATCTCTCCATTTGTTATTGAATGATAAGGCTCACAATCTTGAAATACATTCTGCTCCAAACTTACCAACTATTTTTTAGGGTCCAAAGTCCTACAAGATGACCTACACCTAAACATAAGCCTCACAAGGGTGTAAGTAGGTACCTACATGTAAAGTGGGGTCGATTTAATTTTTGCCCCATTTTGTGAGATTAATATCGTTGAATAACTTTTCAATACAAAAATCCGTTTGGCAGGTAAGTACAATTCTGACTTCGGGAGCCTTTCGTGTGAGTGGTCTGTCTGGTGCGCTACGCACTTTGCAATAATATGTTTATTTATCTCAAAAATGAAATATTCTTGAATCTATTCAAGAACTCGAGAATATTTACACACGACTAAGGCGGTTTCTCCTTGACTGCGCTCTATAAATATATTTACCTGCTGCATAGCAAGTTGCATACCTACTTTGCAATAAAACCTACTCTACATCAACTTAAATTACTTAGGTACCTACTACCTACAGAAGTATGCTCCTCAGGTAGGTAAGTACCTTTGCGTCGACGTTGGTGTGCAACACTATGGTTGCCGGTTTACCTTGTCGAGTTCTTGCTAAACAAGTTTTTAGCAATGAAGGCTATCTGCCAAATTTTAGAAACCTTTGACAGTCAAACAAGATTTATTACTATTTAAGTAGTAGATAAGGTACTCTACAAGCAAGTCAGGCAGACCGTCATACACACATTATACGCACGCACGCACGATTCATAGATAGCCGCGTATTCACTGAGCAAAGTGAGCAAGCATATTGCGAGGTAAATCCTCGGTCGGTCAGGACGTGGCTCGCCCGA
Source organism: Eulithis testata (assembly GCA_947507515.1). Taxonomy (NCBI): domain Eukaryota; kingdom Metazoa; phylum Arthropoda; class Insecta; order Lepidoptera; family Geometridae; genus Eulithis; species Eulithis testata. Next base: position 5,830,860 of record OX382199.1, on the reverse strand, counting down.
GGCTAATACACACGCTGCCTCTCCCGAGCGTGCTTTGGGCTGAGTCAAGCGTTGTTGGTTTTTGTCGATGTTCAAAGGCACCTCTATCATGTTTTTACGATTTTTTCCTCGCTTGTTCGACGAACGACGCATAGTTTGCATCATGGCTTAAAAATAATACAATTATAATATGGCGAATGTAGTTTATTAATTGCTTTGGGACATGCAATGTCCTAATTATAGGTACTATTAAAGGACAGATACTAAGTGGAGAGAAACTGCGAGCGCCTGAGTCTGACTCAACCTGACCATGGCTTGGCCTTGTCGCGCGCAGCAGCCTCATGCAACAAATCTACATATACCAAGGCTGCCTCGCGAAGATGCTCGATCAGTGAATAGGTACCTACCTACGGTCAAGTGCGAATGGACTCGTCCACCGAGGCTTCCGATCTAAAGTTTTTCACATTCTATACCTACAATGCTGACAAATAAGGCTACTACCTAGGCTATACCATATGCCTTCATCATCAGATGACGATGAGGATAGTAGGTAGTTCATTGCGGATGTAATATCGTGTACGATACGACGACGTGAATGACAATGTTTTCTTCAGTTATTTATATGATGATTTTTTGGGACTAATCTGAAAATAGGTAGGTACCTAGATAAGTAGGTACCTAGGTATATTTTTTCAGATAAAAAAAAACTATTTTTCAAAACGGTTTAGTTCTGAGGCTCAGAATAATTTTGAGTTAACAAACATTAAAAAACAAACAAATATAGGAATACATGCTGAAAAACGATTTTCTCGTAAAATGATTGGTAAAAGGGCATTAGCTAATTTACCTAGGTACTAAATCGCAAACACTCAGTTCAATGACCATGATAAAAAGATATGAGGATATATTCACCTGTAGACCGAACAACAAACAAATGAGCACTACCGAGGAGTGGTAACGGCGTTGGTCCATTAATTTTGAACTTTCTATGCCTTTTCATCAAATTACGCCACGAAACCAGCAAATATATAGCGACAACAGTTAAAGTTAACAATAATAAAATCATTTTTAAATTGTTAGTAGGTACTTGACTTTATTGATAAACAAGTGGCTAACTCGACCAACCGCACAGAACTGGATTGTAAAGTAGGTACCTACCTACATGCCGACGTTTAAAGATACAAATGATACAGCTAATTGGGTATGTAAGCTAAAGACATAGCGTCACTATTTACCATAACCAGGCTAGGAACCTATAAAGGTAATTTAATTACTTCTTAGTAGGTACCCCTACCTTTGGTATTTGTCATCAAAGTAGTAAGGTATAGGAGTAGGGTGCCTGTTTCTTATTACCTTATTACCCATAAATTTTCATATAGATAGGTATACTTGTTTATTTCTAGGGCCATTTGCTGATTTATTAAGTGTGGATTAATCCGAGTCGAGGTCTTTGCTTGATTGTCGACTAATCAGCTAATTTAGAAACGATACCAAAGCATCGAAACTTGTTTATATTTGCATGGATTTAAAACACTGTCATAAGGAAAACGCTTGAGTAGAGACTTTTTTTTGTGCATTTGAAATAAGATAGAGACTTCAAGGTCTTTACGTCTCAGAGTGATGGACGCAGTGCATTGCCTTACTGGGCACGTCCTTATTGGACTTGCTCTGTGAAGTAATGCATTGTTATAGGCAGAAGTTACCACTTAACATCAGGTAAGCTATCAGATTGATCCATTACTTTTATCATTAAAAAAAAAGTATATAGTGACTTGAGTCTCGACTTATATCTGAATCTGTACCTACCTACTTACTCAGCTAATTGCACTCGCCTCCGCCCGTTATTTGTCTCAAATAATCAAGTAGGTACCTAAGTACTTGTCTTTATACTTACCTACATTTTGTGCTACCGCCCCTGAAGGTCGGCTATTTGGCAAACGGCACAGATCATATAATACCATTACCAAACGGTAAGTGAAACTTATGCTGTGTCCTCTCATAATAAAGGTGCCAATATACTATTACCGCGTTTATGTGGCAACCGTTAAGTTTTACGGCCCTTAGGTAGGCATACTTAGGCAAACTCTGGATTTGAGGGTTAGGATATTATCTATAAGTAGCCGTCGCCCGTTGCGTTGCTCGTGTTCTAGGCCCTTTAGAGTGTGACTTTTCAAAATTCCTTTCATAATGCACCCCTACACAAATAATATTATGTATAAGGATACTACCCTCCATACCTCAGGACTTATATTATACACGCGAGAGCAATGATTCCGGGTCACTTAAAGAATGTTAAAAATCTCGGAAACTAAAAATGATAGGTTAATGCAATAAATTGTATTTAATAGACAATGTAATACTCCTTAAATGAAGGTATTAAAACTTCTTAGTTATTGTAAAGTTATATCTTAAAAAAATCAAATTTGAAAAAGGGCCACTTTCGAAGATGGAACTACGAAATTACAGCATTTGGTTTTGCTTTTGTTTGTAATCTGTCATTTATGTGGGTATATAAACCATGTTGATAGTGCTCTATATTCATTATTCAAGCTGAAATTATGTCGCTTACGCCTGAAGAATGCACCAGAATACTTACAATGCTGGAAACCAGCCGGAGTCAGCGCGATACAGCCAGGACTGTCGGTGTGTCGCTGTCAACAGTACAAAGAGTTCTCCGACGTTACGAAGAAACTGGTTCTAACCTACGCAGACCAGGAACGGGCAGAACCAGGTGTACCACAGCACGAGAAGACCGATACTTGGTGAACACCATGCTTCGAAATCGCTTTCTCACAGGAACTGAACTCACAAATCAGTTTCGACGCCTCGGAGGAAGTAACCCAAGTGCATGGACAGTAAGACGTCGGCTTGCTGAATCTAACTTAAAACCCCTTAGACCTGCAAACGGCCCTAAACTGGAGCGTGGGCATCGTATTTCAAGACTAAGATATGCCCAGAGCCACGTAAATTGGAGTATTGAAGATTGGTCAAAAGTTATGTTCTCCGACGAATCAAAATTTATGCTCTACAAGCACGATGGAAGACACAGAGTGTATCGAAGACCAAGGGAAAGATTCAAGCAAGCATGCATCGAAGAAAAAGTAGCCTACGGTGGTGGGTTTGTACTTGTGTGGGCCGGAATTTCTTCTGAAAGTCGCACAGAGCTGGTGATCATAGAAAACGGCTCTTTAACTAGCGTAAGATATGTGGAAGAAATCCTCAATGATCATGTTGGTCCATTTATGGTCAATTTAGGTGAGGATGCTATATTTATGCATGACAATGCCCGACCTCATACAGGTAGGATTGTGAATGACCACCTTCAAGAGATGAACATTACTCGTATGGAGTGGCCAGCGCGCAGCCCGGATATCAACCCGATCGAGCATGCTTGGGACGAGCTAGGCAGATGCGTAAAACAACGAAACCCTCCCCCAATCACGCTTCGTGAGCTCAAAATTGCTCTCACAGAGGAATGGGAGAATATTCCCCAAAATCGTATAAGGAACTTGGTGTACAGCATGCCAAACCGCGTAAACGCAGTAATGGAAGCACGAGGAGGCAATACGAAGTATTAAAATTCAAGTCAAATCGTAATAAAGTTCAAAAATTTCATGTTTCCTATTTTTGTTTTAAGGAGAGATCAGCAGTTTTTTTCTTTATGTAATTTTGTGTTAATAAAATGTATGGTGACTCATATTTTTTTACTTTCATTTAAAGAGTATTACATTGTCTATTAAATACAATTTATTGCATTAACCTATCATTTTTAGTTTCCGAGATTTTTAACATTCTTTAAGTGACCCGGAATCATTGCTCTCGAGTGTAGTTTAGGTACTAGTATAGTATTATAATCTGTGGTTTAGGCTATGCGTTGATTGTCAGTCAGCTTCAAAAGAGTTTTCGAAGAAGATTAGATAAACGATGCCTGAAAGCTGTTTTTACAGAAAAGAAAGTTTACCTACTTCATTGTGTAGTAATGAAACTCTCACATGCGCTTCTCATCCATCGGCACGTGCGGCGTGCATGCGCTTACACGTGATACGTAGTAGACTGGCGAAACTCTCGAACTAGTGTAATCACAGAAACCAAATAAAAACGCACTAGCATCCGAACACATTAACAGCACCTGACAACTAATTTAAAATTTAGTTTTAAAGTTTAGTTCCGGAAATTTCCGCGGGACTTCTTTCATGGAAAGGACTCTAACCGCAGGTTCAGATTGATGCTTCTTTTTTCACTCTAACGCCATTTTTCTATATAAGAGTACAAAAACTCTAATATTTTTCGTACATCTACAATAACAATTTTATAAAAATGTACTAAGTATTAGAAATACATGCATCTAAATACACAACAATCACTGAAAAGATTTTAGATAAATTAACAATGACAAATACTCTTCAATTTACCTATTGAATTTTAATAAAACCATAATGAAAATAGTTCCTTAAAATCAAACTTTAAAAAAAACTACTTCCGTGGCGCCAATTTTGAAATACTGTGCCTATTGAGAAATTCCTAAAAGAAACTATTCTTATATACGTTAAAAAATATTATAATCAACTAACTCTAAATAACTACTGACGAACATAATTGTCTAACACTAGACTCGTGCTTTCGAAAAACGAACAATGTATGAAACGGGGGCCAAAATTTAAATCATGTTTTATACAAAACGAGGTTTTCAGTGTGTACCTAATTTTGGTAGAATGGGAGACGAGTCCCGCTTCTTCTTACGTAGGAACTATGCATGACATATTCTTTTATACGCACCTTCCTAGGTACATACTAGTGCCACACTACTTAGTAGGTAGTCTACTAGTCTAGTAGATGCGTCTTCTTAGATACCTATTAACCGACGTTTGTATGGTAGTTTGGTAAGACTGCACTACTATATTATATTACCCTAACCTATTTATCTTGGTCTCACAGCGTAAGTTACTCTTCTCGTAATAATATTCTCACGTGAAATGTTACCCTAGGTAGATAAATAACACATGTAACGACGGTTCTCCGCCAAATTAAGCGTACACCACACTTTATTAACCGTTAACTTCATCCCCTTACTTCATCCGTCGCAGCAGCGCTGAAACTGAGACCGCAATCCCCGCCTCGTTGTGCGTCGTCGTCGCGTCGTCTCTTGCCTTATTTATGTAGCAAACATTAAACAGCTAGGTCAATGCAGGACTACAGTAAGTACCTAAACGGATACAAAAGGCAGTAAAAAAAGTCGGACAAAAATACATAGTACCTACCATGTACGTACGAACATGCTGCTCTAATCTAAAGTACATACCGTTTGGTTCTACTTCTTCTATCTATGGCACTGGTCGGTCCCACTTCTGACTGTCTGATATTTCTCTTTATTTTCTTAGGCACTACCGCTTGGCACTACTAATAGAGTGAAGGGATAGGCAAAGTGGGGAAGGAGACGACATCGTCTTCCCATCATTGGGCCTACATGTCTCTCTTGTAGCCTTGACTCTACCAGTGGAGACTCTACCGTCTTGGTTTAAGGTCGTGCTCACTTTAGATACGATTTCATCTGAATTTGATTCGCGCGTTAACGTACGACTACGCACGAATGATCCCGACGTTCCAAGGACTACAGGAGCGCTCACACTGCGATCAGTCGTACGTATACGTACGTTTACTTACGACGTCCGAATACAATCCGAACTTTTTGGGATTTATCACGCAGTCGTACTATTTGACGGAGAAAAACGTATTCAGTGTGAGCACTCAATTCGTACGAACAGACTAGGTACTCGTACGTTAAGTACGAACAAATTCGTGTCCAAAGTAAGCACGGCATAGAGAGATGCGGGTAAGTCAGTAAGTCGTCTTCCCCCGCCCACGGATGAATGGCTGGAGTTTGACATTGACACTGACAGTTACTTTACCACTTGTGCACACCGCGGTGTGCTGTGCACCATGTGCACGTGCACCACAGAGTACATTTTATAAATAAGGAAAACGTGCACCAAATGTATGACCAGTTTTGTAGTATGTAGAAACAGTAGAAATAACGCTGGCCTTTATTTTTATTTTCGTTCTGTGATTGATGTGATGCCGCATCTGCAGTAAAATAAAATAAATAAACAGATCAATTTTTAATCAAAATTCGTGCAGGGTACCTGATTTCCTGCTTACAGACGCAGAAGCTTGAAAAAATTACAACGCGTCCAAAACATGAAAATTTCTGAGGTAGGTTGGTACTACCTAGATCTTTATTTTCATGCGTTTTAGATGTGGCCAACTGGTTATAACCCTATGTATATTATTTCCAGCTGCCTGGTGATGATGATTCGGCCACCTGCCGGACCTACGTCTTCCAAAATGAAAGTCACACCCTAGGAAATGCTCTAAAATGCATTATCAATAGATAGTAAGTTGTTATGAATAAAACAATTTGAATTTTTTATAATACATAACCCTTTGAATTATTAGTACACACCTGGAACTGAATCTGAAAATTCTGTAATAAAATCTGATGTCACTCGCACCTGGGGATTACCTACAGTCCATTCTCATCATAAATTATTTTGTACTGGCAGTTCTGGCTATCATGACACAAATTATTATTGATACAATGTAATATGTACCAGTACCGTCATGCCAGTTATAATTTATAAGAACTGACTGTATTGTTTATTTGTTCCAGCAGTGATGTTGAATTTTGTGGCTACACGGTACCACACCCAGCTGAGTCACAAATGCACTTTAGAATACAAACGAATGAAACACCTGCATTAGAAATATTGAAACGAGGTTTACGTGACTTGGAAAAAGTATGTGATCACACAATAGATATATTTGAGAAAGAAGCTAAGGAGTTCTGTAACTCATGACATGTTTTGAATACTTATTCTGTGTAAATGAATAAAAGCTGGTTTCTACCACGTATATACATACATAATTAATTTCATGGACATAGTTAAATTTTACTCAGGGATGTACATGTGTGCAAGGGTTTATGGTTTTTATACCCCCTAGTTTGTCACGCACATATTATTATCAAACCTTTTAACGCAAACCGGTTTTTTGACGGGCGTTTTTCCTAAACTGGGCCAAGTGGGTCAGAACAGTGCATGTACTAAAAAGTTTAAAATACCCATAGGTACAGTTTAGGTTCAGATGCCTCAGTGGGAGTCACTAAAAAGTTTAAATACCTATACAGTTTATCTAATTTATTCTAGAAGAATCATTGGTGTTGATTAAAGTTAGTGATAAATTGAGTAAAATAAAACATGTTATGTTATCAAAGTTTGTTTTAATTTGTTTCAATGAAAACTGTCTATGCCTTAAATTCAGAGTAAGGAGACTTGGTTAGAGGGATGTCTCTCCATAAGTCAGGAGTCAAGTAAGCATAGGTCTTGGCGATAGCAGCATAGGTAGCCTTGGCGAAGTTGCCTAAGGTGCCTGTGGAGCCACGGGCTGAGGTGTAGCAGTCTTGGACTCCAGCCATCTGCAGCAGCTTCTTGGGTACGGGGGCAGACACAATGCCAGTACCGCGAGGCGCTGGGATCAGCCTTACAGTAACGGAACCACACTTGCCAGTGACCTGAAATACATTAGCAGCATTATATCCACATCATCAAACTTTAGAAATGATAGTTGCAATCAAATAAGTCAGACGTTCAAGAGCTTCATTGGATTTAACCTCAGGGGATACCACGAATGAAATGTTTATCAGTTTCATCATACAAAGAAAAACTCAAATAAAAATTATGAAGCCAGATGAAATCCTTACCTTGCAAGGAACGGTGTGGGGCTTTCCAATCTTGTTACCCCAGTAGCCTCGCCGCACTGGCAGCACAGACAGCTTGGCGAGGATGATAGCACCTCGGATGGCTGTTGCAACTTCCTTGCTGCACTTCACACCTAGACCGATGTGGCCATTGTTATCTCCAATCGCGACAAATGCCTTGAAGCGGGTACGCTGACCGGCACGGGTCTGCTTCTGCACAGGCATGATCTTCAGCACTTCATCATTCAGTGATGGCCCCAAAAAGAAATCAATGATCTCAAACTCTTTGATGGGGAGAGAGAACAGATAGATACTCTCTAGTTTGTCGATCTTTCCTTCGCGTACTAGACGGCCAAGCTTAGTCACGGGTACCCATTCCTTCTGATCTTCCTTCCCACGACCGCGGCCGCGGCCGCGACCGCGTCCACGACCACGTGGCCCTCCACGACCCCTATCGCCGCCACGGGAGCCGAAGCCGCCACGAAAACCGCCACGTCCACCGGCAGGAGCAGCGTCCGCCATTCTGTGGAAGTAACGTCATACACATTTTCACAGTTGCTCATGAAACTAAGTATTAGATTTGATAAGGTAGACAGTCAGACGCGTTAAGGCCATCACTGTGGAACACTATGGTAGATACCACGAATGAAATGATTGTAAATCTCATCATCAGTAGATAGGTAGTCTCAAAGTAACCTAGATAATAAAATATCACCATGTAGGACACGTGGTGACATGAGTCTGATTTTTTTTGATAGTCTGGTGCACAAATAAATTTAGACTTATTTACCATTACATTCCTTAGTTTACACAATTAAAATGCTTTATCAAAATCAAAGGAATTTAGTAGCAAAAATGTAACTTACGTTGAACAGTGAGCGCAGTGAGACAGTCAAACACAAAATGGCTGATCAGAAATGAAAATCTAAAGTTCACTAATTCACTCAGAGGTTTTTTTTTATTTCGATAGATATTCTTTGTTATTCTTTGATTCTTGACATCAAAAAGAAACAACACTATAAAAATAACCATTTGCTAAAAAGAGACAGTCATATTTTTATGTTCATCGTGTGTTCTTCCGAACCTTGGAACGCTAGAAAGAGAGATGAAATCTATGGAAATATCCCTACTAGACGAATACATTACACTTCCGGTCCGGATGGCTGACCTGCTTGATTAAAAAAATAATTCTCTCTGGTTAGAGCTGTTGTCTGAAAGGGGAGAGTAGGCAAAGTAGGCACACTACCTACGAAAGCTCTATCTATTCCTCGAACCTACTCTATAGGCAAAGCCTAATCAGATTACGTATCTCAGGCCCGTATGCCGAGACGGAAATCGTTACTCAAGCATATATTTGAGTAGAGATTTTCATACAAAAATCTATGCTTGTGTCCGCATCAGTAATCGCACCGCATACGGACCTCAGATTACTAATATTCTGAGAAACCTACAGAGCATAATCTTATTTTGTATTTTAATAATAAGTAGTGCTAGACCTACGTGGAGCAATAACACCTTGGAGTAATCTGTAATGTTATTTTATTATGAACTAGCGACCCGCCCCGGCTTCGCACGGGTGCAATGCAGTGATGATGATGATGTATTATACCTTCCTCTATTCTAGTCTATAAAAAAAAACTGCATCAAAATAAAATCCGTTGTGTAGTTTTAAAGATCTAAGCATACATACATACAGACAGACGCGGGAAGCGACTTTGCTTTATACTATGTAGTGATAGTGATAAATTGAATTGAATATAGTGTGATGATGAGTGCTAAATGTGCACAATATTTTTGTACTGACATGCACCTTTCGTTTAGTTTTAGAAAGAGAAGTCCAAGATGGGTAGTTTTCGAAACACAATCAGCATGCTGATTTACTGCTCAAGCCCTGTACTTACAACAACCATGCCGCTTCAAATTGGATACCTACGGATTTTGATAGATTTAGGGTCATTTTGTACTGAAAAATTACATGACTTCTGTCAAAATCTATGGATCCAGATTGGAACTGTGGTCAAGAGTAACCCACCTGATCCAGACTCAAGCATAGATTTTTGTCTCTACTGAAATCTATGTTTGACTAACATGATTACAAGCATGATTATGTATAGATTTTTGTAGCGGCATAGATAGGCTACAGTCGTTAGAAGTTTGACAGCTGTCATCAAAAATGTAGATCTCAATCCTTGAATATACATCATCACTGCTGCAACAATTTATAAACAAGACATAACCAAACCAGATTAATACAAATAAACAGACAGACACTGTCAATCTTATGACACCCATTTAGTTTTTCGTCGGATGTTAAAAATTAAGATCTGCCTACCTGAAAATGATACAAAATTGACAGAATATAGTTACAAAATATTATTATTAATTCTAAATAATCAGTAGATACAGTCAATATTAATAATTCTAAAATTTTCTTGTGTTTTATCTTGCACGACGTAAGGAAACTTTTTAATACCATGGCAAGAAGCACCATGTTGCCCTTCTTTGGTTACTGCAATCACCGCGCCCATGAATGTTGGATAGTGTGTTTTAATTCTATCGATAGCTGTCTTTGCCGCTTGGTCTGGGGAAACACCTCTGCGCATTTCTTCAACGGCTAAAAAACTGAAACAAATAAAAAAATTAAAAGTTTAGGGCCTAGGTAACCTTGAGTCCGAATCAGTGCAATAAATGAAATTGAAATTGTAGTTATTTAATTATGTAGGTAGTTAAGTATGTGCCTACTAAAACTACTACCTACAAGTACAAATAAAATTACGTTTTAAGTAGCTTACCTTGGTAAAAATCTCAGCATCACATCGCCATCACCTGTTGCTGCAGCGGCTCCCACAGAGTTGTCAGCATATGCACCCGATCCAGGAATCGGGGAATCACCAATCCTTCTAAAAAATAAAAATAATAAATTGACCAAACGACATTTTATACAATGGATATTGCATTGGCGCTCTGAAAATGGAACAGTACTATTTTGCTCAAATGACAGCGTAAGCACATTTTTTTAGTTATTTAATCGAAAACTTTGAAGGGTAAGAGTGCCAATCTGTAGTGTAGATACGACAAAAATTTTAGGTACCTACCTACCTACTGATAAGCGTAAAACATGACATTTTGAACGTGCCAAAACTTTGGTGTTTTCGGTTAGTTTACACCAAATTAGGTTGTCAATGTAAAATTTTATTACCAATTTAATATAAATACATTACGTTAGTTTTAAACTTACCCTGGAATCTTGAACTTTGCGCCATTTGTTGATGTGCCAGCAGCTATATCACCATTATTATCAATAGTAATCATTCCGATAGTGTCATGATTAAACCTATCCATTTTAACTCTGACATTATCTTTAACATGTTGGTTATAGCTCCATCTGTGTTGGTTGTATGGTCCACAGTGGTACTTAGAGTCTGGTTGGACATCCTGAAATAGTATAAAAAAGGTTACCTGCCATCAGATATCCAAAGCTCTATAACCCCAGTGTGTGATTCGAGTTATCTTACCATCCAAAAGTTTGGTTGACAGTTGTCATCATTATGCCATTTTTTCCACAGCTTCTTAGATTCTACTGTTGTAAGTGATTCTTCTTTAAAACCCATTTGAACAGCAAATTGAGTTGCTAGTTCTCCAACTAAGAATGAATGTTTTGTATGCTCTAACACACGGCGAGCAACTGATATTGCACTTTTGATGCGACGAAGAGCACCAACTGCACCAACATTCATTGTTCTCCTAAAATGTAATTGCATTGTATATCTAAGTAGAGACCTACTTACTTCAGACTTAACTAAACTACTTATGTGTTTTTTCATTATTCAATAAGTACATATCTACACACTACTTACTAGTACTGTAGTATCATAGGTAATAATTTGCGATACTTCAACGCCGTCAATCAAGCTAAGCAATGCTTGTTATTTGTCACAGGACTAAACATTAAGTAGGTAAATACTGTTCAGTATACCTATCATACTTAATTATGTATAACATTGTTATTTATATACCCATCCATAATAAGGGCGTCCAAAGTAGTTTCCCCGTTTTCATCAGGGCTGCCTCCATAGCCAACGGTGCCATCACACTGCTGTTCCTCGCATACCGAAACACCTTGCTCAAGGGCATCTAAAGATACGCCACCCCTTTCTAAAACTTCCCATGCTGTAAATAAATGTTTTAAATTAATCATTAGTTCCTCGCAGTGCAGTGGTGCAGTGCTGCCAGTATTCCCCTTGCTCCTTGTATTGGCAAGAAAACTTCCACCAAAATTGAATCATCTTGTCGCCCTGCCCTTTGTAGAGTCATAGGTTACCTACTTTGCTGCAGTTTACCCACCTTTAGATGTTGAATTAGTAAATGACCAAGTAGTTATCACAATCGGTGTGTTTTGTTGACTTTCCACTAGTAGAAGGTACGGTATTCCTAGTATTGTTATCAAAACAAAACAACGAATCATTTTATATTTTTTTGGTTAGATAGGTATTACTTTCTACCGGTATCCTAGGTATCTACAACCGGATAATAACAGCCCACTTCTACGCAAACCAATGTAAGTAAACACATATTTGATTGAACATGTACTAAAATGGAATTCTTTATTTCCATAATGTCAGTCAAGTCATTCAGTCAGTCAGGTCCGTCATTCAGTTCAGTCTGACTCTGACAGCACTAAAATGGTTGCCATTAGCCATGCCCTCGCCAATCGCCATCCCTCCCCTTCTTAATCTTTTGGCCTTGTGTACGAAGCCTTTTTTTCTGTGCTAAAATGAATTTGGAAAACTTCTGCCGTTCATTACCTAAAATTGTAAGTTCCAAAGAATAGGTTCACGCAGGGTAAAATACGTAGGTAGGCTAACTACCTACAAAGTGTTTTACCCACGTTTTACACTTGGAAGAATTATAAACAGTTTTACCGTTAGGATAAAGGTGTTCGGTGGTTTTACCGGTCGTTTTTTCTTGGCAGGAACTTCATGCTCATCTTAACGGTTCCTTGAGTCGAGCGACTATGCTGCAATTGAAAAGATATCATGCTGACAGAGGATTTGAAGATAAAACTAATGCATTTTTTGACGAGTTTCAAATAGGTTCCGGAGATACTAGAAACCTGTCCGAGTAAGTGGTACCTAACCTACCTACCTCAGAATATTGAACTAGCCTAGTTAGGCTAGGCAAGTAGGTAGGTAGGTGCACAAACATAACCTAAAATTTATCACGATCTACCTATACCATCTACCTATACCATCTACCTACACCATCTACCTACACCATCTACCTACACCAATTAGGTATTGAAAAGATTGCTTTTTTTCTGCTATAATATGGAACTTTGCATCTTATGTATTACATGCATTACACATTCTGAATAGAGGAGACTGGGGGAACTTTATCCTATAGGCTTGATGTTTTTATAAATAAGTATTGAGTTCTTTTAAATGATAAAACAAATTTTATTATCAAATCAAAAGAGCTATCAAGTGGCTCCAGTCTCCCTCCACCTGTAGCAGGTCTACGCTTAAGGTACTGTTACACATGCTAGTTAGCATGCTTTGTGCTCATTTAGCATGTGTATCGAAACCTTGCTAATAATTAGCATGCTAATTATTACATAGAGATTATAGGGAGCATGCTAATTAGCATGCTATTTTAAAGTATGTCTAACAGTAGCCTTACTATTTGGCTTTACTAACCTACCTACATACCTACACCTGTTATACCGCGTGCAGACTATGCCCATGCCACTGCCGGAATGTATGCCGCTTAGTGAGAATAAAGGCGATGTTGCTGTGGCAATACGTCCGCGGCATTGATGCCGCCATACATTCCGGCAGTGGCATGGGCATAATGTGCACGCGGTATTATGAATGCTATGACACAAGGTAAGTATACCTACCCCATAGGCGTAACTAGCCTGTACAATAATGGTTCTTTATTCAAAAACTTTTTGTATAAAATACCATCAATGTATAAAGGTTTTTATTATTTTTGTCTATTATTATTCTTTAAATTATTATTTTTCTCAAAAGGTTTTAAATTGCAGTTGTTTTCAAGTGTTTGGAATTGCTCATTCACTTACAAGCACTCCAGAAACGTTAGCCATGGCAACAATGCTGACTTTACAAGAGTTTCAAGATGATGGATGTTTGTACATTGAGCTGAGAAGCACACCTCGTGAAACAGAATGCATGACTAAGAGGCAATACCTTGAGACTATCATTCAAACGATTCAGTAAGTATACCTACATCACCTCACACTTACACCTTACCTTGACATTAATACACTGGGTACCCCCTTCGACCCTACTGCTGATAAATGAAAATCCGTGATAAGTTAGTTATTAGGTACCTACTACTTTTGTTAATTTATTTTGTGTTTGTCTAATTAAATTTTCATTTACTTGCAGAAAGTCTAACCTAACAATGATATCTAGATTGATCGTCTCTATAAATAGATCTAACCCAGTATGTGAGGCTGAGGAAATAACATGCTTAGCTATAGAGAGCTATAAATTATATCCAAATGTGGTTGTTGGCATAGAAATTAGCGGAAATCCTATGACTGGAAATTTTGAAGACTTTATACCATCACTAAATAAAGCCAGAGATTCGGGCTTGAAGGTAGTATCTCTGAGGTGTGCCTATCTAATACAATGCAAACTTAAACTAGCTATTTCTATTGTAGAACGTAGCTGCTGACCTACATTTAAATCATAAGTAACTATGTAGGTACCTATTTTACTGTGAGACAAGAAATCTAAAAATATAATATACGTACCTACATTACAGAAAATTTAATCCACTTAAGTTAGGTACGGTTACGGTATGTACATATCTAAAAGTACTTAGGTACATGCAAAACATACATATAAACAGTAGTGTAGTAACTAAGTAAAAACACTATTGATTACCAGGTGACATTACACTGTGGCGAAGTATTCAACCCTGCAGAAGTTTTGGAAATGTTGAAGTACAAGCCAGATAGGATAGGACATGGCATCTGCATACATCCACAATTTGGTGGCACCGAGGAAGCATGGGCACTTTTGTGTCAGACAAAAATACCAGTGGGTTAGTTTACATTGATTTCAGAAGATACTTCAGAATGATATTTATTTATTGATTAGTGGAACCTTCTACGCATTATTTAATGAATCCTAAAACAGATAGAAATAGCTTCCTTACAATATATGCTTTTTTATCCCTAGTTCCATCTTAAAGTAGGTACCTACCTAACCTACCTACCATAGATTTATACATACCTACCTATAACTAATTCATTCATATTGTTTGCCTACAGAAATATGCCTCACAAGCAATGTCAATACAAAATCTACCCCAGATTATGATTCCCATCATTTTAAACTGCTGTATGATGCAGAAATTCCTGTCATTATATGCGTAAGTATCTAGGTACTGGTTATTGTAAATCGTATTTTATGTGTTATCCCGGTTGGATACCTTTGTTAATAAAATAAATTAAAATTCATTTTTCAGACGGACGATAAAGGAGTATTCTCAACATCATTATCTCAAGAGTACAGACTGTGTGCTGAAACATTTAAGCTTACTAAATCTATCCTAGCAAGACTATCCCTAGATACGTGCCAATATGTGTTTGCAGATGAAAAACGCAAATTACTAAATGACGCCCTACTAGACTTTATCGATAAAAATCAGCTGAATATGTAATGCTAGTAATATTTATGTAGGTACATATTAGCATTTCCTTTATTAATTATTAATATAGGTTGGTAACTAAGTGCCATCGGAAGTAGGTTTATTTATCCTAACCTACCCTCATATTACTTACTAAAGTCGTACTCTGAGTAGGTATTCATGTGGGTACTACATGATTACATAAATATTAGGCGGTGTGTCCTGCAGTTCAAGGCAATTAGGGTTACTTCTCCAGATCTATTAGCTACCCTGATGATATGGTGCTGCTTAGTCCCTCGATGAAAGGTTTATGAAAGTTAGTACCTAGGTACCATTATTATTATAGTAGAGGAGCCCAAGCGCGGGGATGTTGGGATTTAGACAAGCGTGGCAGAATAACACACAGAGGCGAAACCTTGCACCCTATTAACAAGTAGTTCGCCCCGAACTGAGATCTCGTGATGGTCGGAGGTTAATAAAACCCAAACAATTTTTATTGACCAAATGGTTGCAATAAACTTTGCAAATTGCATCGAAATCGCCGTCTAGCTAAGTACCAGTCTTACTTGAACTACAAAATCATTGAAACTCCGAGAAATGTTAGCTCACGTTATACTGGGTTTTCCAATTTTATAATTTTTACAACAACCATCTAAAAACTATTACCTAGACCTAGAATCAAAATAAAAACGGTTTTGGAATATCTAAACCTATCATAATTATGACACCCCAATTGATATTTTTGTACGATTTTTTTTTACTCCCTTTGGACCCTCATAACTTCACGAACCTTGACCGATTTACTTCATTTAACAAACCAGTAAAACTTAAGAGTACTATCCGTATAGTACCTACCAAATTCTGTGAAGATCGGATAAGCGGTTCAAAAGATCTCGAAGAACAAATATACAAGCATACAAAGCATTTTTGCCCAAGTTATCACTAAGATCTTCGTTCGCTTCGCTCACTCGATCAATCAAATAGAATGGTTACCGGGTGGTTGATTCCATACCAGTTCATTGAAGGCAAGGATCTTTACTTCCAGTAATCATGCAGAGCGTCAGCGCGGGGCCCGTAGCAAACTTCTATCAAGGTGCCCTTGGAATGCTTGAGCTTTACCGAAAATTGTGATTTTACAGTACATTGTTGTTTGAAAGCAAAAAGAGAAATACGTACTCACCGGCAAGCGAAGCGAGCCGCGATTTTTTTGTGTTTTGAGCACTAGGTAGCTGCCAGAGTCTGCAGTTCATCGAAAAAGTACTCGAAAACATCCGGAGATATGAGCAATACACAAAAGGGGATCACTTATCCCCAGTCTCCTCTGCTTACCAATTATTGTTCATTTCATTTTGGCAAAAGCCATAAACCAAGAAGTTTTTTTTTTACAAAAATAAGAAGTTGAAGTTAGTTTTGAGGTTGTTTCTCTAGATTTGATTGAATATTTTCATGATATTTTCAGATTTTGGTTAGAAATCTACATAGCCATCCTATACTAGGGATGTGAGATGAATGGAAAAAAATCGATTACATAAAAACGATTTTTCTTTTGCGAAAAATCAAATAAAATTATACGAATAAAAAAAACCAATTCAAAATTAAAAGTCAAAGGCAATGTTCCTTTAAAATTTCAAGGTAAGTAATTAGGAAACCAAATACACAAATGTCCAGTCCTATTTTGCAAGATTTTTTCATCCATCGCTTATAAACGAGCTGTTTCTCAAAGTGGATTTAAACATGTAATTAATATAATCGATTTATTAAAAATCTATTATATTAAAATAAAATCGATTATAAGAAAAAATAATCGAATATACCATATACCACAGAGAGAGAACGAGCCTGCCTACACTACACTAGTCTAGAATACAATCAATACAAATGTGTACCAGATTGGTATGTTTTCATTCAGATGTGTATCAGTAACTGATATAATTTCAACAAAAAAATATTTACGCAAGACATACAACTAAACAAACTAACTTATGAAAAAAATAATAACGTAAGACTAGGCGGTATGGTTCTAAACTATAGCCTGCTCCGAGGAGAAAAAAAAAAAAAAAAAAAAAACAATCAATACAACTTGGAGGGTCCGGTTATTGTACAACCATGGAATGTACAGCCTGTGAAAACACAACCGTGGAAAGCGCAGTCAGGAATGCACGACCGTGGAATTCATGTATAAAATACATGAATTCCACGGTCGTGCTTTCCTGACACGTGCTGAGTTTGTACGGCCCGATTTTGCACAGCCCGGTAAAACACAACCATGGAATTCATGTATAAAAAAAAAAACTAAAAAATACATCAATTCCATGGTCGTGCATTCCCGACACGTGTAGGGAATTCACGTCCGTGGAAAGCACAACCATGGAATTGATGTACTTGCTCCTGATTGGTCGATTCATTCTATGCTTCGTTCAGATGTAACTACAGAGTAAAAATGGTACTAGTGTGAATTTAGTGATTAGTAAAGTACGGCTTATTTATGGTCAACTTCGCAATCAGTCAACTTAGCGTTCGGTCAAAAATGAAGATTTTATTTTTTTGCCAATTTTATGGATGGGCTCGCTTCGCTCGCATTTTTCATAAACAAACCTAACCTAACCTACTCATTTGTGAAAGTCGATCTTTCGTAAAAAAAAGAACTTCAGTTTATTTTTTAGCAGATTTTATGGATGGGCTCGCTTCGCTCGCATTTTTTATAAACAAACCTAACCTAACCTACCTACCGATTGCGAAGTTGACTATATATACACACTAATAAAAAATATAGGTACCTACCTAAGTAAAAATGAAATATTTTGTTCTGTTTACGTTCCCTTTCAATCGTTCAATCGTTCACATAGTCAGGCAAGTAAGTGTAAACAAAGCATAGGTGATGACGTATTTTGGCATCCAATTCCCAGGTTGTACATTCCGTGGATGGGCATTCCCGACACGTGCTGAGCTTTCACAGCCATGGAAAACACAACCAAGGAAAGTACAGCCCCGGAATTCGATGCCATTTGGCAGCCAATTCCATGGCTGTGTATTCCCACCCTGTGCAAAACATTGTACGGCCTGGAAAACACGTCCCGAGATTGCACAACCATGGAATTGGCTGCCAAATTATACGTCAATTCCTGACTGTACATTCCGGGGTTGTGTTTTCCATGGTTGTGAAATGACGGCACCCTGAAAGCTCAGCACGTGTCGGGAATGCCCATCCACGGAATGTACAACCTGGGAATTGGATGCCAAAATACGTCATCACCTATGCTTTGTTTACACTTACTTGCCTGACTATGTGAACGATTGAACGATTGAAAGGGAACGTAAACAGAACAAAATATTTCATTTTTACTTAGGTAGGTACCTATATTTTTTATTAGTGTGTATATATAGTCAACTTCGCAATCGGTAGGTAGGTTAGGTTAGGTTTGTTTATAAAAAATGCGAGCGAAGCGAGCCCATCCATAAAATCTGCTAAAAAATAAACTGAAGTTCTTTTTTTTACGAAAGATCGACTTTCACAAATGAGTAGGTTAGGTTAGGTTTGTTTATGAAAAATGCGAGCGAAGTGAGCCCATCCATAAAATTGGCAAAAAAATAAAATCTTCATTTTTGACCGAACGCTAAGTTGACTGATTGCGAAGTTGACCATAAATAAGCCGTACTTTACTAATCACTAAATTCACACTAGTACCATTTTTACTCTGTAGTTACATCTGAACGAAGCATAGAATGAATCGACCAATCAGGAGCAAGTACATCAATTCCATGGTTGTGCTTTCCACGGACGTGAATTCCCTACACGTGTCGGGAATGCACGACCATGGAATTGATGTATTTTTTAGTTTTTTTTTTTATACATGAATTCCATGGTTGTGTTTTACCGGGCTGTGCAAAATCGGGCCGTACAAACTCAGCACGTGTCAGGAAAGCACGACCGTGGAATTCATGTATTTTATACATGAATTCCACGGTCGTGCATTCCTGACTGCGCTTTCCACGGTTGTGTTTTCACAGGCTGTACATTCCATGGTTGTACAATAACCGGACCCGAGCTTTCACAGCCATGGAAAACACAACCAAGGAAAGTACAGCCCCGGAATTCGATGCCATTTGGCAGCCAATTCCATGGCTGTGTATTCCCACCCTGTGCAAAACATTGTACGGCCTGGAAAACACGTCCCGAGATTGCACAACCATGGAATTGGCTGCCAAATTATACGTCAATTCCTGACTGTACATTCCGGGGTTGTGTTTTCCATGGTTGTGAAATGACGGCACCCCAACTTGGAGTTGGAATTTTGCTTGGACTAATAAGTACATACCTTTGAGTTTGTATAACTACAACTCTTTCTTTGGATTTATTTATCTAATGTGAATTTTAGTGGCTGTTGGGTAACATCTAGAGGTACCTAAATTAGAAAGATGAGTGATTTACCAGATTTTTCAAACTCGAAAGGAGGAGACTCCGAACTGCAAGATTTCCTGATGGTGGAGAAGCAAAAAGCCCAATTTCATGCACAGGTAAAAAAAATCATACCAGTCGGTAGTTCAGTCATCATACTAGGTACCAATATAGGTATAGTTTCACTCACATTATACAAACTGGCTAGGTACTTACTTGGAAAGTTACAATTTTATCACAAAATAGGTTCATGCACTTATCTAACCTGTAACAATCAGTTAGCCTATCTTCCCACAAAGAGTAGGTAGGTACCTAGCCTACCTACTGACTTGTATGTACACCTGCTCATTTGATGTGTAGCCCTGAACTGAACCAAAGCCTACTAATAATCTACTTACCGATTAGCATTACGTACCGATGCATCTTTTGTCTGACAATTACTTACTTTTTTCTAGATTCATGAGTTCAACGACTTCTGCTGGGAAAAATGTGTTGATAAACCTGGATCTAAGTTGGACTCGCGAACAGAGACATGTATATCGAACTGTGTGGAGAGATTCATTGATGTTTCTCTGCTTATCACTAATCGCTTTGCACAGATGCTAGAGAAAGGAGGTGGCATGCAATAGATCTGGAATTATTGTGCTAAAAGATTTTTGGATGAAGTAGTTGTTATTGTTAGACAAAAATGGTTGACTAAGGCCCATATGCTGGTTTACTGCTAAAGCACTGATCCGGACTCAAGCATAGATTTTTGTATGAAATTTTCTTCTCAAATCTATGCTTTAAAAATCCATAAATTTTTTATCAGCATATGTGCCTCAACACTACACCTATTTATTGTATGAATCATATGCTTAGATTTTACTTTAAATACAAACTTATGTATTTATTGTAATACTACATTAGTGGTTGCAAACCTGATACAATAAAGTGATTTGTGAAAATGCTGTAAATGAGTTCTAAAACAAACCTAATTTAAAAACAATCAATGATTCATCTTAATAATTCAATTAGCTAAGGATTAAAGTTTCTAGTTTACAGTTATGATAAAGCATGGTTTATGTTGGATAGTTATTTTATTTTCACTAATACTAAGAAACGCAGGCATCATTGCGGTAGACCTCGGAGAAGATGGCGGGACGATCTCGATAGTCAATTGACTGGCCCATTGTGGCCAAAGATTGAAAAGTGCGGA
The DNA here is from genome assembly GCA_947507515.1 of Eulithis testata. Lineage (NCBI taxonomy): Eukaryota > Metazoa > Arthropoda > Insecta > Lepidoptera > Geometridae > Eulithis > Eulithis testata. The sequence goes on along the minus strand of OX382199.1, from coordinate 5,809,872 downwards.
AAAGAGGGAGGGAGCCTTTGCCCTGATGTGGGATGATCTAGGCTAAAATAAATAAATAAATACTAAGTATTTTGAATTGCATTCACACTAAAGCAAAATAGAGCAAAGACACTACATCGGATTTCTTTCTTGTAGTTTTTATTTAAGTGTAAAGTGATGTTTCTCATCTGAGATTTAATTATCTTCCAACACGACCCAATTTGGTATCAGTTCGCGGATCGGCAGTAACCATTTGTACTGCTACCAATGACTCATTAATTTTAGTTTGCAAATCCCTGAGATCTTCAATAAACAGCAACTTCAAGACATCTGATGGCTGCTGAATAAGTACAGACTCTGATGATTCAGGGTCTGGGTGAGGTGTAGTCTTCAGAATCTTGCAAAGTGCTGCCAAACGAATCTTCGGATCTTGATGGGGACTTATACCAGCTATTGTACAGACTCGATCTACCCCTGCTTTGAAGGATGGTGATGAAACTGAAAATAATGATTAAGCAGATAATGTATTAAATTCAGCATAAACATTTACTGGACACCTGAAAATACAATAAATTTAGAGGAGAATCGCAATATTGCACTGTCTTCTGTAAAGGGCCAGACCTCTCATGACTATGATATGCAAAGGAGGTTGAGCTCAGACATTGTCTATGAATTCCAGCATAAATATTTATCAGAAAACAAGCACATGGTGGTAAGGTAATACATACAGTCAAGGTTATCCAATGGATTTGTAGAGACAACATTTGGCGCTACTTGTTGAGGCTGCTCTACTTTAGCATTCTTGTATTTTTCAACTGAAATAAAAATAAACAGACTTTATTCTGCTGGGTTCATTGGTCATGTGAAGGGTAATCTCCTAAGTAGTGTTCATGATTACAAACCATTATCTGTGTATTCAAGTCTTACTGCATATGACAGCAACCAATTAAGTTGTTCATTGGGGGTGAGCTCGGCAGCCGGGCTTACTAAATCCCGCTGGTAGTTACCGTAACTCTCCTTCCAATTCTCACTGTCGAAATTTCTTAGGCCTTCCCTTTCTTCTATTTTATAATGTCTAATTTTCTGGTCTTCTAGCCATAGAACAACGCTTTTGTACTCCTTTTCATCTGTAAAAAGATTAGGGATAGGAAAAAGATTGGGAGGGACAACACATCTACAAAACTATGCTTTATGTATAGATACGGTGTGCTTTCCTACCTAGGCACCAACTGTACCTTCGCAATTAAAGCTTTCTGGGTTAGGGTGACCCAAAGACTGCAATTTTATTTTAAACATTACTTATTTTGTGGATGCCTCTTTTCAGTTATTTTGTTAGCGAACAGTATTTGAACAGTATGTGTAGCGGTAGCGATGGTGTAGCGAAGCGAGCTATAAAATAATAATCAAAATCTTTCGGCACTGTTATTTTGACTAACTTGGTTTCGTGACGTCACGTGATATTTAAAACAACATTAGCAAACATTTTTGCAATAGGGTGATGATGATGATTAGGGCCCGTATACCATGCGTGAACTGAAGCATACATTTGTATAGACAATATATTTTCATACAAAAATCTGTGCTTGAATCCAGATCAGTGGATAAGTGATACAAGATACAAGATACAAGATGTTTATTTGCATAAATAAGTGTTACAATTTGGTCTTATATGTAGGAGGCACTTTTCAACTTATTCACCTTTTCCAGGTATCGCAAATGTTTTGGGCGCTTAAACTTAGGTAGTTAATTAATAACATTAATTTTGGGTAGGTACATACCTTTGGGCATGCACTAAATTTTAAAACATTTTTCCTTATCTACTACTTAACTAGTTCTTACTTAGGGTAGGTATACTTTTTACTTATTATGTACTTAAATTTATTATGGCTAATTTGACTAGGTACCTATATAAGTTAATATTTTACTTTAGTTTTAGGTGGGTATTATTCTTTTTCAAAGTAGTCTTCGGTTGAGTAAAGGCATTTTTTGACTAGGTATGATTTTAGTTTTCCTATGAATGATTTTATTTTTGTTTCATTTTTTATGTCATTTGGTAGGTTATTAAAGATTTTAACTGCCATGTAATACGGGCTTTTATTTAACATTTTTATTCTAGAATATGGTAGATAGAGTTTGTTTTTGTGGCGGGTGTTTACGTTGTGTGTTTCACTAATTTTAAGAAAATTACTTTTATTTTTGTAAACAAATATGCATACATCCATGATATAAATCGATGGAAGTGTCAAGAGATTAAATTTAATAAAATAGGGTCTACAGCTTTGAGTGTTATTAATTTGGGCTAGGATTCTTACACATTTTTTTTGCATGATGAATAACTCATTTACATTAACACTATTTCCCCATAGCATTACTTCATATCTGAGCCAAGAGTAAGCATATGCGTAATATGCTGACAGTGCAGTTTCTGTGTTTGTACTATATTTTAACTGAAATAGAGCGTATATAAATTTTGAAAGCTTTGTTTTTATGTGATCAATGTGAGTCTTCCAGTTTAGGTGCGTGTCAATATTTAAGCCAAGTAAATTAAATGTTTGAACTGTCTCTAATGGATTATTTTGAAAATCTATGTTTAATTTTAGGGTAGGGCTATTATATGATTTAAATTGCATTACTTTAGTTTTATTGTGATTTATTTCTAAATTATGTTCTTCAAGCCAACATTTTACTGTATTTAGAGTATTTTCCAAAATTAAATTGTAATTGTTATATTTGTCACATTTAATCACATTTAATCAGTGCTCGTAGCGTAGCTTAACTCCATCTTCGGGTCCATCGTCCAAGAATCAAATTCAAATGGTTTATCTAACATAGAAGTTATCATGACATTTGAATCAAACTTATTTCCATTTATGTACTTTGGTGATCGTAAAACCTCAAACTTAGTAAAAGTTAGGTTTGAAAATGACCTAAATGAGCCAAAATAAGCGACATTCTGCGCGGTCACTATTTGGATGGGTGACCGTTAGTGGCATTGATATCTGAGCGCTTCCGTGCTTCGGAGAGCACGTTAAACTGTCGGTTCGGCTCTAGCAGTCATTATGCCACGACAGAAGCCATAACGTGGCATAAAAACTTCGTCACCAGAATTGCCCACCACGATGATGTTGGCACCAAGTTGGCACTAACTCATACGAACTTGCTTGCTAGTGCTTGAGCAGTAAATCAGTATGGTTTCTTGCCCTATGACATTGGTATACATACGGTCTCATTGAGAATATTATTGTGTCAGCTGTTTTGACTAGTACCTACTCTAAGTAGGTACTTTTTTGACTGTCGAAATGTCAGATCAGATTTGTTTGAGATTTGGGTGTTCACTATTCGTCCTTTTGCACTCTTTGTATTCGTGTATTCGTCTACGGGTCCGGTTATTGTACAACCATGGAATGTACAGCCTGTGAAAACACAACCGTGGAAAGCGCAGTCAGGAATGCACGACCGTGGAATTCATGTATAAAATACATGAATTCCACGGTCGTGCTTTCCTGACACGTGCTGAGTTTGTACGGCCCGATTTTGCACAGCCCGGTAAAACACAACCATGGAATTCATGTATAAAAAAAAAAACTAAAAAATACATCAATTCCATGGTCGTGCATTCCCGACACGTGTAGGGAATTCACGCCCGTGGAAAGCACAACCATGGAATTGATGTACTTGCTCCTGATTGGTCGATTCATTCTATGCTTCGTTCAGATGTAACTACAGAGTAAAAATGGTACTAATGTGAATTTAGTGATTAGTAAAGTACGGCTTATTTATGGTCAACTTCGCAATCAGTCAACTTAGCGTTCGGTCAAAAATGAAGATTTTATTTTTTTGCCAATTTTATGGATGGGCTCGCTTCGCTCGCATTTTTCATAAACAAACCTAACCTAACCTACTCATTTGTGAAAGTCGATCTTTCGTAAAAAAAAAGAACTTCAGTTTATTTTTTTAGCAGATTTTATGGATGGGCTCGCTTCGCTCGCATTTTTTATAAACAAACCTAACCTAACCTACCTACCGATTGCGAAGTTGACTATATATACACACTAATAAAAAATATAGGTACCTACCTAAGTAAAAATGAAATATTTTGTTCTGTTTACGTTCCCTTTCAATCGTTCAATCGTTCACATAGTCAGGCAAGTAAGTGTAAACAAAGCATAGGTGATGACGTATTTTGGCATCCAATTCCCAGGTTGTACATTCCGTGGATGGGCATTCCCGACACGTGCTGAGCTTTCACAGCCATGGAAAACACAACCAAGGAAAGTACAGCCCCGGAATTCGATGCCATTTGGCAGCCAATTCCATGGCTGTGTATTCCCACCCTGTGCAAAACATTGTACGGCCTGGAAAACACGTCCCGAGATTGCACAACCATGGAATTGGCTGCCAAATTATACGTCAATTCCTGACTGTACATTCCGGGGTTGTGTTTTCCATGGTTGTGAAATGACGGCACCCTTCGTCTACGACGACGTAGGTATAGGTACTGTCAAAAACGAGTTCCATAGAAAGAAAATCACCGAACACATGAAAAAATACTAGAATAGGGGTTCCTAAACATACATAAAATAAATAAACATGTCCTGGGTAAAGGAGAACTGTGTGTCGTTTTTTCAACTCCTCTGCATAAAGGTAGTTAAAACGGGCAGAATACCCCAGCATATAGCTTTCATTATGGATGGAAACCGAAGATTTGCTAAGAAAAATAGTGTCAAGACCAGTGATGGGCATCACAAGGGGTTCGATAAACTATCGGAGACATTAAAAGTAAGGATTCCCTGTTTTCACCTACCCATTTTTATACGAATGTTGTGCTAATTGGAAAAATAAATCGTTTGTATGGATTGTGTTGTAAATGTTTTTAGTCGAAACACACAGTGAGATAGGTACCTACTATAGAAAATGTTCTAAAAAACAAATTCCTTCATGAACAGGATAAAATTAAATATAAAATTATTTTGTTGCAGTGGTGTTTAGACCTTGGTATTCCCGAAGTTACAGTTTATGCATTCAGCATTGAAAATTTCAAGAGGAGTCAAGAGGAGGTGGACACCTTGATGGACCTGGCTCGAGAAAAGTTCCAGAGGCTTATGACTGAATTGCAAGTTTTTTTGTTAATAAGTAATAGGACAAGCAGGTGGCCCATGATGCCTAGAACAATGGGTTGGAAACTAAGGACTTGCCTTGTAAAACATTACTACTAGGCCTTTACATCTATTGAATATGATTTATACAGTGTCAGGAGGCAATCTATGCCTACACTTAACAGGACACTAGTGCCTGGGACAATGTTTTAGATGGAGTAGGTACCATCCTCTCTCTCTGTGAAACATTGATAACAACAATCGTTACATCTCATAGTAGGTACCTGTAATTGTAATTGCTGTGTTCAGATACCAATAGGCACATGCTGCCTATGCACTTCAAATTCCAAACCGGAACACATAAATGTGGACATCACTGTTTGCCCTGCTTGGTGGCAGAAATAGATTTAATGAAAGATTGGTAACTTTCACTCTCTTAAAACGTAAACTAATACCTACTTGCATTTTTCCTGTCTTAACCTATGGTGCGCTAACTTGGCCATTGCAACTTCAGAAGTCCAAAATAAAGGTTTGCCATGCGATGGAGCACAGGTATTCTAGGTGTTAAGCTAGTGGAAGAATCCACAACACCGAACTGCACTCGCAGACTCGACATAAACAGACATAGCTTCGAAAGGCGCTAAGCTGAAGTGGGATTGGGCTAGCCCTGCTTCTTGTATGCCAGGTGAGCTGTGGGCAAGGATTGCCACTGAGTGGCATCTTCACCCAGCAAGAAGACGATGCAGCAGACCTTAAAAATGAACTTGACCATTTTTGATACCTATTTATTTATTTAACCATTTTGTTATAAACATAACATTTTTCGTCATCACTGGCAAAGTATAGCCTAAGATCGGAATGTGTGGAGACAATAGGGGAGGCCTTTGCTCAGCAGTGGGACACAGGGCTGGTAATAATACCCAATAATGGTTTAAGGAAGGAACCTTCGAATATCTTAAATCTTTTCAGAGATCAAATAAATGAATGGGGTATCAGAGTTCATGTAGCAGGGAGATTGTCACTACTTCCAGATGACTTAAAAACATTGGTATCTCGTGCAATGCTGGCCACTAGACATAATGATAAACTGCGACTTAACATTGCCTATGCTTACACAGGTCAGTCTTACATTTACCTACTTACTTATTATGACAAACGCGTCAGTGAAAACTCACTACTCACTATTTAAAACACTATCGATCGGTGGGTTACTCTCGACCAGAGTTCCAATCTGGATCCATAGATTTTGACAGAAGTGTAATTTTTCAGTAAAAAATGACACGAAATCTGTCAATATTCGGATCTAACCTGGAACGGCGGTGGTCAAGAGTAGCCTTAGAGTTGGGTTACTCTCGACCAGAGTTCCAATCTGGATCCATAGATTTTGACAGAAGTCTTGTCATTTTTCAGTACAAAATGACACAAAATCTGTCAAAATCCGGATCCAATTTGGAACGGCGGTGGTCGGGAGTAGCCCTACTGGCTGGATATATCCCCACGGCACGCAGCGGCAGCGGCGGCATGTAAATTCCCGCGTTACACGCTCTAAAAAGTATGAAATAATAAAATATTGTCATCTGAAATTGTTATGGACCCTATGGCTTACCTACCTCTACTTTAATTTTATTTCCATTTTTCGATCATTTATCTAATTAATTTTCTCCTCAGAGCGCGGTCGAGAGAACTCACACTGTATAGACAATTTTATTGTTACAATGTCAACCTTTTCAGGGCGTGACGAAATAAGCAGAGTTGCATCACATTTGGTAAATGCTGTGAATAAAAAGGAATTAGGCGCAGGTGACATAGACGAAGCCTTGGTAACACAGACATTGGAGCTTGGTGAGGCGGAGCTCTTAGTAAGGACCTCAGGCGAGGTCAGACTTTCAGATTTCATGCTTTGGCAGGTTTGTTTACATCAATTGAAATCTTGAATGTCATACCTATTTCTTCATCTCATTTAAAACAATAGATTGAACAAAACTGGCAGAATTGTGACAAGTTGCAAAAGCCTTGGAAGAACGATAAACGTAAAAGCCATAAATAAATCAAAATTTGAATTTCTCAGAGATAACCAGAGATTTGACATTAGATTAGCTGTTAGTTAAATTGATCACCGTTTCAGAAACCGGGAGTTCCTTTTTTTTCATTTCAGAGATCCATGAATGTCAAAAAATAATAAAGTAGGTACCTACTACCTATGAAATTTGTTTTACAGGTTTCGAAGACAGTGCTATACTTCAGCGATGTTTTATGGCCGGAATTTTCAATATGGAATCTTTTAGGAGCAATAATTCATTTTCAAAGATACGCACCAAATTTCACTGAGGCAGAATCGCTAAGTGAAGAAAAACAAAAGTTCTTGAAGAATTTAGAAAGCCAAAGATTGATTGATTTGGAAAAGTTCGTTAGTTGTAATAGTTAGAGTTAATATAATAAATAAATTAAAAGGGTCTGACCACGCAGTCTGCATTCTTTAGTAACACCATAATGTACCGCGAAAACGAGTCTTCTACGAGAGTTTATTATTGTCTAAAGATGTCAAAACAATTTATTCCACTGCAGACTTAGCTTGATCAGAGTACCAAAGTTGTAAATGATACAAAGCCGTATATTATTTTGATGATATACAGCATGTATCAATGGCAACATTAAATTGACACACGGGTAGAGCTTCTTATTAGTATTCATAAAAAAATAATTAAAGTACAGTCAGCTGCACTAGAATGTGTACAATTCGTAATTTTCAATGTAGGGCCGCAGCATTGTTATGGACTTTGACGGTCCCAATACTAAATAAATTATTTTTTTAAGAATACTAATAAGTAGCTCTACCGTGTGTCAATTTAAATGTCGCCATTGTAGTTACATGCTGTATACATTAATAAGTACATAAATACGTACATAGATACATACTACTGGTGTAGATTAAGCCTAATGTTGCATTTTTTTTTACCAATATTCATTTATTTTCGAAATTATTGAATACGATACGTTTTTCTAAATCTACACGACAGGGAAGTTGATGCATCCACATTCCACATAGATATGTTTTAATTTGCTTGAGCCATAGCCGCCTCGGCAATGCCGCCGGGTTTGTGACACCCAGTGTGTAGTTTAGTTTATATATATTAGAACTATGTTGTTAATTTCCAATGAATTATTGTATTATATTGGTATCGGTTCGCTTGTCGCATTTTTCTAAACTAACCTAATTTGACAGCACTAAAAATGTTGCCGTCCCTTTCTCATAAACTAAAATGACAAGGACGGCTATAATTTTAGAGCTGTCAAATTAGGTTAGTTTAGAAAAATGCAACAAGCGAATCGATAGCAATACCTACTATTACATTACTAGCGTCTCATTGCTCTACTAAAAGTGCTCTTAATCTTTACTGATACTATGTTCATTTTCCTTTGATTGTGTATTTGGAATAAATTTTAGTGGGATCGTAGGGCTCCCATCTGGAGGCTGGGAATATGTGCTTGTTTCTCTCGTACCACGACCTGGAATAATGTTTTATCTTAAAAGCTTTGTCCTTATGGCCCCTGCTTCGAATACTGTGGTGTAATAATAACTATGAAATCTTAGTTGGGCAAGGTAGTAACACAGAACAGTCGCGTTCTGGTATACCAAAGGTTAAAAGACAACAAAGATAAAATAGATAAAATATTCATAGACATTACACACAACACCCCAAGTTAAGCAGAGCTTGTACTATGGGAACTAGCACAGAAGACATAATATCCATGTTTGTCATCACATTAATATTTTTTTTCGGTGGGCAACGAACTCACAACCAAACATCACAGAAGGCAGAGCTATTACTGAGCTGTGACGCCTGTCCTAATTACCTACCTACGATATAGCTCTGCCTTCCGTGCTGTGGGTCGTGGGTTCGATCCTAACCGAGAACAAACATTTCTGTGTTGTAAACATAGATGTTTGTTCTGTGTCTGGGTGTTTCTATGTATTATAAGTATGTATTTACAAAAAAAAGATGTATGTATGTATTCTATCAGCCATCTAGTTTCCATCGTACAAGCTTTGCTTAGTTTGGGACTAGAAGGCGTTGTGTTAAGTGTCCGTGAATATTATATTATTATTATTATATATACAAAAGGTTTTTACCTAAGAAGTACTTTTCCTGCGTGCGAATCTTGTTTCTCCTGTGAAGCGTCATTAACCAGTCTAATATCATCAGAGGCGTCAAATTGAAACAGTGGACCACTCTTGCCTCTCGCCTGAAATAAGACGATAGTCATTAGTTGATCTCCTAAAAAAAGCCTAAAATCAATTACTTCTATCTAATATACTATTATAAAACTGTAAAAAAGCCAAAAAGTTAAATTAAAGATATGGATAAACTAAATATGCAGATCTACTAAATAAACGATTCTGATTCCGAAAATCGTGTTTGTCTGTTTGTTTGTTCGCGGATCACGCCTAAACTACTGGACCAATTTCAATGAAACTTACACCATTCGGAAGCCCTTTTTTCGGATTGAAACATAGGCTATATTTTATCGAAATAAAAAACGTGGTTTCTGAGATATAGCTTGACCTCTCTAAACCAAAAGCAGCGATTGGCACGAGGTTCATCGTATACAGGTTGACAGATATTTTGGTAGAAAGTTTCGCACGCGTACGAAGTCGCGGGTATCAGCTAGTTGTAATTATTTCGTGTTATGAGCTTACCTTGGTAACTATAAAATCGTAAAATGTGTAATGATGCGGCAGAATGAGATCTTCCTTAACGTACATAAGCTGATCTGCTGTCACTGTCTTTAATTCGCTGAAGTCTGTCCGTAGAGTGTCCAGACAACGCTGCAGAAACTGGTATATGGAATTTCCTGTAAATTGTTTAAAAATATTAACATTGCAGTCACAAAACTCACTGAAATTTATTATTATTTATAACAAATATACTGAATCAATTGCGATATTCAATGCATGCAGGTCAAGCTCTGGTAGGCTATTCTGCTAAATTGGAAAGCTTTGTTGGATCAATATCAGAAAGAGTTCTTCCATGCAGCAGTGAACTTCTTAATAAGGTGTTTGTTAAAATACCTTTCTTCAAGGTGACATTCCTGCGATGCCCTGAGCCATCCCAGTAGCTGAAAGTGACTGTGATAGGCTCATCTTTGAGACTGGCCTGTGTCATCACCCACTCCAGCCTAAGCTCCTCTCGTAGCTTTAAGTCAGCTTCTTCTCTTTCTCTATCTGGTAGGAATGAAGTGTCCACATCTGGGTTTTTACGAATTTTCTTTAGGATCTAAAACAGAATAAATATTATGGCGGAGGTGATCGCTCAATTGAAGAACCAAGGAATAACTAAATGTACTAATCTGCATAATATCCTATTATATTATTATAAATGCGAAAGCTTGTGAGGATGTATGTATGTTTGTTCCTCTTTCACGTAAAAACTACTGATCCAATTTGGATGAAACTTGGAGTATATTTTGTCTGTGACCTGGATTAACATAGGCTACTTTTTATCTGAAAATCCACGGGATCCAACAGGACATGAACTAAGTAGCGGGCAGAAGCTAGTTATTGCATATACATTTTGATAGGATTTAGTTTAGAACCATCAAAATGTTTGCTTACAGGTTCTTCCTTATCTCGCCAGCTTGGTTCTGGTTTTTCATCACTAGATTCTCCATCTTCCTCATTCTCCTCTTCTTCATTCATATCAAAAGAGAGAGCTTGAATCTGTAAATAGATCAATATACAGACATGCATTCAAGGTGGGTGTATAAGATCTGCACTGATGTTTCACATTAGGATGGACTCCCAGCATACTGAAATTCACAGGTACTACATAAAAAGTACTGTATTTTGTATAGAGAAATTATCAGTTATGTAAACATCCGCCAAGGAGCATAAAATGTCCATACAGAATAGTATGGAAAAACGCAGTTACTGTAGTTACTATCTATCTTGGTTTGTAAATTGAACTGAATTAAACTCTCAAAGAATAAAGAATAATAGATAATCTAATTACTTGTCTCTTCTGTTTGTTTTTCTGTGCAAGCTTTGCTTCAATTTCTTTAAGTTTTTCCTTCTCCTTTTCCGCTTTCTTTTGGGCTAGTTTTTTTTCTCTTTCTCTTACTATATGTTCTTGTTTAGCCTTCATTTCGTCAAGAGTGACCAAACCAATGGTGGAGCTCTTTAGTTGTTGTTCAACAGCATCGTAATGAGTGGCGAATTTGTTTTCAATATTATCTATTTTGAGGTCTTCTTCGATCTTCTTCTTGCGAAGTTCTATTTCCTGTTGCGCTTTTTCCCTTTTCTTCATCAGGTGCATGGCTCTGCCAGCTTCTGATGCAGCTCCTTTGTAATGTGCCATGGTTGTGCAGTAACTGTGGACTGAAAGCAAAGCAGTGGATCTAAGATGTGATTCAGTATAAGTTATAAACTTCAATTATGTGCTCCTAGATTGGTTATAAACTCAGATTACTAGGATGCTAGCATAAAATACTATTGTTGTTTTTGATGAATTCATTCGGTTATTTTATTTTTACATTATTGCACAGAAAAAGATGGCTAACCTTATTTCTACATACGAAATAATGACCATAGAAAATAAATATTCTTCCGTCAAGTATCAAGTTATTCTACAACCATGGAAGGCTTCACCTGTCATTTTTCATAACTTATAGTAGGGGAGCCCACGATGCTAAATGGGGATTTACTCGAGCGTCCTAGAGACCTATTGGGATGCAAAGCTTAGATGATATGAAGAAAAAAATGTTATATGATATATACCTTTACATCGGTGGGGGAAGCGGCTATAGATTTTTAAATATGTAAAAAAAAACTGTTGCATGGACATCCTCGAGCGCGTCAGATATTGATAGCATCAATGCCCTACGTATTTTTAATAATGTACGCATGTTAATCTGATCGTTTGCATGATGCGGGTGGTTGTATTTAAGGGTTGAAAATGAAAAAAAAAAAAAATTTATCGAGCGCGTCAGATTTTCTAAGGGAGTGTTAAGTGCACCAAAAATAAGCTCTCATTCACTATTCTGATGATTTCGATGGGACGCAAACTCGCGGCCATTTTCATAATGTGCAAAAAAAATCGCCATTTTGAAATACTCAAGCGCGTCAGATTAAGATATATATGGTTTATCTTTATGTTCTAAACGTACTGTCTCATAATCTGACGATTATCTAGAGGGATTGGCCTGATCTGACAAAAAAAATTAGAAAAACGGTTCACCTTAAAGCTTAGGCATCGAATTCCAGGGCTGTACATTCCTTGGTTGTGTTTTCCATGGCTGTGAAAGCTCAGCACGTGTCGGGAATGCCCATCCACGGAATGTACAACCTGGGAATTGGATGCCAAAATACGTCATCACCTATGCTTTGTTTACACTTACTTGCCTGACTATGTGAACGATTGAACGATTAAAAGGGAACGTAAACAGAACAAAATATTTCATTTTTACTTAGGTAGGCACCTATATTTTTTATTAGTGTGTATATATAGTCAACTTCGCAATCGGTAGGTAGGTTAGGTTAGGTTTGTTTATAAAAAAATGCGAGCGAAGCGAGCCCATCCATAAAATCTGCTAAAAAATAAACTTTGTTGTTTTTCTCTATGCTTTTCAATCGTTATATTTCTAATCTGTTTAATACCTTTGATAGCCTGTGCTTTACTAATCACTAAATTCACACTAGTACCATTTTTACTCTGTAGTTACATCTGAACGAAGCATAGAATAAATCGACCAATCAGGAGCAAGTACATCAATTCCATGGTTGTGCTTTCTACGGGCGTGAATTCCCTACACGTGTCGGGAATGCACGACCATAGAATTGATGTATTTTTTTTTTTTATACATGAATTCCATGGTTGTGTTTTACCGGGCTGTGCAAAATCGGGCTGTACAAACTCAGCACGTGTCAGGAAAGCACGACCGTGGAATTCATGTATTTTATACATGAATTCCACGGTCGTGCATTCCTGACTGCGCTTTCCACGGCTGTGTTTTCACAGGCTGTACATTCCATGGTTGTACAATAACCGGACCCTAAACAGTATGCCACGAGTCTTTATGATCAGCTGTGATGGCGTCATGGCAACAGAAACCAGAGTGGGGACGGAGTGAGAGAGTAATAGATAGAGAAAGAGTGAGAGAGGAATAGAAACGCGGAGAAGGAAATGTAGGCATCACGCAACTGCACGCATTTAACTTTATCGACGAATTTTTGTTATTTCGGCTTGCGGAAATCGTCAGATTATATATTTTTCATTATTCTTGAATTATTTCCTTCAAAATAAAAAAATATTTAGCTACGCTCGAGAATGTCGAGATGACGTTTTTTTTTTTACAACTTTGTTGCCCTCCCCTTTTTTTACGTCACTCTCAAATTGTCAGATTAGTGGAATATACACTTTTTAGGATGTAATTAACTCACCCTACCTTAATCTGACGCGCTCGAGAATTTCTGATGGTCAATTTTTTTTTACTAATCTGATCCTGTATCCTTCACGGGCGGCCTTATATATGGGCCTCATGTTTTGTGGAGGTACTTAACCGGGTACAAGGTATCCCCCTGTATATTAATCTGTCGCGCTTTGGTAAATCCCGAAATCCCCGCTTGGGCTCCCCTACTATTAAGCCCATATTCCGAGATAGAAATCTTTACTCAAGCATAAATTTGAGTAGAGATTTTCATACAAAAATCTATGCTTGAGTACGGATCAGTGCTTGAGTAAGGCTACGGAATACGGGCCTAACATTCAGACCTCCACCTTTTGTTAGAAGATTATGTAGTATTTATTTACAAGTACAAACGCCAATAAACACTGCAATTGGCAAATTCATGGTAGCCCTAGCCTCTGAACAGCCACAAGAAAATTGGCAAATTTATGGCAGCCCTAGCCACCGACCAGCCCCAAGCAGAAGCAGAAGTGTGTATGTGTGTGGGTATAATGGCGCCGATTTTTTTTCTAACATATTACCGGGTTCCCGCTAGCGCGCTAACTAGGGATTTTTGAGTTCGTTTCGTTTTGTTTCGTATAACTTACCGAACATAAAATGGAAGAGACAATCGTAATTCCGTCTCCAAATTGGTTTCATGTATCCATAATGGGAGCTAGCCAAGACGGATGGTTAGTTTACGGAGGTCCTGCGAAGAGTCTTTGTTTCCTGGAACCCGTGGATACCATTGGGTTGATCGATAGTAAGCAGCGTTTCAAAGCTCATTTGTTCCACAAAGCACATAAAGAGAAGTAAGTGAATTCCTGTACCTCATTTTATCATCTTCCTACCCTAGGTTCCTACCCACGCTAGGTTGCGTCGGTACTTCGTCTTCCACTCTTCTCTATCAGCCGTCATCTCGGTGTTCTCTCATATCTTTTTTCATTCATTTCTATAATTTGGAAACCGCAGGATGTTTCTACATGAACAGATTTTTTTCAATACAGTAAAATCAGTTTTATACCATTTACTTTTCTGTCCCTTTCATTGCTCAACATTCTGATCCATACAGTAGGTACGTACGACAGGTCTTATACCGCGTTCACACTATGCCCATGCCACTGCCGGAATGTATGGCGGCATCAATGCCGCAGACTTATTGCCACAGCCACTTTGCCTTTATTCGCACTTAGCGGCATGGGCATAATGTGAACGCGGTATTATTATGATACTAATCATGCTCTGGTCACACTCTCTTACAATATTAGGAGTAGGTACTAACAGTAGTCATACTCGGTCTATGTTTCTTCGAATATAGCCGCACGTAGCTCCACAAACCCTACTCTTGGCTCGGATTGGAGGAAAGTGTGGACTGGGAGGTGTAGTGCTTAACTTCGGAGACACAAAGAATTGTTGTGACTTCTGTATGAATTATGATAATTGCATCCTATTTGTTTTATTACCAGAATTTACTTTGTTTTATAGTTAAAAATTAAATAAAAACATTCCCGTCCACTTTTAGTTTGTTGCATCTAAACTTGGTTTTGAATGTTTGTAACTTTTCAAATCAATTTGTTTCTAGAATATCCAGTATTGATATCTCTTCAGAATGGCCAGATAAAAGGAATGCACTATCTGGTGGTTATGATGGAGTTGTTAAGGAATGGAGTATTGAAGCGAAAGATGGGATCTGGACAATCAATTATCTTCACTGTCATGAAGAGCATAGCATTCAAAAAGAGGTACATGTTACATTGTTTTCACTAAAAGCATTCTGAAAGTTCCAACAATGGATTCACCCACACCTTAGCCTGCTATATATAAATTGATTTCAATCTGAATCCATAGACTAACTAGTAATTTTAATTGTATTTAATTTGTCCATGCTGAAACTGCAATTTTTTTCAGGAAGTGGCAGGTGTGTGCTATGGATCACCCACATTTGGAGTATCTGTAGGTTCTGGGGGCCAAATCTGTAAATGGGATTTGAACACAAATGTTGTAAAGGGATATTCCACACATTTGAAAAGTTTCAAGCCAACCTGCATTAGTTGCTCTCCCCATAAACAATTGCATGTTGCTGTTGGCACTCGACAGGGAGTTGTATTTGTTATAGATATTAGTGGTAAGTAACTTTGTTTTTGTTTCATGTTAGCTATAAGGAAAACATATTGTTTCTTAAATAATGCTCAGTAAAAGCTTGAATGTAAAATCATTTACTCCATTCTATCCACATGAAGTGTTCCAAATTACGAGGGGAGGTCCAAAAGTCCGCGGAACGGGGGGGAGGGGATGCAGGTAGCTATCTTTGTTTGGTATGTCGCTAATCGGTTACTCATTAGGGTATAAACAAGTTTATTTTTAGCCCTTTCACACCACTCGTTTACGAGATATCGCCCTGTTAACAAGTCAATCCGGAAAAAAACTGCAACTATGGAGCAAATTGAGTTTCGTGCCGTTATAAAGTTCCTTACCAAGCAAGGAAAACCTCCGAAAACCATAATGAATGAGATGGGAGCCGTTTATGGTGATCAGTGCCCTAGTAAAACCATGATTTACAAGTGGAATGGTCTTTTTAAACAAGGCAGAGAGTCGATTGAAGATGACTCTCGCCCAGGACGGCCGGCTGAGGTCACCACACCGGATATCGTTGAAAAAATAGAAAAATTAATATTGGAAGATGCTCGTCTGATGAAAAAACAGCTTTCTGCAATAGTAGGAGTATCAGATACAACCATTTTGAGGATCCTACACGATCATCTTGGCATGTCAAAAGTCAGTGCAAGATGGGTGCCAAGAATGCTCACGCCGCTTCACAAGCAACAAAGAATTGAAGCGTCAAAGCACTTTTTGGAGCTGTGTAGCGAAGAATCTACCCCTGTTTTGGAGCGGATTGTTACCGGGGATGAAACTTGGGTTCATCATTTTGAACCTGAGTCCAAACAAGAGTCGATGCAGTGGCATAAAAAGGGCACACCACCCCCTAAGAAGTTTAAGGTGTCGGAGTCGGCCGGAAAGATTATGGCTACAATTTTTTGGGATTGTGAAGGAATCCTGTTGATCGACTACAAGAAAAAGGGTGTCAACATTACCGGAGAATATTACGCAAAATTATTGGAGCAATTGAAGGAAGCCATCAAAGAAAAAAGGCGGGGTAAACTGTCAAGCGGTGTGTTGCTTTTGCAAGACAACGCACCAGTTCACAAGAGCAAAGTTGCGATGGCTGCTCTAGACCGGTGCGGCTTTGAATCACTTGTCCACCCACCCTACAGCCCGGACCTTGCCCCTAGCGATTATTATTTATTTCCAAATTTAAAAAAGGAACTCAGGGGAAAAAAGTTTCAAGACGATGAAGAAGTTAAGGCGGCAATTTTGACTCATTTTGAGGGCAAGGAGAAAAAATATTTTTTTGATGGTATTCATAAGCTAATTTCAAGATCTGAAAAATGTATTAAGCTCAAAGGTAATTATATTGAAAAGGAAAAATAGTTTCATTGTTTCATTTTATTTCCAAATCCTCTATTCCGCGGACTTTTGGACCTCCCCTCGTAAGTAACATTTGCTTATCTATCCTTGTGTATCTTATACCTTTCTTTCAATTTATAAACTAACTATAAACAATTAGATATCATCCATTATTTTGAGTGATTTGTTTAAATTCAACTGATTAAAGATTAAAATCTACCTTCTGTAACTATTTTTGTGCCTTTTAATCTGCTCAATAACAATGTAGTTGGAAAAGGTTACTTCACAATACTCCACATATCTGTTCTCAGACTTCACTGAAGAGTTACTCTTGATTGTACTATTCATGGAATTCCAGGCATTGCTGGTAAATTAATCTACAAAATCCGCGGGCAGGATGATGAAATCAATCGAGTTAGCTGGTGTCCACAGTATTCAGTCACTGTCAACAAGACCCTCGGAAAAGATAGACTTAAGAAAAAAAGTTTTAGTGCATCAAGTAGAATGGACAGAATCAGAAAAGATCTTGAACCCAGTGAAGCTTTAGAAGCTGCTATTGCTGAGAAGAATTTAACCAAAGAGAAAACTAACTGTCCACCAGAAGAAGAAGAAGAAGTGATAATCCCTGAAGATAGCATGTTCGATGTCTATAAAGACCATGAAGACAATGAGTTTGGTCACAAGAAGTTTGAACCAGAAAATATACTTGTTAAAATTAAGGCAAAACCCAAAGATGATTTCTTAGCAGAATGTGAGAAATTAAAAGCAGCAATTCTGAAGAACAAAAATGAACCAGAGGAATCAATTGAATCCCTTGTGAAAGCCCTGGATAAGGCACATGTTGATGAGACATGTGCTAAGGATAAAGACCAAAAATCAACACTGGGTAGTCAAGAATTGTCGCAGAAAACTCAGACAGTGTCAGAGGATAGTCAAGAACTGTCACGGGATACTCAAGGAGTGTCACAAGATAATCAAGTGTCTCAGGATAATCAAGAAGAGTCACAGGAAACTCAAGAAGAGTCACAAGACACTCAAGAGAACAATGAGTATAGACATTTGTTAGCAACTATAGGGAAATATGGGTGAGCAACTATTAATGCAAATTAAAAAAAAACAACTATATTTTATTATAGTAGGGTAGACTTCCCTTCAAATCTCTTGGTATTTAATGATCAGAAAGAATGCTTTAGAGCCTTCTCCGTCCATCGACAATGTCGTTAGTCGTTTGATGATAGAATATCTAAAAAGCAGAGTCAGAGGGATATATTGTGTAATCATAAAATTGACGAAAATCATTATTTGGATATGGTCTCAAAAAATGGAAATTGGGTTCTATTCAAAGCTGCCTTTCTCTGTAATTTAGAATGGCGGCACTTTACGGCCCAGACGTTGTTTTTGAAACTTTTATTATTGTACCTTTGGATAAAAAAATATGTTTTTTTACAGTGGTGTTCGTATTTGGACTCAGACTGGCAAACTACTGTCTTCCTGTACTGTTCTGTTCAATATCAAGAAAGAGCAAAAGGACAATAAGAACAGAGGAGTGAATTGGCCTACTTTGCACTGGTTCAAACCAGACTCCCTGCTTATAGCTGATGGAAAGAATCAACTGCTGGAAGCCAATCCGCTAAACATCGATAGGTAAGCTACATTAATTAAAAACGCTACCAGACATTCAGTAAAAATTTACTGGCATTTCTCAGGTTTCAATTATAGATATAGATATAGATAATTATTATAGATATTAAATTAGGATAGTATGTGATCAATAATCTTATAGTACTGTTCATTTGAGTTATTAAATCTGTCTTGTAGTACTGGTAATTTTATACAAATTGAATAGCTTGCAATCCTGAAAACCATTATAAGTATATCCATTTCATCATCATTAGGCCTGTATTCCGAGACAGAAATCGTTACTCAAGCATAGATTTGAGTGGAGATTTTCATACAAAAATCTATGCTTGAGTACGGATCAGTGCTTGAGTGCTACGGAATGCGGGCCTTAGACTCTGAACTAACGGCCTCAGTTCACTTTGATATGAAGCAAATCGTTTAAAACTAATAATTATGCTTCAGATTTTGTCAAAACTATGACGCAGACCAATAGCGAGATCATGGAAACGACTGCACTGAATAAAAAAAAAAAACAAACATGTCTCTTTTTGGTAAAAAAAAAGGTTATTTTATTTAAATTAATTCCAGCAAGAGCAAGCTAGACTGGCGCATAGTAAACTCTTTACACCGCCGCGGTCTATACTTCGTTTCTTCAAATGCTCCCCGCGTCCAAACCCCAGAACTTCTTGCCAGTCCAGCAGCCGACTCCTGGGTAGTATGGACCATTGGGCAAGACCGGAATGTCATCAGTTACAATATGAAGGAAAATAAGAAAATTGAGGTGTTTAACTCTTGCGGAGGATTCTTGTATCATATTACTCCGTGCCCATATGATGCTGGGAAGTAAGTTTTCACTATGACTTCAATCAATCAATAGCCATTTATTCCAAGCATTTGGTTTTCATGGGTCTGGTAATAATATTATGAGTTCAAAGTTTATAGGATGTCTCACAGTTTGGTGTGCCTCTTGGCATAGGCCTCCTCTAACGCTTTCCATTGGGTTCTATCTTGTGCTGCCCTTCTCCAGTGTTGTCCAGCTGTAAGTTTTAAAACTTACAGCACTATGACTTAGATGGCAACAATTTTAGTGCTGCCAAATTAGGTTGGCTTAGGAAAATAAAACAACAGAATCGAGGGCATTGGCGAAATTGCAAAGGCCATTCAGACAAGCATTGAATTGAATGAATAAACTTTCAGAATAGCGATGTCTGCCGGTGACGGTTCTATTCGTATATGGGAGACCACCACTACTAATGAGTTAGAAGACCAGCTATCGAGTGGTGTTACTACCTCGTACTGGCAGAATGTGCAGGGCAAGATACTGAAACTAGCCTGGCATCCTACTAAAGAGAATCTACTCGCGTTCGCAACCGCTGAATCTAGGGTAATGACATTTTTATGTATGACGATCAAGTATTGTAAAACGTTCAAGGACAATGCATCACATTTTAAGTGGCGCATCAAAGATTAATATTATTCAAACCTAAACGAAACATGTAACACTATTATTGATCGAGTGAACGAAGCGAACGAGATCTTAGTGACAACTTGGGCAAAAATGCTTTGTATGTTTGTGTGTTTGTTCTTCGATATCTTTTGAACCGCTTATCCGATCTTCACAGAATTTGGTAGGTATGCGGATATTACTCTTAAGTTTTACTGGTTTGAAAAATAAAGTAAATCGGTCAAGGGGGGAAAGTAATGAGGTTCCAAAGGGAGTAGAAAAAAAAAGTCGTACCAAAATATCAAGTGGGGTGTCATATGATAGGGCTTTGCGTAGACATTCCAAAACCGTTTTTCTTTTGATTCTAGGTCTAATAGTTTTTGAGTTGTTGTAAAAATTATTAAATTGGATAACCCAGTATAACGTGAGCTACCATTTCTTGGAGTTTCTATGATTTTATAGTTCAAGTTAGACTGGTACTTAGCTAGACGGCGATTTCGAAGCGATTTGCAAAGTTTATTACAACCATTGGTCTATAAAAATTGTTTGGTTTTTATTAACCTCCGACCAATACCAGATCTCAGTTCGGGGCGAACTACTAGTTTATCTCATTTGTGCATGTAACCAATTGCTCTAGTATTTTATATGGTTTTATAACACATTTGCTCGTAAAGGGTCTCTTATTTCACCAATTTCAGTATCGTGATGTATGTCATTACGCACTCGTGCGTTATGGTAATGTAAAACGCACGGTTTATCAAGATGCTCCCACTAAAACGAACGGGGGCCCGGCCCCGGCGCGGGCGGCGCGCCGCGCTCTACGATAAAAAATAAGCATTTAATTCTTTTACAAATTGTTCAAATTTTTCTAACTGCTTCAACAAGTGAATAAAGATTTATTCTTTGAAGAAAGTCCGAGTTTTATTTATTTCCTCGCAAATGTGTTATCAAACGTCGTATGACATACGTGCGCTTTGAAAATTACAGCCTCTGCTTTCTTGTAGCCCTCGCCTACGGCTCGGGCTGGCAATATCGCCTCGGCTGTAATTTTCAACTTACCGCACTCATATCATAATGTAATATTGTATAACTTTGTATTTGTAGCGTACTTACTCGGTTTTCTGGGGTTTTGTAATCTGTCAAATATTTACACATAACCAGCGGGCCTAAGATGCGCACCGCGAGATATGTGTCATGTCGTTCTGTCAAAAATTATATAGTAGGTATAGCTCTTAGTTTGTAAGATAAATATTATTCCCTGTAATGTCGCACGCCAACCTCCTCACTACACCACCACGTTTGGGTTGGCTGGCAGACAATGCTTTCAGCATTAAGTCCACCCTTTGTAACAAATTTATAATTTTGTGCAATAAAGTATTAAATAAATAAATAAATGTAAGCATTTTGTACCAGTTTAAGAACTATTGCATTATCTGTGGTACCTAATGTTGTCGACAAAACGCGCCATAATGTACACTTGTGACACTTGTTAGTCGTCATACCTCTCTGAGGACGAGATAATAGTCATGCAGAAATGTCAAAAGTTGAAAATTCAAAGGCGCGGTTTCTCGACAACATTACTACAGATAATGCAATAGTTCCTAAACGGGTACAAAATGCTTACATTTTGACAGAACGACATGACTAATATCTCGCGGTGCGCATCTTAGGCCCGCTGGGTGAGTGATGGCATGTTCTTACTGAAGAAAAAAATGCGTAGACTAACTTGCAGACATTAACATTGAACTACTGCGTTTGTATAATGAACGTATATTGTCAGGTTGGACTGTTAGACGTCAGTGGTGTACACGAGAAGCCGGCAAAGAATTTCCCGAACTCGTTCAAGCAAGGCGTGTACTCTCTGAGTTGGGGGGAGGGAATGAATCTGTACGCTTGCGGTAACGGGGAACTTGCGATATTCCGCGCCAATAAGCTGGATGAGAGTGAGTATTTCCGTTTATAGCGTGTGAAATCACTTTCGTCTAGCACTTTTATGTACGGTGGTGAAGCGCTCGTGGTAGCTTGCTTAGTCAATCTTCACTGATTAATCACACTGATCTTCACTTATTTAAGTAAGGCCGGGTTCCCACTACGCCGGACCGGCAAAGCTGCCGGGCCGGTAAAACTGCCGGAAGCGCTAGTGGCTGTACAATTTATATAGAGCTAGGCCACTACTTGGATGGGTGACTGCTAGTGGCATTTACATCTGAGCGCTTCCGTGCTTTAGAGGGCACGTTAAACCGTTGGTCCCGACTAACAGTCGTTGGCCTGGGCGGAGGCCTTACGGCGGCCTAAAAACTCCGTCATCAGAGTTGGCCACTAACTCATACGAGCTTGCTTCCTTACTAAATACTAATGTTCTTATCAACGCTATTATCCCTTCTGAACTTCCAGGGGGACAACCTATACCGGTTGAAATAGAAGGCCAACAGTGGGAGGTTAGCGAAGCGCATTGGACCCCACAAGGTTTATTAGTGGGGGCTAACAACGGAGGTGTGGCTCTGCTTGATAATACGGACTATCGAGTTATCGCTGTGGCATTTGTTTTTCTGTAAGTATGAGTGATATTGATCCTACAGACCGATTTACATTGGTCAAGTGTTTAGCGAAGTATATAAGTACAGTTACCGTGGTGTAAACCGAAGTACTGACTGAACATGGTTGAACAAAAAACAGCAGACAGCTGTTCCAAATCGAATCGTAGATTGAGCACGATATTGTAGTGTAAAGTTTAGACTACATTATCGTGTTTAACTAGTTCTAAAGTAATCAGCGTGCTCTATGACCGTTGTATCGCAAACGTAATAAATGCTCTGCTTTTCTCATGTTCTCAGGAACAGTGTTGATGCTGGTTTTAAAATAATCTTAGGCATAGTTTTCAGTTTGAATCATTTGATTAAGAGTCTCATTTATCATGACCAACATGATAATATGACGTAGGTCGTAGAGAATCAATGATTTTAATTGGTAGGGGCATTATTCTAAACTGATTTGCGGTTTACGTGGTTTTACGTGTTAATAGTGCTGTATAAAATGTCCAATAATGTCCATATTGTTTAATTGTTTCAGTAAAATGATTTACACCATTGAATGGCATCCACGGCAGACAACTAGCTCTGAAGAAGAATCTAAGTACAAGAACTATATTGCAGTTTGTTCCAGCGATAAAACATATGCCATTGCTATTCTGGAGTATGAGAACAAGGGGGGTAAGTATAATAAGAAAAAAAATGGTTTTTACATACTCTATGATATCACAAAGATATACATATAATACGTTTTATCTCCGGTAGATTTCCGCTTTTAAGCGCCGAAATATACTAGAGCCAAATGTACAAAACTGAATCAAAATGGGGCTGAACTCACTGGAGTACAGCCCTGCACGCCACTAAAAATATCTTCCATAAGATCTGCTCATAGCCAGCAGGCTGATCGCAGATGTTCAAACAAAAAAAAACATACTATACGATATCACAAAGATATAATACGTTTAATCTCCGGTATATTTCACTAATATTGTATCCAAAAATGGTAACCAAAGTTTTTTACTTCCATCACCGGCGATCAGACCGCAGATCAATAACAATAAGTGTACTTTCTAGATGGTGCTAAACTGCTGAAGCAGGTTCGGGAACCGTTAAAAGGTCACGAGGGGCCCGTTTTACACGTCTCTTGGAACCCACATCGTGATGCGCAATTACTTTCTACGTCTCAAGACGCTACAGTCAGGGTAAGTTGTAACAAAGAGTTTCCAAGTTTTATAGTTTTTGCAAGTTTGTAATGAAATAAATGAGTAAAGCCAAAAATATTAGAATATGATTTTCCATAGTAACTTTCGTAGGCTTACGCATATCAAATCGATTTCATAGCAGAGTCGGTGTTTTCAACTATTGGTTTTAAAATTCTGCCATATTCTAAGAGCTTGGCGTGGTCCATTACTTGCCATAACTTGTTCTCAGATATGGAACGTAGCGGAAGGGGAGTGTATAGCGATATTTGGTGGACACACAATATCAGTTCAAAGTGCCATGTGGTGCACTCAGCCACGCTTAGCGGACAAAGTGATCTCTTGCGGCGGCGACAGCTGTCTGCGAGCATGGGATATTAGAGATTACCCTGTGGACAGTTTCGCAGGTACCACTAAACAATGTGTTTTATAGATTTTACCCGCGATCTATAAATGGGAAGAAAACAGAAATTTCCTGACTTCTAATTAATCGTGCAGCAAGCATCGTCGCGGCTACACGTCACTACAACTGTCTGAGCGTGTATTTATCTCTTTCTAGCAATAGGTGTGACGTATGGCGGTTTTTACTAGTACTTTCCTCTTCGCATATTATCTATTGGATAACTGTATGTAGGTAAAATAATATAACAGAAAAGTTGCCTAGAGCCTTAGATGATTTGGAGCTCTGACTCGCCCCTGTATTTACTACGTAGGTACTTATTATAAGCCTTTCGGTTAACTATGTGTTATATTAAAATGAATGCCACTTTAATTTTCTAGGTGTGAGAAATCAGAAAGCACCACAAAAGAAAAAGAAGCGAGCAAGGGATGAGCGAAGAAACCAGAAACGTAAGAGCAGTACTGCAGAGGAAGGCAATCCTCAGAATGATGACGGACAGAGTACCAACGCACATGATGTAGCCGACAGTGAAGATTTGCAACCAAGCGCGTCAGAAAACGTCGCTACCTCTATCGAATACCAAATGAAAGGCTCAAGAATATTCCTACTTCCAATAACTGCTAAGCAGATGAACAAAATATCAATGTCCTCGGTGAGGCAGATTCTGACAAAATACATTGAAGTACACAATGGATTTGATATACCGCATGTGATCAAGACTTTTGCGCCAAGTGATAAAGGCCTGGGATTTCTTAAAATGTTTGGCACGTTGAATGAATTGAATGCGCTCTTGGATCAAGAAGGTGAGTGTATGGACAATAATAAAAATCGCGGACATATCACACAATGCTCTCTAGTCCCAAACTAAGCAAAGCTTGTACTATGGAAACTAGATTGCTGATAGAATACTTTCTTATATACATTTATTTTGTAATTGCACAAGTTATGATAACATACACCCAGACACAGAACAAACATCTACTATAGTAGGTGCCAAATAACACCGCAATACAGGTCATTCACCCACCTTCAAAACGATGTCGCAAAATTCAATTTATGAATGGCTAATTCTGTCGCTTTCCATACAAACCTGTCGCTAAGACGGTAATCGCTCGAATCTCGTAGTACTGTTTGTTTACCATTCATAAATTGAATTTTGCGACATCGTTTTGAAGGTGGGTGAATGACTTGTATTGCGGTGTTATTTGGCACCTACTATAATACTTTTTTTCTTTTAGCCGCAAATCATCTCGAACGAAATGAATTGGAATCATATTTTATGCTTCTGTTCTATCGCGGACGAGTCGACGAAATGATAAACTACGCCGCGGAAAATGATATGCTCGACCATTATCTTATGAGCTTGAGCCCAAGTGTTTCCTTCAAGTAAGTTATAATTTAGTTTAGTTTAGGCTGGGTCAACTCCGAATAACGCTATTGATTAGATTAAAATAATTCCGTTCTTGTTTTTGACAAGTTTTCAATAGAGACGGATAGTATTTTAGTTGGTTGAATAAGTGAGTATTGTAGTAGAATTAGCGATAGAGAACTTTAGTTTTTCACAATGTCTTTACACAGGTATTGGAAAGATACTACACAGCTGTATGTGGCGCAGTTAGAAAGAATGGCGGCTAAGGGACGCGAAGATAAAGCTTGTGGTAAGATTTGTCTTTTAAATACACCCTTATCCATCCATTATGTATACAAAGTGCCCCAAAACGAATACAGGGTTATTTGTACCATGAAATGAACAGCTGGACTGATATATCTTCAATCAAAATCACAAACGTAAAACATTTTGTTCCGTTTGTTAGGTGTCAAGAACCAACTCCTCTCGGGATAATGTTCTGAGTTAGTTCCGGGTTATAGGTTTTAGTTGTTTTTTTTTTAAATATTTTATATATTTTTGTTGAATTTATTATATTTTTATTTATTCACTGAGGCTATATTTTATAGAAATCAAAGACGTGGATTCTTAGATACAGTTTGAACTTTCTAAACCAAAAGCAGCCATTCGCTACGAGGTTCATCGTATGCTGGTGGAAAGTTTCGCACGCGTACGAAGCCAGTTTATTATAATTTTATTTATTTACAACACAAGACGTAGGTCTTATAAATGGGCTTTTAGTATTTTAGTTTCGTATAAAAAGCTACTTTGTGATTTGCAGTGTATCGATTCTACGGTGGCATTATATTCCGCAAAGCCACTGCTCTCTTGAGCATCCACAACTTGAAGGGTTGTGTTGACGTGCTGGTAGAGTCACGTCTGTTCAAGGAAGCATACGTGCTGTGTCGCCTAAGGTGAGCAACTATTAGCTACCGAAATAGGTATAGAATTGTTTGCCGGCAAAACCACTCCTGAAAACTTTGGGGCTTAAAGTTCTCTTCAATATGAATATATTGAATTATATTATTATAAATATAATACATATATGTTGATTCTATAGTAAATACTATAGAATCAACACTGAGCGTCAAAAAATAATCTGATGTTTTGTCTGTAACGTTTTTTATACTGTATGAAATAAAATAAAAGGGATATTACTGTGAATACTTGAGATAGGTATTTGGGATGGCGCCCAGATTGCACCGAATAAAAAAAAACGAAATTAACTGATTTTAATTCACAGGCACATGGACAGTATTGCAGAAGAGGTGTTGCAAAAGTGGGCTAAAGAAGCGTCTTTTAGCGGCTCGCTTATGATGTCAGCCATACTGTAAGAACTATTGTTTTTTTTTGTTATCTTTTAGTTTTTTTTATTATTAGTATAGATTGGTCGGCAGACTGGTCGCTAGAGTAGTCAGTAGACTGCTTCGCAGACTGGGTGGCAGACTGGTCGCTACACTAGTTGGCAGACTGGTCGCTAGACTAGTCGGCAGACTGGTAGGCAGACTGGTCGCTAGACTAGTCGGCAGACTGGTCGCTGGACTAGTTGGCAGACTGGTCGCTAGACTAGTCGGCAGACTGGTTAGCAGACTGGTCGCTAGACTAGTCGGCAGACTGGTTGGCAGACTGGTTGCTAGACTGGTTGGCAGACTAGTCGCTAGTTGGCTGACTTCCCGCTAGGCTGGTTGCCCAACTAGTCTCGACTAGTCGGCAGACTAGTTGTCAGACTGGTCGCTAGACTGGTTGGAAGACTGGTCGCTAAACTAGTCGGCAGACTAGTTGGCAGACTGGTCGCTGGACTGAATCTTGGTATTATGTACCTATCTATCTATATATACTATTATAAAACTGTAAAAAAGCCAAAAAGTATAATTAAAGATATGGATAAACTAAATAGCAGATCTAAATAAACGGAAAGTTTTGCACGCATATACGAAGTCGCGAGTATCAGCTAGTTATTAAATTAAAATTACTACATACATTGGTAACTAACAATATTAATAAGCACTAAAGACTACTAGCATTAAGCCATTCCTTACTCATGGTTGGCAGACTGGTCGCTAGACTAGTTGGCCGACTGGTTGCTAGACTAGTTGGCAGACTGGTCGCTAGACTAGTCGGCAGACTGGTCGGCAAGCTAGACTAGTTGGCTGACTGGTTGCTAGACTAGTTGGCAGACTGGTGGCAGACTGGTCGCTAGAGTGGTTGGCAGACTGGTCGCTAGACTGGTTGGCAGACTGGTCGCTAGACTGGTTGGCAGACTGGTTGGCAGACTAGTCGGCAGACTGGTCGGCAAGCTAGACTGGTCGCTAGACTGGTTAGCAGACTGGTTGCTAGACTGGTTGGCAGACTGGTCGCTAGACTGGTTGGCAGACTGGTCGCTAGAGTAGTCAGTAGACTGCTTCGCAGACTGGGTGGCAGACTGGTCGCTACACTAGTTGGCAGACTGGTCGCTAGACTAGTCGGCAGACTGATCGCCAGACTAGTCGGCAGACTGGTAGGCAGACTGGTCGCTAGACTAGTCGGCAGACTGGTCGCTGGACTAGTTGGCAGACTGGTCGCTAGACTAGTCGGCAGACTGGTTAGCAGACTGGTCGCTAGACTAGTCGGCAGACTGGTTGGCAGACTGGTTGCTAGACTGGTTGGCAGACTAGTCGCTAGTTGGCTGACTTCCCGCTAGGCTGGTTGCCCAACTAGTCTCGACTAGTCGGCAGACTAGTTGTCAGACTGGTCGCTAGACTGGTTGGAAGACTGGTCGCTAAACTAGTCGGCAGACTAGTTGGCAGACTGGTCGCTGGACTGAATCTTGGTATTATGTACCTATCTATCTATATATACTATTATAAAACTGTAAAAAAGCCAAAAAGTATAATTAAAGATATGGATAAACTAAATAGCAGATCTAAATAAACGGAAAGTTTTGCACGCATATACGAAGTCGCGAGTATCAGCTAGTTATTAAATTAAAATTACTACATACATTGGTAACTAACAATATTAATAAGCACTAAAGACTACTAGCATTAAGCCATTCCTTACTCATGGTTGGCAGACTGGTCGCTAGACTAGTTGGCCGACTGGTTGCTAGACTAGTTGGCAGACTGGTCGCTAGACTAGTCGGCAGACTGGTCGGCAAGCTAGACTAGTTGGCTGACTGGTTGCTAGACTAGTTGGCAGACTGGTGGCAGACTGGTCGCTAGAGTGGTTGGCAGACTGGTCGCTAGACTGGTTGGCAGACTGGTCGCTAGACTGGTTGGCAGACTGGTTGGCAGACTAGTCGGCAGACTGGTCGGCAAGCTAGACTGGTCGCTAGACTGGTTAGCAGACTGGTTGCTAGACTGGTTGGCAGACTGGTCGCTAGACTGGTTGGCAGACTGGTCGCTAGAGTAGTCAGTAGACTGCTTCGCAGACTGGGTGGCAGACTGGTCGCTACACTAGTTGGCAGACTGGTCGCTAGAGTAGTCAGTAGACTGCTTCGCAGACTGGGTGGCAGACTGGTCGCTACACTAGTTGGCAGACTGGTCGCTAGACTAGTCGGCAGACTGATCGCCAGACTAGTCGGCAGACTGGTAGGCAGACTGGTCGCTAGACTAGTCGGCAGACTGGTCGCTGGACTAGTTGGCAGACTGGTCGCTAGACTAGTCGGCAGACTGGTTAGCAGACTGGTCGCTAGACTAGTCGGCAGACTGGTTGGCAGACTGGTTGCTAGACTGGTTGGCAGACTAGTCGCTAGTTGGCTGACTTCCCGCTAGGCTGGTTGCCCAACTAGTCTCGACTAGTCGGCAGACTAGTTGTCAGACTGGTCGCTAGACTGGTTGGAAGACTGGTCGCTAAACTAGTCGGCAGACTAGTTGGCAGACTGGTCGCTGGACTGAATCTTGGTATTATGTACCTATCTATCTATATATACTATTATAAAACTGTAAAAAAGCCAAAAAGTATAATTAAAGATATGGATAAACTAAATAGCAGATCTAAATAAACGGAAAGTTTTGCACGCATATACGAAGTCGCGAGTATCAGCTAGTTATTAAATTAAAATTACTACATACATTGGTAACTAACAATATTAATAAGCACTAAAGACTACTAGCATTAAGCCATTCCTTACTCATGGTTGGCAGACTGGTCGCTAGACTAGTTGGCCGACTGGTTGCTAGACTAGTTGGCAGACTGGTCGCTAGACTGGTTGGCAGCCTAGTCGGCAGAAGGTCGCTAGACTGGTCGGCAAGCTAGACTAGTTGGCCGACTGGTTGCTAGACTAGTCGGCAGACTGGTCGCTAGACTGGTCGGCAAGCTAGACTAGTTGGCAGACTGGCCGCTAGACTGGTTGGCAGACTGGTCGCTACACTGGTTGGCAGACTAGTCGCTAGATTGGTTGCTAGACTAGTTGGCAGACTGGTCGCTAGACTAGTCGGCAGACTGGTCGGCAAGCTAGACTAGTTGGCTGACTGGTTGCTAGACTAGTTGGCAGACTGGTGGCAGACTGGTCGCTAGAGTGGTTGGCAGACTGGTCGCTAGACTGGTTGGCAGACTGGTCGCTAGACTGGTTGGCAGACTGGTCGGCAGACTGGTCGCTAGACTGGTCGGCAAGCTAGACTAGTTGGCCGACTGGATGCTAGACTAGTTGGCAGACTGGTCGCTAGACTGGTTGGCAGACTGGTCGCTAGACTGGTTGGCAGACTGGTCGCTAGACTAGTTGGCCGACTGGTTGCTAGACTAGTTGGCAGACTGGTTGCTAGACTAGTTGGCAGACTGGTCGCTAGACTGGTCGGCAAGCTAGACTAGTTGGCCGACTGGTTGCTAGACTAGTTGGCAGACTGGTCGCTAGACTAGTCGGCAGACTGGTCGCTAGACTGGTCGGCAAGCTAGACTAGTTGGCCGACTGGTTGCTAGAATAGTTGGCAGACTGGTCGCTAGACTGGTTGGCAGACTAGTCGGCAGACTGGTCGCTAGACTGGTCGGCAAGCTAGACTGGTTGGCAGACTGGTCGCTAGACTGGTTGGCAGACTGGTTGGCAGACTAGTCGGCAGACTGGTCGGCAAGCTAGACTGGTCGCTAGACTGGTTAGCAGACTGGTTGCTAGACTGGTTGGCAGACTGGTCGCTAGACTGGTTGGCAGACTGGTCGCTAGAGTAGTCAGTAGACTGCTTCGCAGACTGGGTGGCAGACTGGTCGCTACACTAGTTGGCAGACTGGTCGCTAGACTAGTCGGCAGACTGATCGCCAGACTAGTCGGCAGACTGGTAGGCAGACTGGTCGCTAGACTAGTCGGCAGACTGGTCGCTGGACTAGTTGGCAGACTGGTCGCTAGACTAGTCGGCAGACTGGTTAGCAGACTGGTCGCTAGACTAGTCGGCAGACTGGTTGGCAGACTGGTTGCTAGACTGGTTAGCAGACTAGTCGCTAGTTGGCTGACTTCCCGCTAGGCTGGTTGCCCAACTAGTCTCGACTAGTCGGCAGACTAGTTGTCAGACTGGTCGCTAGACTGGTTGGAAGACTGGTCGCTAAACTAGTCGGCAGACTAGTTGGCAGACTGGTCGCTGGACTGAATCTTGGTATTATGTACCTATCTATCTATATATACTATTATAAAACTGTAAAAAAGCCAAAAAGTATAATTAAAGATATGGATAAACTAAATAGCAGATCTAAATAAACGGAAAGTTTTGCACGCATATACGAAGTCGCGAGTATCAGCTAGTTATTAAATTAAAATTACTACATACATTGGTAACTAACAATATTAATAAGCACTAAAGACTACTAGCATTAAGCCATTCCTTACTCATGGTTGGCAGACTGGTCG
Source organism: Eulithis testata (assembly GCA_947507515.1). Lineage (NCBI taxonomy): Eukaryota > Metazoa > Arthropoda > Insecta > Lepidoptera > Geometridae > Eulithis > Eulithis testata. The sequence continues at coordinate 5,778,503 of OX382199.1, read as the reverse complement.
CTAGACTAGTTGGCCGACTGGTTGCTAGACTAGTTGGCAGACTGGTCGCTAGACTAGTCGGCAGACTGGTCGGCAAGCTAGACTAGTTGGCTGACTGGTTGCTAGACTAGTTGGCAGACTGGTGGCAGACTGGTCGCTAGAGTGGTTGGCAGACTGGTCGCTAGACTGGTTGGCAGACTGGTCGCTAGACTGGTTGGCAGACTGGTTGGCAGACTAGTCGGCAGACTGGTCGGCAAGCTAGACTGGTCGCTAGACTGGTTAGCAGACTGGTTGCTAGACTGGTTGGCAGACTGGTCGCTAGACTGGTTGGCAGACTGGTCGCTAGAGTAGTCAGTAGACTGCTTCGCAGACTGGGTGGCAGACTGGTCGCTACACTAGTTGGCAGACTGGTCGCTAGACTAGTCGGCAGACTGATCGCCAGACTAGTCGGCAGACTGGTAGGCAGACTGGTCGCTAGACTAGTCGGCAGACTGGTCGCTGGACTAGTTGGCAGACTGGTCGCTAGACTAGTCGGCAGACTGGTTAGCAGACTGGTCGCTAGACTAGTCGGCAGACTGGTTGGCAGACTGGTTGCTAGACTGGTTGGCAGACTAGTCGCTAGTTGGCTGACTTCCCGCTAGGCTGGTTGCCCAACTAGTCTCGACTAGTCGGCAGACTAGTTGTCAGACTGGTCGCTAGACTGGTTGGAAGACTGGTCGCTAAACTAGTCGGCAGACTAGTTGGCAGACTGGTCGCTGGACTGAATCTTGGTATTATGTACCTATCTATCTATATATACTATTATAAAACTGTAAAAAAGCCAAAAAGTATAATTAAAGATATGGATAAACTAAATAGCAGATCTAAATAAACGGAAAGTTTTGCACGCATATACGAAGTCGCGAGTATCAGCTAGTTATTAAATTAAAATTACTACATACATTGGTAACTAACAATATTAATAAGCACTAAAGACTACTAGCATTAAGCCATTCCTTACTCATGGTTGGCAGACTGGTCGCTAGACTAGTTGGCCGACTGGTTGCTAGACTAGTTGGCAGACTGGTCGCTAGACTGGTTGGCAGCCTAGTCGGCAGAAGGTCGCTAGACTGGTCGGCAAGCTAGACTAGTTGGCCGACTGGTTGCTAGACTAGTCGGCAGACTGGTCGCTAGACTGGTCGGCAAGCTAGACTAGTTGGCAGACTGGCCGCTAGACTGGTTGGCAGACTGGTCGCTACACTGGTTGGCAGACTAGTCGCTAGATTGGTTGCTAGACTAGTTGGCAGACTGGTCGCTAGACTAGTCGGCAGACTGGTCGGCAAGCTAGACTAGTTGGCTGACTGGTTGCTAGACTAGTTGGCAGACTGGTGGCAGACTGGTCGCTAGACTGGTTGGCAGACTGGTCGCTAGACTGGTTGGCAGACTGGTCGCTAGACTGGTTGGCAGACTGGTCGGCAGACTGGTCGCTAGACTGGTCGGCAAGCTAGACTAGTTGGCCGACTGGATGCTAGACTAGTTGGCAGACTGGTCGCTAGACTGGTTGGCAGACTGGTCGCTAGACTGGTTGGCAGACTGGTCGCTAGACTAGTTGGCCGACTGGTTGCTAGACTAGTTGGCAGACTGGTTGCTAGACTAGTTGGCAGACTGGTCGCTAGACTGGTCGGCAAGCTAGTTGGCAGACTGGTCGCTAGACTGGTCGGCAAGCTAGACTAGTTGGCAGACTGGTCGCTAGACTGGTCGGCAAGCTAGACTAGTTGGCCGACTGGTTGCTAGACTAGTTGGCAGACTGGTCGCTAGACTAGTCGGCAGACTGGTCGCTAGACTGGTCGGCAAGCTAGACTAGTTGGCCGACTGGTTGCTAGAATAGTTGGCAGACTGGTCGCTAGACTGGTTGGCAGACTAGTCGGCAGACTGGTCGCTAGACTGGTCGGCAAGCTAGACTGGTTGGCAGACTGGTCGCTAGACTGGTTGGCAGACTGGTTGGCAGACTAGTCGGCAGACTGGTCGGCAAGCTAGACTGGTCGCTAGACTGGTTAGCAGACTGGTTGCTAGACTGGTTGGCAGACTGGTCGCTAGACTGGTTGGCAGACTGGTCGCTAGAGTAGTCAGTAGACTGCTTCGCAGACTGGGTGGCAGACTGGTCGCTACACTAGTTGGCAGACTGGTCGCTAGACTAGTCGGCAGACTGGTCGCTAGACTAGTCGGCAGACTGGTCGGCAAGCTAGACTAGTTGGCTGACTGGTTGCTAGACTAGTTGGCAGACTGGTGGCAGACTGGTCGCTAGAGTGGTTGGCAGACTGGTCGCTAGACTGGTTGGCAGACTGGTCGCTAGACTGGTTGGCAGACTGGTCGGCAGACTGGTCGCTAGACTGGTCGGCAAGCTAGACTAGTTGGCCGACTGGATGCTAGACTAGTTGGCAGACTGGTCGCTAGACTGGTTGGCAGACTGGTCGCTAGACTGTTTGGCAGACTGGTCGCTAGACTAGTTGGCCGACTGGTTGCTAGACTAGTTGGCAGACTGGTTGCTAGACTAGTTGGCAGACTGGTCGCTAGACTGGTCGGCAAGCTAGTTGGCAGACTGGTCGCTAGACTGGTCGGCAAGCTAGACTAGTTGGCCGACTGGTTGCTAGACTAGTTGGCAGACTGGTCGCTAGACTGGTTGGCAGACTGGTCGCTAGACTGGTTGGCAGACTGGTCGCTAGACTGGTTGGCAGACTAGTCGGCAGACTGGTCGCTAGACTGGTCGGCAAGCTAGACTGGTTGGCAGACTGGTCGCTAGACTGGTTGGCAGACTGGTTGGCAGACTGGTTGGCAGACTAGTCGGCAGACTGGTCGGCAAGCTAGACTGGTCGCTAGACTGGTTAGCAGACTGGTTGCTAGACTGGTTGGCAGACTGGTCGCTAGACTGGTTGGCAGACTGGTCGCTAGACTGGTTGGCAGACTGGTCGGCAGACTGGTCGCTAGACTGGTCGGCAAGCTAGACTAGTTGGCCGACTGGTTGCTAGACTAGTTGGCAGACTGGTCGCTAGACTGGTTGGCAGACTGGTCGCTAGACTGGTTGGCAGACTGGTCGCTAGACTAGTTGGCCGACTGGTTGCTAGACTAGTTGGCAGACTGGTTGCTAGACTAGTTGGCAGACTGGTCGCTAGACTGGTCGGCAAGCTAGTTGGCAGACTGGTCGCTAGACTGGTCGGCAAGCTAGACTAGTTGGCAGACTGGTCGCTAGACTGGTCGGCAAGCTAGACTAGTTGGCCGACTGGTTGCTAGACTAGTTGGCAGACTGGTCGCTAGACTAGTCGGCAGACTGGTCGCTAGACTGGTCGGCAAGCTAGACTAGTTGGCCGACTGGTTGCTAGAATAGTTGGCAGACTGGTCGCTAGACTGGTTGGCAGACTAGTCGGCAGACTGGTCGCTAGACTGGTCGGCAAGCTAGACTGGTTGGCAGACTGGTCGCTAGACTGGTTGGCAGACTGGTTGGCAGACTAGTCGGCAGACTGGTCGGCAAGCTAGACTGGTCGCTAGACTGGTTAGCAGACTGGTTGCTAGACTGGTTGGCAGACTGGTCGCTAGACTGGTTGGCAGACTGGTCGCTAGAGTAGTCAGTAGACTGCTTCGCAGACTGGGTGGCAGACTGGTCGCTACACTAGTTGGCAGACTGGTCGCTAGACTAGTCGGCAGACTGATCGCCAGACTAGTCGGCAGACTGGTAGGCAGACTGGTCGCTAGACTAGTCGGCAGACTGGTCGCTGGACTAGTTGGCAGACTGGTCGCTAGACTAGTCGGCAGACTGGTTAGCAGACTGGTCGCTAGACTAGTCGGCAGACTGGTTGGCAGACTGGTTGCTAGACTGGTTGGCAGACTAGTCGCTAGTTGGCTGACTTCCCGCTAGGCTGGTTGCCCAACTAGTCTCGACTAGTCGGCAGACTAGTTGTCAGACTGGTCGCTAGACTGGTTGGCCGACTGGTTGCTAGACTAGTTGGCAGACTGGTCGCTAGACTGGTTGGCAGCCTAGTCGGCAGAAGGTCGCTAGACTGGTCGGCAAGCTAGACTAGTTGGCCGACTGGTTGCTAGACTAGTCGGCAGACTGGTCGCTAGACTGGTCGGCAAGCAGGACTAGTTGGCAGACTGGCCGCTAGACTGGTTGGCAGACTGGTCGCTACACTGGTTGGCAGACTAGTCGCTAGATTGGTTGCTAGACTAGTTGGCAGACTGGTCGCTAGACTAGTCGGCAGACTGGTCGGCAAGCTAGACTAGTTGGCTGACTGGTTGCTAGACTAGTTGGCAGACTGGTGGCAGACTGGTCGCTAGAGTGGTTGGCAGACTGGTCGCTAGACTGGTTGGCAGACTGGTCGCTAGACTGGTTGGCAGACTGGTCGGCAGACTGGTCGCTAGACTGGTCGGCAAGCTAGACTAGTTGGCCGACTGGATGCTAGACTAGTTGGCAGACTGGTCGCTAGACTGGTTGGCAGACTGGTCGCTAGACTGGTTGGCAGACTGGTCGCTAGACTAGTTGGCCGACTGGTTGCTAGACTAGTTGGCAGACTGGTTGCTAGACTAGTTGGCAGACTGGTCGCTAGACTGGTCGGCAAGCTAGACTAGTTGGCCGACTGGTTGCTAGACTAGTTGGCAGACTGGTCGCTAGACTAGTCGGCAGACTGGTCGCTAGACTGGTCGGCAAGCTAGACTAGTTGGCCGACTGGTTGCTAGAATAGTTGGCAGACTGGTCGCTAGACTGGTTGGCAGACTAGTCGGCAGACTGGTCGCTAGACTGGTCGGCAAGCTAGACTGGTTGGCAGACTGGTCGCTAGACTGGTTGGCAGACTGGTTGGCAGACTAGTCGGCAGACTGGTCGGCAAGCTAGACTGGTCGCTAGACTGGTTAGCAGACTGGTTGCTAGACTGGTTGGCAGACTGGTCGCTAGACTGGTTGGCAGACTGGTCGCTAGAGTAGTCAGTAGACTGCTTCGCAGACTGGGTGGCAGACTGGTCGCTACACTAGTTGGCAGACTGGTCGCTAGACTAGTCGGCAGACTGATCGCCAGACTAGTCGGCAGACTGGTAGGCAGACTGGTCGCTAGACTAGTCGGCAGACTGGTCACTGGACTAGTTGGCAGACTGGTCGCTAGACTAGTCGGCAGACTGGTTAGCAGACTGGTCGCTAGACTAGTCGGCAGACTGGTTGGCAGACTGGTTGCTAGACTGGTTGGCAGACTAGTCGCTAGTTGGCTGACTTCCCGCTAGGCTGGTTGCCCAACTAGTCTCGACTAGTCGGCAGACTAGTTGTCAGACTGGTCGCTAGACTGGTTGGAAGACTGGTCGCTAAACTAGTCGGCAGACTAGTTGGCAGACTGGTCGCTGGACTGAATCTTGGTATTATGTACCTATCTATCTATATATACTATTATAAAACTGTAAAAAAGCCAAAAAGTATAATTAAAGATATGGATAAACTAAATAGCAGATCTAAATAAACGGAAAGTTTTGCACGCATATACGAAGTTTTGCACGCATATACGAAGTCAGACTAGTCGCTAGATTGGTTGCTAGACTAGTTGGCAGACTGGTCGCTAGACTAGTCGGCAGACTGGTCGGCAAGCTAGACTAGTTGGCTGACTGGTTGCTAGACTAGTTGGCAGACTGGTGGCAGACTGGTCGCTAGAGTGGTTGGCAGACTGGTCGCTAGACTGGTTGGCAGACTGGTCGCTAGACTGGTTGGCAGACTGGTCGGCAGACTGGTCGCTAGACTGGTCGGCAAGCTAGACTAGTTGGCCGACTGGATGCTAGACTAGTTGGCAGACTGGTCGCTAGACTGGTTGGCAGACTGGTCGCTAGACTGGTTGGCAGACTGGTCGCTAGACTAGTTGGCCGACTGGTTGCTAGACTAGTTGGCAGACTGGTTGCTAGACTAGTTGGCAGACTGGTCGCTAGACTGGTCGGCAAGCTAGACTAGTTGGCCGACTGGTTGCTAGACTAGTTGGCAGACTGGTCGCTAGACTAGTCGGCAGACTGGTCGCTAGACTGGTCGGCAAGCTAGACTAGTTGGCCGACTGGTTGCTAGAATAGTTGGCAGACTGGTCGCTAGACTGGTTGGCAGACTAGTCGGCAGACTGGTCGCTAGACTGGTCGGCAAGCTAGACTGGTTGGCAGACTGGTCGCTAGACTGGTTGGCAGACTGGTTGGCAGACTAGTCGGCAGACTGGTCGGCAAGCTAGACTGGTCGCTAGACTGGTTAGCAGACTGGTTGCTAGACTGGTTGGCAGACTGGTCGCTAGACTGGTTGGCAGACTGGTCGCTAGAGTAGTCAGTAGACTGCTTCGCAGACTGGGTGGCAGACTGGTCGCTACACTAGTTGGCAGACTGGTCGCTAGACTAGTCGGCAGACTGATCGCCAGACTAGTCGGCAGACTGGTAGGCAGACTGGTCGCTAGACTAGTCGGCAGACTGGTCGCTGGACTAGTTGGCAGACTGGTCGCTAGACTAGTCGGCAGACTGGTTAGCAGACTGGTCGCTAGACTAGTCGGCAGACTGGTTGGCAGACTGGTTGCTAGACTGGTTGGCAGACTAGTCGCTAGTTGGCTGACTTCCCGCTAGGCTGGTTGCCCAACTAGTCTCGACTAGTCGGCAGACTAGTTGTCAGACTGGTCGCTAGACTGGTTGGAAGACTGGTCGCTAAACTAGTCGGCAGACTAGTTGGCAGACTGGTCGCTGGACTGAATCTTGGTATTATGTACCTATCTATCTATATATACTATTATAAAACTGTAAAAAAGCCAAAAAGTATAATTAAAGATATGGATAAACTAAATAGCAGATCTAAATAAACGGAAAGTTTTGCACGCATATACGAAGTCGCGAGTATCAGCTAGTTATTAAATTAAAATTACTACATACATTGGTAACTAACAATATTAATAAGCACTAAAGACTACTAGCATTAAGCCATTCCTTACTCATGGTTGGCAGACTGGTCGCTAGACTAGTTGGCCGACTGGTTGCTAGACTAGTTGGCAGACTGGTCGCTAGACTGGTTGGCAGCCTAGTCGGCAGAAGGTCGCTAGACTGGTCGGCAAGCTAGACTAGTTGGCCGACTGGTTGCTAGACTAGTCGGCAGACTGGTCGCTAGACTGGTCGGCAAGCTAGACTAGTTGGCAGACTGGCCGCTAGACTGGTTGGCAGACTGGTCGCTACACTGGTTGGCAGACTAGTCGCTAGATTGGTTGCTAGACTAGTTGGCAGACTGGTCGCTAGACTAGTCGGCAGACTGGTCGGCAAGCTAGACTAGTTGGCTGACTGGTTGCTAGACTAGTTGGCAGACTGGTGGCAGACTGGTCGCTAGAGTGGTTGGCAGACTGGTCGCTAGACTGGTTGGCAGACTGGTCGCTAGACTGGTTGGCAGACTGGTCGGCAGACTGGTCGCTAGACTGGTCGGCAAGCTAGACTAGTTGGCCGACTGGTTGCTAGACTAGTTGGCAGACTGGTCGCTAGACTGGTTGGCAGACTGGTCGCTAGACTGGTTGGCAGACTGGTCGCTAGACTAGTTGGCCGACTGGTTGCTAGACTAGTTGGCAGACTGGTTGCTAGACTAGTTGGCAGACTGGTCGCTAGACTGGTCGGCAAGCTAGTTGGCAGACTGGTCGCTAGACTGGTCGGCAAGCTAGACTAGTTGGCCGACTGGTTGCTAGACTAGTTGGCAGACTGGTCGCTAGACTGGTTGGCAGACTGGTCGCTAGACTGGTTGGCAGACTGGTCGCTAGACTGGTTGGCAGACTAGTCGGCAGACTGGTCGCTAGACTGGTCGGCAAGCTAGACTGGTTGGCAGACTGGTCGCTAGACTGGTTGGCAGACTGGTTGGCAGACTAGTCGGCAGACTGGTCGGCAAGCTAGACTGGTCGCTAGACTGGTTAGCAGACTGGTTGCTAGACTGGTTGGCAGACTGGTCGCTAGACTGGTTGGCAGACTGGTCGCTAGACTGGTTGGCAGACTGGTCGGCAGACTGGTCGCTAGACTGGTCGGCAAGCTAGACTAGTTGGCCGACTGGTTGCTAGACTAGTTGGCAGACTGGTCGCTAGACTGGTTGGCAGACTGGTCGCTAGACTGGTTGGCAGACTGGTCGCTAGACTAGTTGGCCGACTGGTTGCTAGACTAGTTGGCAGACTGGTTGCTAGACTAGTTGGCAGACTGGTCGCTAGACTGGTTGGCAGACTGGTCGCTAGACTGGTCGGCAGACTGGTCGGCAAGCTAGACTGGTCGCTAGACTGGTTAGCAGACTGGTTGCTAGACTGGTTGGCAGACTGGTCGCTAGACTGGTTGGCAGACTGGTCGCTAGACTGGTTGGCAGACTGGTCGTCAGACTGGTCGCTAGACTGGTCGGCAAGCTAGACTAGTTGGCCGACTGGTTGCTAGACTAGTTGGCAGACTGGTCGCTAGACTGGTTGGCAGACTGGTCGCTAGACTGGTTGGCAGACTGGTCGCTAGACTAGTTGGCCGACTGGTTGCTAGACTAGTTGGCAGACTGGTTGCTAGACTAGTTGGCAGACTGGTCGCTAGACTGGTCGGCAAGCTAGTTGGCAGACTGGTCGCTAGACTGGTCGGCAAGCTAGACTAGTTGGCCGACTGGTTGCTAGACTAGTTGGCAGACTGGTCGCTAGACTGGTTGGCAGACTGGTCGCTAGACTGGTTGGCAGACTGGTCGCTAGACTGGTTGGCAGACTAGTCGGCAGACTGGTCGCTAGACTGGTCGGCAAGCTAGACTGGTTGGCAGACTGGTCGCTAGACTGGTTGGCAGACTGGTTGGCAGACTAGTCGGCAGACTGGACGGCAAGCTAGACTGGTCGCTAGACTGGTTAGCAGACTGGTTGCTAGACTGGTTGGCAAACTGGTCGCTAGACTGGTTGGCAGACTGGTCGCTAGACTGGTTGGCAGACTGGTCGGCAGACTGGTCGCTAGACTGGTCGGCAAGCTAGACTAGTTGGCCGACTGGTTGCTAGACTAGTTGGCAGACTGGTCGCTAGACTGGTTGGCAGACTGGTCGCTAGACTGGTTGGCAGACTGGTCGCTAGACTAGTTGGCCGACTGGTTGCTAGACTAGTTGGCAGACTGGTTGCTAGACTAGTTGGCAGACTGGTCGCTAGACTGGTTGGCAGACTAGTCGGCAGACTGGTCGCTAGACTGGTCGGCAAGCTAGACTAGTTGGCCGACTGGTTGCTAGACTAGTTGGCAGACTGGTCGCTAGACTGGTCGGCAAGCTAGACTAGTTGGCCGACTGGTTGCTAGAATAGTTGGCAGACTGGTCGCTAGACTGGTTGGCAGACTAGTCGGCAGACTGGTCGCTAGACTGGTCGGCAAGCCAGACTGGTTGGCAGACTGGTCGCTAGACTGGTCGGCAAGCTAGACTAGTTGGCCGACTGGTTGCTAGAATAGTTGGCAGACTGGTCGCTAGACTGGTTGGCAGACTAGTCGGCAGACTGGTCGCTAGACTGGCCGCTAGACTGGTTGGCAGACTGGTCGCTACACTGGTTGGCAGACTAGTCGCTAGATTGGTTGCTAGACTAGTTGGCAGACTGGTCGCTAGACTAGTCGGCAGACTGGTCGGCAAGCTAGACTAGTTGGCTGACTGGTTGCTGGACTAGTTGGCAGACTGGTGGCAGACTGGTCGCTAGAGTGGTTGGCAGACTGGTCGCTAGACTGGTTGGCAGACTGGTCGCTAGACTGGTTGGCAGACTGGTCGGCAGACTGGTCGCTAGACTGGTCGGCAAGCTAGACTAGTTGGCCGACTGGTTGCTAGACTAGTTGGCAGACTGGTCGCTAGACTGGTTGGCAGACTGGTCGCTAGACTGGTTGGCAGACTGGTCGCTAGACTAGTTGGCCGACTGGTTGCTAGACTAGTTGGCAGACTGGTTGCTAGACTAGTTGGCAGACTGGTCGCTAGACTGGTCGGCAAGCTAGACTAGTTGGCCGACTGGTTGCTAGACTAGTTGGCAGACTGGTCGCTAGACTAGTCGGCAGACTGGTCGCTAGACTGGTCGGCAAGCTAGACTAGTTGGCCGACTGGTTGCTAGAATAGTTGGCAGACTGGTCGCTAGACTGGTTGGCAGACTAGTCGGCAGACTGGTCGCTAGACTGGTCGGCAAGCTAGACTGGTTGGCAGACTGGTCGCTAGACTGGTTGGCAGACTGGTTGGCAGACTAGTCGGCAGACTGGTCGGCAAGCTAGACTGGTCGCTAGACTGGTTAGCAGACTGGTTGCTAGACTGGTTGGCAGACTGGTCGCTAGACTGGTTGGCAGACTGGTCGCTAGACTGGTTTGCAGACTGGTCGGCAGACTGGTCGCTAGACTGGTCGGCAAGCTAGACTAGTTGGCCGACTGGTTGCTAGACTAGTTGGCAGACTGGTCGCTAGACTGGTTGGCAGACTGGTCGCTAGACTGGTTGGCAGACTGGTCGCTAGACTAGTTGGCCGACTGGTTGCTAGACTAGTTGGCAGACTGGTTGCTAGACTAGTTGGCAGCTAGACTGGTCGCTAGACTGGTTAGCAGACTGGTTGCTAGACTGGTTGGCAGACTGGTCGCTAGACTGGTTGGCAGACTGGTCGCTAGACTGGTTGGCAGACTGGTCGGCAGACTGGTCGCTAGACTGGTCGGCAAGCTAGACTAGTTGGCCGACTGGTTGCTAGACTAGTTGGCAGACTGGTCGCTAGACTGGTTGGCAGACTGGTCGCTAGACTGGTTGGCAGACTGGTCGCTAGACTAGTTGGCCGACTGGTTGCTAGACTAGTTGGCAGACTGGTTGCTAGACTAGTTGGCAGACTGGTCGCTAGACTGGTTGGCAGACTAGTCGGCAGACTGGTCGCTAGACTGGTCGGCAAGCTAGACTAGTTGGCCGACTGGTTGCTAGACTAGTTGGCAGACTGGTCGCTAGACTGGTTGGCAGACTGGTCGCTAGACTGGTCGGCAAGCTAGACTAGTTGGCCGACTGGTTGCTAGAATAGTTGGCAGACTGGTCGCTAGACTGGTTGGCAGACTAGTCGGCAGACTGGTCGCTAGACTGGTCGGTAAGCCAGACTGGTTGGCAGACTGGTCGCTAGACTGGTCGGCAAGCTAGACTAGTTGGCCGACTGGTTGCTAGAATAGTTGGCAGACTGGTCGCTAGACTGGTTGGCAGACTAGTCGGCAGACCGGTCGCTAGACTGGTTGGCAGACTGGTCGCTAGACTAGTTGGCCGACTGGTTGCTAGACTAGTTGGCAGACTGGTTGCTAGACTAGTTGGCAGCTAGACTGGTCGCTAGACTGGTTAGCAGACTGGTTGCTAGACTGGTTGGCAGACTGGTCGCTAGACTGGTTGGCAGACTGGTCGCTAGACTGGTTGGCAGACTGGTCGGCAGACTGGTCGCTAGACTGGTCGGCAAGCTAGACTAGTTGGCCGACTGGTTGCTAGACTAGTTGGCAGACTGGTCGCTAGACTGGTTGGCAGACTGGTCGCTAGACTGGTTGGCAGACTGGTCGCTAGACTAGTTGGCCGACTGGTTGCTAGACTAGTTGGCAGACTGGTTGCTAGACTAGTTGGCAGACTGGTCGCTAGACTGGTTGGCAGACTAGTCGGCAGACTGGTCGCTAGACTGGTCGGCAAGCTAGACTAGTTGGCCGACTGGTTGCTAGACTAGTTGGCAGACTGGTCGCTAGACTGGTTGGCAGACTGGTCGCTAGACTGGTCGGCAAGCTAGACTAGTTGGCCGACTGGTTGCTAGAATAGTTGGCAGACTGGTCGCTAGACTGGTTGGCAGACTAGTCGGCAGACTGGTCGCTAGACTGGTCGGTAAGCCAGACTGGTTGGCAGACTGGTCGCTAGACTGGTCGGCAAGCTAGACTAGTTGGCCGACTGGTTGCTAGAATAGTTGGCAGACTGGTCGCTAGACTGGTTGGCAGACTAGTCGGCAGACCGGTCGCTAGACTGGTTGGCAGACTAGTCGGCAGACTGGTCGCTAGACTGGTCGGCAAGCCAGACTGGTTGGCAGACTGGTCGCTAGACTGGTTAGCAGACTGGTTGCTAGACTGGTTGGCAGACTGGTCGCTAGACTGGTTGTCAGACTGGTCGCTAGACTGGTTGGCAGACTGGTCGGCAGTCTGGTCGCTAGACTAGTCGGCAAGCTAGACTAGTTGGCCGACTGGTTGCTAGACTAGTTGGCAGACTGGTCGCTAGACTGGTTGGCAGACTGGTCGCTAGACTGGTTGGCAGACTGGTCGCTAGACTAGTTGGCCGACTGGTTGCTAGACTAGTTGGCAGACTGGTTGCTAGACTAGTTGGCAGACTGGTCGCTAGACTGGTTGGCAGACTAGTCGGCAGACTGGTCGCTAGACTGGTCGGCAAGCTAGACTAGTTGGCCGACTGGTTGCTAGACTAGTTGGCAGACTGGTCGCTAGACTAGTCGGCAGACTGGTCGCTAGACTGGTCGGCAAGCTAGACTAGTTGGCCGACTGGTTGCTAGAATAGTTGGCAGACTGGTCGCTAGACTGGTTGGCAGACTAGTCGGCAGACTGGTCGCTAGACTGGTCGGCAAGCCAGACTGGTTGGCAGACTGGTCGCTAGACTGGTTAGCAGACTGGTTGCTAGACTGGTTGGCAGACTGGTCGCTAGACTGGTTGGCAGACTGGTCGGCAGACTGGTCGGCAGACTGGTCGCTAGACTGGTTGGCAGACTGGTCGGCAGACTGGTCGCTAGACTGGTCGACAAGCTAGACTAGTTGGCCGACTGGATAGCGGACTGGTCGCTAGACAATATTAATTAATAAATATTGACAATATTGGCTAGATAATATTGGTGAATATTGTATGGGTTGGGTGATGATGATTACCCACTGCTAAAACCAAAAAGATTGCCTTGCAGTCCTCAAATGTTCCAACTCCTCATTTAAAGTCTTTATTGTGTTTCTGGAGGTTTCAACTTCGGCTTGTAAAGCTGCATACTTTTCAGTCAAATCATTGCTTCTCTTAGAATCAACCTCTTCGTTTGGTTTTTGTAGCCTGATGGGAGACACGAACGATTAAGAATCAGAAACGAATCAAACAAATTTTATCAATCACTACAGCCGAAAATACACGCTTCACTTTTGCCTTTCAATTTGGATGAAGCAACCAAATTGATCCTTGTAAACATAAAAGTCAATCATTCAATGTCATTGAATGTTGTTGTTCAATTGCGTTGAAAGAATTGAACATGCTCAATATTTTCACTTTTAGCGTTCAATCTTCAACGCAGTTGAACGAGAAAGTCGAGAAATGAATGTGCAGACACAAGAATTGAACGATTCGCTTTTACGACAGTCGTTTAGTAAGAAGATTCCATTGTAAGAAGTTCTTCAAATTTTGCTTCACTCATGCGAAGATGATTGAGGTATGAATCTGGATCCTCTTCTGCCAATTCTCTCAATAGACAGTTTGTAGCTCCTAAGGCTTGTCTTCTTAGACCCATGGTCGCACCCACCAACGACGGCGTTTACTTAGCTTCTTTTTCGTTATTTTTTTTATTAAATGGTCACATTATATTAATGCAACTCTTAAACGCACGATCTCATTCGACGATCATTCTCATCTTTCGAAGAATGTGAATTGAACCGTTCACTTTTTATGTTTACAAGGATCAATTTGGTTGCTTCATCCAAATTGAGAGGCAAAAGTGAACCGTTTATTTTCGTCTTAAAAGCATTCCTTTCATTTTTGCTCCATTCAACCAAAGAGATTCAATTTGGTTGAACCGTGTATTTTTAATGTTTTAAAGTTCAGACTTTAATAGCCGTAATAATGATAAATATTGAAGATCCCAAAAGTAAAGACCAAGTGAAGCTGGTATGTTATGGACAAATACAAAAAAAATCTATTATCACTAGTAGTTCGCCCAGAATTGAGATCTCCGGATGTTCCCAAAAAAAAAAATTCTATGCAGATCGAATAAGCTGTTCGAAAGATCGCTCTAACATGCATACAACGCTGATATGCCCGTCGACACTAAAATCTTTGCTCGCTAAATCAATTAAGTATACCTACTCCCCATTGTTCTTTAGGCTGGATACAGGTATTTATCCTTACTAGGTAAAACAAAAACTCACCTCATTATCATTCTGTTCTGATCTTCAGCAGTTTTTTCGTGTGTTTTGATATTTATCTCTAATCTAGAGCAGTCGCGACTTTTAATTTCTAACTCTTGTTTTACTTCAACATATTCCTTCGAAAGAGTTTGTACTTCTTGTTTTAACTTTTCCATGCTAATTTCTTTCAAAGACTCTCGTAAGGCTAGAATGTCTGAGGTCATCTTATCAATGTCAATGTTGTTCTGTTTGATAGTTGCACAAGACTTTTCTAATTCTGAAGCATACAAATTCGTCTCTGTCGGGATCATTTCATTCACGCTCAGTTTTATCTTATCGTCTTGTAAGTTTTGAACAGTGCTCATGAGTTCAATAACTTTAGCACAGGTATTATTCAATGTCGCTAGCATTTTCTCTTTATTAGTTATATTATCTTTTAAGTTTCTGATTTCTTCAGATAAGGTCTGTATCAGAATTTGATTTTGAGCAGTTTCTTTCTCGTTAATAGTCATCGTAATATTTAATTCAGTTAGTGACTTTTTCAAGTTATTTATTTCATCGTCTTTGAGAGATAATTCTTTAGCGTTATTTCTGTTACTACTTTGTAATAGTACATTTTGTAAATGTAACTCGTTAAGCAGCTTTTCTTTATCTGCCAAAGCTACCTTATATCCATTGATTTCTAAAGAATTATCACCTTTGGCCTTCTCTTTCTGATATTCGTTAATGAAGTGTTCTAGCAACCGTATTAAAACATGTATGTTTACTGGTTCTGTTGTGGTAACTATGTCAGGACTAATCATATTCAATTTCACCAGTTTCTGATACGTTTGTTCGATAATATTTTTGTTAAATTCTTTAATCTTAATAATATCTAATGTAACTGCATGGTTTATATCACGAATCTTGTCATTTTCAGCTTTGAGTACATCGCATTCCTTTTCTTTTTCACAAAGATTATATTTTACTTGAGTTAGAGTGTCACGGACACACGAGTAATCTTCAAGTAATTTATTCATATGGCCTGTGATTTGTTTGAAAATGTGGACACTAGACAAGTTAAAATTCTTATCTAAAATGTCAAAGAACTTGTCTTTTAATTCGTCCAATACTTTTGTGCACTCCTTCAAGTCTGGTTGTGTCGTATCGATTGGCTTAATAAGCCTTAAATTTTCTCTCAACTGTGTCACTACATTGGTGATAATGTTAAAGCTATGGTCTTTTTTTTCTAAGTCCTTTTTAATTTTGTCATGATCTTCTTGCATGACACTTATTAGTGTTTGTAATGATGTATATGTTTCTTGATGATCATTGAGTTGGTTGACCAGATTTAACAGTTCATTACCATGTTTTAAAATTAAATTTTCATGTAGTAATTTCATAACTTCAATCATTCTTAAATTACATGTAAGATTATCTTTTTCTATACCAGTTTTTTCAAAATAATAATGATAGCAGTCATTCTTATAAGCCATATACACATCTGATGTTCGTTCTTCTTGTATATCAGGCATATTGCATTTTTTGCTTTGAGGACTGCCAGGTAACGAATTTTTAGGTAATTCAAAGTTCATACTTTCATCTAAATCCTCCGACATATTGCTATGATCTAAATGATGTTTAATAGTTGCTACATCTTCAGTTAACACCTTGCAATCTTCTTTTGATTTTTTGTAACGTCCTATTTCTTCCACTTTACGCTTTAACTGGTTCTTTTCATTTTCCATTGAGGACTGCAATACAATATGATCTACTATTGCGTCAAGAATAACGTAATATATTACTATGATCTTGAATGTGGGTCTTTTCAAACATAGAAATAGTTTTAAATGATGCAATACAATATGATCTACTATTGCGTCAAGAATAAGTAATATATTACTATGATCTTTAATGTGGGTCTTTTCAAACGTAGCAGGATTACAGAATTACATAAATGTTCTTGTTTGTTCACATCGATCAGCATAGTTCACATAGCTTTGCTTAGTTTGGGATTAGCGTTGTGTAATGTCGAAGTATATTTATTTATTTATATGCGTGGTTTGACTTTTGTATAGTATAATAGGTACGTATACACATAGTGACATGCACATCTCGCTATACTAGCTAAGATTACCTGAACAATAGCACTGCCGGTGACTACGAACATGGGATTCGCGCTTTGTGCGGCTCTCAACTGCATTTCTAAATGCATTTTTTGTTGTGTTAGTCGTCCCACCATCTATAATAATATGAACTTTTTAATATTCAGGTTTCGGGTTTGAGATATTTATTTTCTCTAAGAATACAATTCACTTTACGAGAAATACAAGGGTAACATAAGTATAAGGTATTAAATATTGAAGTAGGTATGTAAAGTGTTCCAACGAACTAAACACGCAGTCGACCAGATATTTTCACAAAATGTAAAATTCTCCAAAGTACCATAGTACCTATGTAGTAGGTATGCGAGTAAAAGTTTTGACTAAACTATAATGGCTTCCTGTTGGAAATCCCAGTCAAAGTATAGCTCAATGTGTGATTAGAAAAACTACCTTTTTAAGATTGATAAGGTCACGCGTCCATTCTTCAACCCTTTGCGTGTTCAAGTTCAAACCTTTCATTTGGGAACTCAAGATACCTGTAAGAAAACATTGTTGCTATATAGCTAGGGTAATCTCTCATTTTAATGGGTAATGTAAACTAAGCAAAATTGAGATCTCGAAGTGTTCCCAAAAAGCATTGTTTTTTTACAAGAAATATTGATTGAGATCTTAGACTACCTGAACTATAGAACCAATGAAACTAAGTAATGGAAGCACTCATTATATAGATTTTCCCAACTTTACCAATTTTGACTATAACCAAATATTATGTGCTATAACTCAAAATAGACTTTAACCTAGAAAAAAAGTAAAACGGCTTTGGAACAAAGCCCTATCATATTATGACACTGTACTTGATTTTTTTACTTCTTTTTTGTTTCTTATAACTTTACAAAAACACTGACTGGTACTGGTGACTCATTTTTTAAAATGTACAGTTAAAAATGATTTCGATGCAGCCGCCAGCAGAACTATTCTAGATTCCTCAACAAGCCTTATCGGATCGATATCAGAAACGTTCGAATTCGCTATTATATATCTTACCACCAATTGTCTCTGTGGAAGCGTCCCTTTGGTCCGCAGAAGTCTCAGGCCGGTTCATATCGTGGATCGTCTGTCTTTTTTTCCGCACTGATTTTGTATGTTCTATTGCTTGTGATTTTTCTTGCAATTCTTTTACTTTAGCCTGCATTTTGTTAAATTAAATTTATTATGGTTAGGGTATGGATCAAACAAAGTAATTAATCTATTACATAATTATTATTCCAACGAGATCGGATTAGCACAGCAGGTAGGCATATTTTTTTTAACATACAAAGCATTTTTGCCCAAGTTGTCATTAAGATCTTTGTTCGCTTCGCTCACTCGATCAAAAATATTTTTTGTATTGTCGAATATAATAGCGAGCAAAGAAACTTCTCTTCAGTTTCACATTATGTAACAGTAACGTTATTTTCTCATAGACGCCAATGCGCGACGCTACCGATTCGATATTTTAGTACCGATACTAATAAACGAAAACCGGTTTCGTGCTAATATCTGTACTTAATGTTAAATATGGATATGTAAGCAATGAATAAATTAATCTATGAATTTAAGTGCTGTAAGCGATAAGGCCGCTCATTTTATTACTTTATTGTTATTATTTTTAAGATTGTAGTCAATGTTTAGTAGGTACCTACATAATCAATAAATTATTCAAGAATAATAACTACTCGTATGTCCTTGGAAATAGCGAACCTCTAATGCAGCGTTGGCATCTTTCAGTTTGCGGCACTGCTCCTCTCGTTCCTTTAGATAATTAGCGCAAGGCTCGCATTCCTCGCCCAATTCTTTGTATCGCACGCGAAGTTGTTGCAATTCATCGTTGTAAGCTTTCAGTTGCTTTTTTGTTTGCTCCAGATCTCGGCTAGAATTTTAAACAAAAGAATGAATTGATTTTTACTAATAGACTAATTAATAGAAGTACCTACTAGCTTCCGCCTGCGACTGCGTTCGTGTCCCGTTAACTTTCCGGGATAAAAAGTAGCCTAGGTACCTATGTGCTAATCCAAGTCACGGACAATATAATATAGGTATGTATTCCAAGCTTCTTCCAAATAGGATCAGTGGTTTTGGCGTGAAACAGGAACAAACATAGGTACATACATACACACATACAGCCTTTCAAACTTTCGCGTTTATAATATGAGTAGGATTTTGGTTTATGTAGTTTACCTGTAGTTTATCTTGGAGAAATAGTCTGCTAAAGATATAGCAGAGTAATTCTTCAAGGCCTGCTGCATTTGAGCTATAGTGTTATTTAACTCCAGCTTCGAGCAATGCAGTTCTTCGATAGTTTTCGCGAGTTTTTTATTTTTCTCAACCTCTGCATCGTACGACATACGATCGACGACCACCGCGTGGAGATTAGTCCAGCCTGGAATAAACACTACATTACTCAGCCCATATAATTAGGTAATTCTACTACTATACTTTTAAGGTACATGGTAAAGTAATATACAAGTAGTATAGGTAGATATACATCGACAATGAAGCTTTTATGTTCTGAAAAAAATGTTATATAGCCATATATTCACACTATTCTAGGTATATAGTGTAATAAGCGGTTTCTATCTAAAACCACTAAAAAAAAGATCAAGAAAGTTATAACAACTTCAAAATATTTTAATTATTACGAAATTAATTTATAACTAAAAACATCAGTCAGGATGATTAATAAGAAATACAATTTGAATTCATTTGGGCATAGTGACAGCCTATTTCACCAATATTCAAGAGGTGTGAACTCCTTGAAGTCAGAAATGCAAGAGAGGGAGTCAAGCGCGCGCCTCGCTTTATATAGTCTTGTAGTCATGTGATCGATTTCCGCTTATTGTATATAGTGCGAATGTCCGGCGACAATTTCGAGGGACATTTCCACACACACAAGTTGTTTTTGAGATGTTGCACCCTCGTGTAACTACTGTAGGTACCTACCACCTCAGGTACAATAGTCGCGGATAGTTCCGGAACACAAGAGTAACGTGTCGTGCGACATGTAGATGTCTCTTATGGCGTCGCCCGACACCTACCTATCGGCCGACGGTAGGTACATTTCGTATCATGCGAGTAGATTTTTGATAGTATTTTTAGTAATTTTCAATAAACCTATGCTTAATAAACCCACGAAGTGGTGTATCTAAGTCGCGGGAGGTCGATGAATAAAGCAAGCTCAAAATCATTTCTCCTAGAGATCTTGACCTAGCGGTGGAAATGCTGATACCTACTGATGATGAGATATGTATCTACACGGCATACCTTCCATCTCTTCGAACATCCGTTTAGAATCGTGCAAACTTTGTCGTCTTTGTTTAGAGGAATCTGTAATAGCGTCAATCGACAACCGAGACCTGCGACCATCTTCAGCTTCAGCTAAACGATTCTGAAAATCCAATAGAGATATACATATATGAACCCCCTAATGTTTACCTTCAAACGGGTATGGGGAGAAAGAAAGAAAGAGACGAAGCACCTATACACCGCCACGAGTAACGCGTTTTAGGGTTTTGGTCAAGCTAAGTACAATTATATACAATACAGGTCAGCAGGATCTTTTTTCCCGGGTTTTACGGTTTTAAGTATTATTATTTTTCTTCTGTGACATAAGGCCCCTGAATCTTTGTTTTATTATTGACACATGCTCACATTCCCGAACCATTATGTAAATGCTGTAAAAATGAATAATAAGTACCTACCTCTAAAGATTGCCTTGCAGTCCTCAAATGTTCCAACTCCTCATTTAAAGTCTTTATTGTGTTTCTGGAGGTTTCAACTTCGGCTTGTAAAGCTGCATACTTTTCAGTCAAATCATTGCTTCTCTTAGAATCAACCTCTTCGTTTGGTTTTTGTAGCCTGATGGGAGACACGAACGATTAAGAATCAGAAACGAATCAAACAAATTTTATCAATCACTACAGCCGAAAATACACGCTTCACTTTTGCCTTTCAATTTGGATGAAGCAACCAAATTGATCCTTGTAAACATAAAAGTCAATCATTCAATGTCATTGAATGTTGTTGTTCAATTGCGTTGAAAGAATTGAACATGCTCAATATTTTCACTTTTAGCGTTCAATCTTCAACGCAGTTGAACGAGAAAGTCGAGAAATGAATGTGCAGACACAAGAATTGAACGATTCGCTTTTACGACAGTCGTTTAGTAAGAAGATTCCATTGTAAGAAGTTCTTCAAATTTTGCTTCACTCATGCGAAGATGATTGAGGTATGAATCTGGATCCTCTTCTGCCAATTCTCTCAATAGACAGTTTGTAGCTCCTAAGGCTTGTCTTCTTAGACCCATGGTCGCACCCACCAACGACGGCGTTTACTTAGCTTCTTTTTCGTTATTTTTTTTATTAAATGGTCACATTATATTAATGCAACTCTTAAACGCACGATCTCATTCGACGATCATTCTCATCTTTCGAAGAATGTGAATTGAACCGTTCACTTTTTATGTTTACAAGGATCAATTTGGTTGCTTCATCCAAATTGAGAGGCAAAAGTGAACCGTTTATTTTCGTCTTAAAAGCATTCCTTTCATTTTTGCTCCATTCAACCAAAGAGATTCAATTTGGTTGAACCGTGTATTTTTAATGTTTTAAAGTTCAGACTTTAATAGCCGTAATAATGATAAATATTGAAGATCCCAAAAGTAAAGACCAAGTGAAGCTGGTATGTTATGGACAAATACAAAAAAAATCTATTATCACTAGTAGTTCGCCCAGAATTGAGATCTCCGGATGTTCCCAAAAAAAAAAATTCTATGCAGATCGAATAAGCTGTTCGAAAGATCGCTCTAACATGCATACAACGCTGATATGCCCGTCGACACTAAAATCTTTGCTCGCTAAATCAATTAAGTATACCTACTCCCCATTGTTCTTTAGGCTGGATACAGGTATTTATCCTTACTAGGTAAAACAAAAACTCACCTCATTATCATTCTGTTCTGATCTTCAGCAGTTTTTTCGTGTGTTTTGATATTTATCTCTAATCTAGAGCAGTCGCGACTTTTAATTTCTAACTCTTGTTTTACTTCAACATATTCCTTCGAAAGAGTTTGTACTTCTTGTTTTAACTTTTCCATGCTAATTTCTTTCAAAGACTCTCGTAAGGCTAGAATGTCTGAGGTCATCTTATCAATGTCAATGTTGTTCTGTTTGATAGTTGCACAAGACTTTTCTAATTCTGAAGCATACAAATTCGTCTCTGTCGGGATCATTTCATTCACGCTCAGTTTTATCTTATCGTCTTGTAAGTTTTGAACAGTGCTCATGAGTTCAATAACTTTAGCACAGGTATTATTCAATGTCGCTAGCATTTTCTCTTTATTAGTTATATTATCTTTTAAGTTTCTGATTTCTTCAGATAAGGTCTGTATCAGAATTTGATTTTGAGCAGTTTCTTTCTCGTTAATAGTCATCGTAATATTTAATTCAGTTAGTGACTTTTTCAAGTTATTTATTTCATCGTCTTTGAGAGATAATTCTTTAGCGTTATTTCTGTTACTACTTTGTAATAGTACATTTTGTAAATGTAACTCGTTAAGCAGCTTTTCTTTATCTGCCAAAGCTACCTTATATCCATTGATTTCTAAAGAATTATCACCTTTGGCCTTCTCTTTCTGATATTCGTTAATGAAGTGTTCTAGCAACCGTATTAAAACATGTATGTTTACTGGTTCTGTTGTGGTAACTATGTCAGGACTAATCATATTCAATTTCACCAGTTTCTGATACGTTTGTTCGATAATATTTTTGTTAAATTCTTTAATCTTAATAATATCTAATGTAACTGCATGGTTTATATCACGAATCTTGTCATTTTCAGCTTTGAGTACATTGCATTCCTTTTCTTTTTCACAAAGATTATATTTTACTTGAGTTAGAGTGTCACGGACACACGAGTAATCTTCAAGTAATTTATTCATATGGCCTGTGATTTGTTTGAAAATGTGGACACTAGACAAGTTAAAATTCTTATCTAAAATGTCAAAGAACTTGTCTTTTAATTCGTCCAATACTTTTGTGCACTCCTTCAAGTCTGGTTGTGTCGTATCGATTGGCTTAATAAGCCTTAAATTTTCTCTCAACTGTGTCACTACATTGGTGATAATGTTAAAGCTATGGTCTTTTTTTTCTAAGTCCTTTTTAATTTTGTCATGATCTTCTTGCATGACACTTATTAGTGTTTGTAATGATGTATATGTTTCTTGATGATCATTGAGTTGGTTGACCAGATTTAACAGTTCATTACCATGTTTTAAAATTAAATTTTCATGTAGTAATTTCATAACTTCAATCATTCTTAAATTACATGTAAGATTATCTTTTTCTATACCAGTTTTTTCAAAATAATAATGATAGCAGTCATTCTTATAAGCCATATACACATCTGATGTTCGTTCTTCTTGTATATCAGGCATATTGCATTTTTTGCTTTGAGGACTGCCAGGTAACGAATTTTTAGGTAATTCAAAGTTCATACTTTCATCTAAATCCTCCGACATATTGCTATGATCTAAATGATGTTTAATAGTTGCTACATCTTCAGTTAACACCTTGCAATCTTCTTTTGATTTTTTGTAACGTCCTATTTCTTCCACTTTACGCTTTAACTGGTTCTTTTCATTTTCCATTGAGGACTGCAATACAATATGATCTACTATTGCGTCAAGAATAACGTAATATATTACTATGATCTTGAATGTGGGTCTTTTCAAACATAGAAATAGTTTTAAATGATGCAATACAATATGATCTACTATTGCGTCAAGAATAAGTAATATATTACTATGATCTTTAATGTGGGTCTTTTCAATCATAGAAATAGTTTTAAATGATGAACTATTTTCTTTGATATTATCTATATTATCAGTTAGTTTTCCAACAATGGTTTCGACAAGCTTATCATGTATCTCTTGATTTTCTTGGAGAGCCTTATCCACCCACTTTGTTAACCCAGGCAGACTAGTCAGCCTGGGTTAACAAGGTGGGTTGGGAATTATGCAAAACATATTTTGAGCATTCCAGTTTATTTGCCAGTCTGTAAATTGCTCTTTTCGACTTGGTCAATAAAATTCGCTGGTAGGTACGTACTGTTACCACCTACACCTCAATAATTAATGTTTAGACTCAAATTGAAAAGGAACCTAAATCCAAAGATAAATAAAGTGTTTTAGCACTTTGTGAAGTCAAAAGGCCTTAGTGTCAGTAGTACCATTGATAAAGATACTTGTATAAAATTTAATAGGTATTTTATTTACTTAGATACTTAGCATACTTTTAAAAAGTAGGTAGGTACGTAAATATTCAATCAATACCTACCTATTCATAGTCAACTAATCACTGTAATAATGAAAACCCATTAAAATCAATTAAAAAATTATGAGGCTCTTTACTCCGACATTGAAATAATAGGTACCTACCTAGGTAATGCAGCGTCAGAGTCCAAGAAATATTTCAGAAAGGTCAACTCCAGCCTTATTTATTCCCAAGAGTGTTCTCGTAAACAGAACAAATAGAAATTACCTACTCTCGAGAGGGATCTTCATCGTCACAAGGGGACGTCATTATGTATGTAAATACGTATTTCCCTCTGCATTCCCGAAAGAAGAGTTTGGTGTTACCAGCTATTTTTCTTCCATTTTATTTATTATGGTAGGTACAAAGTTAGACCTACTAACTAAGGTGGTCGGCATAGCTCATAGGATTAGCAAACTGAAATAGCAGTAGTGGGAGGCCATGTTTGCCGTGGAACGGAAAATCGTTGGAGCAAACCATGAGCAAACGAATACTTGGACCGCGTTTAGGCAAGCGTAGTGTAAAATGCTTTGTATGTTTGTATGTTTGTTCGTCGAGATCTTTTGAACCGCTTATCCGATCTTCACAGAATTTGGTAGGTATACGGATAGTAGGTACACTTAAGTTTTACTGTTTTGTTAAATGAAGTAAATCGGTCAAGGGGTCGTGAAGTTATGAGGCTCCAAAGGGAGTAATAAAAAAAAGTCGTACAATAATATCAAGTGGGGTGTCATATGATAGGGTTTTTAGACATTCCGAAACCGTTTTTATTTTGACTCTAGGTCTAATAGTTTTTGAGTTTTTGTAAAAATTATAAAACTGGAAAACCCAGTATAACGTGAGCTACCATTTCTTGGAGTTTCATAGTTTTTATTGATAGAGTGAGCGTTTGACCAGTTTATTAAATGAAGTAAATCGGTTAAAAGGTTGTAAAGTTATAAGGGTCCGAAGGGAGTAAAAAAAGAGAAAAAAAAAACGTATAAAATTATTAAATTGGATGGCATAGAATAGAGATTTGTTTAGACATTCTAAACCCGTTTTTATTTTTATTCTAGCATAAATAGTTTTTGAGTTGTAGTTAAAATTATAAAACTTTTTGAATCGTATATATCTCGTAATATCTCAGAAACGGTGGCTCTTAAAAAATATATTGATACTTTTTTATAGACAATTTTATGATCTACAATTTTTGTCTGGGGTGCTTTTATGATGAAACTTACCGTTTTGCTGAAAATCGTGAAAAACTCTTTTTTTTTACCTTTGACCTCGAGTAAATTTTTTTCCTTACGCGGGAATGATGGGGAAGTTACATATTTTGTTTATAATTATGTTTTGAACAATTTTACTGATTTTCAGCTTGTTGGGACTTTATGGTATTTCGAATGTCTAAATTGACCGGACAAGAAAGACTAGATAGGTAAGGCAACAAAGAAACAAGTATTTATAATAATAATATGTATCTGTTTATTTTATACAGTATCTTATTTATCCATCCAATAAATCTCTTACATCAAACCACTCCCTCCGCCTCTCCTTCCTATCCCTCCCACACCCATCCAGGCTTGCAATATTTACTAAAAATGGTCTATAATATTCTTCATTACTTCTACTTTATATCTACTTGCTGCTTGATTAGGTGGTATACCTACTATTTAGTTAAGTTACCCGCTACCGCTTACTATTATCTGTAAAAATCCGAAGTGGAAACCTGTAATTGGCCATACCCTATGTATCTAAAACTTTTTTAATTAAGCCTCCTTTATATCGCTGTTGGTTTCCCAATAAATAAATAAAGACTCGATATCAACAGGAAAAATAGAGCCAATACAATTTAAAAACTCAATATTAACAAGTTAGTAAGTTTGGACACCTTGATCACCATCATTGATTTTGCTACATAAATACGAAACAGTGATGATGGACACATTTTTTTTATATAATATTGAACCAGCCGGTACCTTGTGTCGTTTATGATAATGATAGTTTGAAGTATCAGCTTTAAGCCCTGTGGGTCACCAATTTCGTTACTAGTATAGTATTATATAATCTGTGGTTAAGCTATCCAAATCACTACTTTATGACATTAAAGTTTTAAGTGTCCAAGATTGGGTCAGTGTCCATTACCGGTATATCCACGGTAGTTTAGTTTTATGTACCACCTACCTACTCTCATTGTAAACACGAGGGGGTGCTAGAAGTAGTTCTTACCTGGTACCTGGAATAATTTAGTATAACATGCCTTAGCAAATCATAAAAAAAATCATAAGTAAAAATTAGTAAAAACTACATTAGCAAAAAAGTGAAGCCAGTCTCTACCTATACTGTTAGATTTATACAATAAAATTTAACTTAGTTAATAATTTTAATTAGGTAGGTTTTATCATTGAATGGTCGTTTGTGGTCGGTTTATAGGTAGGTACCTACATTACGAAATGATAATAATTGCTATTTTTACAGCATTAGGTAGGTACGTTTACACGATTTATAACTAACCGCAACATCCTGTTGAAATCATGAAATTTAATAATAGCAATGACAGTTATTTTGTTTTTTGTTAGTACCTAAATAATGTACCTACTTAAATTCTTAGATGGATGACCTATTTATAGGTATTGTTCCTATTCTATGTATCTACGTCTTATACACCAATTATAAGTAGGTAAATGGTAATGATAAGTATAAATAAACGCTGACATAGGTAATTTATTTTCCAACCACTCATCGGTCTAATTATGTTTCCGGATTTATCTTGAATTTTTCGGGGGTTTAGACCCGGCCTAGCTAGCCTCGGCCTAATGTTAGGCTCGAGTTAAAACTGAGACGTGATTATATTTTCGAAAAAACAGTACCTACTACCTACGTAGTAAATAATCCTACAAATAAACGCGAAAGTTTGTAAGGATGAATGGATGTTTGTTACTCTTAAACGTAAAAACTACTGATCCGATTTGGATGAAACTTGGAATATATATTGTCCGTAACCTGGATTACTTTTTATCCCGACTACTTTTTATCCTGGAAAATCAACGGGATCCAACGGGACGCGAACTAATGTTATACACGCGAAAGTTTGTGAGTATGTTTGTTACTCTTTCAAGCAAAAACTACTGATCCGATTTGGATGAAACTTGGAATATATATTGTCCGTGACCTGGATTAACATATAGGCTACTTTTTATCCCGGAAAATCAACGGGACGCGAACTTTAATATTATAATTGAGAGGATGTTTATTACTCTTTCAAGCAAAAAATTTGATCCGATTTGGATGAAACTTGGAATATATATTATCCGTGACCGGGATTAGCACATAGGCTATTTTTTATCCCGGAAAATCTACGGGATCCAACGGGACCCGAACTTTAATATTATAATTGTGAGGATGTTTGTTACTCTTTCAAGCAAAAACTACTGATCCAATTTGGATGAAACTTGGAATATATATTGTCCGTGACCAGGATTTAACATTTATGCTACTTTTTATCCCGGAAAATAAACGGGATCCAACGGGACGCGAACGAAGTCGCGGGCGGAAGCTAGTATAAAATGATTGAGAAAAAACAGTCACCAAATTGATTTTCATGACAAATGTGAAGTTAGACCCGAGTTAAACTTGGGGTGGGGTCTGTTTAGCGAAAGTCTATAGTTAGACCTCGGTGAAGGTGTTAAATATGAATATGTTACGTAATATGAAAAAACCTAGTTAAGTCCAAAACACGAGTTAGACTCAATTTTTTGATAAATCCAAAATAAATCTGACAACATAATGACAAGGAAATAGTTTCCTTATTTACCTAGGTACTCACTCAATAAAATAAATAGGTAGATAACATCGGAGATGTATTAAGTCTATAATCACTAACTGCATTTACTGTTCAAGCACTGATTCAGACTCTAGCCTAGGTTTTTGTATGAAGATCTCGACTTTGTGACAATCTACTTAAATCTACGCTCTAGTACTTGTATACCTACTAAAGCGTACATTTAAGATTTAGATTCTGTGGCTTTAGTGACGATTTCTTTATCAGAGTAGTCTTAGGAAGGTGAGCAACCCGCCATTATAGTAGTGTTGACAGAGTCATGATTGACAGAGTCACGTGGCGAAACAACAGACGACAACACGTCATCGCTTCTTTATAAGCGAGTGCAGGCGCGCACCAGCTCTCTTGGCAGCTTGACATTGGACAAGAAAACATCTCGAAAGAATTTCATTGTAGAAGACATTATTTTGTTTAAAGGGCTCGTGAGCTATCTTTCTTGTGGAATAGGTTGATCGATTCAAGTGGAATTCAGTTCAGTGTGATAAATAGAGATCCGTTTCGTTCTGGTCATAATTTTGTTTTATAAGAGTTTGGTGATGTAAAATAAATTGATGTTGAATGTTCCTTTCATTTTCTTAAACCACTCCTGATCCTAAGACCTTCCTAAGATCAGAAGTGGGATGAGCAACCACAAATTTGGCCCACAAAATACAAACCAGAACGGAACCGGTATACCCGGACGTCAAACAAAAAGAAAATCGTTTTTGCTCTAGATTGTTCTTGTGTGGTGTGAGATCACGTAAGTACGTTTTTGACTGTCTCTTTTGCATAAAGACGCGAAGTATGTCGCGTAGTCGGTCAAGACGTCGCTCGAAGGATAGCTCTCGTGTTCGGGTGCGATACCGCTCGCGGGTTTTGTCTTGTATGAGGTCCCGGGGTAGCTCGCGTCGTTGTAATAGATTGCGATCGACTCGGTTGCGGAGCTTGTCTAGGTTTCAATCACGGTCACCAAGTGCTGACTACCGTCATTGCCGACGTCGTGCCTCTTCTCACAGATCACGAGATAGCTGCAGGCATAGGATGTGCTATCGTCGGTATAGCTTATCTGGTTCTCGAAGCTGTCGGCATTACCATGACAGGCGAACACCGCATCTTGTTTTGTCGGGCATAGAATTAGATTTGGAGGTTATGAAAAAACGGGAGCAGTTGTTTTTCAGCATAGCGTCTAGGATTGTAAAGGCGTATCAAAAATTCAAAGCTGAACTTATTTGTTGGTTCACATTTGGTAAAAATCCATGAAAGTTTGTCTGTTTGTCACAATAATTCGTGTGACAAGATGTGAATCGAAATTCTTGGTTTGTCTGGTTGTCATAATAATTCATGTAACGAAATTGAATTGAAAGTTGCTGGAAAGTTGTGGGGTATCTACAAATTAATGAATTCCTAACTTGTATTTTGAATTATGTTTTAGAAGATAGCTCAAAGATGCACACTGAGAGTGCCGATGATGTGTGTACTCCTAGCATCCAGTGTGACATCTGAAACGGTTGCACACCATCTGCTGTGCTGTTGTGCTGCTGTACACAGAAATAACATGTTTGTACCCCGACTCAGCTCAACACAGTCAAGCACCTAAGTGGTTTGAGTTACGAAAAAGGCTGCGTGTTGACCGTCAGATGATGAATCATTTAATAATTGATGGAAGTCACCTGTTTATGAATGAACATGTTTATGAGTTGGTATGATCAGCATTGGTCAGGTAAGCCGAACGTGTACAAATTCTTAGACATGGCACTGATAGTTTTTATACGCGCTTTGTTTTTGACAGAGTACAAGCTACAGCTACAGTACACGCTTGTGGGCTTGTGTAGCGCGCTCCTCGCGCGCTGATGCAGCGCAGCTCTGGCTGTGCGCTGCTGGTGCACGGGCTCCGCCGTGCTGGTGTAGCGCGCTCCTCGCGCGCTGGTTCAGCGCAGCTCTGGCTGTGCGCTGCAGTCGCGCGGCTTCGCCGTGCTCCTGGTGTAGCGCGCTCTTCGCGCGCTGGTGCAGCGCAGCTCTGGCTGTGCGCTGCTGGTGCACGGGCTCCGCCGTGCTGGTGTAGCGCGCTCCTCGCGCGCTGATGCAGCGCAGCTCTGGCTGTGCGCTGCTGGTGCACGGGCTCCGCCGTGCTGGTGTAGCGCGCTCCTCGCGCGCTGGTGCAGCGCAGCTCTGGCTGTGCGCTGCTGGTGCACGGGCTCCGCCGTGCTGGTGTAGCGCGCTCCTCGCGCGCTGATGCAGCGCAGCTCTGGCTGTGCGCTGCTGGTGCACGGGCTCCGCCGTGCTGGTGTAGCGCGCTCCTCGCGCGCTGGTGCAGCGCAGCTCTGGCTGTGCGCTGCTGGTGCACGGGCTCCGCCGTGCTGGTGTAGCGCGCTCCTCGCGCGCTGATGCAGCGCAGCTCTGGCTGTGCGCTGCTGGTGCACGGGCTCCGCCGTGCTGGTGTAGCGCGCTCCTCGCGCGCTGGTGCAGCGCAGCTCCCGCTGTGCGCTGCAGTCGCGCGGCTTCGGCGTGCTCCTGGTGTAGCGCGCTCCTCGCGCGCTGGTGCAGCGCAGCTCTGGCTGTGCGCTGCAGTCGCGCGGCTTCGCCGTGCTCCTGGTGTAGCGCGCTCCTCGCGCTATGGTGCAGCGCAGCTTCCGCTGTGCGCTGCGGTCGCACGGTCTACACCGTGCTTTTGCTGTCGAGATGTGGTTCTGACGATTTTTATACACGCTGTTTCTTTGACAGGATGCAAGTTTTGCAGCACTTCTGGGTCACGCCCTGTTGGTGGTGTCTGGCCTGCGCGTTGATGCTGGGTGCTTGTGCTGTGCCCTGGCGTGTGTGTGCTGCGCGTCCTCCAGCGTCACGAGCTATCGCTGCGAGGATTCGATCGCAATTGTCTTATGTCTAACTAAAACATTGCTTACGTTGCTGTCGCTGTCTATTCTCCTTATCTAGGAAAGTTCTCTTACATAACTAAGTTCTCGTTAGATAGGTACTCGTAATTTTGCTTCACACAACACATTACTCGTAATTTTGCTTCACACAACACATAGGATTAGGACTTTCAGATAGGCACGTCAGATAGTAATAGTTGGTGGCAGTGACGTATGTAATGAGTAGACTTGAGATGAATTGGTGGATCGGTAGACCTGCTGCTGGTGTGTAACACAGGGCAGGGGTAGACGATGCGATCGTCTGTAACAGGGTGACACATTGCGTGTTGCCCTGAGTCCAAACGGTTGGACTGGTCTCTGACGAGGGACAGCAGGATCCGTGGCGGGTAAGACGGATGAAGAGGACAGCAGGATCCGTGGCGGGTAAGACGGATGAAGAGGCTGGCTGACCTCGGCGACAACGGGCGGTGAGCCAGAGCGGCTCAAGGCAGACGCAGACACTGCGTCGGCTCATTGCGAAGGAGAAAGTAACAGGGCCCTATTTTTTTATTATTTGAGACGTCTCTGAGAGAAATTTATGAGAAGGAGGTTACGAGATGATGAATGTTGTTCGACGTATAAATTAAATGCAAGAGCTATAGTGAACGGAGGATGAAAAACTTTAAGCAGGCAGTATTGAAGATACTGAATGCCTATTTTACACTTGTTGTTCTTTCGCAGACGATGATCCAGTTGATGAATCTGATAACAGTTTGTCCATTCCTGCGGTACAGGAATCAAGCGCTCTGTTGTCCATGCCTCTGTTAGATGCTGAACCTGAGGCTGAGCCAATGAGGGCAGGAGGCGCTGGTTCCATTGGCTCCACTCTACATTCCCGGGCCGAGGACGACCCTTCGTCAGGAGAGGCCGTGTTGACAGAGTCATGATTGACAGAGTCACGTGGCGAAACAACAGACGACAACACGTCATCGCTTCTTTATAAGCGAGTGCAGGCGCGCACCAGCTCTCTTGGCAGCTTGACATTGGACAAGAAAACATCTCGAAAGAATTTCATTGTAGAAGACATTATTTTGTTTAAAGGGCTCGTGAGCTATCTTTCTTGTGGAATAGGTTGATCGATTCAAGTGGAATTCAGTTCAGTGTGATAAATAGAGATCCGTTTCGTTCTGGTCATAATTTTGTTTTATAAGAGTTTGGTGATGTAAAATAAATTGATGTTGAATGTTCCTTTCATTTTCTTAAACCACTCCTGATCCTAAGACCTTCCTAAGAGTAGAGTCATTCGGGTCAAGTGTACGCACTTTTCACTTTGAAACCTCACTACGATACTCAAGATATAGTATTTATGGCAGTGAAAGTTATGTTTTTAGGTCAAAAAATGATCTGTTAAATGAAATAAATCAAATTTGTACTGTCGATTATTTATATTTTTGAAATAAATGCGTTTTATGACGAAAAATCCGTTTCACAGTTTGATCCATAACCCGGAAAAGAAACAAACCTCACTTTTTCAAGTCGCAATGGTACCTACGTTCGCGACTTGAAAAACTGAGGAGGTTGGTTCAGTTGCACGTTTTTTCTGAATAAGAACGTCGAAGATGTGTCGCCGAATACCTAATATATTGAAAGGTATGACGAAAGTCTGAGCTGATGCTTTGTTTATCTACTGGTATATGAACTAATCCTATTATTATTTCCTGATCGTAGGTGGAGGCTGTTCCTCCGCTGCTAGTATTAGGGGAGCTGCTCCCCTCTGACGTGGAAGCTGTTTCCCCGGCATCTGTGTTGGGAGAACGATTCCTCCCGTGTCTATGTTGAGGGTTGTTTCCCCAGCATCTGCTTTTGGGGGTTTCCCCCGTGTGGCCTCCAACCTCCCCTATAGCCACCCCGAGCCTCGCTAACTGGTCTGATTTTGATACTGGTCAAACTGATCGCTTGGTCCGACAACTGTTCGCAAACAAGTCGAACCCATCGACAAACACATGTACACAAAATACCTACAATATATAATCTGGTAATTTTGCAATGTTATAAATAATAATTGAGCTCACTCACCCCTGTTTCTTTGGGCACGTCACGGGCGTCAATGTCAGGAGCAGAGCGCCGCCGCCGCCCGCCGCGGCGCTCACGCACCCCTTCCCCCTCTCGTCTTTCCGAGTTGTTACGTCACACATCATTAGAACGTCCTACTTAGTTGCTTGGTATACGTATATACTAATACTAAAAA
Organism: Eulithis testata; assembly: GCA_947507515.1. Lineage (NCBI taxonomy): Eukaryota > Metazoa > Arthropoda > Insecta > Lepidoptera > Geometridae > Eulithis > Eulithis testata. Next base: position 5,746,124 of record OX382199.1, on the reverse strand, counting down.
AACTTCGCTTTACAACTGATTAAATCCTATCTAGAAAACAGGAAACAATTCATAGAAATAAATCATATTAATTTTAAAACTAAGCGTGACGAATCCTATCTTTCTGAAGAGCGTGTTGTGAAGTCGGTGTACCCCAAAGGAGTGTGCTGGGACCCCTACTTTTCATAATATACACTAGTAGTTCGCCCCGAACTGAGATCTCGTGATGGTCGGAGGTTAATAAAACCCAAACAATTTTTATTGCTCAATGGTTGCAATAAACTTTGCAAATCGCATCGAAATCACCGTCTAGCTATGTACCAGTCTTACTTGAACTACAAAATCATTGAAGCTCCAAGAAATGTTAGCTCACGTTATACTGGGTTTTCCAATTTTATAATTTTTACAACAACTCAAAAACTATTAGACCTAGAATCAAAATAAAAACGGTTTTGGATTGTCTAAGCAAAACCGTATCATATGACTCGCCTCTTGATATTTTTGTACACCTTTTTTTTTACTCTCTTTGGACCCCTTGACCGATTTACTTAATTTAACAAACCAGTAAAACTTTAGAGTACTATCCGTATACCTACCAAATTCTGTGAAGATCGGATAAGCGGGTCAAAAGATCTCGAAGAACAAATACAAAGCATTTTTGTCCAAGTTGTCACTAAGATCGAGTGAGCGAAGCGAACGAGATTAAACCTCCTAAAGGCAAGCGTCCACAGACCCGCATCGCACGCATCGCACGCAACGGATTTAGGTTTGCCTTGTATAAAAACTCATACAACTGCGTCCACTGATCCGCACCGTACGGACGAGTTTTTATACAAGGCAAACTGAAATCCGTTGCGTGCGATGCGTCGGATGCGTGCGATGCGGGCCTGAGGACGCTAGCCATAAAGCAACGATTCAACCCATGTCGCGCTCTTTGCTGACGACAGTACGGTGACCATAACATGTAATAATATTGACAGATACAATAAATATGACAATAATTTAGCTTTGACATCGATTATATCATGGTTAGATAATAATAATTCACAAATTAATTTAAATAAAACTAAAATTATTCACTTCCGACAACGCGATACAGCTGCATCAATATAACAATATAACAATAATACAACAGAGAATGTTAATGCTTCAAAATTTTTAGGAATAATCATCGACAAAAAATTAAACTGGAAACCACATCTAGAGAACCGGTGTAAAAAAATAAATAGCATGATATATACGTTTCCATATTCTTCGGTTGTGAATATGGAAACAGTATACTTCTGACATACCATGGCCTAATTGCTTCACAAGTCAGATGGACTGATATTTTGGGAAATTTTACTAACGCTAAAATAGTAGGTATTTAAATAGCACAAATGTATTCGAGCAATGTTTTATCTCAAGGTTGCACTCTTGAAAACCCTATTTCAATAAACATAACATCTGACAATTCCCTCTCTGTAGGTATAGGTATCTTTGAAACGGCTATGTTTGTAAAAAGCAACCCCGATCTGATTTGTCGTCTGTGTAATGTCGTAGATCGAAATAAACGAGATACGAGTAGAGTCTGTATCCGTAACTCAAAGACAGGATTTATGCGCAAAAGTGTCTTCTGTATGGCTCCTATCCCGTACAATAAACTCCCACAATCACTCAGAGAACTGCCATGTTCATGCAATTTTCTTTCCCGGGAAAGAAAATTTGATTGAGCAGAGCCGCCTCTCAAAAAAAAACTTAGGCTGAGTATTTATTGAATTTGTTTATTTTCAGCCATCTGGCACGTGGAGATATATCCGAGGCCTCAATCACGCTTGGCCGATCGAACCAAATTCACTACCTAAAGTTAGCTGCTCAACTAGCAAAACTGGCTGGCCACAACACGTTCGCAACTTCTATCGAAGCGAGAATACAAAGCCATGAAACTGAAGAAAAAGAAGAAGAATTAGAGGATCTTCCAACCAGAATCGAAGCTCTGCTAAATGCGAACGATAGTGGATCCGAAAGTGAAGAGCTAGAAGAAATATTTGTGGACAAGGTCAAAGCTATAAATGGAAATAGTAAGGGAATTGCAAATGGAAATACTACTCACCTCACAGCTGTATCGCAAAACGGAAATATTGCAGCCACGAATGGGAAAGTTGTTGGTTGTTGCACAAAGCAAGAATTTAACTATGTTACAGAATCTGAGGAATAAGTTTTAAGACTGTTTTCATTTTAAAACCGCGAGAATCAATTGTATCGACAACAAATACGACTGCGTATTTCTCGAGCCCGATAACTATTTTACTGCGTAATCTGGGAAAAAATCGATCATCGTAAACCAAATTGTGTTTAATCAGACTTTTTCGTTAATTTGTAAGAAAATAATTTTTGTTCCATTTTTTATTACTTTCCGTATACGCAGTTACATAAACTGTAGTATTTAGTAGGTAGTGTTTTCTAATATTGTGATATTACTGTAATCTACACTATGAAACATTGTGCAAGTTTAATAAGCATAAGCTGTTTTACGTGATCTGAAATAAAACTTTTTATCGGTCTTCGTTTTTATATCTACTAACGAAGTATAAAATGATCCATCTCCTTATTGAGGTACCTAATCAAATTCATTGATGGATTAGAGTGGGGGTCTTTCATCATCAATATATATAAAACTCTTTTGAAGCTGACTGAGAATCAACGCACAGCCTAAACTATAAGTCCTAGAGGTAATCATGATGGTACTACTGATCCTAAATAATTGTCACTAGTACCATTAATGGTACTAAAGATACAAAGTTGTGGCACTTGTACCATCAATGGTACTACTGACACTAAGGCTAAGAAAGGAGTTTTGAAGTCACTCTAAAGGGTCTATTTATACGCGAGCAACGCCGCGAGCGACGGCTAGTGTTTTGATAATTGCGCAAAAATCGTGATCATGTCGGTTAGTACCACCTACCTAGATTAGAAGTAGGTGGTACAGTCAGTAGCAACAGAAAGTCGAAAATCAAATATATTATGGAATTAAAGTACGTTGCAAAGATCTCTCTTGCAAAATAGAAAAAGCTCTTAAAACATGGTCAATCTAAAATCTTCTAAAATTGATTATCAACCTTTTTATTGACTACACAGTAATGTACAGTCGTCAATAAAATTCGTAACTCATTATTTAAAAATATGGTGGATCAGGGAAATGTAGCAGGATTACAGAATTACATAAATGTTCTTTCTGTCTATGGAGTTAATAAAAACAAGTTACAAATTAAATCAAATATTTATTTATTGAGAGAAATAGGAAAACAAAATCAGAAAAAAATTACATTAAAATACTCTTTGAGAAAATTTAACTGAACTACATAAGTTTTATCTTTGAACAAAAATAGTGAAAATAATATTAAATAATTCTTTGTTCCACCAAGACATTCTAATCAAACTAGAACACAGCGTACTCAATACAAACAAATTATATTATTAAATTAAAATTACTACATATTATTAATAACTATCAGTATTAATAAGTGGTGCCAATTCTGATGTTGCATTTTTCTAAACCTAATTTAACAGCACTAAAGACTAAATAATAAGGCATCCCTTTCTCATAACTTGAAATGGCAAAAATGGCTATAATTTAAGCGCTGTCTAATTAGGTTAGGATTTAAAAATGCAATAACAGAATTGACACCATTGTATATTAAGTTTAGTTTGGTATTTAGACAGTTAAGTACAAAATTCAATAAGTAATACTAAAATATTGTACTGTAGTTAGATGAAGTAACATAAAAAGTAGGTATCTACAATGGCACTACAAAATATACTCTCATACATAAAGTCAAAATAATTTCACTTCTTTTAAATGCTTAGGAATGTAGCATTCAGTCTTACACAAAACGCACACATGAATAGGATTCGATGTGCTTTCAGACAACAATCACAAAAAAATAATTTAAATTGATTTTTCATATAGGATATCAAAACACACATTAAAAGGAGCTTCGCAAAGATATCGATCGAATCGAAACCGATATAGTAATTGCAAAAATATTTTACTACACGTGCATCATGTTTTTACACAGATACACTAAAATAAGACCAGCTTACAATTTTGTGAACTATCTAAATATTTAGTGCTTAACGTCCTGTGTACAATCGACCTATGCAAATTTTACAGTACAGCGTAGGCAATTGATACAAACTGATTAATTAGTCTCGTATTAAAATGTTAAACATTAGTATTGCTACATAGTAAAATTACTCAACCCTGTTCTGAAGGGTCCTCATTCTCTCTATTCGCGCTTTTGCCACGTTTCTTGCAAATGGTGATAAGCTTCGCGTTCATCTTCTTAAGCTTTTGATTTTCCTTCATAACATCGGTTATTTGCTGGTTCTAGAGCAATAGAAAGTTGGTAAACATAAACATAGCTAGCTATGCAACCGGGACGTGTTAAACACTTTTAAACTAAGGGATGAAAATAAGCAGATGGATGTTTTTACGCCGCATACAAACACACACACACATACCCTGACAGGCGTCATGGCTCAGTCGGTAGTAGCTCTGCCTTCCGTGCTGTTGGTCGTGGGTTCGATCAATCATTTGTGTGTGGCAAACAAGAGTGTTTGTTCACATCATCAGCATAGCTTTGCTTAGTTAGGGCTTTGCTTAGTTTGGGATTAGAGAGCGTTGTGTAATGTCCAAGTATATTTATTTATTTATTTATATGCGTGGTTTGACTTTTGTATAGTATAATAGGTACGTACACATAGTGACATGCACATCTCGCTATACTAGCTAAGATTACCTGAACAATAGCACTGCCGGTAGCGACGAACATGGGATTCGCGCCTTGTGCGGCTCTCAACTGCATTTCTAAATGCATTTTTTGTTGTGTTAGTCGTCCCACCATCTATAATAATATGAACTTTTAAATATTCAGGTTTAAGGTTTGAGATATTTATTTTCTCTAAGAATACAATTCACTTTACGAAAAATACAGGGGTATTAAATATTGAAGTATGAAAGTGTTCCGAATCGAACTAAACACGCAGTCAACAAGATATTTTCACAAAATGTAAAATTCTCCAAAGTACCATAGTAGTAGGTAAAAGTGCGACTAAACTATAATGGCTTCCTGTTGGAAATCAGTCTATAGCTCAACGTGTGATTAGAAAAACTACCTTTTTAAGATTGATAAGGTCACGCGTACATTCTTCAACCCTTTGCGTGTCATCACCTTCCATTTGGGAACTCAAGATACCTGTAAGAAAACATTGTTGCTATATAGCTAGGGTAATCTCTCATTTTATTGGGTAATGTAAACTAAGCTAAATTGAGATCTCGAAGTGTTCCCAAAAAGCATTGTTTTTTTACAAGAAATATTGATTGAGATCTTAGACTACCTGAACTATAGAATCATTGAAACTAAGAAATGGAAGCACTCATTATATTGATTTTCCCAACTTTACCAATTTTGACTATAACCAAATATTCTGTGCTACTCAAAATAGACTTTAACCTAGAAAAAAAGGCTTTGGAACAAAGCCCTATCATATTATGACACTGTACTTGATTTTTTTTTATGTTTCTTATAACTTTACAACCCCGACTGGTACTGGTGACTAATTTTTCAAAATGTACAGTTAAAAATGATTTCGCCGCAGCCGCCAGCAGAACTATTCTAGATCCCTAAACAAGCCTTTTCGGATCGATATCGGAAACATTCGAATTCGCTATTATAAATCTTACCATCAATTGTCTCTGTGGAAGCGTCCGTTTGGTCCGCAGAAGTCTCAGGCCGGTTCATATCGTGGATCGTCTGTCTTTTTTTCCGCACTGATTTTGTATGTTCTATCGCTTGGGATTTTTCTTGCAATTCTTCTACTTTAGCCTGCATTTTGTTAAATTAAATTTATTATGGTTCGGGTATGGATCAAACAAAGTAATTGAGCAATTACATAATTATACAGTAGGCATATTTTATTTAACATACAAAGCATTTTTGCCCAAGTTGTCATTAAGATCTTCGTTCGCTTCGTTCACTCGATCAAAAATATTTTTCGTATTGTCGAATATAATAGCGAGCAAAGAAACTTCGCTTCAGTTCCACATAATGTAACAGTAACGTTATTTTCTCATAGACGCCAAAGCGCGACGTTACCGATTCGTTATTATATATTAGTACCGATACTAATAAACGAAAACCGGTTTCGTGCTAAAATCTGTAATGTTAAATATGGATACGTAAGCAATGAATAAATAAATCCATGAATTTAAGTGCTATAAACGATAAGGCCGCTCATTTTGTTACTTTATTGTTATTTATTTTTAAGATTGTTGTTTAGTAAATTATTCAAGATTAATAACTAAGTCCTTGAAAATAGCGTACCTGTAATGCAGCATTGGCTTCTTTCAGTTTGCGGCACTGCTCCTCTCGTTCCTTCAGATAATTAGCGCAAGTCTCGCATTCCTCGTCCAATTCTTTGTATCGCGCGCGAAGTTGTTGCAATTCATCGTTGTTAGCTTTCAGTTGCTTTTTTGTTTGCTCCAGATCCCGGCTAGAATAAACAAAAGAATGAATTGATTTTATAGAAATTATACTAATAGACTAATTTATAGAAGTACTAGCTTCCGCCTGCGACTGCGTTCGTGTCCCGTTAACTTTCCGGGATAAAAAGTAGCCTATGCTAACGCATAGGCTACTTTTATAGGCCTGCTGGATTAACATCCAGCAGGCCTACGATGCGCACGCGATATATTTTTGTTAAGTCGTTCTGTCAAAATGTAAGCAATATGCACTAGTTTTTGAACTTTTTCATTATCTGTGGTAATGTTGTCGACTAAACGCGCCTTCTTATTGTACACTTTTGACACTTGTTAGTCGTCGTACCTCTCTGAGGACGAGATAATAGTAATACAGAAATGTCAAAAGTTGAAGATTCAAAGGCGCGGTTTCTCCATAACATTACCACAAATAATGCAATAGTTCAAAAACTGGTCCAAAGAGACTTACATTTTGACAGAATGACATAACAAATATTATCTCGCGTGTGCATCCTAGGCCCACAGGTCACGGAAAATATATATTCTAAGTTTCATCCAAATAGGATCAGTGGTTTTGGCGTGAAACAGGAACAAACATACATACATCCTTTCAAACTTTCGCGTTTATAATATTAGTAGGATTTTGGTTTATGCTATCAGTAGTAGTTTACCTGCTATCTTTAGCTGAGTATTTCTCCAAGGCCTTCTGCATTTTAGCTATAGTGTTCTTTAACTCCAGCTTCGAGAAACGCAGTTCTTCGATAGTTTTTGTTAGTTTTTTATTTTTCTCAACCTCTGCATCGTACGACATACGATCGACGACCACTGCGTGGAGATTAGTCCAGTCTGAAATAAACACTACAATTACTCAGCCCATATTACTAGTTTTACTACTTTACTTTTTACTCACACTATGATAGAAGTCAAAACTCTGTATTTAAAAGGTATTAGAAAAACAGCAACCACAGACTAGCGTTTTAAGTCTGAATTTTTAATCTAAAATAACAAATAAAAATATTGTTGTACTATGGGAACTAGATGGCTGATAGAATACATATATATACGTACATATTTTTTTTGTAAAAACATACTTACATAGTAACACCCAGACACAGAACAAACATCTATGTTTGCCACACACAAATGTTATACAAATATATGTGAGACCATCCCTGTATGTCCATTCCTAATATCTATTTTTGGTTTTGTTCATAAAGGTATATTACCATAGCGGCATAAAATCATCAAAAAATAATCAGTTTTTATGCAGATCGCTATCTAACCTTTATCGAGGGTTGAGTATTGGGTTCGACCGCTAATGTGTTAAGGCGTATATAAAAGGCAGACAAACCTCTCGCTCGCACATTTCAACATTTTTAAAGATATAATTGACCGAGCGAGCGAAGCGTCTCAGTTTCCACATTGGCCAAAAAATGCGTTTGTCCGGATGTCTGTCTGTCTATCTGTCTGTCTGTTCTCCTCCACAGGTTGCATTTTTCAACCGATCTGGACGAAACTTGGTACACAGGTTATATGACTTATTAGAATTTTTTTGTCGTCGGGGATTTTTGATTGGAGGGGTACTTCCCCCAAAAAAAGGGCAAGAAAGGGGCTATTTGATATACTGAATATCTCCACCAAATGAGATCCGATTTCGATTATTCTTTTTTTATTTGAAAGGTAGTAACTATAAGTTGGTCTCATAAAAGTTTGGCGAAGATCTGATAAGGATCTTCAGCATGATGAACAGGATAGCTCATCAAACAATCGATGGTTTTCAATCAAATTTGAGAGAAACACAAAGGACCTCATTCTACACAAGATGATGCAAAAAAAAACAAAAAGATCAAAAAAATCACAAAACGGAAAATGCACTTGCACATTACATTCCTCAAAAATTTACAAAATTAAATAGAAAAAACATCACATCACACACACACACCATTTTGCATTATAGTTAGTTTGCAATACGTGACAGGCTGCAAGCGTTTCGTCGCTGTTAGAATACTGACTGATAATTATCTTCATGATGTTTTCCTTCACTGAATGAGAGCATCAGCATAATAATAAGCCTTAAATTAGAAATTAATAAAAGTGCACTTAGAGACTTTCAGAAAACACCTTACACGACATTGATGATGTTGAATATTGGAATATTTAGTATGCTCGCGAGGTCTACAGCTCCCAGAGCCACTAGTATAAAAATGTAATTATGTGAAATTGCAGAGCTTCAGAGTCGAGAGAATAACAATGCAAAGGTTCAGTAAAAATATCACATTGATCCAAACAAGTTTTACGACCAAGTTTTTTAGAAAACTTATTTGGATCAATGTGATATTTTTACTGAACCTTTGCATTGTTATTCTCTAGACTCTGAAGCTCTACAATTTCACATAATGACATTTAGTTATATTATATCTTCAAAAATGTTGAAATGTGCGAGCGAGAGGGTTGTCTGCCTTTTACATACGCCTTAAGAACTGGTATAAGCAAGCATACCTAGGGTTATACTCCTTACACAATGAACAATGTACGTTATCCGATAAGGGTTACTCAATAGAACGAGATGCAACCTATAAGTAAATATACAATTCCCAAACCTTCATCAGTGTTTACAGAAACGTGAGCGACAGCGGCAGTTCTAAACTTGAATGTGGGATTGCTTGGGTGGTCAACTTTGGTTTTCAATTCCATTACTTGATTCTGAAAAATATCATATTCGAGTTTATGTTAGTCAAAAGTAGTAAGTTATTATTATTCGTTAGTTCTTTGCTCACAACAGATTAAAACAATAAAAAAGTAATATATATTAATATTAACTGAGTCGTAAGGTCCAGGGGTTAAATTTTGCGAGGACTCTTTCGCTATTTAAATACTGTCAATCGACTTTGACAGATCTCATGCAACTATCGATCGATGAACAATACTTTTTGAAACTTTTTTAGCAAGGAACCATTACCGGTACTAAATTATCGCTATTTTCAATGGCGGTCGGTAATTTTATAGGTTCTTGACATTATAATACCGGTATATTTAACTCCTACGTCTGCCAACAAGGCCACTCTTGGTTCACGAGAGAACGTTAGGCAGTTAGAACCATTATGAAGTAAGTACATTGGCGTAAGTACATTGGCGCAAATACTTAGCCACAGATCATATAATACTATACTAGACTTAGCGATACCAAAGTATCAAAATGAAAAAATAGCAATATTATCCGGTATTTTTAACCGACTTCAAAAAAAGAGGAGGTTTTCAATTCGGTTGTATTTTTTATGTTTGTTACCTCAGAACTCCGGCATTTATGAACTGATTTGAAAAATTCTTTTTTTTATCTGAAAGAATATAAATAAATAAATATAAATAAATATTCACGGACACTTAACACAACGCCTTCTAGTCCCAAACTAAGCAAAGCTTGTACGATGGGAACGGTGGGGATCGAACCCACGACCCACAGCACGGAAGGCAGAGCTACTACCGACTAAGCCATGACGCCTGCCATGCTTCCAGATTGGTCCCATAAAATTTCTATCAAAATCGTTTCAGTAGTTTGGTAGTTAAATAAGAATAACTTGAAAACCACGTCATTAACGTACACGATACTGCGTATTTGGTGCTTACGATCAATAGAATAGTCCCAATGAACTGCCACCATCATCATCATTTAATAATGAAGTTGAAGTCGGTTTTTTCAGTTTTTAAACTTATAAATTATTGGTACCAGTAGAAGATAGCAATCCCTAGCGCCCTAAACTAAACTAATACCTCTAATGCAGTCTTCTCTTTCTTCAGGCGGGTGCATTGTTCGTCTCGCTCGCGCAGATATTCGGCACAAGTTTCGCATTCTTCGTCCAACTCGCGGTATTTATCTTTCAAATCTTCCAGTTCTTGTTCCAATGAGGCTAGCTGCGCTCTCAATTGGATGATTTCACTATAACCAAGTTAGTGACCTTAGGGGTTGGATAACTAATATTTTTAAGTGTTAGTTCCACTTTCATCGACGTAGAATCATTATTTTTCTTAATAATTATATTTTTTTGTAGTAATATTTTTTATTTATTGTGTAAACAAATAGTACCTACCTCAATACATATAAATAAAGTGGTTTCTTAGGTGCCAAATAACACGGATATACAGGTCATTCACGATGTCGCAAAATTCAAATTATGTATGGTAAAGAAACAGTACTAACGAGATTCGAGCGATACCGTCTTAGCGACAGAATTAGCCATATATAAATTGAATTTTGCGACATCGTGGTGAAGTTGGTGGTGGAATGATCCGTATTGCCGTGTTATTTGGCACCTACTATAGTTTATTAATTGTGGGTAATATTACAATCTAGCCATACTTCAGGCTAAAGTAATTTGACATTGACCGTGACTTGAAAAAATACAATAATAGCGATAAGACCGCTCATTGTATCATCTATATATCATCTATGCCAGCTCGACTGCTAAACGTAACATCACGGCGCAGTGTATTTCATCATCACTACATAGTATAAAGCAAAGTCGCTTCCCGCGTCTGTCCTAATGTCTGTATGTATGTATGCTTAGATCTTTAAAACTACGCAACGGATTTTGATGCAGTTTTTTTTAATAGATAGAGTGATTCAAGAGGAAGGTTTATATGTATAATACATCATCATCATTGCATTGCACCCGTGCGAAACCGGGGCGGGTCGCTAGTATACGCTAAGATTGTCACATTTGTTAGTGGTCAGAAGTAAAGCAAAGCCACAATAAATAAATAAATATTCACGGACACTTCACACAACGCCTTCTAGTCCCAAACTAAGCAAAGCTTGTACTATGGAAACTAGATGGCTGATAGAATACATACATAGATATTTTTTGTAAATACATACTTATAATACATAGAAACACCCAGACACAGAACAAACATCTATGTATACAACACACAAATATTTTGTTCTCAGAGCTACTACCGACTGAGCCATGACGCCTGTCAAGTATAAGCTTGTTTAAAAGATTGTTTGATAATTACTTGTCACTATGGAGTCGTGATGTGTCAGCTTTAAACTGTTGCAGCTCATCAATCACGTAGTTTGATAAATCTGTGAAAAAAAAAATAGTGCGTGGAGTCCCTCCGAGCGGAAGAAGTTAAACTTCGAGTGCCACGCATTCACTCTCGCTCTGTCGCTCTCTATTCCCCCTCCCCAGCGGGCCTAAGATCGTGTCAAAAGTGTACATTATGACGCGTTTTGTCGACACCATTAGGTACCACAGATAATGCAATAGTACCTAAACTGGTACTAAATGCTTACATTTTGACAGAACGACATGACAAATATCTCGCGGTGCGCATCTTAGGCCCGCTGGAGCGTTAAACGTTTCAACCTTGTTGGAAATCGCATTAGAAGTTTCACTTCAAAAATTGTCATGGATATTTTACACATCTTAGAAATTGCGAAGCCGTTTCGATGCAAAGAAGCTTTTTCGAATAAACTATGTTTGCGTATCACAAGCGGATAACTGCAAGATTGTCTACTATAAGCGATCTACTACCTACCTGTTTCCAGGTGGTTACCAGGGTCCAACATATACCTATTTACATCCACAACCAATGTAAAATTCATGTAAACCACGTGAAAGCAATAAATAGATCTTCCGATTTGGTTGTTACTTTGAATATATAGGTACAAGTATACCTGGATTAACACATGGGCTACTTATAAACGCGAAAATTTAGTTTGGGAGGATGTTTGTTACTCTCTCACGCCAAAACTAGGTACTGATCCGATTTGGATGAAACTTGGTATATATATTGTCCGTGACCTGGATTAACACATAGGCTACTTTTTATCCCGGAAAATCAACGGGATGCAAGGGGACGCGAACGAAGGCGTGGGCGGAATCTAGTGTATAATATTAAATAAATAAATAAATAAATAAATAAATAAATAAATAAATAAATAAATAAATAAATAAATAAATAAATAAATAAATAAATAAATATTCACGGACACTTATATTAGTGGGATAGTGTGATAGAAACGATCTTGTGCACAAGATAGAAACCAATGGAAAGCGTTTAGAGGAGGCCTATGCCGAGAGGCACACCAAATTGCGGGACATTCTATAAACTTTGAGCTCATAACATGATAACGAGAACTATGTAAACCCAATGTTTAGAATAAATGGCTATATTATTATTACTAGTAGTTCGTCCCGAACTGAGATCTCGTGATGGTCGGAGGTTAATAAAACCCAAACAATTTTTATTGACCAATAGTTGTAATAAGCAAGCTCGTATGAGTTAGTGGCCAACTCTGGTGACGGAGTTTAAAGGCCGCCTTTAGGCCTCATGGTTGTAATAAACTTTGCAAATCGCTTCGAAACCGCCGTCTAGCAAAGTACCAGTCTTACTTGAACTATAAAATCATTGAAACTCCAAGAAATGGTAGCTCACGTTATACTGGGTTTGCCAATTTTATAATTTTTACAACAACTCAAAAACAATTAGACCTAGAATCAAAATAAAAACGGTTTTGGAATGTCTACGCAAAGCCCTATCATAATAATATGACACCCCACTTGATATTTTGGTACGACTTTATTTTTTTTACTCCCTTTGAAACCTTATAACTACCCAGCCCGTTGACCGATTTACTTTATTTTTCAAACCAGTAAAACTTAAGAGTAATATCCGTATACCTACCAAATTCTATGAAGATCGGATAAGCGGTTCAAAAGATCTCGACGAACAAACATACAAACATACAAAGCATTTTTGTCCAAGTTGTCACTATAAAGATCTCGTTCGCTTCGCTCACTCGATCAATTGTTTATGTGATAGAAACTGCATGCCTAGAATATTATATTACCTGAGGGAGAGGGCGCGTTTGGAGTAACGCTTCTATGCAAGTCGTGAGAACTTTGACGCCGACGACGCGCAGCCCTAGCTAAAACGCTACTCGGCCTAGACGTGTGCTCGTCGTCTTTATCGCTCTAGAAATAAGGTTCATTTTAGTGTTAGCATTTGATTTGGTGACACCATCGATGTGAGATAGATAAGTTAGCAGAACGGAGAGAGTGAATAATTAGAGAACAAGCTTCCAGCTAAATATTTTAATGAATAATTCTTAATACTCACATGATCTGTTCTGGACAGCAGGCTGTCTCGACTAAAAAATAAAAATAAATATTAATAATAACAAAAAATTTATGGGCCAAGGTGCAAAATTCAATATTCCAAGTACAATTCTAATACAATATTCTAAGTATTGCGGTAAATGCGTACATGTTGTTTTCTTTGTTGAATTACCTATCAGATTACACGCATTCTTTATAAAAAGAATGCGTGAAATCTGATAGGTAATTTAAAACGAACTTTGAACTTTTTAACCGTTGCATAAATTATAAAAAAAGCCAACTGGAACAGTTCATCATGATTTCCAACAAAAACAACTCGAATTCGATATTAGAAGTCGAGTTTTGAGTCAAGATCGAGTTTTGTCAAGAGAAGTTTTATTCCTAAACTTCTAATAACACATTAAACAACATGCCTACTAAAATAAATATTACCCTTTCACATGTCCAAATGGCGTGCTCCGGCCAGAGTCGTCATCGACAATAAAGCTTTTGTGTTCTGAAAAAAAAACATGTATGTAACTCACACGTGGTAGAAGTGAAACCTTCAAAAAGACTTTCAAATCACAACGATGCTAAAGAAGTTTTCACTTCAAAAAAGTTGCAAAAAGTGAAAGAGTTTCCTCGAGACTTGAACCCATAAAGATAAGATTATATTATTTATTTGCTATTCTTCTATGTATGTGTGTTGTACAAGAACCCAGTCATATTTTCCTATCTCTCATCCTAGCTTGCTGGAAGATAATTTTTTGTAGGGCTCGCTTGTATGTACATGTTTTAAATTTAAGTTTCACTGTTTAAAGAATAAGGCTTAAAATCGTTTGTCCTGGAGATCTTGACCTAAAGTAGGTGCCAAATAACACGGCAATACAGATCAATCACCCACCTTCACCACGATGTCGCAAAATTCAATTTATGTATGGTAAACAAACAGTACTAACGAGATTCGAGCGATACCGTTTTAGCGACAGGTTTGTATGGAAAGCGACAGAATTAGCCATACATAAATTGAATTTTGCGACATCGTGGTGAAAGTGTTTGAATGACCTATATTGCCGTGTTATTTGGCACCTACTATAGCAGTGAAAATGCTGACACTGATGATGACATATGTACACGGCATACCTTCCAACTCTTCGAACATTCGTTTAGAATCGTGCAAGCTTTGTCGTCTTCGTTTAGAGGAATCTGTAATAGCGTCAATTGACAACCGAGATCTGCGACCATCTTCAGCTTCAGCTAAACGATTCTGAAAATGCAATACAGAAATATACATTAGTACATGGACCCCAATTGACCCCATACCCTGTCATTATGTTTCCGGATCTATCTTGGATTTTTCGGGGGTTTAGACCCGGCCTAGCTAGGCTCGGCCTAAAGTTAGGCTCAAGTTAAAACTGAGATGTGATTATGTAAGACTCTCAACGAAGTTTTAAAAAAACCCGTTCTTTTGTAAAATTATTCATTCATTCACTCAAAACTGATCAGTAAATGAAGTCAAAAAAGAATTTAGCGGCAAAACAAGGGGTAGATAGGTACCTACGGTTAATGATTTTATCAATGTAAATGTCAATGTCGAATATATTTTCGAAAAAACAGTCACTAAATTGATTTTCATGACAAATGTGAAGTTAGATCCGAGGTAAACCTGTGGGCCTAAGATGCGCACCGCGAGATATTTGTCATGTCGTTCTGTCAAAATGTAAGCATTTTGTACCAGGTTAGGAACTATTGCATTATCTGTGGTACCTAATGGTGTCGACAAAACGCGCCATAATGTACACTTTTGACACTTGTTAGTCGTCGTACCTCTCTGAGGACGAGATAATAGTCATTCAGAAATGTCAAAAGTTGAAAATTTAAAGGCGCGGTTTCTCGACAACATTACCACAGATAATGCAATAGTTCATAAACGGGTACAAAATGCTTACATTTTAACAGAACGACATGACAAATATCTTGCGGTGCGCATTTTAGGCCCGCTGGGGTGGGGTCGGTTTAGCGAAAGTCTATAGTTAGACCTCGGTGAAGGTGCTAAATATGTTACGTAATATGAAAAAACCTAGTTAAGTCCAAAACACGAGTTAGAGACGCGGTTTTTTGATACATCCAAGATAAATCTGACAACATAACTGGGGTATGGAGACTGTTCACTTCGCGACCGACCACAGTGCACGCTGATATGAAGAAAGATAGAGACGGAGCACCTATGAGCCGTCAAGAGTAACGCGTATGAAAAACGAAGAATAAAGGGGTTTTGGTCAAGCTTATAGGTCAGCGAGTTTTTTTTTTCACAGCTTGCTTAGTCAATCTTCAGCGATTATCTAAGTTAAGCGACGTCCTGCGCGGTGACTATTTGGATGGGTGACCGTTAGTGGCATTTACATCTGAGCGCTTCCGTGCTTCGGAGGGCAAGTTAAACTGTCGGTCATGGTTATAGCAGTCGTTAAACCATGACGGAAGCCTTAAGGCGGCCTAAAACTCCGTCACCAGACTTGGCCACTAAATCATACGAACTTGCTTTTTATGGTTTTAGGTTAAATTCCTATTATTTTTTCTTCTGTGACTTAAGGTCCCTGGACCTCTGTTTTATTATTAACACATTGCTCAGATTTCCCAATCTTTAAAAGCTGTAAAAGTGATTAATAAATACCTCTAAAGATTGCTTTGCAGTTCTCAAATGTTCCAACTCCTCATTTAAAGTCTTTATTGTGTTCCTGGAGGTTTCAAATTCGGCTTGTAAAGCTGCATACTGTTCAGTCAAATCATTGCTTCTCTTAGAATCAATCTCTTCGTTTTGTTTTTGTAGCCTGATGGGAGACACGAACGATTAAGAATCAAAAACGGATCAAACAAATTGAACCAATTACTTCAAAATGATTTAAGGTTCAGATTTCAATAAACGTAATTGGAGATCCCAAACAAAAGCCAAGTAAAGCTTGTTGTTATGGACGCATACAAAAAAAATAACGATTATTACTAGGAGTTCGCCACGAATTGAGATCTCGCGATGTTTCAAAAAAAAAAAGAAATTCTATGCAGATCGAATAAGCCGTTCGGAAGATAATATGCTCTAACAAACATACATACAATGCCGATATGCCCGTCGACACTAAGATCTTCGCTTGCTAAATCAATTGAGTATACTCCTCATCAAACTCTTTAAACGAGCAATTCTTGTATATAATCTGAATCTCGGAAACGGTTCCAACGATTTTCATGAAATTTAGTATACAGGGGATTTCGGGGGCGATAAATCGATCTAGCTAGGACTCATTTTCAGAAAATGTCGTTTTATTCGTGTTTTCAAGTAAACACTTAAACAGAAAAATGTGACTCTTCCCGACATCTATTGGCGAATAATAATACTATTTTTTGAAGGCATTCTAATCGTTAATGGATGGCAGTGTTCAGCATTTGATACATGTCACTGCTGAAATTACTTGAAATCAAATGAGCATAGAACCTTTTCTAACTAAATAAGTACTGCATATTGGTTATGTACATAAAAATAAATACTAAAAAAATACCAAGCAAAGCTCAGTCAACCAACTGGTTATTCTTTATTCTGGATAAATCCTTACTAGTTAAAACAAAAAACTCACCTCATTATCATTCTGCTCTGAACTTCAGCTGTTTTTTCGTGTGTTTTGATATTTATCTCTAATCTAGAGCATTCGCGACTTTTAATTTCTAACTCTTGCTTTACATCAATATTTTCCTTCGAAAGAGTTTGTACTTCCTGTTTCAACTTTTCCATGCAAGCCGTAGTTTCTTTCAAAGACTCTCGTAAGGCTAGAATGTCTGAGGTCATCTTATCAATGTCAATGTTGTTCTGTTTGATAGTTGCACAAGACTTTTCTAATTCTGAAGCATACAAATTCGTCTCTGTCGTGATCATTTCATTCACGCTTTTCAGTTTTATGTTATCGTCTTGTAAGTTTTTGACAGTGCTCATGAGTTCATTAACTTTAGCACAGTTATCATTGAATGTCGCTAGCATTTTCTCTTTATTAGTTATGTTATCTTTTAAGTTTCTGATTTCTTCAGATAAGGTCTGTATCAGAATTTGATTTTGAGCAGTTTCTTTCTCGTTGATAGTCATCGTAATATTTAATTCATTTAGTGACGTTTTCAAGTTATTTATTTCATCGTCTTTGAGAGATAATTCTTTAGCGTTATTGCTGGTAGTACTTTGTAATAGTACATTTTGTAAATGTAACTCGTTAAGTAGCTTTTCTTTTTCTGCCAAAGCTACCTTATATCCATTGATTTCTAAAGAATTATCACCTTTGGCCTTCTCTTTTTGATATTCGTTGATGAAGTGTTCTAGCAACCGTATTAGAACATGTATGTTTACTGGTTCTGTTATGGTAACTTTGTCAGGACTAATCATATTCAATTCCACCAGTTTCCGATACGTTTGTTCGATAATATTTTTGTTAAATTCTTCAATCTTAATAATATCCAATGTAACGGCATTGTTTATATCATGAATCTTGTCATTTTCAGCTTTGAGTACATTGCATTCCTTTTCTTTTTCACAGAGATTATATTTTACTTGAGTTAGAGTGTCACGTACACACGAGTAATCTTCAAGTAATTTATTCATATGGCCTGTGATTTGTTCGAAAATGTGGACACTAGACAAGTTAAAATTCTTATCTAAAATGTCAAAGAACTTGTCTTTTAATTCGTCCAATACTTTTGTGCACTCCTTCAAGTCTGGTTGTGTCGTATCGATTGGCTTAATAAGCTTTAAATTTTCTCTCAACTGTGTCACTACATTGGTGATAATGTTAAAGCTATGGTCTTTTTTTTCTAAGTCCTTTTTAATTTTGTCATGATCTCCTTTCATGACACTTATTTGTGTTTGTAATGATGTATATAATTCTTGATGATCATTGAGTTGGTTGACCAGATTTTCCACTTCATTACCATGTTTGGAAATTAAATTTTCATGTA
This sequence comes from Eulithis testata, assembly GCA_947507515.1. NCBI lineage: Eukaryota > Metazoa > Arthropoda > Insecta > Lepidoptera > Geometridae > Eulithis > Eulithis testata. The sequence continues at coordinate 5,727,542 of OX382199.1, read as the reverse complement.
GTAATTTCATAATTTCAATCATTCTTAAATTACATGTTGGATTATCATTTTCTATACCAGTTTTTTCAAGATAATAATGATAGCAGTCATTTTTATCAGCCATGTACACATCTGATGTCCTTTCTTCTTGTATATCAGGCATATTGCATTTTTTGCTTTGAGGACTACCAGGTAACGAATCACTAGCTAATTCAAAGTTCATACTTTCATCTAAATCCATCGACATATTGCTATGATCTAAATGATGTTTAATAGTTGCTACATCTTCAGTTAATACTTTGCAATCTTGGCGGCCAGCGTGAATTTCGCTTTGCAAAGTGCAAATTTTATTGTGCCTTGTAGTAGTGTCAGAGTCGCTTAAACTCCTGTTTAGCTTTGCATGATTCTCATTATTTGGCTTGGAAATTAAGATATCATTGGTCATACTACATGGGAGTACTTTTGATTTTTTGTTATCTAATTCTAAAGCTTTACATTGAGCAAGTAACTTTAGGTTTTGCTGTTTTAATTGTTTCACTTCTTTATTAAGGTCATCAGCTTCAGATATATGTTCCATTACTTGTGTAGACAGTGAATCATTCTCTTCTTGTAAAGCCTTTGCTTCTTTACGATTAGATTTCAAAATATCAGAAATTATTGATATTTCATTTACTTTAGTCTTCAGCTCTTCTTCCATTGCTTTCATTTTAGAAACCAATGCATCAGTGGAAGGCATTTCTAATATGAGATCATTATATTTTGTCTCAATATCCTTTTTTTGAGTAGTTACTACCGATAGTTGTTCAGTTAAAAGTTTTGACTCTTTTAAAATGATTTCATATTTCTCATCTTTTACATCATCAATTATTTTTATTGGGCTGCTTTGTGCATCTTTTACTGTAGATTCATTGACCAAGATGTATTTAGTAACTTCCTCTTTCAGTTTCATATTTTCTTTCACAAGCTTTTCAAGTTTTTCAGACATCGTCTCGTTATCCCTTTTCAAAACATCCATTTGATTACGGAGCATATTTGGCTCTGTGAGTAGATCAACTGTTTGGAAATCAGTTTCGTTCAACACAGTCTGGGTTGAATCTAAACAAGTTTGGTTATATCCCACTAGGGTATTATCTGCAGTCATTAAACTGACATTTGTATCTAACATTAATAGATCGCCATCGAATGTTGATTCATTTCTGATTTCACCGCTTGTTGTCGTATTGTCCAGTAAAATTGGCAAAGAAAATCTCTTAGAACCATCACAAAATGATGAGTGTTCATTTAAAATGATCATCAGTTCATTTAGTTGTTTTTTGAACTCGGGTATATCACGTTGGCATACATTATGGAACCTACTGTGGTGGTGTTGCAAACCTTTTACTTGAGATTTTAAAGATTTGTTTTCAGTGTATGTTGTTGCTGTTAGAATGGATAAGTTAGTACGATGGCTTACAATTTTTTTTTGCAATTCTTGCGTCAGCTCAAGGAGTAAACGGACTTCTTCGTTCATTTCACTACGTTCTATTGACAAATCTTTGTTCACAATTTCTAATTGTTCCAAAATATTCATCAGTCTAATATTTTCTTCTCGGGCATAGCGCAGTTCTAGGGCAAGCTGTTCACATTCTCGGCAAGTATTTGCGGATGATATAGTATTAGAATTACCGACTGAACTATATGTGGTCGTAGACGTCATGTTGTCATTTTGTTTCTGATCTAAAATCTCTATTATTCTATTGGAACAAATGCTAACTAAACTAGGCAGAGCCTTTTCTAAGCGTTTGTTTTCAGATTCATGACTAGGCCCTATATATGATTTTCTAGAAGTCTCTGCATTTTTTTCTGCTGGCATTAAATCTAACTGCATTATTTGTTTGGGATTCCGACTCTTAAGCTTTTCGTTCTCTGATTGTAGAAACAGCATCTGTTCTTTCATTGACATGTCAAGATCGATGAACTGCTGTTTCCATTCCTTGACTTTTTGTTCCATATCCCCAATTTCAGTAGATTTAGTTTTGAGTTCTTCTTTTATTTGACGTAACAGTTCGCTACTCTGTTTCAGATTGCATTCTAGGCTTTTGTTGTAACGTCTTATTTCTTCCACTTCACGTTTTAACTCGTTATTTTCATTTTCCATTGGGGACTGCAATACAATATGATCTACTATTGCATCAAGAATAAGTAATATATTACTATGATCTTGAATGTGGGTCTGTTCAAACATAGAAATAGTTTTAAATGATAAACTATTTTCTTTGATATTATGTATAACATCAATTAGTTTTCCAACAATGCTTTCAACAAGCTGATCATGTATCTCTTGATTTTCTTGGAGAGTATGTTCAGCCTGGGCTAACTCAATACATTTTTGTTGTAATTTGTATTTTAGCTCATTTGATTGTTCTATGTCAAACTTATATTTGTCTTCTTGTGATTTAAATGCACAATTGAGGGTATTAGCTTCTATTTCTAGTTTTCTGATTTTTTCAAAAAGAACAACCTCGTTTTCTTTTAGTGAGCATATTACCAAATCTTTTTCGTAATGTTCATCACGCATATCTTTGATTTGTGTCTCTAAGTTCTTCAAGTCGTTGTTTTTATCATTTAACGATTGTTTCAATATTATAATTTTATTATTTTGATGATTGTTATTTTGGATTAATTGTTCTATTTGACATGTAAGCTTAGTAATGTATTTATTTAAATTTACTGCTTTTTCAGTGACTTCGGATAACTTTGATGTGTGCTTCAGTTCAAGAACTGATATTTGATTTTGTAATTTTATATAGTTATTTTTAACTTCATTTTTTTGTGCAACAGTTTCAACAACAATATTCTCTAAAATATCGAGGTTGTCATTCAGAGTTTTATATACAACTGCAAAACTATCTAAAATATCCGGTATTACTTGAACGTTGCCAGTTAACATCGTCAATACACCTTGTAATTTATTGACGGCAAGTTGAGCTTTAGCTAGACAGTCTTGGAACTCTTCATTTTTAATGTTTAAAGTATCTAATTGGTTATTTTTATCTTTGACATCTACTTCTAAAGCTACTATCTTGTCCTTCGCATCCTGGATTTGTTTAGCTAAACCTTCATGGTATTTTTCCTTTTTGCATAGTCTTTCAATATCATTTTTTAAATTTTCTATAAGTAGTGTTTGATTTTTACAAATGACTTCATATTCAATGTTTTTCTGTTCTATTTTAGATATTTTTTGAATGAGTTCCTGTTCTATAAGTGCTAAGTCATTTTTTTCCCGTAGTAACGTATTGATTGTCACCGTGTTTTCGTTCGCTTGTCTTGTGAATTTGGATATTTCATCATTTAACATTTTAACTTTCAAACGAATTGGATCTTTGTCTTCCGTTTCATTATTGTTTTGCAACTTTAATTTTAATAAATCAATTTCCTTTCTACTACTCTCCAAGGCTAGTTTTAATGAATGTATGATATTTTTTATGTTTTCATTGTTAGCAATAGTTTTATCTTCATTTGTCAGCATGTTTTCCAAAATAGCGTCATTGTCTAACAACATTTCTTTGTCGGTGAGTTTTATTTGCAATTCTTGTATGATGCTTTTATATGAATTCGTGTCGTTTTGAGTCAGTTCCATATTTTCTTTCTGACTTTTTATTGTAATGTTTAATTCTTTTACGGTTGATTGTAATAAAACATTTTCCTTGCTTATGTATTGCAGTTTGTCTTTAAAACTATCGACTTGACTCATGAGATCATAGTTTGTTTTTTCCAGGCGCTGAATTTGTAGTTTGTGAGCTTTGATATCAGTTTCGAGTTGCGATATAACTTGGTTCTTAGATGCTAGTGTTTCATGCATATCTTTAACTAGAATACTTGTGGGTTCGGAATGTTCATTGAGATCAGGATTAATAATACTGCTCTCATTATCACTGTTTACTGAAGAAATATCTCTAGACAAGAAATTGATTATTTCATTATCTTTTGTATTCAATGGCATTTTACCTAAAAAAAAATATAAACTTTATTGATTCTATAAAACTAGTTCATTTAATTAAGTGGAGTGGGTAAATCGCACTTAAAAGTTAGACCACTATAAAATACGTTACTCGAGAGTGCGACTAATAATTATAAGTAGAAACATGGGTCCAACTAGGGGAAAAATAACGAATTTATGTCGCAATCGTAAAACAAAGTAACACATACCAACGTCTGCTTGAATTATTTTTTGTTCTTCCAACAAAGAGATCAGTTCATGCTCTCGTAATTTTGCTTTATTTTTTAGAGTTTCGTAGCTCACTTCCCAGTCTGTTAGTTTCGAGTTGAACTCTTTACGCTGGTTTTCAAGTTCGACCTGCTAATAATAGCACAAGAATAATTTATTAATGTTTAACGTGGTGGTACACCTCTCACTGAGGTCTTTATCGGATTATTTTCTTACCATGACTGAAGAAATGCTTTTGATATTTTCTTCCGTGTTATTTATTTTACTTTTAAGCAATTCGATCTCCAAATCTTTTTTTTTACTAATTTCCATAAGAGCTTCTATTTCATCTTGTAGTTCCGTTTTTTTTGCAGTGCTTTCATCTATTTGCTTTATAAGTTCGACCTGAAAACAAGCAGATAGTTTTTGTGTGAAAATATCTTACTAATATTATAAACGCGAAAGTTTATAGGTATGGATGGATGGATGGATGTTTGTTACTCTTTCACGTAAAAACTACTGATCCGATTTGGATGAAACTTGGAATACATATTGTCCATAACCTGGATTAACACATAGGCTATTTTTTATCCCGAAAAATTAACGCGATCCAACGGGACGCGAACGAAGTTGCGGGCGGCACCTAGTAGTATGTTATATACTTAGTAGACAATTTAATTCAATAAAAGGTATTGCATTTCTTACCATACTTGGTGAGTACATCTTTTCTCTATCCGTCAACTCTAGGAGATCTTTAAACTCTTTCGCAGCTTGTTCAGCGTTTTTTCTTAGTATGCATGGAGGAGTTTTGCTGGCACCTTAAATAGTTTTAAAGGAGTTACTTAACGTGCTCGTAAGTAGATATAAATACCTTTTTCTAAGTAGGTGTGTAAATTCAACTATTTTATATAAAGATTAATATATTGTTATATTTACCACGGCATTTATGATATGGCGAACATATGTTTACACTCAAGCCGTCATCGTCGTCACTATCTATAAAAAAAAATTTGCATATTAGCGGATGAGTAAACCCAAAAATGTATTGAAAAATTTAAAACTAGACGAAAGTTTTAATTACCAAGTTCAATAACTTCGTCGCTGAAATTAACCTTTTTGTCTATAGGCGAAGGAGTAATAGGCCTTGGCGGTTCTTCGGGTAAACTTGACAGGCCAACAGACTTACTCGGGTTCTGAATCGGGATGAATTCATTCTGTATCAAACATGGGCTGAAAATAAGATTTGCATTTTTACGCACCGGTCCAGGACCAACAGCTACATGGAATACATTATATACATAGGTTTCAGGGTATAGTCTCGGGAAATAATGGAACTGAAAATACTGTTTCTTGAAAACGATTTACGAACCGGGAAACCAAAATCAAATCAACGATTTTTGAGACAGCATAATGTTGCATTTTAAAACATGTGGAATGTTTTTGCTAAATGTTTGACAGAATACTTACCAGGGTCCAACCACGGAGTACAACCCGGAAAACTAAAGTTTTTGGCAAAAAATATAGGTAGTTCAGTGTTCGTAAAAATACATGCTCACGGATGCTGCGCATAAGTAACCTTACATTATTCACCCTCTACTTACTTATATTTCAAACATGGTGTGTTGAATTTTTGCGCTTTAGGTACATCCGCTTCTATGGGGTGCAATGTTGAAATGGTTTTTCGTCTAGCCGGTTGAATTTTTTTTCTAGCACTCATCTGCTCTACATTCGGTCGTTGACCAAAATTGAGAATAAAACGTTGCAAATTAGCTATCTGCTTCTGTAAATCTTGCTGTAAAAAAAGTATAGAAATATATTTAAATAATTTTACAATTAATTTCAACATAAAATCTAACTTGTTGAGGCTGGCACTAAAGTATTAGCTTACCTCAACATTTTTCTTGGTTTCAAGAATGACCTCTAAGTTTTTCTTGCTCTCCAATTGGGATTGTAGCGATGACAATTCCTTAGTAAGCTTTTGAATCATAGTTGCGTCTGTGGCGACAGCATTCACTTCCGGTTTGTTTTCTATAATTTTAGCTCTAGTAGCAAACCTAAAACATTATTGGTCATATTCATAATGGATTCCAATAATTACAAGCAGGGCTTCATTACCACTACTATTGCATACAGGTTTAACAAACACCGACGTGCAAGCGGTACTTAGTTAATATCGTTTTATAAATACATTGTAGCGATATATTTTGCAACTGGTTGTACGTTCACACTCAGCCCATGCCGCTGCCGGCATTAACGCCGCGATTTTAATTCCGGACTTATTGCCACAGCAACATCGTCTTTCCTCTTATTAGAGAGAGCAAGGGCATAAACTTAGGCCGGGAGCCGGGACAGAGGCGTGATCGTGTTCACACTATGCTCATGCCCACTTCCCTGCCAACTGCAGCCGAGTGTGAACGCACCATTAGGAACAGAAACGGTTCTTTCTCTAGTACCAGTACGAAATAAAAATATCGTTATTTACCGCTACGTAGTGCAAGTTTAGTATGGGTAGGTACCGGTTGCAAGGTTACTTACTGTAAGGTTGAGTTTGTTTCTTCCAAAGCGGCTGGAGTGATCGCGCATATAATACTGGTCTTAGCATTGCCACCAAGAGAGTTTTGCAGAATGCGGGTCAACTTGCTATCACGGTAGTTTATGAATCTGAGAATAGTCAAGTAAACAACTGAAAAATATTCACCCAAAACATTACTTGCCTTACTACCAATTGATCTGTGAAGAGAACGTCGCCTACAAGTTATAGCAGTGCGGTCGTTGTAACCTCGCAACACAAGGGTAACTTCTATAACCTGAGGTTTGTATGCTGTAAGTTTGATCAAGTCTAAATCAATATCAAGCTAATTATCACATTTTCATTGATTGAGGGAGCAGAGCGAGCAAAGATCTTAGCGTCAACTTAGGCGAATCGACTATGTATGTTTGTATGATGAAGCTAGTCTCCAAACTTCTCTTAAGGCGTATGTAAAAGGCAGAAAACTCTCTCGCTCGCACATTTCAACATTTTTGAAGATATAATATAACTAAATGTAATTATGTGAAATTGCAGAGCTTCAGGGTCGAGAGAATAACAATGCAAATTTTCAGTAAAAATATCTCATTGATCCTAACAAGTTTTCCAACCAAAAAACTTATACCAATGCGATAAATTAAAGTGCACATTTTTTGGTTAGAAAACTTGTTTGGATCAATGTGATATTTTTATTGAACCTTTTCATTGTTATTCTCTCGACCCTGAAGCTCTGCAATTTCACATAATTACATTTAGTTATATTATAACTTTAAAAATGTTGAAATGTGTGAGCGGTTTCCTGCCTTTTACATACGCCTTAATGTGGTACATACTTTTTAGGATCTTCTGACAGCTGTTTAATGACAAGAGCGAGCGATGTCAGGGATTTGTTAATAGCAGTGCCTTCCTTGAACCTCAGGCCAGTAGCACCAGTCTGCCCGGCACGTTCCGAGCCAGCCAAGTCTACGAGGTTCAGTTGTGATACGTTCACACAACCAACTTGTTCACCTTCTTCAATGTGCTCTCGTGACTCAATGTTCTGAAATTACATTACACTGTGAAAATTTCCACAGCATTAACTATGTCACAAACATTTGTTTGACAGCGTATCATATGATACGTATCAAATCCGCTCCAAGACACTTCAATTGACTACCTCTTTCACTTACTATTTGGAAGATTGAGTGAGATCTACTGCTGCTTTCATTCATGTTTGTGTAAGCAGTTTGTCTATTCGCATTCCCCTGCAAAAATAAAGAAATTGACATAGATTTTAGGTTTTCTGCTTATTATCTAGCCAAGTTTAGAAAAAAAAACTCGAAAGTTAGGTAAATAATAATAAACGTTATCATGTTTTGTACTTTTTTGCTTCAGTGACAATTATTCAAATTGTTATTTTAAACTCTTTGTTATTGCCACTCTCTATTCTAATAAATAAATAAATAAATATTCACGGACACTTAACACAACGCCTTCTAGTCCCAAACTAAGCAAAGCTTGTACTATGGGAACTAGATGGCTGATAGAATACAAACATACATTTTTTTTTGTAAATACATTCTTATAATACATAGAAACACCCAGACACAGAACAAACATCTATGTTTGCCACACAACTGTTTGTTCTCGGTGGGGATCGAACCCACGACCCACAGCACACACACACCAAAATGGTTATCCATCATTGACAGGCGTCATAGCTCAGTTGGTAGTAGCTCTGCCTTCCGTGCTGTGGGTCGTGGGTTCGATCCCCACCGAGAACAAACATTTGTGCATTGCAAACATAGATGTTTGTTCTTTGTCTGGATGTTACTATGTATTATAACTATGTATTTACAAAAAAAAGTATCTAAGTATTCTATCAGCAATCTACATAGTTCCCATAGTACAAGCTTTGCTTAGTTTGGGACTAGAAGGCGTTGTGTTAAATGTCCATGAATATTTATTTATTTATTTATAAAGAAAAAATATTCCTCAAGAATAGGTAACTGGTTAGTTCAAAGAAAATTTTAACTATTTCATTGATTTGTTGACATTGGACTGTGATTAGTTAGCAAAATTAAATGTTTATTTGTGGTTGGTCCTTCAGCAACTCAATGAAATTTGAGAATGCTGTTAACTTGACAGGCTGTCCACCCAAGGTTTGATCAATGTACAAGGTTAAGTGTAAGACAAGAGTTAATTACCTCTTTCATGGCTTCTAGAACTTCTTCTGGGGAAGCTGTTACTCTATCAGTAGCAGAGACTTTGCAGACATTGGTATATGTTTGTTTCACAATAACTTTATTTTTCAGCTCAAGAAGATCTCTTACGGTTTCATTGTAGATTTCTATGTACGAGACACTGTAAATAAATATTTTTTATATAACACCTGCTCGTCAATGGCATATTATGTGTCATGCAAACTCAACTTAAAGCAAGTCATTTGTGTCCTATGGTCTAGCCGGGTCATTATAAATGTACTGAATTTCATCTAATCTAATTCGTCGTGGGGGAATAAGATCTGCACTGACGTCCCGCGTTGGGGTGTATTGTGCATCTGAATTTCATAATCCCCTAGGGAATTATGACATTTGAATTTGGAATGCAATCAACATTGAATATACGAGCTCCTTGCAATCCATGACCAAACGTCAAAATTAGAATATAAACTTTTTATAGAGCCCTACACCAAGAAGAATTTATTCAAAATTAGAATGAAAACTTTTCATAGAGCCCTAAATCAAGGAGAATGTATTCAAAATTAGAATGAAACTTTTCATAGAAACCTGCATGAAGAAGAATTTGCCACTACAAAAAAAAAACAAATAGAACGAAAAGGCGCTAAACAGCAAATCTTTGTGTTATTTTGTAACAAAATAGCGTATTTTAACAAAAATGACAACTGACAGTGACGAAAGTGATGTGATACCGGAATGCATACAATCTGAAGCAACTGATATCATTGGAAACTTGCTTCCTGAAAGATCTAAGAAAGCGTATATGAGAACCTACAACGATTTCAACAATAATATAACTTTGTCTTTTCACAATTGGTCCAAAGTCTCTAACATTAACTTTTACTTTTAGATTCTATATTCGTCTTCTTTCATTATTGTAAAATTAATAAAGTAAGTACTTTCTTTTTAATTGTATTATGTTTTATTGCCTCGCAGTGTTTATATAAAGTAGAGTATGCATTTTGTGGATAAAGCAGTGTATTTGTCTCGGGCGTTTTAGAACCCCTCGGCCTCAGGATTCTAGCTTTAACTCCCTCGCTTCGCTCGTGAGTTAACCCTAGGATCCCTCGTCCTTGGGGTTCAAAATATCGCCCGAGACATAATACACTGCTTTATCCCCTTAATGCATAATCTACTATTTTATTATTCCTTGTCATCTACAATAAACACAAGATATTATTATTTATTAGTTTATAGACAAGCAGCTTTCGCTGTTCTGTCTACGTCACACAGTGTTGAAATGTCTTTTATCACTTTTTTAGTCACTCTTTTTAAGCACTGTTTTATTTATTCGTAGCCAGTTGTAGAGTTTATTTTTGAAGGCATTTATGGAGTCAGCAGTAACAATGTCCTCGGGCATCATATTGGTGAGGAATTTAAAAAAAATAATAGAGAATAATATAAACCTAACTATAATGAGTTACATACTTAGTTTTATTTTATCTTACCTCACTACAAAGTCTCTCCCGGGTATATTTTTAATTATTTCAAATAGGTTCATTACGGCCAAAGGAATAATTCCAGGGTACTCATCAGTTCCTGTCATTGTGTAAGTCTTTCCAGAGGAAGTTTGGCCGTATGCAAAAATGGTTCCATTGAAGCCTGCCACTGCGGCTTCGACAATAGGTTTGGCAACATCATTGTAAACATCGGATGTTTTAGTATTCTCACAATAGACTTTGTCTGAAATAGGTTGCGGAATAAATACATATTAGGATATTAGTAAAAACTTTTTCATTTAGGTATGTAATAAGCTGCCATCAGTGATAACGCTACCTACAGGTAGGAAGGTAACATGATATAGTAGGTGCCAACCGGTGTAACTTACCAAATGTAAATATCGGTCCCACATCGCGTCCATTGCTGTCGATCTGGCAGAGTGTATTATTGTTTATACGCCACTGGTGCTGCTGTTTCTCCTCTATTTCACGAGCTATCAGAGGCCTAACTTTGACAACTACTTTTATGTTGTCACTCATTTTGAAAACTCATATTTTTTCGAAAACAACATAAATCTTTCCAACATATAAATTATTCACAACTTTACTATCATAGTTCTTTTTCTCCGAGCCTTATTTTACTTTCTTCGCCAACTGCTAAATAAAATAAGAAATCACAAAAATAACCGACGACCGATTTCAAACAAAAAATAAAATGGTGTCAAAAGAAAAAAGCCATCATTAAATTAATATAACGCAGCATGATAATTCGTACCACAGTAAAAACCACCACGATAATGTGCGACTACTTTGTAACCCAAAACATGTTTTGAATTATCGTGCTACACATTATTTGTTCGGTGGGCCAATATAGCACCCAATATACGTTGATCGGATGGAGCATGTACATGAATTCTATGCTTCATAGAGGCATGCAACAAGATGGTATTTGAAAATACCAAGTGAAAAATGTGCATGTTTGTTCTGGCGCTCACCAGCACTGCTGTCGCAGCACGCTCGCAACGCTTGCTCGTCTCGTGCACGGTCTCTTAATGCACAATCTATTTGCTGTTGGCTTGCCATTCATATGCATCACCATTTTAAAGTCATTCCCAAAAGCTTGAAGTTCTATTTCAAGTATCTAAGTGACCTTGTTCGGCGCGAACGAGCCACTACGTAATGTTTTGAGTTCGGGGCCCGTACATTATCGATGCGTGAGCTGCGCTGCACATACTGAAGCGTTCGTGGCGTAGCCCACTTAATAATAATAATAATAATAAGCCATTTATTCCCTTTTTAGCGTAGGGCGTAGCCCACTTAGTCAAGTCAATCTTCACCGAAGGTCTAAGTGACGTCCTGCGCGGTCACTATTTGGAATAATTACCGTTAAGTGGCCTTAAACTATCAGTCCCGGTTCTAGCAGTCGTTAAGCTATGACGAATTGACGAAGGCCTTATTGCGGCCTAAAACCTCCGTCACCCTAGGTACAATATACATACACCCTTGATCTATGTATGTCTCTCGAAACTTAGCCGCAGGTAGCTCCATATACCCTAGTCTTAGCTCGGATTGAATGAAAGTGTGGGTTAGAGATGGGCGTTTTCGTTTTTTCTCGCAAACGGCTACGTAGCCGCTACACAGTTTGCATATCGATTTCAATAACGGTTTTCAAATATCGATATGCGCTTCGTGCTTTCGCGCCTCAAAACCATGGACCAAAAAAAGTTACAATAGAAAGTAAACCATATTGTTAGCTTCTTAAGACATATTTTTACGCACGCCACTAACATGCAAATATATAGCTAACTTTACGTCACTCAAATTCGCCCCATCTCTTCCTAAACAGTAAAACTATTCATACTTAGAAAGAGAGGTAGCGAATTTAGCGTATCGTATCGGTGTTTCACATCTGTTCGGTTGGTTTGTGAAGTTTTTGTTTTGGTTGTCAGCTAACTTGAGGCCAGTCTGCGCTGCGCGCTCCCCTAACTAGTAGGTAGCTACTTGGAAAGTCGGGATCGTTCGTACGTGGACCTACTCACGAGTAAAAATCGTACGAAAGCGTAGGTATCCGCTCCGCGGCCTAACAGTAGGTAGTTTTCGTGAAATCGGTTATATGGATGTAGGGTATCGATATGGTATGATAACTGACCCATAACCGTTTTTAGTTACGTTTCGATATATTGAACTCATCTTTTAATGTGGGTGTAGTGCTTACTTCGGAGCGACAAAGAATCGCTGTGACTATTGTAATACTGCTAGGAAGCGCATTAATGTACAGCCCATAATGCATAGCATGATACTTCGCAGCCCAATAACTCTGGCCAATGTGTTTATATGTGTTTAATACTTCGTCTGTGGTTTCTACCTACTGTTCCAATGTCCTCCGACCGAGGAGCGAAGAAAAAAAATGTCATTGTCAAATATTTTTTAAGGTTATAAAATGGCTGAATGAGGTTATGTCTCGCTCGGGTTATGTTATGTTATGCTTACTTCTTTCCTTTTCGTTACGCCGCCGTCCGTCCTTTTATTGTGTTCTTTCTTTTAAAACTACTAACGAAACGTGTTTTGTGGTGAATTCTTAGCGTTCTTTTGCATGCAGTATTCCGTGTGAGAAATTAGAAGTGTCTTGTGTGGCTACCACCGAGTCTTGTCTGTCCACCTTTCGCTGTTCTTACAATGCAACATGACGACGTGAGTATTTCCGCTGCCCTTGAACCATGAATGTAATGGTACCTACCTATTGTATCCTAATTCATAAAACCATTGTTTGGTTTTAGGTTGTGTGGGCCATCATCAACAAAACTCATTGTTCACACAAAGTAACGTAAGTACCTAACTACAACTTACAATGAAGTTCTTTCGGAAATTTTATGAGTTCCAAGTACATTTAGGTAACACAAAGTATAATAATTTCAGAACAAAGACTCAGCAATTTTGCAGAAATGAATACAACTTGACTGGATTGTGTAGCCGGGCCGCCTGCCCCCTTGCTAACAGTAAATATGCCACAGTTAGAGAAGAAAATGGTATTATTTACTTGTTTATGAAGACAGCTGAGCGGTGTGTATTTAATATTATGTAGGTTAGATGACTGCCTAGAACTTTCAGTTTGTTTTATTGACTTGATTTATAAATATTGAGATTATTTTAAGTACTGCTAATTTAACTAATTTTAATCACAATAAAATATAGCCCATCATATTCATGATTAATGTTTTATTAATGTGGGAGTCAATAAATCAATAATTTTTGAACTGGTTCCAGTAGTTATCAGTAACCTACCACATACAAACAAACTCAGTGCAATTGTTAGTGCTCACTATTATAATGCTTGCCAAACCGGAAGGTTAACTACAGGGTGGCTCCTGATGGACCAACACTGTTAAAATCATGAGAAATCAATGGTTGAAAAAGTCCTAAAATCATTCTTTCCAGCAATTTATAGGGGGTTCATAAGTCTATAGTAGGTGCCAAATAACACCGCAATACAGGTCATTCACCCACCTTCATCACAATGTCGCAAAATTAAAATTATGTATGGTAAAGAAACAGTACTACGAGATTCGAGCGATTACCGTCTTAGCGACAGGTTTGTATGGAAAGCGACAGAATTAGCCATTCATAAATTGTATTTTGGGACCTCGTGGTGAAGGTGGGTGAATGACTTGTATTGCGGTATTATTAGGAACCTACTATAGCAGTGATATGATCATGATTATAATGATTCAATTCCTTTCAGAGTAATGTTTCCAGCTAAGCAATGGGAAAAAGTTAAGTTATCAAGGAACTTTGAGAAAGCTATCCATCAGATAAATGAGAACCTACTCTATTGGCCGGGTTTTATAAAAGCAAAATGTAAACAAAGATTTGTTAAAATAACACAATATCTTATACGGATGAGAAAACTGAAGCTCAGGAGAGTGTAAGTATGATGCAGGTTAATAGCAAGTATCAAACTAAATATTTATTGCATACTAACTTAGTACGCGTGATTAGCCTATCTCCACAACCACAAAGTAATACACATATTTTGGTCAGAGTACAGCAAAGGGTGTGCAGTGCTAAAAAGACTTAGAAAAATTTTGAAGAAAAATGTTTGTATGTATAAGCCTCCTTTTTTATGATTGCATCCTGTAGGGGGTTTATAGAGGGGTATCTTTTGTTAACGTCATTGACCTCTGAAGTCAACCATAAAAAAGACGCGGGAATTTAAGCGCATACGAGAGATTTCGCGCGCCTTTGCTATGTTAAGTTTGTTTGATGTGCTTCGACTCTGTGCTAGTATGAATTGACCCTTACACTTCATGTAGCAAAATATTTTGCTTTGTTGTTAAACTATGATATTACTTTATATTGTACCATACAATAAGTCCATATAATATTTATTGTACCCAATGTAAAACAGAATACTTACACTAAAATAAATATCTATACTTTATTTATATCTACTAGCCTTTTGGCACCAACTAAATTTTTCATTCAACTTTAAAATTTCAGGAAAGAGTTGGTTCCAATTCAGCGGAAGATAGAAAGACGTGAAAGGCGCAGGGAAGATAAAGCATTGGTTGCTGCTAGAATAGATAATGCTATTGAGAAACAGCTCTTGGATAGACTGAGAAAAGGCACTGTAAGTAATCCTACTTTATACATTTGAAAATTCCCAGAGCTATAAAAGCTAGACCAATTCGTATATAGGTAATTTATAAGTTTAAAAAACTGGAAAAACCGACTTCAATTTGATACGCCTTCATCATCGAATGATGATGATGATGATGATGGCAGTTCATTGAGACTGTTCTATTGATCGTAAACACCACAGAAAAGCAAAATACGCAATGTATCCGAGATACACTGCGCGGTGACACTACAACGGTTGGCAGTCGAGCTGGCAGTGACGCGCAATGTAACTCGAATACGCTAACGCGACTGTCAGATTTGTTCGTGGGTACTTACTGTTCTATTGCTCGTAAACGTCACAGAAAAGCAAAATATGCAATATTGTGTACGCGTATGACGTGTTTTTTCCAGTTATTCTTATTTAACTGCCTAATTACCGATTTTGATAAAAAAAATATGGGACCAATCTGGAAACATACCCTTTCAGATATAAAAGAATTTTTCAAATCTTTTCATAAATGACGGGAGTTCTGAGGTAACAAACATTAAAAAAAAAAGAAGAAAAAACAAACGAATTGAGAACCTCCTCCTTTTTTGAAGTTGGTTAAAACCCTGTGCTTCGAGCACAAATAAATGTGACATCGTAAACGTATCGCAATGGAAGCGTATCCGAGATACACTGCGCGGTGACGCTCTAATGTTCGGCAGTCGAGCTGGCGCGACGCGCAATATCATTCAGATACGTAAAGGTGCGGTTGAAGTTGAAAATGTAAGCTGGAGTACCATATTCTGTAAAGCACAGGTCTTTTGCTCATAAAATCTAAAATATTACGCAGCAAAACTGAACCGAACGGTAACCGTTTTTTGTGTGCACCTTACCTACCTTAGAAGAACAGAAGTAAAGTACATACCTATTCGGTACTTATTAGAAAATATGAACAAAGTTCAGCGGCAGCGGTGGGGAAGCTCAAATAATTATTGTTTCCAAAAATACCCAACGCCATCGATTTAACTGCCTGATATTTTGAGCATAGCAAACATTAGGAAACTTTTTTGGGTTTTCGTCACGTAGTCAATATCCTCTAGAAAAATCTCACGCTATTTCCAGCTATATTCAAATATGATGTGTGAAATTTTTTGTCAAACTTTCTGTTTGCAAAAATGGTTTAAAACCATATTTTTTAATTACTACCGGAAAACTCAAGGGGGGCCTCAGCAAATACTACGGGTGGGCGCCGAATGGTGGGAGAGGGTTAAAAAATTGTAAAAAATGCGTCACGACGTATGGGTACGTTCCCTTATTTCGCTCTCGTTTGCACGTCGTTGTTCAAGAGCTAAAAATAACTTTTGTTTTCAGTACAATGACATTTACAACTTCCCTCAAATGGCATTTGATGCTGCTCTCAAAGCGGAGGAGATATCCGATGAAAGTGACAGCGAGAGGGAAGATGAACCAGAGGTGGAAAGAGAAATGGAACCAGAATTGGAAAGAGAGCTGCGAAGGGTTGAAGATGCTGACGAGTTTGTGGAAGCAGACACCGATATGGATAGTGACGAGGTAAGGGCTCTGGGGCAAAATTGTATGGAGCTTTCTTATAAACTTGTAATAAGTATGACAAGTAGTTCACCCCGAACTGAGATCTCGTGATGGTCGGAGGTTAATAAAATCCAAACAATTTTTATTGACTAATGGTTGCAATAAACTTTGCAAATCGCATCGAAATCGCCGTCTAGCTACGTACCAGTCTTACTTGAACTACAAAATCACTGAAACTCCAAGAAATGGTAGCTCACGTTATACCTACTGGGTTTTCCAATTTTATAATTTTTACAACAACTCAAAAACTATTAGACCTAGAATCAAAATAAAAACGGTTTTGGTATGTCTAAACAAAACTCTATCATATGACACCCCACTTGATATTTTTGTACGACTTTTTTTTTACTCCCTTTGGACCCCTTGACCGATTTACTTCATTTAACAAACCAGTAAAACTTAAGAGTACTATCCGTATACCTACCAAATTCAATTCTGTGAAGATCGGTTAAGCGGTTCAAAAGATCTCGACGAACAAACATACAAAGCATTTTTGCCCAAGTTGTCACTAAGATCTCGTTCGCTTCGCTCACTCGATGAAAAAGCAGTTTTGCCATGATTTGTATGTTTGATTATTTCTAACGGATATGTTTTCAAACAATGGAGCTTTTGTTTGGGAAAAAAGCTTAAAGGCAGCTAGGTCAAATTGAGTACATCTACCCACACTAAAAAGTGTTACTGTTACATTTTCTTCTGTGCTATTTCCAGGAAAGCGACTCTGGCAGAAAGGAAGATGTCGATGTCGACAGTAACTTCGAATCTGGGACATCTGATATTGAGGTAAATAATTACGGCTCTTTCTACTTAAAATACTGAGAGTCAGTATGATATTACAAAGGTGAACGATTAGTACCAACCTACTCGTATTAGGTATTTTCCTATAGTAATTCCCAGTTAATTAGTTAGTAGTTGGTTGTTACCTAATCAGTTACAAAAATACGCCAAAATTAAATAAGGAAAAATAACAAGTTTGCCTATTTATGAAAAACATATTCGGGTTTATCCTGAAAAATAATTCCTCCGTTCGAATGGCGCCGTTTTTGATTATTTAAAATTAACTTGTGTGAGCGAAATGAAAAGATCTGCAAAGAACAAGGTAGTGGCTGGCAGTGGACTGGGAGTATCTCGTAGAACTGACTACCGCTGGGGAGCAAATGTTTTCTAAAAGTGACTACGAACCGGAAAGCGACACGTAGGACGATCCCCATCCGATCGACGGTCGACATTTTTATGATCGTGTCAAGTCGATTGGCAAGGGCATTTCTACAGGGTTACATAAACTTGGTAAAAAGTCAGTTAGCTAATTGTTTAGGCTCATAATCCCGACATCATGATAGCGTTTTTTGTCTAATAATCCCCACCAGTGGGCTCGAGCCGGTGGGGATTATGAAACATCAAATAAAGCGTTTGTGAAAAAGCTTCCAAACATGTTCAATCGACTGAACAGGTGATCCTGACTGTTGATGTCTGGCGTAAGAAGTACGCTAACTTATAGATCTGTAAAAAGGCTTATTATCTTTCAGGACATGGCTGAAACTGTGGCAAGAAAGAAACCGCGCGTCGAGATTGAGTACGAGACAGAGCCTGTTGCAAACATTTCCAAGAAAAAAATAAAGCATTGATATACTTACCTTGCAACTCTGTTTTATTATACCTACCTACCTTTATGTTTTATGATGCCTTGGTAATGTTCATGATCCCATCATACCTAACTACACAAAGAAAATTTGGATTTTTGCATAATATGGAGTTATTCCGTGCAGCCTGAAATGCCACCTTAAGGTGCCAAATAAGCCTCCGAAGAATTATCTTTCTCGGATGTCTCGGAAGTTCGGAACACTACTTGCGTGCAAGTAAAACTTGCGCCTTGTTCAATTTATGTAATTACCTAACTATTTATTTAACTTGAATGTTTAGGCTAGGTAGGTAAGGTACCTACATTGACCTACAAAATATCTTTTAGAGTAGGTAGGTAGGTAAGTATTCAGCTACGCGCAGGTAAGTGTTACTACTACCAGTAGGGAGGTACCTATTATTATTATTGTGGTATTCGTTTCAGTTTCCTCATTGAATACCTATATGCCTAGAGTATTTAGGTACTTCCATAATAAAACTATATAAAGCATTCAAATAGTTAAGAGTATTCAGTAGTGATACGTATTCGAAAGAGTACGGGCCTAGTATTTAAGTTGTAGGTACTACCTAATCTACCTATAACTACCTACTAGTAGTAGGTAATAAATATTTAACTTAGGTACTTTGGTGACCTATCCTACCTACTTTGTTAACTTTAAAGTAGCAATTACATACTAAACATCCAAGATGAAATTATTGTGGTCTGTGTTGGTTCTTTGCTTAGTAACCGTTGTAGTGAGTGCTGTTGGTAAGTACTACCACATAATGTACTACATACCTACCTATTAATTTTTTGTGCCCATTTTCCCATAATTGGAGCCAAAGGTACTAAAACTTTCAGATTTCTAGACCCAGTAGTTTCAGAGTTGTAAGGTAAAATCGACGTGCATGCTGGTGACGCATGTCACCAGCATGCGGCAAACGCGCTATGAGAGCTTGGGCCCTTTCCCCGCTTCTGGCGGCACTCTAGTTTCCTGATGTCCTCCTTGGCGTATCCGCCAACGTCGAAAGAAGGGTGTTTCTATGTATTATAAGTACATTTTTACATTTTTTTTGTATTTACAAAAAAAATGTACCTATGTACTATGTATTCTATCAGCCATCTTGTTTCCATCGTACAAGCTTTGCTTAGTTTGGGACTAGAAGGCGTTGTGTTAAGTGTCCGTGAATATTTATTTTTTATATTTGATTTTATCAGGTAGTATATCTTTTTTATCTACAAAAACTCAAAGCTTTTGTTGGACTTCCCCACTACTGATTACCTACTAATAGGGTCCAGAATACACCAGTTTAAAAGCTTATTGTATTTCAGGCCCTGAATCTAACCCAAAACCCCCTGGCGATAATATACCAGCTACTGGTGAGTAATAACAACACTGTCGTATCGTGCTACAGACTTTTATAAAGATCTCAGGTTTGTTGGTAGAAAGTGCTTTAGCGGCAAGTGGTAAACCCCCTTTTTACATTCATTTTTTATTGCATTATTAGACTTCCCCACTACCTGGGCCACAACATTAAAAGCTTGTTGTATTTCAGATCCTAAAAACACTGGCGGAAAGACAACTGGTAAGTAATAACAACTAGAGTGTCGTGTCCCAGACTTTCATAAAGATCTCAGGTTTGTTGGTAGAAAATGCATTAGCGGCAAATGATAAACCCTCTTTTCTTCATTCATGATTTTTTTTGCATAACCTAGTACCTACCTAGACTTGCCCACTACTGATTAATAATGTGGGCGACAACATTAATAGCTTGTTGTATTTCAGATCCTGAAACCACTAGCGAAAGTACACCTGGTAAGTAATATAATAACAACCTAGTGTGTCGTGTCGCAGACTTTTATAAAGATCTCAGGTTTATTGGTAGAAAATGCATTAGCGGCAAGTGGTAAACCCTCTTTTTTCATTCATTATTTTTTTTGCATTAGTAGACTTCCTCACTACTGTAATAATGTGGGTCACAACATTAAAAGCCTGTTGTATTTCAGATCCTGAAACCACTAGCGAAAGTACAACTGGTAAGTAATAACAACTACCTACCTAGTGTATCGTGTCGCAGACTTTTTAAAGATCTCAGCTTTATTAGTACCTAGAAAATGCATTAGTGGCGACACTGGTATGATATATTCATTATTTTTGGTAGGTATTGTATTTAGGGTGCACTAGCTTCCGCCCGCGACTTCGTTCGCGTCCCGTTGGATCCCGTTGATTTTTTGGGATAAAAAGTAGCCTATGTGTTAATCCACGTTACTGACAATATTAGGTATATATTCCAAGTTTCATCCAAATAGGAGCAGTAGTTTTTGCGTAAAAGAGGAACAAACTTATGCTCGGTTGTAAACAATAGAATCCTCTGTGACTTCGGGATTCAAGCCCACTCGACATAAAGACAGTGCTTTGTCCCCTCGATTAATATTCTACTATAAATAATAATAATATTGAATAAACTCGTAACTACCCTAGTAAACATTTTTGTATATACCTAAGCTTAGGTTTATTTATTTATTTATTTATACTTTATTGCACAAAATTATAAATTTGTTACAAAGGGTGGACTTAATGCTGAAAGCATTGTCTGCCAGCCAACCCAAACGTGGTGGTGTAATCAGGAGGTTTAGTAGCCTATAAGTTCGACGACGTTGTGTGTCTGTTTGTCTGTGCTCTGCGGGCCTAAGATGCGCACCGCGAGATATTTGTCATGTCGTTCTGTCAAAATGTAAGCGTAGTGGTAATGTTGTCTTTGAATTTTCAACTTTTGACATTTCTGCACGACTATTATCTCGTCCTCAGAGAGGTACCTACGACGACAAAGAAGTGTCAAAAGTGTACATTTTGGCGCATTTTGTCAACATTAGGTACCACAGATAATGCAATAGTTCTTAAACTGGTACAAAATGCTTACATTTTGACAGAACGACATGACAAATATCTCGCGGTGCGCATCTTAGGCCCGCTGGGCTCTTCTTTCTAGCCATTTTCCGTGAAAATTGGTGGTGGAGCCATTTCTAAGTTATATTAATCAGCTCTGAAAACCAGTTTTGAGGAATCTCAGTCATAATTATTATTATTGCTTATTATTATTATTATACATTGATTTGATGAAATGGAGTCCACACTACAAGGTCTGATAGATAATAACCAGTAATGATGAAGAGAATCTATAGTACATTACTGCAGCGGCCCGCAACAGAGGCAATGAGGGAAGAACGTGTAAATGTGGGCCGAGTCGAAGACGAGGCACACATACGTGAGTCCATCATTGCTTAGTTGTGGCCAAGGCTTGTATGTATAGTACTTTTCTCAAAATAATGCGCGGAAATTAAAACTAAGCACCTAGGCAAAAGTTTTTAGTTGAAAATACAATTTCTTTTCAAAACCAATAACGAACATAGAAGTTACAGTGTTCATTTGTTTTTTTTTTCAATAATCAGCTTTCTATTTGAAAGCCTGTTCGAAATTTGAATAAATCTTTGATAAGTTACCTCCTTGGTTGCTATGGAGTAAAAGATCGTTCCATTTTTAAATTACACGACGGATAAGAGTTTTGTATGTAATTTATTTGGCCGCTAAACACGCCGTCAATGGATTTTCATACATTTATTGCCGGCCGCTGCTCGCATGTATTTGGCCAGTACTGCATTTTAGATTTATCTCGAAGAAGGTTGTCAAAATAATGCTTTAATTTCCAAGCATGTTTGAGAAAAATAACTTGTTTTAAGTAAATCAAATTCATTTCAGATGCGACTGGTGGACAAGGGTCTCTGAAGAGTTGCAGCCTCGGCATGTTTGTACTTTTCAGCATACTAGCTGTTACTAGTTATTCTCTTTAAATTATTGTATGAAATTTGGACAGAGCACAGCACACACTGAGAACGAGATCTTTTGGGTTTCACTTTTTTTTTTTTAATTTTGTTCTTTTTATCTTTTGTGTACGTGCGTACCTAATGTTTGTAAGCTGCTATAGCTTAGTTACCTAAACCTAGTGATATAGGTACTATAATACTATATGATATACTTACTATATACTTTATGATATACTATAGAATAACCTATTTATGATCTGTGCTTAAACTAAATTACTTGTACTTACCTACACCTACCTAGTTGTAAAATGAGTAAAGTAGGTAGTTATAAGACGGCAATGTGAAACAATAAATTATTTTCCCCAATTTTCTTGCCTGAAATAACATCAACTTGTTGCAATTTTGATCGATTGGTGCTACCTACTTAGGTAGGTACATAATACAAAAGAAAGCTGAAGGTTAGCCTAGTAGGTAAATGTGTACTAATGTGTAAAAGAAGTACGTACTAACCTCAAAAATCTCTAATTTAAGGTACCTTGGTAGGTAGTTACCTACTCGTTCAGTTTGGAAAGATTTGCCTCCTTATTATAAGTAGGTACCTAGGTTACCTACAAATACAATACATCTGAAATTTCAGAATTTTAAAATCATTTAACAGTTTTACTTCATCCTTACGTAGTTTTCGTCCTCAACCTGCTGATAGATTTAATATTTTGCTTACCTCCATTACCGTAGTCGAAAAAGTAAAGGCACCTGAAAGAATCTACGGAGATCTGAGCAGCAGCGCCACTAGCGGGAAGTTTACATATGACATTTTCATCCCACCATCTCGGAAAGAGTATTTTTGCTCTTCAATATCTGAGTGCAAAAGCCGTTTTTATTCTCTAGTAAATTGAATTTAGAATATCGTGTGCACTAAGTTTGTGAATTAAAAAAAAACATTAAACCTATTTACTGCTACCTCTATGGTGCCGAATATATCATACAACTTTTTTTTAATTTGTTAAAAACTCAGACTCGGAACGGAACCTTCTAGGTGTTCTTTTTTCAATTTGCTTTGTACGCGGTTCTTTACGCGGCATTTTTTCACGTCATTGTTAAACCTTATATTAAAAACAAGAAACTTGAAAACAAGTGAAAAAACTAAAATGAGTGATTCTAGCGACGAGGAAGTTTGTTTGACGCCAACAGAATTGACTGAAACTGTTAATAATGCGCATAATGAGCTTTTTTGCATTTAGTCATTTCCTCGCTGAGGTGGAATGAAAAGTTACGTGTTGCACTCGAGTGCAAAGATTTTTCACCTCGTGCTCTTTTGATTCCCTCGCTAACGCTTAGGATTCTAATTTAGAATCCTTCGCTTGCTCGGTCATCAAAATTGAACACGCGGTTAAAAAGCAACTTTGCACTCTTGTATAACAAATAACTATTTCCATACAAAATATAGGTAGGTGCACGTAAACTTAAGTAAACGGCTAAAAGCTCACATCACATTAGGCACACTGGTAGCTACTGTAGCTAGGTGTGTGTTTGCTACGAACGAGCTACGGTAGCCGCTACGACTGCTGCTACAGAATAGTTCTATAAGAGATAGAGCGTAGGCTTTTGTCCGTAGCCCGTACTTGGTGTGTTTGTAGGTGATAGTATTATATGATCTGTGGTAGAGGTTAGCTACGACTTGAGACTACGATGTCTATTAAAGTAGTTTACGGGCGCGTTAGCCTGCTCCGAGGAGCGAAAAAAAAAAAAAAAAATTACGGGCGCGTGTGTAGTGAAATTGCAGGCTCTTTGTAGCTGGCTACCCATTTGATACCTAATGCGAGTTTTCTTACTGTATTGTTGCAGCGTCACAGCGCAGTTACCTTTAGGTTACCATTGCGTGCCATTGCTAAATTCGTGATGACTCCCTACTCTATAAATAACCATAGCGCTGCTCCGTATATTCACCTGAGTCCACTAAATAGGGATTAAGGTGGTTAAAACGCGATAGAACGCTAACGACAATCGTTCACTCCCATCGGGTTTATCTGGACTGAATTTTATGGCAAGCTTTTTATGCAAAACATATTTTGAGCATTCCAGTTTATATGCCAGTCTGTAAATTGCTCGTTTCGACTTGGCCAATAAAATTAAATTCGCCGGTAGGTACGTAAGGTACTACACCTCAATATTGTTTAGACTCAATTTGCAACTTTTCAATTTGAGTCTAAACAATATTGAGGTGAACCTAAATCCAAAGATAAATAAAAAATGTTTTAGCACTTTGTGAAGTCAAAAGATGAATCAATTTATAGAATTGAAATTTTACTTACTTAGATACTTTTAAAAAGTAGGTACGTAGTGAAAGGATGCTATCTCCCTTGGCGTGGTTTTTATAGAAAATAAAGCATTTATACGTTCAAATCAATATAATCTTTCAAGAATACCACTTTTCTCCACTAAACATCTGTTACGCGCCATCGATACCCTTCGTACATCTTCTTCTTCTTGTTTTATCATTTGCTATAGACTATATAACTGCCACACACGGCATGGGTTAGCCTGACAATATTTAGTAAGCTTTCACTCGGCCAAACTGACCACATTAGGCGACCTCGCATAATTATGAATACAATTAATTATAATAACTACATATTGTTAGAACCTTATTCAATACATATACATAACAAAATTATCCGAACCTTATGAACACACTCATAATAAAATTGACAGCACTTTGTTAGTTATTCGGATTTAGGGTTTCTATTATAATGCAAGTTTATACGAGTAGGTTACATTTATAAACATTATTATAGACATAAATTGTTTCCTATAATCTATCTATAATTTTTAATCAGTAGTCATTTTAGGTATTTTTATCGCTTATCTTAACAAAATACATCGTTGTAAGTCAACGGATCACTTTAGTTGTTGAAGTCAACGAATCACTATATTGCCGTCGCGTCCAACGGGTCACTTTACTATCTCTGTTGCGTCCAACAGATCATTTAGTCTTATATAACTAACAACTTACACCGTTACAATCCAACGGATCACTTTATTGCTGTTGCGTCCAACAGGTCACTTTGCGATCACTGTTGCGTCCAACAGATCATTTCAACTTATAAATAACAAATAACTACCGCCGCAATCCGACAGCTCACTTTAGAAATATCGTTGCGTCCAACGAATCACTTTACATGTATCATCACTTTTTATATCTCTATTATTAATCTGTTGCGTCCAACAGTTCTCTTTATTATCTCTTTTAAACAAGCAATTATAGAATTAATAGAATTATCAATTCACAAAATAATAAATCACTGTGGTATAATTATTTTATATCACTTTAGGAACATAAAATCGCTTTACGAGATCACTTTACAAGTCACTTTATCTGAGATCTCTCTTACATATTTTACAATAATTCACAAATATTAGTGAATGACTCTCTTTTTATAAAACTATCATACACCCTTTTTTTTATATCGAAATTTGTATAAATAGGTATGGCTATTGGCAGTACTTGCTATGTTAGTAATAAATTCAAATCACTCAATCACTTAAATTGTAGTATCACTTTTTTATTAAACTTTTACCGGTACTTTACCTTTTAGAAATTTGTTTCAACTAAGACCCAATTTACTACTTTGAGGTACTCACAATTAAACCCAGAAAGTTTTTTTTTTTTTTTATATATACATATACGTTTTTAATCATTATCAATTAAATTATTAGCAAGTGTTCTCCCATGCGAAAAAATGTAGATGTTGTGAGAATCTTATAGATTGTTCAATAAGATAAGCGAAGCATTATTTTAGTATTCTGTTTATTTTACATTCTGAGCACACGGTCGTACATACTGTTCTTTACACAGTACAGTGCTGCCATTGTATTTGCACAGACTATATACATTAATAATAGATAATATTCCAACACTCCTTCTCAATTTCAAGTCAATGATTTTCTACACAAAAACTACCAAAAACATAAATTGAAATTGTATCAACATGGCAACACTAAAATGACATTACTGCAACATTTTGACAGTTTCACAACTTTGACAACTAATCTGACAATACTATCTAACCTCAAAATATTCAATATCAATAACAATATTATTATCCTAAATTTAACAAATTTGCACCAAAATAGCTGTTGAAAGTGCTACGGACTGTTTTTTCTTTGAAGACCATGAGATCAGGTTGCCTTGGTGATAAATTACCATGCCACTGACACTCTTTCTATCAGTTTTATCACCAGCCCAATCTGCATCTGAAAACGCTGTAATAATAGAGACATTATTATTATTATCTTCTTTCTTCTTATGGAAAGTCAGCTCATAGTGCTGCGTTCCCTTGAGATAGTGCAGTACTCTCTTTCCTGCAGTCCACAAGCTTCTTGTAGGCTTGTCCAGATATCTACTCAGATATGAGGTCGCAAAGGTAATATCCGGTCTACTTATTGTAGCCAGGTAATTCAGGCATCCAATTAACTCTCTGTATGGTACATTACTAATAATTTCTTCATTTTCAGGTACATGACAACTCTCCATTGGTGTCTTTGTTTCTTTACAGTTTGTCATATTAAACTTTTCCAATATATTTTCAATAAACTTTTTCTGAGATATTTTTATTGTGTTTTCATTCTTTGTTATCTCCATGCCTAAGAAACTTCTCAAATTTCCTAAATCCTTAGCTTTGAATTCACTTTGTAACAATTTAATCACTTTTTCAACTTGTTCCTTATTTCCCATTAGCAGTATATCATCTACAAATAGTATCAACCATATTTCTTTTCCTGTGTATAAGCAAATATCATTCTCTGATCTTGGCATATCAATTTTCTCACAAAATTCGTTAAATCTTTCATTCCAACATTTTGGTGATTCTTTCAATCCATAGAGGGCCTTCTTTAGTTTCAGAACAGTTTCCTTTTTCTCAGTAGTTACTCCCTCTGGAACTTCAGATTTCAACTTTTCATTTAAAAATGCGGTGGGTATATCCAACTGCTTGATATCCCAATCATTATTTAAAGCTTGAGATAGTCCCATTCTTATCGTAGTCATTTTTGCCACTGGGGCATACACAAAATCTTCTGCTTCTTGTTGGAACCTTGCTTTTCTTGTTCCATCTGATTTTGTTTTAAATATCCATTTTGTATCTATTGTTTTACATCCTTTTGGTAACTCTGATTCTATCCAGGTTTGTTGTTCTTCTAATGACTTTATTTCTTTCTCTACTGCTGTTTTCCATTCTGTACTTTGCTCTATAGCTTGTTTGTATGTTGTCGGATCATTCCCACTTGAAAATAAGCAATAAGCTTCATATAACTCATAGTCATTTTGATGTTGAGGTTTCTTTACTTCTCTACCTCTCCTTGTACATTCTTTCTCAGTTATCTGTCTCTCTTCTATTTCCAACTGGTCTTTCTTTTGCTCTTTTTCTGCTGTATCATCGATTATTTCTTCCACTATGTATCTCTTAGGTTCTTGTATATTTGATTTTTCTTCATATTTTATATCTGTCCCATCAAATCGAACGTCTCTTGAAATTATAATTTCATCTGTCTTTGGGTCCCATAATTTATAACCGTTTGTGACATACCCTATCATTCTAGCCGGAGTTGCTCTGCTCGACAGCTTGTCTTGTCTAGGCATTATATGCACCCATGCTTTACATCCAAAAACCTTTATCTTTTCCAGATTAAATTCTCTATTCATCACTTTTGCTGGTACTCTATTATTTATCGCAGAACATGGGAATCGATTTATCAAATATGTAGCGGTCAATACAGCACTACCCCATAGGTATCTCGGTAAACATGACTCATCTAAAATTACTCTTGCTTTGTCATATATAGTTCTGTTCATCCTTGCAGCCTTACCATTTTGCTGTGGGCTATAACTTTGGGTGTATTCTATTTTTATTCCTTTATCCCAACAAAATTCTTTCAGTGTTCTTGCTGAAAACTCTCCACCATTATCACATCGAATTCTCTTAACTTTTACTTCATTCTGTCTGTCCATTTCTTTTATGTATGTTATAAGGTTTTCTGTTGCTTCCCACTTGTTTTTCAATAGGTACGTCTGGGTGAAGTGTGAAAAGTCATCAATTATCGTCTGGTAATATCTATTACCCTCTTTAGTAGGTGTTCTCATAGGACCTGCTATATCTGTGTGTATTAATTCACCTATTTTACTTGACCTTGGGTTTTGCAGTCTTCTAAATGGCAATCTTGTAGCTTTATTTTTCATGCATACATCACACATCATATTGCTGTAGGGCAATCTTAATATTGCTAAATTCTTTCTACACATATGTCCAAACCTTTTATGCCATATATTATTTACTTCAATTGTTACTTTGCACTCAGCATTCTCTCTCATTTTCATTTTATTTATTCTAGCTTTGAATGTATATAACTTTCCTTCTTTTGCACCATAGTACAATTTGTTCTTTGCCTTCATTATCAACTTTCCATATTTGAAACTTACTTCCATTCCGTTTTCTACTAGTTTTCCAACTGACATTAGATTTGTGCTCAAACCAGGTACCAAAACAACTTCAATTTTTATTTCTTCATTATTGTAAGTAGCCTCTATAATTCCTTTCTTTCTTGCAACAAGTATTTGACCATTAGCTATATACAATTCATGTGGCAAGTCTTCAACTGTTGTCATACAATCTTCATAAATCTCCTGAATAAAATGGTGTGTAGCACCCGAGTCAACAATAAATGTTATTTGGTCATCGTTTATGCTCTTTACTGTCATTGCTTGTTCTGTTGCAATGAATATCTCTCTATTCTCATTTTCAATTGAATTTGCAGATCCACCTCTGCCTCTTGGACCTCTAAAGCCTCTTCCTCTGCCTCTACTGTTCATTCGGCATTCATATGATTTATGACCTCTGCGTTTACATTTGTAGCATATAATATTTGACGATTGATTCACAAATGATGTTTGGCTTTGTTCTGGTGTTCTTTGATCGTTTGACTTTGTGTTTCTTATTTCATGGTCTAGCAGTTTTGACCTAACAAACTCTAATTTTACATCGGTATTAACCGTCTCGATTGCTGTTATTATATTATTGTACTGTTCATCAAGTCCTGTAAGTAGGTAACATACTTTGTCAGTTTTCTCTATTTTCTCTCCAGAGCATTCCAGTTCTCTTATTATATTGTCAAACTTAGCGAAATATTCCTCAAGACTTCCTTCAGTGTGCTTCAAACTCAGTAATTTTCTTCTAAGTGTTATTTTAGATATGACGGACTTTCTTTGAAATGAACTTTTTAGAACATCCAGCATTTCCTTAGATGTCGACGCATCTTTTACTAAATTCAGATGTCTATCTGTAAGACATTGTACGATTAAACTTTTTGCTTTTGAATCATCCAATAATTTCTTCGGATCTTCAATTTTAGTTGCGCTTGAGATTTCTTTTAAACCTCTTTCTTCCAATAAACATTGTACACGGAACAACCAGTTATCAAATGCTTCGGACTTTAGCTGGGGAAAATTTAGAAGTAATAACCTTTGAGTACACGCACCCACCATCATAATTTATTTCTCCTCTCTATCGTTTAGTTTCTAAACTCTTTTTAGGGTTAAGCTCACCTTTGTACATGACCTATCTTTAAGTTCCCTTTTATGTCACTACTTTTGTGTACAATAAAGAATAAAGAAAGAATAAAGAAAATATGTCGGCATTGCACGAACGCCGAAGTCGCCATCTTTATTGCTGTGCGAAAAAAATAAGCTTTGTTTCTAAACTTATTGTTCACCACTATTTCACTATCCACCAAGCTAATTTTGCATGATTCTCTTAGCGCCCATAACATTTGTTTATAACGCCATTGTGCACCCTGCGTAACTGAATCACAACTTAACGAACTAAACTAAATTAAACTTGGTGCTCTGTTTGAAACAAATTGTTACAAAATTAATTTATAAATGTTGCATACCTTTGCCATAACATAGTCAATAGTATTAGAGCACAAACATTAAAAAATATGAATTTCCATCAATCTTAAAAACTAATATTGTTATAAAAAAATATCTTACTATTCTTACAACTTAACTAAATTTACCTTTCAAAATACCTTTATAATGTTTTAATTGAAGAAGTTGGTACACTACACATGTGCAAAATTAATAATATTTAACTTCTAGGCCTTTACCGTTGGGAACAATTAGAGCTTACTTACAGTTCTTATTATACAACTTCACTAGGCTGATCACACTTATTGGGTACTTATGTACCAGCACTCACACTAACAATAACACTTTAGAACGGTAGGTAAGATTTACACTGAATGTACTCACTCCTCAGATGTTGAATGTTTTTGTCACCTGTGCACTTTACAGCATATAGTTTGGCTCTTAGCTAGGAATAGTATTTACTACATATTGGAAATACTTGCGAGATACGAATGAATGTAACGAAAAACCTTTTCCAACTGCAACTTTTCACTACCGTATGAAACAGCAGTTTTCCATGCCGTTTCTAGCGAAAATTAGTCTATGTAGACAGCGTCGTTTTTTTTTAACTTGTTTTTATACCATTTTCCACTGTAAGTTTTGTATTTTAGTGTTTTTGTCGAGTAAATGTTCAATGGCACTGACCTCTGGGTAATATGTACCTATTACCGTCCAGACTTGTGGTTCTATATCCCCGCTTCTGATTGAAAGGATGCTATCTCCCTTGGCGTGGTTTTTATAGAAAATAAAGCATTTATACGTTCAAATCAATATAATCTTTCAAGAATACCACTTTTCTCCACTAAACATCTGTTACGCGCCATCGATACCCTTCGTACATCTTCTTCTTCTTGTTTTATCATTTGCTATAGACTATATAACTGCCACACACGGCATGGGTTAGCCTGACAATATTTAGTAAGCTTTCACTCGGCCAAACTGACCACATTAGGCGACCTCGCATAATTATGAATACAATTAATTATAATAACTACATATTGTTAGAACCTTATTCAATACATATACATAACAAAATTATCCGAACCTTATGAACACACTCATAATAAAATTGACAGCACTTTGTTAGTTATTCGGATTTAGGGTTTCTATTATAATGCAAGTTTATACGAGTAGGTTACATTTATAAACATTATTATAGACATAAATTGTTTCCTATAATCTATCTATAATTTTTAATCAGTAGTCATTTTAGGTATTTTTATCGCTTATCTTAACAAAATACATCGTTGTAAGTCAACGGATCACTTTAGTTGTTGAAGTCAACGAATCACTATATTGCCGTCGCGTCCAACGGGTCACTTTACTATCTCTGTTGCGTCCAACAGATCATTTAGTCTTATATAACTAACAACTTACACCGTTACAATCCAACGGATCACTTTATTGCTGTTGCGTCCAACAGGTCACTTTGCGATCACTGTTGCGTCCAACAGATCATTTCAACTTATAAATAACAAATAACTACCGCCGCAATCCGACAGCTCACTTTAGAAATATCGTTGCGTCCAACGAATCACTTTACATGTATCATCACTTTTTATATCTCTATTATTAATCTGTTGCGTCCAACAGTTCTCTTTATTATCTCTTTTAAACAAGCAATTATAGAATTAATAGAATTATCAATTCACAAAATAATAAATCACTGTGGTATAATTATTTTATATCACTTTAGGAACATAAAATCGCTTTACGAGATCACTTTACAAGTCACTTTATCTGAGATCTCTCTTACATATTTTACAATAATTCACAAATATTAGTGAATGACTCTCTTTTTATAAAACTATCATACACCCTTTTTTTTATATCGAAATTTGTATAAATAGGTATGGCTATTGGCAGTACTTGCTATGTTAGTAATAAATTCAAATCACTCAATCACTTAAATTGTAGTATCACTTTTTTATTAAACTTTTACCGGTACTTTACCTTTTAGAAATTTGTTTCAACTAAGACCCAATTTACTACTTTGAGGTACTCACAATTAAACCCAGAAAGTTTTTTTTTTTTTTTATATATACATATACGTTTTTAATCATTATCAATTAAATTATTAGCAAGTGTTCTCCCATGCGAAAAAATGTAGATGTTGTGAGAATCTTATAGATTGTTCAATAAGATAAGCGAAGCATTATTTTAGTATTCTGTTTATTTTACATTCTGAGCACACGGTCGTACATACTGTTCTTTACACAGTACAGTGCTGCCATTGTATTTGCACAGACTATATACATTAATAATAGATAATATTCCAACACTCCTTCTCAATTTCAAGTCAATGATTTTCTACACAAAAACTACCAAAAACATAAATTGAAATTGTATCAACATGGCAACACTAAAATGACATTACTGCAACATTTTGACAGTTTCACAACTTTGACAACTAATCTGACAATACTATCTAACCTCAAAATATTCAATATCAATAACAATATTATTATCCTAAATTTAACAAATTTGCACCAAAATAGCTGTTGAAAGTGCTACGGACTGTTTTTTCTTTGAAGACCATGAGATCAGGTTGCCTTGGTGATAAATTACCATGCCACTGACACTCTTTCTATCAGTTTTATCACCAGCCCAATCTGCATCTGAAAACGCTGTAATAATAGAGACATTATTATTATTATCTTCTTTCTTCTTATGGAAAGTCAGCTCATAGTGCTGCGTTCCCTTGAGATAGTGCAGTACTCTCTTTCCTGCAGTCCACAAGCTTCTTGTAGGCTTGTCCAGATATCTACTCAGATATGAGGTCGCAAAGGTAATATCCGGTCTACTTATTGTAGCCAGGTAATTCAGGCATCCAATTAACTCTCTGTATGGTACATTACTAATAATTTCTTCATTTTCAGGTACATGACAACTCTCCATTGGTGTCTTTGTTTCTTTACAGTTTGTCATATTAAACTTTTCCAATATATTTTCAATAAACTTTTTCTGAGATATTTTTATTGTGTTTTCATTCTTTGTTATCTCCATGCCTAAGAAACTTCTCAAATTTCCTAAATCCTTAGCTTTGAATTCACTTTGTAACAATTTAATCACTTTTTCAACTTGTTCCTTATTTCCCATTAGCAGTATATCATCTACAAATAGTATCAACCATATTTCTTTTCCTGTGTATAAGCAAATATCATTCTCTGATCTTGGCATATCAATTTTCTCACAAAATTCGTTAAATCTTTCATTCCAACATTTTGGTGATTCTTTCAATCCATAGAGGGCCTTCTTTAGTTTCAGAACAGTTTCCTTTTTCTCAGTAGTTACTCCCTCTGGAACTTCAGATTTCAACTTTTCATTTAAAAATGCGGTGGGTATATCCAACTGCTTGATATCCCAATCATTATTTAAAGCTTGAGATAGTCCCATTCTTATCGTAGTCATTTTTGCCACTGGGGCATACACAAAATCTTCTGCTTCTTGTTGGAATCCTCTCGCTACCAACCTTGCTTTTCTTGTTCCATCTGATTTTGTTTTAAATATCCATTTTGTATCTATTGTTTTACATCCTTTTGGTAACTCTGATTCTATCCAGGTTTGTTGTTCTTCTAATGACTTTATTTCTTTCTCTACTGCTGTTTTCCATTCTGTACTTTGCTCTATAGCTTGTTTGTATGTTGTCGGATCATTCCCACTTGAAAATAAGCAATAAGCTTCATATAACTCATAGTCATTTTGATGTTGAGGTTTCTTTACTTCTCTACCTCTCCTTGTACATTCTTTCTCAGTTATCTGTCTCTCTTCTATTTCCAACTGGTCTTTCTTTTGCTCTTTTTCTGCTGTATCATCGATTATTTCTTCCACTATGTATCTCTTAGGTTCTTGTATATTTGATTTTTCTTCATATTTTATATCTGTCCCATCAAATCGAACGTCTCTTGAAATTATAATTTCATCTGTCTTTGGGTCCCATAATTTATAACCGTTTGTGACATACCCTATCATTCTAGCCGGAGTTGCTCTGCTCGACAGCTTGTCTTGTCTAGGCATTATATGCACCCATGCTTTACATCCAAAAACCTTTATCTTTTCCAGATTAAATTCTCTATTCATCACTTTTGCTGGTACTCTATTATTTATCGCAGAACATGGGAATCGATTTATCAAATATGTAGCGGTCAATACAGCACTACCCCATAGGTATCTCGGTAAACATGACTCATCTAAAATTACTCTTGCTTTGTCATATATAGTTCTGTTCATCCTTGCAGCCTTACCATTTTGCTGTGGGCTATAACTTTGGGTGTATTCTATTTTTATTCCTTTATCCCAACAAAATTCTTTCAGTGTTCTTGCTGTAAACTCTCCACCATTATCACATCGAATTCTCTTAACTTTTACTTCATTCTGTCTGTCCATTTCTTTTATGTATGTTATAAGGTTTTCTGTTGCTTCCCACTTGTTTTTCAATAGGTACGTCTGGGTGAAGTGTGAAAAGTCATCAATTATCGTCTGGTAATATCTATTACCCTCTTTAGTAGGTGTTCTCATAGGACCTGCTATATCTGTGTGTATTAATTCACCTATTTTACTTGACCTTGGGTTTTGCAGTCTTCTAAATGGCAATCTTGTAGCTTTATTTTTCATGCATACATCACACATCATATTGCTGTAGGGCAATCTTAATATTGCTAAATTCTTTCTACACATATGTCCAAACCTTTTATGCCATATATTATTTACTTCAATTGTTACTTTGCACTCAGCATTCTCTCTCATTTTCATTTTATTTATTCTAGCTTTGAATGTATATAACTTTCCTTCTTTTGCACCATAGTACAATTTGTTCTTTGCCTTCATTATCAACTTTCCATATTTGAAACTTACTTCCATTCCGTTTTCTACTAGTTTTCCAACTGACATTAGATTTGTGCTCAAACCAGGTACCAAAACAACTTCAATTTTTATTTCTTCATTATTGTAAGTAGCCTCTATAATTCCTTTCTTTCTTGCAACAAGTATTTGACCATTAGCTATTTTTATATACAATTCATGTGGCAAGTCTTCAACTGTTGTCATACAATCTTCATAAATCTCCTGAATAAAATGGTGTGTAGCACCCGAGTCAACAATAAATGTTATTTGGTCATCGTTTATGCTCTTTACTGTCATTGCTTGTTCTGTTGCAATGAATATCTCTCTATTCTCATTTTCAATTGAATTTGCAGATCCACCTCTGCCTCTTGGACCTCTAAAGCCTCTTCCTCTGCCTCTACTGTTCATTCGGCATTCATATGATTTATGACCTCTGCGTTTACATTTGTAGCATATAATATTTGACGATTGATTCACAAATGATGTTTGGCTTTGTTCTGGTGTTCTTTGATCGTTTGACTTTGTGTTTCTTATTTCATGGTCTAGCAGTTTTGACCTAACAAACTCTAATTTTACATCGGTATTAACCGTCTCGATTGCTGTTATTATATTATTGTACTGTTCATCAAGTCCTGTAAGTAGGTAACATACTTTGTCAGTTTTCTCTATTTTCTCTCCAGAGCATTCCAGTTCTCTTATTATATTGTCAAACTTAGCGAAATATTCCTCAAGACTTCCTTCAGTGTGCTTCAAACTCAGTAATTTTCTTCTAAGTGTTATTTTAGATATGACGGACTTTCTTTGAAATGAACTTTTTAGAACATCCAGCATTTCCTTAGATGTCGACGCATCTTTTACTAAATTCAGATGTCTATCTGTAAGACATTGTACGATTAAACTTTTTGCTTTTGAATCATCCAATAATTTCTTCGGATCTTCAATTTTAGTTGCGCTTGAGATTTCTTTTAAACCTCTTTCTTCCAATAAACATTGTACACGGAACAACCAGTTATCAAATGCTTCGGACTTTAGCTGGGGAAAATTTAGAAGTAATAACCTTTGAGTACACGCACCCACCATCATAATTTATTTCTCCTCTCTATCGTTTAGTTTCTAAACTCTTTTTAGGGTTAAGCTCACCTTTGTACATGACCTATCTTTAAGTTCCCTTTTATGTCACTACTTTTGTGTACAATAAAGAATAAAGAAAGAATAAAGAAAATATGTCGGCATTGCACGAACGCCGAAGTCGCCATCTTTATTGCTGTGCGAAAAAAATAAGCTTTGTTTCTAAACTTATTGTTCACCACTATTTCACTATCCACCAAGCTAATTTTGCATGATTCTCTTAGCGCCCATAACATTTGTTTATAACGCCATTGTGCACCCTGCGTAACTGAATCACAACTTAACGAACTAAACTAAATTAAACTTGGTGCTCTGTTTGAAACAAATTGTTACAAAATTAATTTATAAATGTTGCATACCTTTGCCATAACATAGTCAATAGTATTAGAGCACAAACATTAAAAAATATGAATTTCCATCAATCTTAAAAACTAATATTGTTATAAAAAAATATCTTACTATTCTTACAACTTAACTAAATTTACCTTTCAAAATACCTTTATAATGTTTTAATTGAAGAAGTTGGTACACTACACATGTGCAAAATTAATAATATTTAACTTCTAGGCCTTTACCGTTGGGAACAATTAGAGCTTACTTACAGTTCTTATTATACAACTTCACTAGGCTGATCACACTTATTGGGTACTTATGTACCAGCACTCACACTAACAATAACACTTTAGAACGGTAGGTAAGATTTACACTGAATGTACTCACTCCTCAGATGTTGAATGTTTTTGTCACCTGTGCACTTTACAGCATATAGTTTGGCTCTTAGCTAGGAATAGTATTTACTACATATTGGAAATACTTGCGAGATACGAATGAATGTAACGAAAAACCTTTTCCAACTGCAACTTTTCACTACCGTATGAAACAGCAGTTTTCCATGCCGTTTCTAGCGAAAATTAGTCTATGTAGACAGCGTCGTTTTTTTTTAACTTGTTTTTATACCATTTTCCACTGTAAGTTTTGTATTTTAGTGTTTTTGTCGAGTAAATGTTCAATGGCACTGACCTCTGGGTAATATGTACCTATTACCGTCCAGACTTGTGGTTCTATATCCCCGCTTCTGATTGAAAGGATGCTATCTCCCTTGGCGTGGTTTTTATAGAAAATAAAGCATTTATACGTTCAAATCAATATAATCTTTCAAGAATACCACTTTTCTCCACTAAACATCTGTTACGCGCCATCGATACCCTTCGTACATCTTCTTCTTCTTGTTTTATCATTTGCTATAGACTATATAACTGCCACACACGGCATGGGTTAGCCTGACAATATTTAGTAAGCTTTCACTCGGCCAAACTGACCACATTAGGCGACCTCGCATAATTATGAATACAATTAATTATAATAACTACATATTGTTAGAACCTTATTCAATACATATACATAACAAAATTATCCGAACCTTATGAACACACTCATAATAAAATTGACAGCACTTTGTTAGTTATTCGGATTTAGGGTTTCTATTATAATGCAAGTTTATACGAGTAGGTTACATTTATAAACATTATTATAGACATAAATTGTTTCCTATAATCTATCTATAATTTTTAATCAGTAGTCATTTTAGGTATTTTTATCGCTTATCTTAACAAAATACATCGTTGTAAGTCAACGGATCACTTTAGTTGTTGAAGTCAACGAATCACTATATTGCCGTCGCGTCCAACGGGTCACTTTACTATCTCTGTTGCGTCCAACAGATCATTTAGTCTTATATAACTAACAACTTACACCGTTACAATCCAACGGATCACTTTATTGCTGTTGCGTCCAACAGGTCACTTTGCGATCACTGTTGCGTCCAACAGATCATTTCAACTTATAAATAACAAATAACTACCGCCGCAATCCGACAGCTCACTTTAGAAATATCGTTGCGTCCAACGAATCACTTTACATGTATCATCACTTTTTATATCTCTATTATTAATCTGTTGCGTCCAACAGTTCTCTTTATTATCTCTTTTAAACAAGCAATTATAGAATTAATAGAATTATCAATTCACAAAATAATAAATCACTGTGGTATAATTATTTTATATCACTTTAGGAACATAAAATCGCTTTACGAGATCACTTTACAAGTCACTTTATCTGAGATCTCTCTTACATATTTTACAATAATTCACAAATATTAGTGAATGACTCTCTTTTTATAAAACTATCATACACCCTTTTTTTTATATCGAAATTTGTATAAATAGGTATGGCTATTGGCAGTACTTGCTATGTTAGTAATAAATTCAAATCACTCAATCACTTAAATTGTAGTATCACTTTTTTATTAAACTTTTACCGGTACTTTACCTTTTAGAAATTTGTTTCAACTAAGACCCAATTTACTACTTTGAGGTACTCACAATTAAACCCAGAAAGTTTTTTTTTTTTTTTATATATACATATACGTTTTTAATCATTATCAATTAAATTATTAGCAAGTGTTCTCCCATGCGAAAAAATGTAGATGTTGTGAGAATCTTATAGATTGTTCAATAAGATAAGCGAAGCATTATTTTAGTATTCTGTTTATTTTACATTCTGAGCACACGGTCGTACATACTGTTCTTTACACAGTACAGTGCTGCCATTGTATTTGCACAGACTATATACATTAATAATAGATAATATTCCAACACTCCTTCTCAATTTCAAGTCAATGATTTTCTACACAAAAACTACCAAAAACATAAATTGAAATTGTATCAACATGGCAACACTAAAATGACATTACTGCAACATTTTGACAGTTTCACAACTTTGACAACTAATCTGACAATACTATCTAACCTCAAAATATTCAATATCAATAACAATATTATTATCCTAAATTTAACAAATTTGCACCAAAATAGCTGTTGAAAGTGCTACGGACTGTTTTTTCTTTGAAGACCATGAGATCAGGTTGCCTTGGTGATAAATTACCATGCCACTGACACTCTTTCTATCAGTTTTATCACCAGCCCAATCTGCATCTGAAAACGCTGTAATAATAGAGACATTATTATTATTATCTTCTTTCTTCTTATGGAAAGTCAGCTCATAGTGCTGCGTTCCCTTGAGATAGTGCAGTACTCTCTTTCCTGCAGTCCACAAGCTTCTTGTAGGCTTGTCCAGATATCTACTCAGATATGAGGTCGCAAAGGTAATATCCGGTCTACTTATTGTAGCCAGGTAATTCAGGCATCCAATTAACTCTCTGTATGGTACATTACTAATAATTTCTTCATTTTCAGGTACATGACAACTCTCCATTGGTGTCTTTGTTTCTTTACAGTTTGTCATATTAAACTTTTCCAATATATTTTCAATAAACTTTTTCTGAGATATTTTTATTGTGTTTTCATTCTTTGTTATCTCCATGCCTAAGAAACTTCTCAAATTTCCTAAATCCTTAGCTTTGAATTCACTTTGTAACAATTTAATCACTTTTTCAACTTGTTCCTTATTTCCCATTAGCAGTATATCATCTACAAATAGTATCAACCATATTTCTTTTCCTGTGTATAAGCAAATATCATTCTCTGATCTTGGCATATCAATTTTCTCACAAAATTCGTTAAATCTTTCATTCCAACATTTTGGTGATTCTTTCAATCCATAGAGGGCCTTCTTTAGTTTCAGAACAGTTTCCTTTTTCTCAGTAGTTACTCCCTCTGGAACTTCAGATTTCAACTTTTCATTTAAAAATGCGGTGGGTATATCCAACTGCTTGATATCCCAATCATTATTTAAAGCTTGAGATAGTCCCATTCTTATCGTAGTCATTTTTGCCACTGGGGCATACACAAAATCTTCTGCTTCTTGTTGGAATCCTCTCGCTACCAACCTTGCTTTTCTTGTTCCATCTGATTTTGTTTTAAATATCCATTTTGTATCTATTGTTTTACATCCTTTTGGTAACTCTGATTCTATCCAGGTTTGTTGTTCTTCTAATGACTTTATTTCTTTCTCTACTGCTGTTTTCCATTCTGTACTTTGCTCTATAGCTTGTTTGTATGTTGTCGGATCATTCCCACTTGAAAATAAGCAATAAGCTTCATATAACTCATAGTCATTTTGATGTTGAGGTTTCTTTACTTCTCTACCTCTCCTTGTACATTCTTTCTCAGTTATCTGTCTCTCTTCTATTTCCAACTGGTCTTTCTTTTGCTCTTTTTCTGCTGTATCATCGATTATTTCTTCCACTATGTATCTCTTAGGTTCTTGTATATTTGATTTTTCTTCATATTTTATATCTGTCCCATCAAATCGAACGTCTCTTGAAATTATAATTTCATCTGTCTTTGGGTCCCATAATTTATAACCGTTTGTGACATACCCTATCATTCTAGCCGGAGTTGCTCTGCTCGACAGCTTGTCTTGTCTAGGCATTATATGCACCCATGCTTTACATCCAAAAACCTTTATCTTTTCCAGATTAAATTCTCTATTCATCACTTTTGCTGGTACTCTATTATTTATCGCAGAACATGGGAATCGATTTATCAAATATGTAGCGGTCAATACAGCACTACCCCATAGGTATCTCGGTAAACATGACTCATCTAAAATTACTCTTGCTTTGTCATATATAGTTCTGTTCATCCTTGCAGCCTTACCATTTTGCTGTGGGCTATAACTTTGGGTGTATTCTATTTTTATTCCTTTATCCCAACAAAATTCTTTCAGTGTTCTTGCTGTAAACTCTCCACCATTATCACATCGAATTCTCTTAACTTTTACTTCATTCTGTCTGTCCATTTCTTTTATGTATGTTATAAGGTTTTCTGTTGCTTCCCACTTGTTTTTCAATAGGTACGTCTGGGTGAAGTGTGAAAAGTCATCAATTATCGTCTGGTAATATCTATTACCCTCTTTAGTAGGTGTTCTCATAGGACCTGCTATATCTGTGTGTATTAATTCACCTATTTTACTTGACCTTGGGTTTTGCAGTCTTCTAAATGGCAATCTTGTAGCTTTATTTTTCATGCATACATCACACATCATATTGCTGTAGGGCAATCTTAATATTGCTAAATTCTTTCTACACATATGTCCAAACCTTTTATGCCATATATTATTTACTTCAATTGTTACTTTGCACTCAGCATTCTCTCTCATTTTCATTTTATTTATTCTAGCTTTGAATGTATATAACTTTCCTTCTTTTGCACCATAGTACAATTTGTTCTTTGCCTTCATTATCAACTTTCCATATTTGAAACTTACTTCCATTCCGTTTTCTACTAGTTTTCCAACTGACATTAGATTTGTGCTCAAACCAGGTACCAAAACAACTTCAATTTTTATTTCTTCATTATTGTAAGTAGCCTCTATAATTCCTTTCTTTCTTGCAACAAGTATTTGACCATTAGCTATTTTTATATACAATTCATGTGGCAAGTCTTCAACTGTTGTCATACAATCTTCATAAATCTCCTGAATAAAATGGTGTGTAGCACCCGAGTCAACAATAAATGTTATTTGGTCATCGTTTATGCTCTTTACTGTCATTGCTTGTTCTGTTGCAATGAATATCTCTCTATTCTCATTTTCAATTGAATTTGCAGATCCACCTCTGCCTCTTGGACCTCTAAAGCCTCTTCCTCTGCCTCTACTGTTCATTCGGCATTCATATGATTTATGACCTCTGCGTTTACATTTGTAGCATATAATATTTGACGATTGATTCACAAATGATGTTTGGCTTTGTTCTGGTGTTCTTTGATCGTTTGACTTTGTGTTTCTTATTTCATGGTCTAGCAGTTTTGACCTAACAAACTCTAATTTTACATCGGTATTAACCGTCTCGATTGCTGTTATTATATTATTGTACTGTTCATCAAGTCCTGTAAGTAGGTAACATACTTTGTCAGTTTTCTCTATTTTCTCTCCAGAGCATTCCAGTTCTCTTATTATATTGTCAAACTTAGCGAAATATTCCTCAAGACTTCCTTCAGTGTGCTTCAAACTCAGTAATTTTCTTCTAAGTGTTATTTTAGATATGACGGACTTTCTTTGAAATGAACTTTTTAGAACATCCAGCATTTCCTTAGATGTCGACGCATCTTTTACTAAATTCAGATGTCTATCTGTAAGACATTGTACGATTAAACTTTTTGCTTTTGAATCATCCAATAATTTCTTCGGATCTTCAATTTTAGTTGCGCTTGAGATTTCTTTTAAACCTCTTTCTTCCAATAAACATTGTACACGGAACAACCAGTTATCAAATGCTTCGGACTTTAGCTGGGGAAAATTTAGAAGTAATAACCTTTGAGTACACGCACCCACCATCATAATTTATTTCTCCTCTCTATCGTTTAGTTTCTAAACTCTTTTTAGGGTTAAGCTCACCTTTGTACATGACCTATCTTTAAGTTCCCTTTTATGTCACTACTTTTGTGTACAATAAAGAATAAAGAAAGAATAAAGAAAATATGTCGGCATTGCACGAACGCCGAAGTCGCCATCTTTATTGCTGTGCGAAAAAAATAAGCTTTGTTTCTAAACTTATTGTTCACCACTATTTCACTATCCACCAAGCTAATTTTGCATGATTCTCTTAGCGCCCATAACATTTGTTTATAACGCCATTGTGCACCCTGCGTAACTGAATCACAACTTAACGAACTAAACTAAATTAAACTTGGTGCTCTGTTTGAAACAAATTGTTACAAAATTAATTTATAAATGTTGCATACCTTTGCCATAACATAGTCAATAGTATTAGAGCACAAACATTAAAAAATATGAATTTCCATCAATCTTAAAAACTAATATTGTTATAAAAAAATATCTTACTATTCTTACAACTTAACTAAATTTACCTTTCAAAATACCTTTATAATGTTTTAATTGAAGAAGTTGGTACACTACACATGTGCAAAATTAATAATATTTAACTTCTAGGCCTTTACCGTTGGGAACAATTAGAGCTTACTTACAGTTCTTATTATACAACTTCACTAGGCTGATCACACTTATTGGGTACTTATGTACCAGCACTCACACTAACAATAACACTTTAGAACGGTAGGTAAGATTTACACTGAATGTACTCACTCCTCAGATGTTGAATGTTTTTGTCACCTGTGCACTTTACAGCATATAGTTTGGCTCTTAGCTAGGAATAGTATTTACTACATATTGGAAATACTTGCGAGATACGAATGAATGTAACGAAAAACCTTTTCCAACTGCAACTTTTCACTACCGTATGAAACAGCAGTTTTCCATGCCGTTTCTAGCGAAAATTAGTCTATGTAGACAGCGTCGTTTTTTTTTAACTTGTTTTTATACCATTTTCCACTGTAAGTTTTGTATTTTAGTGTTTTTGTCGAGTAAATGTTCAATGGCACTGACCTCTGGGTAATATGTACCTATTACCGTCCAGACTTGTGGTTCTATATCCCCGCTTCTGATTGAAAGGATGCTATCTCCCTTGGCGTGGTTTTTATAGAAAATAAAGCATTTATACGTTCAAATCAATATAATCTTTCAAGAATACCACTTTTCTCCACTAAACATCTGTTACGCGCCATCGATACCCTTCGTACATCTTCTTCTTCTTGTTTTATCATTTGCTATAGACTATATAACTGCCACACACGGCATGGGTTAGCCTGACAATATTTAGTAAGCTTTCAGTAGGTATTTAATCAATACCTATTCACAGTCGACTAATCACTGTAATAATGAAAACGCATTAAAATTGTAAAAAATTGTGAGGCTCTTTGCTCCGACTTTGAAGTAGGTAATAGGTAAGTAGGTAATAGGTACCTAGGTAATGCAGCGTCAGAATCCAAATCATATTTCAGAAAGGTCAACTCCAGCCTTATTTATTCCCAAGAGTGCGCTCGTAAACAGAACAAATAGAAATTACTCTCGAGAGGGATCTTCATCGTCACAAGGGGACGTCATTATGTATGTAAATACGTATTTCCCTCTGCATTCCCGAGAGAAGGGTTTGGTCTTGCCAGCTATTTTTCTTCCATTTTATTTATTAGGGTACAAAGTTAGACCTACTGCTTTGCTGGCAATTTAATGTGGATGTTAAGGTCGGCTTGACGCTTCATAAAGATACCTATTTGAGATCGTAAAGTTCGATGCTTACTTGACCTATGAAGCAGACCGAATGACACGTGGTCCGACACGGGTTACTCGGGCTGCCACTTCATTATCTTGAGTTTTTTACGTTTAATTAGAATCTTGTGAATCAGAATAATATATTTGGATAACTGTGACAATTTCACTAAGCTAGCATTCATGGTTTCCACGATAATCAAGTTTTTATACCTAGATGATTTTTGCTCACCACTATATTTTCTAGATTTTTTAGTAAGCTCCAAATACACACATTATAACAATGAGAGTAGGTAAGTTTTATGAACCACCTACCTACTCTCAT
Source organism: Eulithis testata (assembly GCA_947507515.1). Classification (NCBI taxonomy): domain Eukaryota; kingdom Metazoa; phylum Arthropoda; class Insecta; order Lepidoptera; family Geometridae; genus Eulithis; species Eulithis testata. Next base: position 5,683,201 of record OX382199.1, on the reverse strand, counting down.
TGTAAACACGAGGGGGTGCTAGAAGTACCTACCTACCTGGTAGGTACCTGGAATAATTTAGTAGATATCATACCCACCTTAGCAAATCATAAATAAAAAAAAACACAAGTAAAAACTACATTAGCAAAAAAGTGAAGGCATTCTCTACCTACTGTTAGATACGTATAAAATTTAGGGGCATTCCTCGAACCGCACCTAAATGAATCGCACCTAGGCGAAACGCACCCAAGTACTTCCTCGAACCGCACCTATTTGGGTGCGGTTCAAACAGTAGGTATAAATGTTAAGTTTTACTTCCTCGAACCGCACCTATGACAATTTAGGGTCTAGTGATGGGGTAAGCAAGTATTATTCACATTTTAATGCATACTTAATTAACTTATTAAAGCGTTATCGACTAGTTAAATTAATGTTAATAACTCCCGCAGCAGCGCACGCGCTGTGTAAGGGAAACGGTGACTCATAGCGAGCGTAGCGCACACCGGCTTAGTGTAGATTTGAATGCATTTGACGAGTCCATCCGATTACAGCCGAAAGCTCGCGAGCCTTGTTTACGTCGCATGAACGACACTCGTACCTAATTTGTTTAGTTTAAGTTTTACTGATCACCGGTCCTTACGCAATGGACTAATGTTTTCGTGTTTGTCAATGTGAAAATAATCAGTTGTGCTATAGTTACATGTGTTTAGTAACTAATTAAACATGGAACCCACGCCGTCGACATCAACTGCACCTGCCGAAAGATCATTTGATTATATCACAAGCAGAAAAAGAAAACAAACTATAGTTTTTGATAAGAGACGTCATAGAAAATGTGGACAATATAAAGGCGGAGGCACATTATGGCGGTGCACTGTCAAAGCTTGTCACGGATGCTTAACTCTGAACAGCCGTGAAGAACTGATTAAAGTCAAAGAATATAGCTGTCCCTTTGATAGTTCCCCTTCCAACTTACAACTTAAGCATGTTATGGATGACCTAAAAGAAAATGTTATATCATCAAATGAGCCAATACCCACCTTATATAAGTCGAAGGTGGATGAAGTCCTTGACAAGAGGCTTAATGTGGTAGTAAACATACCAGATTTTAATAAAATAAAAACGGGCCTCTACAACAGAAGAAACAGATATCACGGAGTAGAGCGTCTATTCGCAAAAACTCCAAAAGATGTCCAAAAAGGTAGCTAGAGAAACTTACTTGTTGTAGAGGCTCGTTTTTATTTCATTAAAATCTGGTATGTTTACTACCACATTAAGCCCCTTGTCAAGGACTTCATCCACCTTCGACTTATATAAGGTGGGTATTGGCTCATTTGATGATATAACATTTTCTTTTAGGTCATCCATAACATGCTTAAGTTGTAAGTTGGAAGGGGAACTATCAAAGGGACAGCTATGTTCTTTGACTTTAATAAGTTCTTCACGGCTGTTCAGAGTTAAGCATCCGTGACAAGCTTTGACAGTGCACCGCCATAATGTGCCTCCGCCTTTATATTGTCCACATTTTCTATGACGTCTCTTATCAAAAACTATAGTTTGTTTTCCTTTTCTGCTTGTGATATAATCAAATGATCTTTCGGCAGGTGCAGTTGATGTCGACGGCGTGGGTTCCATGTTTAATTAGTTACTAAACACATGTAACTATAGCACAACTGATTATTTTCACATTGACAAACACGAAAACATTAGTCCATTGCGTAAGGACCGGTGATCAGTAAAACTTAAACTAAACAAATTAGGTACGAGTGTCGTTCATGCGACGTAAACAAGGCTCGCGAGCTTTCGGCTGTAATCGGATGGACTCGTCAAATGCATTCAAATCTACACTAAGCCGGTGTGCGCTACGCTCGCTATGAGTCACCGTTTCCCTTACATAGCGCGTGCGCTGCTGCGGGAGTTATTAACATTAATTTAACTAGTCGATAACGCTTTAATAAGTTAATTAAGTATGCATTAAAATGTGAATAAAACTTGCTTACCCCATCACTAGACCCTAAATTGTCATAGGTGCGGTTCGAGGAAGTAAAACTTAACATTTATACCTACTGTTTGAACCGCACCCAAATAGGTGCGGTTCGAGGAAGTACTTGGGTGCGTTTCGCCTAGGTGCGATTCATTTAGGTGCGGTTCGAGGAATGCCCCAAAATTTAACTTAGTTAATAATTTAATTAGGTAGGTTTTATCATTGATAATCAAGGTAGGTTTTATCATTGGTCGTTTGTGGCCGGTTTACCTACACAAAATGATAATATTGCTATTTTTACAGCAATAGGTATACTTACACGATTTATAACTAACTATTTTGTTTTTTGTTAGTAGGTACCTTCCTAATTAATAATGTAGGTACCTACCTAATTTGTTAGATGAGGATACCAACATGGATAACCTATTTGTCCCTATTCTATGTAATGGTACCTACCTATCTACGTCTTATACATTTATGTACCTATTACCAATTATAAGTATAGGTAATGGTAAGTATAAATAAACGCTGACATAGGTAACGTGTTTCCCAACCACACTATTTACCTACTCACTCAATAAGGTCTTAGGAAGGCAGCCTCCCCTACTTTAGTGGCGGGTTGCAAGCGCAACCCGCCACTAAAGTAAAATGACGACGCACTCGGAGCGGCGACGCACACTTACGGACAGGTTCTGACTTGCAAGCCGGCCCCTTCCCTCCGAGGGACCACGCCGCTAATACTAACCGTCTCCGAGTTATTGAACTTGTTTCTATTGACCCGTGTTTCTATTGACCCCAGCCTCCCCTAGAGCTGCGGACTTTTCGGCTACCGCTGCACTTGCCACCGCACTCCAACATTACCTACTGTATCAAAAGTTTTGTAGCAATGTCAAGGGTTCGATATCTTGATGGGTAACTCCCATTTGTTCTATAGGACTGTTTTTAAAAAAAGCATTAGGTGAGTACCTACCTACTTATAATACAATTATAAGATTTAGGTACCTACTACGTAAAGTATTGTAGTACGCCCGGCATGGGTAAACTGTTGAAACACTACACTATCTTTAAGATCTCTTTTTTACACAGTTTTACAATAAATGATTCTTATTCTTATTAAAACCATTTTTATCCCTGTAGTTCCACGGTACGACTATTGAAACTAGCCCATTAGGGCTAGTTTTCGTTTCAATATTCCTACCCAAATGGAAGTTTCAACAGTTCTAGACGTAACAGTTCTATAGAACAAATGGGAGCCACCCATCTTGATAATGTATATTAAAATTGTTTAAAAAATGGGTTCTGTGAATTCGGGTAAGAAGTCGCGGATAACAGCTTCGATATTTTTTTCAATTTGTTTCATAGTAGCTGTAGCCGCTGTAGGTACCTATACACAGTGTAACATAATTACCCTATAAGTCCAAAGGGGGCGTATTTTACAGGTCATGGCGAACAGTGTTTGTTCTACGACTTTTGAGATTTCGAAGTTTTACATTGATGAAATGAGCTCGTAACTGTTGCTTAAAATGTACCTACGCTATGTACCTTCACACAGCTAGCGCGTGCGTGCGACGTTGTAGGATGCTACCTACGTGTGCATGAGTGTGTACGGTTTTACGCAAATGGTAATAAAACACTTACGGTTGTTGAAAATTTCTAAAATGATAAAAGTTGTACTTATGTATGAAAATTTCAATTACGATTTATTGACCCTTTGCACATGTCCAAGCACTCAGGTGGTCGGTCTGATTACGCCCCCTTCGGGCTTATTGCGTAATTATGTTACACCTTGTATAGTTCGATCCTTCCTATCCTCGCGACTTGAAAAACTGCGAAGGTTTGTTGTTCAGTTGCACGTTTTTTTTTAATAAGAACGTCGAAGATGGGCATGATCACAGTCAAACGAGCATGGGCAAATGTTTGTTAAACAACTAGTAGTTCGCCCCGAACTGAGATCTCGTGGTAGGTCAAGCAAGAGGTAGTAAAGATACGAGGGTCCAAATGAAATAAAAAAAAATGTCGTACTAAAATATCACATGGGGTGTCATATGATAGCGCTTTGCTTTTAGACATTACAAAACCGGTCCTATTTTTATTCTAGGTTAAATAGTTTTTGAGTTGTTGTAAAAAATTTTATTTATCGATGAATAACACCCCACTTGATATTTTGGTACGACTTTATTTATTTTTACTTCCTTTGAAACCTCATAATTTTCCAACCCCTTGACCGATTTACTTTATTTTTCAAACCAGTAAAACTTAAGAGTACTATCCGTATACCTAGCAAATTCAGTGAAGATCGGTTATGCGGTTCAAAAGATCTCGACAAACAAACATACAAACATGCAAAGCATTTTTGCCAAGTTGTCACTAAGATCTCCGTTCGCTTCGCTCACTCGATCAAATATAATTTTACAATCGTAAACAATGCACTACTTAGTAGTAATGTAAAGAAAGGTGGGACTAGTGTGGTGCCTTGAGGAATGCCGAACTAAGGTATCTGCACCTACATAATAGGGGTTTTCAATAACAAACGCTTGGAGATGAAAGCTTTTATGGATCGTCAATAGGAAATTATAGCCTCGACCGGTGCGGGTGCGGGTCGTTCTCAATTCGTATTTACTGTCAATATCGGAAGCGACAATGTTGCTCTGGCGACTATTTGACGATGCCCGTGTCACTATTTGTGAGAAGAAAAGAAGCTATCGACCCGTACATAAGCAAACATATTGATTGAATCAATCATTTTATTTCTTCAAATATACTATGGTAGGAAATCTTCTAGCTATCCTAGGATCTGCCTAGGTAATAAATAATTATGATTACTAGGTACATACTGCCTTAGCCATGTAGGCAATTTGCTCGTTGAATTAGAGAAGTGTCGAAGTTTAATCAAACAATGAGAGGAAGTGAGGTAGATATTCGAATGAAAGGGAATTCGTCTTCACAACGTCAAAGAAAGGCGCAGTTAGGAGGCGTTGAGTAGGTACTTACACAGATCCTTTTCGCCCTTTGTATAAGTTCTTATAATTAACTTGGAGGACGGACGCAGCCGTCTTCAGACTTTCCTGATTGTTATCTCACAAGTTTTGAGAAGTGGTCGGAATGAGATCAAAGATTTGAAAAAAATATTGTGCTTAAAATGAACTTACCTATGACATAACTTATTTAAATCTGTAAAATTATGTCTAAAAGGACCTTCAAATCAAGATACCTACATCTTCGTTAGGTACCTACCTAGATATTTTCTATTAGAACCGCTATTGATTGAGTTTTTGAGACAAAACACCTAGGTATCCTATTGAAATAGTCTGCTACTAAAAATTACCTAGTAATATTTTTTTGGAATATTGGTAGTAGGAGGTAGGTAAATGAAATCAAAAGATAACCTTAGCTTTGTTTAATTCTATCCGCTTATTTTGCTTAATTTTTAATCCACTTATTTGGACACCAATTTAATGAACATTTTTTATAGTGATTCATCCATAAAAGTCGTAATACAAATCATTATTCGATTTTGACCTCAGTAAGTTGGTTCTAGTAGCATATACAGCTCATTATGCCGTCACAGATGCCTCTGATGTAGTTCAGGCGCTGGCACCGGTCGCTGCAGTCAACACTGTTACAGTTCTTGGGAAAGCTCAGAATGGATGAATCGTCATCTGTAATTAAGCTATGTTTTATTCGTATATCGAAGAGCCGATTTACAGTCTCATAAGCTACACTACACCGGAGAACTTCTACGAGTCATGCCATTGCAAAACAATTTACCTAATGGTTTCATGTACTTAGAGCGAACTCGGCTACTAACCTTTGTTACTGTTATCTTCATGATTATTCTCAATATCCCGTTGGAGGATGCTTCGACGATCATTGTTTTCTGAAAAATATTTTTGTGCATTAAGTAAGAACCTAGGTAAGAATTAAGTATATAGTTTTTGCAAAAACTGAATTAGGCACCTATTTAGGTTGGCGTTTCAAGAAGACAAATATAATCTGGGTAGTTGCCTAATTGGATAGTTGTCTTCATGAACCAAGTAACAGTAGAACAGCATAATAACGGCTTGGAAGAAATCATGCAGTGGCGCACCTTCGAGAGGTTTGATGTAACTACAGTAGCAACTGTCCCCGAAACACCACCCTTCAGCATAACCGAGGTTGCGACACAATTGGTCACAAGCTGTGAAATCACAGGCAGTGCTCACTAGTCTCGTCTGATCTGCAAATGAACCCCTAGTTTACTCACTATAAAAGTAAGTTATATGATTGAAGTCAATTTACTTAGGTATTATGCTATGCACCTACAAGATAGTAAAGATGTAAAAACATAAATGACTAGCGGCTCGTCCCGGCTTCGCACAGGTATTTTTAACAAAAATTTCTTAAGTACTAAGTAATTTTGTAGGTAATTTTTTTACACTTTGGGTTAGTACATAATTGGAGTTTAGTGTGTAACATTGGTGATTACCGCCGAGGCGCCATTGAGACGAGTACGGTAATCATCAATACACACGACGTGTATCATACGACGTTTTTCAACACACTTGTGAATAAAATACCAATAAAAACTCATTTTTCCTTGGAGTTTTTAGGTAGTAAACTTTCCATAAATATTATATCGGGCGGTGTACAACATGAATATCATTTTCTTCGTAACTAGTACTTGTAGACATTTTAATTAATAAATAACTATAATTTCAACAGTGAAAAAGAGTTGTTTCGCTACGGCGGGAAAAATTAATCAGTTTTCCATGCGCGCGCATTGCGATCGGCCACAGACTAAAGGGATGAGGTTGTTTTTTTTTCCGCGCATGGGGTTTGCGCCTATTCTGCCACCTACAAAATGGGAAATTTAAAGTTTTTTTTTATTACAGAGAAAACAAAAGTTATATTTGAGTGAAAGTTTTGTTTATTAAACAAAACTTTCACTCATTACGAGTTAAAATTATCAATTTAAATAAGAAGTTGCATGAAATGAGCAAGCAATAGGAATATTAATTTATTAGTTCTATTGAACATGATCTTTTTTTGAATAAAAACTTTTTTAAGAACAAAGCAACTGAACCAATAAAATTAAAAAAAAATCTATGACTCACTAGTGAGTTAAAGCAATGAAAAAGTCACAGTTTGATTATGGGTGTCATTCTGTGCCTAATTGCGGTGACCATAGAGCCACTTTATGAGCAAGTGTGTTGAAAAATATAATATAGCCTATGTCACCCGGGGATAGTGTAGCTTCCTAACGGTGAAAGAATTTTTCAAATCGGTCCATAGTGGTCCAGCGAAACTTTTCGTTAGGTAATTTTTAACCGTGGTCCAGCGAAACCGTGGTCCTATGGGATGAAGCCGTTTCGGAGCATATTCAATGCAAACAAACAAACAAAAATTTAATCTTCCCTCTGTATAATTTAAGAGAAGACTATGTAATACTGTGGTAATACACATTACAGTGTCCCAGGCACTACATTGTCCCGATAGGTGTAGGCATAGGTTGCCTCCTGGCACTGTACAAATCGTCTTCAATAGATGTAAAGGCCTTTTATTATTACACAATACAAAATTTGGTAAATGTCTGATAAATTCTGACTATTTTTTATAGCAAAAACATAAAAGGTGGTCCAGTTTCCACCAAAAAAGAGAGGAGAGGAGACGAAAGGAGATGTGTTTGAAATTTTGAATAAACCAATCCGATTTCGTTATTTCCACATCTCTTCTCCACTTAGCTTCGGTGAAATGGATCAAACGGACCATGAACATTATTCGGTCGACTGTAGGTATAAATAAGTACACTCTTAGTAGAGCTGGAGGAGCCTACCTACCATGAACATTGCAGGAGAGGAAAAAAAAGAGAAGTACACGTACCATTTTTTTCAATAAAAACGTTACATTTACATTTCCCATCGGCACACGATCCATCCTTGAAGCCAAGTATGCGACAAAGTTGCATGCATGCGTTGGTGTCGCAGTTACTTTGTGACATTTCAGGTCTGCTTGGAACACCATCTGTAGATTTTTTTATTGAATTAGATAATTAGTACTGTTTATACAGCTTCAGCCTGCGACTTCGTCTGTGTGGATTTGATTTAGATTGGATTTCCTGACGGATTTCCTTACATTTTATTTTAAAGATTTTGATAGAGAGAAAGTAGGTACTAACCATTGAACTTTTTAAAATTGTCACATTTACACCTGTCGCCGACACACACACCCCCTGTGAAGCCAAGTCTCAAACACAGTTGGTTGCAAGCGCGGCTGTTGCAACTACTGAGAGCCACATCTTTTTCACTGGAGTCGTCATATTCTGTTGATGAAAAACACCACTTTAAAATTATAATAACTAATCTGCCTGCAACTTTGTCTGCGATTCTCCCCGTTGATTTACAAATTTTTGATTTTGATATATAAATATAAATATTAATTCAGGTACACTGTCAACCAATATTTATTACAACAATACACCTACTTTGGTATCTACTAGTCTATAACATTCACAAATATACATTTCCTATGTATCAGTGAAGTATTTTTTGGAATTGGCTTAGTAGGTAGGTACCTACCTAGTTTCAAAGATTACTTGCTTGCTTACCTGTAATGCTTATAATAACTGAAGCATTTATAACGTATGCAGCTAGTAACAACACAAATAATTTGGAGAACATTGTATATGTGGTTGAACCCTGAAAGTAAGTTATCGACTAGCAGGAGATTCCCCTTGATTGAGCCTCTTATAGGAAACACAGTCAAACAAGGAGTTAGGGACTTCACCAGTGAATTTGAGTCATTGAGTTAGCGTGCTACTGTGAAAGCAGAGTTACAGGGGACCATTCCCCGTCCAGTTCAAACTAGGTAAGTACCTAAGTAGGACGCCAGATAGCGACCGATTAGCAGGGTACCTACCCAACTTTAGGCCATTTTATTAGTATAAATTATTTATTTGACATTTATTGAAATGGGTTTTCAACGATAATGATCAAGATATACAAGGTGTAACATAATTACCTTATAAGCCCGAAGAGGCCGTAATCAGACCGACCACCTGAGTGCTTGGACATGTGCAAAGGGTCAATAAATCGTAATAGAAATTTTCGTACAAAAGTACAACTTTTATTAGTTTAGAAATTTGCGACCACCCTAAGTGTTTGTTTACTATTAGCGTAGACCCTTACACACGCATGCATACGTGGGTACCCTTCTACCGCATCGCACTCACACGCTAGCTGTGTGTAGGTACATTTTAAGTAAAAGTTACGAGCTCATTTCATGAATGAAAAACTTCGAAATCTCAAAAGTCGTAGAACAAACACTGTTCGCCATGACCTGTAAAATACCCCTCTTTCGGACTTATAGGCTATTAATGTTACATCGTGTATTAAAAACATAAAAAAAATAAAGATCTTATAAGACTTAATTTTAAATCAGTTTTTATTGAGAAACAAGGCGATATGCTAGTTTGCGGCCGCTTTTTTCAGTATACGTCCAGACCCTACCTAGTTTACGACCACAAGGTCTGTAATGGACAATTCACTCTTATTTGATTAAAAATAATGCTTCAATCATGATAATGGTTAATAGGTAATTTCTTTATAACTTTAATAATTTTAAAATCGGTCAACAATTGACGGAGATATCGGTGAACATACATAAAAAAAACTGACATCAAAGTGGTCGTAAAACAAAACATCAAATTACTACATTTAATAAGCGACCGTTAAATTCCCATTTTAAGACGGTCGCAAACTGACGTCGACCGCGGTCGTAAACTGAAGTTGGGGTATGTTAGGCGACCAAATTTAAATTTTGTACTGTATTTACTAATATTTTGGCGGTCGCAAACCAACGAAAAGCAAACAGCTATTAAGCAAACATAAAACAAAATCACAAAACTGTAACCCTTATTATTAATAGTAGTAAGGAAGTAAAATAAAATTTTCAACGAAGGTCGGTTTGCGACCATACGGCCGTAAAGTATGCGCAAAAGCGTTAAAAAACTAATTTTGTAGCAATCAAAACCCTATCATACAGTCTTGTATTGTTAATTCAAGAAATACTCGCTCCGAGGGCAGCACGTGCTCACTAAAAAATTTGCTACTTTGGGAACGGTTTCACGCGATGAGTGCGGGTGCCGGAATGAACTAAAATTTGTTCAAATTCGGGTAATACTATGCTGTTAATTTTGATAGGTTAGAACTAAAGATCTATCCTACTCTGTATAGAGCCGAATTTAGTTTGAAAAAAAAGAGATGGTATTCTTATTTCCTCTGTATTTCTGCAGCAGGTCCCTTTAATGGTCGCATAATGACGCCGGTCGCGAAACCAGCGCAATGACCCTACCTAAGTACTCGTGGAATTGACTTACCCCTGTTGGAAGTAAGAAAAGTCAACAATATTTTTAAAATAGAGGGGGTCTGTTACCGCACAGTGGTAGAGCATCCTACATATACCTACTATTACATGCCAAGACGATTGTTGTTAATTCTCAACACAGTCAAAATAAATGACCGTTACTGTTTGGTGTTGGGTGTGAGTCATCATTTCGTAATGTTGAGATTTGTAATACCGCGTTCACACTAATGCTCATAACCACCGCTGCCGGCATTATTGCCGCGGACATTCTCATTAGGGTGCAAGGGCATGAACTTGGGCCGGGAGCCGGGACAGAGGCATGATCTTGTTCACTCTTATGCTCGTGCCCATTTCCCTGCCGACTGCGGCATAGTGTGAACGCAACATAAAGATTGGTTAGGTCACGTTAGGTTCTTTCCCGCGTGGTGGGTGGCTATAGATATAGCGTTTCCATGTGTGAGTAAACTAGATAAAACAGTTTCTTGCCAATGCGAATACTTATTACCTATAAGATTACCTATCATTGTCTGCATTAGATTATTCCTTTCTATCTGTCTGCCCGCGACTTCGTGCGCGGATATAAATTTGTATCTACCCGGATCAGAACACACAACCTTGCTAACGCTGTCTTGATTCCTAATTCTAAAGCCCCTACAAACCCTTACGAATTCTCTAAGCCCTGAAAACCCCTCCTCGTCGTTCCATCGCGTGGGTGGCCGTCCTCCCCTCCCGTACCCATGACGCCTACATTGCATAGTTAGCAGAGTGAAGCGAGCGGCGGCGACCACGTAACTTTTTCTATTTACTTACATTTTTGAACTCGTGATATCTTTCGGATGGAATGTCCGAATTGACTAATTCAATCTTGAATATGAAGTAATTTACAGTATGTAATAAACAGTATCTAGGTAGGATTAAATTATGATTAAATACTAGAGCAGTTTCTCTACAAAGACACAAACTTCCTGTATTTCAATGGACTTCATATATTTCGTTAAAAAATTGATAGGATATCTTCATGAGGGTGTCAAAAACGAGGCAAAGGCGCTTTAGGTGGTGACGTAATGTAGGTAGGTTAGTACACTGTAACATTTGTACCTACCTAACCTGGGTAAAAAACCTGCGTTCGGACATACCCAGATTTAATATAACACACTATAAGTGTTAAGCGTGCATAAAACTTTCCTTATAAAATTAAGAAAGAACGCAGGAGGCGCACGTTCATTAAAAATATTGTTTGCTAAAGTGCATAGTGTACTTATTCTGTAATTTGAGATTTAATTATGAAAAACATTGTAATTTGCCTCGGCCTTGTGTTAGTTCTTATCAGCTGCATTGGATTTATACCGGGTAAGTACCTCTTTACAGACTGATTAGGTATGGCATTATAATTATGATCTGTGGTATAGCGTAGCAAAGCGAACAAATGTGGCATTAGCTTTCAAGAGAATAATCCTAATAAAACTCCCTAGGTATGTAATCAAACCGTAGGTCTGTAGGTGGATAGCTGAAAATCAGTGTTTCATTTAACATTATTGTATATGATGACGCGCAGGTACCGATGCAGCTACTAAGAGAAGTGGTGCATGCGTTCAAGATTGTAACGACCTCTGCTATCTCCGAGGAAAAAATGCTGGGACTTGCCTTCATCGAGTGTGTCGGTGCTTTTCTACATTAAAAATATAAAAATGTAAGAAAAATATAAATTTTTAGGTAGGTAGGTTCCTACATATTTAGTGTTAACGTGAGAGGTATACATGAGAGCTACATAACGGACTCATTGTCAAACAAAATGTAATCTCTATAGACTACATCACGATAAAGTTTGAATTCGTTGAGGTTTTTAACAAAGAAGGGTCTACTGAATGGCTGAGAAGATATCGAGAGAATGTGATGTGTCTTGTCTATTCCACATGAATAAACACAATTTTCAACACACTTGCTCATAAAGTGGCTCTATGGTCACCGCAATTAGGCACAGAATGACACCCATAATCAAACTGTGACTTTTTCATCACTAGTGATTACAGATTTTTTTTAAAAATTTTATTGGTTGAGTTGCTTTGTTCTTAAAAAAGTTTTTATTCAAAAAAAAAGATCGTGTTCAATAGAACAAATAAATTAATGTTCCTATTGCTTGCTCATTTCATGCAACTTCATAATTAAATAGATAATTTTAACTCGTTCGTGTATATTGAATAAAACTTTCACTCAAATATAACTTTTGTTTTCTCTGTAACAAAAGAAAACTTTAAATTTCCCATTTTGTACATGGCAGAATAGGCGCAAACCCTATGCGCGGAAAAAAAAAACAACCCCATCCCGTTAGTCTGTGGCCGATCTCAATGCGCGCGCATAGGAAAACTGATTAATTTTTCCCGCCATAGCGAAGCATCACAACTCGTTTTCACTGTTGAAATTATAGTTATTTATTAATTAAAATGTTTACAAGTACTAGACTACTAGTTACGAAGAAAATGGTTTATGTTGTACATCGCCCGATATAAGATGTGAAGCCCTTAACGTTATGGAAAGTTTACTACCTGAAAACTTCAAGTTCATTGGGACTATTCTATATTGATCGTCAAACGTCATAGAAAAGTCACATGAAAGCAAAATACGCAATGTCGTCTACGTGTATGATGTGTTTTTTACAGTTTTTCTTATTTAACTGCCCAATTACTGAACCGATTATTATAAAAATTTCATGGGACCAATCTGGAAGAACTCCTTCATTTATGAACCGATTCGAAAAATTCCTTTTTTTATCTGGAAGGGTATACTTTTAAATTAAAAAATAATTTTTCAAATCGATTCATAAATGAAGGAGTTCTGAGGTAACAAACATAAAAAAAAAACAGTGCGTGGAGTCCCTACGCGCAGAAGAAGTTATACTTCGAGTGCCACGCATTCACTCTCGCTCTGTGTTTAATGTGAAATTAATTTAGTATTCATTTTTATGTACCTACTTAACCAATATGCAGTACTAAATTTTCACTTCAAAATAAAAAGTAAAAAGTTGCAAAATATCTTTAGTGTCGGTTTAGATTTGAACTCGTATCCCGTTGTCGATCTGACCGCAGTACGACGTTCCGACTGTTCCGCCAACAGAGCTCTGCTCTTGATGGTTGAAATTACGGCTATGTTTATTTTTCTTTTGTTTGACGCTGTCAGTTGAGAGTCGTATAACTTCAAAAAATGCTGAACACTGCCATCTATTATTTGATTGTAGCATTTGTAACGTATTAGTCTCTGTCTCTTTCTATTCGGGGACTATGTCCTCCTGTATAACGCAACGTTGGAAGTCGCATTAGAAGTATAACTTCAAAAAATACAACCGAATTGAGAACCTCCTCCTTTTTTGATGTGGGTTAAAAATACACAGACAGTCGTGTTCTACAGTAAACGAGCAGAACCAGTAGCTTGCTTTTATACCTACTTGTGCTACTACTGAAGGGCAATAAATACCTAATGGGTAAGGATTATTTTAATAATGTTTTGATAAAAATCTGCCACGAAGGTCCTAAGCAAACGATACCTACTCGTAAGGTAACTCTTCATAAAGCCGCTTTACGAAAAGGATATCTCACGCAGTTTTTTCTTAGAATAAGATCACGTGGTGGTGGTGTGATACATGGTGTACAAAGAGCGCAAACAGTCTTCATTAACAGTTAGTTACATTAATAATAGGCCTATACATCTATTGAAGAAGATTTATACAGCGTCAGGAGGCAACCTATGCCTACACTTAACGAGACACTGTAGTGCCTGGGACAATGTTTAGATGGAGTAGGCTTGCCCTGCACCTATACCATCCTCTCAGCCTAGTCAGCCATATCCACAGGAAAGACATCATCAATACGTGCGGAGCTGACTAAGCCAAGGGTTTCCTCGTGAGTTAGTTATTAACACTCTAAATAAACGAATTTGGATATATAAAAAAAACACTGCAGCTTTTTTACCAAACCCACAAACAAATTATCCCCCGAGGATATAAATAATCCCCAAGTGGAAAGCTCGAAAGTTCGGCTAACTAGATGTAAGATATTCCTGGCCTTAGGGGGATAGAAGCTTAGATACTAAGCTTGTTGCAAACTAGGTAGTAAAATATAATTCAAATGTATAGAAGCGAAACTAAATTTTCTCATCCTTCATTCATTCATTCATTCAGTCACCTGCGAGTGCTTTTTCAGTGATCGATGCGTGAGAATGAAACACGGTCCGCTGTGTTGCAGTTCCTGTTTTATATTAGTTTGGTAGGTATAGGTACCTAGTAACCATGCGACGCGACGTCTTGTTTTTTGTTTGACCCTTAGTTCTCTAGTTCTCAACAGAAATCCAAGCTGTCGAAAATAAGAAAGTTTTTATTATTTCTCCATGTTTTTTGTGAATGTTTCTATAATTTTGAAGAATCTATGACCTAACGTATTAAAAACCCTGAACTGATTACTTATCTAGTACTCAGCTCTACCCACCTCTTTAGAAGTTAGTACCCGAAAGTTCCGAAAATGTATAGCTAAATCCAACAATATAATACTTGCAACTTAGATTAATAACACTTATTCTAAGACTTGTAACATTTTTGTGGTGTAGCGCTGTTTCGCACCAAGTAGAGTTGTAGTTCAATGACTGAGTTCGTTCATCATGATTTTGGTGTGGGAGTTTCACTGCTTTAACTTAATTCATTTTTGTCTAATGTTTTTGATGTTTATATACATTCTTCGTTTGGCTCGCATCTCCTTAGTATTCAGCGAGAGTGGCCGGCCAAATTACTCATACCTACCTACTTGATTGTTTTTTTTTGGAGGCGAACCAACCAAGTTTGAAGCCAAAACAAAAGCTTTATTTTGTACTTTTCAAAATACTCTTGATGAAAGTCATACTTAACTATTTTTAGAAATAATATAATATAGTACCACCTTGGTACTTTGCAAAAATGTATGACAATTCTGATCTCCTTTAGATTTTAAACCGGTATCTTTGGGGATCATTTTGGGAGGAACCTATATAATACCAACAACAGTGTAGGTAAGCGCGAAAAAAATAATGTGCTGTTAAAAAATAGATCTAGATACTATAAGTAATTTATGTACCTAATTATGCCCTAATTATTAGGTACCTACATGAATTATCGTTTACTCTCCTTATAGTATCTAGATCTATTTTTTTAACAGCAGATTATTTTTTTTCCGAAAATGATCCCCAAAGATACCGTTTTTATTAAATCACTTCACTACATAGTTTAAACTTTAAACAGACGCGGGAAGCGACTTTGCTTTAAACTTTAAAGCAAAGTCGCTTCCCGCGTCTGTCCTAATGTCTGTATATATGTATGCTTAGATATTTAAAACTACACAACGGATTTTGATGCAGTTTTTTTAATAGATAGAGTGATTCAAGAGGAAGGTTTTATATGTATATAATACATCATCACTGCATTGCACCCGTGCGAAGCCGGGGCGGGTCGCTAGTTCTGTATAATAGTATAGAGCTGTTAGTAGAGCAATCGATAAGGCGATATATTTTTTTATTTTTGTAAGTACTTGCCTAGTAATAACAAGTACCTTTTAAATTAATAAGTAAACTTAATTATACCTACCAATAATTCATCACTTTGTTTCAAGATGTTCAAATTGGTTTCTTTAAGTTAGGTACAAATAGGAGTACCTAGTCTAGTGCTACAATGTAGATAGATATATTATAGGTACTGCTAAAACGTACGATGCTAAATATAATCTTACCTGTACAAACTCATGCACAGCTCGCATGATATTAAAATATGTTTGCAAACCTACGATAAGATTAAGTAATCCTGAAACGTACGTACCTACCTACCTATATCTAAATCAATGCCAGGACATATCGAAAAAGTCGACACTATAGATAGTTTTTTTGAAGTTTACAAAAAATGTGCAATATGGAACGTAAAGCTATTATCTAAGCTGTATTATCTTTTTTATCTTACTATAGGTACTACATATATATATATTGTAACGTAATGCTGCGAAAGAGTCGCTAGGTTTTTCCTGTTATCACTTTCAGTTGTTTACTTGAGTAGGTATTCTGAGATTCAAGTGGAGCGTCTATAAACGTGAGTAACTATTAATAGATTGATTTCATTTTGGTTTTTGGGTCAAAATTATGCTAGTGAACTAGAGATAATTTTGAATAAACAGATGAGTCATCGATCAAGTAAAATGATGATCGTTTCCACCTGTGTCCTTACGCCCTTATCCTGTCTAATACATTGCTTTTGATTTTGAGATAGAAATAAATCAAAATCTACAGTTTCCAGAGCCCCTTTTTTTACTGGTAAAAGATGAAGGAAGCCTTCATCCAACCGTGGATAGACCCAGATAATAAAATAAAATAAAAGAAAAATACCAAATGTTATAACTTTTAAGGGAAATAAATGCTCTTTTATTTTTATCAGGATAGCAAAACCACAACACAAAAAACAAACACATTTTTATCATTTCAAGTTCAAGGTATACGAACAAAAGATTATACCTAGATAATAATCCAGTAAAGATGTTCGCTTTGGACTCGGATGAAGAGATTGAATATTTTAGGCATAAGTGTCGGAAAAAGTTGCGGAGTCCAAAAGAAAACAGAGCATTATTTTTGTGTACTGTAAAGAAAGGCGATATTTTGATTAGCAACAGTGGAGTGGTCGGTGGATTGATCGGACATGCAGCGATAATGGTGTCAGACCAGTGGGTGCTCGAGATGCCTGGTGGCGGTGGTCAGACCGGAAGTTTTCGATTTTCTTCATCTTCATCAAATCAAAACCTCGAAGACAACAACCGTCGAGTCTCTAAACACAATTGGTACGACGAACACATCAAGTCTGATGTAAGTATAACGGTATACCGTTGCTGTGACGACTCTATCGCAATAATGGCAGCTGATTGGGCCTACACGCACTACTACAATCCTTCAGGAGGAGACGAGAAAACGATTCACATCAGATACTCGGTGAACAGTCCAGATTTTGAAGCTAGAGACCCCAGCTATTGCTCGAAGCTTGTGCTCCAGGCATATTACTATGGAACGGGTTCTGCGGATGTCATACCTGATGTTCACTTGTTGCTGAGGTATGCGTCAGGAAAAGCTATAGTACCGCGAGATATACCGAAATATTTTTCGTTTCCATACAAACTTACCATAGTAGAAATGTTTTAAGACATTAAGTTCTTCAATGAATATAGTTTTTTTTTTCATAAATAATGTGGCGTTGTTCTCTACCCAATCAATTTGTAAGTGCATGGTGCGCATCTTTTGATGCGCAAAAGTGGAATGGTTCAATTTTTTTGTACTTATCTAGTAAGAGAAATCTTGTAACTTTCTTTGAACGTTCCAAGATTTTCTCTTCTCACTCTCATTTCTCTTCTTGTTATACTATACCCAACATAATTGTTTATCTACAAAAGAAAGTCGTTGATTAAATTAGAAGGGTTCCTTTAACAGTGTAGCATACTTACAACTCAATGACTGTGGTCATAGAAAGTATATTTACACTTGGCAGGTTAAACCTCAAGCAGATATCCATCTATTTCAATGAAGGGGGTCTGGTGTCTCGGCATTATGCTTACTTGGAACCAACCAAGACATAGGGTATGGTAAGGAATGAAGAAGTAAATGAAAAAAAATAGGAGATATCTACTCTAATGTAGGTACCTACTCGTGAACAGGATACTCTGTCCACAAGAACTACCTATAACTACTATTGAGTAATAGGTATTATACTTCAAGGAAGGTCAAAAGGTTTTAGAGATTTTCAGTCATTATTACAGACACTTAGTCCTAATGGTCCTAATAAAGATCTGCTGCATGCACTGCAAACAGAAAGAAAAAAAGGTTGTGGCAAGTTCTCAAAATAAGCAAATTAAAGTATTGTAAGTACCTACCTAAATCAAAAAGTATCTAAGTATCTTATCAATAAAACAAACTTGGCTTTTCTTCACGTACCGTAAAAACTCTTAAGCTTTCCAAATATACCTAACACCGCTTTTTCCCACAGCCGCAATAAATTCCAAGGAATCGTAGCAATATATCGTGAGGTTTGCTTACTACGTGTCGTAGGTAGATTCTAAAATATGTGCAGAGAAAAACCACCCTTACATCAGATAAAACTAGTGTTGTAAAAAGAGGTTTGTTTGTTTGTATAGCAGATACATTTCTATACTGGCCAACGCGACATTGATTATATCATGTAAGAATTTCGCAGTTTTTGATGATAACTGTTTGTAGGTAGGGAGTTAGGTGCTTCTTTTAAATGTTTGCGAAGGCCGTTGCAGTAGGGACACTGCTTTATTTATAATCATTTACCAACTTATATAAATATAAAACGGTGGTATAGGAAAATATCGTGAAGAAGTCCACACGAATTGACTTTGTCTTTCCTCTGGGTAACCATACTCTAAGGGTCGCGTTCCAAGTAGAGTCAGGATGTTTACTAGTTATTGTATGTTACCCAGAGAAATATCTGAGGTGCGATTTTTTATATGATTTATTCGCGATGAGGGGTCTATTGCACTTATTTTAGGCACACAAAAAATCAGAGTTTTGGCCTTTTTAACCAGCTGACCATTTTCTTGTTTTATATGTGTAGTACTATTTTATAGCCTTTTAATATTAAAGTATCTTATTATAAAACCAAGTTTTATACTATTAATCTCTATTTAATATAATTATGTTATTTCTAGCCTAACCGCGTCTGTTCGTGGTTAAATAAAAAACGTACCTATGTAATTTTTTTTTTTTTGTATTTATGTAGGTATACAGGTTATACACAATACCTAGTTGGTTTTTGCGACTAACCCCTTTATTTGCTTAGTTATCGACAAGAGGTCAAAACATTATTGATAGGTAGGTACCTACAAAGTGGTAGGTACTGATAGTTCGTTGATTGTATAGTAGGACTGTGGGGGTATCGTTGTCTTATAAAAACCTGCCAGGTTTTCTGAACTGGTTTTCATACTAAATCCATATGATTTTTTTTATTCCTTTTATTCTGTCTCTAAATAGTTACATCAGCGCGTTTCAGCGCGTTTTTTTGCCGTCAAAAGCTTTTTGTTTTCGTATATCTCTAGCCACATCACTTGACATTGTGCTGGGCAGCGAAAGCAGTTCAGAGCGTAAGCTGGCAAAATCAAATTGGTTTATTACTTAAAGCATACATTAATTATAGAACCGACGAATAACTTGTCGATGGTTAACTAACTTTGACAGCTTTTGTGAAGGCACCGTCTAAAGCGTTGTCTATAGCTAATGGAAATTAATCAATCAATCATCCATGAATCGCTTTTATTAACTAATTTTATAATTAAATCTTATTTTATAATTTTTTAAAACACAGACATTCTACTCAGCGTATCTTAGCCGCCATCAAACATGCTAAGTTTGCACTATGGCAATTACAACTTATTTACGTAGGTAGGTACTTTTTACGCGCTTATACGTACCTATACGGGCAATTTTTTGAGCAATAATTGCTCGGCAACACAAATGGATCAATCTCGAGTATTATATAGCAGAATCAACTAAGCACTGTGTGAACGTTCTGAATACACTTAAAACTTGACACCATAAAACACGATAGCTATCCACTTACCACTTCGCACTTGCACTTAACAAAGTGTAAATCAGCTATAATGTAATACGTTATGTAAATACGGTAGGTACATATACTAGAATATAAATAAATATTCACGGACATTCAACACAACGCCTTCTATAGTCCCAAAAATAAGCAAAGCTTGTACTATGGGAACTATTAGTTTTTGTTTCTATTTAACAGTTTTATAAGGTCTGCATATTAAGGTAAAATCAAGCTTATACACTATTAACGAATTATAAAAATCTACCGGCAGAGTTGAACATTAATTATGGCACGAGAATATATAGGACTGTCACGGCGATGCCAATCAAGATGGCGTCTAGACTAAAGTTGCCAACAGGAAAATATTGCATTATGTTACTAGATTTTATGGGTTTTCGGAATATATCCATTTTCGCAATTACCCCAATGCACCTTAGTTGTTTTAGTTAGTTTAGTTTTTATATTGTATGTATGTTAGTCTCTAAGGTATATATTGATATGGGTCCTAGAATAAGCTTTTACATCTTGTACTTTTCTTAAGTTGCCCGAAATAAAGTTATTATTATATTATTATTACTAAAATATCAATCAATGAGTACCTACCTAGAACTTAGAAGAGACTGTAGAGTAAGGGCCTTTTTCTGGCCATATAATTCTTCTGTGGATCAGCATATTCAGCATCCATATTGACGTACAATATATTGTTTGTAACAAGCGTAATAGATTGTTGTCCACGAAGCTCCACCAATCTTTTATCCCACAAAGCACTTGGTTTGAAAATGGCGGTGCGGTGAGAACGGGCGTTGGCGCCACGCCCAGTCCTGCCACAGCCATTACTTGATTCTTTAATATTTTAATACTCTGTATAATGCATTTAACGTTGAGCCTTTGGACATTGTGACAGACGAATTTAATACCGACAAAGGGACGATTACATCCTACCTCGCTGTTGGTCGCTGTCGCGAGCGGAGTTTTTGGTTACAATGACATGTAGTCCGAATTGATTGCCTTATTAAACTAGTAGGTTAGTTACCACCACAATCATACCTACTAATATTAAAATGTGAATGTAAGTTACGCTTTCACGCGAAAACTACTTAACCGATCATCATGAAACTTTGTACACATATTCTTGGAGGTATATTAGAAGTAACATAGGATACTTTTTATCCCGGAAAATGAACGGGATCTAACGGGACGCGAACGAAGTCGCGGGCGGAAGCTATTACCTATTATGATTTATCATAATACTAGCTTGCGCCCGCGACTTCAATGGTTTTATTTAGAATTAGACAGAGGCGTTATCTTGACTGTACGGAATGAAGGTCAGAATATCTACCTGGCACATTCGGTAACTAGGTATTTACATAGGTAACGCAAGTTTTGAACTTATTTTATCCATTCTATTTATTAATAAATGCGAAAGACACGAGATTTCCCAAGAGTTTTTAGCTTTTTAGTTTTAGAGCTTTTTATACATACCTATAGATAGATATTCATATTACACACTGGTTTTGACTTGATTTTGTCTTTTACTAAAGTTCAAACTAGCATACTTAGGTGTAAACCAATAAGGTCATGACCAGGATGAGCTACTATTTATCCCGAAAAATCAACAGTAGTCTAATACATGCCTATCACATCAAGTCTGTACGGAAGTGTGAAATACGCTGGTATATCAGTCGGTACTATAGTTTTTCCCGAAAAATACCTCAACAACAGCCGAGCATCAGATATGACATCCGCAGAACCCGTTCCATAGTAATATGCCTGGAGCACAAGCTTCGAGCAATAGCTGGGGTCTCTAGCTTCAAAATCTGGACTGTTCACCGAGTATCTGATGTGAATCGTTTTCTCGTCTCCTCCTGAAGGATTGTAGTAGTGCGTGTACGCCCAATCAGCTGCCATTATTGCGACGGAGTTATCACAGCAGCGGTATACCATTATACTCTAATCTGACTTGTGCTCGTCGTACCAACTGTATTTGGATATCCGACGATTGTTGTCATCGAGGTTTTGAGGTGAAGACGAAAACGATGAAAAAAACGAACTTCCGCCCTGACCACCACCACCACCACCAGATATTTCAAGTACCCAGTAGTCCGACGCCATAATCGCCGCGTGCCCGATAACTCCGATAAGCACTCCGCTTTTACTGATTAATATATCTCCTTTCTTCACAGTTTCTAGGAATGATCTCCTGTTCTCTTCCGGACTCCGCCACATTTTTTCCCATCTATGCATATACTCGTTAGCCATGGTGAACTAAATAATACTTATTATCTCTGATTATTTTTGAAGATATCCAGTATCCATCAACCAATATTTTTTTAATTTATTGCTCTTCTTTTGGCAGAGTAGTTTGTTAATGGAAACAAAAAGGAATCTGAAAAATGTAGAAAATTTGGTTTTAATTTATATACCTACGTAGGTACTATTTACAACGTTATATTGGTAGGTACCTACTTATCTAACTAAAACTCATCAAATAATGATTGTGTAGATAAATAACTACATAATTAAATCAAAAATCTAGTAAACTAGCGAGTAACTAAATATATTCATCGTTTCACTATGTCAGCCGAAAGAAATCCTTGTGGACTTATTGGACGTAGATTTTCAGGAACAACGGTTTTTGAGCTTCCTCCATCTACTAACGTGAGCCCGGAGTGGCCCGGACATGGTTTTCCGTTTCGTCGTCACCATTTGAGAATAATTTTGAACGCCTGTTTATATTCAGTAGAGTGACACTGCACTTTTTATTGCGTAAATCGCGCTAATATTAATTTTAGTTAGTTCGAATCAAGTCGTGTTATAAAGTTACTTACGCTAGAAAACTATGTTCCCGAGCGCAAACTTTGAACTTAAAATATTCCTACCACGACAAGTCTGTATGCATGTGTAAAATAATCCCGAATCTCGGTCGGTGTTATCGCTTTTGCCGGCCGAATCCGATTCAGAAAAAACCAAGTATTAGATATGACATCCGCTGATCCTGTTCCGTAGTAATATGCCTGAAGCACAAGCTTGGAGCAATAACTGGGGTCTCTTACTTCAAAATTTGGACTATTAATCGAGTATCTGATGTGAATTGTTTTCTCGTCTCCACCTGAAGGATTGTAGTAGTGAGTGTAGGCCCAATCGGCAGCCATAATTGCGATAGAGTTGTCACAGCAACGGTACACCGTGATTTCATGATCTGACCGGTGCTCGTCAAACCAATTGAATTTAGAGATCCGGCGATTGTTGTCTTCTAGGGATTGATTTGATGAAGAGGAAGATAAAAATGAAGAAAAAAAAGAATTTCCAGTCTGACCACCACCGCCGGGCATCTCGAGTATCCAGTAATCTGATACCATTATCGCCGCGTGACCGATGTGTCTAGTGAATAGTCCCCCTTGGCTGATCAAAATATCCCCTTTCTTTACAGTATTAAGAAATAACGGCCGGTTATCCCCTGGACGTCGCCACATTTTTTGCCATCTAAGTCTGCCAGCATTTGACTATCAGCCATGGCTAAATATACAACTTATGTGGCCGTGCTTATTTCGCAATTTGATTTTTTTTCGAGTTTTGAGAAATGACTCAGAACGGACTCTGTAACAAAGCAAAATATAATAATTAGTTGGTTACCTAAATTACATCTCGTTTAGGCTGCGTATCGTCCAGAGATGTGCAATGAAAATTCATGTGATGAATGAAGTTTGCGCTGCACATCACTACGGTAAAGGTAATCTCGAGGTAGGTAAAGTAAAGCAGTTGTAGAGGCGTTTTTTCTTTTATAAATATTCCACGTAAGCACTACCATCATCTCCACACACAAGGAGATAATGCTAAATAGCAGAACTCGCCTCTGTACGGCTTTTAACAAATGCAATAAAGAACTTTCTAATCTACGAGACTTATTAAAGATGTTCAAATTATAAATAGTGAGAGTAGCTAGTAGGTACTAAATATTGTTCTAGGAACTCATTTTGCATTATGTTCCTGACATTGATTTAGATATCGTAGCTATTTTCATGATGCATGGACGAATTGTTAATTCGTCTAAGCATCATGACGTCATAGCCGGTAATGATGCCAGGCGTGTTGTCGGTCTGGGTCTTGGGTGTGTAAATGTAAGCGTCCACAGGGCCGCATCGCACGCATCGGAAGCATCGCACGCAACGGATTTTAGTTTGCCTTGTATAAAAACTCATACAACCGCGTCCACTGATCCGCATCGTACGGACCGCTTATCGGCAATGCCTACGTGCGATGCGTACCGATGACGTCATACGAAATGCCGATCATTGGACGCGCCCCGCGCGTTCGCTCCGCATCGTCGGCCATTTGCATTTGACGATCACTACAAAAATCCGAATAAAGTGGCATCGGCAATCCGATTGCTCATACTCGCGTCGGTAATCCGATCGCTGCCGATCAGTGGACGCAGTCTAAAAATCCGCTGCGTGCGATGCGTCCGATGCGTGCGATGCGGGCCTGTGGACGCTAGCCATTAATTCGTCCAAGGTCTGGGTACAATTAAATTGATCTATTTGCCTTCGTAAAGCACCTCTTTACTTCCCCTCCACTACTATGTATACAATATATAGATTGGGTATTCTGTGCTTGTTACACCTACTTACCGAAATCTAGTTCCCATAGCTTTGCTTACTAGAAGGCGTTGTGTGAAATGTTCATGAATAATTTTATAGAGGTACCTAGGTACTTTTAGTACCTATTTGTAATTTGAATAAAACATTAATACTCTATCGAGCATGTAGGAATGGCACACCACACAGTATTATGTGCTTGTTGTAAGAAATAAAAACTTTAAAACTATGTAACCAAAAAGGTATAAGCAGGTACGTACCTACTTACCTACGTTTTACAGACTATTTTCATTCGAGCCTCTCTCTACCTACTGAAAACCAGCACAACAAATGAGACAACCACAGACTGAGCGCCTCGTCTACAGACACGCATGCGCCGCCGCCGCGCCTGTTGACTCGTGCGCAGTTCTGGCAACATAAATAATTTATTTTGCGCTTTGGGTTCCACTTGATGCAAAACCTTTTATGTTCGTCTGAAGTATTTTCTAAATAGTGAATACGAGAAAAATAGAGTGTCCTATTCTGAAATGTTATTTTACACATTCGTCAGGTACCTACAGTCTCATAAAGTTTAGACTCTATAAAACACACTAAGGTATTATAATAATAATTATTATGGTATCATCAGAGCAATTTAATGTGAGTATCTCCTTGTTTCATCGCCTAATAAACTGTGACTCTAATTTATTGTCTAATTATGTAGGTAGCTTCATTCGCTTGGCAGTGGGCTAAATCAAAAAGTTTTGACTTTTTGCTACCAAATCGTTCCTAACCACTAAAACAGTGACGATGTTGTCCGCACTAAATGAGAACGCCCCACTGAATATGAGGGTAGTCAAAAAAAGGGTCAGTCTTCAACGTCGGCGAACACATGTTATGAATAGTGATGTGACTTTGTTTGTAGTGACGTCCATATTTATAGGAAAACTTTAGGTGTTGATACTTTAAGCGTTTTCTGTAGAGGCCGGCAACCGCTGTTCAATTCTGATGCTATGAACTTTGATGTTTTAATCTTCTTGCTATTTGTGGCTAACTAAACAATTTCAAAAAGGGTTGTTTGATACTTTTAGAATTGTGGGCGGTTTAACTCTGATGAAATCAATTTAAAGTTGGAAAACAGATCAAAAAGGTTATTCAGCTAGGTATTACAAACTGAAACCACAAAAACGCACCATTTCGAACAAATAGCTGTTGTGTTTGTTTATCTATATATCAATCGTTTTCCCAGAGGTTGCCGTCATATTTCCTTCAGCAAATCCGTTATTTTCCTCCCAGACTATTACGTAGGTAGAGTAAAATGATCAGTGACAAATCTAAATACAAAGTATTCTAAAAAAATCATTAGGTTCAGGTAGGTAAGATCATAACCATACCTACAGCTAGGACCAAGTTACACATACTAGGTGTGTGTAACATAAATCAAAGCTGTGGTATAACTGGAGTGCAAAGTCTGTCCAACTTTTGCCTCTGCTCAGAACATGTTTCGAGTTCGCAAAGGCTGTATGAACTGTGTATTTGTTAGTATCATCCACTGATATCCAGCCGGATACGATCGGCCAATTTAACTTTTGAGTAAAGTTGGCTTGTTTTATACCGATACTTACTGAAAGTTTACACCATTTTGATTCAGTTTAATCTAGCATGTATGTACGTAAAAAAAGCAAAGAAGATTACGGAAGTATCATAATGCATACCTACATACTGAGGTTTGTATTCGCATTTACTTTATGTATGAAAATCCCTACTCAATCTAACGATTTCGTAATGCGAATACGGGCCTAAAGCTGCATAATCAATAAAATTAAACCTCAGTAATTTTAAAAGTCCATCTCATCAACAGGACCTCCGTAGCATATCAGACTTTGGAAGCCAATTTACTAAAGAGTGTGTAATTTAGGCTCTACGGCGATTTTATAAAAATAGAATGTTTCTAATAACTGATGGATCCTAAGCAACTATGTAAACCCTAGCACACTATAAACACAAAATGGATTTTTGTCGGAAATGTTTATCGCATTTTTATTACTTTGTTCAGGGTCGGGAATCGAACCCCGTTTACGAGGTCCAAGCCATAAACTAACTCGAACGAGCTTTCTTACGGCTGTTAAAATGTATAGCAAAAATGACATTAAGCTGATGTGTTTAGATAAGTTTCAGTATGGAAATTGTTTTTTACGTCTTTGTTTACGATTATTTGCATAATTCTATCTCTGAAACATCGTTTATAAGTACCTACGTATGCAGAGTTTGCTATAACGATATTTTATTTGAAAATTACTGCGGGGGACGATCGGAATGGAAAATACAATACGGTCAGCGGACGTGAAGTGTCTTGATGTTTAATGAAGCTTTTTAAAACACACACTGTAATGTAAGGTCATAGGTAAGGTACCACCTAATAGATACATATAATATTAATTTCGTGGTTTTGGTTATCTACCACTAATTTCATGCAATCTCTGGCACGGCCCATTATCTGCAAAATAATCGTTTCAGATGTAACGTCATCTCGCGGAGCTTTCTGTGTCTTTGCAGTGTCAGACGCTGAACACTAGCTCTTCGACATCATACCAAGCAACCTGAATAGATCTAAAGCATCCAGAATATTATTTTTCCAAATTACCAAGCGACTAGATACCTGGAAACGAAGAGGGCACGCAGAGTTTGTGTTATCCGGCTAGAGTCTAGCCGCTAGTCTAATGCCAGTTCCATCTAGTTTGCCAACTAGTGTTCAAGTTTCATACATCGGACCATGCGGAGTATACTGAGTTGGGAGTTTAAGCCGAGGACTTACGGCGCTCTTCGTTGGGCCAACACTGACATATGAGCAAGTTACTAATACTGTTATTGGGACAAATTTACAGGCAGTTTCTGAATTATGTTAGTTGGTCCTGTCCTAGGCCAAGGCTCTAGAAATAGCCATGCACTAACTTCTTGGATTGCGGGGAATAGAACTACCCTGTAGGATAATTCTTCCCGTTTTGCTACCTATCCTATCACACCGTTTCTTGTCTTTCTCGATCTGCAATAAAACACTTTGTAGGTTATGTACCTAACTATTTCAAGCCTAGGTACCTACATCGAGGGGTAAGTTGTTGTAAACAAGTATTATTCATAACAATTATGTTCAATATAGGTACCTAGTTATTATTAGTATATAGTTCTCACACAGACAAGGATAGTCACTAAAGTGAGGCCTTGGGTGTAGAACGTAGGTATTACATTTTTCAACACGTAACATCGCACTTAAGAAACGTTCACTCTGTGCTTTTGCGTTCATTGAAACGTAAAGTAACCTATAACTTCCTATGTCGTATAGATGATAACGTATCTTTTTAACGTTGTCGATACTGTCGATACCTACTCACAGTACCCACCTATATCTAAATATTGCATACTTGTAGTACTTATAATACAAGAAACGCTCGAGCGAGCCTGCCATTTTGTGCGATATTTTGCTGCAGTAGGTAGGTCTTGTCAATGGGTAGCGTGTGAAGGAAACACGAAACGTGAGGTGAGTCGTAATCTCAAATTTAGACTCTATTTATAGGTTAGTGGATGATAGCGTCATCGTATAGCTGTTGGATAAATTTTTTTTTATAGATAGTAAGCTAAGTTTCCTTTTTATATACCTACGTATAAAAAATGAAATAAGTAGATGGCCCCACCTGATGTTAAGCGGTATGCATTTTTTCACTGAGCATGAGCACGTCCACTGAATTACCTTAGTAATTTTGTCGATCTCCAGCAAGCTCTACAATGAAAAATTCAAAATTGTAAGTTTTTGAGCGAACGAAATTTACGAACGAGTTTAAAGTTCAGTCAAGTTTGAAACGAATCTCGTGCATCGAAATTTGTGCTTAAGCATAGTCACTGTCATTTCATCTGTCACTTTTAAAAACTTGTTTTTTTTTATTTTTACTTATTTGAAGAAGGTTTGTTCACCTTTGATCATGCCACCCTCGAGCGGGGATTTTACTGTGTTCGGATTTGGAATAGGAACGTGACTTGAGTCTCGATTTATGTCTGAATCTGTATCATTTGAGTCCAGATCAGTGCTTGAGCAATTAACGGGCATACGAGCCTTGCGTCAATATTTACATAGGTACCTACAGAGCTTATCTTAAGTAGGTACATATTATACGATAGGTACACAGGAATTTATCAGTTTTATCAGGAGTACTAATGTTATAATAATCATTTTCGTACCACTTGCTCAAAAAAGTGACATTCTATGCCACAAAAAGCGAACATAACAATAGTCATTTTTAATCTGTTAAAAACAGGGAGAGAAAATTGTACTGGATTTCTTTCATCCTCTAGGGGGAGAAAGTGATTTAAATTTGGAATACAATTCATACTGAACTACATCTGTGTTTACACCATTGAATTTGTCTACAAAGCATTATACATCTTTTTGAAAAAGGAATACGCATTTATTATGCAGGCCGTATGAGCTTGATGCCTTTGCTTTTCCGACAAAAAAATATTAGTCTAGGAAAATGCCGCGTTTTTGTTTTCTTCAAATACATAAACGTTAAGTTTATTTTAATTTATTTTTATAAATAAGTTAATGTTCTAAAATGCTATCTCATATTATTATTGTGTTAATTTTTTCGCAAATGGTACGAAAAGTAGAGTATTTTCCTCGGTGATAAATCTGTCTTAGTCTTGGGTGAACTTAAATCCCTCGCTACTCTCAGGACTCGTCTTAAATCCTTCGCTTCGCTCGTGATTTAAGTTTTTAACACCCTCGCTACGCTCGGGAGTAAACTTCGAGTCCTTCGTTACGCTCGCAATTTAAATCGTCACCCGCGACAGAAGACACTGCTTTATCCCCTTGTATAATAATCTACTAATAATGTTGTTTCAGAGTTCGTTTTGAACATCGGGGCATCAGAAAAACAGTCGAACTATTTTGTAAATAGGTATACCTAAACCTAAAACTAGGTAGGTACTCGTATACTCACTTATATATGAAAATGTGTTTATTACCTACCTACCCATAAACACACACAAATAAGAAAGTCATACCATCGAGACCCTTCGCTTACCAGAAAACAACAATCACTGCAAACAAATACACAAACCATTGATTAGTAAAGTATCTCATCATGCAGTGTTATGAAGATGAGAAACAGGTTCAAAAAACAAAACAGAGACAAAAACAAAAACAAAGTGAAACTGAACCTGGGTTTTTACAACAACTTCTACAAGTATTTACTAGGCCGGATAGAAAGGCCCAATTAATAGGAGCGGTGAGAAAAGGAGACATTTTGATTAGCAGAACAGGCGTTTTTAGAGGGCTGATCGGGCATGCAGCGATAATGGCGACGGACGAATGGGTGTTGGAGATGCCTGGTGGCGGAGGTTCGTCTGCACTTATGTCGTCGAGCTCTTCATCTTCTTCGGATCAGACCCTCGAAGATAATAACCGTCGGATCTCTGTGTATGATTGGTACGACGAGCACGCGTCAGATAGCATTACGGTGTACCGTTGTCCTGACGACCAGGTCGCATGTATGGCGGCTGATTGGGCTTACACTCATTACTATAATGAGTCTGGTGGAAACCTTAAGACGATTCACATCTCATACTCACTTGCTAGTCCAATTTTGCGAGTTACTGACCCCAGCTACTGTTCCAAACTGGTGATCCAGTCCTACTACTACGGAACTGGTTCAAGAAATGTTATATCTTTAGATGTCATGGTAACCGGAGCAGCGATCGTGCCAAACCAGATTCCGTCATTTTTCACGTCTAAATATGCACTCAGGATAGTGGTTAACTTATAAATACCTACTGGTAGGTGCTTACTAAATATTCTTCATATAAAGAAGAACGCCAGATGGCTTACCATGCATACCATCTAGGCATCTATGCATGTAACCCATCTGGCATACCTACCTACGCAATAGGTACATTTCGCACCCGTAGAATTTTTGGTTCATTCCAGTTTTCCCCTGTGTGAGTCCCCTGCGTAGGGGATTTTTGGAACTTTTGTCCAATAATCTCCTTAGCGACCCCAGCGACTGCCGGTAGGCAAAAACTACAATAAAATTCAGAAATCCCCTTAAAGTTGAACAAGTCGCACACCTTTCCATACAAACGTAGAAGGGTAACCACTCCACTGTTTGACGTTGACCAACCAAAACTAAGGATTATATCAATTTATCTCGTCATAATCTATGTCTGTATACAGCCCAAACCGTAAGAAAAGTATTCATTAAAAAAATACAAGCTTCTACTGGAAAGTATTTTTAACTTGTATTTTTTTAATTAATACTTTTTTACGGTTGTATAGGTACAATAGTAAGAATACAACGTCGGTCAGCTCGCATTATTGACGATTCTAGGCTCACTGACGACCTGGACTCCCTTAGTCTGCGGAGAGACGTTGGATCTCTGTGCGTCTTCTACCGTCTCTATAATGGGGAGTGTTCTGACGAGCTGTTCAGTTTGGTGCCTGCGGCCGATTTCTACCACCGCACCACACGCCGCAAAACCAGATTTCATCCACACCACCTGGATGGCTGGTTTTCCGCAACTTCTCGTTTCACGCGGTCTTTTCTGCCTCGTACGTGTAAGTTGTGGAACGAACTTCCCTCTGCGGTTTTCCCTCGGAGTTTTGAGATGGGGTCCTTCAAAAGGCGGGTTTATCTCCTCTTAAAAGGCCGGCAGCGCACTAGCCTCACCTCTGGTGTTGCAGGTGTCCATGGGCGGCGGTGACCACTTTCCATCAGGTGGCCCGCCTGCTCGTCTGCCAGCTATGGCATAAATAAAAAAAATAAAAAAAAAAAAAAAACCTACCTCTAGGTATGTTTTTGCTAATAAACAACTTACAGCAAAAGCACCTCCCGCCTGATAATTAATTTTTCTTAAACTTTTATGATGAGGACAGCCAAAGGTAAAGAGAACTCGTTGCTGGCGTCTGTGTTTCCGAATTCATGTAATTTGGAGTTTTTTAGGAGGCGACTGAGTAAGTTCTTCTAGATAAGGGTGCGTGTATGTTTGTTGTGAACCGTATCAAAAGATCGCGTTCAATCGCTTACTTAAAACATGTAAAAAAAGTAAAAACTATTTTGTATTGCACCAATGTGAAGAAAATTGCAGCGGCGGCGAGGCGCTCGTTTTTGACTCAGTTTTAGATTAGACGGACTCTATCAAGTCTCTTCCAAATATTACAAAGAGAAACGTAGCTTTACCAATATTTCGGGTAAATTGAAGGGCAATTACCTACCCATTTCTGATTGTTTATGAACCCTCTCACTCAAACTCGCCAAATTATTGTTGTGATCAATAGCATTCTTAACAAAGGACGCCAGTGTTCTTGCAATATTATGATATGATTAATTAATCAAACTTTGGAACTCGCTTGTGATATCATTTGGTATGTTACAGTAGCATTTGGTACAGATAAAGAAATTGTTACCTACTCAAGCCAATTTGAGTAGAGATTCTTATCCTTCTTATAAACCTTTGAGCCTGGATCAGTGCTTAAGCAATAAATGGGAAAACGTGCCTTAGATCGTCAATGATTTAAATAAATAATTATTCACGGACACAACGCCTTCTAGTCCCAAACTAAGCAAAGCTTGTACGATGGGAACTACATAGATGGCTGATAGAATACATACATACATTTTTTTTTTGTAAATACATACTTATAATACATAGAAACACCCAGACACAGAACAAACATCTATGTTTACAAACACAAATGTTTGTTCTCGGTGGGGATCGAACCCACGACCCACAGCACGGAAGGCAGAGCTACTACCGACTGAGCCATGACGCCTGTCATGGCTCAGTCGTCCTGTGTCCTGTGATTAGTCCTGTGATTAGTTCTAAAGAGGTAATTTTTTTCGGAATTGGCATACTTCAACTATATCAATATATCCCTTTAGTCAGACAAGCACGATGACCAAATATCGGTGCCATATGTCTGCAGTAGCTTCGTATTGTATGGTAGCTAATTCTTTTTGTAATATTACTGGCTAAATTAAAACGTACTGGGGATATTTTACTTTTTTGTGTAATTTTTGACTCCTCTCCCGTCCTCTACTTTTGATACAAAGCCCACTCCCATTTAAATTAGTAGTAAAACTCACAGCTGCGAGAAGTGTCTGCGACGCGCAAATTATCCTATATTACGAAGTTTTTGATGCGAGGTCAAATGAGGTCATTTATGGAGTAAGTAAGTAATGCATTTTCCGACTTTTTTATATTTACGACAATCAATTTGATTTAAGTACTTATTCCTTTTCTATTATTAACTTGACTCGTAGGTAGACCGTATGTTGTCGTAGGAACCGGCAGAAGACAGTTCCATTTGGTTCCAATTGATTGGTAGAACCGGCGCGGTGCAAGATACTTCAGTCAGTGATTGAGCGGCAGTGATACGATAATGTAAAAAACTGGTGCTAAGGGTAACCTAAATGGTTCAAACTCGTAATCTCGCAGTCACCAGCTAAATTTCCCCGCTTGCGTCCTCATTAGGAGGAGAGTTGTGTAATTATCTACAGCGGCACACCCAAGGGCCATAATTTTCAAGCACGTAAAACGCAAGCATAGAGTTGCATGAGTTTGCTGCCACTCTACTGAGCTGTTATAGAAATAAAATGGTTAAAGGCGTTTTAAAACTGACTCACTAACCATTCATTATCGTCGATGACAACAATATTTTTGTTCGTGTACCTAACTGACATGACATGTAGGTTTTGAACTTGATTTGAGTATAGGATCCCTCAATCCTGACGGAGATAGGTATAGTGCCAGTGTTGTCATCATGAGTACCTTCATGTTTTTGGAAATCTGAGGATGATCTGAGCTTTGTCAATAAAATATGTTGAGCAAAAAAATTCTCTATAAACTATTACAGTAGGTAGGTACTGATAGTACCTACCTCCCCGACTAGGGTTTAGTTAGCCACAGGAAAGCAGATACTCGTAAAGCCAAAGGGTTTAGCATTATGTATTATTTAGTATGCAGAGAGGAGGCATAAAGAAAACTCACAAGTAAAACTTTTACTTTTGCTGTAGAAGTTTCTTGATTAAGAGATTATAAAGATTTAGTTTTAGCTTTTAGCATGGTTAGGTACCAACTTACAAGTAGGTAGTAAGCCGTCTAACTAGGTACCTACTTACATAGTTAAAATCTCCTAGTATGTTATACCTACGAGTATGTTTTGTAATGATGTCAGCTAGAACGAGAAGTAGATTGTTATTTTCTTTGTAAAAAATTTGTAAAAGAAGTATATTACTGTGTTAATTTATCAAATTGTACTTAATCGTAATCATTTTATCACATTGTGCAGTAATGTAGAGACTCATTTGGGACACAGATAAAGTGATAAGTAACACGTTGTTCTGTTAGTAAAGCATATCAAATAGTCAAGCTTCGGTCCACTTCCTGCGACGCAGAACCTTTTAAGGCTACACAATGGAGAGAATATTGGCGAGTAACTTAGCGCTACCACCACCTGGCAAGTTAATATTTTACATACGCTGAAGAATATAGATAAAACTATGCGTATATTAAACAAATTGTAGAAGAAAAACTTACGTGAACTCGGGGTTGTTTCCATACATTTCTAAGTTTTCTATTCTCTAACCAAATCAGGCCTTTGCATCTAATCTAGATTATTTATACAACAACGGGAGGAGTAACTTTTTAATCATGCTCCTATGAACTGGACTCTGCAATACCTGGAACGTGATTTCGATGGAGAAAGTTAGTGATATTGTGATTAGTATTTCCGTGAAAGTAAACGAGTTGAATAACAGTGTGTCAGAGATATTCAGCGTTTCATAACGACGCGATTCGCCTCCTCCTACCCCACCATCAACGCTAAATACTTCCTTACCATCACAAACAAGACAAGTCGTCTTATCTCTTACCGCAATTTCATTTAATATGTACCTAACTATAGCTGCTGCTTCACATTCAAGAATTCAGTATGTATTTGAATCAGTTTCTTATTTTAAGGTTGAACAAGTCGCACACCTTTCCATACCAACGTGGAAGGGTAACCACTCCACTGTTTGACGTTGACCAACCAAAACTAAGGATTATATCAATTTATCTCGTCATAATCTATGTCTGTATACAGCCCAAACCGTAAAAAAAATATTCATTTAAAAATACAAGGTAAAAATACTTTCCATACGAAAGTTTAGAAGCTTGTATTTTTTTAATGAATACTTTTTTTACGGTTTGGGCTGACGTAGATTATGACGAGATAAATTGATATAATCCTTAGTTTTGGTTGGTCAACGTCAAACAGTGGAGTGGTTACCCTTCCACGTTTGTATGGAAAGGTGTGCGATTTGTTCAACCTTAAGCCCCACTAAAAAAACGGTAGGGGCGTTATAAGATTGATGGCATTGTGTGTCTGTCTGTTTGTTTGTCTGTGCCCTTGTAGCCCTAAAAATAGGGCTCCGACTTTAATTACATATCCATTATCCCCCATGACAATTTTATAAACACTCGGCTGCAAATACATACAAATACAAGTACATCTTATTTATCAACGTTTTGTAAAATCCATTGCATGCTCTAATCTCGATACATTTTAATTGTTTCGGAAGATCTAACTAAATAAAACCTTAAAGGTATCATAAAGGTATAATCTTTTTTTGCTGTTGATTTTGAAATCGAAAAGAAAGATCCATATCGATGGAAGAAAAAGTAAAAGCATACTATCATTAAGTTTTGATTGTGCCATAAGCAGTTTTAGCTTACTAAGCCGTCTTTATAAAAACTTTTGAACCTAAATCCACATTATTTCGCCTGTTTTTTAGTAAAGGTTTTTTTCTTGCAATTCAAAGCAGTATAAACAGAAAGCAAAGATCTTATAAGTGTATCTTTTACGAGGCAGAAAATCAAGTCATTAGAGAATCTACTAAGCCCTTACGTAAGAGACTTGCAGATAAGGGCTCTTGAATTTAACGATGCTCTGTCTATTCGATAGGAGTACGTTTCCTCTGCGTTACTAAGATAACTATCTCTAAGCTAGAACTAGACTGGCTTAGTGGGTTATAAATATGTAATACCTTTTGCGGGTTGGAATCCTTACACATGAAACAATAGATTCAGAAAAATCGTGAAAGAAGAACAAGCAGTTGAGTTCTAATAACATTTAGGTATGATTAACATTTACGGGGCCAGACCCACCATCAAGAAGGTCAACTAAACATTCCACTCCATTTCACGTTAACATGTTACGTCATGCCTATTGAAATATAATAACCGATTTGAATCTTAAACAAGGCAAGATTATACCTTACCTACCGACTACCGTTTAGTTTAAACCTGATGTAGTCTTACATAATTCACTTGTTAGTTACAAAAGAATCACTCTTATTATCATCATCATTTCAGTCTGTTTGCACCGACTGCTGAGTATATATAGGCCTCCTCTTTATTACGCCGTTCTTTTCGGTCCCATGTGAGTCTTGTCCAGTAATTCCCAGCCAGTTCTACCATGTCATTTGACCATCGGGCGGGTGCATGGTCTGTATCTTGGTCTACGGGCATCCCTTGGCCACCATTCAGTCTTGCCAGGTGTCCTACCCATCTCCACTTCAGCTTCGCGATTCGCGTATCCACGTCCACACCCTTTGTGCGACTTTTATTATAAACGTTAAATATAACAAAGCCTGCTCTGCACAGTAACAAAAAAGCACAGAATAAATAACAGTCCGAAAGCTAATAAAATTCAACCAAATTCATCGCACCTCGTTATTCGAACCCGGGGGAGTAGAAAAATTCTTAACCTATGAATACAGCGAGGGTAAAAAGGACCATCACTTATTCGCCTGCGCTCTTAATGACGTCATTATCTGTAGGGCTCGCGCGGCGGTCACGTCTACCCTTAATTCTGCCGGTGACACGGCTGAGTGACGCAAAGTGATGATAGATGGCTGGAGTACAGCCACAATTTTGTAACCAAGATTCACACCTAGCTAGATAAACCACGCTAACCTCACCTTTTGATCTTGAGTTCACAGCGAGATTATTGAACGTTGCAGTGCTCATGCAATGTTATGTTCATTAGTAAAATATTCTGATTAGGTATAATTAATTTTTTTGGTCTAGCAGAGGAGTGGTTAAGTTTTCTTGTATGTAAAAAAGTAAATGGTATTAGGTACTAATAGATGTCTGATATATCGTATTACATTACATTACATTACATCTACATTACAGTACACAAAATAAAGATAAATTAGAATGTAATAAATTAGAAATATCAGCAAAGCTATTTTTACCGTTGTGTCTACACAGCCACAGCCTACACTAGCCTATACCAAAAACTGCTTACATTTTTCTGAGCCTTTGTATGTAAATCTATTCCTGGCGAAAACAAAACTAAAACAAATCGTCCATTACCCTAGCACCTTGGGAACCGCAAAAAACTTTTGCAAAGGTGCGATGACAAACGATCCACGACGAGGCAAAGGGCTTACGTTTCGCTAAAGAGTTATGATTCAAGCTTTCATATTTGGCACGCGAATAATGCGACGCCGAAAGAATCCTGAAACGCGAAGGGTCAGTTCAAGAATGTCAACGCTGTGGTCCAATAATTTGAGCGGGCGATTTGACGAACCGGTGCGGTGTGGAGTATTGACAAACCGGACACCGCTTGACTGACGCATTGACACCTTCAAAACGCACTTAGTAACTTATGGAGCTTTTTGCAGCATTATATAGTGCTCGATAACAGTCTTGCATATATAATTCAGTCTTGATTAAGTCAACTTTCAAAATAACCTTTCCAGTGAAAAAGTAAAAAATGGGCGTGGTGCGATTAAGTATACTGGGGTTTCATTAATTGGCGATATGCAACCTATTGTGTGAGAATTTGTAAAAGTCGAATAAGCTCTATAGTAGGCATCTTGCTACTAAATCGTAATAAATACGTGAATTGACTACTGGCCTGCTAGAAGCCTTTTATTTTTTAATCATCCCTTCATAGCAAAAGGTTAACGGCAGGGCACAGTGCCAACTGTCCTCTCAGTTTAATATTACATTAATAACTCGAAGCGACAGTCACTGCCTAGCTTAGAAGTATAAAGATGAGTGATCACATCGTTGAATTAAGTACGTGCCTCTCCGCCAAATACTCATTTTCGTGTAGGTTTTGTTGACACGAAGCCTTTCAAAAGAGCCGGGTGGCAGTTTTTATTTATTTACTAGCTTCTGTCCGTGGCTTTGATTGCGTACCTGGATAAACACTATGGTACTTTTTCATCATCTTCACTATCATTTTTCAACT
Organism: Eulithis testata; assembly: GCA_947507515.1. Classification (NCBI taxonomy): domain Eukaryota; kingdom Metazoa; phylum Arthropoda; class Insecta; order Lepidoptera; family Geometridae; genus Eulithis; species Eulithis testata. Next base: position 5,645,423 of record OX382199.1, on the reverse strand, counting down.
ATATTATATACTTGTTGTATACGTATAGAACAATCTTTTAAAGTAAGTAATATTCTGAAAAATATAGACAGTGTATGTAGGTACCTACACAACTTCTTTTATTAAAATATCTAATTTTTGTAAACGATATACAAAATATAGATATTTTAATTTAAAAAAAGGACCCTGAAACCTATGTCTGTTTATTCGATCTGACGAATTTACATTCACATATGAGTTCCGCAATATCCTATTCAGTTTTCAAATTCATAAAATTAATCCCTATTTTGATTTCATTGCTGGACTTTAAAAAAATCTTTTTAAAATGTGTAACGCGTGCTCTAAAAATAAAAATATTCCCCTAGTTTCTAACATCAGTAGGTAGGTTCATGCTGCGCGTTGGATGTTATAGGGTCAGTCAGGCAGGACAAAGATATTTATATTTATAAAATAAAAATATTATATTGCTGAAATCATTCGCTCTGTATCGAGTGTAAGGTACTCAGGCAGAAAAGCGATACATGGCAGTTCCTCGCGGTGGCTACGCGTATATTTTCACCCACAATCATCATTACGCTCAACAGCACTCAATAATAGTTAATTCTGCTCGCAAAAGCATTCACCCGTAACGACAAATACAACTGTTCAATTCATATAGCGACCAAAATCCCAATCGGAATATTAATTTAATCCCGTAGCGATTGGCTACGTAAAACTGATAAAACTGCTAGCAAAATGTTTAAAATCTACCGGATTGTTTGTCGGTCACAATCGCAAATTATACTACTGAAAATGTTGCGTTGCGGTTTCTGTATGAAGCAAAACTTTCAAATGTTTTGCGGCTCGACGTTTTCTGTGTTCTCTGTATTACTTTTCAGTTCCAACCACAGAAGGCAGGTTGGATAAAATTTTAGGAACCTCAACTTTAACTTATGAAAAGACAAAGTCAATTTAAATTGTTATAGAGATATTCTAACAAAGTATTTGAAGTTCCGATACAAAGCGGCGTCGTTCTATAAGAAGGTATTTAATAAACTCAAAGAACAATATAAACTACGCGCCTACTTTGTGGTTATAAATGTTTATAATTTTAGGTGTAACTTTTAATATCATTTAAAACTTTGATCAATGATAAAATAATAATATGCTGGTTACATTACCAAAAAGATTTTTATAAATTATTATACCTAATACTATTATAAAAACTATTTAACAAGTTGAGTTTTTCTTATTCACTCTAGGAAAAGTTTAATCAAAAATCAGTCCCTTTGGGTTTGGAATTCCGCTCTTCATTTGGTTTTCGGTAATAGAGCCACTTATAGGAAGGGTTGTCTGCACAACAATGTCGGCTTTATTCGTTGAATGAAGTTACATTTTCATAGATTTGTATCAGCCTTTGTATGCCAAAGTTTTACAAGAATTTCACTATCAAACTATCCCTTTCTGGCTTTATTTGAATAATACTTACGTAGGACTTTTGTTTGTTTTTAGTCCACCATGGATTATTGGTAAGAAAAACCCTTTTGTATATTTATTAACGAGTTTTTTTACAATAATCATGGATTATTGCTTAACACCCGGTTCTTCAACGTTTTCAACTCACGAACAGTCAAAGTTAAATAAAAAAAACACGTTGTTATCTAGCAAATAAAAAATAAAAAATAATATATAGCAAGCTATCAAGCAATCTACCCACGGACATTCCTTATAATTTGATGAAAGTTGTAATGGACAATATGGACATACGTAATGATCTTTGTAACAAAAAACATTGGGTATACTACATTATTACAACATCTAAATCAGTGCCATAGTAAATCAAAAGAACCGCTGAGCCTATAAACCACGAAAAATTACTTCGTAGAGGTGGCTACGAGTCTCTACCTACGAAGTAACTTCACAATGAAGAAAGTCTGAAATAGGATTAACTGAATGTAATCCTATTTCAACCTATTTTAACCTCAAGCAAAACCAATCGATTCTTTGAGTTCTATAGGTACATAATTATAATTAAATAGCGTGGAGCCACGTTTATGAAAGTTTACATCAACCAGTACGAATTCGTAGCACCCTCTACAAGGACAATGTTTACTTTGATTTCTTTGCGATTTGAGACTTTTTTCAATATAAACCACTGCTTTTTATTGTTGTTGTTTCTTGTTTTCACTGTTGTTTACCCTAAATCTTCCTTTTTTTTAGTTTATTAAGCTATATATATTATGATAAGTGAACTACCCTTTTGTTCCTATTTATGTAGGGTCAAAGAGGCGGTTCGCCAGCCCCCTTCTTTTCTCGGCCTTTACGCCTACTCTATACAGTAAAATCGAGATAATATCGATTTGAAACGCAATTTCTGAACGAAATTTTTATTGAGACATCTGAAAATAGTTGGTTTGTATCTGACACCATTTTTGGTCCAGTAGCATTTACAAGTGATTTCTAGTAATTTATTCAGTTTGCCGGCGGCTATTGCAAGTGTCGCAGCGTGGAAAAAGTAGTAAAAAAATAGTGGCGCGTCTTTCACTCCAAGGTAAGTTATGTGTTGTTATTCTAAGTAAACAATGTTGAAAGGCATTTAGCTCAACTTAAATGTTATTTAGCAACATATTCTAATAAGATTTTCGCAAAATGCTGTGTGAAAACAGCAAAAATTTGCGGGCCGGGATCTACAACTTACATTTTTTCAAAATTTTGGTTTTCGGCCTTGGGGCCGATATTTGGTAGATCAATTCTTCTAAATTTTTGTCTCCTTTATTCATGTGGTTAAATGGTTTATCACACGTCTCTTTCTTATACGCTAGTGATATAGGTAAAGATCCTAGCTATTGGTTTTCGGCCGTCAAATTATATCGTATTCTTAATGAATAACGAGTATTAGTGATAGATATTTTGGGGCGGCCGAAAAACCAAACTATGGATAAATTGGCACCTCTGTTTTCGGCATGGCCTAAAATTGTATTAAAAGCATGTGGCCGATAACAGAATGTCGCTATTAGCGACTGCTGTTAGCGGTCATAAGACTACAAAGTTGTTATTTTTTTTACTTTTTCAGTTTTTACTTTTTCAGTCTCATCCAGTGTTTGCCAGCTACATGTCTCAGATCGTCACCCCACCTAGCCGGAGGGTGTCCTACACTACGCTTGCCTAAACGCGGTCTCCACTCGAGTATTAGTTTGCTCCAACGATTGTTGGTTCTGCGGCAAATATGGCCGGCCCACTGCCACTTCAGCTTACTAATCCTCTGAGCTATGTCGACTACCTTGGTTCTCTGTCGGATAACCTCGTTCCGGATTCTATCCTTCAGAGAAATTCCGAGCATAGCCCTTTCCATAGCTCGCTGAGCGACTTTCTGCTTGTAGACCAACCCTACTGTCAGTGTCCACGTTTCGGCAGCATAGGTCATGACAGGTAGGACGCATTGGTTGAAGACTTTCGTCTTCAGACATTGAGGTATGGGTGACGAGAAGACCTGTCGCAGTTTCCCAAACGCTGCCAGCCAAGCTGGATTCGCTGGTTTAGCTCTTTCTCAAAGTTGTGCCTACCCAAACGCAGGGTCTGCCCGAAGTAGACATACTCCTGCACAACTTCAAGAGGCATTCCGGCGACAGAGATCGGCTCTGGGGTAATACGATCGTTTATCATAATTTTCGTTTTATCCAAGTTCATACCCAGGCCAATCTCTCGTGAAGCATCAGCTAGGTTGGGTTGTTCAGCATCTGTTGTAAGTCTTGCATCGATTCCGCCAATATGACGATATCATCAGCAAATCATAAGTATGAGATGTATTTGCCGTTAATGTTAATGCCCATTCCATTCCAACTCAGCGTCTTAAACATATCTTCCAGCGTGCTCGTGAACAATTTGGGAGATATGACATCTCCTTGTCTCACGCCGCAGCGCAGCTGGATAGGTTTAGATTGCTGGTTCTGGACTTGGACAGACATAGTGACATCATTGTATAAGCATCTCAGCACTTCGATGTATCGCCAATCCACCTGGCATCGTTGCAAGGACTGTAGAACAGCCCATGTTTCAACAGAGTCAAAGGCCTTCTCATAGTCCACAAATGCTAAGCACAAGGGCTGATTATACTCTTCTGATTTTTGTATGATCTGCCGCATTATGTGAATGTGGTCTATGGTGCCAAATCCGTTGCAAAACCCAGCCTGCTCCGGTGTTTGAAACTCGTCCAGTCTTCGCGCAAGACGATTCGAAATAACCCTGGAAAACAGTTTGTAGACATGACTCAAGAGTGAGATTGGTCTATAGTTTTTCAATAAAGCTTTGTTGCCTTTCTTGAAAAACAGCACAACCACACTCTTGCTCCATGCCTTTGGAGTTCTCCCTTGGTTCAGAACGGTATTGAAAACACGTTGGACCTCCTTCAAAACTGGTAAACTACCTGCTTTTAGGAGCTCCGAAGTGATTCCGTCTTCCCCCGGGGCTTTTCCATTTTTTAACTGCCTCAAGGCCAATTTGATCTCGTCAAGGCTGATCTCTGGAAGGCCTTCTGTGTAGTGGCGGGTCAACGTGGCTCTAGCATCCTCGCTACTGGGTTCCGGACACGAAACCTGCGAGGCGTACAATCGGCCATAAAAGTCCTCGATCTCAGCTAGAACTTCTCAGCTAGAATTGTGACTTATATTATACTTTAATATAGTAATTACGAATGATTGCTAATGTGATTCTAATTCTAATTCTAATTCGTCGTGGGGGAATAAGATCTGCACTGACGTCCCGCGTTGGGGTGTATTGTGCATTGTCCCCCTGCTGACCTCACCCCATCCAGCCCAACTCCTTGAAGTAACGGAGAAGGACTTTGGGTTGATGACAGCAATGTTCCAGCATCCCCGGTGGTGTTGTGGATGCCAAGGAGTGAGACCCGATCAGCTCCTGCAGTCCCGTTTTGGATCTGGCTTCAGCTGTGGCAGAGCAATGTAGCAAGACATGCTCTACTGTTTCTTTTTCCTGGAGACAGCCACGACAGAGGTCGCTGTCTGTCGCTCCGATCTTAAGGAGATGGTGGTTCAGATCACAGTGGCCCGTGATTATACCCACCATCATCCTCAAGTCTTCGCGTCTTAGCTTTAGTAGTGTCGTTGTGATGTGCGCGTCCGTTGCCGGAAGCATTATTGCTAATGTGATTGTAGCCTTGAAAATTATATAAAGTTCCTAATAAAGATTTAAGTGTTTCTATAAGTATACCTATAGAACCTAATTGTATATAAGTATATTTGATAAGTCGATTCCTAATAAAGTACACTAAACTGTTACTTAAAGAATAATAATGTTAAGCTTAGTTGATATATTTTTTGAAGTTGTTTTATTTAATGTATGACAACATGTTTTTTATGTTTTTTTAATCTATAATGTATGTGAAATTATGTGGAACTATGTTAATTGTGACTTATGTTACACTATATATTATCATATTAGGTACTATATATGTAAATAACAGTGATTACCTTACAATAAATGTTTTTTATTTTACTTTAAGGCTAAAAAAAATCAGTGGCCGAAAACGGAATGCTCCATGGCCGAAAACTAAAATTTGAGGCCGGAAACTGAATTTTTGGCACTTTTCCGGATTAAAATAAAAATAAAAATAACTAAGAACTTCTTATGACATCATTTATATTTAAAAGAAACTTCATTATATAGGCTATTAGATAACATCACTAGTGCAGGTATAACAGGGTTGTAATATTTTTTTTTGATGTCCTGAAGTTGACGGGAGCACTAACTGGTCGAGAACCGGTGCAACGACCCTATCAAAAATCTAATTTTTAATAAAAATAAATTAGTACGAAAATATTTACAACTAGCAGCGCCTCGCGGTTTCACCCGCGTAATTCCCGTTCCCGTGGGAATTCCGGGATAAAATATAGCCTATGTTCATCAGGGATAATGTAGGATTCTAATGGTAAAAGAATTTTTTTAATCGGTCCAGTAGTTTCGGAGCCTATTCAATTCATACAAACAAACAAACAAACAAAAAATCAAACCTTTCCTCTTTATAATATTTGTATAGATGTATAGATATACCTAGGTATAAAAGCCAGCGCTAATAGTTTAGAATATTATTAGGTATCAAACATACGTTTTAATTGAATGTCGTCCATGCATGATTCACACCCTGCATTTAAATTTTGTTCATAAATTAATAACACAATCCTGCCTCCACATCGTCACAAAATATCTTAAAAGCTCCAGATAAGGCGGAATTTATAAAGTTTGAAGTAAATACATGCCTCGGAGACGATAAATCATTCTTCAGAGGCCTAGGGACGGCATCAGCGCGTCTTAAAATAATGTTGTCGGGACGTAAGTAACTTCGACAAAGAAAGTTATGAGGCGCGCCTGAAATTGATAGCGCGTACATACTCGTACTATCTTGCAAAAAATTGATGCACATTTGCCAGAATATTGAAAACCATTTCAACAACAAAATCAAAATAAAGTTTCGATCATCTCATGTGGTGCTATACATAAAATACACAAAAGCTGTCTCGAAGAAATCGCTCTTTATGCGATAAGACTGTACATGTATGATTTTGAATTTGTTTTGTAACTTTTTTTCTTAGTTTTTCGTTGTAAGTTTTCCAGCTAAGGGTTTTCATTGATTTCATACGCCAAAATTTATCTTATAAAAATAATGTCATCTATTTGAACCTACAATTTTGAGAGATAAATTTGCTAACAATACGTTCAGGAAAGTTCCCATAGGTTTTGTGAAACTCAGAATGGATCAATAAGTTACCTTAAAATGGTGGAAGAGCTTTTTAAACACACTTAAATTTTACACTCATGGTAATCTCGAAAGGCCAGGGAAATTAGCAGCACATGAAACATTTACATATTTAGGAGGTTAATGTATCCGTAAACGTAAATTGTGTACGATATGGTTGATGAAACTATAGATTGAAATCGATCCTTTTATTTTTACGAGTGTTTTGTTTTTTTTTTTGCTATTTATGAATACTAAAAGGTGTACAAATACTAACTTGTGTATTCGTTTTATTTTCGGTCTACGCAAGTATGATCACGTCTCAATGTTTAGAGTTCAATTAAAGTGGCTACCTATTCGCCGCCGCCGTGACCTGCACGTTCTGTCTCTTCTTTTTAACATCCTCAATAACCCTCTTTCTCCTTCATATCTTCGTGAGCGTTTCAACTTCCTTATCCCCCGTGGTGAGCCCTGCAAAACTGCTAAATCTCTTTTACTTAAAACTCCCCCTCACTCTACTAGCCGCTATGGTGGCTCTTTCACAGTCTTCTCTGTCAAGTTGTGGATCCCTCATGATATTCGCGCTAGTTCTTCGCTCAGCGTATTCAAGCGTAAAGTCAAAGATAAAAAGATAAAGATAAAAAGATAAAAAGGTTTATTGCATAGTCTTAAACATTCATACATATCAGTGAAGTCACAGTTCCGGCACAGCTTTCATACATTGAGAGCACTGTGTCGTCACTTCAGTCGTGGTCAGTGACGACACAGTGCTCTCAATGTATGAAAGCTGTGCCGGAACTGTGACTTCACTGAAATGTGTGAATCGACCCTTAGTAATGTTTTTTATCTATACTATAATAATATCTAATAAAATCTTGTGTACCAGAGTGTACCTTTATTCAAATAAGTATCTAGGTACTCGATTTTAAGTATCAAAAAACTTCTTGTCCCCAACAGCAATTCTTATTCAAGAGTGAACGCTTAAGTATTAGAATTACGAGCATCTGGTTGGGGGTAGTTTTATCACGGTCCGCAGATGCAACTCAGGGCACATCCTTCTTAAATATTCACTTTGCATACTTAGTAAGATAGGTGTGGGAGTTTTAAACTTTAAACGCCTTATTTTGCATTATAAAGCAGTGCTGCAATGCGGTAAGTTTAAGATTTTGCCTAGAGCTTTGCGGTACTCCTGCTAAATCCAGCGTAAATATTTTTTATTGATTTATGGAAATAAATCCATAAAAAAGGTTTACGCTAGATTGCTGATTAAATCATTGGTGTAATAATGATGTTAATACATGATGGTAAGTTTCAGCATGCTATTTAGGATTGTTTCAATTGCCGCCTGGACGACTACATATCATTTTGACAGCTGCAGAGAGTAATTTTCGTGACATTCACCTAGGTGACTTAGCCCTGCTGAATTAAGTCGACGGCATCGATATTTCCAGTCGATTTAGCTGTTCCAAAATACTCATCTGGGTTCAAGGGCTAATTTGACAGGTGTGTATAAAATAAAATGCGTGGGAACTTTTAATGTCACAAATTATTGTGTAAATGAAGGTCCTGAATAAAATTAGAATATCAAAAAGCTGTACCACGGGGCCATTCAGCATGACGTCGTTGAGGGACACCTGGCTGCGCGACTTCATATTCCCGTCAAACACAACATGAAGTCGGGTCGTCTTACTTACCTCGTTGATAACCGCATGGTGCGCTAGAAAGTATACAGAATCGTTATTAATATCATAGTTCGCAATATCCACCTTCTTAGCATGTCCTAGCTCTACATACTGATCTATGAACAATTTATACTGCTCTTGATATGCAACTGAAAATCAATCACCGAGCTGTAATTCTTCCAGAGGTGTGATGAGAGGCATATCTACATGAAATCTATTATTTTTCAGACTCATTGAGCTCTGATAGCTTTCTTCAGCCTTGACCAACTCATCACAACTCTGCTTTACAGGCTCTGGTACCTTTTCTGACAGCCAAAAATTTTCTATTACATTTTCTAATTTTTTATGATCACTGATAGCAAAGTTAGATACAATTTCACAAGTTACTTACTTTATTATTTTCAGACACTTTTACAGGAATGTTGCCACCAACTATGTACATACCCAAATAAGGTATTTTGTAAAACAAGTCCATTTGGAATTTTTATACAACCATTTAGCAAAACATTGAAATAAACATCTGCACCGAGTAGCAAAGAAATCTCTGCTGGGATATTAAATTCATTGTCTGAAAGTGTGACATTTTGTGGTAAATTCCACCCAGATACATTTATAAATTGTTGGGGCAATCCATACGTCCATGGGGCAATCTCATTGTCACTTGGTCAACAATGTGACATTTTAAATTTAATTTTACATTATTGTGGCATGGAAGCACATTTATCTTCACAAATTTATTGATTTGTGTTTGTTTATTGCATATGCGTATAATATTATGATTTTGATTTATAGCAATCAATCCAAGTTTATTTACAAGGCTGGTTGTAACAAAAGATGCCTGGCTGCCGGTGCCAAGCAAGGCTCGGACAGAAACTATTTCACCATGTTGATCTTGTAAATCCACCTTTACAGTTGAAAGCAAAATGTTATTGGAAACAGGGTTTGACAACAACATCACTGTAGGCTCTATAGGAGAAACAGATTGTTGTTCATGCAATAAAGTATTGTGCCCTAGTTTACATATTTGACATTTGAAATTAAACTTACATTTACCGCTGTGTGTCTTTAGACAGGTAGTACATAAATCATGGTCCCGCACAAATGATTGGCGGACCTCTAGTGCTGCCGTTTTGAACCCAAACTGCTGGAAAGAGCACGGTCACTTTTGTTACAGAGTTTACACATTTTTTTAACATTTGAGGCAACATTGGTCACCTTTGATGGAGTAGATTTATAGAATCTATTTGTACTTTCATAGCAAGTACCTTTAAGGGCAAACTATCCTCCAACGCTATAGCGCGTTTTTCAAGAAAGTTCAAAAAATCTGCCATGGAAGGCATTCGTTCTAAATCTCTATCTAATTGATAAGCTCTATTAGTTATCTGATCTAATTTTCTTGTTAGAATGGAAATTAGCAACATATCCCATGTATCGATGGGTTGTTCTAGATTTTTCAATGCATGCAATTGTTGCTGCACATCCGACGCAAAAGACCTTATAGAGGCTGCAGTGCCTTTTTGCATTGTAGGCAAATCCAAAAGAACGCTAATATGATTTCCTGTTAACAGCGTTTTGTTGTCAAAACGCTTCTCCAACAAGCGTAGTGCTTCCCTGTAAAGGCAAGCGTCCACAGGCCCGCATCGCACGTATCGGATTTTAGTTTGCCTTGTATAAAAACTCATACAACTGCGTCCACTGATCCGCACCGTATGGACGAGTTTTTATACAAGGCAAACTAAAATCCGTTGCGTGCGATGCGTCCGATGCGTGCGACGTGGGCCTGTGGACGCTAGCCATAAGACTGATTTACTAGCGGCAAGTTGATAATGACTGCCAATGCATCATCTTTTACATATTTTCTTAGATAGAATAACTTCTGGACATCGGACAATGATCTGTTATTATCGATAACAGCCAAAAATAAATCATAGAATGGCTTGAATTTAGTGAAATCTTTCCCATCATAGGGGGTTATATCAATAGTTGGTAATTTACATGTAGAAACATTATAACATTGCGAAACTGATACTTTACCTATTTGTTTTAAAGAAGCGGTTATTTTGGCAAGCACAGAATAATAACGTTCCTCAAGAAGACCAACCTGTTCGGTATCGTTTTCGTCGATACTTAGTAGGTATGTCCAGTTGCACCGCCTCATAGCTTTTGAGCGCGCTGATGAGTTTCTCCTTGCGCGCCTCCAGAACATCGATGGTTGCAGATGCAACCATTGATGTTCTGGAGCTGATGGGATCCTCCACGAACGCCTCGATGCGCGTGATCGTAGCTTTACACTGTCCCCGAAGGAGACGATGTTTACGCAATGCATCCTTGGACTCCTTGGACTCCATGGTAAAACGTAACACAACAACGCTTTTTCGCTTTTACGATTCACGAACACTCCACCGACTCCACGCACTATTATATCTAACACAAAGCCGAACTTTTTTGTTTGTTTTGGTGCGAAGTGAAGACGTTTGTTTACAAACAAACCGATGACAGCATTGACAGCTGCGTGGATGACAGCTTTGACAGCCGCGACGAACTTCAGCGCAATGGCCGCCGAAATCCTTGTATAAAGTGTGGCGTAACTGGCGGATATGGCCGCTCACCAATGTAACCAACAGTGCAACTGCGCGAACTTCACTCCTCTCAAAAATGGATTGAGGGTGTTTTGAAAAAAAGCCAAACTCGATGTCCCAAAATCGTAAATCTTACGATATTTCGATGCTCTGATGATTTTTCTTGATGATGATCTTGTATTTTTGTTCTATGATAGCATAGAACGAAGTTGCGGGCCTCAAAGAATAACCCGGTAACGGCGACTTGTACGGCAAGCCGGCCTCGACGAACACGATGCTTCACAATATTTGCGAAATGCTCGGCACTGATTCTAAATTTTATTTAACTTCGCGAAGGACCACCACACGCATTTATAAAACTAGTAGTTCGCCCCGAACTGAAATCTCGTGATGGTCGGAGGTTAATAAAACCCAAACAATTTTTATTGACCAATGGTTGCAATAAAATTTGCAAATCGCTTCGAATCACCGTCTAGCTTGGTACCAGTCTTACTTGAACTACAAAATCATTGAAACTCCAAGAAATGGTAGCTCACGTTATACTGGGTTTGCCAATTTTATAACTTTTACAACAACTCAAAAACTATTAGACCTAGAATCAAAATAAAAACGGTTTTGGAATGTCTACGCAAAGCCCTATCATATGACACCCCACTTGATATTTTGGTACGACTTTTTTTTTTTACTCCCTTTGGAACCTGATAACTTTCCAACCCCTTGACCGATTTACTTTATTTTTCAAACCAGTAAAACTTAACAGTAATATACGAATACCTACTAAATTCTGTGAAGATCGGATAAGCGGTTCTAAAGATCTCGACGAACAAACGTACATACAAACATACAAAGCATTTTTGCCCAAGTTGTCATTAAGATCTCGTTCGCTTCGCTCACTCGACCAATATAATGCGTGGGAACTTATTTATATGGGTTTTATTGAAAATACTTCAGAGACACATCCGCTATAGTAGGTACCAAATAACACCGCAATACAGGTCATTCGCCCACCTTCAACACGATGTCGTAAAATTCACAAAATTACAAAAAAAAAAATTACCACGTTTGGCATGGCGTTAGATATATATTAACATATATGTTTACGAATATTATTGTTCTAAACAAGGTGGATGCTACGATTTTGTATTAGCGACCCACACTTTTCGAGTAGTTGTAAACACTTCATACTAAACTTTTTAATTGTAAGTTTTGATTCAGAAGCCTCGGTGAGCGAGTCAATTCCCCTTGACCATTAATGTTACAATATTAAAAACTAATTGGTACTTTTAGAATAAAGTTTAACTTAATAAGCTCAGAAAGATATTAATTTATTTTAGAGTACCTACTAAGGCTGAAAACTATTATCAATATTGAAGTTAAAGAACTACTTAAATAGGTAGATACCTACCTAACTTTCTGGAATGAGATGAAACATAGTCATACAAATATGTTTTGTTTACTGGATAATCACAACTCTTAGAAACTATTGAACATTTATAGACATAAATCTAGACATTACTTACTCGTAGCTTTTAATCATTTTACCCCGTCATAACTAAGATACTATATAAATACTTAATGTTTCTACAACTACAAGACAAAAACCAGAAGAGTAAATTTAACAAAACAATAAGAACCACCATACCTGTATATCTGTTGGTAGTTCCCCAAGGAATGGTGAGGCCTACCGGCAGCTTGTCTGCTGTCAGTCCGTCCCGACCTCCCTTTGTCGGATCAAACCACTAAACACTATCCGACCGTTTGACGCAACACCAATATCATAGATTTTGGTTCGAGTCCAACCAGCTACGACACTTGTTTGTGTATAGGTAATGCTTGTATGAATAACGCCATTTTGTTATTATCGTTGGTGTTATCTAACCATCCGTTCACAGAAGTGCAAGTTCTCATTTATTTATGTAGTGTTTTGTTATTTGCGTGGAATATTTTACATTTCCATATGTTTGGTACTTATTACAGGAGGTTTATGTACAAAATTTGGTTTCAACTGAATTTATTTATCATGTGAGTATCCATAATGTTGTTACCACTTATTTGTTTTTAAATGTAGCTTTTTGTTTAAAACTTATCTTAAGTCATGCTCAGTAATTATTTATTATGATAATGTTACGCGTATAATAAAAAGGCCTACAATTTGGACGTAAATATCTATGCGATTTCGAATCACTTATCTTACCCGGGTAAATTATTGCTCGTCATTAAACTTACCCAGCTTGTATCTTTACAGATTACATGCAACAAAACGCCTCAAAAGGTTTGCATTACTGTAATAATGATTTCGATACCTGATGCAAATGCTGAAGAAAAGCTACTGTCTAATGGATTATTACTCTGTGAGTTGCGTTCGCATAAAAAAATAAGCGACAAGCTTGCAAACCTTGAGAAAATTCTTATAAAAGGAGGAGACGTAAATACACATGACGCAAACGATAGTAATAATACACCTTTGCACATTGCGGTGAAGAAAGATGAACCGGATACTGTGGAGTTCTTGTTGCAGAAAGGAGCAAATTGTAATGCAATTAATACGAATAACCACACACCTATAGATCTTGCAAAAATATATCAAAATAAAAATAAAAACAAGATTATACAAATAATAGAAACTACAACTAGATCATTTCCACATTTGGATGAAGATATGGACAAAATAGTACTGTTTAAGAATAAATCCCCTGATATGTCATTCAAATTGAATAAAAAGAACGCACAATCTTTGATTAATGAGACCCGGTCTGGTACGACTGGAATAAGCGGCCATTTATATGAATCTAAATTATTAGCTTTGCTTTTACTTAGAGCTCTTAATAATCATGACCTTGAGACATTTTACATTGGGTCAAACATTCAAGGATTAGGTGCCTTTGATGATATTGTTTTCAAGTACTACTCAAAGAGTCAAAATAAATTTATTATTCTTTTCATACAAGCTAAACACAAAGATGTAGGTAAACTTACGACAGATCGTATGTTAAATTTTGAGAAAGATTTTGGTTTAATTTATTATTTTGATAGTTTTATGAAAGTAAAATACAAAATGAAACAGAAAAATAAAAATGTTATGTTTGAAAATGATGTAAATAGCTCTGATATGCATTTTATACTTTATACTACGGCTATTGAAAATTTTAATAAGAAAAAATTGATTAAAAATATTGATAAGGAAGCTTTATTATCGACCAGTTATCGTGGAAAAATATTTATGTATGATTATGATGAAAGTGATGTTCATTTTTTGCTAAAAAACATTCTAACTTTACAGGCCAAATCTTTAGCAAAAGCTTTTGCTGAATACATTATTAGAAAAAAATATGAAAATATGTTGTTAGATGATTTAATCCAAGTTTATCATGTATATTTAAGCCAACATGTTGTACAAGTTTTTAATGGAATATCTGAAGACTACCTTATGGGTAGATTTCGTAAAAGTTTCTTTGTAAGCAAAGATGAGACTTTGCTACTAATAAAAAATACTATGTTTAAAATAATGAAAATACAAAATGAATCGGACTGTAGTATTTTAGAGTTCAAATTGCCAAAATATTTTGGAAACTCAGAATTTCCAATTAGCGAAGAAGAATACGTTAATCAATGGAATGTTATACAATATTTAATAAACGATAAAGAAAATTCCAGTTTAGACAACATTACTACCATTGCAGTTGATGATAACTATACCAAAATAAATTTGAATAATTTAAAATATTTAGTAGGAGATACACTTATTCTTGACGATAAAACAGGATTATTAAAATTGAACTTGCAAGAAACATCCTCGGAAAAAAACAAAAAAATTATAAATAAATTGAAGTTAAATGTTAATGTTGAAAGTGATTTTAGCAATTTTAGATTTGAAATTAATCTTCAAAACTTTCCACAACTTCTATTTAGAAATGGAACTTACCTTAAAAAAAATCTCACAGATTTTCTGAATACATTACAATTACACACAAATCAAGCCAAAGAAGAAGAAGTCGAAGAGATATTAATAAGTGAGATTACCAGTTTATACAACAATGAACACAAAAACAGCAATTATTTCTATCACATAAAAGGTGAAGCAATTTATCTAGATTATCATGATAGAGTTCAAAAATGGTGGAAAAATCAAACTGATAAATTTTATATGACAGAAACTTGCAAGTTTTACGAAGAAGCAAAAAATAGTTTATTAAATAGTCCTTTGTTAAAAGTCTATAACTACATATATATTTCAAAACTAAACAGTTTCATGTTACATTTTGATACCAAAGTTATTGAAGATCTAGGATTACAAGCATTTATGGATTGTTCAAATACTGATTTTTTAAACATTGTTACTAGATACAAAGATTTAACCAGCATAAAAGTTAAGCAATTTTTCAAAGAAAACTATTCAAAACCACTTACGTTTATTTTTTTAAACTTAAAGGCGCTATCTGAAGATGATAGTGAAGTAATACTTTTGGAAATATTTGAAACAAAGATGGACGTAGTTGTTTTAATTTTGAGCGGTGACGGTCCACTAAATGATTTTGAAATTAAACTATTACATGGACAATACAGTAAGAAAGTTATTATTATAACCCCATCAAATACATCAGTTCAAGTTTTTGAAACCAAGGCCCAATGTTTAAAACTTCATGATGAAAGTATCAGCTTATGTGATTTTGACAAAACAACTAGAAACACTATTATTTCCCAAAAAAGCATCTCATTCCAAGGTTTTCCAGTTTCTTTTGCTTCTCTTATAGGCGAAAACAATTATAATTTGGTGAAAGGAGATGTACTTTATACTATTATAAAAAAATGTGCAATTAATATTGCAAAAAAACCTACAAACATTGAAAATTACGATGAAAGAAAACAATATTTCGTTAATAGGTTTTTATGCCGATGTTTGAAGTTAACAGGAAAACCATATAGCACTGCTTTTAATGTCATAGATAATAACAATGCATTGGTTGATAACAATAATAAAGATATATTGATAATTTCAAATGATGGCAATGTTTTCAATGATAATTGTATAAAATATTCTACTAAAAATATACATTGGTTCCAAGGTAGCAGCCATAAGTGGGTGAAAAGTCACGGTAGCGTAAAAAGAATATTGCCATTTTTAGATAGGATCGAATGTGATGAAAATGGTAAGTGTTCAAGTGAAATACAATTATTTAAAGACGTTAGTGAGAAAGTCGTTATCATAAGCGCTGGGCCTGGAATGGGAAAATCGACTCTCATAACACATTTAATTAAACAAACCAAACAAAGCGATGAAGCTATTACATGCATTATAAAGTTAAATTTATATGATTTAAAGAACGAGTTTTGGGCACAACGTGAATGCAATGATAACTTGAGATTAGGCTGGTTTTTATCGATTTTATACAAATCTTTTGCCATCAGTGATACCAGTTTTCTAAATATGGTAAATAATGAGGAGTCTTTTGATAATATTACAAGTGTTGATGATAATAAACAAATACATTTAAATTCTGGTCTATTGAATACAATACACGAACTGAGTCTTTTAGAATTTCAAGTTTTTCTAAATATGTATAATAATGATAAAATATTAATAGTATTTGACGGTTTAGATGAGATATATCCAGATTATAAGAAGGAAGCAATAGAACTATTTCAATTGTTATTAAACTCACGAATACAATATCTGTGGATCACTACCAGACCTGTGATTTCAAACGAGTTAGAGTGTGTAGTGAATTCTGTTTCATTTACATTAAAACGATTTTCAGTAAATGAACAAATCGGGTTTCTGAAAAAGTACTGGATAACGAATTCATCTCAAACAAATGCAATAAGAAATAAAGACCTAGTGGTAACACAGTTTTTAGACGCAATTTCACACAAAATTATGGATCATCAAAAATATTTTACAAGCATTCCCCTTCACTTACGTATGATTGCAGAAACTTTTTTAGAGTATTATATAAATTTTTATAATAATCCGACTGAAAAATTTAGAGAAGATTTATATGATGCTCTGAATTTGATAACTCTATATGATAAGTTTATCAATGTAAAATTTTATAAAATTCGATTTAGTGAAAAACAGTGTGGTTTGAGTCTAAACGATCCTGACATGAGAGAAGTTATAGAACAACAGCGTGTTTTTTTCATTAAAAATTATAAAAAGTTGGCTGCTTATACTTTACTACACAAAATAAAACATCAAAACCAAAACTTACAATTCTCTGAAGAGAAAAATCATCCCTTAACTGGACCGTGTGGAGACTCTACTGTAAGCAGCATGGTCACTGGAGGCAATGGGGTTTTAACTAAAACTGATTTAAAACAAATCAAGGCTTTTATACGAAGACTTAAATTGGGGGGTGAAAAAACTGGAATTATTGAAAGAATTCATCAAAATGAACCAATTTTCGTGCATTTAACTTATGCTGAGTATTTTGCAAATGAATTTATATGTGACAAGCTCAAACACAATGATTCGACTATCATGTTACTTATTGATCACGTATTAGTAATGGACACCTATGAAGGAATAAGAAGGTTTTTCGACGCCAAATTAGAAAAGGACAAATCATTATCGAACTTTAATTCCAAATTCGTAAGTGAAAATCTGTTGCGCCAGAAAGACTCCAACAAATCAGCACTATATTTCGCAGTTATGGAAGGTCGTCAAAATATAGCTTGTTTTTTATTGAACAATATAGGCACTTTTTTACAAGCAGATAATTTAGACGATTTTATAGCTTTGGTGACAAAAAAATTTCGTTGTTGTACTGTATGCCACACCTATTTTAGTAACACCTATAAAGTACTGAAAAAGATAATAGAAGTAATTTGCCAAGTTGATTGTAATAAACTCGAAAGACTTTTTTTCTGCGGAGATTATTCGGGCGACAAAATTTTTACTCAAATGTTACTACTTGAAAATACGAAATTCCATGAGTTAAGTAACTTTAATGCCATAATAAAACACACAAATCCTCAAACTTTCATCAAACTATTGCTCAAAATCAACGGACGGACGCTTAGAAATGTTAAACACGATAACTTTATATTTTATAAGCGTCTCATACACCATTTAGCGGAAGACCAAAAAAGTACACTATATTTAAAATATATTGAAAAATTTAACCAGAAACAGTGTATGCGTGTTTTTTGTGCAAGAGACAAAATAAAAAGAGTACCAGCTCATAACGCTGCAATGTATGCTAATTTCGACTTTTTTGAAATGATGCTTACTCGTGTGGGAAAAGAGAACTTTAAAAAAATTTGTACTCTACGAGATATCAATGGTCAAATACCCTTGCAATGTTTTAGTGTCCCTTTTGTATTAGACAAGTTTAAGTTATTGTGCTCTAAAATCGATATTCTTATCGGCCCTTTAGATGGAGGTGGCTGGTTCTTGTATGATATGGCCAATACTACGGTTATATATACTAGCGTTCCTGCGTATAAAGGAGTAGTTGAATTACCTCAATGATTGACTTGCATGTGTATTGGTGTGGTAGATAGATTATTACCATGCTTTTGTTTCAGTCAGGCCTCAAACGCACTAGCGGTTAACCGCGGGGGCGGCTAACCGCGCGCGTAAGTGCGTTATGTTTTCGTGTATATTATTCTAACTAGCATAATAATATAATTATAGTAGGTAGGTATGTACTAAGATAATGGCGGCAATGCAGCCAGTGTGTTAATTCATCCAAGAGCCAGTGCTACGGGTACGCTTCCGATTGGTACTAATTTTGAATCAGTTATTTTATGTGTATTTTGTAAATATTGTGAATATTGTAAATACTGTATTACTCGTAATTCTCTTCGTGAATACAAATTCGTGTTCTTCGTTTTTCTTTGTGTAAAACACATAATTATTTTAGTAATACCCATATTTATTAATTATTATTTGTAAATTTATTTTATGTTAGCTAGTTCAAATATTTTCTTAAATTGTATCTGAGTAAAACTAGTTTGAGTAAACTTCAAGTTAGTACATAACTATAAAGGTACTTTGTGAGATTTCGGAACCCTAAAAATGGTTATTGTTTTCTACTGTATGTCATATAAACACTTATATCTATCTATTTATATCAAGTACTAAAATATTCATCGACGTTTCACGCAACGCCCTCTAGTCCCAAATTAAACAAAGCTAGAACAATGATAACTAAATTGCTGGATAGAATACTTATGTAGGTACATATTTTTTTTGTAAATAGATACTTATATATAATACATACTAACATAACACGTTTATTGATCGAGTGAGCGAAGAGAACGAAGATCTTAGTGACAACTTGGGCAAAAATGCTTTGTATGTTTGTATGTTGGTTCTACGAGATCTTTTGAACCGCTTATCCGATCTTCACAGAATTTGGTAGGTATACGGACAGTACTCTTAAGTTTTACTGGTTTGTTAAATGAAGTATATCGGTCAAGGGGTCGTGAAGTTATGAGGGTCCAAAGAGAGTAAAAAAAAGTGGTACAAAAATATCAAGTGGGGTGTCATATGATAGGGTTTTGTTTAGACATTCCAAAACCGTTTTT
Source organism: Eulithis testata (assembly GCA_947507515.1). NCBI lineage: Eukaryota > Metazoa > Arthropoda > Insecta > Lepidoptera > Geometridae > Eulithis > Eulithis testata. The sequence continues at coordinate 5,625,924 of OX382199.1, read as the reverse complement.
ATTTTGATTCTAGGTCTAATAGTTTTTGAGTTGTTGAATTATAAAATTGGAAAACCCAGGATAACGTGAGCGAACATTTCTTGGAGTTTCAATGATTTTGTAGTTCAAGTAAGACTGGTACTTAGCTAGACGGCGATTTCAATGCCATTTGCAAAGTATATTGCAACCATTGGTCAATAAAAATTATTTGGGTTTTATTAACCTACGACCATCACGAGATCTCAGTTCGGGGCGAACTACTAGTATGATCTGTGTTAAACACTAAGGAGGTTATTATTATAGGTAGGTAGGTATTTAAAAGTAAACGTAAATCAAACAGAGAATTCTCAGGGAATACCCACGGCGAAGCATTGAAATTTGCGCCAGATATTCGCGAGCATTTCTCACTAATTGCTCTGAGCCGCTCAATATGCTCCGGCACGAAAAAAGAGACAAATTAAAAGTATGAATATTGATGCTTCAAGTATTTTATCAAAGCGAATAAATTGATACAGTAGATACCGTGATTTTATACAATGTATACCTACCTACGGGCATGCACGTATGTTGTAGCATAGACCAATTATAAAGGTTGTAGGTACGTACATAATGTGCATGTCTGAACTCTGTTGACAATATCTTGAGTTGCTTCTTCACCACTATCACAAAATTCTAAAAATGACGCTACGAGTAAGCAGCACTTTAATGTGCTTGCGGACATCATTGGCACAGAATCAATAAAGTAATTCATATCGCCGGCTAGTTGAACATAGAAATATTGGTCGCTGTCTTGCCAATTCGGCTGTCTATGTCATACTTGTCCGCAATTCGTTTTATTTTATGAGAGAAACGCGATAAGTGCGTCCAGACGTGACCAGACTTAACAGTTACGCGTTTACTTTTCAGCTGTAGTACATACCCTCTTAAGCTACTTCATTCAGTTTTCAGCGTAGATATTGTGTTTTCTAGTGACACTGGTTGTTCTAATCACGAATGAATGAATAAAAACACTTTATTGTACACTAAACTAAAAAGAAAAGAAATACATAAAGGATTAACAAAAAAATAAATGTAAGATGAGCGGCCTTATCGCCTAAAGCTATTTCCCCCAGACCAACTTTGAACGGACAGTATTAGTTATAGTTGTGAGTGTAATGATTATTATAATTTTATTATATTATAGGCGTGGCCAAGTCTGAGACAGATCCTAAACGCTCTCGTGCATCAAAAATGACCATGTATCGATAAATTTTGATACAATTTAGCTAAATAAAATGACGGACGTTTGGGTTTAGCGAAATATTTTTTTTTAAATCATGAAAAAGGCGATACAAACTAAACATTTTTCATCGCTACGCTATCTTTGGAACGTGTTATCGAGTTCTCAAGATTGCAGTGTGATTTTTGAAGTCTGGAAGAGGGTTCTGATTTACAACTCCCTGGAGAGCTTGGGATAAGAAGAACCCTGATAAGTAATAACTTTAGCATCTTTTTACAACACGTTTTATAATATTGTATCCATAAAATAAAACGAGTTTCTATATAAGCCCAACTTTTGGGTTTTACAAAACTTCAATGAAATAATAGAATTTTTATGTTGATACACTGAAAGTAGGTACGACTAACTTACTATTTTATTATTTGTAGTACATAGATAAAATGTATAAAAACCAATTTAAATTTAAATTTAAATCTGTCAGAGTACGGAGCACGTACGATATCCCGCGGGTTTGAGCAGTGGACGAAGTGGGTTATGCTCTGAATCATGAATATCAGTTCTTTATTTTATAACTCGTTTGTCACTAAATAATATTAGGTAGTGCTATCGGTGATTTTAGCGTCTTTTTGTTTTGAAGGTACTGAATTAATGCCTATTATTTACTATCAAAAGCCCCAGCCCCCGTATTGCAAGCTCTGAACTGCTTTCGCTGCCCAGCATAATGTCAAGCGACGACGTGGCGACAGATAGAATACACGAAAACAAGAAGCTTTTGACGGCAAACGACGCGCTGAAACGCGCTTATGTCATTATTTAGTCACAGAATGCCTATGATTTAGTATGAAAACAGTTCAGAAAACCTGCCAGGCACCTGGCAGGTTTTTATGATACAACGATACCCTCACAGTAAATAACTAAAATAATATTATGAATATTTAAAATATTTTTGAACTTTCTTTTGGATATCTATATTCTGTCGATATATTGAAGAGGTATCTGTCAGTATCGTACAAATCGAAGTAGGTAATCGTAGTTATCTATATTTTTCCACTTTCTACATAGTAGGATAAGATTAATTATGGTTTTCGTTATCAAGCCAGTACTTAGGTATAAGTATTTTAGAACTAAACACAAGCAGATCCTGCTCAAATTGGTTGTAAATAGTGGCGGGATGATGGTGGTGATTGTGGTATCAGCTAGTCCATAATAAAACTAATTAGATACTTATGCCCGAATTCAGAAACGTGACTCAAAACACCACTTTAAATTGGCCTGCCTCTGACATTGTAAAAGATAGCAATTATGCGAGTTTATTGAAACACGCGCAATGAAATGAATGAAATAACTAAGCAACAGTTCCAAATCCATCTAACACAGATAGTTGACAAACTAAGAACCTTTTGGACATAAAAACACAAAGCTCTCCCATAATCATTTCGTTCTTTTACCACTTGTAGGCACGCCGCACTCGCTTAGTTGAATAATTCAAAAATTCTCGTCGGACACTCGCGAAAACACGTAAAGTAAACGCAGTACAGTGCTGACGAAAAAACAAACCTGCTGGAAGTATGAGTTCATTATTCTGTTTGAGTACACTGTGTACTTGTGCTGATAACTGCAAGTTACGAGATGAGGGGATGCTGGAAGGGAAGCGCTTTTGAATTATGTAAGTACACCAACTTTATTTAATTTCACTATCGATGATTTCGAGTTTTTACTAAGTTGGTAGAGTACTTATGATGTCTGTCATTATGATTGCTGAAAAAAGATCAGAATTATTATCTAATATTTATCTACAAAAAAAATATTGTATGTATGTATTCTATCAGCCATCGTACAAGCTTTGCTTAGTTTGGGACTAGAAAACGTAAGTGTCCGTGAATATTTATTTACCTGGTATCTATATTGCAATTTTACAATAAGTAACTAACTCTAAATATATTGTTTCAAAGTTTTAGTAAAATACATTTTTTTATTTCAGTTCTTTCTAGCAATTTTTTCATACCTCTAACAAATACCAAACACCTACTAGGTACCTGTAGCCGTGCCAAGAAGCCGTAGATATCGTGTATTGTACGGACACTCACGGAAGCTTGACCCTCCCCGGAGACCAGATACTTCCTCACTTGGCACGGCCACGCCGCTATTTAGCGCTATCTGGTTTCCTCTTGATGTTAATTGTATAAACCAGAGAAACTGCGAGTAGGCTATGTTGTAGGTTGCAAAACCGCAAATGTTAAGAGTAGGTAAACAAGTGAATTTTAGAAAAAAATAACCTTTGATTTGTACCATTCTCTGGAGTTATTATAGAATCGTGTTGAATCGTAAGCTTCGAGACCGCAAACAGACAGACACACTAAGCAGAAAAAAACATGTTTTAGTCTCGAGCACTCTATCTAAATTGACACAAAGCTCGGCGATTCTTTGTCATACAAAGCAGCATCGCACTGTTGCTTTTCATGCTGAAACTACACTGCCAGCCGCGGCCATCTTAGCCTGAATTGACCATTACGGCCATGTACATGGGTTGATATTTTATTACGCTGGTATTACGGCGCAGTGGAGTCAGTTCTGCAATAAGTTCTGTACAGCGCGCGACGTGACTTTGTCGTCGCCAAGCTGCCTACAACCTACGGCTGAATTCACCACGAAAACGCTGTATGAGCACCTCTATAGAAAAGTTAAAAGCTTTTGTCGAAAAAACTGCTGGGAATAAAATAAAAGTGAATGCAGTTCTAAAAGCGGGTCGCACCAAATGCTTGCAGCGAACAGTTGTCGCCTCCCACGGGACTTCTGACCTGGGAAAATATTTTTCGGCATGGCTCGTTTTTGGGACGTAATGTGAAATGTTAGGTTTTTGGAACGATGCGCTTGCGGGTTGCGGGAATGTTGGTTATGGAGTTTGGGCTCTTGGGTTAAGATTTTCTACTGTGGCATCATTTTTGTGGCATATTATCATTTTTGATGCCAAAAGGAACGTGCGTGATGCTCTACCACTCTACATTTTTGTAAAGATTACTTGACCAAAATAATAAGGCGTTTTATTAATGCTGGTTTACCTTGTATGAATCACAATTCATCAATTCTACCCATTAGTTGTCCGTCTTACTAAATGACAGATACATTTTGTTTATGAGATAATAATCGATCGTATTTTAAATCTAGTTAACTACTCACTATTGTGTTCAACTGCACCTCTAGGTATTTTACATAATGGACTAAAATTAACCCTAGCTCCATACAGGGTGTTTCACTCACAAGGCTCCAGAATAAAAAGTACCTGTAACGCTAGTTTGGGTTACGAACAACTTCCTAAAGATGACAGTGAAATCGGTTTTAACGGTTTTAAGCAATGAACTCCTTAGTAAATAACAGGAACCTGGAATACCAGAAAATGCTGCTGAGGGAACAGCTTATGGAGCAAATTATTTCAGTTAGAAACGTCAATTGGATTGTCAAACGGGATAAATAAACGCCACGAGTTATTTCACAGACAAAGCAGAAACTCTACTATGCAAAACGATAAGTTAAATAAAAGTAGTATTGGTTGTTTTTAGTTACATCGCGCAGCAACACACCACTCTCCGCACGGCAGCACAATGCGGCCGCGCATTGTAACCCAAATGTTAGTAGTAAAGCTACGTCTATCGTTTTGCTGAGTAGTCCCCCAGATTTGTCCACGCAGGTCCGGTTAATCCGACGACCACAGATGCGAGTGATGAGGGTCCCGTGATATGACAGCGCGATAATTGTGATGTTATGATATCTTTTCGAATGTGGATTGTGGGTTAAATAAGAGAAGGGTGGCGTCAACTGCATCTTTCAGAGCATATTCTATTGAAAATTGTATGATATAAAATTCTGTGAAATTTAGAAAAAGCCTTTTTTGTTTTTGTTCAGACTGATTGATGATCTAAACATTAGATACTTATACTTTTACTAAAGAAAATGAGAACTAAACTTCAAGATAGAATACCCAAAGATTTCCTTAGGCGTCTTTCGCTTAGCAAATAAGGTTATTTAAAGCTTTGTCAAAAGTGTACATTCTAGCTGTAACATAGTCAATATAAAAATATATAATAAGTTGTAATATAATAAACAGTATGTAGCAGCACAGATCATAAAATACTATACTAGAAGTAGCAGTAATACGAGTGTAATAAGCAATATAATAAGTTGTGAAATCGAGGTGTTATGAAGTGAATACTGTTTGTATTTTTTTATTCGCTCATCTACCACGTACATTTTTGGTTTCTCAGCCTTAAATTGGTAATATTGAATTGAAATGTGTCAGCACTTCAACCAGGCAAGGAGCAAAGGCCATGTCCCCAGTCGAGCAAGAACTTGGGCATAAATTCCTTTCTGAAACAATTTCCCGGATACAAATGCGTCTGGAGACCGTTTGTGGAATAAACGTTTATGAATAGTTCTATCAGTTCGTTTTACTATTGTTGATTTAAATAATTAACTAAGTAATTTTAGTTTTGCAGAAAAATTTATGTTACAAAAATTCATGTTGCGGTACCTAATGATAATTTGTAGATATACGAGCACGTTTCTACGTGTGCATGCTCGAGTGTGTGGGCAGTTTCAAAATGGGTTATTCTCATACAAGTAGCAACAAATAAACCAAACGAAACTAACTTATCACTTAACATTCTATTCCGCAAAGAGCTTTGGGGATTACTTAAAAAGTTAAAGAAACGAATTGAGCTGAATTAATCATTGTATTGAGTGAAAACACTTTTATTCTTAGGACTTTGAATAAGATGTTGTTGGGTAATCTGATTTTGGAGTTGTGAATTATTTTTCAGTTGGACGTTCAATATTTTTTACTGAAGAGACCATCAAAGTACCTACCTAGCGCGATGGTATACATAATATGCTGATATAACTAGCACTTCAACATAGGTGAAGTTAGAAAGCAGCCGTAGATTTTTTTGAATACTTATACCCGGTTCTTCCAGCTTTGCCCGATCCCTGAATATTTCACATCAAGTTATTTCGATAAAAATGTAGGTGCTGTGTTTCTACGACTTCTTGCAGACGATGTATAGGGTGGAAACACAACTGCAAAAACTATTATCAAATATTTTGAAATCTATCTATCTATCTATCTAATCAGCCTATGCTCACCCACTGCTGGGTATAGGCCTCCTCTTTGTCACGCCATTATTTCCGGTCCTGCGCCAATCTAATCCAGTGTGCTCCTGCCACTTTCATAATATTTTAAAATATTCCACCTTTATTTTTATAAATGCTTTGTGCTTTCAGCATCCGCGATAGGTTTTTTTATTTTTGTTTTTATAATCCCTTTGACATAGAACGCCACAAAACCGAAAAACCACCTCTTTGTGTACTTACCTAATTATTTTGTGAGATCTTTATCTCGCTAATTCAAAAAATATACGTAATGTTTTTTCATGAGATGTATTAGCCTATGTTGCATTTAGAAATACAGTATTGTCTTTGTTCTGGGCGAGGTTATAGATAGGCAGACAAATATATAATGACGATATTTGGAAAAGTGACTTTCAAAAGAAACAAAATCGCTGCCCGAAGTACCCGAATACAAACTATTATAGCACATAGAAACTCCATTTCTACGGCGAACGGCGGCGGCGGTGGCGTGGTGTTATATTTCTTACCTGCGACCTCTGAAACATTAGACAGGCTGTAATTCTACGACAAAATTTGTAACTATAGGCTTTAGTCTGCTTTAGTATGCCTAGGAACCGGCAACTTCTGTCTTCAGTAATTATGTTTTACGGTTGAGTAAATCCGACTCCTTAAACAAGATTCTGCGTCTTTATACGATTCATTTCTTAAAATATTTAAAGCGGTGACAGAATTTGCGGTTGAAATGTAAATAGCGTTTTTATCTATAAGAAAAATTTGATTCTCTAGCAAAATAGGTATGAAAGAAAGAAAGAACACATACGGACAAAAACTGAAAAAAACCTAACACAAACACACTGAGGCGAAACATAAAAAGATAAAAGAAAAAATAAAATGTTTAGTCTATAGATCTAGAGGTCAAAACATTGACGTCCAACTCAGCATATTTTGCAACACTGGTCTTCCGTCTGGCTAGTAATGTTTTGTATCCAAGCTTGCCTTCTGAAAGTTTTTGCTTATCATTTATTATTTGATCGAGTGAGCGAAGCGAACGAGATCTTAGTGACAACTTGGGCAAAAATGCTTTGTATGTTTGTATGTTTGTTCGTCGAGATCTTTTGAACCGCTTATTCGATCTTCACGGAATTTGGTAGGTATACGGATATTACTCTTAAGTTTTACTGGCTTGAAAAATAAAGTAAATCGGTCAAAGGGTTTGAAAGTTATGAATTTCCAAAGGGAGTAAATAAAAATAAAGTCGTACCAAAATATCAAGTCGGGTGTCATATGATAGGGCTTTGCGTAGACCTTCCAAAACCGTTTTTATTTTGATTCTAGGTCTAATAGTTTTTAAGTTGTTGTAAAAATTATAAAATTGGCAAACCCAGTATAACGTGAGCTACCATTTCTTGGAGTTTCAATGATTTTATAGTTCAAATAAGACTGGTGCTAGCTAGACGGCGATTTCGAAGCGATTTGCAAAGTTTATTACAACCATTGGTCAATAAAAATTGTTTGGGTTTTATTAACCTCCGACCATCACGAGATCTCAGTTCGGGGCGAACTACTAGTTATTACTAGGTGCTGCCCGCGTCGTTTGCGGTCCGTTAGATCCCGTAGATTTTTCCGGATTAAAAGTAACCTATGTGTTAATCCAGGTCAGAGCAGTATATATTCCAAGTTTCATCCAAATCTGATCAGTAGTTTTTACGTGAAAGAGTAACAAACATCCTGGATGGATGTTTGTCTCCATCCATACTTACAAATTTTCGCGTATATAATATTAGTGGGATTAAGAGCCCCTAGTGTCCCACTGCATGGCAAAGGCCTTGCTTCTCTCCTCTCCAGTCCCCCCCTTTTCCATTTTGGGCCTCTGTGGATCAGTCCTTTAGGTATTTTGTTTATTAGTTTACTAAAAATCTTTACTTACCGTTTCAAAAGTTTAAAAGCAATGTTTCTAGCCCGAATACAGTTGTACGAGTACTGTTACTGTTTCCAAGTTCAGGCAAGAGCGATGCGACTCACGCAAGCCCTGCTTACTGCGCACATTTGTCTTACAGAATGGCCCTCCATTGTTACCACGAACGTCTAGGAATGTATGCAATCTTGCCTAATAGTTTGGCTCGAACCAAAACCAGCTGTTTTATGTTGGCGAGTATGCACTGGCTCTGAAAAGCTTTGTATTTCAGCAGCATTTCAGGGAGTATATGTTCTTGAGTAATCGTTTGTGTGAAACTGACTTTGTGTGAAATACGTTCTCGTGCTGAAGTGTCCAAAGGCTTAGAATGTTCCCAGTAGGTACCCACTACCCGTCAATAAATGAAAAATCTAAATCTAATCAAAATAAACTATCAGTCACATCATTTTTTCTTTTTCAATAAAAGATTACGATAAATATTTCAATAATGCAACTCCCAATAAAATGAGAAAAGAATTACCAACTGTCTAACAGAATTAAATAAAAATGAAAAAGTAATCCCACTCTGAATGTAATGTAATCCTTACCAATGGCGACAGTCTGACCGGTGTTTAATGAAATAATTGTGCTTGTTCCCGTGGGAGCCAAGGAATCCTTCATCAGTTTTCCAATAAAAGAGTATTTTATTCAATGATCGAAATAATATGAGCAATGACGTGTAAGTGATCTAAGTAAAGGTTGCTGGATTTTTACACATTGCACATAATTAGTGGTACGACTAGAGAAAGTAAAATGCAATAATAATAATATGTACTAGATTTTACTTAGAAAATACTCCTCATCCATTAATGTAAGCATCAGTGGAATCTTAAGGCGAAGGGTAAAGCCAGAGAACCTTTTCGCTCGCACATTTCAACATTTTTGAAGATATATTATAATACAACTAAATGTAATTATGTGAAATTGCAGAGCTTCAGGGTCGAGAGAATAACAATGCAAAGGTTCAGTAAAAATATCACATTAATCCAAACATGTTTTCCGACCAAAAAACTTGTACCAATGCGATAAATTAAAGTGCACATTTTTTTGTTAGAAAACTGGTTTGGATCAATGTGATATTTTTATTGAACCTTTTCATTGTTATTCACATAATTACATTTAGATATATTAAATCTTCAAAAATGTTGAAATGTGCGAGCGTGAAAGTTGTCTGGCTTTACCCTTCGCCTCAAGGGAAAGTATACACCATTTTCACAACTTATTGTTTTGTTAGCAAATGGTTTGCTGAATGTAATTTGTCCCGCCATGCCAGTGCCATGACAAACAATTCTCTAGGTGAGTTCTAAATGGAGCTATAATGAAAGCTTAGGTAGAAAGTACAGTTGATTAAATTATTACAGTTATTTAAATAACGAATATCCCGAATGTGCGATGAGCAAAATAGAAGTTTTGCAACTGTGGCATTTAAAAAATCCACAAACATGTTTTTAAAGGAAAATTGATAGTCTAGTCTAGATGTTGGAACAGCAGTTTCATAAGTGCCTCATAATTCCAAACGGTAGTAAAATATGACACGACTTTATGTAAATAGGGGTTTATCTTAAAGATTGATAAAAATCCTAAAGAATTAAATAAGTAGGTAAATCAAAATTTTTTTTTAGAAGTTTCTTGTTTGTGTTTGACCGTGTAAAAGTTTTTTTAGAGGGCTTATTCGTCAACTCGCGAATGTCAAACTTGCGGATGGGCGCGAGTTGGCACCTTCCGATTTTACCTTTTATTCCATGCCAGACTTAGTACCTACGGCTGAACTCTAGAATGTTATTTGCACTTTACGACAGTACAGAAATGAATTTAGTGTACTGGATGTGTAATGTTCTCTAACATTTTACTGCTCTCTAGAAATCAGTAGACGTATCCTCGATCGTTTTTTTATAAATATTATTTTAAACCCAACTAGACCATTACTTACCTATTCGAGAAAACACCAAGGGACAAAATAGACGAAATAGGATATCAAATAAAAATAACATTGAAAAATAGGAGTTTAATATTTCTGCATATTTGCATTCATATATATTTTTCAGCAAAACGTCGCAAAGTCTTTGACCTGTAAGATTTCTTAGTTTTCCTCACAATAGCCGATAAATACTCGTTCCAAACCTAAAGCAAGTGAGCTATAATGTGACATAATACTAGAAATGCCTACTATACATACTTAATAAGCTATACAGTATTATATAATCTGTGGCTATACTCACAAAAGTTTATAAAATTCACGAGCTCGGCAGTCAGAAAAGGTTCGAGCAAGCTCAAAAAAACAAACTTAGAACCGATATTATTTTTGGCAGCCACAAAATAGTCACCACCGTTTTAAAAACAAAGTTTTACATAAAACATGTTTAAATATTGGTTAAAAAGTTGATTGGTAAGTTCCATTTAGAAAAGGAAATCTTACGGATGTTGGCGGGAACAGAAACATTCATCATAGTGCTTATAAAAGACAACGGGAAAAGTACATTTTGCTGTGAGTCAGAAGAATCTTGTCGAAGGAATGAAAATAAACGGAGAAGGTAACTCATATATTTTTCTAATTTTGTAAAAGATATGCGTTATCACGCATATCTTCGAGACGATAAACTGACTGATCGAGTCATGTAGTTCAGTCAGAGAATTATACACCCAAACCCCCAAACTCTTTTATCTATCTTATATAGATGATATATACAGCGTTAGGAGCCACTTTTTACTCATGCCCCTATAGACGGTACGCTGCAATGCCCGATGCATGATTTTAGATATAGCTTGCCCTATACTATATTCTCAGCCGAGTCGGCCTTGTTCACAGGTAAGAAAAGATCAATACATGCGGAGCTGACTAAGTCGTGGGCTACCTACCTCATGATGTGTTCCTTCACCGTTTGTGAGCACTGGCATTGTGCATACTTTTCCGAGAGGAAGGGTTTTTGTCACAGAGTAGATTACAATAAACAAGATAGACTACCTCCCTTAGCATCAGCTCAAGCCAAGATCGCTCATGTTGATTTTCTAGTAACTCCAACCCAAATTTTAACGCTTGCTCGAGCACTCTCGTACTCTCTACGCTAAATAGCTCGGCAGCGCTGTAAGCCAAACGACCACTAGAAGAAATTCTTCCGAAAAAAATGCCATATCTATATTTTTGTTTCTCGGTCATGAAAGGTCGCGTTGAAAACATCTATAAATCCGGGAAAGACGAAGTAAGACATCCAATTTTCTCTAAAGCTAGAGTCCACTGAAGATCTTTGTCGTGATGAATAGAACGTTCAGTAAACAAATCTCTTTGTGAGAATACACTCCAATTGACCCTTTTAGCTATTTAAAGAACTTTGTTACACTACAGTTACGTTTCTATTGAATTTGTTGACCTTTTACAGGGTCAAACTTTGCCTGGAATTTGTGTCCGCCACGTCCCTTTAGTGCGTTGACACAAAAAGAGTTTAGTAACTCAAATGTTAGCTTATTTGTCTAACGTAACTCCATCGGTCTAATTATGTTTCCGGATTTATCTTGGATTTTTCGAGGGTTTAGACCAGCTAGGCTAGGCTCGGCCTAAAGTTAGGCTCGAGTTAAAACTGAGACGTGATTATGTAAGACTTTCAACGAAGTTTTAGAAAAACCCGTTCTTTTATGAAATTTTTCATTCATTCACTCAAAACTGATCAGTAAATGAAGTCAAAAAAGAATTTAGCGGCAAAACCAGGGATAGGTAGGTATCTACGGTTAATGATTTTATCAACGTAAATTTCAACGTCGAATATATTTTTGAAAAAAACAGTCCGTGGTAAATTTTATAAAATAATTGAGAAAAAACAGTCACCAAATTGATTTTCATGACAAATGTGAAGTTAAACCCGCGTTAAACCTGGGGTGGGATCTGTTTAGCGAAAGTCTATAGTTAGACCTCGGTGAAGGTGCTAAATATGTAACGTAATATGAAAAAACCTAGTTAAGTCCAAAACACAAGTTAGAGACAGGGTTTTACGATAAATCCAAGATAAATCTAGTAACATAATGCCACCGTTTATGTTAACTTAGACCCACTAGAAGGGTAAAGCTTAGTTTCGATTAATTTATAGCAAAACTAAATCCCAGTTCGTCATGACCAGAACATAATATTGCTGAAAGCGTCGCGCACCGCTCAGCAACTCGCTCATGTTTGTACGAGGTCAAAGGTCGACTGGGGTTACAGGAACATCATACTCTTCTACGGATTTTCATTAAAAATGATTTATTACTTGGCTTAACTTAACTTGGTTTGGTGTGTTTTTAAATAAGCCTTTCCTTGCGGAAGATATTAAAACACAACCAAAATTAATTTCGACTACAATGGCCGCATTTATGCGAAAATCAGATACTAGTTATCTGATTTTCGCATAAATGCGGCCATTGTGCTCAAGTTGTAGAAACATAAAAATACGGTGGCTGTATTATTCCTCGGTACATCTAGCTAGTTGATCTAAAAAACTAATTGTGATCAGTGATTAATCCACTGCTAAACGTAATAGAACATAGGTTTCCCTCAGGAAGAGCGATTTAGGACATTCTCCATCCACCGACTTCACATGCAAAAATAGAATTAGGGCTATGCCACACGTACCATAACCACACCACAACCACAACCACACGACGTGGTCGGGCGTTATTTTGTATTAAAAATGAATAGTCCATTCACACGTACCACATTTTGCGGTCGTTATCGACCACTCGTGTATTACCGACGACATCGCAACGACATCGCAACCACAACGCAACCACCAGTGACAGCGACAAATAGTGGCCGACAACATCGCAGACACAACGTTGCGTCGACGCAATAGTACGAGAGCCAACGACAAAACATCGCAACCACATCGCAGATTACTGGCGACAACGCAACCACATCGCAGCTATACAAAAAGCGGCAGTTACACTATTCACACTTCTTGACTACATTTTGACGCTGCGATGTGGTGTGGTTGTGGTACGTGTGGGATGGCCCTTATGGATACTTCAATAATTTGCTTCTAAATTCAAATTCAAAACGGAACTCATGGGCGAGACAGTACCTAGGTACCTAATGCCTATGTATTCGGCCTAGTAAAAAAATCACACTCGCTAAAGTGTTCAAACAAACCGACTACCTTAGCTAAAAGGACAGGGTCTGTACTCCGAAAATTCGGTAGTGACGTTTGTGTTATACTGCGCGGTCGCCTCGAGCGATGGTCCAGGCTCTTTCAAAGTCACAGCGTTACTGCGCAGTGTAGCACAAACGTCACTACAGAATCTTCGGTAATCATTATTCAGAATAGAAGCCCAGTCTCGCCACTGCACTCGTCACTTGTAATTAACCTGTCAACGTGGTCTTTTAGAGGCGTTTCTTTTCGGCGTTTTTCTTCACCGGAATAGGATCTTTTCCTCGTTTCAACGAGTTTTCAGTTTTTCAACGAGGACCAGTGCTAGAACTATGTTATCCAGCAACAACCTGCTTTATGTGTGAATGTGGTATATTTGATGAAAGTTACCGAAGGCACTGGGGCTTATATTAAAATCTCTTTCTAAAAAATGAGAAGGCGTGTCCTTCTTACAGGTGTATTGTAAACTATGAAATTATAGCTTGTAACGCCTTTTAGAAAATGTACGTACCTACAATTTTTTTATAGGAAGACGTACCTATAAAAAAATTTTAGGTACGTACAATTTGCCACCTTGGTGATTTTGACCCAGGTACTGTGTTAGTGTATAGTATTATGATCTGTTTATGAAATCAATAATAATCAAATTGTGCCTTTTTGCGGGTTTCAGGTTCAGTTTTGCAAATTGTTTTAATAAAAATGTACTGTAGCCTATGCTGTTGCGTTTTTGAATTGCATATGACAAGCAGGGCATAAGCGGCGTAGATAGTTTACAGTCGACTGACGGAAGGTCTGGTCAAATAAAGTGACTGATGATAGTTTTTAGAAAACCGACCAAAAGAAGCTTCTAATGCATCTGAAATAGAGTACAATATCAAACGAGCTAATCGTTACACTCATGGGAAAATAAAAGCGTTGGTTAGCAAACACAGCTAATATAATTAGCTGAATTCAAGGCACGAGCGAACGCGCAACGGAAAAATTCAATTATAGTGATTAGTTTCGCCCTGCAACTCTGTTTTGCACTAAAAGTATCCTGGTATAACAACAACCGATATAGGATCTTATTGCTTTGATATAGGGCTGGTTTCAGAAAATCTGTAGTTTTATGATAGGAATGCCAATCACGTGTTCTTGACTTTAGCTTCTCACCTAAGTTTATAGCATTTTAGAAGAGATAGTTATAAAGAAAGTTTTCTTGTGATTGAGTGTTTTTAATGTAGCTTCATGTCAAATATAAAAATAAGAATTGAAAGTATAACTCTACATAGGCGTAATGAGTTTAAAGAAAAATACGATAAGTACACTCGAAAGCTCGATGTGTAACCAAACCAAGAACCATTCACAGAAAGATGAAATGCAGCACTTTACGGCACTATACCTGGTGATCGAACGAAAGCACGAAAGCTCGAAACTTGTGCTTTTGAAAAACGTGCTTTCTGGAACACGCTGTGGCAAAGGTCATTAATATTGTGTAGTATGCGTATAGTAAACTTCATCAGACTTTTAATAATGATGATGGTAAAGCTTACAATGCCAGCGTATAAAATGGATAACTCTTTTTTACCAACCAAGGTACTAGCCAGCTTTGATAAAAAAAAAAAAAAAAGTTTGTTTCCTTTTCCGCAGCCTTGCAAAAACTAAAACTGTCCGGTAGTTGTACCTTCGGACTACAATCAATAGTCTACTGAATGCGCGATTGAATGTTGGTCCCACTGGGATGAATAGGGTAGATCGTATAATGAATCGGAGTCCACAGTAGGGTTCACGAAACATGATTGTGGACGGACTTTTGTGATTGATTTCGGAAACTCTTTATTACGGAACATAGAGCAAATACAGATGCTCTATGACTATGAATAACCATAGTTAAAAATGAAAATAATATGAAATCTAGAACACTTCGTATAGTAGGTGCCAAATACACACGGCAATACAGGTCATTCACCCACCTTCACCACGATGTCGCAAAATTCAATTTATGTATGGCTAATTCTGTCGCTTTCCATACAAACCTGTCGCTAAGACGGTATCGCTCGAATCTCGTTAGTGCTGTTTGTATGCCATACATAAATTGAATTTTGCGACATCGTGGTGAAGGTGGGTGAATGACCTGTATTGCGGTGTTATTTCGCACCTACTATAGTAAAATCTGCTGCATGGTATAAAGGTACATTCATCGATGGTAGGTGAGTAAAGTATGAACATGTGTTCAGTGAATTGGAAAATTTGTAGGTTTATTTTATGAAATATCCAGTGAATTTTGCACGGAGTTTCTGAAGCAATACCTACTTATTGGCTTTTTCTTTTTCTTCGGAGAAGTTTGAAAACTCTCTATAGAAAGTCAATACGCTGTAATGGGGATAAATAAGCTACTTAGAATAAATAAATTGCGCCACGTTAGAGTTCATTTATTCAGTTGTTTATGTATCAGCAAACCATTATATTTCTTTTTCGTAAAAGAAATATAAAATAGTACGTTGTTTTCTTATTGAATAATTATTTGTTGTTTTTGAATTTGAGTATTCCTGCCTCAAAGCCAATTAGATTTATATTGCGACCGGGGTAAAGCAAGAATATTTTGTTTCAAAATGTCCTGTTGTGTAAATAGGCCAACCAGTGAACATTTTAAAGCCGTAAATTTTCTTCCAAGACAGCAGTGAAAGGGCAAGGGCACATTCCACCCGGATAGGATCATTCTAAAATAGTCTGACATTGCTGATGCCGAACTTCCTGTGTATATTGAAAGTAATAAAGAAAAAATGATGACGAAAATCTTTGAGAAAATCTTACAGGACCGTTGGCAACAGTAACTTGTCAAGAAGCAATTGAATATTAGTAGAAATAACTCAACATCTATGCGTATCATAATGACACCAAATTAAATGTCCCACGATCTACAGCGCAAAAAACAGACCTATATTTGGTCAATTGTAATTTGTAAGTATTTTGTAGGTATACTTGTTGTGCAATCCCACGTACAAAAGAAAAGAAAACCTTTACCTCTATTTCCTTTGGCGCTAAATAAAATTGCGCGTCTGTAAATTACCCGTTACGAAACGACGCAACTGATACAAAAAGGAAAAAGAAATAGATGCACTTACTTTTGAGAAAACAACTGTTTTGCTCTGCTCTGCGTTGGTAATAATTGCGTTTAGAATTTATAGAGAATTTTAGTATGTATTTTGAATACACCTCACATATAACGAGTTATATGCGTATCGTCAAAACTGCAGGTAGGTACTTATTGCAGCAATAAGTGATGTGGGTAGATATTTAGAAAAATAAAATCAAAGGAACCTGAGATACCTTTGTTATGTCCAAACTTTTCAGTTGGCTATGATGTGTGTACTTTTTTTGCGAAGCAGCTCAAACGAATTTCATAAAACAAACTAGTGTAGGTATTTTGCTTTCATTCTTTATTATTATACTAAGACCAGGCTTTTAATCTGAAATAATCTAATTGCGAAGTAGCTTCACCAGGAAGTGACGATTTTTGGACGTTTTATTACATTTTCGGCAAATATGCCGGAAATGTAATAAAACGTCCAAAAATAAAACGTTTTAAGCCATACCCATCTACTCTACCTATAGAGCAATAAATTATGTATTCAGTGAGGCGGGTGCAAAGTTCCAGCATTCCTGTCGTGGTGAAGAGTTAAGCAATGCGGCACTCTATCTCAAACTACATTTTATGCAAAAAGCAGGCTACCAGTCTCATTTATCTGCTTTGATAAGGTTTTGATATAATGAAATAGTACAAAACCTGGCCGTGCATCGGCAAACTGAGAGGTATAGTAATAAAAAAGAAGAAGAGAGGTATAGTATAGACCCTATTATTGTGCTGACCAATAGACACGAGAATACTGATGCCGTGAAATCCATTCCTGATACTACAGCGGTCTATGAAGGGGTTGTACAAAATTGCCCGTGAAGCTATTTACTCGTAAGTATCATCTGGAATAGACCACAAAGTCGTTTTACACCGATTGCACAAACACGTAGATTGATTTCTTAATATCAAGTTTTTTACTATCTAAGTCAGTAGGTCTAAGTAATTACTCGTATATCCATATAGCATTTGGCTGTATCTACTGAAGACTCTTGCCCATAAGTTGAAATCAAAAAGCCATATCGAGAAGACTTGATACGAAGGGTAGAGTTCATATCAGTTCAAAAACAAGTCGACAATTTTTTTTCTGACGGTCAAGAATGTTTTTCGGAGATTTCGCAGTCCTTTTTTTAATAAACCGAATGGGAAGTAATTGGGGAACTGTTTTATACGTGAATGGGACTCCATAGCGAGACGTACGGCCCGCGTGCCGAGCGAGCCGGGCTCACCTATGGATAAATGGGTACTTACCCCGAGGGATAGTTTTTATAGAAAGGATATGTCGCGAATGGATATGGAAGTACTTTAGTTTGAGATATCGAGAGAGGTTCTAAAAAGGGTGGCAAGTGATATTCCAGCTGAAAAATAACAGTGAATAATACAGGTTATTAAATCGTAAACTCACTTACGACGGTCTATTGACAAAGTTGAAAAAGTTCTTACGCAAAAATGGACCTTATGTGTTAGCAAAATAAACTGTTTTTGCTTTTAAACCATTTCGTTTCTGTTCATTTGTGTGAACGCGACAATTAATGCGAACCACATTCTCCTTAGGTGTTCCTACCTAATGTAATGAGGCATACCAGCACAGTAATATAAAACTGGGTTTATTATAACTTTCAACTGAGGATAGAAGTCTCTTTCGCACTACTTTTGTACTACTTAAAAGACGTCCGAACACAGCCATACATAGTTAAAATACTTCCCTTAAAGTTAGGCAGCGGGAAAACTTCTAGAAGGCTTGACTGTATTATGGTCAATGTAAAATAAAAAAGTGTGAAGACTGCAAAAGTTAAGAGATAAATGTTTCAGAGATTTTTATCATGGTAGTTCTTTCGAGGGAATTCTTTTTAGTGCTATTTTTAACAGTCCTTTATAAAGGCGGCATGAAAAATTAAATGGTCATTTGGAGGACCGCGTTTGAAGTTTGGTCTAGAACGTCTCTTCAAGTCTTTTGTCCGTTTAACTTTTTACTCTCTCTTAGTTCTCTGAAAGTAAATTTAAAGTTTAATGTAAATATGGATAGACTTCTCAATAAAGTTGCGGTAAAATTACTTTAGATTTTAGCATTCCGCTGCCTAATTTGTTTTTTCATTGCAACCTTTTTGATTTACCTTCTTTACCAAATACATCTCTATCTCTCTCTATCTCTGTCTTACTTATTAATTATGTGTCTGATTAGAATTATTTAAACGATTAAGGGCGGATTCGTCCAAAAGTCATGATATTCCTGAATAAGTATCCCTTGTATAACTTTACTCTTTGATTTTATTCTCAGATAAATTCGTTTTTGTTTTTCCATTGCAATATTGAGAGTAGCCAATCCTAGGTATTGTTATTCTGTATATACATGAAAACCAACTTATTTCAAAATACAATTGCTTATAGAGAGCGCAACACAATATTACATGTGCACACAAATTATCCGGGTGTCAAGTTGTCAATATCTATAAAAACAAACAGCTGTTTTGTCAAATGTAGCAGCCGCCATTAAAATATTCGACAGTTAACTTGTTTATACCATAGATTTTGGCAGTATAACGATTTATTCTTGGATAGACAAGTTATTCCTGGAATAAGACTTGGTAGAACAAAAAGTTTCATATCACTAGAGTAATTATTGTTTTTATACGCAGTATAAGACTTATACTGCGTATAAATAGTTTGGTCGAATCCGCCCTAAAAAGTAACAAAGTATTTCAATTTTACATGAAAGGGTTTATTTTAAAACAAGATTGTTATTTAAAAGCAAGGTATTCAGTTTTCATTAGTGGTTAAATAACAAATCATATTTAATAATCTCAGTTTGCAGAAAGACCGTCTGTTTGTCTTCGCAAATTAATATTCGGTTCAAAATGGTAAAATGTTGTCTTCAATCTATAGTAATTAAAGCGAAATTACTATAAAATTGGATTACTGAGCGAGATCGGATTATTGTTTCAGATAATTTGAGGGCTTTACATTTTATTACATTTATCTAAGTACGTGTACTTCGGTAGATAATTTAATAGTAAAGTTATAAATAGAATCCAGTTGAAGGGAGTCAATCAGACTGGAAGAGGGACTGGGAATCGTATAACGTGCCCTTTAAAATAAAGCTCGTCTGTTCAGCTGTGCTATTATTATATAATACTTATTACAAATAAATAAGTTTAAAAAACTAGGGAAGCCGACTGTAACACTTTTTTCTGGCTTCATCATTAGATGATGATGATGATGATGGTGATAACAGTTATTTTTTTTCAAATATGCAATGTAGTGAATGAAATATTTTGTCCAATTATTGGGATTAGAAAACGAAATTACCTACTATAGCTGGCTCCCGAAACACAGTTTATACTAGTTCGGGATCCTATGGATTCAAATACTACCCTTTCTGTAACATTTTTTATGTCAAAGTAAATAAAAAATTATTATTATTATTTATTATAGCTGATTTTTAATTTATATCTACGAGACCAACCTAGAAGTATATTCACTCTTTCAAATATTTTTTGTAAGCCATCGGTTTACAAATGACGGAGTTCTGAGGTGACAAACATAGAAAAAATCATAATATTATGTACAACCGAAATGAGACCTCTTTATTTGAAGTCGGTTAAAAACTAGTTGTTAATCCTATTTCCTTCTCATTGAATTTAGAAAAGAGCTCAGCCAGTCGCTGCATCTTTTTTTCAGCTACCGCATAATACAAGTGCCATCCGACCCGTGTAAAAGATCTGAATTTTATTCACCCCACAAATACCAGATAATCCGTCCCCCTATTACAAAGAGAAATGCATGGCCGCACACAAATCCCCCGGAGCAAGTAAAGTAACAATTGGACGCAGCTGCAAGTCTAAAACTCCTCTATCTTCATCAAAGAAATAAATGAAAGAGTGGGGATTTCCCATTTTTATATTCGCGACTCAGTCACATTTGCATTGTGCAAATAGAAGCTGTCTTTAGAAATCTACGTTGAAATACTTTGGCGCTGTCGTGAAGTGCCGTGAACTGCCGTAGTAAGTTGGCATTGCAAAAATGCTGTCATAGGATTCGCGATGAGTTTGTGGAAAACCACAAATAAATAAAATTGTGACCCTGGTTAATTAATTTACCTTTTTGCCATGACATTTGGGTACCTACTACCAAATAGTTATTTATCAGTTAGGAATTATTATTAGGTACTTATGGGAAATAGTGAAGCGCTCGTGGCATAGCTTGTTCAGTCATTACCGATTACCTAAGTTAAGCGACGTTCTGTGCGGTCACTATTTGGATGGGTGACCGCTAGTGGCATTTACACCTGAGCGCTTCCGTGCTTCGGAGGGCACGTTAAACTGTCGGTAACGGCTCTAGCAGTCGTTAAGCCATGACGGAGACCTTAAGGAGGCTTAAAAACTCCGTCACCAGAGTTGGCCACAACTCATACGAGCTGGCTTTATCGTGAATAAAACCTATAGAACTAAATTATATATTTCTTCAGTGTCCCAATTCAATTATTAGTATTTGAAGTGATTTTGCATGCAATCAAGTGATTTTGCATGCAATCTTAATGTTATATAAATGTCATATACACACACCATCACCACTCACACACCCCATACCTCACACCACTACTCTTACACACCCTCACTCACACCTGCAGACTACACTCACCACACACACCCACACACACCCTAGCGTTCACGAAGTCCCCTTATGTCCCAAGTCTAATAAAAATAAAAATGTTCCTTACTCACAATGTACCCAATCGATTTACAAAACTAACAATGGATAAAAGCCCAGAAAATAATCTATGCAATCTTATAGATGATTTCTCTCTTTATAAATCGAAGCTATGTAAACCTGAGTCTTGTAAGGCGAATGTAATCTTAAACAACAAAGCTATTACAATTCTAACGATGAATATTAGAAGCGTAAACAAAAATTTTGCAGCTTTGGAACTACTTTTGTACCGACTACAATTCCAATGTGATTTAATAATCCTAACAGAGTGTTGGATTGACAACAATAGGCAATTTCCACTGCTAACTAATTATAAGAGAGCCTTCACAAGAAACTGCATTAATCAAAATGGTGGCATTATTGTATACTTCACAAGTAGGATTGATTTAGTGATAGAAGAACCTGATTTCCATGAAGCAAATTGTCTATTGCTCAGAATTGGAAGAAATCTAGCCGTGGTTGCAGTATATAGATCACCTTCATTCTCGAAAATTGATCCATTTCTTGACTCCCTGGACTCTGTTCTCACGAGTATCAAGCAATTTCAAACTATTTCCGTCATCGGAGATCTAAACATAGATATAAAAGAACACAACAGTGATAGCAGAGCAGCTAGTTATTTGGAACTCCTTGCAGGCCATGGACTCATACCGAGTCATACGCTAAACTCCCGGGACAATAAATGTCTTGATCATGTTATCTTAAAAACCAAAAGTCAATGTAATACTGTGGTCCTAGATACCTATATTACCGATCATCGTCCTGTCATTTTGAATATTTGCAATAAACCTGTAGCCTCAAGTTGTCTCAAAAAGGTTACAACCAAAATAGACTTAAATAAAATTACTCAACAAGTCAAAACTATTGACTTTTCAAATGTCCTTCAATCACTAGATACTAATGTGGCCACATCGCTTTTAATGCATAATCTAATGGAAGTTATTAAAGCCAACACACGCATATTTAAGGTTCCCCGCAACCAACGAATTATCAAACCTTGGATCACACCTGGTATCCTTCGATGTATACGCACGCGTGACAAAATGCACGCTAATTTAAAAGAAAGTCCTAGCAATAATATTCTTAAAATTACGTATTCCAGATACAGAAATTTTTGCACCAACCTTTTAAAAAAACTAAAAATCAACTATCACAAACAAGAACTAGAAAAAAGTAAAAATAATATTAAAAAGACATGGGAAACAATCAAGAAAATAACATACACTGCTAAAGATAAAACCACCAATGAACCCCTTCTAAAAAACAAAACTGATCCTCTTGACTCCGTGAACAATGTGAACAAGTATTTCGCAAACGTGGGAAAAATGCTAGCAAGTAAAATTAAAGGAGCACATGCTGGTGATTTGAGAATGCCTGAACTCCCTTCGCAATTAAACTCCATTGGCTTACTATCTACTGACAAAGATGAAGTCTTTACCATAATAAGAGGTCTCAAAAACGACTGCGCTCCTGGATTTGACGGTATCTCTACAAGAGTAATTAAGGAATCTGCACACACTTTGACACCCCTTATTACCCATATTTGTAACCTAAGTATGTCTTCTGGCACATTTCCTAAAATCTTTAAAACGTCCTTAATCACTCCAATCCACAAAGGGGGTAACAGAGACAGTGTCGAGAACTACAGGCCTATTTCGATTCTCCCAACAATCTCAAAAATATTAGAAAAACTTATCAACAGACGATTTAACGCATATCTAGAAAAATTTAATATATTGGCACCTTCACAATTTGGTTTCCGGTCTGGCCGCTCGACTGAAAACGCAGTAACTGAAATCACGACGTATATTGTCAACAAAATTGACTGTAAAACTAAAGTAATTGGAGTATTTTTAGACCTCGCAAAAGCATTCGACACTGTCTCTGTACCAATTTTAGTAAGAAAACTTGAGCGTGTTGGTATACGAGGCAACACCCTCAATTTATTGGAAGACTATCTTACTGAAAGAACTGTTAGGACACAAATCAATGGAGTGATTAGTAAAGATGAGCAAATTAGTTTTGGAGTTCCCCAAGGCAGCGTGCTAGGTCCGAGTCTGTTCTTGGTATATGTTAATGAGCTTTGCAGTCTGAATCTAGAACACGGTAAAATCTTTTCATACGCAGACGATACCGCCTTGATTTTTGTTGGAAAGACTTGGGAGGAGGCAAGGAACCATGCAGAACAAGGACTACTCGTGGTTACTGAGTGGCTTCGCGATAATTTACTTTCTCTGAATGTAGAAAAAACTAAATTTGTCGCGTTCACCAACTCCCGTTGTAGGATGCCTACTATTAATATAACAGCTCACTCCAATTGCAATAAAATCAACTGCACATGCCCTACACTACAGAATGTTCAATCCATTAAATATTTAGGAGTGACAATCGATCGACACATGACATGGAAACCCCATATTGATGCACTTAGTAAGAGAGTACGGAAGCTCATATTTGTTTTTAAGAACCTCCGTGAAGTGGCTGACAAAGCATTGATCATAAACGTGTATAATGCGCTCTGTAGGTCTATCCTAACTTACTGCAACACGTCATGGGGAGGAACATGTAGTACGTATTTGATGTCATTAGAACGTGCTCAACGGGCTGTTCTAAAGGTTGCCACTTCTAGACCCTTCCGGTTTCCGACATCAGAACTCCTCAGAGACTGCGGTGTACTATCTGTTCGGCAACTCTACATACAAAATCTTATTCTAGCTCAACACAAACTGACAACACCTGAACTAATACAGCAATCCTCGGATAAAAGAAATAAACACAGAGTTTTTCCTAAGAAAAGGTTTTACACCAAACTAGCACAGCGCCATCAGTGCTTTCTCAGTCCCTTTTTATATAATAAAGCAAACAAAATTATACCTACACTTGCGACACTCAGCAATAGAGAAGCCAAGCTCGCACTCAACCGGTGGCTGAGTAACCTCAGTCATGACGAAACGCAGGACCTACTCAACGTTATAATTTAAAATACTTGTTACACACACGCTCTCTCACCCCCCCCCCTCCCCCTCACACACGTAGGGTTGCTACCGAGATAACCAGACTCTTAAGAGACTGGGACTATCGGTAGCAACCTCCCACTCACATACCCTCATCCTATCTCACACACTCTCGCACCCCCACCCCGCTTAACACACTATACACACCCAGACACCCCCCCTTGCACATATGCGGTGCTGCTGAGATAACCAGACTCTTGAGAGACTGGGACTATCAGTAGCACCCACCCACACACCCTCACCCTTACACACCCTTTCACACTCACATACACTCCTGACACCCACCCTCGCACATACTCGGTGCTACTGAGATAACCAGACTCTTAAGAGACTGGGACTATCAGTAGCACCTAACCACCCACCCTTACACACCCTCTCACACTCAAACACACACCCTTTCTCCCCCTCCTTACTACACACCCACACACAATTGCATGCTGTCACACATAATAATCTGTTTATATCATCTTCCAAAATTTTTATATTACTATACATTTATATTATATTATGTTAACGCTCACCTTAAATCCAGTGGATTCTGCTCGACTTTACTTTTGAAAAAACAAACGGGATTGCAGAACCTACTACACAAGATTTATATCTTAGTGTAGGTTCTACATACCACTAATCTATGTACATTGTCAAGCATTCGTTATAATAAGGACTTTTTGATTTCATGTTTTGTACTAAGTTCCTTTTTCTGAAATAAAAGATTATTATTATTATTATTATTATTATTATGTGCATTGCAAATGAAAGTTCATCGGCTCTACTTACATTCACAGTGAAACAAAAAAAAAACAAAGAAGTGAGACAGAATGAGACAAAAAGCGGTAATTGGGTATTCGGGGAGTGCAGTCCAGCGGCGAATATAATTATACTGAGTTGGGTGACAATGATGTACGAATGGAGTTTTGTCTTATTGTTATTCTGAATTTGCAACCTTTTCACAGTCTTTAGAATGGAAACATGCAGGCGTTTGTTTGAATGACTTATTCGCCAACTCGCGAACGTCAAATAAACGCTATCGAGTGATTGTTATGTTTTTTTTTTAAATATAATTATATAGTAATTGCTGATTGTAATGAGCTGTTACAAATGTTACCTACTATTTAATAAATACAGACTCAGTGTAAAATGTAGTATATAATTTACAGTCCATATCCATGAATTCGTAGCTCCAAATGAATTTGATGTTTCTATTGAATTACTTTCAAAGTTTTAGAATTTATTCCAAGAATTTTGATTTCATCGCAATTGAGTTTTCATACAAAAAGGCGATTCAGAGCTAATTAATGAACGCCTTCTCATCAATTCTTCTGAATTGAAAATTACTAATTTGAAGATATTCTTGAATATTTTATAAGTTAACTTAGAAAAATTTACAACGTGAGAAAAACGTCAGTTTATAATTATGTTTAATAAAACTAAGCTTTACTTTAGATTTTTACGTTTATTAGTGCCTTGCTTACTTCAAATCTTTGAGCACTTGCTATCGATTTTGCCATACACAAGTTTGATTAACTATCTTCATACCAGCTTCTTCTTTTTAGTCTTCTTTTTCCTTTGAATTAGATTGAGTTGGTACAATAATTGAAATTGGTAGACCCCTTATTTAAGCAGGTTATCGAAATGTATACTTGTCTCTTCGTATAGATATAAATAAATAAATATTCACGGACATTTAACACAACGCCTTCGAGTCCCAAACTAAGCAAAGCTTGTACTATGGGAACTAGATGGCTGATAGAATACATAATATACTTTTTTTTTTGTAAATACGTACTTATCATACATAGTAACACCCAGACACAGAACAAACATCTATGTTTACAACACACAAAATATGTTTGTTCTCGGTGGGGATCGAACGCACGACCCACAGCACGGAAGGCAGAGCTACTACCGACTGAGCCATGACGCCTGTCATATATGTATATTATATATTATGTATACTGTATATTATTTATGCGCTGTTGGCGTTGCCTATTGAATAAATAAAAAAAAATAGATATACAACCCGCACCAGAAGAATGTTTTAAAAATCTCGCTCCGCACCAAATGAAAGTCGCGTACTTACAGGACGAATGTGTCCCGCACCGAACCTGTTAAACAGTTTAAAACTTACCTATTATGTACTTTTTAGAAGCTTACGGATCTTCCTAGCACACGGGTCATAGTACGTGTGACGCGAGCGTCATAACATCTCGCTGCTATCTCAAATGCAAACACTACTCCGACTTGCGATTACAGCACGGGCTAGGGATGGTCACGTAAAATATTTCATTACGTCTTCAATTGCCGATTTACTTTTATAAATCAAATTTCTTTTATACTAACTATAGTAGGTGCCAAATAACACCGCAATACAGTTCATTTACCCACCTTCAGCACGATGTCGCAAAATTCCATTTATGAATGGCTTAGGCTCTCCGCTCATGGAGCTACTCAAAAATGACGGAACTAGTCAGTAATTACAATTACAAACCAATTAGAAACTGTACCTCTCACACGACGCTACTAAAGTTGAAAGACACCTCCTTCACAAATTGAATATTTAATGTTTGCTCGTTCATTTTTATCACAAAAAACCAAGAAACTCGGGAAACCAGTAGCGTGGAGACCGGTACGACGCGTCGCGCGTGATCAGTTGCTAACGCGTTACTGACCAGTTAGTAACTAGTCGCTTCGTGTCCTTACCTCCATAGAACATGTATGGGCTGTGACGCTCAGGCAACTCGTTAGTAATTTAAGTTTGTGACTAGTTCTTTTTGAGTAGCTTCATGTGCGAAGGGCCTTATTCTGTCACTTTCCATACAAACCTGTCGCTAAGACGGTAATCGCTCGAATCTCGTAGTACTATGTTTGTTTACCATACATAAATTGAATTTTGCGACATCAAGGTGAATGACCTGTATTGCGGTGTTATTTGGCACCTACTTTAGTTTTAAAATTCCTAATGGTCGCTTGTATGGTCAAAATCACGGGTTGTTCTGGATCAAACATAGATGTTTTATTTTTAAAACTAATATTTTAAATTGATGCTTCTTTTTTATGACAGTATGCTGCACTTTGCTGTAACTAATAATTATTATTTTTACTGTTAGATGAAGCAATATTCTGGTCACGTCATTTGCACGCAAAGTGACAAGGGCAAAATTTCGCGCCTTGACCCAATGGCATCGAGGTAGACCCAAGCGGATGTAGACAATGAAAGGGAAGAACTTAATTGGTTTCTGACAGAATGAGTCGACCCACTAATAGAATACAGTTCAGATATATCCACCATTTTTTTTAGGGTTTTTGTATGAATGTGACAGAATCCTTGCAATTTTAATGAATATTTTTAAACTGATTCACTACTGAAAATTGATTGAGAGTTCTTTCGGTAGAACATCCCTACTGAAAACATATTTCAACTGCAGGACAGCTTCATTGCTGTTTGACTTTCACGTTTGGCATGGTAAGTGGTTGGTATAGAATTTTGCGAAGTTAAACTTTGAAAGTGCAGCGTAGAATACTTTTACGTGGCATATATCCTGCAAATTACGAATACGAATTTGTATGGGTTTGCGTGACAACACGGATGAAAAAAACGCTGCACGGTCATAGGTGCTTTGGTAATGTTATTAGTTAGTTTCATAAAGATTCAGGAAATCTTAGTACGCGTAGGTATTTCCTTGCTGTATTAATCGTGTATGTCAAGAAAAGATAGCAATTTAAAAACGCTGTGTGTTGGTAACTATAGCCACGATCTTTGCTATAGTAGGTACCAAATAACACCGCAATACAGGTCATTCACCCACCTTCAAAACGATGTCGCAAAATTCAATTTATGAATGGTAAAAAAACAGTACTGCGAGATTAGAGCGATTACCGTCTTAGCGACAGGTTTGTATGGAAAGCGACAGAATTAGCCATTCATAAATTGAATTTTGCGACATCGTTTTGATGGTGGGTGAATGACCTGTATTGCGGTGTTATTTGGCACCTATACTATATACAAACCAATATACAAACAATAGCCATTTTGCAACGGTATTTTAGCCTTAAAAATGGTTTCTTTATTATTCTTGATTATTGTGCAGATTGAATGATGGAATGATTGAAGGTAAAATGTTTTCAAACACTTCAGTGTTTTGTATGTAGTTAGCTAGGTCTAGGCCTTTGTTTCGACTGATAGAACTATACGATACATACTGCGATGTTACACACGTTTTTGGTCTGACCTCGAACACATTTCAATTTACAATAAAGATTAGCTTGTACAATTTGGTATTCATAGATATTTAAATTTGGTCTGGACGTCACTGGAGCCAACGGTTATGATAATATTTGAATGGAATTGGTTATATTCTTATGAAAATGTAGCAAATCTGAAGCATTACAATAATGATGTGTTTGAGTATAAAGGTTTGGTATTCTCAATGCCAAATATTAAAAATTTACTTAGTACGATTAAAAACTATGCAATTGAAGTAGTAATTGATCAATACTCGAGATTTCCCAGAAATTTGCTTCCAATTAGGTAATATTGATAGTAAGTACTTATCTAATGGTTTGAAAATCGAGTAGATGAGATTGCAAATAGACAAGTATAAGAAGCCGACAAGCGCCGCTGCTGGCTGTTTTCTATAAATCATAAAATATTATTTATTTATATATTTATTTTACTTTAATTAAAACGGATAACCTATGACATTAATTAAAGAATGAAGAATAATAATAAAAGAATTAACTCAAATAAAAATTACAGAAAAAAATAAAATACAGCAATACTTACATAATGTCAATAAGTAGAATACAATACAAAAGTCACGAAAAAATAAACATCACAAAAATTACGTACAAATTATTAAAGGAAATATAATTCAAACACACATTATGTGTGATTATGATTACTTATGTATGATGTATAAATCATACATTATGTACAGAAAACAGCCAGCAGCGGCTCAAAAGTCAAAGTCATATCAGTAAAATCACACAGAATCATTTAGTCTTATAAATAGGTACTACCTCTACCTAGATGATTCTAATTAACAGTTCCTCGTGACTAGAGCCTAGAAGACCGGGCAAGAAACCCTAAAGTTTTTTGTATGATCTTTCTTACATTATAAACTAATAGACTTATGTCTTATACCATCGAGTATCTATACCTATAGGTACATAATTTCTGCCTTTTCTAAGCAACATTGAATACGGTTTTTTAGGAGTTACACGGTTGGAGCTGAGCGCCGCGTTCAACTGAACTTATAGCCATCTAGTGCGTTCATGCTCTAGGTAACCACTTTTAATATATTATTATGTGATATATCAACAGAGCTCAGTATTTATTCATGTAAAAGTAAAACACAAAAGCTTTTAATCAGTTCGTCACGTCCATCGTTAAATCCGCCATAATGTACTCCAACTCCACTTGCACGGGGCTAATTAATTGGATCACATGGAAATTTGTTCCGTTTATAATGGTTTTTGGTTTCAATAATTGGCTTTGTCAAATTCGTTCCGGTTATAAGTAAGCTATTTTACAAAAAATATTTTTTGGCATCTGCGCCCTAAATTTAAAATAAATTGGTGCACAAACAAAAGTGGATTAGCAAAAAAAAAAGAAAATCTAGGCGCGGAAAGTGGAATGCTTCTTTATTGGAATGATCTCGGAACATACATAGAGATCAAAATTCCGGGTATATAAAAATTTGAATATCGTGGAAACCATGAATGTGCTACGACTACTCTCGAGTGTAGGTGATGATAACCAGTGATAATGTCAACTTTTTGCGGCAGACACGAAACAAAAAACCAAAAACAAGAAACAAAGTAGGTTTAATCTTACATTGATAATAGGTAATTCTAAAAGTTTCATAGTACACAATACTACCTCTTTATTTTAATCCTCTCCTATGCCTCAAAGGTTTGCTGGAAGAAAACTCTTATTAGGGTTAAGCTCGCCTTTGTACATATCTTTAGTTTTAACTTGTTTGTTCATATTTTTCTGTGTGCAATAAAGAATCTAAGAAAGAAAGTAGTAATTAATAAATAACCCTAGTGTAAATAAAAAAACTATTTACTAGAATATAACACGTTCAGCTTGACCAATATCAAGCTTCGGGTTACTGGTGTTATGACCTCAATTCAAACAAAAGTAAAATCTTTTCTGCTCCGGGAAGTAGCTACGCAACGATCGGAGCAGGGGTTGCACCTTGCACCACCCGGGTAGAGATGTCCAACGCAGTAAGTTTTGGCGACCATCGCAGTAATAAATCCATCATATACCAAACAAAAAGAGAGTACGACGAGGATTATTGAGTGCCCGTGTCCATGCCCACTGACCCAATAAAGCTTAAGTACTCGTATTTTATTGGACCATATTATAACGGTGCTGATTGTTTTATCATCATGATATTTTGTGTTTACATAATGTTTTCTGCCACAGACCACAAATCTACTGAGCTGTCAAAAAATTGCCAAATCATAGCTATATATAAATATTTTGGTTTGAATTCATAGTAAAATCGTAAAACGGCACATTAATAATGACTAAGCAACCGGTTGACCTTAACAATGATGCCATGATAACGCAACACTCCACTCAGTATAATAGCCGCGCTCGCGCTTCACAGACGTGTCACAAAAAACATGGCCGACGAACAGACCGCGACCGCTTCCAGCTACTGGGACGAATTGACGAGCCCCCTCAACCTCTGCCTCATCGCAGTGATTGTGTACCTTCTATACAAGATCATAAAGTCCAACTTTGAAAGTGATGTCGAACTTCCGCCGCCACCACCACAATTACCCAAAATAAGAAAGGATCTAACAGTTGCTGAGCTAAAAAAATACGATGGCACTCAACCTGATGGAAGAGTTTTGCTGGCAGTAAATGGTGTAATTTTCGATGTCACTAAAGGGAAGAGGTTTTACGGACCGGGTAAGTGGCTTTCGTATTTTGTTGTATAATACCGGCTTCGGCGTATGTAAAGTGTGTGAGCAAAGGTCAGAAATGTGCGCAACATAAATACAGTTGTGAAGATAATTTACATCTGAAGGTTGAGGTTAGGAAATATAAGACGTAAATGTTCCGCTATAGAATCACATCTAGGTAGGTACTTAATATACTCAGCAAGCTTGAAACCGAGTTCATTAGACTAATATTCATTTCTGGAAGAATGATTGCGAGAAATTGGTATAATTTAGTCGGTATGTTGAACAAGGGGCCTTCAATACGAAGCATTACGCTGCGATAATACCTACTATGCGTTCCCTTTCATTTGTAGCATGCGAGAGAGAGCTAGAACATCAGTGTTTGAATAATTGGTTCAAACGTTTCAACATAACTAGTTGATGTTTATGCTTGTAGTAGATGCAGAGAACGGTACCTACTCGTGTTATCGTTTACGATCCATAAAACAATGACAAGTGTTACCGATAAACTGTAAACGAAACCACAGAATAAAGTACTTACTAAACATCATTGGAGAGTTTATTGCAAATTCTTGAACGTTTTCTTAGAACTTATCACATTTGTATAAGGTTTTTACTATAACTCTGTTTGTTATTCCATACCTTGTACTTATTCACAATATTTTTTTCGTTGAAGAGCACAAAAACTCAGCATGCCGAAATTTTTAATCTATTAAATCCTAAATACGTTGGTATTCGAACAACAAGGTATCTCTATCACTAATGAAATCCACAGAATAAATTATAGTATTGGGAGCCGGCGAACGAGCGACTTAGTTGCCTTGAAAATTTTTGCTTTTTGCTTTGGCTGTCGGGCGAGTCGCTACGAACCCGTAAACTTGATGTGAGAGACAAACTAGGGAGTTATGGAGACAAAAGTTGCCCTATTGATTCGGCTTGAGGAGCTTCTATATAAGTATTTACCTTGACTTGCTGACGTTTCGGACAAAATATTTTGGGACAAATTGTCCCAATTGTCACTTTTAATTTTAATATTTTTGTTACTGACGTTTCGGACACCATCAAATGGAAGCTGTTGAGTACAGTCAGGTAAACAATTTTTAAGCAAAATATTTACCTAGTCCAAATTTTTTTTTAGAATTATTACACACACGTGAATTAAATAGTTGCTCGTAGAAATAGGTTAGTAGGTTTGCGACTAGTTTACATTGAATTGAATGAGAGGGATAGGTACATCAATGTAATACTTAGGTATTTATATAGGACTAGATAGGACTAGGTGCCGCCCGCGACTTCGTTCGCGTCCCGTTAGATCCCGGTTAATTTTTCGGGATAAAAAGTTAATCCAGGTCACGATACTTAATAATACTTATATAGGTATTCCAAATTTCATCCAAATCGGATCAGTAGTTTTTACGTGAAAGAGTAACAAACATCCATCCATCCATCCATACTTACAAACTTTCGCGTTTGTAATCCAACGGGACGCGAACAAAGTCGCAGGCGGCACCTCGTAAATAATAATTAAGTAAACAACAAGTTTGGGAGTCACTGGCAGAAAATCGGCCTGAATGGAGAAGTCTTGTGAAGCGTATAATGTGTTACACCTTTGAAAATGAACGAAGGCGCGATCTAAATCTTAAACGCAACCAACTAGAAGCTAAACCACCTTCAAATACCACGACAACGGCGCTCTTACATGCACATTGTGTGCAAGAACCTTTAAAGCCAAACATTGGCTATTCAAGGCAAATTATACCGCGTGCACACTATGCCCATGCCGCTGCCGGAATGTATGGCGGCATCAATGCCGCGGACTTATTGCTACAGCAACATCGCCTTTATTCTCATTAGATAAGCGGCATACATGCCGGCAGCGGCATGGGCACAGTGTGCACGCCGTATTAGAGCCCATCATAATGCATCAAGCAGTAGCCGTAACCGGCCAGGAAGACATCATCATCCAACAACAAGTAACATACTACTAAATTATCTCAGTTTTAAATCACAAACCTGTTTGATTGAAATTTAATAGGCCTTGGATCAAATATAGCGTTTCATTGTCGATCAAAATATTTAACCGCTTCAATAACTCTGACCTCGATTCAACGAGGGTAAATTAGTTTTGATAAATCAAAATCTGTTTGATCGAAGTTTTTTATATCAAAAAAACATGTGTGCATTCACACGTGGTAGAAGTGAAACCTTAAAAAAAAACCAGTGCGTGGAGTCCCTCCGCGCGCCAGAAGTTATACTTCGAGTGCCACGTATTCACTCTCGCTCTGTGTTTAATGTGAAATTAATTTAGTATTTTTTTTATGTACTTAACCAATATGCAGTACTTATTTAGTTAGAAAAGGTTCTATGCTCATGTTGCCTAAAATCAGAACTAGATGGCGCTGCTAAGTTTGGTCGGATCCTAGAACGCGCTATCGAAGTGTTTTGCGTTTTGTGGGGGTCGAACTGTTTCGTTTTTTCGTTTCATCGACTTTCAAATCACAAAAATCAACAAGCAAAATTCCAGGTCGTTTATAAAAACTTAAATATTGTGGAAAACATAAACGCTAGCTTATAAATGAAACAAGACAATTAAATATAACCCGGAATTACGGCTTTCTACTGTATTTAGGGCAGATTCGTCTAAAAGTCATGATATTCCTGAATAAGTATCCCTTGTGTAACTTTACTCTTTGAATTTGTTCTCAGATAAATTCGTTTTTGTTTTACCATTGCAATCTTGAGAGTAGCCAATCCCATATTGTTATTCTGTATATACATAAAAACCAACTTAATTCAAAATACAATTGCTTAGAGAGCGCAACATAATAATACATGTGCACACAAATTATTCGGGTGTCAAGTTGTCAATATCTATGAAAACAAACAGCTGTTTTGTCAAATGTAGCAGCCGCCATTAAAATATTCGACAGATAACTTGTTTATACCATAGATTTTGGCAGTATAACGATTTATTCTCGGATAGACAAGTCATTCCTGGAATAAGACTTGGTAGAACAAAAAGTTTCTTATCACTAGATTAATTATTGGTTTTATTCACAGTATAAGACTTATACTGCGTATAAATAGTTTGGTCGAATCCGCCCTTAGTTGTTTGTTAAAACACTATGCGTTGTTTTATAAAAGTAAGATAAAAAATAGGCATTTTAACACTAACTTCAGATTCATTTATCAATTAGTTATCTATCACTACATAGTATAAAGCAAAGTCGCTTCCCGCGTCTGTCTGTATGTATGTATGCTTAGATCTTTAAAACTACACAAAGGATTTTGATGCAGTTTTTTTAATAGATAGAGTGATTCAAAAGGAAGGTTCATATGTATAATATATCATCATTATCACTGCATTGCACCCGTGCGAAGCCGGAGCGGGTCGCTAGTACTATTATAATACTGTAAAAAAGCCAAAAACTTATATTAAGGATATGGATAAACTAAATATGCAGATCTACTCAATAAACGATTCTGATTCCGAAAATCGAGTTTGTTTGTCTGTGTATCTGTTTGTCTGGTTGTTTGTTCGCGGATCACGCCTTAACTACTGGACGAATTTCAATGAAACTTATACCATTCAGAAGCCCTTTTCCCGGATTGAAACATAGGCTATATTTAATTGAAATCAAAGACGTGCATTTTTAGATACAGCTTGACCTCTCTAAACCAAAAGCCGCCTTTTACACGAGGTTCATTGTATACTTGTTGACAATATTTTGGTAGAAAGTTTCGCACGCGTTCTTCTGATACGTAAGATACGTTTCATGAATAATTTATGGTTCTTGTTGGAATAAATAATATTTTGTCTTTCAACTGATACACTGACTTTGAAATAACTTTGCGCAGGTAAACGATATATTTATTTAACGACTATTATATTTTAATATGTAAATTTACATAGCTGCGTCTCTTGTTGTTTCTCTCCATGCAATAGTTATCCTGCAAAGTTGCATCAACAAATATGCATATTTTCATCGTCACTGTTTTGATAGCTCAGTGGGTATAAAGCTGGCCTTATGAGCTGTGTGTGGGTTCAATCCCGATCAAGAAAAATAAATTTTAATTACCAAAGATGTTGGTTCTTGTACCTTATACCTATGCTAAACAGTGATGCACGCATTGCGGGTTTAGAGAGGGCGCGGTGCAATGCATCACAAGCCTCGTCCTCATTGGAGCAATGTATTTCATTGCATCATTATAGGTAGTGTTCACCTAGGTTTGTTCCGTCGTTGTATATAAAAAGCCCTGCTTAGTTGAAACTACATACTAAGCTCTACGATAAAGCTGATAATGGTGTATTTTTAAAACTGTGTAGATAAGCTATTCAATTTTATTGTTTACTTCTAGACATGATGATAAAAAATATTTGAAACGTTCACAGATTAGATCAGTCTGTGGACTCATTACACAATAAATAACTGATGCAGTACCAACCAAACGATGCCAAACTACTATCTACAAAATTGCTAAGCTATTTAGGTACCAACCAAAGTGTTAACAATCCTAATGAATAACTTAAATGATCTCAATACCTAGTTTGAAGAGACTCGTCTGCATACAGTGGCATTGTCACGTTAAATTGCAATGATCATGATTATAATTGATACCACTTCTATGGTCACAGTGTTTGAATCCTGGAATGTTTTTTTTTCAGGTGGACCGTATTCAGCCTTCGCTGGTAAGGACGCCACTCGAGGTCTTGCCACTGGTCAGGTGGCCGCGTCGGACCAGGAGTACGACGACGTCAGTGACCTGGGTCCTGATGAAGTCGCATCGGCTAAAGAATGGGAAGACCAGTTCAGGGGTAACACAATTACTATTTTTTAGACTGGCTCTTTGAAATTTTCTCTACCTTTTTATATAAATCTCTTTAAGCTTTTCATTTAGTACTAGCCGTTGCGTCGAAGTTCTTTTTATCCGACTGCCCAGAAAATGAGTAGTGTTTTTATTTATACTTGGTTCTGAAATAGTTGGCATACCCGTTATTCCTTGGGTATATTAATATTCCCACATAATATTACAATGCTTTCTGTAATAAAATCCGAAGTTTTCGCAATAGTAATGGAACATCAAGCATACCTACTGCTTTTTCATAAACACCATATTTTTTTTATGTAATGTTCGAGGGAATAAAATTGGGCGTGTAAATACGGTGAGGATAGATTTTATAGCAATAAGCATTTGTGCAACTTGAGTAAACACGCGAAAGGGCCTTGCGATGCGATGTCACTCCAGTGATTCAATTCAATGATTATACTTATTACGTACGACGTGCTCAAGGAACGCTCAAGTAGCACAATTCTCTTTATAATATACCTACTCTAAATCATTATTTAGGTAGGTATATACCTAGCAAATATAACTATACACATAGGTGTTTCGAGAGAAAAATTATATTTTCTCGAACATGCGTGGAAATTAAAGCATTATTTTGACAACTTTCTTCGAGATAAATCGAAGATGCAGTACTGGCCAAACACATGTGAGCAGCGGCCTGATAAAAATGTATGAAAATCCATTACTGTCGTGTTTAGCGGCCAGATAAATTACATACAAAACTCATTACTGTCGTGTTATTTAAAAATAGAACCATCTTTTACTCCATAACATGGCAACCGAGGAGGTAACTTATCAAAGGTTTTATTCAAATTTCAAATAGGCTTTTAAATAGAAAGCTGATTATTGAAAAAAAAAAAAACAAATGAACACTGTAACTTCGTTGTTCGTTAATGGTTTTGAAAAGTAATTGTATTTTCAACTAAAATGTTTTGCTTAGGTACTTAGTTTAAATTTCCGCGCATTATTTGAGAAAAGTACTGTACAAGCCTTGGCCACAACTAGGCAATGAGGGACTCACGTATGTGTGCCTCGTCTTCGACTCGGCCCACATTTACACGTTCTTCCCTCATTGCCTCTGTTGCGGGCTGCTGCAGTAATGTACTAAGTATTTTAATTGAGCACAATGTCATTATCATTGTGTAATTCTCATTCTCACAGAGATTGTACATTGTACAGGTCGTGTGACCCATAGAGTGCTGGTTCTTGTTCCTCGACAAAGCTTGACACACACGTATTGACAAGCTTTATTTAAAACTAGCTTCCGCCCGCGACTTCGTTCGCGTCCCGTTGATTTTCCGTGATAAAAAGTAGCCTATGTGATAATCCAGGTCATGGATAAATATTCCAAGTTTCATCCAAATCGGACCAGTAGTTTTTGCGTGAAAGAGGAACAAACATACATAAATTCATCCATACATACACACACCCTCACAAACTTTCGCGTACTTATAATGTTAATAGGTAGGATAGGATACCTTTATCTACTTACATACCTACATTTCACAATAAACAAATATTGTTACAAATGTAACGCAATGATTAAAATCTGTACGTTTATCTTTTCAGAGAAATACGACATTGTAGGCCATCTTCTCAAGCCTGGCGAGACAGCGAGCAAATACAGCGAAGATGAGAGCGAAGACAAGAAAAGCCAATAAAATAAGTCAATATTGATAAACTATGTGTGCCAGTAAAAGTATCGCGAATGCCTAAAGTATTCAAACAAACGCTATAATATCAACTGCACAATTTGAGGCCTCAAATGTAGTGTATGAACAGAAGCGGGAATGGACACGTAAAAGGTCAAAGTGTGATTAACCCTTTACGTGTATGATATTCCTAAGAATTTGAATAGAGCAACCAAACCGCTTCTCGTAATAAACTTTAGTCTCGGAGTCACAGTTCTTCATCAGGTTGATTTACATCAGGCGAGCGAATGCTCATTCTATCCCCACTATGACAAATTCTTTTAGTGTAAACAGGCGTAGAGCATTCGTTCGTTGTTCTTAGAGCGTTCGCAAAGATTCTAGGAATATTCTAAGAATGCTCGGTCACTCGATGTAAACGGCGCTAGAGCGCGCGAACAGTTGCTTAGAGCGTTCTTGCGTGTTCGGACTTGTTCGCGAATATGAACACGAATATGAATGTAACTCAAAATTGTCAAAAAGTGCGAGTTACCATGTTATTCCTTGGTGGTGTCGAAAAGATCACGAAATAATGCTCTTGTTTTAGCTCTAGCTCTGTGTTCGTTTGGTGTAAATCAACCTTTAGTGCACTGGCGATAATGCTCTAAAAACATTCGACCTTCGCTTAGACACGCTGTTCAATTCTGGTACTTAGTTCACGTCAAGTAGAAGGAGCAAAAAAGTCATGCCTGAATATATTTGGTAAAAATATTTATTTCTGTACACATTTTTTTGTTCAATTGACGCGTTTTCATCCAATTTGAGGATTGGAGTGAACACTTTATAGACTGCAACGAATTTTTGAAACGTGATAGTGTGTAGGTAATTGTATCGGGTTTTTGGTGAATGATAAGAATGTTAACGAATAAAGTTTTTTTTTTTGTAAAAGCTATTTTTATTTCGATGAAAAAATACCTTCTACTTATGTAACAAAAAAAGAGTTTACCTTAGGTTTTTTACCAAAAATAAAAGTACAAAATAGGCTACATTCCGGGGTTAGGCAATAGTACCTAATTAACAGTAAAAAATTGCAATACAAAGGCTATCCATAACGAACATCTTTCTCTTGTATTTATCGAACGTGGCAGTCATTGCCTGACAATGGCATTCAATGCACGAGAGGCTTCATCACCTCTGAACACCAATAATCGATGAGGGTCGTGACAATATTTTAAGCCGTGTCTTGTCGATCTATCCTTTAATATACATACACAGTACCTACATTTAAATTTACAACCAATATCTTATAGAAAAACTACGTCAGCTCAAGAAACCTACTGAGCGTGTCATGAATGCACGTGCACTAGACAGATAAGTGCCTATATAGCTGCAAAAGATCGTACCTATGTCTAATTAAGTATTTTCAAATGTAGATCTAATGTACTTCTATTTACTTAAATTGAATTTCGTATTTAAAATCCAATATTTTAGTAGGTTATCCATTCAATTTTAACAGCCATTTTAAAAAGATTTTACTGAATAAGGTAAAACAACAAAAATCCACGCTTTTACTAGGATTATTGATAACTAGCAGCGCCTCGCGGTTTCACCCGCGTAATTCCCGTTCCCGTGGGAATTCCGGGATAAAATATAGCCTATGTTCATCAGGGATAATGTAGGATTCTAATGGTAAAAGAATTTTTTTAATCGGTCCAGTAGTTTCGGAGCCTATTCAATTCATACAAACAAACAAACAAACAAAAAATCAAACCTTTCCTCTTTATAATATTTGTATAGATGTATAGATAGGATTAAATGTGAAACATGTGTGTGTGTATTTATTGTACGTATATGCTGCTAGGAATTCATTCTACCGAGAAATCTGTGCTTCAGCTCTGTTTTACAATTTCCTTAGTAATTTCCTCTGCAGTTCACGCCACACAAACGAGTAATTTCTAGTGAGAACTCTATTTTACGCTATATTGCATTTAGATCTTTAAAAATCTACACTGACCTACCCAAAAGAAAAGGGAGTAAGTAGGTACAGGTTTTCTTATTAAAATACTTGTAACCTTGTTATCCTTGAAGTATAATCAAGAGCTATCAAGTTTATTTATAAGTTATGCTAATATACGGCAAAAGGAGACTATTAGGTAGGTACCTACTTATTGAATAAGTTGTTGAAGGCCGACCACGGTCGAAAGGTCGAGTCCGATTAATCTTCAGTCACGCAAAAAAAAAGATTCTCACCCATACGCCAAATTTCTCACCGTTGCTTTTATAGATTAGATTAAATTGTCTGCTTGCTAATTAATGGTACCTATAGACGGTACCTATGCGGTTGTTACATTCTAAAAATTGTATCAATGGAAACATTTCAAAGTTCTCCGTATCGTGGAAGTTCGCGACATCAGCCATATATTCTTATAAGAAAGTGTTGGGTGAAATAACTCCGGCAGTAAGTCTTCATTGCGAGTGCTACAATCGAGAAACTCATGACTGAAGCAATATCGGAACTTTCTAGAGTTATAACGAAGAACTAACAAGGAAAACACATGCGGGTGTTATATCTAGCGTCTCATAACATCTGTGTTGTTGATAGTTTGCTTCTAGGTACAGCTGCTAGGAACAAGAAAAATTTGCTCTACCATTGCCCAAGGTTAGGCCTAAAGTCTTGTAAGTTAGACAGACTTGGCATAATAATTATCTAACTTGAAATTTCTTCGTTAATCACCTACTTGAAAAGATTTTTTTTTGTTTTGCTAATCATTGTTTTGTAGAGCTATAGAGTCGATCACCAGCAACAAATAGTCACTTTGAAAATGATAGCTCCACTTTCGACGTTTAAAAAGACATTAGAAGCACCTCGCAAACCATTACTTTTATTATAATAGGTAAGTATGCAACATGGCATTCCAAACATTTCTAATAAACATGACAGCACATTGAAATACATCCATGTATTATTAAGTGTGTACCTACTCATGTATAACTTGAGTCGAGACCGCGTTCAGGTAAGCGTAGTGTAGGACGCCCTCCAGTTATGTGGGGGACGATCTGCGAAATGTAGCTGGCAAACACTGGATGAGCAGACCCGAAGACCGGATTCCAGTGCCACGTCTGGGGAGAGACCTACGTCCAGCAGTAGACCGATATAGGTATACTTTTATATGAATTATGCACTGTCTTGCCACAGATTGTAAGTGAAGTAAATAAGCCTAAGTAGGTATCTAAGCTTATTTACTTTACTTAATAATGAATTAAAAGTTATAAAAGTAGGCATATTGCAGAAAGTAAGCCTTCTTCTTCTTCCTGCCCTTATACTAATGTTCATTTTTTCCATTCTCCCTTATCATCCGTCATCTGTATTCAATTTTAAAATATGCAATGAACGTACTCATAAATTCCAAAATCAAACAGCTTTTAAATTCTTCACCAACTTAGAACCAACTTTGCTCGTGTGAAGCCAGAATTTGGTATCAAGGCACTATGTCAAACTATAGGCTACGTAAACTTGAACTTATCTGATATAAGCAGCTGTGTGGTTAAGTTATAATTCTAACTTATACTTCGAAGCTCTTAGATCCTGAGTTATTACAGGTAGACAAGTTTATGGGTCTGAGGTGGAATGTGAAGTAAGCTGAAATTACAGATTAAGTAGTAACTACGACCTACAC
This sequence comes from Eulithis testata, assembly GCA_947507515.1. Classification (NCBI taxonomy): domain Eukaryota; kingdom Metazoa; phylum Arthropoda; class Insecta; order Lepidoptera; family Geometridae; genus Eulithis; species Eulithis testata. The sequence goes on along the minus strand of OX382199.1, from coordinate 5,584,630 downwards.
GGTACCTACACGTAAAAAGATTTATGCCATTATTTTTAAAGGTGTACCAAATTACCTTGTACTATTTTATGAGCGTGATCTAAGCCTGGGTACCTTTTAATCTTATTATAAAAGGTTCTAATTAAATGACTTAGTGACGATTCGGACCAAATATTTTGGGACAAATTCTCCCAATCGTCACTTTTGATTTTAATAATTTTTGTTGTGACGATTCGGACAACTTTAAAAATAGCTGCATTGTACAGTCAGGTAAACATTTTTTAAGCAAAATGTGATATAGCTATTAAGGTGGTTCGATTTCCATATTAATTTATTTTACCAATTTGGGGGAAATTATATTATTATACCTAACAAGCAATTTTTATTTATTTCTTGAATCATAGAACTTAAAATCAAGATCTATTTTTTTGATGACAGCTGTCAAACTTCAAACGCCCATATCTCGGAAACTACTCACCCTAGAGTTCTCGTTCCAAAACCAAATGAAAGGTGTGATCAAGATCTAAATGTTTGAAGACAGCTGTCAAACTTCAAACGGCTATATCTCGGAAACTACTCACCCTAGAGTTTTCTCGTTCTAAAATCAAATGAAAGGTGTGATCAAGATCTATTTTTTTGATGACAGCTGTCAAACTTCAAACGGCTATATCTCGGAAACTACTCACCCTAGAGATCTCGTTCCAAAACCAAATGAAAGGTGTGATCAAGATCTAAATGTTTGAAGACAGCTGTCAAACTTCAAACGGCTATATCTCGGAAACTACTCACCCTAGAGTTCTCGTTCTAAAATCAAATGAAAGGTGTGATCAAGATCTATTTTTTTGATGACAGCTGTCAAACTTCAAACGGCTATATCTCGGAAACTACTCACCCTAGAGATCTCGTTCCAAAACCAAATGAAAGGTGTGATCAAGATCTATTTTTTTGATGACAGTTGTCAAACTTCAAACTGCTATATCTTGGAAACTACTCACCCTAGAGTTCTCGTTTCAGAACTAAATGAAAGGTGTGATTAAGACCTATTTTTTTGATGACAGTTGTCAAACTTCAAATGGCTATATCTCGGAAACTACTCACCCTAGAGATCTCGTTCCAAAACCAAATGAAAGGTGTGATCAAGATCTATTTTTTTGATGGCAGCTGTCAAACTTCAAAGGCTATATCTCGGAAACTACTCACCCTAGAGTTCTCGTTCTAAAATCAAATGAAAGGTGTGATCAAGATCTATTTTTTTGATGACAGCTGTCAAACTTCAAACGGCTATATCTCGGAAACTACTCACCCTAGAGTTCTCCTAGAGAAAATTATTGTTTTTTATTTTTACGTGAAGAACAAACCAACAAAAATACTTTTCATACTTCACATCACAGTCATACAATTTAAAAATTTAGATATAAGAAAATCTAACGCGAACTCTAGGGTGAGTAGTTTCCGAGATATGGGCGTTTGAAGTTTGACAGCTGTCATCAAAAAAATAGATCTTGATCACACCTTTCATTTGGTTTTGGAACGAGATCTCTAGGGTGAGTAGTTTCCGAGATATAGCCGTTTGAAATTTGACAGCTGTCATCAAAAAAATAGATCTTGATCACACCTTTCATTTGGTTTTGGAACGAGAACTCTAGGGTGAGTAGTTTCCGAGATATGGGCGTTTGAAGTTTGACAGCTGTCATCAAAAAAATAGATCTTGATCACACCTTTCATTTGGTTTTGGAACGAGATCTCTAAGGTGAGTAGTTTCCGAGATATAGCCGTTTGAAGTTTGACAGCTGTCATCAGAAAAATAGATCTTGATCACACCTTTCATTTGGTTTTGGAACGAGAACTCTAGGGTGAGTAGTTTCCGAGATATGGGCGTTTGAAGTTTGACAGCTGTCATCAAAAAAATAGATCTTGATCACACCTTTCATTTGGTTTTGGAACGAGATCTCTAGGGTGAGTAGTTTCCGAGATATGGGCGTTTGAAGTTTGACAGCTGTCATCAAAAAAATAGATCTTGATCACACCTTTCATTTGGTTTTGGAACGAGATCTCTAGGGTGAGTAGTTTCCGAGATATAGCCGTTTGAAGTTTGACAGCTGTCATCAAAAAAATAGATCTTGATCACACCTTTCATTTGGTTTTGGAACGAGAACTCTAGGGTGAGTAGTTTCCGAGATATGGGCGTTTGAAGTTTGACAGCTGTCATCAAAAAAATAGATCTTGATCACACCTTTCATTTGGTTTTGGAACGAGATCTCTAGGGTGAGTAGTTTCCGAGATATAGCCGTTTGAAGTTTGACAGCTGTCATCAAAAAAATAGATCTTGATCACACCTTTCATTTGGTTTTGGAACGAGAACTCTAGGGTGAGTAGTTTCCGAGATATGGGCGTTTGAAGTTTGACAGCTGTCATCAAAAAAATAGATCTTGATTTTAAGTTCTATGATTCAAGAAAGAAATAAAAATTGCTTTTTAGGTATAATAATATAATTTCCCCCAAATTGGTTAAATAAATTAGTATGGAAATCGAACCACCTTAATGTAACCACACGCTCGCAAAGCAATTTAAATAGCTAAATCATATTTTGCTTAACATTTTTTTACCTGACTGTACTCAACAGCTTCCTTAATTTGATGTTCTCCGAATCGTCACAACAAAAATTATTAAAATCAAAAGTGACGATTGGGAGAATTTGTCCCAAAATATTTGGTCCGAATCGTCACTAAGTCAATTAAATAGGCTAATATTTTCAAAATACTTTATTCGAAAGTACACACTCTAGGCTACTATCGAATAAAAATAACGTAATTTTGTTCCGAAATATATATCCGACGATTTGTCGCCTTTTCAGAATAATACCTGAAGTACGGCGTGAAATATAATTCGTGTTATATAAGCACTCAGATGAAGATGATAAGTAGGTCTTACCCTACTTCATAGAGCTAAGTAAGTACCCCAACGTTCCAACAATTAAGGAAAGTCACGTTGCGACTTCACAAGCTGTAATAAGATTCGGTTTAGCTCCTAAACGCTCGCATATAACTTGCGCAATTAGAGTTAAGCACAGAGTAAAACAAAATACCCACTGTATACCTCATTTACCTTTCCACAATGCGATGTAAAAAGAGTAATCAAATACGCGTTCATTTATGAGTAATAGTTGCGTCAAACCCCATTAGCATTCTTTATTCGGCAGACCATAAAAAAGGCCTTTCATTTTTGTCTCCTTAAAAATTCTCATTTACATTGCAGGCTTTACAGCCCTTTCTACGTCCACCGTTGCTTTAAAATTTGATTACATTACACGATTGTTTTGTATTTTGGAGGTTTGGTGAAACCTTTTATAGGTACAATCATAACTAAATTTTTCAAAAAACTTAATTCTTAGCTGTCAGTAACAGTGTTTGTAAGCATGGATTTAAATAATACGTGCTTTAATATTTGCAAAAACATGTATTTCACTGTGAATACAGAGCTCAATGTAGAAGGAACTAATAAAATAAAAGCAAACAACTACAAACATTGAAAAATAAAAGGAATACTAGATGTAGGTATGTACAAGCAATCAAATGAACCCACAAGACACCAACTTCTTATCCCATCAAAATCCAACAGACACTTTGCAACAAATTGAGCTGAAAATTACTCCATTTAGGTTTTATTAACCAGAATCACTTGTATTATTAGTGTTCTGAGCATTACCTCACAAACGATTTGGCCTAAAGTGGTTAACGATTTTATACAGTCATGTAAAAGTAACCATGTTTTTTGAGTTTCTGTCTTACGGATTTGGTGAATAAGGTTTACTTTGACTCTACATTTTTGTTGTATACTTTTGACTGGTATTGAACATCAACGCAAAGACCACTGTATGATATTCTTACAAATTAAAATTAACTAAACTCAATCAATATACGTCTCAGCCAAAGGTATCATCTGCGCCACAGATGTTTTAATTAATATTTTGAATTTTGACCAACCACTAAGGGTTTCGATTTTTTTTCAAATAAGTAAAAGTAATAAGTAAAACCTATTCTGATTATTCCTAAAAGTTGTTTTAATAATACAAAAATTTACTAAATCATAATTGGTATTCAAAAAATTTGTGCTTAATATTTGTGCAGCTAGGTGCTTTTAGTATTTTACGAATGGGTAGGTAAATAGATTATGTTGTTCAATTGTTCAGTTCATTTGATAACTCAATTCATCAAAATTTTCAAACAATGCTAACGTTTGCGCAAACAGTTTGCACAGTTTTGCCAAATTGAATCCATTACGGTTCGCGTGTTCGCTAAAAAGTTGCAACTTGATATGACTCGTACATGTCTGGGAGATAGAGATAGTTGTGTAAAGTTGGCCGGGGCTATTTCTCAAGAGGTCTGTCTGAAATAAAAATCTGAATGCAGTGTTGTGACATGGCTTCCACTACCCTTTATAAACAGTTTTATAAAGTCGGTTTTTAAAACAAAAATATATTTTCATGAAATGAAATTAGGTTCCCTTTGCCGTTGATTTTCGAGTTATCCATAAAACATGGTAACATACTTACTTGATTTAATATACTTACGTAAAAAAAATGTTAAAAAAAGAAAGAAAAAATAACAGATTCGAACCAAAACTTCTGAGATCCATATTTCGTTTTGAGTAACGCCTGTCACAACACATTTACTTACATAAGTCAATAATCAGGAAAACAAATAGTTCCGGAACATTGTCTCGACTCCTAATGAATACGCAAAGGAACCAATATTTCAACGAACCTCACGTATAACGTATACAGGCAATTTAGTAATTTTAAGTCTTTTGATGTTTTTTTTTCACACGTTTTTTCAGTTTGACTAGAGTAATATGTTAGAGCTAGCTGATACCCGCAACTTCGTACGCGTGCGAAACTTTCTACCAAAATATCTGTCTACCAGCTTACGATGAACCTCGTAGTAAATGGCGGCTTTTGGTTTCGAGAGTTCAAGCTGTATCGAAGATTTAAATAAAATATAGCCTATGTTTCAATCCGGAAATAGAGCTTCTGAATGGTATAAGTTTCATTGAAATTGGTCCAGAGTTTATGCGTGATCCGCAAACAAACAAACAGATAACTAGACAATCAGACAAACTCGATTTTCGGAATCAGAATCGTTTATTTAGTAGATTTGCATACATAGTTTATCGATATTTTTAAATTTAGTTTTTGGCTTTTTTACTGTTTTATAATAGTAATAGATAGATAGATGACAAATGAATTAATTAATAAGTAGGAATATGCTGAATTTATCTTAGTAGGTGCAAGGAACAACACTTGATTTTAAAAGAGGACTTCAGCACTTGAAAATGGCTTGTGTTCTTTTATTCATATTGTCTTTTACATCGACGTAAATCATAATTTGCCAAGGAAAATATAAATTAAAAACAATAAAACCATTCCATTTTATAACTTCATGAAACTTTAATACTTATTCCAAAGATCTATTAAAGATGTTAGACGATATAGGTAAATAAAATGCTTCCGAGAAACGTGACTTGACTGAAAAGTTCACTTTTGTTAGTTTAGCTATTATGAATCAGGCGAATCTTGAAAGATTATGTAACTAATATTATATAGAAATACGTATCTGTTTCTTATGCCCGTTTTCACCGACATCTCCTAACTTTAAAGGATCCTTTAAGCATGGTTAGGGGGCTGTTAAAAGGTAGTTTTTGTTTCACCGACAGTAAAGGGTCAGTTAAACGTTAAAAGGTCCTCTAAATTTAGGTAGTCGAAATATCGGCACATAAACCGTCACATACGTAAGTGATCTCTCAATCAACGAAAATGGATAGTGATTTAGATGAATTTATTGAAAATTTAGAAACTGTTTCTATTATATTCGAAGTAAATAACAGCCGTAGATCAAAAATATATCGAAAACGACCCGAATACTTTGAAAGTTTTCATGAAACTGACTTTTTTCGGAGATATATAGGTTATGCAAATCTTCATTCCTGTATTTATTGGAAATGATTGAACACGCCTTGGAATTTCCTGATAATAAGTGGGTATTTACCTTATAGTTTTTATAAATAAGTAGGTACCTGTTTAGTCCATGAAATACATAAGTAGCTACAAATATAGGTATGTATTGAGTATTGAACATTAGGTAAAAACCACAAAATAAAAATGAAGTGGAATTTTTTCTTGACGATAGGTACCTACCTACCTAGTTTCTTACCCTCAAGGCTCACAAATCACAACAAATAATCAAATCTGACGTCTCACGTCAGAAAAGAAAGAAGTGTCAAATAAAAATAGTAGGTACCACACACACACACACACACGCGGTTTCGTAATTTATACAAGGAGTAAATAAGCCAAAAAATATTAAATTAATTAAAAATATGAATGTAATAATGTTTATTATTGCTGTCAAAACATGATTTATCAATAACTGTATCTGTAAAAGTGTATACTATAGAGAATTTCACAAAAAACTGTCTGGTTTCAAAGTATCAATAAGTTCAAACACGAATCAGTCACTACTATCGAAAACAAAACGTCACTTAGTTATGTGTCCCCTAGTTAGGTGATAAAAATAATGGTGAAATGAAATTTTATTTAGGGGATAGTTTAAAGGAGCTTTTAAGCTAAGGTTACATACGTAGGTGGTAGTTTAAGGGATGTCGGTGAAAACGGGCATTAGTTTGCTAAAGTTTGCTTGCTTACCAGCAAACCTATATTTTTATTGTCACTGGAGTGTATACATAATACTATATTCAAAGGTAAACCTTGGAATAACATGATTCCAGATCGACTCCAGGTTCAAACCTGTTTTAAGCTTTCCTCCATCAACGTTCAACTCAATTTGTGATAAAAAAAATATGACTAGGTAGGTAGTTACATAACAACGGAATAATAAAACAAGGAACAATGGAAAGGACCAAACCTGGAGGCTATATTCCTTTCCAATCAATTTGTCCTAAAAAGTACCTAAGTATGATTGGCTGTAAAACAGGACAAGCAAAATAAATCGAAGCTCACGATTCCATTGACCGTTCTGACGATATTGTCGTCGGTAAAACGTGGTAAAACTGACGAGGTGTGGAACAATGTATGAGCGATGGGACCCATTTGACCCGCAACCGCACAGAATAGTATTATATAATCTGTGGCACAGAGGACAGAGCCCCGAATCTGTGCATTTGTTTTGACTTTCGACTCGATTATAGCACACGCAAACGCATGCGCAAAGCGAGAAATTTTGTATGAAACCCGGATAGGCGCATCTAGCGGGAGATTTGGGAATTATGCAATTCCCAACAAAATTTCTCGCTTTGCGAATGCTTTTGCGTGTGCTATATTCGAGTCGAAAGTCAAAACAAATGCACAGACTCGGGGCTCAGTAGCATTGAGTGCAAGGATGTAGTAATGATACCTACCTGCCAATCCCTGCAACTATTTTTCTTTTATTTATTTATATTGTCTGTCGGGAATGGTAGGTTATATTATTTTTTGTTTCACTGTATTTTTTTATGTGTACCTATCCGTGTTGTGTGGTTGAATATAAATACATTCATTCATTCATTCATTCATTGTCGTCAGTAACTGACGTTACTGTTGAATACGATCGTGAGTCGAGTAGTAAAAACATGAACCGAACGCACGCACCGAACTAATTGCATTTCTGATTCTCTCTGACGTTGGCGTAATTAACTGGCCCTGTACCATAGTTGAGGAGACAGATAGCCCACTCTGTAGAAACTATCTCTATGTGGGCACTTCTCAGAGCCCCGAGTCTGTGCATTTGCTTTGACTTTTGACTCGAGTATAGCAAGCGCAAAGCAAGAAATTTTGTTGGGAATAGCACAATTCCCAAATGTCCCGCTAGTGGCGCTTATACGGTTTTTAAACAAAATTTCTCGCTTTGCGAATGCGTTTGCGTGTGCTATAATCGAGTCGAAAGCCAAAACAAATGTACAGATTCGGGGCTCTGAAAATCGTGATCAGTGGTTGTCGTAGAATGGATGGTTTGTCTTAAGCGCTTTCTGTTCGTGGCTTTTATAACTATAACGTATGACGAATTCAAAAACATATGGCAAATGATTTAGGCGCAAATCAAACGAAAAAACTTGTACGCTAGACGAAATGAGATCTGCTAAAAAAATTGTCTAAATATTATATAAAACAGTCTTTGATAGTCTTGAATTTGGTGGAACCTTTAAGCATAAAGTATCCATTTTATAAAACAGGTGGTTATGGACTATCAAATCAGTTTTCCTTCATTAGCAATTATTTATTAAAAACACAGAAATAAACACTTATTTATAATGGAATGAGCTAGCGGTTTATAAAGTGCTGCCATCTATGTTGTGGCCACTGAAACGAGGCAAGGGCGGAAAAGCGAGCATTTGACATTCTTTTTGAACATTTTTCACATTCAGTCGTAACCTAAAAAGGATGAAAGTAGACCCTTCAAAGCGTTTTGATCCTACGGAGAGCTTATTTTTTCGCTCATAATTAACAGTTTAATTGTGAGGAGATTACTGACTTTATTTTCGGAAAAATCTTACGCTGTGATTTTGCTGTATAGTTTAATGCCGTCGTAGGGTTTGAACCCAAAAACTCTATTGGAATAGAAACTAAAATCAATATAAATTAACCTTAGTGAAATAAATATAAAAAAAGATAAAATCGATTACAATAATTAAGTTAAGTTAAGTAAAAAAAATAGTAAGATTTTTTTCTTTATTTTACTATACTTATCACCTTATTTAGTGAATCACAAGAATCAATTTGAAACGTCAATCCTAAGGTAAGGTTAGTTTATATAAAAACCTACACATTAATCTCTCTCAAGTCCACGGCAAATTATCAACAAACTCGTCTGCACCGAGTCCATGATGAATAACGACGACCAGCCCCAATCCCTCAGACTGATGGATGGTGTTATCTAATAACTATCTAATAAATTACCACCGAGTCTATTCCCAGCTTTAATTGTTTTGTATTCATCCACGATTTACTGCTGAGGTTAGATCATTTTAGAAGTGAATTCTCCTTTGAAGCAATTTTGAATTAATCTCTAGCTGGAGCTGTGTTTATTTTGGTGATGTTTATTGTTTACGCATTTGCAAAGTGGTATATTTGAAACCTGCTACTCGATAATGACGAATTCTCCGAAGGCAAATGTAAAATCACCCAAATTGTTATCAAGACGTATTTTTGGATGTGCCTTTGTCTTCACTCTTTTTAAGATTTGCACTACAACAATATTCTGTAGCTCTTAAAATATCTTCGCCACTATGGTATTTGTATAAAATTACTGTTGACAAAACAGGATTAGTATTAAAAATAATCCTGTTTTGTTGTACGTTAGTTCATGACGCGCTACAGCGAGGGTTAAACATGAATAATAAATTGTGACGAGTTGATTGAATATTGTCAAACGCACAATCAACTTTTGCAGCCTCGTTTAGGCTCTTTGTTTTGAAACGCAATTATTTTGATGACCACTAATATTTTTTTAAATAATAATTTATTTAATTCTTTTGCGTACTAGTCTATACATCTATACAAATATTATAAAGAGGAAAGGTTTGATTTTTTGTTTGTTTGTTTGTATGAATTGAATAGGCTCCGAAACTACTGGACCGATTAAAAAAATTCTTTTACCATTAGAATCCTACATTATCCCTGATGAACATAGGCTATATTTTATCCCGGAATTCCCACGGGAACGGGAATTACGCGGGTGAAACCGCGAGGCGCTGCTAGTGGTGTTATAAAGTGCCACTAGCTAGAATGTTTACTAAATCTCTTGTTATGCAACGACATTTATTTTTATCATGCAAGTGACAATGATATAACGTTCTGTAAAGCGCTAAAATGACAGGAAATTATGAATAAAGGGTCTCACAAAATGGAAGTTTCGCCTATTCACATTGAATCAACGTTACTTTTCTCCCACCGACAGAATCAATCATCAATCAATATAAAACTCTTTTAAAGCTGACATAGAATCAACGCAAGTCCTAGAGGTATGAAATTTGGAGGGTAGTATCCATATATAGTGTAGGGGTGCACTAAGAAAGGAATTTTGAAAAGTCACACTCTAACGCGAGCAACGCCGCGGGAGACGGCTAGTACCTACTACTATAATGCTTTACTAACGCTTATTTTTTTGCTATATGAAGTCATAAAGTCGGGTAAAACTCTGTGTTTCGTAACGGTGTATGGTGTATATATGCAGGGTGTCCCACGGCCATGCCACATGGAGGAAAAGTATCCTAAATAATAATCAAAATAAAGTCTTCTTTCAGTAAAATGTTCTATCTACATTATTTAAGATACTTTCCCTCCATGTGGCATGGCCGTGGGACACCCTGTATATACTAAAACTGCTTTCTATTCTAAACAACTCTACAGAATATAGATTGTGTATGGAAATCCGGATAAGCGAGATTTGAAACCGCGGTCTTGATCGAATGTCGGCGTTCTATTGCATCAACCGAGTTAAACTCGGCTGCAAGCACTAGCGGATCCACGGAGAGGGCGAAGGGGCTCAAGATCCCTACCCCCCAAAACTCACTGTCCACCTTTCATCATCATCATCATCATCATCATCAACCTATATCGGCCCACTGCTGAACGTAGGTCTCTCCCAAGACGCGCCACTGAGCCCGGTCTTCGGCTCGTCTCATCCAGTGTTTGCCAGCTACATGTCTCAGATCGTCACCCCACCTAGCCGGAGGGCGTCCACCTTTGGGTAGACTCTTACCCAAAGGTGGACAGTGATCTATCAAGGAAAACCCTAAATAACTTGGCTTAGTGCACCCCTCCCCCAATCCAAAATCCTGTATCCCCCTCCTAAGCCGAAATTCTTGTTCCGCCACTGGCTGAAAGGATGTACCACTTTCATATTCAAGAGCAGTGAAAGGAAATAATTTCAGGCAAAGAATAAATAACAGAAAGTAATAAATAAGTAAATACTCTTGGACATTTTCACACAACGCTGTCTAAGTCCTAAACTAAGCAAGCTCGTAGAATGGGAACTGTGTAGATTACAAGAAATAACAGAAAGAACAGGAAAGACCACAGGAAAGACCTCTACGTGCGGAGCTGAAAAGAAACAACCGAAGTGACCAGTTATTTTCTTCACCCATAGGTGAATCGTTTTGGAAAGAAAGTCAACTGGAAAAATATGCGTTGAACTAACAAGAAATAGACGCTGTAAGCAGTACTCGTAGGTACAAATACGGCTATAGTAGGTGCCAAATAACACCGCAATACAGGTCATTCACCCACCTTCACCACGATGTCGCAAAATTCAATTTATGTATGGTAAACAAACAGTACTACGAGATTCGAGCGATACCGTCTTAGCGACAGGTTTGTATGGAAAGCTACAGAATAAGCCATACAAAAATTGTATTTTGCGACATCGTAGTGAAGTTGGGTGAATGACCTGTATTGCGGTGTTATTTGGCACCTACTGTAATAACTGTTTTTTATCTAGGTAAAAAAAATCTTTGGCTTCATTTTAATGAAAAATTAAATGTCACTTCTGTACAGTACAGATACAGTACAACCTTTTAGTCTATGATAAAGTAGTTTGGAGGCAGAGCCGCGGTTCGAGAGCTAAGTAAATAGAGCACACGCCGCAAAGTTATTTTAAACTTCCACGACTGCAACCTACTGCATAAGTTGATAGTGGGCCTGATGAGCAATTTCATCTTCCGATTCAGGTAGTTAAGGCGTATGTATGTATAAGGTAGACTTCCCTCTCGCTCGCACATTTCAACAATTTTCCAAACAAGTTTTCCGACCAAAAAACTTATGCAAATTTTTTGGTTAGAAAACTTGTTTGGATCAATGTGATATTTTTACTGAACCTTTGCATTGTTATTCTCTCGACCCTGAAGGTTTGCAATTTCTAATAATTACATCTAGTTATATTATATGTTCAAAAATGTTGAAATGTGCGAGCGAGAGGGTTGTCTGCCTTATACATACGCCCTAAATAGTTTATTTTATAAATATTCATGTGCGAATGAACGTCATTTACGTGTCACAAGTACTCACAACGTCTCATTTCCTTCAAAATGTGTACGGTAGAAGTTTTTTTTGCTTTTTCTAACATTTCTTAAAATTAATGGTGGTCAAAATATGTATCACGAACATTTTTTGTTACTCCAATGGTTTATGTAGCTGCGCCCTTACTGACCGGTTTCAAAAATCCATACTTATTTTTAGATAATTGTGCCGCCTTGTGTTTAATATTGAGCTCAGTAACGCCACATTCTGCGTAGTATCTACCACTTAAATAAAAACAAACCTTCGCTTACCGTTTTGCGGAGTGGACCTCCTCGCAGTCTCTGTTGTAAGAAGATTATAATGATAATGACGACGTGTTTCTAAACTTCATTGCTGTTGCCAAAAACTTATGAGATTGCTTTTTGATTTAGATTCAAGACCCCACGAGCTTTTACTCACGGGACATTACGTAGCTGAAGTTTTTAGATAAGATAAATAGGTTTATTCCAAGTTTATGTGTTTTTATAAAAGTTAAAATTAAATTGCATAAATATAACTACGCATCTACGGGACTTTCTATTTTATTAGATGATGGTTTTTACCGTAATCTATATTCTTAGTATTTCACATAAACAAAAACTCACAGGCCCAAGAGGCTCTCTGACTGAGTAGTATTATGTATAGAGTAAGCCTTGATGGTCTCTATTTCTCATATAACACAAGCGTCTTGACAAGGCTTGTTCTAGATAGTGCTTCCATAGCGATTATTATAGGGCCTAGACAAGATACGGCGATTCCCGTTAAAACAATACCCAGAAATCTAATCGACCTATAGGGATCTTCTATTATTACAGAGGTGGGTAAATAGTGTGCCTGCTTTTATATATAAAAACCATGTAAAACGACAGTCCTCGCACGTCATTGGTGACCAAATAGGCTTATATTGACTCTCTTATACACTTATTTTCATATGGTACTTCCATTTATAGATCAGTTCTGAGAAAAAGAAAATTATCCTGTTTTCCTGTTCGCACTTAATTTTACTAACAAGACTATTAATTTATCTCAAGTTATCCTCACGTGTAGAAATAATAATTTTATTACAAAAATACCTACGTTAAATACCAAAGAAATCTCATAAGAGACTTGGGAACAAAACGGATAAGCCAATTTGAATTTTACTCCAACAAGTGAAGGTTGAGTTTACAGTGAAAATGCATTCATAACTCTACTAAAACAATATTCGGGCGGCTCGCGTAATAAGACAGAGAGTGATTATGACGCATAGCTTTTCACGACCCTCCTTGAATTAGTGATAAAAACTGGTCAAGTATGAGTTGGACCAGCCCCCATATCGCAAGTTCTGAACTGTTTTCACTGCCCAGCATAATGTCAAGCGACGACGTGGCTACAGATATACGGAAACAAGAATACCTATGATTAAGGGCGGATTCGTCCAAAAGTCATGATATTCTTGAATAAGTATCCCTTGTATAACTTTACTCTTTGATTTTATTCTTATATAAATTCGTTTTTGTTTTTCCATTGCAATCTTGAGAGTAGCCAATCCTAGGTATTGTTATTCTGTATATACATAAAAACCAACTTATTTCAAAATACAATTGCTTATAGAGAGCGCAACGCAATAATACATGTGCACACAAATTATCCGGGTGTCAAGTTGTCAATATCTACGAAAACCAAAGCTGTTTTGTCAAATGTAGCAGCCGCCATTAAAATATTCGACAGATAACTTGTTTATACCATAGATTTTGGCAGTATAACGATTTATTCTTGGATAGACAAGTAATTCGTGGAATAAGACTTGGTAGAATAAAAAGTTTCATATCACTAGAGTAATTATTGATTTTATTCGCAGTATAAGACGTATACTGCGTATAAATAGTTTGGTCGAATCCACCCTTAGTATGAAAACAGTTCAGAAAACCTGCCAGACTTAAACGTACTAAAACGTTAGCGTATAAAAATACTGTGATCCTTTAGTAAAACATGAAATAAATTGAAAAACAATAGTCAATTGGACGCAACATTAGATTGGTCTCACCTAAAACTAATAGAAAGAAAAAAAAAAAAGAAAATACATTTATCTAAGACAAACAAACTAGTCAGAACCGAATACTGATCAGATCACCTATATCTTTGATGCATATGGTTTTGTTCGCACCTTTTTAATAGGTTCTAACTCTAAAAAAACTCTCCCCTTGAGTAGGTAGTTGAAAATTCAAGGTGCTTATCGTAATTATATTACTAAGGTTAACTAAGGGCAATATCTAGACCGCAGTGATACTATTTCTAGCCGCAAAAAGCTAATAAAAAAAAACCAGTATGTGCAGTCCCTACGCGCGGGAGAAGTTATACTTCGAGTGCCACGCATTCACATGCGCTCTGTGTTTAATGTGAAATTATTTTAGTATTTATTTTTATGTACTTAACCAATATGCAGTACTAAATTTTCACTTCAAAATAAAAAGTAAAAAGTTGCATGAACACTGCCATCTATTATATTATTTTGATTGTAGCGTATTATAGTCTCTTTGTATTCCCCCCGCTGTCAGTTGGAAGTCGTTTATCTTCAAAAACACGGGCGGTCAAATGCTGAATTGCTGAATACTGCCATCTATATTTGATTGTAGCATCTGTAGCGTATTAGCCTCTGTCTCTTTCTATTCGGGGGGAATAGAAAGAGACAGAGACTATGTCATCCAGTAACGCAACGTTGTTGGAAGTCGCATTAGAAGTATAACTTCAAAAGTGTAACCTACAGTTATATTTTTTGCAACTGAGGCAAGGAAGCTCGTATGAGAAGTGGTCAACTCTGTTGACGGAGTTTTTAGGCCGCCTTAAAACTTCCGTCATGGCTTAACGACTGCTAGAGACGAAACCGACAGTTTAACGTGCCCTCCGAAGCACGCAAGCATTCAGATGTAAATGCCACTAACGGTCACCCATCCAAATGGAGACAATCGGTTAAGAGTGACTAAGCAAGCTACGCCGCGAGCGCTTCTGACCCACGTGCCACCTAATAAGCTGTGTAATGGTTAGTGACAGTGATATTTTTTTTTTAAATATTCTTGGACATTACACGCAACGCTCTCTAGTCCCAAACTAAGCAGAGCTTGTACTATGGAAACTAGATTGCTATAATACATATATACTTTTTTTTTTGTAAATACATACTTATAATACATAGTAACACCCAGACACAGAACAAACATCTATATTTGCCGCACACAAATGTTTGTTCTCGGTGGGGATTGAACCCACGACCCACAGCACAGAATGCAGAGCTACTACCGACTGAGCCATGACGCCTGTCGATATAGTGACAGTGTTCATTGTAAAATCAGTCACTGCTGTAAAAGTTTAATCTGCGCCACAGAGGTTGAACACTAGTGCCTTCTAAATCGCTTATAAATGAAAATATATTGTTCTGATATGCTGAAGTATCTTTTAACTTCTTTTAACCCTGTCTGCCTAAGAAACATTCATGAATGATTAATATCACTACATAGTATAAAGCAAAGTCGCTTCCCGCGTCTGTCCTAATGTCTGTATGTATGTATGCTTAGATCTTTAAAACTACACAACGGATTGAGATGCATTTTTTTTAATAGATAGAGTGATTCAAGAGGAAGGTTTATATGTATAATACATCATCATCATCAATGCATTGCACCCGTGCGAAGCCGAGGCGGGTCGCTAGTCGCTCATAAGTGTAGCATCTATTAAATACGTAGCTACTTACTTATTGATACTATACTATACTTCTACGACGAGTAACGCACAATTTTAGCTAAAATAAATTAGTATTTGCATTATTTTGCATGTCGATAAATATTTATTTATAAGTATAATAAATCATAAGCATGCTAAAAAGTTGGGCTGAATTTTAAAATATCTTCTCAAGATAAATTCAATCAAAACTTGGTAATTGAAAACTATGTATTTTTCTTGTAGCGGTTATTTAACAAGGTACTAATGCGAGGTTCCTTGGGGTGGGTTAGAAGGAAATATTTACCTTGGAACCACAGTCTCGTAATTAGTTCTACTGTTTACATTGCTCTACTTAGGTACCTCTATCCAGCGTAGACGCGTCTTAAACTGTGTACCTCTTGAGCACCAGCACCAAGGATGCATTAATCCCAGTAATATTAGCAACTGAAGTGTTTGCAAAGACTAATTTAAAAACCATCATTTTGATAAACCAACCAGACTTGATCAGTAAACTTGTTTAGATTTGAAATTGAAAATTAATTAAGCTTGTGGAATTAGATCAAAGCCGTCTCTAATGATTTTTAAAATGGGTATTTCACCCGGCAGTTTCTATGGCCGAATTTACACGGGTATTCCGTTTTGCTAATCACGAACAAAATCGCACCACAAAGCCTCTTAGCCATTTGTCACGTCGAATTGCTAATTACATTGGTGGACTGTCCCTGACTGTAGCCGTGGATATAGGGCCGTGTAAACCTGGCCTAACAGATAAAGAAGGTTAGATAATGTTTAGCGTAGTCGTCGAGGATAGTTTACTGTTAGAAGCATTTAGAACGTAGCATCTCGTGCTGCGAAGAGCACGTACATTCTAAGCTTACGGGCTTCAACACTCTTACGGTAATTCAAGCGTAAGCCCCTAAGAATACTTTCCATATGGTTCAACAGTTTTTACTAAACACGGTGCACTTACATACCAGTTTCACGAGGAAACTATGATATAGGTATACCTGCTACTATTTTTGTTTTTTTTTTCTGTCCACTAGTGTTATTTAGAACAAAGGTGATCCGATCACATTAGAGCTTAATGTGATCGGATCACCTTTGTTCGTTACAGTTTTTATCATAAAAAACATGTTTGAGAGCTTACTAGGTCATTTTTCTTCCCTACAGTCTGATTTTTTTTGTAGTAATTTACCTCGTCACAATTATCTTTCGATTCTTTCTAAATTAGTACATTTATATAGGAAAATTTTATTATCCTCATTTTTGCTTCCTTGTAGTTGCGTAATAATTTGGGTATTGCAGTGGTTCTATCCGATTCGATAGAATATAGAACAAAATTATTGACGTGGTATTCCAGGTGTTTCTACTCGTAGTAGAAGCTGCCACGAAAGTTATGAGAAGGCCTAAAAACTACTTAGTTCGATATTGAACTTTGCGGACGCACATTGTTTGAAAGGATAGTCCCATGTCAATTCAATTTCCGTAGTTTCCAGTGAAATACCAGTAACGATGTTAGTACGAGCCAAGCTTAGTAAGTGAGGCACGCAGTAAGCGTCGAAAACTCATTATTCACAACTAAACTTCTTATTTTAAGTCATCAATTATGTTTTCGCTTTCGTACTTATCGATATAATTATGTTTATTAGTTGGTATTTAGCATTGGTTTTGTTTTTGTTTGACCTTGCAGTACTTGAACTTTAAATTCAATTTATGTATGGTAAACAAACAGTACTACGAGATTCGAGCGATTACCGTCTTAGCGACAGGTTTGTATGGAAAGCGACAGAATTAGCCATTCATAAATTGAATTTTGGACCATCGTGGTGAAGGTGGGTGAATGACCTGTATTGCGGTGTTATTTGGCACCTACTATACCTATCTGATTTTTATCTTTATTGAATGGAACCTTGTTTTACATCTTGCCGTCTGCATTTACATCTAAAATGACTATTAATAACGCTGCTAATTAATAATGCCCTCGTTAATAATGCTAGTTAAGCCACAGAAAAAATGGTGCCAAAAACGCTACATAAGCATTCCAAAAATGAAGTTTAGATAATTTTTGGCAACTCGTGCACCCGACCTTCGTAGGCAGCGCATACAAGTCTACAAAAAAACTACTTGAACTTAGGTAAGTTCACCTTGCAGAGGTGCGCATCAGTTAAGGTCCAACTAGTCGCCCACATTTCCATACGGACGTGGAAGGGTAACTACTCCACTGTTTGACGTTAACCAACCAAAACTGAGGATTATATCAATTTATCTCGTCATAATCAATGTCTGTACCTACACACCCCAAACCGTAAAAAAAGTATTCATTAAAAAAATATAAGCTTCTAATCTTTCGTATGAAAGTTTAGCTTGTATGTTTTCTAGTTGGACCTTAATCATAGCGTTCTGTGTAGTGTAGCTTAAAATATTATAATAGATGAAAAAAATTCATACCGAATTTCGCGCCTATAACAAATTGTTCCAATAAATTGTGTAAATGGTTTATGCTATTAATTTAGTCATATAAACATTTATACGACGGCAAAATTAAAAAGTATGTTTAGAGCCAATAATTTACATTTACAATACTTACATTGTCATTGTTGAATGCGTATTTTAACGCCTAATTAGGTATTATTGATAGTAAAATGATAAAGATGGCTAAAGTCTTTATTTAATAAATAAATATAAATATCTTTTGTACATTACACACAACACCCTCTAGTTCCAAACTAAGCAGAGCTTGTACTATGGGAACTAGATTGCTGAAATAATACTTATATACATATTTTTTTTGTAAATACAATATACTTATAGTACATAGTAACACCCAGACACAGAACAAACATTTATGTTTGCCACAGAAATGTCTGTTCTCGGTAGGGATCGAACCCACGACCCACAGCACGGAAGGCAGAGCTACTACGATCCTTCGTCTGTGGCTACTACCGACTGAGCCATGACGCCGGTCAACTCGAACAATATATTTTTTTTTTCATTTATTGTTTTAAAAATACATAATAACTTATTTTGTACTATAGCACTAAGGAAACCACAAAGTTTATATGAATAATGCTACATGAGTCTTAGCGTCGATATCCTTACATTAGGTAGGGTAATTCAGTTTTTGAATGTAAAAAAATCTGATTTATTTCAAAACTGTTTTGAGCATGAATTTTATTCCATCTGGGTGAGGGTCGACTAACTCCGAATAACGTTACTCTTTAGTTTATAATATTTTCATCCTTGTTTTTGACAAATTTAAAGTAGAGATGGATAGTATTTTATCCGAAAAATAGCGTTATTTGAAACTTCAAATAACGCTATTTTGGTTACAACTAACTAGTTGTAACCAAATTCCGTGGTTGTAAAGGTTTTCTGAAACATAAACTGAAACGAGTGGACGCTCGCTTTAGCGGTACTCTACCCGAGTGTTTTCAAATGGCCAACATAACATAGCACAACAATATCACTTTATAATTTCATAGGTATGTAGGTTGAAAAGCTCAATGAAAATTTTCGTTCCCGGCAGGTACAAAGCTAGCCCTCAATTCGTTAAAACAAAAGTCGAAGTTCACGCGGCACCATTTAAACTTGGTAAAATAGCTTTCTAGTTAATCGTAGTCATTTAGGTGAGCACCACAGTCGAATTTCGGTTGGATGATATTTTAGAAGTTCCCCGCATCTAAGTTTGTTGTCGGGGAAGTAGCACTTATGCTTTAATCCAGAGAATTCGTATGCGATTCATTTTGAAATTGAATCGACTTTGTAAGTGCTGTCAGAAATCTCGAAAGCCAGATCTGTAAATCCAAATTAGTCTTTACTGTTTTCATCGAGACAAATTATTGTTATAGAGTGCTTCTTGCGGAATCGAAAAGGACGCAATGATCACTGATATCGGCATGAAGTGACAATAACCTTTCTGATTTGTTTACTCCTTGATTCTCGTCAAAATGACAGACAGAGGACACACATAGAAGAAGACTAGCTGATACCCGCGACTTCGTACGCGTGCAAAACTTTCCACCAAAATATCTGTCAACCAGAACCAACATACGATGAAAGGTTGCTTTTGGTTTAGGGAGATCAAGTTGTATCTAAAAATTCACGTCTTTCATTTCAATAAAATATAGCCTATGTTTCAATCCGGAAAAAGGACTTCTGAATGGTATAAGTTTCATTGAAATTGGTCCAGTAGTTTAGGCGTGATACGCGAACAAACAAACAGATAAAAAGACAAACTCGAATTTCGGAATCAGAATCGTTTATTTAGTAGATCTGCATATTTAGTTTATTCATATCTTTAATTTTAGTTTTTGGCTTTTTTTACAGTTTTATAATAGTATAGATAAAAGATTCTCATAAAGTGTACATTTATTGTACATACTACGTGCCAAAGCACCTTGAATTTTAACAAAATTACAAAAACACAGTTGGTAATGAATTCACAGTAAACAATAAATATGGTAGGTACTCAACTCACCTCTGAACTCTGATTTTTTATTGCACGGACGAATATTGAATATCAAACCAGACAAAGTTCATTTGTCTGCGACACGTGTCTGCATTAATCGATTTAAATGAGTTAAAAAAATAACTAAGTTTCATCTCATAACATCAACGCTATAAATTGTATACCATTACGTTGTTGATTCATCGCTAAGTTTATATATATATATTGTATCTGATAACACCTTATACATACTTAGCTGTATTATTTTAGGGTAATTGATGAGGGTTTTATGATCATCGTTCTTTTGTTTATAAAGGAAGGCAGAGATAGTTTATTTTTACCTAAAAGCATACTTTAAAAAATATTCAGCTTTTACAAACTTCACTGTGCAGTAAAAATCGCTTTTGTCACTAACATTATAATAAAAATGCGTCAGCTTACCAACACCGCAAAATAGCTGGCTCTGCTATAATTCCCCCATACACTCAACCACACAAGAGGCAATTGATGAACCTTATGGCATTGGTATAAAATTGAAAATGCGATGTCCAGCGAGAAGCTTCCATGGCAAGCTGTAAGCACATACGTTACATTTGACTTTGCGACTCGTTACTCGCTCAGTACAATCGACCTTTTTGCTCCAACCACTGTGTATTCAGTTTCCTTTGTCTTCATTCTGACAAAAGACGCACCTTTGAAAAGGAAATCCAGCGGGCGTGTTATGTAAATTTGAAACAGAACACACTCTTACTGAGTGCAGTTACATGGTATGTTACTGGCATAATTTTTTTGATAGAGTCCTTTTCATGAAAGAAGTACCGCGGAAATTTCCGGAACTAAATTTTAAAACTAAATTTTAAATTAGTTGTCAGGTGCTGTTAATGTGTTCGGATGCTAGTGCGTTTTTATTTGGTTTCTGTGATCAAAGTCTTGTTTTCAATGCCTAAAGTTGTTAAAAGTGCTGCCCGAGAAATAATACTTAAGGTCGACTACAGCGACGCGTCTGCGGGACTTCTTTCATGGAAAGGACTCTAGAGATGGAACGGTATTTTTATGTTGATTACTTTATTATTCAATACATACATTAAAGGTAGAGCATTGATATAAAATTAAACCGAATTGGAAAATCATTCAGCTTGAAAATAATGATTCGAGTTTGCTTGTTGGATGTTAGATACATGTTACTCGTGCTTAACAAAAGGTGAGCCTAACCCTGGGGTACATTATTAGTTATGCTATCAAAAAGCTAATCTATGTTATGTGCTGTCGGTTTTCCTATAAATAAATAAATAAATAAAAAAGGCTAAATTATATGTAACAAAAAAATTGAAGCTTTTTAAAAAAATGTTTAAAACGGCCAAATAATCTTAAGGCCTTACATACACTGAATAATCACTTTTTAAAACCATATTTGGCATACACAGTTACATACCCAAACACGTTCCATGTGTGTCTAAAGAAGTATTCGAATATATTGTTATATAATACACAGTTGTGGTAGCTTCATAGAACTAACTCTTTCATTATCTTTTATTTATTATATTAAACTTTACCTTATGCCAATGTAACAGGATTTTCTTATGTACTTTAAAGAGTTTATCTATATCAATACAACCAATGATTTTTTAGCAAAATCGAATATATTATCAAAATGATAAAACGAAGAAAAAGCGGCTCACTTAAATAGCAGCAGTCCCACAGATCATAAATACAGAGAATCCCGATAAGCTCAGCTGAAAGAAAGATCAAGTTTACCTTCTGGCGTGAAAAGGAAGGTTAGGTAGTTCGTTTCCAAATTCTTCGAATTTTGTCTAAGACTTTTCTTCATAGTAATTTGAACGGCGTATACATTGCGTCGTATCGATATATCTCCTGCTTAGCGCTTATATGGAAGCAAGTTTAGTATCTATAAAATATATATGAGAAGTAAAAATGTGCTGTCGTTTAGTTAATTCAGGGTTCAACTATACTAGGTAAATATTAATTAGGTACTATGAGTATTCAAGCATAACAAATACTAAGTAACACCGCTACAATATTGGCGTAAAAAGATACTTTATCTCGTGTCTGGTTTTATGCACTGTAAAACAGTAAGGAATTCCAGAAGTCAGTATTTTTATGCATAGCGTGATAAATTATGCACAACAGTACTTTTAAACGTACCTAACCATGTAACCCCGTCGCAATGATTTTTTTTTATTTGATGCTCATTTTTATCTGATTAACTTCAGTGGAATCCAGATAAGCATCTTAAAGCGTGCCTTTTCTAATTATACACCTACACACAGTAATTCTTGCTGAATTAAAGTTCCAAACTTATACATTTATGCAGCGATCGTAAGTAAGGTATTCGGGCTTGTCATGTAAATGACTGAAGTCGAATAAAAACTTTCTGACAAATTCTGAACAGTAGCTTAAATTGATGCTCGAGTTTTGCTTGAGTCTGATTTTTTTTGAGATGTTGAGTCTATTGTCAGAGTCAATTATAATGAGTACCTACCTTTTTCAAGTGTTGTTTAATTATATTGCTAGTTATTCTGATGAAACTCACTTGAGAGATTACTTTAAGTAGATCCCATCTCATCTATTACATGTTGAAATAGAAATATAAAGAAAATAATAAATTATGCTTAGAGATAATGCTTGTTTTATCATTTAAGTGAAATTACTTAGATCCACTTTACTTAAAATGATGAAGTATCAAAGTTAAATTTTAAAGTTTTGAGAGTGTACCTAACTGTGCCTAGTGTGTCTAAGTAACCTACAGAGTTTTCTTTTTAACGAACTGACTATTTAGCTTAAAAGCTTACCTAATAGTAATTATATGTACTATAATAATAATTATTATAGGTACGCCTATGCGTGTATTTGGTACCTATGTCAGACATTTTGGGTAATGTGAAACTTACTGAATCCAATACCGTTGTTTTTACACGCTGTATAAACAAGAATGAGGTTGCTTGAATCTGAATAATTTTACCTTTATAAGTAGGTACAATGCCTATCAGCAACCGAAGGAAAAGTGTCACACCACTTAAAATTGGCTCAAAAATGGAAATGAAGCCAGATGCTTCACGCTTTTCAACGCAAACCTTTCAATTGCTCTTGGAGTATTTTTTTGCTCACTTATAATTTTATTGAATGTATTTTTAACTTCAAGTTTTCACGATTGAAGAGAGCAATTGCTATTCAAAAGGTTTAAAATATAAAAATGTCTTTGTGAATAAATGCAATAATACCTACTCGTCAATGCATTGCGTTATGTGGTTTACGTGTAGTGTAGGTGAAGATTGTAACATAGGAGGTACCTAATTCTTCATTCTTCTTTAAGAGTGGGAGTAATTAAATTAAGTCGTCGCTTTAACCTTTTATTTGATCCTTTTTTATAATAACACCATTTAAATGAAACAGAAAATAAGTAAAAGCATAAACCCGATTTAAAGTGCATTCGGACTTTTTTTATTGTTCTTGCGTGAAATATGCACACTGCACTGCACTGGCAGAAGACTGGGCTATAATTCTCCCCCAGACATGAAAGGAGAGAGGTGTAAAGATACACCGAGAGTTTCCTTTGAGATATTACCGCACCAGCACAGGTACAAGTAGAGCAGGCTATAAATAAATTAGTGGCCGAGCCCAGGTAATGCAAAGTGTGGATTTTCGCGTCCGCCCACACTCTGCTTTTGAGAGGTTTCGTTTTCTTCATGGCAGTCAGTCAGTCACCCTAATAAGCTCGTAGAGTTAGGGGAAGGCTGCACTATCCCGATTACTCTAGAAACTTAGACCGTGGAAACCTAATTTCAGTTTATAGCCTCAACTAAAATAACGATGGCTGAAATTTTGGTTTTTGTGGTGTAATCTGGTTAAGGCCAAGTGTTCTACAATTTTATGAAAGGACTAGCCAGTACCCGCGACTTCGTACGCGTCCACCAAAATATCTGTCAACCAGCATACGATGAAGCTCTTAGCAAATTGGCAGCTTTTCGTCTAGAGAGTTCAAGCTGTATCGTCAAATCCACGTCTTTGATTTCAATAAAATATAACCTATGTTTTAATCCGGAAAAAGGGCTTCCGAATGGTACAAGTTTCATTGAAATTGGTCCAGTAGTTAAGGCGTGATCCACGAAAAAAAAAACAGACAAACTCGATTTTCGGAATCAGAATCGTTTATTTAGTAGATCTGCCTATTTAGTTTATCCATATCTTTAATTTTAGTTTTTGGTTTTTTTACAGTTTTATAATAGTATAGAAGTTGAGTTCAGCAACGGATATCCTACAGCGGAAATGATGATGGATGAAGTTTGAAATTTTTGGTATCATTTGGTCAGTTTTGGACTAAATATATCAGTTGCTTTAGATTCTAAAGTACATGGCAGGACGTCCTATAACGGTAGTGGTGATGACTGAATATATTTTTTTTGTACGATTTAACTATGTGTAGGCAATGATCTTTGATGGGTGTAGGCTTCTAAGTTATTAACTCTAGGATTCTAGGGAAGAATAAAATTATGATAATTATTATTTACGTGATAGTTAAATAAATAAATATTCATGGACACTTTACACAAAATATTCTTCTAACTTAAGAGCTCAGCTCTTGTCGGTGTAATAATGCAACTCTCGCCATTTGTCCCTTTCTAGTGCAGCTTCCTTGACGTCCTTATACGATATGACAGCGATCTTTTCTTTCAGTTGACTCATATAGCTTTTACGTGGTCTTCCCCTTCCTCTCTTTCCTTCTACCTTTCCTTCAATGACATTTTTAATGAACTGTCATGTCGTATAAGGTGTTTCATCATTTTTCCTCCCCGTTTTTCAACAATCCTTTTGAGGGGTCTTTCTTCATTTACCCTAAAAAAAAATATTTCATTGATAATTAAATCTTCTTTGCAGTCTGACAGAAAGTTATATAACTACAGAGATACACAGAAACTGTCTAAAATATGATAATAATTGTTCCGCGGCAGGTTAATTTCATCAAGAACAGTGACGGCAGTATCTCATAAATCACAATCCATCCACGTCAGCTTGCGTCGCAATTAGGTTAATTTTGGACAGAAACTTGCTTATCTGAAAACGAATCATTAGTCATTTCACTTGTTTCAAAACTTGCGTTGAAAGAATGATAACAGGTAATTGTTTAGCTTCTGAAGTGCGATATTGAATCCACTGCCAACGAGATTGTGTGCTTTTTTGCGTGGCTATGAAACTAAGGCTTTTTTGATGTTCCTTCATATGCTTTCTACAGACTAAAAGTAAATTATTTTATTTTACATTTAAACAATTACTATTTTCTTCACTTTCAAGTTATTAAAATAATGCAAAAGGCTTCATTTCATTTCATTTTTAGACGGTTTCGTAAATAAGATTTTCCGAACAGAAACTCATCAAACTGTTGATATTAAAATAACCCGAATGAAAACACAAAACACTTGTACCGCTTCCAATCATGTCAAGATAGCATTCAATACACAAGCAATCACAAAGTAATCAGAGCACAGTGCCATCGAGTGATAAACCCTATCGTAAGACCCTTTCTCTCACTTCTGTCTTTTGTGAACCAAACCTAATTGCGATAACTTTTTATCTTTTACTTTCAACTGATAATCAATTTTACTGACTTTGTTGTATGGTTGTACTAGTACAAAAAATGGGTGGCCACGGTAAAAAAGTCTATGTTTCAACAGGAGGTACCTACATACGTATTATTTGAGAACCATTCAGTTTGGTCACCAATTTTATCTAAATGCTTCAGTACTTTGGAAGGCTCGTTAAGCTGTCGGTTTGGCTAATAGCCGTCGCTAAACCATGATAAACGCCTTCATATCACATCATTAGCAGCTCTTACAAACTTACTTACTTGACTTTAGCCAGTAATATACTTAGTAGTGGCAGAGCTTCTGAAGGAGCTCGTCCGGGGTAAGTTCTACATACCTACTTACTTCTGCTGCCAAAACAGTGATGCTCGCATTGCTGTGTTCCGGTTTGAAGGGTGTGTGTGTCGGTGCAATTACAGGCATGTGACACTCAACACTTTACTTTATGACACAGAACCTACAAAATCTGTTGAAAAAAAAAACACCAAAAGGTGGATTGAAAATATTTTTTTACAAATAGTAAAAAAATATTGAACAAAAATACAGAACTGTATCAGTTATGCACCAAATGGGTATTAGGTGGGCTATCATTTAATTGTATAAAAAGAAAAAAGATTTCAGATATCAATGTAGTACGTATAGTATTATATAATCTGTGGTAGTACTAAAGCTTCACGCCGCCAATGGCAGACAATGTTTTCAATTTTGAATACATTATTCACCGTATCTGATTTATTCAACAGAAAATTGCGTAAAGTTAAACATATCGAAATTAAATCTCCAGGTTGAATGGATTTGGTCGGTCACCTTTAGCGAAACAATAATACAAGTGCAAATCATTGGTATGTTAATGTGAATTTTATTATGAGAAGCACTAAATACACAAATGATTTTTTAAATGCAATCTCGCACAGTATTCTTTTTTTTAGTTGGTGGGACATATCAGTTTATTTATCTCACTCTACATCTACTATACAAATTTTTAACCAATTAGATGCAGACCAGATGCTCTGTTTTTTACGATTTCTCCTAATAAAAAATCTAGCAAACCGTGATGGTATTTTTTAACCATTCTATTTTAGCGCTATACGTGGTGCTACGCCATTCGTAGACCGTCTAGTTTAGTTGTAGCACTATGTGTATTCAAACCTTAGTTCTAGTTACTTGGTAGCAATATGCTAAAACAATAATCCTGTTTACATTTTTAATTTATTCTGGACTGTTTTTGAAGTAAGATAATTTATAAAATAAAATTTTTATTACTCACGGTCTAAAGGCAACCGTTCATCAATTTTCTTTGTACGTGAGGGATAAACCCAAACAACTAAAGTAAATATATTATTTCAATGCAAAGTTAAAACAATGCAAATAATGAATTATACCAAAGCTTTACTCGGAATTGGACTCAACGAAAATAAAACAGTACAAAACTACGAACAATGTAACGTGTGGATTAAGCACAGAGGAGATCAACGTAGTTTCATTCTGTCTTCCCAAATCCGTGGATTCGACGACAAATTTTAATTTAAAACAGTTTACCGAGCGATTGCTGGCGGCACTTGGATTAAAACTTCCTCGAATGCTTCGTTCCGAGCTAGTTACCTGGATATTCAGATGTCAAAGGAAGAAAACGTAAATACCTAGTGATTTGAAACCTTAAGCTGTATACACATTGTATTTGTTTGTTAGTTATAAGGCGTATTCAAACTGGCCGATACCGACACCTACACACTAAATTGTCATGAATAAGAATAAGAATACTTTTTATTTACGACACATACTAGAACAGACTAATTAAATACTAACTATACTAGAAACTATGTGCTACATAATAAGTAAACTAGGTATAATCTAGTGTGCCGTAAAAACGTACCCTGGCTCAGCATAATGTTGGATGACTGGCAACCAACGCTGGTCTTCCGCCAGAGCCCTACGGTGATATTACGGAAAACCTATCCACCAACCATGATTAAAAAGTAGACAAGAAAAATAGTAGTAGTACCTACCAGGTAGGTGGGTATACGTTCACGCAACCACAATACATCATGATCAGTGGCTTGCACATAAAATTACTACTCCATGCATTGCCATGCCTAAAGGGTTTATTCATTTAAGATTCTATCATGAGCAGCAACATAATAATTGCAATAAACTACATGCATGGATTATATTATTGGCTTGAAAGCGTCTGTGAGATTAGCTCTCTAACGATCGTGTAGAAAACGAAAAGAAAATCTACTTCCGTTTAACTTTTGACGCAGTTTTTGAACTTATTTTACTTTAGTGTTGATCTTATGCGGCAAACGAAACTCTAGCTAAATAAGATATTACAACTCTCGCTTTTGAAAAATTCATTTCATGTGCATAGAGCTAAATATGACTTTCGAATGAAAACGCATCGGCAGTCGATTTTTACGCTTCAAGATGAATCCAAAATTAAACTTTAACGACATGTTTTAAGACATTATGAATTCAAGTCAGCATCGTTGGACGTTGGCCTAACTCTAGACAAAACAAAAATACACAAATACCCGTCTAGTTCATTAAGAATCGATGACTCACAACAAGAGAAGGTAGGTATTTTAATTAAAATCGCATCAATCGTGTTCGATTCGATCGCTACGGTGATTGCCCTCACGAGCTTTGTACTTCTGTCTGACACGTTCGTTCTTAGATCTTGGTTTTTATTGAAAAACTTTAGATTTCACAATACTGTTATCAGCATTTTCTAGCATGTGACTGTGTTATTAATTCCCTTGTACTTTTGTGAACTAAACAAAACTTATATAGTAGGTGCCAAATAACACCACAATACAGGTCATTCACCCACCTTCACCACGATGTCGCAAAATTCAATTTATGAATGGCTAATTCTGTCGCTTTCCATTCAAATCTGTCGCTAAGACGGTAATCGCTCGAATCTCGTAGTACTGTTTGTTTACCAATCATTGAATTTTGCGTCATCGTGGTGAAGGTGGGTGAATGACCTGTATTGCGGTGTTATTTGGCACCTACTATAGATGTATTTTTCGTACAACTAAATGATGGAACAAGCTAATGGCCCACTTGATGCTAAGCGGTAACCACCTGTCACGATGCCTTGCCTTTTTGAGCACGTTTTCTCAAGACTATTTATAATGTATTTGACAATTTATTAATTTGCTATAGTGATTTACTAATATTGGATGTAAAGACATTAAGTTTTATTAAATCAAGTTCAATCTAATTGTTCATACAATTTGACATTGCTATTCAAAACACAAGCTATACCTGGCAAACTTTATAACAAAATAAACAAAAGGGACCTCTTTGAACAAACAAAATGTAGATACGTAAACGAATTGTAACATTTTCACGACAAAGCAACTTCGCAACGTGTACAAAAAATAACGCGTGGAGCCCAAAAGAAATCCTATTTATAATTTTCCTGTGGACTATTTTTATATACTTAGTGTCAACACCAAGCGTGTATCTGAAGAAGGATGCAATTTAACTAACGGGTATAATATATTATCATCTTTACGTAATAAACATTTTACAAAATTCAATCATAAGGTATGTTACCTTGAGGCGCTTCGTAGCTCTATTCTCTGTATGTGATGATAATATGGGTGTGGTTGTCCTAATGTGCGAGTACCAAACGGTCCTGCCTCTGGTATTACATTTACATAATGTGCTTGGCGTAAGAGCGCACACAAAGGCTCTTTCCAGAAAACGATGAGACAAAACACTGTCAAAGTAAAGTGAGTTCTTTTACCGCTAAGTTTAAGATTCCTTTGAGAACGAAAATTTTGTCAATGATAATATATTACTCTTGAGAGTGTTGTAGTTGTTTTATGTCGTAAAACAAACTTGTAAGGCTTTCAAGAACTTACCACTTGGACCACGTATGATTCCCACCAGGCTTGCCAAAGTGCACTTTACAATCAAAATCTTATCTAGAGAAATAACATTTAATCCCTCTTACCACATAATATTAGTACCTCTTACTCAATCGTAATATTACAAAACCATTACATATTGAACTAATTTCTAAGGCTTCTTTCTATTTGGAAAACAAGATACAAGATACAAGATGTTTATTTGCATAAATAAGTGTTACAATTTGGTCTTATATGTAGGAGGCACTTTTCAACCTATTCACCTTTTCCAGGTATCGCAAATGTTTTGGGCGCTTAAACTTAGGTAGTTAATTAATAACATTAATTTTGGGTAGGTACATACCTTTGGGCATGCACTAAATTTTAAAACATTTTTCCTTATCTACTACTTAACTAGTTCTTACTTAGGGTAGGTAAACCGAATCATTATTATTTAGTTGTGCTCCACGTGTACAATCAAGTACAACGATATTCATTTAGAAACTGCTATTATCGTTTTACCGGCATCGGCTTCGCGTTGGATGTTGTACTATGTACGTGTCAGTATAATAATAAAATAATATATTTAGTTTTTTTCGGAAGAATGATACACGTACTTTCTTACCTTCCATGTTCCGCCTATATACGATATTTATAACAAGGTAGTGGCTGTAGTGGGTGTAGTCCCTACTTATTGCCATAACTTCAAAGGACTACATAAAAATATTTCTCTTCAAGAAAAGTAAGTATTTCTATAAATTGGTCCCGTTTAACTTATGATTGGCGATTCAAACCCACGACTTACCCGATTCCAAGGAATGAAAAGCGTGTCCGTTTCCAGTAAGGGACCAACTAGTTCAAAAATTAGGTTCACTATTAAATTATAAGTTTCAGTCCCATAAAACTTAAGATGTAAGAGTAAAAATCCCACCAAGTTTCGAATTTTTAATCCTATTCAGAAGTTGTTTCACGGAAAACTGGATGCAGCCGCGGCCATGCCACGGGCAATAGATAAACGATGAACATTCAACTAAGCGACAAAGCTCATGTTGCACACTCAAAACTTTCATAGCTACTAAAATGTGTTTCGTTGGTTGATGAATGCAAATGCCACTCGTATGAGCGATAGTACATTTTGATACTGCCACATACTGCCAAACTTTGTTCAAAACACACTCGTGTTTTGCGCATGGCTGTATGAAG
Organism: Eulithis testata; assembly: GCA_947507515.1. Taxonomy (NCBI): domain Eukaryota; kingdom Metazoa; phylum Arthropoda; class Insecta; order Lepidoptera; family Geometridae; genus Eulithis; species Eulithis testata. The sequence goes on along the minus strand of OX382199.1, from coordinate 5,553,802 downwards.
CTGTAGTAACGCTAAAATAGCAGATAGTCTGATTTTACTGCAGCTGCGGAACCATTTTAGCATATTCAATTTGTTTTTTAAGACTTAGCAGTTATTTGAGTGCACAGAGTTCAAAACGACGGGGCGTGGGTCGTTTAAAGTTATAAAGAAATATTCATCTCATCTATTAGTTTCTTCATAATTTTCAATCTTGTTTAATTTTCCAGGTATTTGGTTCATTCGTTTGGAAAAATGTATAGAGCACATGCTTACTAAGCAATTATCATAATAAGATAGTGCTCATGGATTCTTACTTTGAACAACCACTTCAAGTTATACTAAAGGCCCAAAACTTTTATATTCTGCATCTAAATCAGTTCTACCTTTCAATAGAGCTTCCATCTACTTAAAAGCATGAAGTATTTATTCAGACTTACCCGCCGAGTGCAGATCGTATGCATAACCGGGTAGGTGGTACGCTCCACGTAAAATGAAACGGATATACCCACTAGTGTGCTATGGTATTCAATTGAATAACACTTAGAGGAAACAGTAGAATGTTGCAGGGTGAACTATCACACTGTCGTGTATAAAACTATCATCATTAATAATAATATCAACTATTATTGATTCTGCCTTTTTAGTAGTGTATTTTATGCATCTAACATACGTATATGTTGATAAGTGTACATTAACCATGAAATCCGTGAAATTCTCTTGATGCTCGATCTGTAATGAATTGTACTGTACAGTCACATAGAAAATCATTGGTACAATCAGACGACAGCGCGTGTGCCGTGTATCTATAGATAAGTGAGACTATTTTTCAGTTTATTTTAAAAGGTAGTAGGTATATTTACTAAATACTATACATATTTTTGAGGTCAAACAATGCAGTAGGTTTTGCGTCGTTGCATATAGCAATATTGCATATTTTTTGTAAGATATGAAATGAAAGCATATTTTTTAAAGCAAGTAAATTATTAAAAAAAGCTTTGTGAAGGACTTCAAATAATGAAACGAAGTAAAATTCAGGACCCTGTAGAAACACACTTTATGCACACGCAGCCTACTGGCCCGTGAAAGTAAAAACCGTGAGCCTGTATTGAATTATTTATGCCTTCAAATTGACTGCTCGCTTCGGTGTGAATGAATCCATTATGCAAGCCAAGCACCGGATTGAACTGGCTTAAGTTTCATTGTTCAGTCGAGTTTGTTTTAGAGTGACGGTAAATCTTCAACGATTTTATGGTTGCCCCTAGGACGCTTAGCGCTTTGCAGTTGCATCATAATAAGTATTACTTGCGGAGTTCTGGAAACCATGAAATTGTATTCGTTTTCATTCAGATCTTATGAATATTGTAAATAATTCAGTAGTGTTAAGTTCAGGTTTCTTATACAAAGCGGTGGCCGCTAAATAATAGCCAAAATTAGGTTAATATTATGCAGCAAATTATGTGCATTTTATATGCATAAACGTATTCATTTCGTAGAGAAAAAACAGACACCTAATATAACTAGTGGCTCTGGGAGCTGTAGACCTCGCGAGCATACTAAATATTCCAATATTCAACATCATCAATCAACATCATCAATGTCGTGTAAGGTGTTTTCTGAAAGTCTTTAAGTGCACTTTTATTAATTTCTAATTTAAGGCTTATTATTATGCTGATGCTCTCATTCAGTGAAGGAAAACATCATGAAGATAATTATCAGTTAGTATTCTAACAGCGAAGAAACGCTTGCAGCCTGTCACGTATTGAAAACTAACTATAATGCAAAATGTTGTTTGTGTATGTGTGTGTGTGATGTGATGTTTATTCTATTTAATTTTGTAAATTTTTGAGGAATGTAATGTGCAAGTGTTTTTTCTGTTTTGTGATTTTTTTGATCTTTTTGATTTTTTTTGCATCATCTTGTGTAGAATGAGGTCCTTTGTGTTTCTCTTAAATTTGATTGAAAACCATCGATTGTTTGATGAGCTATCCTGTTCATCATGCTGAAGATCCTTATCAGATCTTCGCCAAACTTTTATGAGACCAACTTATAGTTACTACCTTTCAAATAAAAAAAGAATAATCGAAATCGGATCTCATTTGGTGGAGATATCCAGTATATCAAATAGCCCCCTTTTTGCCCTTTTTTTGGGGGAAGTACCCCTCCAATCAAAAATCCCCGACGACAAAAAAATTCTAATAAGTCATATAACCTGTGTACCAAGTTTCGTCCAGATCGGTTGAAAAATGCGACCTGTAGAGGAGAACAGACAGACAGACAGACAGACACCCGGACAAACGCATTTTTGGCCAATGTGGAAACTGAGACGCTTCGCTCGCTTCGCTCGCTCGGTCAATGAAAAGATAGTATTTTTTGTGCTTTTATCTTATAACGGAGTTATTTCTGAAAATAGTTCTACTTATTTTTGTTTGTGACAGATTCGTTTATCCCTCTTCTCGATCTATGTATCATGACGTAACATTTTCAAGTTATATATCCAAGTTATATATAGTGTTGTATATCGCTCGCTGAAATTGCCGACCGATAATGAGGTTGCACATGAAGCGCGCAGTGTAAATTAATGCGCGAGCGAAACCCGCTCTATGTTAATATATAGATGTCGATGAGATGTACTCGTGTTGTATTTATTCAATAAATAAAAATAAAAACTCTATCATGCTAATCTTTGGGCCAGTCACAACCTCGCTTACTGCGAATATAATGTCTTCAAACTATCGAACTGTTGGTCTGTTCAAATTGCAACAAAATGTTAATCATGTTTTTTTCTGCTCAAAACTGATTTCAATTTAATTGAATGGTGCATGAGTCCAACTACAAAAAAAATGTTACCACGAAAAAACATCCTGTATCTTTGGCGTACAATATGTTTCGAATACTATAATAGTAAAAATATATTATATGGATTAAATAGTTACGTAAAGTTGCTACTGTCACATTTGTTAGTATTTTTCTAACCTACGTAACAAAACACTTACTCCAAGTTAAACGTTCAAGTTAAAAGCTTAGTCCACGTAACACAAGCACAACCTATAAGCTCATGTACGTCGCGTACACTATCAATCGGCTTTGCAGTTCCGCTCTCGCTCCCGCCTCCTCTCCGCTCGGCTAGGAACTGTTAATTTCCGCTTGTTTGTACCGAGTGAGCGCGACGCTGTATTATTACGCTTTGCTAGTAGTTTGTGACCTGAAACGTAACGTTTGCTTAGACTGGGCTTGTTCACGAGGTGAGCGAAAAAAAGTATTCGTTATTCTCTCAGGTTTTCAAACATAAGTATGTTTGAGAACCTGAGACTCAGTAGCAGAGAGCAACCCTTTTTACGCACGTTCATTTGTGTTCAGAAAAGTACATTATGCAGTGGGTGCATTACGAGTAAGTACTTAAGGTAAAATGTGTGTAAAATTTGCTGTTAACACGAAAAAGACAGTAGAATTTAGTTGAACTCTTCAATATATTTTCAATGTGTATATGGTCTGACTACTGATTTCGATCACAGTTACTAAGTAAAATAACTAATGACTAAAAATATTTTAAAAATGGTTAGTAATGGCTTAGTTTTTAACTGACAAAAAAAAATAGATCGAATCTTCGTGTTGAAACAAATCGCTACAGGTCATGACTATATCCACAACCTTTCCTAACGCTCATAGGCCGCACTGGTGGGATATTGAGGAAATGACACAGATGTTTCGGATCACATGTAATTCTATATAACATCTGTCTAAGGATTAATCTTGTATTTGATTAGAGGTCTGTGTGTGGATTAAACTTCAGTTTATACTATACCTAACTATACATTACGTAGTAGAATATATATGAAATACCTACCTATTTTTGATTATAATGTCGGAAGTTCTCTGGCAAGGTAGGCTAATAATCTGCGAAATGTAGCTATAAAGAGTTGAATACTAGGCTCAATGGCGCGTATTTGGAATGACCTACAACCAGCAGTGGACAAATAATAGTTGATGATGATGATGGGTCTGAAATACATTCTGGCATTGCCCTAAATCGATCGATTGTCAATTATTTTTTTCTATTTTGTTTGGTTTCTACTTACAACTCTCTTCTAGCATTTGTTTTTACATACGTTGTTATTATTTTTATTGGAAGTGCTGCCAAAATTTTTCAATACAACCTTAATATATCTAGCTTTGGCCAATAGTATGTTGACTTATACTTTTTTTTTATTAATGAACGCTGAACTAGATTAACAGGTACCTATAGTAGGTGCCAAATACCGCAATACAGGTCATTCACCCACCTTCACCACGATGTCGCAAATTCAATTTATGAATGGCTAATTCTGTCGCTTTCCATAAAAACCTGTCGCTAACACGGTAATCGCTCGAATCTCGTAGTACTGTTTGTTTACCATACATAAATTGAATTTTGCGACATCGTGGTGAAGGTTGGTGAATGACCTGTATTGCGGTGTTATTTGGCACCTACTATAGCACTGATTTGCCATAGCCCTTAATGATTGATATCGAGATAGCTTATCCAGGTATTTTTAGGCAATTAACGGTCGAAGTATGGCCATTTGATATGCATATACTCATTCAAAAACCAATGTAGAAAAAGTTTTTTTTTGAAGTTATACTTCTAATGGCTCTTTCAACAGCGTTAAACGTTAAACGAAGGAGAAATAGAAAGAGACAGCGTTTAACTCGTTGAACGTTTAACGCTCCTGGGGATGGGGAATAGAAAGAGACAGAGCGAGAGTGATCACATAGGAAGACCCCCACAAAACGCAAATGGCACGAAGTATAACTTCTTCCGCGCGGAGGGACTCCACGCACTATTTTTTTTATGCCATAGCTGGCAGACGAGCCGGTGGGCCACCTGGTGGAAAGACGTCACCGCCGCCCATAGACACCTGCAACACCAGAGGTGATGCTACTTTAAAAAAATTTAATTGAAAAAAATTACTACCCCAAGGCTGGCTGGAGTAACTTGGAGTTTGGTGAGGATTTCATAAGTACAGGCGTTACTAAATGCTCAAAGTTTTAGCAGGCCTTCAAACGGAACCGCACAATGCAATCAGCAATGTTTTCACCAACTTTAAATTCCTTTATAGCCACATCAATCTTGCTTTAGATCCGCTTGATCTCAGTATTTATCTTTGGGGACAATGACAGCCGATTTGTTAGGCCCGGAGCAATTTAGAACGGTACATCTCAATTAGGAACATTTACGGATTATGAAATCCATGTAACTGCGAGCAATTAAAGATTGGGATTTTCCATCGCGTATAAACCCCTTAATTTTACATATTTGCAGAATATAAGCTTACTTTTTGAACATACCACTTTATGGTTAGAAAGAAGATGTAAAACGAATGCTTGTTTATATTATTAGCTCAACACATAACAGAATAGTTCGGTGGTAAGGTCGAAAGAGTCTAGTCGGTTTAGTCTGCGGAACTCTTCCTGCTTTGTCAAGACTTGCGTAGTTTTACCTAATTTATTTCGTCTGCATATTATTATGTAAAAAGTTAATGAGCGTTTTTCAGATTCATCTTATATTCTGTTATTCCATTACGTTGCTTTTTAGAAGTTTTATGTGTAGCTGACACGGATTCCTGTCGAAAGTGCCAAAAACGCGTTAGTATCATGCTCGTAAATAAAATTTCATATCCACAGTAAAAGTTTTTGCCTATGATCCCGTTCAAGCAGAAGTGGGTAAGTAATATTATACCCCCCGCCCATATTAATAAAATTGTGCGACATAAATCGTAAAATTTGAATGTGTTTGTCATCTTACGTTATTGACTTCATTTCCATATTGTGGGTTTACTGCTGGAAATGTTTGATTTATACGATATATCAATGGGAACTTGGTTGATATTCTGTGTATAGTGAATTGAACGTTTTACCAATGACGGTATTTGGGTCAGCAGTCGTGTAGTATTGTTTATTTTTAAACCCCTGACTAAAAATACGGTGTGTTAGGAGACTTGGATTTAAAATGACGGCATAATAAGTTTTTGTTTAAAATTTTATTGTTACTCACAGAGTTTCCTTCAGCTCCATCATCAGATCAGCTTGCCACCATGTACTGTTTTGTTATTCTCATCAAAGACTAAATCGATTTAGCCTTTCAGCTAAATCAGACATCGGAAAGTGGGTCAATAACCTGCAAGATTTGACCTAAACATACACATAAACATTGCAAGCAAACAAATAAGAGCCTGATATAAAAACCATTGAATTTATCATACGAAATAATGTAAACTTCGGAATCGATAACTATTAGTTCTACGTCGCTTGTTTGGCAGCCAACAAAGCAATGGGGTTGCCGCTACAATAGCTGTCAGATCATCTGCATCCTTATGGCCGAGAATACTTTGAACGTAATTTTATCTACTCTATCGCATTTCAATAATAAGAAAGTTCTACCTCTCTGCATAATCCTGCCATTATTTTAACGAGTAATGGAGATTAGTTCATTTTTATTGCCTCTAATAACATTGGAGCAACTGCTATTACTAGTAGACCGGTTCAGCTTTCGTGCGACGACCTGAAAGGTTGGCACTAGTTACAAGTACCAAAACTAATAGCAGATCTTTTCATAAACAAAAAAAATTGCATCATCAATCTAGTTCAGATCTTGGGGACAATCGTTATCTCATAAAAACTTGCCAAGTTGAAGGGCCGGTTTCACCATGCTCTGTTAGTTAAACTAACAGCTTGTTAATAAACAGACTGTTAAATGTAATCGCTGATCTGACGGCCACATATAAACCAGCTAAACAAAAATACATCTGCTTGCGTTTTATTTAAACAGCGTTGAACGTCGTTTTAATTTAGTCGCTTAACATTTTGACGCCCGATTACGTAACACTCTGTTAGCAAGACTTTGGTGAAATTGGGCCTAAGCCTGGCAGGTTTCTGAACTGTTTTCATACTAAATCATAGGTATTCTGTAACTAAATAGTGACATTAGCGCGTTCTAGCGCGTTTATTGCCGTCAAAAGCTTTTTGTTTTCGAATATCCACCACATCTCCACCATTCGGCCACATCGCTTGACATTATGCCGGGCAGCGAAAGCAGTTCAGAGCTTACGATACGGGGGCTTGACTCTAGTAAAAGCTAAATACTAAACGATATGCAGTAGTTTCATTACTTTTTTATAGCAAAATGTACCTAAGAACCCATAGAAATAAGCCATTGTTGCTTGCGCAACCATTACGATTATAATTTTAGGTCTAGCTCTAAAATAAAATAAATTAGATTGCTATAGCGTTTGGTGAAAAACTAGTGCTAATTTGGTATACCAATGTCGCCTTAACAAATTACAGTAACTTGGAGTAAGGTTCCACGGAAGAGAAATAGGTAGGGCCAGAATCATTCTAGGTCATTTATAAATAAATTATTTGTAATAATTTTATTTAATAGCTAATTATAAATTTTTAAGATAATTTATTCACAAAGAAAATTACAACTAATACAATATTTACAAAATACACATGAAACAGTTGAGCTATCCACAAAACGTTGCAAACGATTTATAGATAGCTAATTATATTGTCTTTCCTGCGTATTAGGTCAACAAGGCTGAGAGGATGGTACAGGCACTGTAGCGTTTCGTTCATCGGAGCAAGAGTAAATAGTGTATTCTGACGCTGTATTTCTTTATAAAACACAGGCAAAAGACATTAGTCCTATTTTTAATACCTACCCACTCTTTTTTGTGAACTATATCGTAGTCAGTAAATTAAGTAGTAAAATACCGCTATAACTTTTATTAGGATCGAAACAAGAGCGTGTTTGATGGGGTTAATGACCTAATATCAGAGATAATTTATTCTCATTCGAAAATCTATTACAGTCGTTCCGTTTGTGTTAGTAAAATCAATTCAACCATACAAAGCGATCACTTTGTAGTCAAATTTAATTGGTAGGTAAATATTTTCGAAACATTCGCTTAAATGTATTTATATATATCTAAACATTTGCAGAACACGTTTTACGTGGGCAATCGACGTGTAGCGCCATAGACTCTCAGAACATATAAGGACAAGGTAAATTCGTTTTATAATGTAGGGGTGCACTCAGAAAGGAATTTCTGAAAACGAACTCCTGCAAAATGTTCATTGGGAGTCGTGTGGTCCTAGTAGAGGAAGTCACGGGCATTCAATTTGTTTTTTATAAACTAAAAAATATACAAGTCTCCATGCCACATAGTAACGTAGTTCACATTCATAACCTCAAAAGCTCGTAGCTTGTATAAAAGAGTTTCGTAGCGGTGCTACGTTCACCGTAGACAGTGCTACGATTATGTACTAAATTATCTAAAGTGGCTATCATAGAACAATGTAGTGTGGATAAGACACGATTTAAGAAAAAATCTTTTATCTAAGTTGTACCCATACAATGCATTCTCCAGCGTAGTCGGATAATCTATAGGAAATACACGGTCAAATACAATTGCTGTATCGGGGTGTGTCGTTGAAAAGCAAATTAATTCATACATAGTATAATGTTATCGTCACTGTTTGTTGGTTTATGTTATGTCAGAGCAGTTTCTGTCAAAATGTAATGGATTGTGCAAAGTGACAAAAAAAATCCTGCGTTTGAGGCCGTTGGCGTTGCGCATATTTTATTTTTCAGTACTGCAGAACGTAATATATTCACAAAGAAAATTACAACTAGTACAGTATTTACAATATTCACAATATTTACAAAATACACATGAATCAGTTGAGCTATCCAGAAACCGTTGCGAACGATTTATAGATAGCTCAACTGGTCCAAATCAGTACCAATCGGAAGCGTGCCCAAGACACTGGCTGCATTGCCGCGCTGAATAGCAATGCTGATACGCTGGCCTAGATAATCACCAGCCCTCGGGTCACGCGTCGCTTCGACTAGACGCCCTGAAACAATTTTGAAAACCCGGAGGGCCTGGGTACCCCACGGACCTAGAGTTTCGACCCCAAAAGGCACAGAACTAGATTTGAGCTTACGAAAAAGCAGGAAAAAGAAACCGTCAAAAATTTCCTGGTGGTCATGTGACTTTTCATTTAAAAAATATTAGTTGCATGTATGGTATTGACTCCATTTTTATTATCTAGCAGATTGTAAAATCCAGTTCTAGCCATCGAAAAATCCGATACTTTTACTACGCGAATAAGAGATAACAATAATAAGAAGGGTTATAAAGTGAAAGACTTCAAAAATTCTGTTTCTGATCGGTGTAGGCTGAAGACCAATTTAACCGGATGAACTGATCCGCTTAGAGGCTTATTGTGCCATCCAATTAATTACTCCGGTAGCTTGATTCGACGAATGTGTTAAACATTGACGTAATTAGAGCGAGGCCTTGTACATTGTAAGCATTTACCAAACATTTACCATTTACCCAGCTATATTGCTTGTCAAGATGAATTTGATGGAAAACTATCATTATTATTATTATTTATACAAAAATAGTGATTCTTATTCACAAAAAAAAAAGTACGACTAATACAATATTTACAAAATACACACGAAACAACAGCTCATTTTGTCAAAATGGATCACGAATTAGAAATCAGTATCAGAAAATGATGGATGGATTATGGCAAAAAATTATAACAAACTAAATAAAATAAATAAATATTCACGGACTCTTAACACAACGCCTTCTAGTCCCAAACTAAGCAAAGCTTGTACGATGGAAACTAGATGGCTGATAGAATACATACATACATTTTTTTTTTGTAAATACATACTTATAATACATAGAAACACCCAGACACAGAACAAACATCTATGTTTGCCACACAAATGTTTGTTCTCGGTGGGGATCGAACCCACGACCCACAGCACGGAAGGCAGAGCTACTACCGACTGAGCCATGACGCCTGTCAAACTATCTTTTCTTCTATCTTTTCTATGCCATAGTTAGACGAACAGGCTTTCGGGCCACCTGATGGTAAGCTGTCACCATCACATATTGACATCCGCACACCGGAGGCGATGTCGGTGCGTTGCCTACCTTATTTTTTTACCTTTTGATATTAATATTCTTTCTTCTTCTTATTCTTTACACTGGCAGAGCGGTCGTGGTCATTATGTATTACTTTTATCAATGGCTGTGGCACGCCTCACGATCTCTCGCCACTTCTCTCTATTTATAGTCATCCGGGAACATTCTTGTAGGTTTCCACCTACCGCCGACTTTATCTGGTCGGTCCATCGCATAGGCGATTTGCCGCGCGGTCTAGTACCTTCCACCTGTCCCTGAACCACAAGGCGCTCAATCGAGTCAGTATCTCGCCGTGAAACGTGTCCAAAGTACTTTAAATATTCTTTACTCCTTACTTATACCTAATTATGTTTTCCTTTGAAGTTAATTTCCTTCTCTATAATCATTTCAATACCCTTAACCCTTAAATATAGGTCAAAGAAACCCCAAACTCGTAGTTTAAGGTATAATATCGGTTTAAAGGTCAATGTTAAATGGTTTCCAATTATACTTCCTCTACAAATTAATGGTAAATCCTAAACCGTGCTTACTGTGTAGATCAAAAGGCTTCCTCGGTTTATTGGCTTAAACAGCAACGTGTTTTTTGACAGTTGTTTTTGTTGAATACAGGGTGTGCCGGGAATAGCAGCGTGATTTAGAAAAAAACAAACAACGAAAAACAAGAACAAGAAGAGCGTGCAAACGAACAAAATGATAATAATGTATATCTAAGAACTTTCTGTACCTTATTCACTGACACAAGCTGGATAATACTTAAAGACTGAAATACTCAAACGTCATTCAAAATTTGAGCACCACTTAAAATTTTAAGTGGTGCTCTGCCTCTGTTTGACATTACTCATTTGTAAGAGATAGCAATAATTTAAGCGGAACTTAAATTGATTGGGGTTTGAATGGCGTTTGAGTATTCGCCCAAAAGTCATTCAAATTTGAGCACCACTTAAAATTGCTCTGCCTCTGTTTGACATTACTCATTTGTAAGAGATGGCAATAATTTATGCGGAACTTAAATTGAGTGGGGTTTGAGTGGCGTTTGAGTATTCGGCCAATGCTGACTCATTGATAGAGATATCGATCTTTTAAAAAAACTACTTATACTATTTCATGGTTTTATAAAGTTTGCTTCTAAAAATTCAACATATTTTTTTTTATGTTTGAATGTTTAATTCGTCTTTGTCAGATACTAGTGTGCTGTATTGAAAATTACCACGAGGATCGCTTTTTCACAATTTGGCTTTGAAAGGTTGTCAACGAGGCTAAAGGGGTAGGAACAGCATCTCCAACTCTTACCTAATCTGTTTTAAAGATTATTATAAAAAACTTGAAACATGACATGCATATTACGAAACACAGTATACTGATAACCATGACTACTAAGAAGAGAAATCGTATAGACTCGTATTCGAGTTTTATCACTTGAATCTTGTTCAGAGTTGTACATGAAGGAAATGTTAATTAACGTGTGGAACAAAACTTTGTCGTCTTGTTACGTCTTTACAAAGTTTTAGCAAAACAACCGCTGGATATTCAGATTGCGTAAACGAACCTAAGCCTGCAGGCACACTTGTGACCTTGGCCACAGCGAAGCCCGAGCGCCTACAAAAATCAGATCAATAGTTAACCAACATAAATTTTGTATCAAAATAAAATAGGCGAGGTTTAGATATCATTTAGTTTGCTAAATGAAAAATGTGAACTTTAAAATCAGCAGTCAGCGTTAAAGGGGATTTTGAGACCAAAGCGCGTACTTGCTGGCCGCTTTATTTGGCCGTCAAGTGCACGTGCAGCCTAAAAGTTCCAACACTTGCAAGACGTGTTGTAGCTGTAGTACTAACTAGTTTGCCCTTGACACTGTGTAAATCAGCTAGAATAGAGCGTAAAGTATTCTTAGTATTAACACTACTCGTAATAAATTCAGATGTTCTTTCTGTTGATAAGCGATGGAGTAAAAAAATGCGCATCAAAATATTATTTTTTGTTTCGGTTGTTATTTTGTTTTTCCTCAAGTTTATATTTATCTGTAGGGTTACAAATCTTTTGGATACCTATTTATTATTTATTTTGTAAGCTAATTGAAATGTATACAGCAATATAAGTATATAATTCTCTTTGCAAAATTATTTCATTTTTTTGTCAGAAAATACTGTGGAAATATACTTAAATAATGTGTAGAGCTGTAGAGTCGTTGGCGTAACCGTCGTCGGTCGGTCTAAACGGTTTCGTGTTTTCTAAAACTGCAGCTTGGCTGTATTGAACTGCTGCAGCTGACAAACGCACTGGCTGACTTGCTCGTGGTTTAAATACGGATTTTCTTAAAATTATTATTTATTTACAAACATACACTGACGACCTGCGGGCCTAAGATGCGCACCGCGAGATATTTGTCATGTCGTTCTGTCAAAATGTAAGCGTTTTGTACCAGTTTAGGAACTATTGCATTATCTGTGGTACCTAATGGTGTCGACACAACGCGCCATAATATACACTTTTGACACTTGTTAGTCGTCGTACCTCTCTGAGGACGAGATAATAGTCGTGCAGAAATGTCAAAAGTTGAAAATTCAAAGGTGTGGTTTCTCGACAACATTACCACAGATAATGCAATAGTTCCTAAACTGGTACAAAATGCTTACATTTTGACAGAACGACATGACAAATAACTCGCGGTGCGCATATTAGGCCCGCTGGTTTTTTTAAGCATAATGCATAAGATGAATATGTCTTGGTTTTGAATACATCCGCCCAAAGAATGTCAGTGGTGATTGCTGCAATTTTTTTTTATCAAAAGAGAATTTTAACGTAAGCCACAAATCAAAAGCTTACATTATTATGAAGGTTTCAGCAAGTATATAATCTGCCAGAAGACAGCCGGGCTGGCATCGTTTTTCCACTCCGTCCGTACAGCGCAGAGCATACTTTATTTCTATTTCCCGCGGCAGAGGTAAAAGGGACGGGGAAAGGGGTGGGGGGCGCAGGCACGCGCGTTGGCGTCGCCCCAGCCAGTTGAGGCTGCGGCGAGCCACAGAACGTTTGTTGCTGTCAGTGGACTTGGAAAAAAAATTGTGACCACAGTGAGTGACGTGCAGTGAGCAACGCACATGCGTGCAGGAATGACCGTATAAGAAGCTGAACATTTGTGTGTGTGACTTGTGATTTTATGTGAAAAGTGAGTTCGTTGCGAGTTCCTGCTGCGTGGTTGCAGTGCAGCAATCAGTTGAGCTACCTGTAAGTAGTGGTTGTACTGCAATAAAATTTGCATAGTAACAAGATCTTTATGTCGATTCTGGCTTTTCGTGCTCTTGGTATGTATCCGCCGGGTTCCGCTGCTACAGAATAATTAATCATATTTTATTCATGCGGAGGTCCGTTACTGTTGGTCTACATAATAATTAAGCTTCCTTTTCATTATTTATTTATTATAGCTAAAAGTATTTCTTAATTACCTTCAGAACCTTCAGAACCTTCTGTATCTAAGTTATTCACTCGCTATTTAATTAGTGGTGATATCGATCTTTCCAAAATAACTGTACTATTTCAGTGCTTTAGAAAGTTTGCTTCGCTGAAATAAAGCTTTAAATAACGCAGTGTTATGCATAAAAACCGGCATTACGTAACAGATCTTTAAAGAATAATGATTTATTAATACCTGTTTAGATTTAGGGAAAAATAAATAAGGAATAATAAAAACCAAAAAATTCTATATTTAAAAAAAAGCTTGATAGAGATTTTTGTCATTACCTTGCGTCTCATATTTTGTTGTTACTATAAGTGAGCACAAGATCATTTGAAGTACTTTTTAAATCAAAGACAAGCCTTTACGTGTAAGGTAGGTAAATGTTGTTAAAACAAACAGCCAAATGTTTTTTAATTTTCAGACTTAAGTATATAATATATTTATGTTTTTTTAAAATTATTCTCATCTGGCCAGTATAATTGTCATATAGATATTTGCTAACAGCAAAGTTCATTGCCGTATCTGCCTATAAATATTGAGAAATACCAGAAAACACAAAACGAATTTTACCTACTTGGATTTTTATTAATAGAGCTTTTTGTTATTACAAACTAAGGGTGGGTCAACCGCACACTTAATAATTCAATAAAAAAAATTACTTCTGCAAGATCTTTTTGAATATCGCATTGCTGTGCGTCTAGAGATACAATTATAATGAAGAAACCAGGTTTATTTTCAAAATAAGTTAGGCTTACATTAGGAAAAGTAAACTGGTGAGTTAGTGCGGCCAATTCTGGTGGCGGAGTTTTGTTAGGCCGCCTTAACGCCTTAATAGATACAGTAGGTAAAGTAAAGTAGGTAGCTAGGAAACTTAAAGGCAAGTAAGATCTAGAATACCAAAATATGCAGTGCTTAAAATTACCTAAGGCTTGTTCTAAGTAGGTGGGTAACTTATAGATGAATTACTATTATTTTTGAAAAGTGCTAATTTGCCGTGACTTGGTACAAAACTTCTTTATTAATAACTAGCTACCCGCCCCGGCGAATCACTCTATCTATTAAAAAAACTGCATCAAAATCCGTTGTGTAGTTTTAAATATCTAAGCATACATACATAAAGACATTAGGACAGACAGAAGCGACTTTGCTTTATACTATGTAGTGATTGAATCAGCATGCATCAGATGATTATTTGGTATGAAATTATCATTGTATCTTATCAGACTCCTCTCAATAGAGACAGTGGAAGACGTCAAAATTGTATGGAATCAGTCACCTAACTGTTTCATACATTTTTCGTTTTCGTGTTGATTTATGAAACGAGATTAGATTTTTTTTTAATATATTTTCCAGATTCCTTGTAATCTGAGCAGCGCGTGTTCAGTAAATCACAGCTATAATCAAATGATGAACCAAATATAAGTTGTATTGTCATGGTATAAAAGTAATTGTACTTTGTCAAACGGAAACAATTGAGGAAATTGAGTCGTGAATAATTACGTCCCAGGATAGTATTTAAATAAACGTACTTTTTGACAGGTGCGTGCAAACTAGCAACACTGTTAGAAATCGTAAGGGGACATTTGTTCTGCGACTCTGTCGCTCGACACGAAATTCACGTGTCCCGCGCGATTTCGCCCGACGTCGCTTGGGACATTTAAGAGTCGCGCAGCTTGCTAGTCGATGATCTGCGAGCGACGACACGCGCGACCTTCGTGTCCCTTGACAGTCACCGGAGACAACTACGTGAATGTCAGGCGATTTGTTCCCGCGACATGTGTTCTGCGACTCTGTCGCTCGACACGAAATTCACGTGTCCCGCGCGATGTCGCGCGACGTCGCCCGACGTCGCGTCGCCCGAACTACGTGATGTCGGGCGACTTGTTCCCGCGACATGTCCCATAGTGAAAACGAGGCTTTACGCAATTACATCTCTTGATTATGGATGAAAAACAAATACCTACGTTGCGTAATACGACACGAAAACGTATCATGCTCAGAATATTGTACTCATTTTGTAGTAGTTTTTTTTTTGGCTCAGTCGGTAGTAGCTCTGCCGTCTGTGCTGTGGGTCGTGGGTTCGATCCCCACCGAGAACAAACATTTGTGTGTGGCAAACACAGATTTTTGTTCTGTGTGTGGGTGTTACTATGTATTTTAAGTATGTATTTACAAAAAAAAGAGATATAAGTATTATATCAGCAATCTAGTTTCCATAGTACAAGCTCTGCTTAGTTTGGGACTAGAGAGCGTTGTGTGTAATGTTCAAGAATATTTATTTATTACTAGCTGGCGCCCGCGACTTCGTTCGCGTCCCGTTGGATCCCGTTGATTTTTCGGCATAAAAAATAGATGTTGGCCGATTCTCAGACCTACTCAATATGCCCACAAAATTTCATGAGAATCGGTCAAGCCGTTTTGGAGGAGTACGGTAACGAACATTGTGACACGAGAATTTTATATATAAGATTTATTTATCTGATGTTACTATAGCCAAAATAGTCAGGGAAGTATTAAGTTTTTTTTTTTCGTAAAAAATCAAATTCACATGAGATGTTTCTGTTTTCGTCTAAAAATTCCAGCTCCGAGCTTCTTGACACTATTTATTGGAATACTCTGTATAACTTTGATCTTGCGAGATATCATAACAGCCACAGAAGGTGTTATTTTATGACATCCCAACTGAATCGAAATACTACACAATGTGGTTTTTACTACATTTTATAAAGACAATGGCCCAACAGCTTGTATGAACGCAAGTCATTGCAGAAATGATAAACTTACCATGGGTTGGGTGAAGTAAGGACTGAAGGTTGTTTTTATCGGAACTAAGGTGAGGTAGACGAGCTACTTTACACGGAATCCTACTAAGTGGTGCCTTTCCTGTCTTTAATCTGTTCAAAGAGGGCTTTGTGTGCCGCATTTTATGTTTTGCTACACTATTTTTATACCATGAATGAATATAGTATGTTGCAGTACTGATTTGGACCAGTTGAGCTATCTATAAATAGTTTGAAACGGTTTGTAGATAGCTCAACAGTTTTACGTGTATTTTGTAAATACTGTAATAGTTGTAACTTTCTTGTGAATAAAGACTAGTATAGTATCCTGCAGTGTCAAGTATAGTCCCGCTCGATTTTGACTTCGGGATATTGTAATTTTTTTGTGAAGTTTTCATCATTTATATTGAAATTTTACAGTTGTAGCCTTTTTCCATAGCTATATATTTACCAGTAACGTCTAGACTCGCAAATGAACAGAATACCAACTCATGAAAACACTGCGATACGGTGAATACGTGCTTGCTTTCCTACGGCTATAAATTCTCTTGTAAAAGTGGCTCTGAGCATCTACTTACTTAAACCTTATATCAAGAGCTTGCAAAAAAGGTTTATAACTTTTGCAAAATCCATTTTTCATAATATAACATTTTATCAATGCTTGAAGGGTCCTTTTTTATCAAAGCTATTTTTGCCCGCTCAAGGTCTTGAGTACGTAGTTTTTGAGGTATACACTCTATTCTGAGGGTATACATTACAGTTTACAGTCAACTTAGGATAGGCAAATCTACAGATAGCACAGGGGTTATTCCCATCGAGCCCACCAGCTGGCCAACCAGTGAGCCAAATGGGAAAAAAAAATCCATCGAGTCCACTCATTTGCATAGTAGGCTCGTTGGGAATTTTTTTCCCCATCGGGCCCAACACAAGTTGCGAGTAAAGGCTAAGTATTTCTAGATAACTTACGAGAACTCAATCGCTGTGGAACTAGAACGAGTGACCATTTCTCTCGCCATACAATTTAACTCGCTAAAAAGTAAAAACCACGTTTTATCGTCGGTCATCGACTTCGTGCGGACTAGGATGATGCAACACAGCCTCTCCGGCCTATTTCATTGAGCTTAGCTCACAATCCAGGGCAACATGTCACCCTCGAGATTGGCTGTGGCATTCTGACATGACTCTGACAGTGTGAAACAATGACATTCCTATTACTGGGAAAGCATGAAATAGAATATGAAATGGTTATGCTAGTTTAAAATCCTAAACTGTAAGATTAAATCATCGTAGGATATTTAAAACTCAAAACATGATGGTCTACAAAGATTGCTAGCTAATTAAATAAGTTCCAAAACAAACCCACAGCCAAAAAAATTGCCGCGCGTTTCCATGGCAACAGATGTTTCAAAGTCAATTTTTGAAAAATAAATACTAAAATTATTTGGATCAGTTTGTCGTGGTAAAAGCGCCCCCTGGTGGTGTCAGAGTGATAACAGTTAACCATTTAGCATCAAGATGGAAACCCAACAGATCCCAGCAACCCTCAGTTCCTTTCTTTTAGTTTGGTAAACAAGGTAAATCACCAGCGTATAAAAAAATAACATCGCAAGAAAACGAAAAAGCTTTGCCTACCTCATTAGTGGTCAAATAGTTTAGAGGCAGCGAGCGCTTTTTAGGCAATATGCCAACTTTTTGAAAATAGAATCTCGTATGTCCAATTTGTAAATGTCGATAGTCAAGGAGTTTATAGAAGGTTGTAAGGTATTATATTATGTTGGTGTAATATATTAAGGTTAGTTTCACAAATCAAATAATTTAGCAGTTTTTGGGCATGATGACAAGTCTTATGAATTGTTATTTTAAGTATTCGGGGTTTGTGGTCTTTGGTGGTGTTACAAATAAATATTGAGTAGGTATGCTTACATTTTTATAGTCTTAGCTTCTCGAAAATTATTGTACCTGCGCGCGCAACCAGGATGCAGATTTACCAAACAACAAAAATTGTGACGCGTTTCCGTTTTAGAATTACCATTTTGAAGACATCATCTGATGAGGATTGGCTACCAGCGATCGCTAAGCAGAATCCTATGAATCAATAAAAAAAATTCCCCATGTTTCAAAGTTGCTCATTATTTTTGTGGTGATGTAATACTCGACACAATACCACCATACAGCTTAGATCTTGCGTGAATATGTGCCAAGCTCAAAATTCCGTGAACCCCCCCACCCCCAAGATAAATTACCCTCTACAAAAAACGTGCGTTCATTTGTGGCGGAAGGGTGTAAGGAAATCAATTTCTTTAATGGCTCCCCATACATCTCTGGGGCAATTCGGCGGAGTAACGGTGACTTAATTTAGGACGCTCGACACATTATCCACTGATGAGGAAAATATGTCACTTTGTTTAAAAGGGAAATCTATAATTTATAAGCTTAAAAACTTTAGTTTGACAACTTTCGGCTTCGTTATCAGTTGATGATGATGGAATGATGGTACTTAATTTCAATAGTTTTTTTGATCGTAAACACTATTGAAAAGTCACAAGAAAGCATAATACACAATCTCGTGTGCATTGATGACGTGTTTTTTCCAGTTATTCTTATTTAACGGCCAAACTACTGAACCGATTTTTGTAAAAAAATATGAGACAAATCTGAAGGTATATATAACCAGAAAACAAAAAGGTTTTTTTAAAACGGTTCATAAATGACGGGGTTCTGAGGCAAAAAACATTAAAAAACTGAGAAACTCCTCGTTTTTATGAAAACAGTTAAAAATAAATATATTTCTATTAACAGCTCTCAAATGAAGGCCCGATAAAGTCATCATTTTCTTTATCAGCAGTTGAGGTGAAGATGACTGTATGTAGGTACGTGTATATGTAGGTATGTTTATACGTCAGTTACAGTTTAGAGCATCATTGTTCACGGCAGTTGGTAAATAGTACATGTCTGGGAACAACGTTCTGGTAACAAGGCGCAGACCACTTAGTATTCATTTAGTACCTTCAGCATTTTATAGGCAAAGCAGTAGTCACCACCTTTTGACTGTTTTCTAGTAAAACAGTCAGTAGGCGGTAACTAGACGTAGATTTTTAGGGTGTCAATTGCTAAGTTTTAGTTACTGTTGAAGATCTAGGATTCTTATCGTGACGTCATATAATTCACTACATTCTGCGACTATACTAATTTTTCGATACTGAATCTCAGACTCAGTGCTCGTTCATAACTTATAAAACAAAGTTGTATCTACAATAACAATTTCCCGTAGAAAAGCATAATTAAAACACATTGTTAGTCACATGAGCAAAAAATGACCGAGAAACCGCTGTGATAAGGCAAATGCACATTGTAATAACCGTAGTAATGGCTATTTGCAATGATAATGAGCTGCTATTTCAGACCGCTTCCTGCCAACTTGGTGCTGCCCATTGTTAACCATACACGCCACTGGCTTTCAGACATTTAACCATTTTTCCAACACCTGCGGCTCGCCTCAGCGCGGACTTGCAAATTTCAACCAGCTTTAAATGGGAACCTCTGAAGAATATTTTAAAAAGACAGCTTAAAAAGCTCTCCGCAATGGAATTTTGAAGTGCAGCCCCTTTTATAAACGTAAGGCACAGCTGTTTATGTGTGATTCAACTTTTTACGCTTCTGATGTTCAAATGGCGTTTTTGTTCGCAAAGTAAACGTAAAATCAGAACTTTACTCTTTTCATTTGAGTAATGGGTTCTTTATTGTTTGCAATTTTTGTAGGTGGGGAATAAATCACCCAACACTGTCATTTTGATAAAGATAACGGTCCTACAGAATGTTTTTGAAAGGAGAATAATCTTAGAAATCAGGGCTACTTATGTAGTAAAAAGATTAAACTATATTTTTACACGGTTTCTATCTGATACGTTAATAATAAATAAATATTCACGGACATTCAGCACAACGCTTTCTGGTCCCAAACTAAGCAAAACTTGTACTATGGATTGCTGATATAATACTTATATACTTTTTTTTGTAAATACATACATATAATACATAGTAACACCAAGACACAGAATAAACCTCTATGTGTGCCACACACAAATGTTTGTTCTCGGTGGGGATCGAACCCACGACCCACAGCACGGAAGGCAGAGCTACTACCGACTGAGCCATGACGCCTGTCGATGTCGTTGGTTGATTAATTTAGAAAGCTGCAATACAGTTTGTCGTTTAAAGGTGTTGTACATGAAAGACCTTTCCAAATGTCTCGTAATTTTAATGTTACGCGACGAAATACGGCAGTTAACCCAGTTTTTATCGTTGTATTTCCCTTGATTTGTGCCTTTTGGCTTGTTCGTCGAATTCCAGTACGTACTCATTTATATTTACTTATACTTCTTGTTCCCTTGGATGAAAATTGCTGTGGAAATATTTTATAGCACTTTAAAGGTAACACTTTATCCGTAATAAAAAAAGTAAAATAAGTACTATACTCTTTTGCTAAAGGAATTGCTTCCAAAAGGCCCTTGCATCTAATCAATATGATTTATGCAGCGTACTTTTTACCCATACCTGGGGCATTATTCTCTATGACTTAGGAGATTCCTTGCCGTAACCGTATGACGTCACCGTAAGGAATGACATTTATGGCATAGGAAATACGGCATAGGCATAGGGCGATTTCACGCCGCTGTCTTGTCGTGCTGCGTAACGCACTTGTATTGGTCATAGTGAATAAGGCCCCTTGACGGACGGATAAACAGGACTTTATAAGACTGTGAGCATTTAGAAGAAACACACCATTAAGAAAATTAATAAGTACGTAGGTTTAGTCTACGATGCAATACGTTGAATAAATTAATCAGACAATAATTAAATAACTAAACAGATTCTTTTAGTAAATAAAAAACAAAGCAATATAACTAAGTACGTAACCTGAGGGCTTTAGCATTCAACTGCAATCTTTTGCAAAAATTAGCTAATTTACATCGCAAGCAATTGCGAATTCAGAAAAGACTCTGTGAAAAACAAACGAATTACTAATTAACAGGAACATTATGCAAATTGTAATGGTTTTCTGTATGTGCGGCTGTATGTTTATTCATTCTGTGAAAGGAAACTTACATGGTGAACTCTATTCCACTGTTAGCATTATTACTAAACCAAAACCTGAAACCATACCAAAAATCTAAAAACCCGTCTAAAAACCCGTATTTGCGCGTCAAAACCATTTTTGCAAAACAGTGCACTGCCAGCATTACTAGGTAAATCTTTACGAATATTTTATGGAAAACCAGCTAAAGAAGAGATCTCTGAAGTTGATTAACCGAAAAATTCAGATCGCATGTAAAGCATTCCTCTCTGTCTGCCCTCACGTAGGAAAGGGTTTCGCACAAAACACATTCGGAATCACAATTTCCTCCGACTCACTGATCGATCCGAATGAAATTTTAATTAAATTTATAGGTCTTTTTCACATTCCCACCGATACGATACCACACGATATCGGAAAGGTACGCCCGAATATTGACACATCTCTCATAAACACCAGTTACAATTATCCTGCCTCTTTTTTACCTCATTAGTAAAAGATTGCGATAGCTTTCGGTATTCAGGCGAGAATAGATACCACGTCGGGAACGATATTATTGTTCGAGTTTTGTTTTTGTCGGTATCGTGACGGTATGAGTGTCGCCCAGCGTGCTAATTCCAGCCACTTGATTACGTGACCGAATCAATAACTTTAGGATGGAACTTGCACAAGGACAAAGAACTTTCTATCAGCATTATTAACTGAAGCTTTTAAGAGTGCTCATCGATTTTGTCTCAAGAGCGGTTTTAAAGTTTCATCACGTTCTGTCTGACCATGTATCATGCGGTTAAAAGTACTAATAATTTTCACTTGGTTTTCACTCAGACAACGCGGCAGGTTTTTGAATATTTTTTACTTAAAAGTAGGTACGAGTACTGTAGGTATCATGTAAAGTGCATACCGGCAGAGATATTCAAAGCAAGCTTACGTTGGCTCCAACCTTGCACTCGGCTCAGTGCCAATTGTTTAAATTATTAGCTTGAGGTCCGGGAAAGAGGGCAGCATTCCCAAGCGGCAGAGCAACTTATAAACTATAGCAAAGTTTTCAATAAAAGCAAGTTTGACCTTCTTAGTATGCAACACAATACTGACTTATACAAAAGAATACCTTCATAGGTAGTTGATGTGATCATTATCTCCCGATTCGAGAGAAACATTCTAAAGTTATCCTCACGAGACTGGCTGTAGCTCGAGATTCCAAGAAAAATGCGAAACTAAACATTTATCACTGGTTTTTTCTCTAGAGAAAACATAAGAGTCTCTGTACAGGAGAGAATCCAGCAAAAAGTGAATGAACGTGGACAGCGCCATTGTGTTCCACACAAGATTTATTGAAACAAACCGCTGCGTTGTGAATTAAAAGAAAATACGAGCAAAAACAAATGTGAAATTGCGAACGGTGACCACCAACAAACTGCCTCCAAATTGGTGCGCTTCGAGAGTTCTAATAAAGAAGAAAATTGGAAAATGGAACAGGTATTGGGGCTGCTAGCGGTTGCGTGTAACTGGATGACAATGAGCAATGTGTTGTGGTATTGGATTCGGATACGTCATCGTGTTTCGGTTTTATTTTATTTTGAACGCGGCATTTCCAGAGACTGGAGAGTCGAAAACATTAGCCCTCGATCTAAACTGAAAATAGTTACACCGTGTTCTGTCTCTTTTGATCGAATTTGAATCTGCTGAATGCAAAAGACAAAAGACGTAACTATTTCAAGCTTGAAAAAGTTAATAAATAAAAGTAGACACCTCTAAACACAAACAAACATACGTACGCTGCAAAAAAATAAATGTAGAAAGCAGAACTGCTAACAACTGAGTTTCGTGTAAGGACTGTGATGCCACGATACATGGATACTCATAGGTAGATAGATTGATGATTTAGTTTTGTTCCTTTATCCGTGCTCATTTGTCACACTGTGGTGCTTGGAGGCTTGTTGAAGATATGTATATAAATAGTTGCAATACAGTACAATAAAGGTGCATCAGCGTAAAAAAGCTTTTTTTAAAGCTTACAATGTTTTATCTATGAACTGAATTTATAAAAGCTTCTGTTTCAGAGAATATACTCATTTACTTAGTCAATTTTATTACACGCCAGAGAGGTTGGATTAAAAATTTTACACCCGTACTGTTGGGTCATGAACAAGTAATAAATTAACGTCTACTATACCAAGATGAACAAAACATTTCATTTACAATGTCACATTTTCTGCTTATACATTTTACATTTTAATTCTTATATACGAAATGTCGACTTTTGCAGTGATGAATTAGTCTATCATTGTTTTACGAAATGGTAATTTTAAATTGTTAATTTGATAAAAAATAAAAAAAATCTCCAAAATAATGAACAGCAATGATGAAGAGAATCTTAGGGCCAATTCAGATAAATTACTTTTCGTACAAAAACCCACACTCGCATTGGAGCCTTTCTTCTAATGCTGCGAGGGGACAGACAAACAAACAGACAGATAGACATACAACGTCGTCGTCGAACTTAGAACACCCCTTCCATATTTCGGACGGGGGTTATAAACAATATAAAAAAAAACTTTTGCTACTACATAGCTTATTACTACAATACGCTCTAATATAGGTAATAGTGAAACTACGTCACTTATAACCAAAGTTATGTACCATCTCGCGAGCCACGTTATTGTGACCACGAATAAAATGTGCCAGAATCGTGCGCTCCACATGACCCGAGGGCACCATTACCTACACACAATGCTTGTGTTCGAGCACATTTCAAATAAAATGCTATTTACGACTTCCTACTTCAGCATGCTATGGTACACGAAATTAACTGCCGTATTCCTACTCCATGGAGCATTTTGTTGGCTAAGTAACTTCCAAATCATGATACCACTAAAGATTTGATAGAGCAATACAATTTGACAAATATTTAGTTTACAACATTCTAAGGTTATGAGTTGAGCAGTATTCGAACTTGTGACCTTTGTGATTTTTCTCATTGAAAATTATGATGAATTAATAGTTTTATTAAAATAATCCACGAAATGTAACAGATGAACATCCCACATGTTTGTATGGTTAAATATCCATATTAATACATAGACTGTTAAACTCATAACTCTACTTATGCTTCGCGTACCTAGTTGGGTAGAAAGATAGCAAGCCTTCAAAATCTTGGCACTTTAGTCACAGATTATTTTAATTTTGTACTGATTTGGACCAGTTGAGCTATCTATAAATCGTTTGCAACGGTTTGTGGATAGCTCAACTGTTTCATGTGTATTTTGTAAATATTATGAATATTGTAAATACTGTATTAGTTGTAATTTTCTTTGTGAATATATTGACCGGTTTATTTAAAAAAAAAAACCACGAAATAACTAAAATTATCACACAAATGATAATTTTAAGTAGCAGAAAAATCCAACATACAAAATCTGACAGCGATATGTGGCAGTTGTCTGTAATTTGGTAGAACAAGCTTCTATCTATCCTTTCTACTACGTTTTTCCAATGATTGAATTTTCTCCGTGTTGGTATTGAATTTTGTCCTCACATGGCTTTACGGTTTCATTATGATAGGATCGTATCGGTTCACGTGTTGGGAAAATGCCGAAGCGTGATGAAAATGTATTGAGTGGACCAAATACCATAGGTACTCGTACGAATACTTGTTTTGTACAGTCGATTAAAAGATTTGATGGATGAAAAGTTAACTTAAAAATTCATTTTAGCTTGAAGTACCTATCTATCACTATCTGTAACTAACTATCCTTGGTTAAACTACACTAAAAAGTAACAGATGAACATCCCACATGTTTGAATGGTTAAATATTCATATGTACAATAGACTGTTAAACTCATAACGCTTATTATGCTTCGCGTACCTAGTTGGGTAAAAAGATGGCAAGCCCTCTAAATCTTGGCACTTTAGTCACAGAGCAGACTTTAGCCGTGTATAATGCGGTTCATACCTCTAGCTGCAGTTATAATAATGTGTTGTAAATTAACATTTTACAAAGAAAATTTTCCATTGAATCAGCATAAAATTCCAGCAGCGTATTTCATTCATTCATACTTCAGTTTTCTGAAGCATGTATCGAACGCTGTCTATACAACAAAATGTAAACCGCGCTGCAATATATTTTCCAAAACTGCGGCGTGCATTCGAGATTTCTAACTTTATCGCACTGCATCGCAATCGCTGACCAGCATCTCTAAAACATTACCAACTTTACGTGATAGTTTTTCGCCAAATTGAAGATTTCTGATTATTCTGGATTTATTCGGTGAAATTAAAAATATAACTTAAAAAAATCTACCTTTAAAACTGAATAAAATCGGTGCGTATCCCACCAAAAAAATAATAACTATAGGAAAGTTCGAACGAAGAATGGTGCGTCAAAGGTTGGTAACCGAAGGTATTAAAAGCTTAAACAAGTCAGATTACCAATTCTATCGCAATTGTGCAAAGCTAGCAATTTACGTAATAGTTATCAACTAACGTATTACCTGACGGCGACACATCAAAGATTACGATCTTGTTGAATAAATTAGTTCGCGTCGTTACGAAGCGTGCCTCCGTTTATGTTTACGTACTCATTGTCGTGAATATTAAGTTGGGGTTTCATAATTACTATGATGCTCTTTGTAAACTGTTTGGCTTTCGAGAAATTGGGCAGTTTATAGAAGAAGGAATAGTGCGCAATTTGGCATATACAAACTCTAGCGGGGCAACGCAAGCGAGATCTCAGTTTGAGGCGAAATAATACTAGTTGTAAAGGCGTTTTTGTAAAAATGAAATTCTTGTTTTGTGGTAACAATAATAATATCTACTTACATAATGTTGATTATAATAATTAATCAGAAGCGGCTTTGTTATGTCTTTCTATGGCTATTAGACACTGGAAAAATTGTAAGCTGCAATATAATTATGATTACTAAATTAATTGTAACGCTTGGGGTGATTGATCGAGAAGGTTACATCCGCAAGTAATTATACTACAGTGTTTTCTATGCCACTACTAAATTAGGAAATGGGGTTTTCATGGAAAACAGGGCCATTCACCTCAATGTTTTATTTTAAAGAGTATAAGTAAAAACGAAAACTCTATCTGCAATTTTGCCAATTTAGAATAGTAGCAGTAATAAAGGTTCTTGGAAAATCCTCTAAGATATGGTTTTTGTGAAAATAAACACATTTTTACTTTTACTCTTACTTCTAAAAGAACTCATTCGGGGAAGTACTAGCGATGTTTCGCGTTTCTGTGTCTCGGTTTGTAGGGTATGGCCGATGATTACAGGCACATGAGATGCGCAGTGCAATGCATCACAGGACACGTCGTCAATGGATGTGCTCAGTAAGGCAATGCATCGTTGTAGGTAGTGGTTACCACTTAGCATCAGGTGGGCCATCAGCTTGTACCAGAGTTGTATTAACAGGTTGTTATTTTGACACAGGGTGACCGAGCAAATTCATAGTTAGTTTTGATTTACACAATCGTTTCGCGGTAAAACATTTAGGTATAGTTACTTACTAGTATAGAATTATTATGATCTGTGGTATAGTGTACCCTTTTATCCTTTTATTGCTTCATAATATTACCTACAAAGGATAAACAAACCATCTCCTAAGTCTCCATGCTCGATCGGATAATGCGACAGTGACATAGCGATTCCATTGCTTACCGAAAATCCAACGTCGATTTCATAAAGTGCGTGTCACCATCTCGACTGCGTAGATCTAACCAAACCTTTTAAAATAATATGAATCTTATTAAAACGCCTGAAAGGTATCTTCTTGAATGACTAGAAGAATCTCAAAACTGCAAAAAAATATTGCGTCTGTGTGTAAAATTTTTAACGTTGCAGCTAAAATGTTTAAAAACTATTTCGTAGGTAATGACTTGAAATCTTTTGTTCAGACCTTATAATATTTAGTTGATACAAACATACATGAACACAATCACTATACAAAAAGCTTCTAACCTCTCCAAGATGCTATTAGCTTACCTACCTACACGTAAGCCAACCCTTATGATTTGTAAGCTTATTTTTATGTAATGTAGACACACAATTTTGATTTGCAAAGATATCTTACTCGAAACTCATAAGCACAAAAGGTAAAAATATATAAATCTTCTAACAAAATGAAAATGCTCCATAAAGAAGACTAATGCCGCGAACACATTAGTGAACGAGAAATTTTCGCGCTAAACAGGATGAGTGTAAATATATCGTAATCTTCATCAATCTCCCTAAACCCTGCAATAAAATATAACGGCAACGCATAAATGTGCGCAATCAAACCGTAAATTATCAATTCAAAGCAATACTATAATGTAGCATGGAGTAATATTATGTATTCAACAAAACATTAGGTACCTACATACAACGGTATAGAGCTGAAATTTAAATGGGTTGTCATAAGTTGGTAGATTACGGTTTTCACACAGCCACCGGTTATCCACGTACTTATTTTGGAAAGGACACTCTTTTTGACGGCTAAATCCAGAGAGTATAATTACAAGAAAATATTAAAATTTAGCTTTCTTAGATGCTTGCTTTTTAAAGCCAGCGGTTATTACCATAGCTTAATGTTATTCGAGGAATAGTATTTGGGAGGTTTTCCATTACTGGTGATTAATAATCACAGCTAATGGATGTCGTGTGTGCCGCATCGCTATAGGTAGGTATTATGTCATGGCACAGTGACACTATGGATTTTATGTCGAGCAATTCATTAGGCGTTTTACTCATAGTTGTGTTATGAACGTTTTATTTTAATTGGTCATTATAATTTATGCATTACATTTTTACATTGCAATTACATTTTTGTTTTCATTCTTTCATATTATGTACTAAAACAAATACCTACCTATCTATGAGCATCATAAGCTCAAGAAATGTCTTCCCCATTTTTTTGACTCTATATATTATTTTTATCCTTTATTTCATGATAATATCACCTGTCCCATTTCTACTTCAAATTCTATTCCCGAATGTTTAATGACTGACGCACGTTATAAATCAATTTTACTTTAGTGAAGATTTATGAGAAAACATTAAAATAAGCACATAAATGGCTGTAATTAGGCTAATAAAGATTTTAGCACACGTGCGATAAAGATTATCTATAGACTGAAGTCATTTGAAAAGAGATTTAGAAACCTACGCACTTTATTTAATGGTCTTGTGGTCTTTTGGAGACTTGGGATCCGTCCATCTCTAAGCTAAGTTACATAAAAAGGTTTCCGTCTTTGTTTTACAAATGTACAAAATATGCATATAATTGTAGTAACTTTTATCAAAAATTTGTATACTATATCTTTGGTAACTACGAGCAAATAAATAAAACACAAAAAAAAAATCCACAATATAATATTTGGCTTAGAGCCTAGACACATAAAACTGTGTCAATATTTATACTTTCTAAACATTTACGCCATCACACTCATACTTGCGCTATCAAAGCTATAAGCTATCAAATTTTCCCCTCGAAACGCCTTCAAGAGTTCCTACGAGGAGAGGCAATTTCCTTAAGCTGAATTTCATGAGCAATATACTCGCTGCTTCTTCACATATCACGCTATTTTTGTATCTTGCCACGTTTGTTAAGCTTTCTTATAAAGTAAAGAATATTAAAAATTTAAGATCTTGTCAAATTTAGCAATCAGATTGTCTATGCTTTGCTTTTTTTAGATTTGTTTTGGTTACTCGCATTGTCTTAAAATGTAAGTACTAATTACGACAAGTATATGACGAGTCTCTTCAAGATATCTTTAGTGCTAAACGGTAAAAAATATTTCATAAAAATGTTGCCAATTATTGTGCATGGAAATCTGCTATGGTTTTTTTGCAGAGACTAAAGATATTTAGTTAGTCGGATATTTACCTCTATACATCTAGTTAGATGAACACTTGACTGGTAAGTAACTCCACAATCTCATTCCGACCGAAAATTCTCATTGACCGAAAAGTACTATAAGTGTTAACCAGCTCGGCACGTATTGACCATTTCCTTTCTGTAGATAAGGCCGACTAGGCTGGGAGGATGTTATAGGCGGTAGGCAAGCATACACCATCTAAACCATACATACCTGCAAGCATACCCCTAGCATTGCAGCGTCCTTTTTCTAACGCATAAATAAAACGTGGCTTCATCATCTAGATTAGATGCATAGATCTAGCTAAGTGGTAAGTGATGGCTTCAATTTGAACTAAGAACCTTAACTTTTACAAGCTCTTCGTATCTCCATAATCAGCTTGATCATGACGCACCAAGAGGAATTCAAGTTATGCTATAAATATAAAACTTAAAGTGCGATTAGTGTTGTCGGTAAAAATTAGCCGGACCCAGATAATGCAATAGTTCCTAAACTGGTACAAAATGATTACATTTTGACAGAACGACATAACAAATAATATCTCGCGGTGCGCATATTAGGCCCGCAGGCTTGACTTGGCAACAACATAAAACTTAGGTCACCTCTACCCAATCTAGAGCGCAACCTTCGTGTTATAACTCGGTTTTAGTCACGTATATCCATTTAACTTTTTAGTAGGTACCCGACTTTGTAATAAAACAATTGCTTATTATGCCTGTAATTTGATGTTTTAGCAACCAATGAAATAAACCATTATTTTAAGCCCTAACTCAAGAAAAACATAGTAGGATTTATTCACAAAGAAAATTACAACTAATACAGTATTTACAATATTGACAAAGTACACATGAAACAGTTGAGCTATCTACAAACCGTTGCAAACGATTTATAGATAGCTCAATATTACTGAATGTAATCATGCAAAATTGCAAAGCTTCACGTTCTGACCTAAAATGTCCTCACTTTCCTATTTTACAGAATTGACTGTCATAAAACTAATTACAAAACAAGTTTCTGCTCTGTATATCCAAAAGGTTATCCGTCTTTTTTATTTTCTTCATCACATCACTATTTGTGGCACTGATTTGATGGAATCTTGCTGCAGGATCATGGTTCGTTAACTTTCATCTCCAGTAACTGAGTTATGTAAGTGAGGGGGGACGGAACACCAAATCAGCTCTTTTAGGCAGAAAATCTTGAAGATATAGGCTATAGCGCGATGTTGCTGTGCAAAAATTGGCATATATTATGTACTTACAAAATTCAAATGAATTGTTTCTAAAGCGAAAGTTTGTGTTGTAAATCACTGTAGTTTTGTAGCAGGTGTCTCCGCCCAAATGGGGCATACCTATCTCTAAAAACGGTGCAATTTATGTCTTGACAGCTTTATACTCTGCTGTACTGTGTTTAAGAAAAACTGTGGTGTGGTTTTCTGAAAAACTTTTAAAGTCTTTATTTAATTATTTATTCTTCTTTATTATATACAAAAACAAGACAAATAAAAGACAGAAATAGATAACATCTGCAAATTCGAGCTTAACCATAAAAAGAGTTTTCTTACAGCAAACCTTTGAGGCTAGAGGTGACTATCGAGGTAGGTCCTAAAATTGATTTCGGTGTGCAGTTAAAAAACTTATGGCCACGGCAACTGACATTTTGGTTTACATCGAAATGTAAACGGATAACTGTAGGCACTGAGGCTGTATCCTGCGGGCTCAGGATGCGCACCGCGAGATATTTGTCATGTCGTTCTGTCAAAATGTAAGCATTTTGTACCAGTTAAGGAACTATTGCATTATCTGTGGAATGTTGTCGAGAAACTGCGCCTTTGAATTTTCAACTTTTGACATTTCTGCATGACTATTATCTCGTCTTCGGAGAGGTACGACGACTAAGAAGTGTCAAAAGTGTACATTATGGCGCGTATTGTCGACACCATTAGGTACCACAGATAATGCAATAGTTCCTAAAGTGGTACAAAATGCTTACATTTTGACAGAACGACATGACAAATATCTCACGATGCGCATCTT
This sequence comes from Eulithis testata, assembly GCA_947507515.1. Taxonomy (NCBI): domain Eukaryota; kingdom Metazoa; phylum Arthropoda; class Insecta; order Lepidoptera; family Geometridae; genus Eulithis; species Eulithis testata. The sequence goes on along the minus strand of OX382199.1, from coordinate 5,522,625 downwards.
AGGCCCGCTGGTCGCTAAGTGCATTTACAGCCTTAAATAAAAGTTCGAAGCTAGCGAATCCAAATCTATGAGTAGACTAGGACTATGTCTGATAAAGTTTTGAAAGATTTATGTAATAAGCGCAATTTATTTAGAACTTGCATACATTAATATACACATTCTTGTTTTCACTTATCGAAGAGTGCTATCTAAATGCCTGAAACTGCCAATAGCGACTTACTAACAATAGAGAACACACAGATATAAGCATACACAAGCGACGCCGATGCAGGCCAAGTCGGCATTCACAAAAATGGGTCACTACTCATTGACGCCGCAGCCTTATGCATGTATAATATACCAACACTTTTATAAAGATTTCCTTTCATCGTATCTTTTAAGTTATCTCCTTATTTATGATGCTCATATTAAGAACAACCCAGGGGTGGTTTATTAATTTTGCGCCCGAGTGGTACACTCTACTTTTCATCACCAACTATGAGAAAATAAAAGGCGCCTCATATTTTATTGTAATATTATTATTTAATAAAACATATATAGTAACAACTAAAATGAAAATAAATAGTATCTATAATGAAAACCACTTATTTCTTATGTTTTCTATTCGTTCGATTTCTTTGGCGCTGAACACTAAGATGTTCCAAATTCAAAAAGTGCGCGGCAAAGTACTTATTTAAATAAGTGCGCCGGAATGAACTTTGCCGCGCACTTATTGTTTCTTATAGAAAACACCACCTTTGGGTGCACATAAAGGCGAACCAAGTCGCTCTTTTCGAATAGGTGTGATGAAAAATATATTTTTGGCTCGGGCGAAGTACTTTGAATCCCTCGCTACGTTCAGGATTCTACTAAAGAATCCCTCGCTACGCTCGGGATTCTACTCTAGAATCCTTCACTTCGCTCTGGATTCAAAAAATCGCCCTCGCCGTAAAAATATAATTTTGCTCCCTATACAATCTACTATTGTTACATCGCTTGTAGTTTTGATGTTCGAACAAAAAAAATTAGTTTATTTTTTTGCAGGGAAATGTCTCTTGGAAATTTTTGAAAGTGTGGTTTAGCCCCCATTTTGAGTTTGCATGCACAATCTCACACTAAAACTCGATTAAATCAAGGTTTGTTATATATTCTCTAAGGTCTACATGTAATCCAATTACTTCAAGATTGTAGCGATCTAGTATTACGGCAGCCAAGCACGCAGTCAAACTCGTCTTGCCTTCGCTATTATAACACACCTTTACTTTCATGGCCTTACTTATGATCGCTGAATAGGCTGAAAAATTATTATTAGTTATGTACGATTACACAGTGGAACGAGATAGATATAGCTCTACCAGCTTCTACCAGAGACAAGTTGACATTTTACAAATTGCTGGATAGAACAAAAAGCTATTCAAAATGTATGGAAACGAACGACATTTTTAAATAAAAACTGTGTTCATTCTTTCTTATACATTTTTTACACTGTCTATTCTCTAGCAACTGTGTTTCGTTCTGTCCAAAAAGTTGGCAAATCGATCTTTCAGTTTCGCAAACAACATCATTTCATACCAATTTTTTTGTAACTCTTTCCCATCCCTCGCATCCAATTATAGGAACAATATGTTCCTCTTTAGTGCTGTTCCTAAAAATAAACGCGATCTGAGCCACGGGTGGGTCCCATATTTCAGAAGTTCCCATTTGGGATGAATCTAAATCTCCCTATCGTTGGCTCTCGGCCCAGCTTGGTTGCACAAGAATGCCGTATCCTTTTAGACTTTATTTCAAAGCATAAAAGCTTATATTAAATCACTTTTATTAAGGTCACTGCACTGTGACCTTTTGAAGACAAGCTTGATTTAAGGACATTGAGCGTTATGAATGACAACACCATTTTATGTTTTTCATGCCTTTGATGCAAGGTTAAAACGATTGAAAACGGGCTTATACATACATTGTTGGACCAACTTAAGGTGCAGGCGCTAGTATTTTAGCGTTTCCTTTAAGTTTTCTGTCATTGACATTGACACGTCATCGAATAGAATTCGGAGTTATGATATTTTTTTTAGTTAAATTATGTAGCACTTTATTTTTAATAGTTTTTCTTGTGTTATTGTGAATATTGTTGTTTAATGGAATTTTAATTAATTGATCGAGTGAGCGAAGCGAACGAGATCTTAATGACAACTTGGACAAAAATGCTTTGCAATTTGTATGTTTGTATGTTTGTTCGTCGATATCTTTTGAACCGCTTATCCGATCTTCACAGAAATTGGTAGGTATTATACGGATATTACTCTTAAGTTTTACTGGTTTGAAAAATAAAGTAAATCGGTCAAGGGGTTGGAAGGTTATGAGGTTCAAAGGAAGTAAAAAAAATAAAGTCGTACCAAAATATTAAGTGGGGTGTCTCATATGATAGGGATTTGTTTAGACATTTTAAAACCGTTTTTATTTTTATTCTAGGTCTAATAGTTTTTGAGTTGTTGTAAAAATTATAAAATTGGCAAACCCAGTATAACGTGAGCTACCATTTCTTGGAGTTTCAGTAATTTTATAGTTCAAGTAAGACTGGTACTTAGCTAGACGGCGATTTCGAAGGGATTTGCAAAGTTTATTACAACCATTGGTGAATAAAAATTGATGGGTTTCATTAACCTCTGACCATCACGAGATCTCAGTTCTGGGCGAACTACTAGTAATACTTGAGGTCGTAAAATAAAGTGTGAAAGGGAAAATCCACCATTTTGCTAAAACAAACGACTAACGAATATAATTTTTGTAATGTCTCACTTGACACTGGCAAAATTGTCTATCAAAATGACGGACAGAGGCCATAAGTAGAAGAAGAAAATTTTCGGCCGTTTTGCTAATGGAAGTACTTACTATACCTATCCTGTGCTACTGAAACCTTCTGCAACTACTTACAATATGAAAAAGAGGTTACCTATATCATTTAAAATTTTCTGATATAAAACAAAGTGCAAAGCATAATAGATAACTTTTATGAACTGCTGAGCATTTTATAACAAACGTTAAGTGCTTTTTTGATTCTACTAACCTACTGAACACCGCTCCCAAACGCAATTGGCGACAACAATAATAAATAATTAAAATTAATGTCGTCACGAAGGACCCAGTGAAATCGCAAGCCTTTATATCAATGTGAAATAATAGTAACAACGCCCAAAGGAACACTATATCTAAGTAATTTATATTAATAGGCTTAGATTTACATTAGTTTTGCTCGAGTTAATGTTTGGGGACCAGTTCTAGTAACCAGTAGTAGGTACTGGTAATTCATAAGCAGTGTTTGAATTATTTTATTAATTTCAGTACTATTGATTCAAAAATATGTACCTACATTACGGGTGCTTTCACTAACACCAACACGATCTACACTACGCATGATATCGTCATATCGACCTTATGTCAAACGTTTAGTACACTTCACGCTTACACTGTGTCGGCGGCGAGGAAGAAACCCTTGGCTTAGTCAGCTCCGCACGTATTGACCTTGTCTTTCTTGTGGATATAGCTAACTAGGCTGAGAGGATGGTATAGGTGCTGGGCAAGCCTACTCCATCTAAACATTTTCCCAGGCACTACAGTGTCCCGTAAGTGTAGGCATAGGTGGCCTCCTGACGCTGTTTATATCATCTTCGAAGATGTAAAGGCCTATTATTATTATATTATTATATTATTATTGACACATAGGTATCGTGTCGGTATCGGCTAGTACACAAACGCCCTATGTCGTCCAGCTCTATCGTTCAATAAAATATTTTTATACCTAGTATACCTAGTGGTAAATAAACAATTTTGACAGTTTTTTTGGCAGAAAAACAAAATCTCATTCGCATGAAATTGCACTGTAAAATAATTATGTAGATTAAATTCTCTAGCCTCCATCCCGCGTAATCTCCCCACTATTTTCCACCATCTACTTAATTAACAAGGTTATTTTGAGTGCTTCGTACTGGGATTAGTCCGAGCGAGAATTTCAACACGTCACTGGAATTTACACTCAACAAAATTAAAAACTTATTTGTACAATACATTTTATTTAAATTTTTCCGTTTCATGTATTTTATCAACAATTTAGTTCCCATAGTAAAAGCTTTACTTAGTTTTGGATGTACATAAAAAAAATGTGTAAAGTCTATGAATGTTTTTTTTTAATTGATGTACGTTTGCCACTTGGAGGCTATGTCAAGCGGTGAGTTTGTCAAACTGATAATTTTGGAACTACTTACTTCCTACATGTGACTTTCAAAAGTACTTTAGGTTTTTGTACTATTAGCTAAATAGGTTCATTTTCAGTGCAGTACTTCAGTATAGAGATATACTAGGTATATAAGACCTCTACCGAAGTTTTTGGAGTAGTCTTTGCTATATCATAAAATAAACGCTACCATCGCTATCATAACATTAATTACATGTTTTCTATGGTAACATTAGTCTAGGCAACAAACGACCAACTTTTTAAAAACCAGTCAATTAGCGTAAGTAATTACTGTGAACAAGAGCCGCTTTGAATAATGCCAGTAATTTTGCAGCATCTTGTGAAATAATCCAAGAATTATTACGTCAGTACGAAATAAACATTTTCAACAACCAACATAATGAGAGCTCGAGTATGGCGGAAATTGGGTGTTCAAACAGTTCAACTAATTAAGGCTTGTTACGAACAGGGCTTAAATTATTTTGGTAATGATGATGATCAGTTAACAGTAAGTACCTACTTAATTAACTCTATTTTTGCTAAGAAACGTCTAGAGAGTATTAAACATAAGCACTTGCATACAATCTTTATCCAGTTTCAAACAGTCATGTTTTTTTGGTTATATAAGTACTATAGTCTTATACGCAATGTCTGCATTGCAGTTGGGAGTCACCTAAAGTCATAGGAATATTTGGCTCAACTCTGAAACCCAATTCTTCGATGTTTTTTTCCGTGATCAGTACAATTCTGATTCACCCACAGGTTGTTCCCATCGAGCCCACCGGCAGACCCACTGGAGAGCCAGATGAAAAAAAAAATCCCACCGTGCCTACTCATTTGCATAGTGAGCTCGTTGGGATTTCGCCCACCAGTGAGCCCGTACAATTATTATACACACACGTCACAAGAAATCCTCATGAAAGTTAAGACTGTGTCACGTCGTCTGAAGTAATCTTAAATTGCGTAACATCGTTTGACATTGCGTCTCAGCTTGTCACATGCGACATGTAACCCGAGATCGTTGTGAATTATCTTTTGATGTTGTATCTCAAACGCTCAAAATTAAAACCCAAGCGTCCGATGTACCTTGCTTGAAATAAATCCTTTGAAGAAATTGTAAAGAATATCTTTTAAATGTGAAAAGTGTGACAGTAGGTACACTCAAAGAGGATATTTAACTGAGTGCATTTTGACTGTATAAAACTCCTTAATTTAGCAACTTTGACGTATATCGTATTTACGCTCGTCAGTAGAGTCCATCATACACTACGGTTTTACACTCTAGCTCTTCAAAATGTTCGATTAAGAAACAGTAGTGTATAAAAAAAAAATGTGATCACGCCTTTGTTCCGTTCCCATTTCAGAACGCCATCGCCAATGCAAAGTCCATTGGTATACCAATCGTCCTTAATAGTCCAAATATCGTTGAATGAAAGCAATGATTTCAACGAAGGCAGATCATCCAGTGACGTTCGGGTAGGTAGTGCAATGACATCTAATTATGTATGTAGCGTACCTACATGTCATTGTGTAAACAATACGCATGCAATTAGCTATGTCCACATTGTGCATTTTCATCTTCAACTTGCGTTTGACGCTTTCAATAATTGAATGCGTTAATGAAAGCAACACCACTAGTTCAGTCGTAGTTTCTTCTATCTATTGGAAACATGTGCGACGAGAATATTTTACTTGGTGGAATATATGCAGCTTACTTGGTTATAAGAAATTCCATAAAAAAACAACCAAGAAAAAGTTTTGGATACGAGGTTATTATAATAATCGAAGTAGTTATTTTGATTCCAAAGTTGTGGAAAGCTTCTGTAATCTTTAATAAATATTAATGTAAATCTTTTTCTCCGTCCGCCCTCTTGTTGTTGAACGCTATAAGGCACCAAAATCCACCCGAGCCGGAAAACGGGAATCACAGCGCGCGCTTCGCTTTCAACTCTCATCGCGCATGCACTAAGGGCATGCCTCACGTGCGCTGTTGACTTGCGCTATGACGCATGCCCCTATTGAACAAAAAAATGCACAGTGTGGACATAGCTAATGAATAATATGTAACACCCTTTGTAATTAAATAATGTTTACGCTTAGAAGCTAAACTTTCAGTACAGTAGTCGCTACCGGTAATCTTATTAGATAGGACGCCTACGTTTTTACAGTTAATTAAGTCGTGTGATTTCCCACCTAGCCATAGTTGTATCGTGTGTGAAATAATAACTTTTATTACTGAATCAATTCAATGTTTTAATTTCTGAATCATAAACTCTCGTTAGACATAACTATTATACAAAAAAGGCCCTCGTTAAATGTACAATCGCGTACATACATTTAGGACAGTGTACGAATCGTATTATTGATGGAAGTTTTTGGCGAACAAAGGTTTTAGAAACTCTGCCAAGTGTACCGTTACAGCAATTCTTCAATACACCAATATCGTCAAAATATTCAGCTCAAGGATAACGCCATTTTATATTCCGTGTATGTACTTAGATTCTCGGGATTGCCTTGTCACGTCCAAGCACATCGCGCACGTTTTGTCATATTTCCTGTACATTCCGAAGGAAATTTCATTTTTCGTGTAACATTGGAATGTTTCTCATATAGACTTATAAATAAGATAGGTATGATCGCATAATCTGACTCGTGTGGACGCTGAAACGTTCATGATAAATGTAACTTACACAAAATACCTAAACTATAAATAATGTTACTTGAGTTGATATTTACTTAAATCACGAACTTATGCTCACGTTGGCAGATATTTTACTTTAATCGGTATGACGCCAAAATGACGTCGACAACTCGAATCACCAGTGGGTGAAACGAGTTTTCGGTTGAGATATGACAATATCATCCCTATTAGATTAAAATCCATGCCGAACTGAGCCTTAGGCCCAGAGTCTATAATAACTGACGAAACCGATTATAAAAGAAACTAAAAAAACCCAAGAAAATTAATACAATTTTATATGGTGAAGCTGTCCTTTTGTTAAAAAGTCTAGTAACTGTAAAAGTTTATTTACCAAAAGAACATTTAACCCTCAACCGGCACAGAGGCTTGACAAAAAACTGTTCAGACGAAAGTCATGAGAGAACGTTAATTACGCTTTTCTTTAGGGTTTTATGTAGCAGTGTGAATTGCGCACTAAAAGCCGGTTTCGCTGCGCCAACATACATTTAGTGAGACAATGCGATATAAGTCAGCCCAACTGTTGGAACCTTTGGAAGCAGGTACGAAATTATTGTTTTGCATCATTTGCATATTTTATTTTTATGTATAGAGATTACTGGTTGTGTTTGCCAATTTAAATACTTACCTCCTATTCTAGAAATACTCTAATTTAATGAAAATTTGATCTAAATGAAAGTTTATTCTTTTTCAAACGAGTGAGAATATAAAAATAAACCTAAGTTATTTTTATTGTCATAATCCTCACTAGCCAGGATAGTGGGGAAAACGCCAACAATTTTTTGAAGATTGTAATAATCCCTACTGGTGGGGACAACTTAGTAGAGATTATGACAATAAACATTTGTAAATTACTTACTGCACTGGTGTAGGTCGAAAAGACAAGTGGTTATAAACCAACGTTTGTTTTTTGCTTTAGGCTTGGTATGCTTTTTTTCATACCAAGCCAAGCAAGACGCCACATTTGGCTAACACATCTCCGTATCACAAAAAGAACGGTGGATTGTTTGAACTTTAAACCCGACTCTACAACTTTTGGGACATTATAAAAATTCTGGTTTATTACTGTGTTGATGAATTCAAGCATAAACAGTTTGTTCAACTTTCTGTCTCCATCCAGAGAAGTAATAAAGGCAGGCCCGCAGAGTTTTCGTTCACAAACATACCTCGGCCTTTGCGTAGCCAAAGTTATAATGAGTTGCGATGCTGTTTGTTTAATAAACATGCCTTCGTGACTTGACAAAAATTATTAGTATAGTTGACATGCCAGTAACTTGTGCAGTGCAATTAATATTTTAAAGAAACTACCTGCACTATTTGGCTGAATAAGGCTCGGATTTCTCATAAAGAAATTGTTACTCAAGCAAAGATTTGAGTAGAAATTCTTATACAAAACTCTATGCTTGAGTCTGGATCAGTATTTGAGCACTGAATGGGAATACGGGCCTAAGTATTTGAATAAAATACTTTTCATAAACCACGACTGTCAGTAGACAGTCTTGGGTAAAGTTTTATAGACAGACCCTTAACAAAACATACCAGGGGTTCATGAACTCTTTTAAAGTCAAACAGAAGTGTGTTCCTATTCCGTTGTCTTTATAGATACAGAAATCTTGTGTTAGGTCGCTTTTGTTACTCATTTGTATTTATGGACATGTTACATCCAACGAGATGAATAAAAGATTGTCTTAGGATCCTAGGATATTTTGTAGTAGATTGTCGCTGAACTATTAAATATTTACTCAAGCGTAAAGATTCGGAATGATCCTATTACGAAATAAATGCTATAGCAGCCAATGGAGTAGGAATATCACAGAATGAATAATACAACTAAGTACAATAAAAATATACCAGTGACAAAAACGTGATGCACTGGTCAGTGTCTGTTTAAAGATATCTCTACGCTGGCATTCTGTTTCCTACGAAGATACCCTGGAGATTAACTTAATGTAACTAGTTTTGCTGACTCTTTGTGTATCTTTGTCGCGAAGAAAGATTGTTTATGGATTAAACCCCGCAAGGAATACAGCAATGCAGTCGTTTCTGCAATAAAATGTGGAACTGTAAATTCCAGTGATGAAAACTCGTTTTGTGATATTGCATCGTGATAAATATTTCAGTTTAGTTTGAAAGTTTCAACTAAATTGAATTTTACATTGAATGATTCAGTTATGTTTGATGAGAGTGAGTTAATAAATTTTATTTATTCGTAACAGAATTTGATATGCCCACTCGAATTTGGTACTCAAACTTTATGAAGCAAAATTACGAATAACTACATCCCTTATTTCAGCGGTAAAGTGACTGCAAATTTAATCACACACACTACTAAATGCATTAACTATCTGAGTCAAGATTTGATTCCGAAACGTTGCTTGAGTGTCGAATATTTACGTAAAGTTCAGTCAAGTTTTAACGATATTCAAGCAACGAAATCTAATAATCCAATTAATAAAAATATAGTTCTTTTGGAATAAGAACCTAATTCGAGTCTCGATTTATGTCTGAATCTGTGCTCAGTTAATGTGAGTTCGGCTCAGTGCTTGAGCAATTGATGAGCATACGGGCCTTAGTATTAGATACCATCTCGACTCACTTGGTCGAACTACCACGACGCCGGCAAGTTTCGCTTCGCTCAAAGAGCAAAAGTATTGAAGTACATAAACAAAGCGACCAGAGGGCAACAATAACATTAATCTTCAACTTTTACTGTATTTAGGAGATAAGATAATCTAAACAGTGTACTAGGGTTCTTTTGTTTAACTTGTCTCCTATCAGTAGGTACACGACTCCAGAAAACTTTAAGAGCGTTGGATTAAAATAGCAGAAATTTACAAATTATTTATCTTTCAGATTGTTGTAGTTTATTAGAATACTTTATCTCAAGCTTATTTAACTTCAGAACATAAAATGGAAGTCAAAGGTTGGCTTTGTGTTAGTTAATTATTTAAAATCTGCCAGCGTTTTGCTAAAATACTTCGCTATGTGGGCGTATTTACTTGCCTCTGAATATACTCTCAGAGGAACCTTACAATTCTGTGTAAATCTAACCGCCTACCATCCTTATTAATTTACCATTTTAGAGTGGGCAAGAAACACCACAAAAGTATGGCGATATAACTACAAAAAGATTACTAGGTAGATCTTTCTCCTATAGTTACTTTAATATTATTACTTTTTTTTTTTAAATAACTTGCTGTACCTACCTACTTTATGTTAAGTTATACAAGTTTGTCTGTTTTCAGTGACCACAGAAAAGAGGGGACTCTTCTAACACAGGTTAGATTAACTTAAAAGAAGAGATCCCAACCCTATTAGTTAAAAAACTTGTATTTAACAATAAAAACTATATTTTTTTATTTTGATTTGATTTTGAAAAAGATTACTAAAAATTGATAAAAATTTACTTTTATCAATTTCTATTTAAATCTAAGCATGATCAGTATTATATGATCTGTGGCATGATCTAGCCGTTTTTTGTAATAATAATGTTAATAAAATTTAAAAGATCAACACCAGTTTTTAAATGCCTTATGTAAGTATTTAAAAAAGTAACAGGTGTTCTCATAAAACATCCTTTCTCACTGAATATATACATGTCTACTAGTTTATGATCTAAGTAAGTGGAGCGTCAACAACACCAAACTCTACGATAGCTAATGAATAATCTTACTAAATAAATAAGCCTACGATCATCTGCATTAAACCTAGCCCATCATAAATTCACTTAGTTGCCTCAGGATCATAAACTTTTCAACAAGACAAACTTACAGTGTTACGATGCAAATTAGTTCCGTAACTTGCGGCCTGTTTTAAATCTTCCCTCTTTTGCGCCAAGACGTGACAGTTTGGTCCTTCTTGATCGTGAAATTGGTGAATCTATACTGGGTCTCCCAGAACTAGTATGCTATCCCTTAGAGGAGCGACTTTCGACACGAATAACAAGTTCTAAAATTTTTATGAATTCAAAAATTTTCATTGAATTAGCGTTGCCAAAAATAAAATGTTAAGTATAAAATGAAAAAAAAAAGAACTCCGGAAATTTTACGCCTCTAGCTGTTCATTTTCATGGTCTCAATCACCCTGTTCAGGCTTAACATACTAGTTCCGGGACACCCTGTATAAAGTATTTTTTCTTAGATCGTCATTAACTAAAGGTGTTCTTACATGAACCAGTTTTAGCTCCATTTTGGACAATTTAGGTGACAGTATAAAACACAAAGTACTTTAGTGCGATGCTTTGTACTGGGACAATTTTTTTTTACAAATAAACAATCACTAACGTTTTTTAAGTTCTTAGCTTCGTCACTGCCGCCACAATGAGTGACTAAACTGTGAGTTTTACTCGAAATCAATACACAACAAACTAAAACCACCTAAAACACAAATAACTAATCAGAGACCAGCAATTTTATAGTCGCAGATCCGTCAGTGATATGAGCTGTCACGCGACGTCTTGCCGTAAAACTGAACCAATTTTTTGATACCAATCTTGGGTTTTCTTGTTTAGTATCAAATTTACAGTACTGAAACATTATTTAAAAAATCCAAAAATTCTGTCGGGTATTGCATTATTTCACCACTTGTTTGAAGGAGCCCTTAATTGTAAATCTTGGAGAATGGTTATGTAACAGATATCGATTTATGATTTTTTATAAACTAATAATTTATGTTTAAAAATCTGACAGGAGAATCTGATTTCAATTTAATAAGCCTTCATCATCAAATGATGATGATAATAGCATTTCATTGGGACTGTTCCGTTGATCGTAAAGACCACAGAAAAGCAAAATACGCAATGTCGTGTACGTGGATGACGTGTTTTTTTCCAGTTACACTTATTTAACTGCCAAACTACTGAATGTAATAAGCACTTTATAGATGCCCTGCCAAGTAATACAGTTGGATTTTTGCCTGGTTATTTCCAGAAATGCAGAAAAAATCTGCAAAGTCAGAATTTATAAAATTCCAATATCATTTGGTTAAAATACATCAGAATCAGAATGCTTCGTTTACGTTCTTGGGTGACTCATAAAACATTTTTATCGACAATATGAAACTTACTTTTATGGTCTGTTTATACGACTGCTTTGAAAAATAGGTTGTACTCGTATTAGCGGATGTCGGTGGCTATTGATTTTGTATTTTATTTATTTGCAGATTTTTGCTCTATTGACATAGTGGGCTCGTTGGGATTTTTTTTCCAACAGGCCTACTGATGGGTCGGCCAATGAACTCGATGAGAACAAAATCCATGAAAAGATGTCTTTAGTTTCGAAATTCAGGACACCTTTTCAAAGTTACTTCTAAACTTACTTCTATACTATTATAAAACTGTAAAAAACCCAAAAACTAAAATTAAAGACATGGATAAACTAAATATGCAGATCTACTAAATAAACGATTCTGATTCCTTAAATCGACTTTGTCAGTTAATCTGTTTGTTTGTTCGCGGATCACGCCTAAAGTACTGGACCAATTTCAATGAAACATACCATTCGGAAGCCCTTTTCCGGATTGAAACGTAGGCTATATTTTATTGAAATGAAAGACGTGGATTCTTAGATACAGCTTGACCTCTCTAAACCAAAAGCGGCCTTTGGAACGAGGTTCATCGTATGCTGGTTGACAGATATTTTGGTGGAAAGTTTCGCACGTGTACAAAGTCGCGGGTATCAGCTAGTTCATAAATAAACATAGTGTCAATATTGATTAACTAATATTGACTACCGCTTTAGTGACTCACCACCTCAAAATACTAATATTTTCATTCCATTCCATTTCGCGGAATACGTATCGTGCTGAAATATATTTTTTTATATTTTGTCATTTATTTATTATTTCGGGTTTATCATACATACATATAATAAAAGGCCTTTACATCTATTGAAGATGATTTATACAGCGTCAGGAGGCAACCTACGCCTGATGGGACGATGTATAAATGGAGTAGGGTTGCCCAGCACCTATACCATCCTCACAGCCTAGTCAGAGTAGTCAGCCATATCCACAGAAAAGACAAGTTCAATACGTGCGAAGCTGACTAAGCCACGGGTTTCCTCACGATGTTTTCCTACACCGTTAAGCTCGTGTTAATGCGCATATAAATTTTCTCGAAACTCGAGGTCCCATCCCCGCTCGGCCAACATGGCTCTAGCATTCATTCATCACTTTATACTGAAGATTTTTTCTTCACATTTACAAAATTGTATTTAATTTTGTGAACGAATAATATTTTTACTAAAATAATTAACCCTTAGCACGCAAATCGAATAAACTAAAAAGCAGACATCCACTCTCTCACTCAAATTCGAACTTTAGTCAAAGGTTATTGTTTGTATGTAGGCATGTTCTACTCCTTTGATCTCTAACCACTCGGTGGGTAGTGAACCGAATCGTGTCAATAGCCTTCTGAGGCCCCCTAGTGATACTCGATAGGCATTGAGCTTGCCCGTCATATGGTAGCAACGTTTGTGTTTTCAGTTGTTTCTTTGGAAAAGTTTAGCAATTTTGCGGCTTTGTGAAGTTCCACGTCTGATCATATCAGCGTGTTTTTATAACCTTATACTAGCTTCCGCCCGCGACTTCGTTTGCGTCCCATTGGATTCCGTTAATTTTCCGGGGTAAAAAGTATCCTATGTTACTTTTAATACCTTCAAAAATATGTGTAGAAAGTTTCATGATGATCGATTAAGTAGTTTTCGCGTGAAAGAAACAAAATTACATTCACATTTATAATATTAGTGGGATTGTGTTATGCGTAACTCCTCGCGGTTTTATTGAATTTTTATCTATACTTCGATTATTTTTAGAATGCGAATTTAACCTTGCTAACCTCTGTAGATGATATTTTGTAACACCAAAGTAAAATATCGACCTGTCTTGAAAAAAAAACCTTTGGATTTTCTAGTCAAAATTATGTAAATGTAAATATGCACACCGGCAGTTATATAGCGAAGCTTTCATACGACGAAGCTTAGGTAACGTTCTTCACAAGTAGGTATTGTTCAATTATTTCCTGTGAATAAGGCTGAATTGATAAATATGAAAGGGTATACTTACTTAGCAAGCGTATTTGATCCTAATTCAAGCGTTACAAAGCCCTAATCGTACAAAATGTTGTATATTTTAATTTGAAACCGAAGTATGGTGACTGGAATTGAGAGGTGATCACGAAGTCTGACAGTCGCCGCGTTTCGTATCTATACTATTATAAAACTGTACAAAAGCCAAAAACTAAAATTAAAGATATGGATAAACTAAGTATGCAGATCTACTAAATAAACGATTCTGATACCGAAAATCGAGTTTGTCTGTTTGTCTGTTTGTTTGTTCGCGGATCAAGGCTACTGAACCAATTCCAATGAAACTTATACCATTCGGAAGCCTTTTTTCTGGATTGAAACATAGGCTATATTTTATTGAAATGAAAGACGTGGATTCTAAGATACAGCTTGACCTCTCTAAACCAAAAGCCGCCTTTGACACGAGGTTCATCGTATACTGGTTGACAGATATTTTGGCGGAAAGTTTCGCACGCGTACGAAGTCGCGGGTATCAGATGGTACTTAATATATTCGAGTCGTATCACACGTCAACTCCCAGTTCGTCCGACAAACGTTGTAGCGTCACCACGCAGTGTATTTCGGATACGTTAGTACGATACATCTGCGATTGTCACATTTATTTGTAATCAAGGCATTGTGCATAGTATTATATAATCTGTGGCATTGTAATAAAGATTACACACGATTACACACCCTTACACGTCCCATAGTTACACTTCAAAGAATAGACGTCAGAACAAGAGGCGACACATCGACCGACATAGCGGGCGCACAATACAATTCTCACACAGACGCTTTTGTACAACACGTCGCTCGTCCCTTTCAGGTCAGTCCCAGTAATGTGTTAAACAAATAAATGTAAACGGCTTTGTTTGTAAAAAACGGAATCGTGTTACTATATCATTTTCGTGTTGAGATATGTCTTTTAGTAGGGTCAAAATTGAAATACAGTTAATCCGTAATAAAGCATGTAAGTCAATGTTATTCTATAGCACAAGGTGTGTTATGCATAGTTGCTGCATTACCTAAAGTGTACTATGACAAAGGTTGTGAAAAAGTGTGTTCGCCTTCAGATTGGAAAATGTTTCATGTGCTCTAGGTGTTTGTCTGCGTGAAGTAATTTATAAATAATATTAATAACAGATGATAGATGATTTTTAATTTACGAAAAGGCACAAAATAAAATATTAGGTACATGACTCAACCACTATGGTAAATTATTATTTTGTTATGTATTCGGAATATTTCATCATGGAAATGGTAACTTATATATAAATTTTTAAAACTACAGTCCAAAAACAATTTTTTGCATTAATTAAAATGAAGAAATATTTGAAATGAAGAATTGAAAATGTAAAATAATGTTGTTTTTTTTTGTTTCAGATGTGATGCCAAAAGTTCAACCTGCTAAAAAGCCGAAAAGGCCTTTTGACAAAAAATGTCGCATAAAAACTTCTTTGTAAGCCAAATGATGCGGCCTCCAAAGAGTTTCGAGTAAAAATTTGAAAAAAGAAGATTGAAGATGTCGGTAAACGCCAGTGTTGGATGAATAAAAGAGGAAAAATGGCCAGCAAAGGTTTTGGCGGCGGGGCGATTGGTGTTTTTCTTGCTGTGGCTTTTAGCATCACATGCCCGGAATATGGTAAGTGCTACATTATGTTTTACCATTACTTTATCAGCGAAGTGTACCGTATTTTGCGGTAGTATGCATGCATACCCTTAGTGCATAACAATTTTTTGTTGTGTTAGCACTAGATTATTGGCCAACTTTGATAGTTCTTTTTGTATCTGACAGCGTCAAAGCTTAGGATAGCACAAAATTATTTCATAGGCAAGTAGAACCAGTAAATCTCAGATAAAGTTACTCTCTACATAATATCGACTATTCTGCCAAGGAACACCCCAAATAAACATGTTTAATTATCAATAATGATAATAAATAAATACTCTTGGACATTTTACACAACGCTCTCTCTCAAACTAAGCAAAGCTTGTACTATGGAAACTAGATTGCCGATAGAATACTTTGACAGGTGTCATGGCTCAGTCGGTAGTAGCTCTGCCTTCCGTGCTGTGGGTCGTGGGTTCGATCCCCACCGAGAACAAACATTTGTGTGTAGCAAACATACATGTTTGTTCTGTGTCTGATCGTTACTATGTATTATAAGTATGTATTTACAAAAAAAATGTATGTATGTATTCTATCAGCCATCTAGTTTCCATCGTACAAGCTTTGCTTAGTTTGGGACTAGAAGGCGTTGTGTTAAGTGTCCGTGAATATTTATTTATTAATTTATATACATTTTTTTTTTCGTAAATGCATAGTTATCATACATAGTAGTAAAGGACATTTAGTCCCAAACTCTTTAACCTATTTGAACAAAACGTTTTAGAAGCTATACAAACTTAAAAGTACTTCATAGCTCACCCACGTCGTCCGTTCACAAAGACCTGCCTCGCAAAATTATCGTGTTAAATTCAAAATGTCAGGTCTCCTGCAACCTCAAGCGAGGTTAGCTCGATAACCACAACAAAACAATGGTGATTGGACAATTGTTCAGAATTAGCTTGTTATGAAGCGTACTTTTTCAATGGCTGTATTTTTTATTTAAATCAAAATAATTTATTATGAATTTTACATGTAAACTTGTATGTACACATGTAAAATTGAAATTAAGCTCACATACAATGTAAACAGCTAGTTTTTGAGAATTTACCAATAGAGCACAGATACACACGGAACACATACTTTTATATTTATTGAAATCAAATACAAATACAAAATAGTTTATTTGCTCAAAACGAGGTACATAAAATAAAGACACCATGTACAAGTTAGTACTACAAGTAGTTATAATACCTACTACCTAGGTTAGATTTGAGTCTAATGTCGGTAATAGGCACACAATTAGGCAGGTAGGCAGATAGGCAGGCAGCCACCAAACAGCAGGCATTCGAAATATACGAAATCATTGGTTGCTGTAACATTGTAACAAAATAAAATACGACAGTGACTGATGGATATTATACTAGGCCATCAGCTTCGAGTGACATGAAATAAGTAATAACTAACTGTAAAACGTTTTATGTATTTTTCATCATATTTAGAAAAAAAAATAAGCTAAGAGTTGATAATGTAGCAAACACATAATTTGGCTTTATAAATCGTATTATTCAATTTTCTAAGTCGCGGTAACATGCAGCATAAAAAATGTTATTACTGTCAGAGTTTCTGGGACAATTTACTCTTTTGTGTCGGTATCCGCCCAAGTTTACTTTGTTGGCAACAAATACACTATTGAATAAAATATTAAACTGTTTGACCGCGCAACCGCGCCGACTCTAGATCCAGTCTCCCCATAGATTGTTAACTCCAGCTCAGAATATAGTACCAATCTTCACAAAATGTTTACGATAAAAAAATTTACTAATGAAAACAGCGTTTTTAATATGGCGATAATTTAAAATAACATTGAAAGACACGAGGTTAAAAAAATTGTAAAGACTATAACCGCTTGGATAAAATGGGATCTACCGTAATATCTTTCTAAGAAACTGTACGTAGCTCACGTAGAGAATCTTCTATGGATCATGTGATACTTTTGAAGCTCGAAAAGTAATCCCTATATGTTCCAAATACCTAACTTCAGAGGCCTTTTTTATTGAACGTGGATAAAGTGTGTATTCTCGCACGTGTATCGGATTAGCTTTCTTTGCACACTCAGTAAAGGACTCTTTTTGAGTGTAATGTGTTATCGATGGCATTTTTTTTAATGCGGGATCAAATAAGATCCGAATTCGTGCGGCTTCGAGCTTGAAATAGCTATAGTAAATCTAACTTCGTAAGAACCCATCTTTGGTGATTTTAATGGTGCACTTAGGCTTACTTTACGGTTTGACCTGAATTCGTAACGCACCTAATTAGCCTGGTCTTGAGTAGGTATGTACATAAATGTTGTGGGAGTATTTATTATCATGCCTCAAGGGATGACTTTGTGTCTCCAGTAACTCTGATATAATACTTGTTAGCCAGATGAATGGTATTATTCATATTATTGGTCTTTTAAACCTCCTCTAGCTAAAATTGCCTCTAGCCGCTCTTAAATGACAGGTGATTATGAACAGGACCCAAATAGTTAAAAAGAAAATACATAATGCATAACATTTTAACATAAAATCATTAGGTTTGAGTGAAGCTTTAATACTATGTAGATAAGTATGTACTTTAAGCGAAATAAACTGAAGCTTCTTGAGTTTATATTTTATTTATACAAAACAAAAAACCTCATTTGTGCAACGCTTTGAGAAAAGAACCCTTGAGCGGATTTAAAAAATTATTTTCCATCCAATGAACTCGCTTTCGGGTTGATAAAACAGAGTGCAGACTATTTGAAGAACACTAAAGTAAAACTGTCACGTCTCGTCTAAAATTATTAGTGCAATATTTTTTCGGAGCTACTCGCCTTTTTAAATAAATTAGTATTTACTCTTCCATTTTACAGCTAAAAGGCATAGAGTTTACTTCTCATGAAGTAACGAATAATAAATTGCCCAGATCGCTTCTGTATCAAAGGTTTTTTTGCGTTTCATAATGCTAATACACCAAAGTTTGTAATTAAATTTACCCAAAACTAGAACAACTTCAATCACGCCACTTATGAGTTGAAACTTTTCAAATTATTGTTCGTATAATAATTTAAGATAATTGTCGGCACCAGCAAGAACTTTTAGAGCTCTCGAATTGTCGCCGTTACTATAGAGTGAATTAATTTACAAATAACAACATGCACAGATCATAGCAACGAGTCAGTTCCATAGCTGTAAAAAGCTTAGTTTGGGTACCTAGTTATACCGTGTTTTGTCTTTTCCGTTGACAAGCAGTTAAGTTCAATTGAAAGAGACAAAACACGGTGTAATATTTCAAGCTCACATTGAACTTATTGTTAACACGGTGAACTTCCACACAGAGGCTAACGTAATGATCATAATAAACAATATCGACAAGAATAGCTACAGGGTGTGCTCATCCAAAGAAAAGCTTTTCTATTTTTGGCATATCGCCCGTCAAATTGTTCGGCAATATTGATGGAAGGTAAAACCTTTTATGACTTTGAAGTTACATTTTGCCGAAAACGTAGGTACGATTGGGTTTTAAATCTGTCTAGTGTTTTGACGTGTTGGCAGCTCTATTCGGTTAGGGTTTCGCTTCGGGTCTAAACGAATCCAGGTTATAACTGACTGGATATGAAAAATGTTTTATACCTTAACCTGCCTTGCATTTTTTTTATAGAATTCTTACACAAAAGTATTATAAGTATTTTAAAGGTATCTAGACAAGATTTTTCTTTCGATCACGTGTCTGTGGAGAAAAAGAACGTTTTATACGATGTGTAAAAAGAGTGCAATACTAAAACATACTGTATACAAACTAACTCGATACATTCGATCTGTATTTGAAAACAAAATTAAATCTCGATATCGTACACCAAAACAAAACTTCGCTCTGATTGAAGAAAAACAAAAACGTAACTCACCTATTGAAGATAAACAAAGAATGTAGGCCGAATAAACCCTATCACAGTCGCCTTTGCCAAAACTCGATCGAACCTCCTGTTGTATATACTCTGTCCCTTTCACCCACATTCAGTTCTATCTACGCGTGAGAGAGACTGAGTTATTTAACTACAATAGTACGTACTCAAACACTTGCCCATGATAGCTAAGGAATTCGTTTCGCTATCAATTTGCGTGATGAAAACATTCATTTTCTATCAAGTGGTACCGTGTTGGTGAAGCTGGGGAATGTTGGTATTTGGTAGTGTGTTAATTTACCGTCGTGTTTATCAGTAAAGAGTTTTATTAGAGAAGATATACTTACAAAATTAAATTAATTTTTTTAAAATATGTCTTTATTCTTCAGATGCGAGCTTCAGACTACATACATAAGCAAAATGTTTATGAAATCTTAATATATTTTTGGATTACTTTTAATTGTACTGGTGCAGTTTTTTGTAATTTTTAGAAATTATGTACTATAGTAAAAAAAAAACATTTCACATTCATTGTCATCCATGTTAGACAATTAGACAACCCCACTAAACTCATGGTACCTACACTACACTACTTACTACACACTACTAAGAAACGAAGAGACACGTTCAAACGTTAAGTTTTTTGGTAACATGCTCATCAAGAAGTAAATACATTTCATAAAATACGAAGATTTTACAAAGATTTTATGTACTAAAGAAAATATCTTATTATAACCCGATTTTAATCCATTTGTAGTTAATTTACACTAATTCCTGCAACCGAGCTCGTTTGAACGCTTAAAACTCATTAGTAGCTTTCTATAGCGAAGCTTTTCAAGCGATACCAATCCTTAGCACGTTAGAAATAAGATAAAAATTAGCTAGACCTTGTTTAATTACTTTGCCAGCATAACACTATTTTGCTAGCAGTAGAGGTTTTTGTAAGTATATTCGCTAGTCAACTTTCAATAGTAATTTTTGAAAAGCTGTATGTTTTTACTTCAAGGAATAGTTATGATATTTTTGCGCACGTGCTTTTGTATCAGATATTTCACACAGCGCCATCTAGTCCTAAATTAAGGAGACATTCGCGTTCACTATCGTTGTGATTTATCTTGTGATTTCACAAGGCCTGTCGAGCTTCGGCCATTGTCTTGGGACAGGTGAGGCCTGATTAGATAATGTCCTTGCGCGACGCCTTTTGCTAGAGCTTGTGACATGCAATCACAGCGTGCAATACTCTTTAACTAAACCGTTTTTTTTTATAAAGTTCTTAGATGTAAAATAACCTGTTAGTTTTCTTACTCAGTCCATAACTTTAAAAAATAAAAATAACTGAATTTTATTTAAGTATAGAAAAAATCAATTCGCCTTTCACTGAGTGAAATTATGCAAACTAATAATGCAATTAAAATATTACTTATATTAAATCAAAGAATATAAAACTGTCTATCAAACACTATTCGTTTTAGTTAACTAGCATTTATAGTTTGCAAGATATTGAAGTTTTTATAGAAAACCTGGAATTTTTTCTCTCGACTGCAGTTGCATTTCATGAAAATTAGTGTAATAATTTGCCTTACCGCATATTAAGAGAACTTGGCTGTACACGAACGTTCCTTAGTTATTAGTGACATGACCAACTAAGTAGGTCACAAATACTATGCCAACTCGCAAACTTAAGCAATTTTAGTTTAAGCAACTCCTTTGTGCTTTGCTGAAGTTATGAGCGTAGGTTCGCAATGCAACAGAAATTAACAGTGAATGTGATAGATAGAACTATTAGCTTTGTAACTATATCATATTTTTAGCGCATGCTACGCCGTAGAGCCTAGGGTCTACGGCGTAGTATGTGCTACGAGTATGATGCTTGGTACGCAACGATTGTCTAAGTCTTCTTTTGTTTAAAGGTTTATTAAACAAATAACATTAAGCAAACAAGAAAAAGTAATTTGATAAGTACATGTACCATAGTAACTGTAATCTTTTAGAGCATTTAAACTTTAGTAGCTCTATATTTTAAGCCACATTTGTTTGAACACTGTGTAAGCTTTGAAACATTTAAAAGAAATATTTCTGACAGAATAACTGGCCCGTCTTTCAGTATAGTCCTTTCAACAAAACAAATTGTACGAGTTGTGTACCCAAGCATGAAAATGAAACGTTTTCAGCACTCGAGTGCCAAAAGAAAATAAGAATTCATGATGTGTTTGCATTGTACATAATACGCGCACAAATCTAAAATTTTATTTACCAGGCGTAATGATGAAACCATTGCGCATTTTCATAAAATTATTATTCATGAGTTCACAAAATGTGTTCAGCCGAATATGAAACACTGAGAGGTAGGTATATTAACGCTACAGTACATAATTATTATAATAAATGTTAACGACTGCTTTCTATTTGATTCTCTTTTTAATTTTAATGAAAAACCTAATTAACATTTCGGAATGTTATATGCCTTCTTATCCAAATTACTATTATGAATAAAATAAATATTATTATTTACGGACATTTCTACGTCCTCTAGTGCCAAACAAAGTACAACTTCTACTATGGAAACTAGATTTTTTCGTAAATACATATATGCATACTTGTAAAATATAGTAACACCACACAAATGTTCTCAGTGGGGATCGAAGTTACGACTCATAGCACAATGCACAGTATGGAAGAACAATGATAGTTGTGAACGCTCCTTCACAAAATTCGGTTAATATTACCACAATGTCTGGTCACTTTTATTTGGGTCTGATGATATTGCAGAGTCTAAATTGATGTGTCGGAAGAATGAGACAACATAAAATTTTACACGCAGGTAGCGTACAAAACCCGATCTCGATTTAAAAGACTACAAAATGTGCAAAAAAACAACTTCTGAAAATTTTATGGATTCTTCAGATCATGCTTTTTGAATGATTACTTAAAAAACATGCGAAACATAATGCTGCGGTATTTTCTTATTTTTGAATATACAGTTTTAAAATCAATATGTTCATTCATTCGACGCATACAGCGAGACCAGATTGCAACAACCCTATAAATATTATAGTATTTATTAAGAAAAAGGCTCATAAAAATAAAATTAATCAAAACAGCCACAGGTCAAGCAGTAGACTCTCGTAATCCAGACTGTGCAGTGTTAAAGTACAGTTTTATGGTGGCTTTTACACCCTAAACGTTTTAGTTTGGGTATTTTTCCATCGTCACGCTTCAGGCCAGTCAGTTAGGACAACCGTGAAATTGGTTTCGTAAAATTCCGATGTCGATATCGCTTGACACTACTTGCACTGGCCACCACTACTGTGAAAAGATTTTGTTCATTATTTTTTTGTAAGAGAAACATTATTTTTGAGTCTGCATAAAGTAGAGATAAAAATATATATAGGTTTGGATTCAAATAATAACAAGATCATAATGGTACGGCAACTAGGTAATTGAAGGTTCTTCCTATCGAAGAAAGTCATAATTTTATTACTCGCTAGCATAAAGCAAAAAGGTGTTTCAAACTATTTTAAACGAATAAAACAACTTTAATAAAGTATCTTTATGATTCCATAAACTTGAAATTTTACTAGTCCATAAACGTTCTGCTTTATTCAGTCTTTCTCATATTTATTGACTCATATCCCGAGTATGCGCAGTGAAATTTCAAATAATTTCCAATCCTAAAAGGCCTTTGATCTAAAATTCGAGTCATCACAAAGATACGGAGTGAATAACGAAAACATATCTTGCCCCAGGCTCTCTACAGGGCCTACTCAAATTTCATATTCGCTAACGATTGGTGGGCGTATTATACAAGTTGGCCTTGGAATTCCGCTGATTCGGTTGCTTTTTCTGCTATAATTACATGTACAAAATATGTATTTCTTTTTCTGTTGCGCTTTTTATTTTAATCATTATAATTATTATGATTTTTGTATACCTTTTTGCTGTAGGAATTGTTGTTCCATGAAAACTGTATAAAATAATGAGATACAATAGTCTCTAAAACAAGTAGCTCAAATTATTTAGGACAGTGGTAAAAGGCAGAAGAATAACATGAGTGTAATGGCCCTTCATAATGTAGCATAATGAATTATTCACCACTACACTAAACTGTCGGCTTTTATGTCGCAGGCTTTTGTTTACCAAGTTGTATATATAATTCATGTAGATAAATTATTAAATGGCAACCAAAAATGGTTAACCTTACATTTGTAGTTATTTTCAGATAATCAGTGTTTTTTGACACTCAATTTATATTTTGAACTATTTAGGCACGTCGTGATAGAAGATAACAATAGTGTTTATTGTGTCAACCTTACAATGATGTGGGGAAGTTGTGAACTGGGTTTCATTAGTTTTCAGGTGAAGTATCTTTGATATTTTTTTATTACAAATAAATGCTTCCAACATTTCCAAAAGAACTATGAGAACTAGGTGTTGCAAAATTACACATCAGTTTGGCTTCAGCCACTACGAATATCTATAAAATATTTTTGACTAAAAACGGGATATTTCCTGATGTGAGGTTGTTTTCGCCATGATCTTGACTTATGATAAAATTATGTTCATGATAGCGTCAAAAATTATATAATAATAATATAACATACCTACTATGCTACTAGTAATAACATAAATTACTAGTAAGATAGTTGTGTATGTGTATGTCATATAGATCAAAATAAATTTATTTTCTTTCTATCAAAAACAAATCACTTTGCCAATAATTTGTAATTCAAAACAGACAAAAGCGCCAACACAGGAAGGTGGTCTCGCTAAACTCTACATCTTGAAAGAAGGAAAACTTTTTGATTGCTTTAAGTTTATGTAACAGCTTTGCAATAAACAGATTTAGTTGGATAAACAACCTTTTAAACGGATAACTGTACTTAAGTTTGTCTTTCCTTGTTATGAGTAATTCTTGATTGGATTAGGGTTGGAGTTTGGAAATTTCATGGTGTTTTGATTGCTTATGCCTTTTCAATGTCAATAAACCCTATAATCAATTAAACTGGAATAAGTATAACCTGTTTTATGTTAAGTATAATCGTGTAACCTGTTTACAAGCTATTTTGGAATACTTGACATATTAATAATAAATAAATAAATATTCATGAACATTTCACACGACGCCCTCTAGTTTCAAACTGAGCAAAGCTTGCACTATGGGAACTAGATTGCTGATAGAATACTTAAATTATTTTTTGTATGTACATAGAAACACAGAAATAACATCTATGTTTGCTAAACACAAATATTTGATCTCCATTGATCTTCTAATTTACTTTGACAGCTTGTATTTTTATTAACTTCCATAGGTAGGTACGTCGTTAGTTTCATATTTTAGAAAGTAACATTTTTATTTTGGTTTCTCCTTCGCATTTATATTTTATTTTTGTTAGTTTACATTGCAATAGTGTGGAAGGATAAAGAAAACGGCACAAACAAAATTGTATTCCTGTCTTAACCAAACTGTGCTTAGCACAAGTTGTAAACGTAATAAAATTCGTGAGTTGAAGTCAAATAAACATCGATATTATTGGCTTTGTATAAATATGTTGGCGACAAGTCATTTCATGCAATAAAAGATAAAAAAAAATCACCTGTGGGGTTATTAATAATTGCCAAAAAAAGATAGTAAGACAAATTTTCAAAAATGTTTTAGGACTGAAATCTAGAAACTAAAAAGTAAAAATTGTATCCTAAAAGTAGTATTTAGATAAAAAATTATGATTAATGCCAATTTAAAAAAAATGTTATTCTGAATAAGTGGTGCTGTCTCATTAAATTCACTTTGAACTTTTTATACATTTGTTGAATGTATGCGCCATACTTGCCAGTATTTTGGCAAAGTTAGAAAGCAGTGCTAAAGGAACTATGCGGACGACGTAATCTAACTTATGTATTACGTATATTGCGTTCTCGCCACAATCCGACCAAGCGCTGTCTGGGCATTTCTGGCAAGATTTATAGCAACGACTCTTTCCTAATATTGTTTACTTCAGTAATGGTCAGTTTTATTCTAGCTATCCATCGACGGCTTTTATTTTATTCCCCTTTTCGTTTTGGATCACTGGCTGTTTAATGCTCTGAGGTACTGCTAAAGTGATACAAATTGCCTTACTGATTTATAACATACTGCTATGGTAAACTACTAAATGTATAATTATTTTCTGAATGATTATTGGGTACTTTGATTTATTGTAAGGTGAAAAAATGGTGTGCCTACACTGCTGCCGTTAGCCATGCCCAATCGCCACTAAATATAGGATGTAAAATAAATTAAATTCGACATAAATGAAATAAATACACTTAGAAAGGAAACCAACGAAAAATAGAAACATAGCTTCGTGTTGTGAGGTAAGAATGAAGTCAAAATACACAAAATACAAAATAGATACAACATTTGCTGCTCCGTGACTCAAATTGCATATCATATCCAGTATTTTATATAACCAATAATTATCACAATTTTGAATTCTCTAATTTGCACTTCAACTAAAGATTGAACTATTAGACCACCGTCACATCACCGATCTATCATAAGTTTTAGCAATATATGATATAGAAAGAACTTTCCATACTCAGCTCAAGGAAATAAATATAGGTCTGTCACTTCAATCTCTGAAAGTGTACCAAATAAAAGAGCCACGGAAAACATTGCACAGAACAAACAGACAGAGGCAGTATAAAAATATGTAGGCCATAGAAAGAAAACCTTGTTTGTGTGAAAGCATTATTGGTTGCTACCAAATCAGGGCAGAGTCATTGCGCCATCTGCATTGCGTATTTTCGGAGCAGCTTACACTCATATTTCAAATGTTTTGTGCTACCAAATTTATTGCGGGGTTTACTTGTGCTTCGGGAGGAACGAATTGTGAGATCATTATAATTTGAATTTTCCAAATACTGATTGGTCCTACTACAAAGCTACGTTGTGACTATTTACTTTTAATTATTGCGTACAATGATTGTATTGATTATTTACTCTTATAATTGGATACCAAAATACAGAAATAAAAGAGGAACACCACCGCCCACAATTTATTCAAATAAAAGCATAAGCTCTGTCCAATCTGGTTAAAATAGACAATGTAATGATCATACATCAACTATTCGCCCCAGGTTCAGTTTATCTTGTTCGATGCCAAGAAAACATTAAGTAAAAAACTCTAAAATTACCCTTGTAAAAGATCCCCTGGTAAAATTTACAAAGCTCGGAAGTTTCGAAAGAAAATCACAAACTTACAACCTCTCAACATAATCGCATATACATACTCGCTTCCCTATTCCTGGGGCAAAAATATGATAGGGTATGGCTATAAAATTTCCCCAACCTTCGTGTGCCTCCGGGTCGGTTCTTATCCATGTTTTGTTCATTCGATCCGTACTTTCCGGCCATTTTGTGATATTCAATAGCACAAACAATAACATGTAATGCCCTTATATCCATAACTTTGAAGAGCTATCTTTGATTAAAAATGTGGCCCATCGGCTTGTTACATCATTTAATTGTCAAAAAAATAGTCTAAAAAATACTTTTACAATTTCAGTTCTACTACTATAATACTAAATAACTATAATAAATATAATAATCAAAGATATATCTTTGATTATTAAATCAAAGATATATTATCTTTGATTATTTCTTACGACGCCCTCTAGTTCCAAACTAGGCAGAGCTTATAAAAGTAAAAAACATAGTAAAATCAAAGGCTTAATTAAAATACTTAATTTAGTTATTTTTAGCCGTTTATTCCAGCACATCGATAATCTTTTTTTTTCCTCCATACGCTATTATAATATTAGTCAGAATAATAAAAATGTGCTAAGTTTGAGTTTGAGTAAATTATTATTGCCATCGCAACTTTCGCTAAACGGTCGAATAATTACAAGTTAAATCACATAAGTGCATTGATTAAATAAAGAAACTTGAGAAAGTTTAACATTTTCTGTTCTTTGATTAAAATAATTGGTTATTTACCTTGCAATGTTGGTTTTCATTAATAAGAAAGGCACTCAAATATCACTTCAGTGTAAGACTAAAGAGAAGGCACTACTGAGTACATTCACTTCACCTCATCATACTCGTTAACCTGTAAATAATAAACAACAACTAGAAAAACAATTTTGAGTTGAATTTGACAATTTACGATTAATAATATCTCCCTGTCTACTAGTTTATATGATCTGTAACTCTGTATAACATCAACGTCAAAAGATATGAGTTGCTCTTACAACGGTACCTTCAAAATAGAACAGCTCTTGGCCATTAAAACAACATTACACTACTTAACGTTAATGTGTGCTAGTGTGAGTGTGGCCCTTGAGGCACTTGGCTTAGAACCGACTACAAAACAAATATTATATTTGAGTGGGCACTAAAACGTTGGGGAATGTTTGGCGACGGCCTCGAACCCCGTATCAGTAACGCTGGTATTACAAAACTGTGTTATCAAAGATTTTTTTCGTGTTAAAGCTTTTAGCGCAAGTGCTTACTTTCAGCGTTTTTTTGCAGCACCTTTTTTGGGGCTTTCAAATTATCGGCCATTTTCTTTAGAGCCTTTTGCAGATAGTAATAAAATTAAGCTATGTTTTTAGGTTGAACTTGAAATTGGAATACAAACGTACATTACACAAGGTTACTATAATCAGAACATGCTTTATGAATCCAAAAATACGAGTGGTAAAATTTTATTTGCTCGCAAAACATTGTTCTAGAGAAATAACGAAAAAATATATATGTATTTTCCACAAATACATAACAATAAACACATTAAAGGTAAATTATACTTACATATTACCATCTTAATATATAGGTACCCCACACGCCACTCAATTTCTTCTAATATTTTTATTTTTCGTTTTTACTACCTAATTTTTTATTGAGACTAGCAATTCATTCTATTTTCGAAAACTTATAATTAGCTCGATAATGAGGCTTAATTTAACTTAATTTGTTTATTTTGATTGTTGTTGGTTGTCTAATAAAAATTAAAAAAAATAGTGTAAGAAATAAAATCCACGCTTCAACTTATGCTTCCGTTCAAAATCAAACGTAATTAAAACTAATCTTTTACTATTTGGCAACGTCTGAAACACGTAGCAAATAAAAATAGTTTTTTTACAGAACTGTTCACTAATAATAGGACCGCTGTATGGTTACACTTAAAACTTCGTTAACTAAACTGCCTTTTCCAAAAAAAAAACTACGCAGTTGACCTGAATTTGAGCGAGCCAAACGGGCAACCCCTATCGATTAGTGACACCTTTTTATAGCTAAAACATCAACTGACCCGTCGCTTCAAGTGTTCGTGACGTCAGTCATACTGAAGTGCTCACACACATGATTGGTTTTACCAAGTTTCCACGCGACCGAATCACGATGAACTTGCGTGATGGACTAAGCTCGGCACGAACTCGGAAAATCCGTAAGATTGATAGGTATTCGACAGAAACTGCAAATTCAAGTTTGAACTTAAACTCCAATCACGGTAAATTGATATTGAAGTTGTGGAGTATTTCAAAAGCAGTTAAACGTAGCTGAACCCACAAATTAACTCGAGTACCTAACTCACCCCGAAAAAACTTTTACTTTCTTAGAAGAGAAAATTAACTTCAATACTCAACTGCTCGTGTTTTGTAGTAGAATCTGCTGCAGTCTTGATTAAGTTCCATCTACACCGAACTATTTTGTAAAATTGCTAAGCGAGCTAGTAAATACTGACCACGAAGATGTAGTTTGAGAAGTCTGAAGGAGATATGTGCTTAGATTTCCTTGGATCTGTAGATTAAACTTGTAAGATTGTTGTGGTTGGGGCTGGCTAGTTTCAAGACAGGCGTTCTATAGAGAAATTTGAATATTTATTGGAATAGCTTAGGGGAAGTTAGTGCAACGTTATTGCATGTGGGAATCCTTTAGATTGGAAAATAGGAATTGTATAACAGCAGCGTAAATTGATGCAAGTGTTTACCTTTACGTTCCACCAGCTTAACTAAGTTACTTAGCAGGCACGATAGTAGAAGTTAATAATACCTAAAAAAACTAAACCATTTACAATGTTACTATGCACATCTTTTACACCACTGAGCACAACACTAACATTAACTTTTTAATCCCCACAGTATCATCAGCCCAGAGGGAACTGGGCAAGACCCCAGCAAACTCTTCGGCCACGTCAGCCCCTGCTGCAGATAACGCGATAGCGGGACCTAGGGCGGGGGTGGCAGCAGACTCACCGAGGCCTACGCCCCGCACTGGTCCTTACTTCGACCTGGTGGTCTCGAAGAATGTCACTGCTTTACTGGGCAAGACGGCTTATTTGAACTGCCGGGTTAAGAACTTAGGAAATAAAACGGTGAGTTTTCTTTACCTATAAAGTTTAGCTTCTGAATAATTAATTTTAGTTTGAACCGATACAGCCAGGTCAAGAACTTAAGCAAAATGGTGGACTATTTCTGGATGCAAAAGATACTCTAGAAACATCGTTTGATAAATTCGTTTTATTGGTCTTCGCAGTAGGTAATATGCTGAAAAGTAATACGATACGGAGCTTTCTGCTAACCCGGCTTTGTCTGACAGCCTTTTTTGTGTTTTTTTAGTTCTTTGCTGTCATGTTTTTTTTATTATTTTACATTGTTGCTCACCTTATTTACCCCACAAAATATCACAACACCTTTATTATTGTAAGTAATGTTTTCTTTTCTGTACGTTCAAAAGCTTATAATACGACGGTTTCTCGGAGCTACACAGAAGTCGTGTAAAAAGTACGGAAGTAAAAAAAAATAAAAACAATAACCGCGAAGTAAAAGACTCGAGATCATTTCAAACAAAGTAAGTGTCGCAAAGACTGCAACAAATTCAGCCACTAAGTAAGTAAGAAGTGGCACTCTTTCCAAGAATTTTCGTTTTTGCAACTTCTTCGAAGTTTTACGCTATAATCTAGCTGGAATGGACCTGAAACAAAAAGGTTAAGACAATCTGGTATTTTCATTTAGCTCCGTTGGTTAAGTTTGCGAATAACTGTCGAGTAACGTTATTGTATTTAACCCAACACAGCGAATTGAAATTGTGCAACGGTTTTGGGTTCAAACTTGAAATTGTTTTAAATAAGTGTTCTACAACCTCGACATTGTTACTGATAAAACAGGGATCATTTTAGATTGAGTCGAAGAAAGCTTATAATATGAATGTTGCTCGACTAGTAATTTCGGTAATTTGTCGAGCACTTATACGAATTGGATAAATCTGATATCTTTGATCCATCAGCGGATTTATGAAAGACTGGTATGTAACTAACAGAGATTTCATAATATATTATGATACTACTTTCATAATACTCGAAAGCAAAAATTCTGGGTGATCTATGAAAACTTCAATATCTTAGAAACCATGAATGCTAGCTTTGTGAAATTATGCAAGCTAATTAAAATATTACTTTTATATATTCAAGGAATGTGAAGCTGTCTAAGAAACACAATCTATTTTTAGCCGACTTCAAAAAAGGAGGAGGTTCTCAATTCGGTTGTATTTTCTATACATATACAAATATTATAAAGAGGAAAGGTTTGATTTTTTGTTTGTTTGTATGAATTGAATAGGCTCCGAAACTACTGGACCGATTAAAAAAATTCTTTTACCATTAGAATCCTACATTATCCCTGATGAACATAGGCTATATTTTATCCCGGAATTCCCACGGGAACGGGAATTACGCGGGTGAAACCGCGAGGCGCTGCTAGTATTTTATATTTTTGTTATGTTTGTTACCTCAGAACTCCGTCATTTATGAACCGATTTGAAAAATTCTTTTTTTATCTGAAAAGGTATGCTTCCAGATTGCTCCAATAAAATTTTTATCAAAATCAATTCAGTAGTTTGGCAGTTAAATAAGAATAACTCGAAAAAGCACGTCATTCACTTACACGACACTGCGTATTTGCTTTCCTGTGACGTTTCTGTGGTGTTTACGATCAATAGAACAGTTCCAATGAACTGCTATCATCATCATCATCATTTGATGATGAATGCGTATAGAATTAAAGTCGGTTTTTCCAGTTTTTTAAACTTATAATTTCATATTAATTAAGCTAAAAACTTTAGGGTTTGTAGGATATTCAAGTTTTTGTAATAAAATACCGGGAATTTTTGCTGTGAAGTGTACATTATAATACTACTTATTTAATAACATGAAAATAAATTAAAGTACTTTATTACCAACAAAGATAACGTTTTAAATGTTACGAAACCATTTCGCTTACTTTCCAAGCAAAACGGCATTATTAAAATCACGAACCGGAAATGGCATTAACACAATAAAAACAACATAATAGGACTGTGAAATCTCTGAAAGCTGAAACAAAGCATTTGCCAAAGTCAAAACACTTCACGGCGTTATTAGAGGTCCACTGCACTCATTGTGCAAAATAAACAGCGATTTCGACTCTATTACCCACGGTTTAAGGTTCGTAGTTGATAAGTAAATTCAAGCTCAAGGTATAGTCGGATATAAAAGTCGATGAGCATTATGGGTTGTTTACTGTAATCTAATTGACGGTAAACTGAAATTACATTGTTTTTAGGGGGAATTTGGGAAGCTTATAAAATAAGATAAATCAGAATTGAGTGGTTAGGGCCCAATTATGATATATCTTGGCCATTTATCAATAATAATTATTATATTATTAATAGGTAACATACAAAGGCGAGCTTAACTTTAAAAGAGTTTTCTTACAGCAGACCTTTGAAGCTAGAGAGAGGCTAGAGGAGAGATTTTACTTACTTAACGAACAAACCACAGCGGTTTTAGATATAAACCAATACTTTGTTCTAGACTATGTACAATAAAAGACTATTCTAAAGTTAGTATGTATATATTTAGTATTGCGTGAGGAATGGAGGAAGTTTGTAAGACGAGCCACTGCTCCGACAGGATAACCACTCTGCCAAGAGTGATATTATAATTTTTTTTAATTCCAGAATATTTATTTATAAGTGTAATTGCTTAGGTTTAACAAAAGGCTATAATAATATCCTAGTATATAGCCATGTCGGAGGTCTTAAGGCGGCCTAAAAACTCCGTCACCAGAGTTGGTCATCTTCTTATAATATCTTAGACATAAATATTATACGCTATTATCCACCAGCGAACTCGTTTCCGCTTTCCACTTTCTGCAGTGACTGTACACATACAGACATGGAGCACGCCTAACGAGTTACCCTTATTTCAACAACGAACGTCCAATTTACATAGCGGTGTACCACAAACTCTTCGCTTAAAACGAAACGCAACAATAGTACAATGCAAGTCGCTATTGTGCGCTCAACTTTATAAATAAAGGTCACAGGTAGGTTGCCACATCCCCCACATAAATAACAAGCAGGGGCCGTATTCAGGTTGGAAATTGATACTTACTACTTTTTCTTGCGTGTTTAGACCACAACTTTACACTGCAGGTTCGAATAGTGTTCTATCACTTTTATTTCATTGTCTGTGGTGTTTATATCATCTCTTATACGACACTAACTTGGAAATAAAGAAACCGTCTAAACTTATATTGAACGCCACTCAATCGCGTTTTCTTTCCGAGTTAGTTACCAGATTTTTTGTGTATAAGTAAATGATAAATAAATAACATTATTATGTATCTCTTTGAATTCTAAAGTAGTGGGGTGGTCTCTACTTTCAAGCTGAGCTCGAAGACGAAGTGCTCTTCAAATCTTTGATTGGGACGAAAGGTGCTCCAATCTGGTGGCCGCCGAATAGAACTTACGAAAAATTACTTATCGAAAGTTAATTAAGAAAATACGTTCCTTTTTTAATCAACGTAATTTCTATACAAACAGTGAAAAAACTGATAAAAACATCACAAAACAACCAGTATTAGAAGAGGCCTACAAGGCTTACCCACAGTCACGTATGAAATCTACAAAAAATGATAGAGATATCTTAGACACCAAGCATGTAAGAATGTACCAAGAAAACCGAGAAAATAATGTGCTCGAGCTACTTTAGGAATAAAGTCGTGAACAATGTGATCATATTCATTTTTTTCATTTCAAGAACTAGAAGATAGGCCGTGACACCCTGATTTATGTGTGCGGATGTGCTTTAGTATCTTTCCTCTTTCGTGCTGGCTTTCAAGCCGGTTTTTCCAACTGCTACAGTTAAGTAGTGTATACTTTGTAAGAAATGAAGTATGTGCGAATGCTGTACTTAGTAAAACTATACTCGTAGGTTGTATACTATTTTTAAAAGACTGTATTTTTATTTTTGCTCATTTAAGTCGTTTTTCGAACTCGAGTTTTACTAAGGTTAACGTTACACGATCAGAAAAATGAATAAAAATAAAAGATTGATTCTTCGTATATTATATGTATTAAGGATTTATCAGCATCGTGCGCTCGTAAATATTTAAACTTGTTACCATCAGATGTTAGTACGGACCCTCTAATTATTTTATATTTTGATACGGAATAACAAAGAGATCGCGGTGGTCTACAATTAATCGATCTCAGATGACAATCATTAGTATTGTACTATTGGAATCGACCATCTTATTCAACATCGATAACCTGCCTAATTAACTGTTATTAATTAACGTGTTGTACCATATGCAGGCGATTAGTTTCAATCAATGCGATAAGTTCATCATACTCAGTCTGAAGACGTCCACACATAAATCTATACCGCCAAATTATTTTTCCAGATTTATCTCTGTTTTGGACTTAACCCCTGTCAAAGCTGTCAAATTTATATGTTACGTAATATGAAAAAACCTAGTTAAGTCCAAAACAGACGCGGTTTTTGGCGGTTTTTGTTAGATCCAAGATAAATCTGAAAACATAATTTGGCGGATAAAGTCCTAGAAAAAACGATTTTTATTTGGTCCTCCAATACATGATCGCCATTCGAAAAACTTTATTCTTCATGTATTCTACATTTGACGAGCTATTATATGGCTTGTCTATCGTCACTTACACTTATGTTAATTTATGACAGTATATAAGACCTTTGTGATGCGATGTGATAATAAAAAGTTGTGCATAGCTCCGTCACTTTTTAATAAAAACTATCGTAAAATTATTTTGTCATTTCTTGATAAGTATTTTCCATTGTTTAAGGTACGAGTTGGCAGCGGACGACATGAGGCGGCGGCGGACGATGTGTCGCGGCGACACTACAGGTTTCTATGTATTTCTATGAAATTAGATGCGCCGCGTCGCTAGCTTCGTGTCGCTAACTACGGAGGGAATTTCATAAAAATACATAGAAACCAGTGGTGTCGCTGCGACACGTCGTCCGCCGCCGCCTCATGTCTTCCGCTGCCAACTCGTACCTTTAGTGTTGTTTTGGTAGACAGCAATGTTTTACTCAAAATCGTATAGGGCTGATTCTTTCAAATTTCGAGGTACTAAAAAGAGATAAAATAGTTTTATTTTTACAGTTGAACACACAGTAAAATAATTTATTTTTACAGTTGAACATGCAAGTATCATGGGTGCGACATAGAGATATCCACTTACTAACAGTCGGTCGGTACACCTACACCAGCGACCAAAGGTTTCGGGCCATACATCAGCCACATACTGAAGATTGGACGTTACAAGTAAGATTTTTTTAGTGGTCATATTAACTTTAAAAAGTTTTAGCAACAACATGAAAATAGAGATGATTATATCCCTGCGGGCCTAAAATGCTGCGCACCGCGAGATATTTGTCATGTCGTTCTGTCAAAATATAAGCATTTTGTACCAGTTTAAGAACAATTGCATTATCTGTGGTACCTAATGGTGTCGACAAAACGTGCCTCATTGTACCCTTTTGACACTTTTTAGTCGTCGTCCCTCTCTGAGGACGAGATAATAGTCATGCAGAAATGTCAAAAGTTGAAAATTCAAAGGCGCGGTTTCTCGGCAACATCACCACAGTTAACGCAATAGTTCCTAAACTGGTACAAAATGCTTACCTTTTGACAGAACGACATGACAAATATCTCGCGGTGCGCAGCATTTTAGGCCCGCAGGAGTGAATTCTTTGTCAAACATGACAATAATAATAAGCCGCGGCTTGCAACAATAATCGCAAAAGCCGACTATTGTTTATCACTACAACGAAAGTTTGAAAGAGTTTCACTGGTACTATCAGCGCACCTTCGTGGCCTTGTAGATATTGACCATATTGATATCATGTGTTTGTATTAGACGCTCGACGCGCTTGCAACGCAAAAATGAATTCGCTACTCGTAAGGCTTTTACATTAAAACGTTGCCTTAGCGATCATCCTTTATCGCTGGCAATTGAGACAAATCAAATGAGACCTCACTTATCAAAATCCATCAAGCCGTTTCGGTTACTGGACGGGTCAATAGAACCGACATAATATAGTTCCTAACATTGCCGGCCTTGAGGGCAATCGGATAAAAATAGCGTGTTTGATGTTTCTATGGAACTTAAACCACTCTTGCTTTGATAAATTTATTGATTCAAGACTATAAGCAGTGATCTAAGAACCTAAATTGATTAGGTAATTAGAGACAATAAGAAAAGTGCCAATGGACACATTCTTAGAATAATTTATGTAAAATATAAAAAAATTATGTCAATGTCAAATTACTAATTAGCCTGCCTTTTGGCTAGATCGTAATATAATTAGGGTATAAGTATTATATTAGAACAAGTATGCTAAATAAAAAACAAATAAAAAAAATTGTTTTAAATATTCCACCAGTCATAATAAACCCTATTTCAGTGCCTTTGTTGGAACGCATATTAGTACTAACTTCATACTGAAATGCTTCTTAGTATACGTGATATCAACTTAGGTATAGGTTTCTCAAACTGACTGTTTTAGTAGCTGTATTGGTATAAGGTGCATTGGGGTAATTGCGAAAATGGGTATATTCCGAAAATCCATAAAATCAAGTAACTTAATGCGATATTTTCCTGTTGGCACGAGGATATATAGGACTATCACGGCGATGCCAATCAAGATGGCGTCTAGACAAATGTTGCCAACAGGAAAATATCGCATTATGCTAATAGATTTTATGGATTTTCGGAATATACCCATTTTCGCAATTACCCCAATGCACCTTACAGCAGATTTTTGTTCAGTTGTATTT
The DNA here is from genome assembly GCA_947507515.1 of Eulithis testata. Classification (NCBI taxonomy): domain Eukaryota; kingdom Metazoa; phylum Arthropoda; class Insecta; order Lepidoptera; family Geometridae; genus Eulithis; species Eulithis testata. The sequence continues at coordinate 5,486,010 of OX382199.1, read as the reverse complement.
TGTCAAAGCCTTATTTATATTCCCAAAATCATAAAATCTATTTCCAGTCTCAAGTGAACACTTTTTAGAAACGTTTCATCTTGCATTGGACAAAAGAATCACTGAAACGTAAGTACTAAAACCGAGATTAGTTTAAAAGCGTGCACCAGACCAGAAAATTGAGTTAGACAATGCGTTATAATTTTCTATCCCAGTGGATCAGTATAAAGGTGCGTTCGCAAGGTCGGCTTTCAAGTATACAGAGGGTGTTTTATATGTTAATAGTACTTTAGTATGTCCGGTGTAGGGTTTCTTCTATTTACTAAGTAAGTAAAACCGTGCGGTATGGTATTCAAAATATGTGGAGTTTGATTATGGTTGCACGTAGGTATTTGACAGTTTTTGAGGCGTATTTTGAGCACCCTGATTGTTTATTTTTCGATACCGTCAGAATCTGAAATGTCTACTAACTAATAACTATCACTGCTATTTAGTAAAATAATTATTTTTTTTAAACTGTGACCCATTAAAAAAAACCAAAAAATATTTTAGATCGTGTTCAAAAATTAGACCTGGCTTGCCCCATCCTTTTATACAACGCGTACCGTCGCCGCCTGGGCAAGCGGTGGTGTTTGTAACCTGTCAGTGTACTATTTTGTTGTTGCAGATAAAATACCCGCAGCATAGAGACTCCGGGATCTACGAGTGTCAGATTTCAACCACGCCGCACATGAGCCATTTTATACATTTGAGCGTAGTCGGTGAGTACAAAATATTTAGATCATGCTTCATAACTTTATGCGAGCATATATCTGTCCGCATTGTTCCATTTTATAAAAAAATTAAATGGTTTATACAGACTTAATCTGAAGGGCGTATTTTTAAGACCGTATTCACATTCACTGCTCAAGCATTTTTTTAACATTTTGTGACAGTTTTTGAATGAGAATCTCTACTCCAATCGATGTATCAGTAACGTTCTTTATCAGAATACGAGCCACATCATAATGTTTATTTTTTAAAGTTAATTGCAAAAACTGAAGACTCCTTTGATTTACTAAAACGCAATATGCACATAGATGATACTTATATTAATTATTGCGTACGGAATCAAAAAAGGCCTAAGGTTAAATAATAATAAATATCAGTAAAATATTATTTCTATCATGTCGTAATAAAAATATCCTTCAAATATTTATGTTACTCTTTGTTTAGGTACCTACTCAAAAAACATAGCCACAGTAAATGTAAAAGCCTTCCGTTGCCGGAATATATCGACTTATTCGTGCGACACACGCCCCATCTCCCACAGGATATCAGACGGAAATCAAATCAACCATCGAAGAAATACATTTACATTCAACTTACCAAAGTAAACTCACGGTGACAACTTGGGCCAACAAGACCATTCACTGGTTTCAGTAACATTCTATACTGATAAAAGTATTAGTAACAAGATAATATGTTTCTTCAGATGATTTTGTTTAGCTAAAAAACTTTAGTTGTGGTCTATCGCTTGCTTACATTTGAGATTTCTTTGAGATACAAATGATATTTCGGTCAAAAAGACCAAATATCTGTATCTCCAATGAGTGGTGATGCAATCACATTTGCAAAAAGGATCATATAAAAAGCACTAGGAACCAGGTCGTAGTTTCTTGCCCGTTCTTCAAGGCTCTGGTCGCGAGGAAGTGCCAACTAGATAGAACCACCTAGTTTATAAGACGAAGAAGGCTCTAAATGATTGTGATTTTACTGAATAAATGATTTTCGACTTTGATTTTGACCGTGTCTTAGACGATTACTGCAAATAAACCTGATACTCAAAAATTTAATTTAGAGTACAAATAGCACAAAGAACTGTAAAATATAATGTTACAAAACGACGCTCTATTACACTCTATCTGTAATACTAACAATTAGTAATTTTGACAAAATATGTAGCACAAAATCAACCGATTAAATTAGCTTTACTGCCCAATTTTGGTAATTCTCCTGCACTGTTACATAACAAGGTAAGAGGTAGCTAACTCAATAACGCTGCAAACTTGTATTAGAAGCTGGGTCGAGGCTATTACTTAATATAACTAGGCATGTGCAATAAAACGGGTGAATGCATATCGGTTATTTACAACCCTCTCCTGATTATGAATCTTGCGATAGGATTGCGATCAGCATAGTAATTACACAATCAGTCATAAGGCCACTTATTTAGTAACAATAACAAGCCTTTTGCATTAGATAATAAAATTATGTTATTTTCTGTTCTTTAGGCCCCAAAACAATACTTAATGAAGTAATAATATGTACAGTCTAAGCTATTTTTTTAGCCTAGTCGGCCTTATCCACAGAAAACATACGGTCAATACACGTGGAATCGACTAAGCCGCGGTTTTAGTGTTACCTTTTACCTTTGTCGCAGACCTGCCGCTAGACACGTAATCAGGGGGCCTTATAATGGCCTTGTTTACTCCTCAGAGCTTACACGAATCCGTTTAACGTAGGGTCGTTACAGTTTTGTTTTTCTTACAGGCTCATTGCGTGCGTGCGTGCCTTTAATATGGCCTACTAAATTAACCGACTTACCCAAACACGGTTAACATAAACATTTGGTTAAGTTAACGAACTTTGTGACGCAGGCCTTAGACACACGTCTAACACAAACAGAGATGCTTGACGCTAAATTAAAAGTTAGGACGCCAAAGTAGGTTCCGAGGATTTTTGTGTGTTTGACGTGAACTATAACACTTGAGAAAATTGCGCTCAGGTTCAAGTGGAAAGGTATTTTAAGGTTAAAATTTGTATTTTTACAATACAAAACCACATTTCTATATAAAATTTTAAAAACATCTACAATTTTAGTGATATATGGTTTTCTGAATTTTTTGGTCATCATTCTTTGACCATGATGATGATGATATAGCTAAAACATAAAGGACTAAGAGGTAGACTGCATGAAATCGTTTGTTATAGAGTTACTGTAGAGTTTAAAAACGATAGTCGAATAAACCATAAGAGCGAGTAAAAATGTAAATAGGGTCGAGCAAGATTTGACGCTCCAAATAATTGATTAATTAATGTTCACGTAATTTGCTTTGACTGAAATTAAAATATATAAAAACGGAATCGTTAAACATTTTATAGCTCTTAGCGTCTCAATATTTCTCTGAAATAAAGATGTTTTCTTCTGACTTTTAATATAAGACATTGGTACCACGATTATTTCGTTATAAAATCCACCATGGCATGATTAAATTTTATATTACTTGAATATACGGGCGTTTTGTTCCTAATATTTTTGATAAGCACCTTTTTAGGAGTTTCGTTACATATTTTATGTAGATTATACAAATTAAATGTTAAGATAAAACCTTACAGAATTCTGTTACGAGTCTCCTGCTAACATTTTTGTTTTATGTTGATAAAGAGTTTGTTTGTGGCTATTTACTATGTTTCCTTCTATAAACACAAAATAAACTTCAGAAGAGACTCTTAACGCTTAAGGCTGTATCACACCGGGGCAACACTGTGTGGCATTGCGGCATGCCACAAGGCCGCATGCTACAAAATAAAAAAATTACGCACATTGTGGCAAGAACCGTGCGACATGGCAACACCTTGCGTCATGTGGCAGACTGTGATAATTAACGATGTTGCCTCGGCGTAAAATAGGCTGCCGCGTGCCACTAATGCCGCAAATGCTTTCTATTTGTAACATGCCACAAGGTGCCGTACATCACAATATGTAGCATTCGGCACTGTCGCACGTTGTTGCCCCGCTGTAATACAGCCTTTAGTCTATTGACATCTCATAGCAACAAACACACAGCTTTATTTTAACTAATAGGTTTTTTTAAGTGACGATTTTTAATCGTGTTTAATTCTAAAACAAACAATAATTCAATAACTTTTTAACAGAGCCGACGACAGAAATAATCGGCGGTCCAGACCTCTACATAGATCGGGGCAGTACTATCAACTTGACCTGCGTGGTTCTATACTCGCCGGAACCACCTGCATACATTTTTTGGAACCACAATGACGCTGTAAGTACTCTATTATTCAAGTTTTAAATACAGTAGAAGACAGGATTTACTGACCCCACCTACATGGGATAAAGGTAGGAAGATGATGATGGTGATAAAATAGGAGCACAGTACAATTTTGGCAATGATTTTGAGAGTTTTTTTGCATGTTTATTTAATTATTAGTTTCTGTTCAAATATTAATAGTTGTTGAAAAAAATCATTGTTTTAAACAATGATTTTTTTCGTCCGTCCCGTCAACCGGCGGAAACGCCCCGGGGCGTTTTGCGCGGTCCAAAAACCGGTTTGCGTTCTTTGACGCGTTAACATTCAATTTCGTAGCATATGCTACGGCGGCGTAGCGCACTTCTACACATTTTCGTAGACAAGCGCTACGGATTTGTTCAAGTATATTTTTCTTAATTTTGTAAAAACCTGTTTATTTATTCACACAGATAGCATTCTGAAGACCTATTTTGTTTCATTCTATTTCACCCAAAAGCTATATAATCCGGTTTTTATCGGCAGCTTGAATTTTATTCTCGTAGTTTACTCCAAACATACGAGAGCTAAACTTCACTTTATACCTAGAGAAGGAACACTAAAGACACATGAATTCTAGATGATCACTTAATTGAACGAACAGCTTCATAAACAGTTTAGTCTGATGCTGAAAGGTGGCTTATTTAAGTACCAAGAAAGATCCCTAGACGAGCCACTGCCAAAAGTGATACGCCCAAAAAAATTGATAGTCCTAACCAATAATAATACGAGTAGCATCTTCTTCTTCTTCTTTTCTACCTATATGGCCTCTGTCCGTCATTTCGACTGACAATTTTGCCAGTCAAGTCAAGTCATGTCATTCGTCAAGCCAGCTGTCGTTTGTTTTGAAGCGAAAATGGTGGAATTTTCCCTTGAAAACTAGCATCTTAAAAGACCGATGCAGATTTGACATATACCTTACGATTTCTGAAGTACTTTTATACCTAGTGTAACAATAAAACAATTTTTTTTTACACCTAGATCATAAGCTACGACTCCCCAAGAGGAGGAGTCTCGGTGGTGACCGAGAAGGGAGAAACGACGACCTCTTTCTTGCTCATCCAGCAAGCCAGGCCTTCTGACTCAGGGAACTACCAGTGCAACCCCAGCAACGCCCAAGTGAAGAGCGTTGTGGTGCATGTACTCAATGGTGAGTATTTTCACTCTTGTCATTTTAGTAACTTTTATCTATCATTTACTTCTCCCTGTAGTACAAAGAAAATGGAAATTTACGTTCTTTGAAAGAGGGTCTATTTTGATATGGAATTTGAAAGTGCACTACTTAAGTTTGAGTCTGGAAGCCGACCACTACAAGGTTGACGATATAACAAAAAACACTTTGAGTATCTTATCTTATCTCATTGCAAACCAAAAGTATTTGCCAAAGTGCATCAAATCCTTTGCCAGCTTCAATCTTCTTAAAGAAATCTGCTCGAGTATCATTCTTAAATTTTTTATATATTTAGTGTTTTATTATAAGTAGGTCATGGTCACCGCACCTAGCTAGTGAGTTTTTTTTAATTCGAACCTAATTTATTAGCCTGGAACTGAAACTAGATACTCTAATGTTCTAACTTTTCAAGAAACGCTTTCAGATTTAAATAATATTTTCTGAATATCATCCAGTTAAATCAGTGATTTTCTTAACGAGCTATAAGATTATCTTTGAATAAACTTCCTCGAATACGGAAATAATATTTTTCCCTCTAAAAGAAAGAACAAAAACAATCTGAAAAAAGAATTTTATCATTATAACGATGATAAAAATAAATTAGATAAATGAAACTCTTCGTTAAATGGGTGCGTTAATGCTTAAATTATGTTATAAGTGCTATTTAATTGAGTCGTTTTTTCATTGCGACACAGATATGAAATGTCAGGGTGCCCTTTGTATTTTTCTCTTAACATTTATGATAACCTTATTTTATTTTATAACGTTACAAAGTAATGAGAAAGTACTTAAAGAGGTACCAATAAACATTAAAGTTACATAAAATATGGAAAAATGGATTGAAGGGCGATTTTATTGAAAAGTTATACTTGAATAATAAAAGAAGTTTACTTTAGTTTTTTGATTGCTTAAAATTTAGCTATGGACTTTAAAACTTAACTTTTCGTTGTCTTGATTAGGTTTAATTGATCGTTTATTTTAATAACTGTAAAATAATAGTCGACATGAAATTAGTTTTTTTTAAATAAAGTTACTTTCATGCAAACTTTTTAGTTTTCTTCCAGTTGTCCTTCTCTTCTTAACATTTTCATTTATAATCGTATTGTAAATGTTCTTGTCAAGAGCAGTTTTAATTTTTGCCAAAGAAGCAAATTCCATTTTCCCTTTATCAGGTGAGTACCCGGCGGCAATGCAGCGAGGAGGCCAAGCTTTTGCTCCAACATCGCCGACTCACTGTCTGGTGCTGGCTACGTGTCTCTTCCTGTCACTATCTTGACACCTACCCATGTGCCTCAAACTGTAAATACGATATCTTCAACTGTTTACATAGACGCATCGAAATAGAGCGTCTGTGTCGACAGAAGCGCGCTACCGAAAGCAAGTTGCCTATGAATACTCGTGAACCGGATTTGTGGAACATCGAACGCACAATACAGGACCGTAAAGCTAAAACACTCCATCAATAAAGTGGCAGCTTTTTAACTATCTATCAGCCGCATGTAGTCATTAAACTGTGGCGATAGCGAATTTTTTTTCACCGATTGACAACTGCAGCTTTTGCCACTAAGCTGGCTGATCTGGACATTCTAAGGGAAATTGAACCTTAGCTTTTTAGCCTTAAAATCATAAGCGTCAGTATACGTTTGCTCTTGTAAGATAATGTTTATCTTAATTTATTTTGAAAATGACATAATAATATACCTACTGTAAACATACATTGAATTGGTGTGAAACGACACCTACGGGCTCTGGGCCTCTACTGTGAAAAATGACTTACAAAGATTCGGTAGCATCGTTTCTGTTACACTGCGCAATGACGCTGTCACTTCGCAAGAGCCCACGTCATCGTTCGAGATGACCGCGCAGTGTAATAGAAACGATGCTACCGAATCTTCGTAAGTCATTTTTCACAGTAGAGGCCCTGGACCCATCATCACGGAGCGGGGCACCGCAGCAACTATCGGCTGTCATTTATTTTGAAGGCAATACGAATTTTTCAACTGCCGTGCGTGTGCGTCCTGACTTGAGCCGGAGGGCTCCGTACCGTGGTGATGTGTCCAAAACATTATTCGACGGCAACCTGTTTGGTATGTGAATGCGTCTACTGGCTATTTAATAGTGTGGGTTGTGTTATGTACAATATAAAGTAATTCCCAGTAGCTAGTGCTTTTCATTATAGCGTTGTAAATAATGTAATATATTCGTTAAACAGTTTACAATTTAGTCACAGTTTTAATTTGGCCTTTTGGAGGCAGTGTTTTGTTAATTCCTGAGAAAATAGTCAAAAATGAAATAGCTGCTAAATGTAGTAACCTCAAAAATATTTTCCAGCATTGTACTAAACATGATAGAAGTGTTATAATCGTCTAAGCCTACTGAATCATTGATTCTAAAATATCGTAGGGTCATTTTATGAGAGAAATTCCTGTATTATAGAAAATTTTAATTGTTTTGCGAAATCTGGTTTAAAAACATAATTTAAATCAAAATAGTTATTAATAGAGATTTAATGAAAACGAAATTAATATTGAAAGAAATTAACTGGTATTCTTAGATGTGAAACAAACATAAAAAGAAATTATCAATAATGAGTTGAGGAAAATATGGTAGTGAATAAGGATACCAGCAAAAGATCGTAACAGGAATGTTAAAACAGCTGACAATACTACGTTAAAACAAAAATGTTTAGAAGGTACAAGAAATGTATATAAAAAACTATTAAAGTTATACGAACCACTCTTTTCTAGCTTTACTATAAATATCTGATAGAATGTATAAATTGTAAGTAAGGTTAAGTTAAAGTTTAAAATACTGTAAATAATAAAATTGTTAGATAATTATCTACTCATTGCACAGATGTTTTTTTTTATAAAACGTTTAAAAACAAATACAAATTCGAACGCAATTTCTCGTCAGGCAAAAAAATACTTGGAGTTTTATAGAAATATTATCGAACGATGGCAATTTAATATTTTTGTATTCAAGAAGCGACAGCACAAATTTTTACGGGAAGCGTGAATGCACCTTAGAAAATTGTGAGATGAATAATGTGCACTGTTGGGCACACTTGGAATACAGCAGTTCCAAACGCATTTCACCTATTTTAATGCAAGATAAAAATACCACTGCTACACGTTTTGAACAAACAACGAAAATATCTGTGCAATTTAAAATATGCATAGACTAAAGTAATCTAAGATACGTACCTATTAAATATATTTTAGTAAGAAATAAAATGTTCTATGTATTAGTTAGAACACAATTTTTATTTAAATATAATTAAATATTGTTGGTAAAATTTAAATGTTCTTCCTGTAAGCACGATCTCCAAATAAGGTTACTTAGTTATCTTATTTATAACAAATAATAAAGCAAAAAAGGGAAGATAGCATTATTTGATAATTAAATTATTTTTATTTCATCTTATCAAAACTTTGTTGTGTTAATTCCATAGACAAAAGTTGTGACCTAAAATCAAATCAAAATTATTAAATAGCAAAATGAAACAAATATAGGTGCTTTAAAATATGATCTCATTAGTTTTTAGATAAAATGTTCGGTGTCACTTACCTATGAAATTATTTTTTAATATTACATAGGCATTACATTCTTTGACATTTGAATTAAATACAAATACCACGTATAACCAAATCTTCCCTTTGTTTTCAAAAATAACGGATTGTATTATTATCATATTTTGTCAAACTTTTGTATAATATATAATTTATTATTTGTATTGTCCTACTTTATTTAGGTAGATGCATCCCCGTCCTGATACTTTTTATAATATTATAATACTGATAAAGTATCGATATAATAGTTGAGTCTAAGCACCAGTTTTTTAGCTATATTATGAGCGTCTCAAAAGTAAGTATAATCACTTGATCTTTTCTAATGGTAAGCGCACAAAATCACACATTGATCTCTAGAATACCCCAATTGGATTGTGATTGGGTAATCCATGATAATCATGTGAGCGTGATTAAAAGCTTTTAAATTTTGGTAGTGATTAATTTAGTATATAAACCTCTATCTGTCCTATAAAATGTCAAAGCTGTTATCTTATATATAAAATTCTCGTGCCACAATGTTCGTTCCCGTACTCCTCCGAAACGGCTTGACCGATTCTCATGAAATTTTGTGGGCATATTGAGTAGGCCTGAGAATCGGCCATCTATTTTTTTTTTTTTTTTTTTTTTTAATTAAGGGTTGCACGCGAGCAAAGCCACGGGCGACAGCTAGTGAGTCATTAAAATTCGTAGAGTACTTTGATGCTTTAGTATAAAAAACTGGTGTTAAGGTTTTAACATTATGATACTCATTTTAAAAAAGTGCTTTTATGACAGATGCTGTCAGTAAAATCTATAAAATTTATTTTTGTTTTGTATATAAAGCTATCAAAATTTGCTCCGCTACTTTTTGTAAAATAAACTTCCAAATATATTTATTTTCAATGACGTAGGTTAAATTGACAGATCTCATAAAGTTATAAACCAGTTATTATTATGTTAAAGTTTATTATTGTGTACAAGTAACAATAGTATTATAACTTGTTGTATTGAATGTATTATTATGATAACTAATAGTGTGGGTTACCGCGCTAAATGAAGTTACATGTGTAATAAATATTATAAAGAAACAATAAAGTTTTAAAAATATTATTTCTCCTTATTTGTCTTTGAAAGGAAAGTAGAAAAATGTTTTGATACAAGACCTATGAGGCATTCTTGCGGTTTCATTTATTGAAAGAGTTTTTTTTTGACACTGTACACTGAAGTTCCTTGTATGCATATTTAACTCGATTTAACTTAGTGTACCTAGCACATATCAAAAAATTACAACTCTTAGGTATACTCTTAGGACTACTAACTAAAGATTTCAAAAAGCAGAAATTCAATGCCATCAGATATCAAACTGGAATAACAAGCCTAATGCTTCACTTGTAAGTTGTAAACCAGTACCCGAGCTAGAGAACTTAAAGAAGACACTCTTAGAGGTAAAGTAAGAAAGGGACTAAGGTCAAAAAACAAAAAAAAATAGTCAATGTTTTTTACACTAGAACAAAGATCCTACGAACACTTTCGACAGCTGAAGTGAGTACCTAACGTCTGATCTGAATACTTACTTATCTTTTTATTCAAATGAGAGCGAATGTTGAATACTAATTTCCTTGCGGAATGACCTCCTTTTGTGACAAATTTTTATTCGCTTTTACCTTAACAAGATATCTTCGTGGGAATTTTCGCAGTCACTCCCGAAGATTTACGTAAGAATGTGAGTGTGTCTTGTATAAATGTATTATATAAAATGATTTTTGTTTTTCAACCTGAGTTAGTGATAATTTATGTTTTTCTTGTCTTTTTCTTTTCCGAGTGGGAACTCCTTCATGTCAGCCTAATAAACATGACGTTTTTATGGTTTTACTAAGGTTTTTCTAATATTAATAATATTATTACAATCATAATATAATCACAATTTATATCACTTTGTTTATATTCAGAAGCAATGATCATGTTGACGAGTCTCAAACATAGTTTTTTAGTCTAAGAGAAAAACTGAAAAAATATATCGATTTTATTCAGACTCGTTTATACAGCTCTCAGTAATTGTAAATATGGGTCCCTGTGTATCATAATACCCATGACCCGTACCGTTGTGCCATTTGTAATAACACCTAACAAACCTACCGGCCTTCGAACGTAATCAAATCGACCCCCTAATCGGACGGACTTCTCGCCGCTCGCGTTATATCGTGCCTCGCTATAATTCCACTCTGCACGTAACACGTGCGTGCTACAAATATTGGAATCGATAATGTGTTTGGCGATTGGGTATGTTTTGAGAACGTTTGGGTTTGTAAGTGTTTGTAAATAAGCTACAGAACGACGTAGTGCCAAAAATATAAGTAAAGTTCTCTCAAATTCGTTTTAAAGTGTTTCGTACATTTGATGCACATAAAACTGTTAGGTGCTAAGCGTTAAATAGTTAGTTATGTTTGGTTAGATACTTACTTCAAGCTTTTTTGTATCGCATTTAAATCCAAATAGTTGCGATTGTTGTGTTAGTTTTTGCAATGGAATTGAATTTTACTTTTAGGTTAAATATAAACAAATTGATCAAACTCGTCTAAATAATGTTGTGGATTGACATATGGATAATTTTATAAAAAATGAAAAGCTAAGGTTACAAAAAAAATATCAGCTTACTAAGTTTTTGTGCAATGAGCGTAATAAATTCATTTTATCAACGGTCTGGCTCGTTTGGCAAAACACGCCTGATGTAACATGTAAATAAGTCCTCACGAATTAGGGAAGACATCTTTCATCTTTCTTCAGTGCGATTAGATATTCATAAGCCAGCGCCTACCAGCGAGCATTTTTCGAGATGTATTTTTGTAAACAAAAAGTTTTACTGTAGAGGAGTATTATGAATTTCTAATGCGTTATATACTCCGCGCTCCGATTCTGGGAAATTGCTCTATTTGTTTTTGTTTGCTTGTAGCTAACAAGCTCCAGATGTATCTTGTTAAAAATGAATGTACTGGTTTTATTTGTTTCAGCCAGCATTAGTACGAGTATACTTACACAATGCCCAATGTGCCCATTTCTTTGGTTTAATCCTTTATACAGTAGTGGGTATTACAGTGTGCACTCCCCTTTAGTGATATAAAATTTTAGGTTCCCATGGAGCTCTAGATCGGTGAGACTGCTTAACGAGGTAGTCAAAGGCACATCCGAATATAATATTTATACAGGCGCCCATATTATGAAATTCAATTATTTCATACGTGACTCGTTACCCATATAAATACTCTGGTATACTCTTCCACACACACTGAACACTATTTTTATTGTTCATTGTTTGAAAAGCATTCTTTTTCCAAAAAGTAATAATGAATTACAAAAATTCGAGAGTAATCATACAGTGGAAAGCAAATATTCCCACAGACCACCAGTGCCATTACTCAGAGTAAGATGGTACCTACTCAGTCTTATTCCCTATAGACATAAAATACCCATTTGCAGAATACTGCTTATCCAAGCGCAGCCCACTCGAAAACTGCCGAAATAACGACACATGTTTTCATCTCGAGGTAATAATTAGGTAGTAAAGATGCCTACGCATTCTTTTCAAATTAGCCCCAAGAGACGCGTTCCTGCGAGCTTTCCCTTATAAAGGACGTTTATAAGTACCCATTCAAACGCTTGGCAAGATAGGCCTGTTGTTGAAAATCTGATTACATTATTCTATGTGGAGAATCGTGAATATTCGCCTTTATGCTATGAAAACGTTTTGTACCTGCGCTATACATTCTTGGAGAGTATTTTTATAAGTTGTTATGAAGAAAACGCAAGCATATTGCGCACCTTTTATTATAAGAGTAACCGAACATTTGGTTATGTCCAGCTTCATGGTACTATTTTAGTACTTTTACTAGTGCTTTACTAGTACTTTTAGATTGTTATTGCCTTGATTGTTGTAGAAAACGAAGTGGATCAACGATTAGCAATATTGGAAAATACCTAGTAATGCTATGGACCAATAAATCTAGGTAATACCAAATTTTTCTGTCTATGACGTCACATTCGTTATGCACGTTTAGTGGTCTAATGACAGGTACCAGCAAACCCAAACGTATAGTAATATATGATCTGTGCCCAAACCTTTGTCTACGTCACTGTACTATAACAGAACCAATTACAATTTTATGACTATCTTAACTACGAAACCTTTACGCTAGGCCGTACAATTTAAGTATAAACGTCGAAGCGCTTGATATAATGACCGAAGCAGTCTACTTTCACCCAGCCTATTTCCTTGTGCCCACAAATGGCGTTTCACCAAATTGGTCCGCGTGACTTGCAGTACTAGGCATCCTATTAGTTTGAACCACACTGGGTGTAGAAATTTACCTTATTTCAAGATGAAAGGTAAGTAGCGTTATTTGTGACCTTCTGTTCCAGACTCAGCAAAGGGTAAGTAAGAAGTTTGTACTTTTTAAAATTCTATTGATTTGGAAAATTGAAAATACTTTAGTTAGTTACATGAGCTTAAGAAAGTAGCAAAGGAACTGGCTAAGATAAAGAATCCGATCCCTCGATAATCATAGATATCACTCACTAGAAAGATCGAGGACCAATTTGGATTACTCACTGAAGAAAACCTATTGCTGGCACAATACACCACATAGTAAGTAGAGCGTAAAAAACTAGGTTCGAATAACAGAAATGAAAAAGTACCATTAGACCGATCGTCGAACTAATTAATATAAAAGGTGCCAAATAACACCGCAATACAGGTCATTCACCCACCTTCACCACGATGTCGCAAAATTCAGTTTATGAATGGCTAATTCTGTCGTTTTCCATACAAACCTGTCGCTAAACGGTAACGCTCGAATCTCGTTAGTACGGTTTGTTTACCATACATAAATTGAATTTAGCGACATCGTGGTGAAGGTGGGTGAATGAGGTCATTCACCCATTCACCCACACCGCAATACAGGTGTATTGCGGTGTTATTTGGCACCTACTATAGTCGTACTATTGATACCACTTGATACTAGGCTCAGATTTGGCATAGTTTTATGAAGTAGACTATCATAGAATTAATATTCTATGTTAAATCTTTACCCTTATTAACCCCTATCAAAACTTAAAAAACTAAGTTAGGTTATTCACGTACCTACGTGATATTATTTTTCATTCTTAAATAAAACAAGGATAGGTAGGTACCTACTAAGCATACTTATTTCTTAGTAAAGCTTCGAAAACTTTTTGAACTTTAGGAACAATTTTCTCTCAAACTCGGTGTGTTCGACACCTAAAATAGCGATCCGAGGTCAGACTAATAACACGAACCGATAACATCACCAACCTGGGTCTTACTTGTTAGTTTAAAAACTCCCAAACCGTTCAAATACCTGAGATTTTTCAATTTTTTTACAGCAGTCCTTCACCAACAAAGTTTGTTATTTAGTCTTTGCCTGCGTTCCGTGAAACAGGTGCGGCTTGGGCTCGTTGAATATTTAACTCGATTGTGTCCATAATAAATGAAGTTAGTTGAGTCGGTTGACTGACAATCGTGCTATGGTTTGTCTTATTTTTAGGGTAGGCTTCAATTTGCATAAAGTAAATTATTCGTTGGAATCAGTGGGTAAGTAACTAGTGATTATGTTAAATGAATCGTTTGGAGATAGCGTCACGATACGATGGTATCACTGCGTCATTTTCAACCTCTATAAGTATCTACTTACTTTACGTATAAATAGGCAAAAACACTTGACAATGAAATTCTGATTGATCCTTTGGGCAATGTCACATGAGTATTATAGTACAGGATCCCGCTATACAAAGATTTGGACCGAGCTGGTTAATGGATGAAAACTATTTTATTATCAATTAAATATGTCAATAAATATATTTCAAATGGGTTGTCTAAAAAATTTCAGTGATTTATTTGATTGGTAATTGACATACATATTTGATTGGTAATAAAATAGTTTTATCTATTAACCACCTTGGTCCAAATCTTTGTATAGCGGATCTTAGGCTATTAAAAAACGCGTAATACTGTATTCTTAGTAATGTCAGTAATGTTTTTCTTAGGTCATTCAAGAATCTAAAAATCTTCGAAAATTGGTTTTCATGAACTCAAATCAAGTTTGAATAATTAATTAAACTAATTTTACTATCGAAGTATTACAGACTTATATTATATGATTTATTATAACGAACACAAAAGTTTTGATGTTCGGGTGTTTTGTTACTCAATCAGGTCGAATGATCAAAAATGCTTCTTAGTAATGAGGCTTTAAGCTAAAAAGCTTTAGAAGTAGCTGTTGTGTTCTACGAGATGAAAATCGGTAACACATTTTTCGATTTATAACAGGACACTTCTACACTGGAACTAAACATTTGAGAACAGTCGTGTTCGAAGTGAAAAAGTAGTCATTTTTCGTCATGGAACACCTTCGCACAATCAAATGACTAAACGGATAAAACAAATAAAGTTTGAGATCTGAAAATGCTGGTAAGCTAGGGATCATCTAAAGAAGGCTGTGGGCGGAAGCTAAGTAAATCGCTTAAAAAAAGCTTCAAAATAAACATTAAATTAAGAAAATCTTAATTAAAAATAATACTTTACAGTAGTTATTAGAGAAGTTTAATTAAGTTCTAAGTAAGTGTGACAAGTTCATTATTCTTTATGACTTTATTTCTTTTAGCAACTGTGCTCGTAAAACAAGAAGTTGGATTAAAAATTATAATTTTACCGCAGTTTTGTTTTATATGGTATTTTATATGGAAAAAGAAAATACCTGGGCAACTCTAACGAATGCGATTAGGCTTTTGAGTCACTATATGAATTTACTAGCAGTCACCCGCGGCTTTGCTCGCGTGGTAACAGCATACACACTATTTGTTAAAATCATTGATCCACATTTTAGACCATTTAGGGTGCGACTTTTTAAAATGCCTTTCTTCTCCCAAACCCAAGGTTACCCTTCAAATTTCATACCTCTTGAACATATATTTTAGGCTGTGCGTTGATTGTCAGTCAGCTTCAAAAGACTTTGATATAATGTATAGAAAAACAGCAAAAAAGTTCTGACATACTTAATTGCGAACAAAAATTAGCCCGTCACAACTTTTACTGCCGTTTAAACCGCATTGGGACAAAAATGGGGTAACATAATTAAAAGACCATGAAATGGTTACTGACAGGGGGACATTTAAACAGCAATTAGTAACCAAAGTTTCATTTCGTTATTGTTCATGTTTATTTGGCTTTGTGAGTTACAATAAAGTTGCTTTACCATAGAATTATGAAACTTTTCATCTTGGTTTGAATACATTCGGTTTGGATTTTACAGTCGGTCTGATATTGTAAAGTCAGCAGCAGCAGTAGATAATTTTATCAGAATTTCAAAATTGTATAGGTTTGACCTTTCATGATCAATACTTTTAACACGTTCCCTGTCCAGGTGCCCCCAATGTGGGGCCATTAAGCTTTTTTTCAAGAGTCCGTGCTAGTGGAACCACACTTGGACGTATAAGGTTGTCAAATCATTTTGTATGGGGACAGGGAACGTGTTAAGATAAGAGGCTTACTTAGAATCGCCTCTGAACTTCTGTCAAAAGTTTCTGATTACCATCATCGTTTTGTTTTGACAAACAGTGACAGGAAGCATTGTTTAAACAGTGTTTAAGTTGGGAGGTGATTTTAAGACCAAGAGGGTTTATTTAGAAGAAAAAACATGATTTTTATAACTTTATAGTAAAAAAAAAAACTTTGTTGAAACCTTCAACGTCAATTACTAATAATACTGATGGTGTACAGCATTTATTAATACACAACTAGAGATAGCAAGCTCGTATGAGCTAGTGGCCAACTCTGTTGACGTAGTTTTTAGGCCGCCTTAAGGCCTCTGGCATGGCTTAACGACTGCTAGTGCCGGGACCGACAGTTTAACGATGGGTGACTGTTAGCGCTCAGATGTCACTAAAGGTCACCCATCCAAATAGTGGCCGCGCAGAACGGTGCTTAACTTAGATAATCGGTGAAGATTGATTAAAGCAAGCTACGCTACGAGCGCTTCTACAACTAGAGATAATGTACTTCCACTTATACTAAAGTCTTGACGGCGTCCTTTTTTTATTCTTCTTGCTTTCTTTTTTTCTTCATATTCTTAATATAAATAACTTTACAACAATGAATAAATTAGATGATAAAAAGTTTTGCAACAGTATCCTCCATCATAAAATTATAACAAACTATACTCGAAGGGGTTCCCATGGGTGTTTTATTGTTGTATACGACGAATATCAGCCGAATTTAAGAAAGGGGGTTGGAAAAATATCAAGGGACGCGTGAAACGACTGCCAACAACCATTCTATACCCCAACCCTTGCTTACTTTATTCAAGAAATATATTTGTGTTGTGAACCTACAACCTCAGTAATGATGGCTCAAAATAATTTGAGTAATATCATATTTTTCTAGCTCAAAACATCAGAAAAACATGGTCTAGTTATACCTACCTACTTAAGCAGATTAGTTATTTTAGGTTCACTGTTTCACTATAACCCAGTTCTTCGTTTTTTAAAGATTATATACAACGCAATGACTCTTCTTAAAAACTATAAAGTCTATTCTACTATCTTAGTTATCAGACGGAGTCCTGATATGTGAAGCCGTTTTGTCCGTTATCAGTTCAATTCTAACTGTGAATCATTAACAACGTGATAAATTGTAAGAAATACCTCAGGTCCAACATTTACGTTACATAAAACCGCTTCAAATGTACTGAAATAACACCTAGGTACTGTTTTTATTGTTTTTGTTCGATCACTACTGGGATATATTTGGATTAGGTTGGATGTTATTTATTACGTGCTTATTTTTAAAGTTACTTATTACTGTGAGGGTTTCTCCCCATACCATAAACATAACAGTGCCAGCAAATTCGTCCACGACAAACTTAATTTGTTTTTTATGAACTTTCTCCCTTTATTCATTACATTGTAGTTGCATATCTTCCCCTTTTCATTCCCTCATAATATATTGATAAAATAAAAAAATGAAAAAAAATTACGTACTTACTTTACCAGCACATCGCTACAGTCGCTGCGTACAGAGCCCGTAGTCTGAGTTTTGCTTTGTTGATCGAAACGCATATCGAGAAGCGACTTGGAGATATTTTGTTTAAAAATCCGATAAGCGACTGTAGCGGGAGATTTGCAAACTATTTTTATCCATACAAAAACTGCTAGTTTTTCGATACTCGCTTGTCGCAAACCAACATAGCAAAACTCAGACTGAGAGCTCTGTAGTAAGCAAGTAGAGATATACTGAACCATGACAAAAACTCGATCGCAAAGCATTTCATGTGTTGCTACGTAGTGTAAAGATACTCTGTTATTCCGCTGTGTAAACCACAATAGTTTACGTTCATAATTACATATTAGAACTAGGTTACAAAACAACTAAGTTTCAAATAAGCTATATAACCTACTGATTGAAACCATACAACTTTGGAACTTCAGGCAGCGAGTGCCTTTGTCATCCAACCGTTATTGAGTTGTAATCCAGGGTGGATCAAAGTGAGAGGAACGTACGAGGTCGATTGCCTGGGCTATTTGATTAATCACTTTGGTACGGACTTCGGTAGTTTTGTATGGGACTGATGCAAATGGATTAAATGCTCCTTCGCAACACTTTGCCTTACATCGGCGTTGCATGACGTATAATGAATTTATCGGTGAATTGTTTGTATCTTTATAGAAATCAACTTTTAAGCTTAAAAGGTACCTAATTATACACTTAGTTTATTCAATTAGGTATAAATTCGTGCTTAAATTAGTACTATGATCTATGGTAAAAGAAAAAAAGAGGCATGAGTAATATTCGAGATTAAGTTACCTTTAGCTTGTGCCCGTATTCCTATTATTATTAAGTAAGGCACATAAAGATAAAATTGTGAATGATGCATTTAATTGTAACACTATTTAACTCATACACTGGTTTATTTCGAAGTAAATAATTTCAAAACCAAGCAAATACCTACTGACCGTAATATTCTGAGTATTATTATAAGTAGGTAAGTACAGCATTGTTTAACATATTTAATAATAATATCACCAAATCTACAAAACCATACACAATTTTGAACATATTTCTCGAATCAAATATAAAGAAGACCTTTACTGGATAGGAAGAAGTAGGATCTAAGCGAACTGTAACGTCAGGTATGATGAAACCCTATACATTTGGGTGGAGACGCTTGAGTGCAAATATTGTGTATAGCGGGAGTTGTTTGTTTAAACATGGAGTTTACAATACTGTGAGGTTTCTATAGAATTACAGAAACTCATCAAAATAACGTTTCCTTCAATAATAGAGCAAAAAAAAAAATCAGCTGTTCTATACAAAATGCAGTGCTATTAGGTACTTGGCAAAAATGTATGGAACAACTCATACCAGCAATTTTTTGTACGCTAAGAAGCAAACCAAAAAAAGTGTGCTAAAGCCTTTGTCAAAACCGGTTTGTTTTCCCGGTACATTTTTATAACGTCAATGCAAAGATCGTAGGAATTCATGGAAGAGGAATTATAGACTCATTCTTTGCCTAAGGACCATTCTATGGTGTCCGACAAAAAGTATACGGCAACGCTTTCTTCTCTACGGTTTTGTAGTGCTATCTATATAAGCTATGGTAAGCTTACATAGCACTACAGCTATGCTGTGTAGCTATGTAGTCAATGTGAAAAGCAAAAATCTTCCCATTTTTTTAAATTGGATCGCGAGAAATTTGTTTATAGAATCGAAGTAAACAAGCCGTACCCGAGGTATTCCTCGTGTTATACGTTGCATTCACGTGGTGCGTTTGTAACGGGAACACAATAATAGGGCGCTGATAACAGACTAACATACAAAGGAGCGGCTATTATTCATAAAATAGAGGAAACTATGCATGTAAGGTAGTTTTTACAGAAATAACATGGGTTACAAAATGGTCTGGGGCAAATTGGAGGTCCCACATTTTTTTTAAACGTACAATGATGGAACTTTGTTTGTTGATGCCCTAGCTCCTCAGCTAGAATAAAGGCGATGTTGCTGTGGCAATCATTCCGGAATTAATCGCGGCATTCATGCCGGCAGCGGCATGGGCATAGTGTGATCGCGCTATAAAAAACTGTGTAACAAACAATTTATTTTACTAGCATTTATGGTATCCAAATTATTCCTGTCGACTGTATTATATTGTAAAATAACAGTATATACTTATACCTAGTTTTATTTGTGACGTTTCGTACATAGCTTTTTTGAACCCAGTAAATTAACAAAATCGGAGCATCACACCCTAAACTAAATAAACCCTTACAATATACTACATTTCATGTTTTAGTGTCTACGGACGGCTGCACGAGTAATTAAACATTTGCTAAAATAAATCAACCTGTAGTCAACCCCACTTGTAACCGGATACAAGCCGCGGGCGTCACGTGACCTCGGACTTCCGTCTGTGATCAGCCAAAATTGACGTGCTATTCACTAGCCATCTTACTCAGACCCCTCTCGTTTCTATAAAGGGTTGAAGGAGGAGGTCTTTTTCGGTGGTTGTTTGTAGCCAACCGACAACCGATCCATCTGCGAAGTCAAATAAATAGACAGTTTAATTTATTAAGGAGATGGCAATTTAGATTTTTAGGGGGCAAGTGTAAACCTCATAGTGTTTCAGTCTTATCGCGTTTATCAAAATGATTTTACTCAATAACTAAAAGAACGATAATAATTACTGAACATGACAGTCATGTACGTAACACTTTGTACTAATAATATTCTGTGCTATTGGATCAACTTATGTAAAAAAGTTTTTTTTAGGGTACCTACCTCATGTAATTTTTTCTATCTCATAATGTGCGGACCTACGTCCAGCAGTGGACTGATATTGGTTGATGATGATGTGCGGTATATGACAAACGGGTAGGTATGAAGGGGTATCTAGGTATGCTTTCTATATTCATACATGTAGGAAGTGGATTTTATGAAAGGGAACGGAACGTGAGATTTGTGTGTGAAATGGAGCGTAGAAAGGTTGGGAACGAGTGAAACGACTGAAAGGTGATTGAATGATTTATTTTTAAAAAGAATGAGTGATTAGCGCGACCGGCTACGACGAAGCTGTGTGTAAAAGACTTCATAAAATAAAATAAGAAATACCTACAAAGTGTTTTCTATTCGCCACCCCCATCCGATTCCACATACATTACTTTGTGATGCACCGATTCAGTCCGATAAACACCTATGAAGCCTTGACTAAGTTGCGAGCCGTCTAAAAATTCGCACAGAAATAAACCTAGGTACCTATAATTGACGAGCAATCATGCGGAATTATTACTTTTTCGAATTTCCCTATGGATTTTTATTTTATCAACTTTGCCGAAATCATATCTATGTACTTATTCAACTGATAAACTTCCAGGAATCTTTAGAAACGTTAAAAACATAATTTAATTCGTGACTTACTTTGCGAAAACCCAATTCATAAAGTACTTATTAAATAACTTTCAAGAGTTGTCGAAGTCCTACGAGGCTTCCAAACATTTATTATAACGGTCAAACATGGCCTGCAAACGTTGAAACGTTTGCAGGCGTTGTATTTTTAAACCCACGTCACTTTGTCTGGCGTTTTGCTTTACGCAAATGAACTTCAACTTAGCCTTACTGCACATACCTACCCTCGAGACCTAAAGTTCCGGGTCATCTATAAAAACTTGAATACTGTGCAAACCCTTAAATTTCAAACTTAGTAAAATAGATTGTATTTGATATCTTAATAAGAAAAAAATTACTTACTTTTTTTAGCTTGCATAATTTCACTAAACTAGCATTCATGGCTTCCAAGATATTCCACTATATAGATGATCCGGAATTTTTACTCTCAAGTGTAAAATAATCGCCTTTTCGTGCATAGTTTTAGTCAAGTAACAGTTTATGTACTTTTACAGTAATATTAGTAATTAAGCTAAGTTATAGTAACACGGTAAAAACTGTGCTAATTCAAATCAGCCTTGAGTCGAGGTAAATTCCAGAAAATTCCTCACGTCTTAATAGATCCGTTGGCCACGGAGAGAAACTTCCCTTCTATAACTATTACTTCTTCTCTACTATTTACTTTGTAAGTATTTGAATTCCAGTCACGCACAGCGAGGTTCCGTCGAGAGCTCTGGCTTTATATTGTTTTCGCTTCTTTTTTTTCTTTAATTAGTCCCGCTTTAGCCGTGGTGTAATAAAATATTAAAGTTGCCCGGTGTAATCTTCCAAATGTGTAATTAGGGCGCCTTGGAAGTCGATTTTTCGTCGAGTCAGTGATTTTTTAAACGATTCTTGTTACTATGGGCTTTGGAAAAGGTCTGCGAAAATGAATTCAAATGGTATTTTTGATGTACACTGGCGTTTTTCTAACGAAAAGTTTTGGCTAGCCATTGTTTATTAGAACCCGCTCTACTACATACTTTTGTCTCTCTTGTATTTTTTAGGATGTACTAAAATGCAGAAGTACTCAATGTTATGAAATATCACGGTTTATTACAACCGTCGGCAGCAAGATTTTTTTAAAGAGCTGTTGCTACTCTACTTTTTTCCATCGTGACTCTCTCTCTCTAGGAATATTATTACCGATGATTACACCTGCCTTCTAATTGCCTATCTTTTTATACCATAAAAAATAACAAATTACAATCTAACTTACTTCACTTGTCGCATTATAATTATTTAAAATCAGAATATCTCCCTCGCCCCTGCTCGTGCAAGAACTTAATTTTTTTCTTCTGGACTCAAATATTATGTGACCTAAAAATCAAAATCAACTTCGTTAACAAAGAAACGAGCGTTCAAACTCTTATGGTTAACACTGCATAGACACACCGGCTGTTGACCAGTCGACACGAGAGAGACGGAAAGCGGTCAGAGAGACAAGTTTCTGCAACCACTTCCCGTCTAACAAGCACAAACCAAAGTGCCTAAAAATTCGAAAATCAAAAGCTTGATAGCGAACGCAGAAGTCGTCTTACGATGTGAATGAAAATAAATTGCTAAAACCGACGCTCGGGTAATATGCATAAGAATATTAGTTTTTTTTTATCTGTGCATGAAGCAGATACAGAACATTTTAAAACTAATGAACAGATTTTTAAAAACGAATTCTCATTTTATTTTGCTCTACTATATTTTTGTTTATACCCTTTCAGTCGTAGACAATACTGCAGCTGTGAGCTATTTCTATTGCGATGGCAATATTCGAAATCTGTTTAGAATAAACAGAATGGCACGGCTGGTAGGTATTGTTGAATGGAAAACGGGTGCCACTGTATTTTGCAATGCGCTTCTGAACTATGCAACCCAGTTAACAGATTCACTGCCAGCTACGATCATACTCGTAGCAACGTATCGAGCACACACTGCTGGCTACGATTCTGATCGTAGAGGTTTCATTGGGTTCATTAAAAATGTGTATGAAGTTCGGTCGTGAACGATGCCGAAATGTATGATATAATGCCAAATAAATAAATAAATATTTTTGGATTCATATCACTCTCATTTGGGCTCTAGTCCCAAACTAAGTAAAGCTTGTACGATGGAAACTATAGATTGCTGTGCTGATAGAATACTTATACAAAGTGTAACATAATTACCCTATAAGCCCGAAGGGGGCGTAATCAGACCGACCACTTGAGTGCTTGGACATGTGCAAAGGGTCAATAAATCATAATTGAAATTTTCATACAAAGTACAACTTTCAATTTTTAGAAATTTGTGACAACCCAAATTTTTTGTTTGCTATTTGCGTAAACCCGTACACACGCATGCACACGTAGGTACCCTCCTACCGCGGCGCACGCACACGCATGCTGTGTGTAGGTACATTTCATGAATAAAAAACTTCAAAATTTCAAAAGTCGTAGAACATACACTGTTCGCCATAACCTGTAAAATACCCCCCCTTCGGACTTATAGGGTATTTATGTTACACCGTGTATACATTTTTTACTTATGATACATAGTAACACCCAGACATAATAACCAAATAACGAATATATTCGTAGAGTTAACTTAAAAATGTGCTGCCCGCCGCTTACATTATTCGGGTTGGTAACTTTGTAAGATTTTCATTACTACTAAATAATACTCGTATGGCAGCAAATGTGTTAAAACGAGGCTAAAGTAATGGTGACTGTTACGAAAGATAAACCCGCCATGAATAAAAAGACGTCTGAATACGTAACAAACACACTTTTTAGTAGCGTCGAATACTTAGAACTATACATTTTGTATAAGTCAAAAAAATACTTGTCATAACGTTGAATAAAAAGCTATTAAATACACAAACTAACAAAGAATAAACCCGTTCGGAAAACAATTCCAAGTAACAGCCAACAAAATAAATACTACAAAGGTCTACAACTGACTCTACATTACTTTTATGACTAAATTAATAGTCGTTTATGATAACATGTGCCCCTCCGTTGACACAACAAACATCGTATTATATTAAGACTTCAAAGTCGAGCCAATTGTAACACAGTGCGACTTGATTAACCGCTGTTCGGAAGCGTCGACTCGTTATGACATTAGCATAATGCTAACTGATGTCGTCTTTATGAGCAATTTCGCGTAGAAAACAGGTCGTAATGTCTGCTGGTGGTAACCGGTATAAACACATGTAGTAAGCACTATTCTTTGAAGCGCTTTGAAACGCAACGTTCATACCAGTAGTGCTTTGTGTATTCATACCAGTATGACGGCAATGGTTTCTAAGACCATTGCCTTATTAGTAAGTATACCTTCTAGGGTGGCTTAGTCATCATCATACTCATAAATAGAGAAATATCAATTATCAAAGGTGGCGGCTTGAAATTCATTTAAACCTATTAAATTTAAAATCAAATAATATCCTGACCGCTTGGTGGCCGCTTGTGTTAAAACAAGCTTAAATTCTTTAGATAAATAAAAAAACCAAGAGTAAGCTCGGACTTGGCGTGCTACGCCAAGATAAGTACCTACCGTCTGGCACTCGGATTTACAGAAGTAATCCAAGTACGCTCGAATGTCAGACTCAGTGACTGGCTACCTGTTTTTTATACCAATGCATTTCTACACGGAGACGCCGCGGCCGACTGTATTTACATATAATTTGAATTTGCCCTGCAAAAATAGTATTTTGTGGGCATTTTTCGTAGAATTAGTTCTATTAGCCGTGATGTTTATATATTGTTTTGAGTAATTTAGCTGTGTTATATTAATGTGTAGTTTATAACGATCGTTTGTTTGTTTTTTGTGTAAAAATAGGTCAAAAACAATGTTTTAGGAAGCAGATACATGCTATATAATATACAAACAATGAATTCTCAACCAGAATATATTTTTATAGTTGGGTTGAAATAAAACTACTGAGGACTTCAAAATGTTTATATTCTGCCAACGAATATTCTCAAAAACGTACCGTTCACCCAAAGGGTAAACTGATTAACACAGTTCATTTACTGACAATAGTCGAGGTGGTCGTCATTTACATTTGCAGAAAGTTCAAAATTGCTTGGCACAACGACTGGGGTCGACTAGATTAGGGTGCGTAAAATCTAATGAGCCATACGAATAATAGCTGCGCCTCATTTGGCCTCAGAAATGGAAACATTTTTACTATTTAATGTTTATTTTTCTTGTAAGTCTTAGGAAAAATTACCGGTTATTAAGAATTTAGCGATCACGTGCTACTCGTAGTACTTGCTATTATTTTTATGCTCGTAAAGGTTCTTTTGTCGCATAAAGTTGCTTTTCGTTTAGCCAAAATGAAATGCTTAGACATTTTGCTTTCCCAGTTATTTTAGTTTACCAAAAGTTTGAGCCAAAAATAAAAGTAGTATACTAAAGCAAATACGATCGCAATGGCGACATATTTTTACTGCGATTTTTCATTTGTGATTTTAGTTTTAGCATGGTGATATATCTAAAGTGCGCGATATTTTTCAATTTTAAAGTGACTTCAATAAAAATGGTATTACACGCTTTTATGGATCATAAATTATAATTTATACATACGTTTTGTATTATAGAACGTAATTTGCGTATCTACCTTATCATACCGTTCAAACAATACAGTGAAGGGTATAGAATCCGCACTTCTTGTATTTGTGGAATACTCGACAAGGCGTCTCAGAGGCGAGTCGTATCTGCTTTATTTGAATAATTTGATTAAGCTGCGGAGTTTTAGCAAAAGCTGTCTTAACTTTACCATCGTAAGATCTATACTCAATCGGAGGGCATCGTGAATAATCTATGGAACAAGATGTTCTTGATTTAGTTAAATTATCCATACCGAGATGGTGGTGAACATTTAAATTATTGTTGAGCGAGCTCTATGCATAATTTCAGGCTTCATCTACCTTAGAGATTCTGTTGTTGTAATGAAAGATACGACCTAAATTCATTTAACAATATGCAATTCCAAATTCCGTTCTCACTATAAGCTAACTTTTCAAAACCAGATATTTTTGTTCAATGAAATCGAATCGCAGAGAACTAGTAATAGCGAGGTGGGCCCCACAAGGCCGTGCAATCTAAAAAGACAGGCAGCCTAGATTTACCAATTTACTCAAGAAGCGGCAAACGCAATGACGGGCGGTACATAACAGAACATATCCGTTTGAAGACAACAAATGCAACATCAGCAAATCAAAATACAAATATTTTACTGTTTTAATGTCTATGTTTGGCTAAAGTGATTTAGAAAGAATTTGGAATACTTAGATGATAGTTACCTTAGTACCAAACCTTTTTACCTTAGTACTAAACAGGAAGCTTGACTTTACTATTTTGTTCAGCCTTGCAATAAAACGGTGGTGACATTTTATAGAACAAAGCATTGAGATGGATAGTTTTCTCACACCAACTTTCCGAGTGAATAATAAAGTTCAATATTCTATTTCAGAAATAAAAGTTTGTTATGACTCAGATTTCTTCAGGTTTGCAGTACTAATCAGTTCTACTTTTGAATTGATATAAAATCTATCGTTGGTGAACAAAAAACTATTGAGCTCCAACTGAAGGTCATTTGTACAGTAGACTATGCAAAACGATACTCAATAACTCTATCATCTGGATGACTAGCGCAGTATAAAACAAGTCGCACTTTTTAATACCGTACTATACTACCTTCTCTAGCCAAACTGTCGCTAGAAAACAAAACAATAATACAGCGGACTTGAAAATACCCTCCTATTTTTTGAAATAAAAAAAAAACAAAGTAGTGGTATTTAGTTTACATGACGCTTAGAACAGTTTTTTATTCTCTAACCAGTTGCGGATTCGTGCAGGATTTGGCTTATTCGTAGTATGGGAGGGGTTTTACTCAAGATGTCGGTTTGGGGGTTGCCTTGATCTAACAAATCTCAACAATGTTAGTAGGGCAGGTGTCAAAGACATTGCGTATTTTAGTATACGAATGACCCACAAAACCATCGATCGTCTCCGTCGCAAGCCAATGCTAAGATACAAACAATGAGAATTCACAATTAGCCCGCGCAAATCCTCAAACAAAAGAGAGCAGATAAAATTAAACAATGGAAACGGACTTGGTTCTCGAACCTAAAGTAACCCATTAGAAAGTAATCCAACCGACTGAGGAACAGCTAGGTCAGTTACTATAAAACCCAGCTCACCTAGCTCATTTTTTGTGTGACAGAGTTGGAGTGTGTGAATTAACAGAGTTGCGTGAGCTACACCGAAACTGGATTGAAGTCGACTGATTTAGTGTTTGGTAGATCATTATAAAATTATACACAATTTTTTTTTTTATGAGCTATGACATGACAAATATCTCGAGTGCGCATCCAAGGCCTCTGATTAAAATAACAGACTCCATCATGACCGTGTTCAGCGGAATAACCGCGAAGCTTAATGGTAATGGAATTCAAAAACTTTGGTCGTAATTTTTTAAACCTTAATAATGCTAATATCCTCACACATGTCATCATTTAAAACTGAAGAAGGGGATAATTACTAGCAACTGGGTTGCGTATATCTATCAAGATTTCACTTTAGATTTTAGTCATATTATGGCAACCAACGCAGCTCATTCCAGATAAGTTCAGAATTAGAAAAATCGTGCATTTTTTTTATATTCCGTTTCTGATAACTTTTAGACTGAACTAGCTGTGTAGTTGTTTTTGGTAGGGAGCTTGCAGTGGACGGCACTCAGCTAACAGATACTGTCTCAATGGTTATTTATCTGAGTAAAGGAAACTGTAAATACGGATGTTTTCTCAAGTTTCTTGAAATTTTAAACCATTTTACTTTACAATAGGGTTATCATTTACATGGTTTGTACCTATATCAATTTCTTAATTACATGCTTTATTAGACGTGTGCATACTAGATACTGAAATGTAGCTGGCAAACACTGGATGAGCAGAGCCGACGACCGGGCTCAGTGGCGGGTCTTGGGAGAGACCTACGTCCAGCAGTCAGATATAGGTTGATGATGATACTGGATACCGATGTCCGATAGTTATGTCGGTGACTCGAACAAAAACTGTTGTCGTCCCTGACATGGCCTAGTACTAAATATCATCGGTTGCAGTATAAAATAAATAAATATAAATAAATATTCACGGACACTTAACACAACGCCTTCTAGTCCCAAACTAAGCAAAGCTTGTACGATAGAAACTAGATGGCTGATAGAATACATACATACATTTTTATGCAAGCAAATGCCTAACATAGTAGCCACTAATAAGACTAGATATAATATTATTATCAATCCAATTAGGATATTAAATTGGTTAACTAAAGTAGATTTATTTTTCATTGTCATCATTCTATTACCACTAAGCCTACTAGCCACGCAATAATATTCCTTTCTATTAATAATCAATACTCATTTGAAACCCCACATCTAATAAAACGATACGACTACTTGTAATCCCGTTTGTCTCAATAAGCAGTATCCTGGACCAAAGAAAGACCCGGCAGAATATATTCATTCGGAAGACGGCCAAGCCCCTTCAATCTGGCCACAGAGGACAGATCTGATAAGCCCCTATCTAACCCGTATACAGAACTACGCAACACAATTTTCCCTAAAAAGAATGAATTTGTTGGGAATCAGGTCATTCTTTTAGTTTAAAAGCAACTGTAACGTAGCACATAGCATTGAAATCGTCAATTATTAAAAATATTTCAGAAACTTTTTTGTCGCGAGAAATTGGGTCGTGAGATATTGCCATTCAGAATCACGTCATTTATAAGACGATTCTAATTGATTCTCGTCATTTTACGGAATAAATTACTTTTGAATCTTTTCACCTCTCATGATATAGGTAGGTACGCATAAAAATGGGTGTGGTTTTGTATTATGCGCGCACAAAGCTTTTGAGAAAAAATCTCTAAAGAAACCTTTTCAAACCAGCATTTATTTTAAAAAAACATTGTATCAGCAAAATGCTAAAGTACTATCGCAAATGCCTTCAATCAGCTGAAAGCATCATTTTCATACTTTTTAGATTGAGCACGTTTATAAAACATGAGTCTTCAAGGACTTTTTATCTTGCAAGCAAAATGTATAGCCAGTTTTATCCGTTCAATTTACTAACTTGCCAATATAATAGTTTCACTTTACGTGGTTAGCTCAGTCGAATCCGACCTGAAAGTATGCCAAGAAAGCGAACAAGTAAGTGGCCTTAAGTGGCTTGCTTCCTTTGTGACTGCGTTTACTACTTCGTGGTCTCTTTAAGGCTATATGTGCGACGGCCAAACAAACGACCAGCAGAGGCAGAGTTTTGCTAAGAACAAATTTTTTTTTACACAGTTTTCTTTTTCATAACCAAATCCATAGCTCATATTTTTAAATAGTAGCTAAAAACAGATCTTCAGTTTAAGAAAGATGCAATAGCTTGTATGCCTTCGTGATAGAGTCTATAATCTAGTCTATGTTTGCTGAATATGTTACTTTAAAAGGTTGTAGTAAAGGGACAGAAAAAGAAAACTATGGCCGCTTAGTGCATTCATCCTCTAACCTAATTCTATGCCCAGCATCGTGTGTCGCTCTCATCGTTTCACTTTGTATGTAATTTATAAGTACTTAATACTTAGGTTACTTAGCAAAAAACTTAGTTTTGCCGTATTTTTCAAGTAGGGTACGTATGTAGTAAGTAGTATTCTTTGCGATTTTTTTTTTGTTGTTATATCATACTCGCTGACCCGACAGACGTTGTCCTGTCATTCAAACTATTACTGTCAAACAACTGACAGTGTGATTTCAAATGTGACAATAAAAAAGTTTTTATGGAAAAATAAATAAATCCACTGAGAAATTCCGTTGACATTCTACAGTTGTTTTAGAATAGAAAACGTCTCAGACCGCAGTTTTTTATTACAAGTTACAGGCAAATAATAAAAGTTTTGACTGTGATCACACTAGATGTTATTTGACAATAGTACAGTCGACGATAGAGCCCGCTTACCTATAGAAGATATATTACAATTATATGGATTTAGAAATACAAACGCCGGTAAAGAGTTCCACTCTATGGCTATCTGGAGGGCAATCGTTATCTCATAACAACCTGGGGCCTTATTCACTATGACCGATACAAGCACGTTACGCAGCACGACAAGACAGCGGCGTGAAATCGCCCTATGCCTATGCCGTATTTCCTATGCCATAAATGTCATTCCTTACGGTGACGTCATACGGTTACGGCAAGGAATCTCCTAAGTCATACAGAATAATGCCCCTGCCAGGTTTAAGCCTGACAGGTTTTCTGGACTGTTTTCATACTAAATCATCTGTGTCTAAAAAGTGACATTAGCGCGTTTTGTGCCTTGTCAAAAGCTTCTTGTTTTCATATAACTGTAGCCACGTCACTTGACATTATGCTGGGCAGCTTAAGCAATTCAGAGCTTGCAATATGGAAGCTGCATCATAACACTTTGTCATGAATGTGATATTTTGTTCAGAAAATTAGTAATAAATCATTGTTCAGGAATGCATTTATTTTGATTCGTTTTCTATTCTCTAGGGACGGTAGAATGTCAATATGGGTTTTGATCTTTCTGTAGATTCAGGGCCTCTACTGTGAAAAATGACTTACGAAGATTCGGTAGTGACGTTTGCGTTACACTGCGCGGTCATCTCGAACGATGACGTGGGCTCTTGCGAAGTGACAGCGTCATTGCGCAGTGTAACAGAAACGACGCTACCGAATCTTCGTAAGTCATTTTTCACAGTAGAGGCCCAGTTTTGATTCTATTATCGACAGCTTGTAGTCCGAATCCAACACTCAAAATGTAAACAAGTTTATTCTTAGGTATAATATTCCAGCTTTTGCAACCTTGTATAAGGGACTAAGTGCTCATTTCACTATATAAACTAAACAAAGCATTTAATAACCATTTCAAAATGGTTCCACGGTACTGTTACAAGTTTTCAGTCTGTAGTTAATTAACACAAACCGCAACCCCTGCTATGTCTAGTTTTAGAAGTGCTATACAAACACAATCTGTAAGGTGATCCAGTCACATTGATTCAATTTCAAAACGCGAAAAGGTTAAAATAACACTTAAAAATTAATCTTTCTTCTAAATATATAAAACTCTTTTGAAACTGGCTGACAATCAACGCACAGCCTAAACTATAAGTCCTAGAGGTATGAAATTTGGAGGATACTCCTTGTATTATAGTGTAGGGGTGAACTAAGAAAGGAATTTTGAAAAGTCACAATCTAATTTAAAGGGTCTAGAACGCGAGCAACGCCGCAGACGACAGTTAGTGCGATATGAAAGTATTACATTTTGGTGCCTACTGTGCCTGGAGGATGCAAGCAGTCGTGAGCGAAAAATTTAATTTTTTTTCTTGAACTCTCGAACAGTAAAGTTTGATCGTGGACTATTGGATCGCATCATCTATTCTTCCTTGTACAATCAAGTAAACTGGTGAAACACAAGGTTAATTAACTTACATAAGGATTCAAACAAAAAGAAAATATATAAAGCCTCGACATACATATCGTCTATTGAAATGAGGTTAAGGTTTAAGTAATACACTTGAGAGCAAAAAATCCGGGTCACCTATAAAAACTTTAATAGAAAACCATGAATGCTAGCTTAGTTAAATTATGCAAGATAATAATGCAATTAATCAATTACTTTCATTTAATTAGAGGTTATTAAACTATCTATCAAACTCAATTTATTTCACTATGTTAGCATCCATGGTCCTTACGATATTCCAGTTTATATAGATGACCCGGAAGTTTTGCTCTTGACTGTATTATGATGAAACTCCGCAACATCTAGTATGGCTGCTTCGATTCAATTCGACTATCGATTCTGTGTTTTACAACAGTCAAACCACACCCGCGTGTACCAGAGCCTTCAAACTGTGAGCTCTACACAACGCAGTTTGAGTACTATGTGTAGATATGCAGATAATTCCGAAACTTGTACCAAACAAAAGCAATGAGCATTCGCGTGGGAGAACACTGGTTCACAAACATCTCGCCAAGTACACACGTAATACTATCAACCGATATACCTAAACGTCCCTTATCTTTATCGCCATAAGGCGCATATTTCCTTAAGACGATAGCAGATTAAAAATTTGTTTCTACAAGGATGGAATATGTTGGGATCGAGAGATAACCTCACACTGATTGTAGTGAACTTGAAAATTGCTTTGCGTAAACTAAGATTTGTAGTGGACCCAAATATTTGTTTGACACAGTTCATAATTGGTGAAGTCGTACAGAAGTTTAGGGCGTAAGTTGTGACAAAATCTTTGTAATAACAACTAAAAGTTATTTATGAATGTTGGTTGACAGTTTTATTCCGGTGAGCATCCACACGGTACTCCCCGTACAACTTTGTATATAAAAAAAGATAAAAATGCGTTCGATGACGCACCAGTTGCAGATAGCTTAGCGGTAAGCTTAGGGTTGTGTAAACTCTATTTTTTTTCGGTCAAAAACGTTCTCCGTTATTATACCACAAGATAATCTCCAGATTGCCATCGTCATCCAAAAAAAACCTAGTAGGTACTTAATTCGTCTGTGCTAAGTACTATGTTTTAATTAAATAAAAAAACTATGTAAATATTTAAATTTCTCAAAGACAAGACAAATAAGCACTTATTAGCTACTGGTTCGGCCGTCTAGTGCGCATGTCAGCCTAAGGATGAACTAGAATTCAGTTTTGCCACAACGAAGTATGCTAGCAGGTAGTGTAATTACTACATGAAAATTTGAGAGAAAGTATTTATTATTAGCAGTAAGTATAATTTAATATAAACCAAACCCGTGCTTGACCTTCATAATTATTCCATTGTAAAATATTTATTTAGGCCTAGCAATTACTCCTTTTCCCTTGAATTTTTATGTATAAATAATTTTTTTCCTTAAATTCTAATATTAAAAAAATTAAATGATTTACACAGGGTTATTGAATACTAAAAGGGTTCATAAAACGCCAGCACCCAGCACAACTGAAGGTTTCCAATAATCATCTACATACTACAAGTTCGACGTTACGAAAAGGGTTTACAGGTATAATTTCTATAAAGTACCTGAAACGGTGACTGAATAAGGACTGTTTCAGTATTGTATCGTTGGTTTCACGAGCCGAATTAAGGTAAACTATTTTGTGACATCAACAAATTGGAACGAACCTTTTGAGATGTCCCATAAATGTTATGGTTGTTTTAGGCAATATCCAGTGTAAATAGATTAGATACTATTTTGATTTCTCACTAAAATAAGCTAGCGTAAGTTAACGTAGCCTACTATAAGCAAGCTAAGTAATATACGTAAAGGCACACGAGACCTTTCATCAGAAA
This sequence comes from Eulithis testata, assembly GCA_947507515.1. Lineage (NCBI taxonomy): Eukaryota > Metazoa > Arthropoda > Insecta > Lepidoptera > Geometridae > Eulithis > Eulithis testata. The sequence goes on along the minus strand of OX382199.1, from coordinate 5,452,400 downwards.
TGGCTAGCTTTAGATGGCCCGAGCACACAAAATATAACGTCTAGTAGGTTGGCCACAATTCATAGTAGCTATGAACAATCATCTTGGTTTGGATTCTCTTGGATTTGCATGATATTTAGCGATTCGTCGTAGATGTGGTGCGTTCACGGTTTCCTCGTGTTTCCGAAGGTCCAGAACCTCTTTTCCAAACCTCCACCAAAGAAGCCCGTTTTCGCGACCATCCTCAGGACTCAAACGCGAGTGACTTTTACAGCCGCTTGTCATGTCACTTTTACCATAGACTATAATAAATGCCGACATACGTATTAATAAAAAAAACATGGTTGGAATTGCTACTCTCTTCTATGCTAAGACTTACCAAACCCAGATTTTTTCAACACAAAATCTTTTGTCGCCTATTCTCTACATTGCGAGGTGAATATTATTTTACGATAAATAAACGGATAAAGGAAAACGATTAAGAATGTAATAAAGTTTTCTGGGAATTCAGCACGCGAAAAAAATGCACCTAGAATCCTAAATACCAGATTGCGTGACTGGAATACCCAGTAGGTTAATTGTTGCGATAGTAATTGTGAAGTTACGTACTAATAGGGAGCAAAGTTTTTAGCCAGATTTACGCCCATATTCTTAGTTGCTACCTCGAATAAACCTCGCCTCAACACGACCTCGAACGTGCTTTCTAGTTTTTGTAATCAAAGTTACTCTCAGAGCATGGGTTTGAGGTCGAGTTGAGGCGAGGATTATTTGAGGTAATAACTAAGATTAAGGGCATTAGTTTTCAGGTCCAGTATATGTTGGAATATCTGATACACCAATAATAAGAAATTAATATGAATAAGCTAACAGTCCTTTATATGAAGTTATAAATATTTTTAGTAAATTAGACTTTCAGTTATTTATTTACAGTTTTTATTTTTCATTTACATGAGTTCCCTAAACAAACTAAGTTAAACTTTTTGTTTGTCGAATTTCGATTGACCACGCGCGTTGGTCACGCGATTGGTCACTTAAGATTTTTTCTAGCGAGTTTCATTCAAAAGAAACGTGTTTCTGTACATCATTTTATGGAATTCCTTCCACATGGAATCTGAACATTACAAGAGTTGATTGCTACGAGTTCGTAGAGGGTGATTGCTACGGCGTAGCTATGTGAGCACAGCTATACATTAACGGCTTGGCTATCGAGTGCCAAACTGCAATGCACGTCAAACATACTACTGACAGTGACATTTCAAAAGAAAAAGCTTTAATTAGCGTTATATCTGTATATAAGTTTTCATATAGATTCTGTATTCTATATGAAAACTTCATAAACGTGAAAGGAATTTTTAATAATTTCATCATCTTAGCAGAAAATACTTTTGTCTGCAAAGTTTGATGAAGCTAAGTTAATTAAAAATCGTCTTTCCGTTATTCAGGTATAAAACCAGTTAACTCTTGTTTAATCCTCGCTATCATAGACATTCTTAGAACCAACCGCCCCTAAGTAAAACATTCGGAAGACAATATTCACCCGTATATTTTGCAAGAAATCGGCCAATGCCGGTACTGTTGTGTATGCGCTAAATCAATATTTAAATCAATATTTAGCGCATACTCACTTTTTGGTAATCTACATCGGGACCAGGCCAGACCGGGTGAGGCGATTCTAACCCTTATTCCTCCAACCAAAAAAGGACTTCGTCAATAAGCTCCAAAAATACGCAACAATGACTTGTAACAAAATAATTGTAACCACAACGAGCTTTTACATTAACTCAGTTAAGTGAACTTACAATAAAGGCAAGCTTAGCCTGAACTTTGAAGTGGTACTTTCATGTTTTGGTCACAAAGTTTCCTTTGTAACAAGAGTTACGTTATGTGATTGAATTTGAATTCAGTCATTTTATAACAGACTTAACAAAAGCGTTTATCTAAAGTTACAGGCCATAAATATGTCTTCCGTTATTTGGAAGACATTATCTTAAGCTTATAAGGGCCTAAAGCTAAACCCATCACCCCGTGTGACGTCAACAGCCATCGGTTTTCATTCATTTTGAAGGCAATACGGTGAATTTTACAACTACCAAGCGGGTGCGCCGTGGTGATGTGTCCAGCCAGAGGTGATTTAGAACATATCTGACACTGCAACGCGTTCGCAGTTTCTTGAAATGTCAATAAAAACCTACGCCTAATTATATTATACAAAATCCTTGGCCTGATAATAAAATTTTAATAAAAATTATAAAAATTTAGCCAACAGTCAATAGATAAAAACTACTGCTAAGTTTATTAAAGATTCTAGATATAAGTAATGCAATGAATTGAGCCTTTTTTACTCACTACAAGACCATAAAATTTCGTTCTTTTAAAATTTTCCCAAGTTTAGTATTTCGTCACGTGTAGGATATTATAGGTCAGTGACCTTAGATTTACGTAACACGCAATCACCCCACTTCAAAAGCAGGAAGGAGTAATTGTTTTATTATATTGTTGTTGTTCCCTGATTTGGAAACAAAATGGGACATTTTATTTCTTTAGTCTGATATTTTTTTAATTATTCTTACCGGTTTAAAATAGCAAAGCTAAAAATATGTTAGTGAATACTGCCAAAACTAAGTCTAAATATAAATCGAAACCTAAAACATATTATTATATAAAACCTGTTTGAAAATGAATCGAACATCAAAACAGCGTATTTTCAAGACATTCGTTGGTACGGTACTAGGTACAGGTAAATTAAGGACATAATAATATAGATAAAACAGTAATGTTGCTACTATTTTTTTTTCATTAAGCCACAGATCATATAATACTAACTAAGCTTAAATGTAAATTAATCTAAAAAAATGATCGATCAAACCTGTTTGGAAATAACGCGATTCCAGCGCCTCCATTAGTACGTCAGGTAAACTAACGGCCTAGTTATTGCAGAGACAAATTACACAGAGCTCGGTCAATTAGCTCGAAACATCTTGAATAGGTAATTAGAAAAGCAATCTCCGGCCTTTCGTAGTGCAAGACTAGTGTTTGCATGTGCAGTCGGAACACGAATTCAATCTTTGAGAAATCTATTGAGCTAGCTTATCTACGTTGATAATTCTTGTATTTAGTAGAAACCATGTATACCTAATTGTTAATTGGATTTACTAACTTTAAGCAATGTTTTTTTAGCTTTGAAATTAACTTACAGATAATATTTCTGTATAAACTTTAATAAATCATGAAAATGTAAGGTTATTTAAATGAAATTGGGCGTAACTTTTTTGGGTACAGCTTACGTCAGACTAGATTTATCACTCTGAACAAATTTTACGTATACAATACCTATAACAACAGTAACTTTAGATAGTAATGTTTTGCTAAGATAAAATAAAATAAAAAATCTGTGCGTGCAGTCCCTACGCGCGGGAGAAGTTATACTTCGAGTGCCACGCATTCACTCTCGCTCTTTATTTAATGTGAAATTAATTTAGTATTTATTTTTATGTACTTAAGCAATATGCAGTACCACAGATTATATAATACTATACTAGTAGCAGTACTAAATTTTCACTTCAAATATTAAGTAAAAAGTTGCATGGACACTGCCATCTATTATATTTTGATTGTAGCGTATTATAGTCTCTTTCTATTCCCCCCGCTGTCAGTTGGAAGTCGTTTATCTCCAAAAACACGGGCGGTCAAATGCTGAATTGCTGAACACTGCCATCTATATTTTATTGTAGCATTTGTAGTGTATTAGCCTCTGTCTCTTTCTATTCGGGGGGAATAGAAAGAGATAGAGACTATGTCATCCCGTAACGCAACGTTGTTGGAAGTCGCCTTAGAAGTATAACTTCGCAAACTGAACTACCTACTGTTTATTCGACGGACGTGCGGAGGAAATATCCAACGGAGCGCAACTTGTTTTCCGCACATTGTTATTGTTAAATAAAAAAGTAAAAAAGCGATTTTTAAGCCTTTCTCTAAGAACTTTTTCTTTATGAAAAAGACCTTTACCAAATACAAAAATGTTGTGTCAAACAAGCTTAATTACTTAATATTTTGTTAGAAGCGTTGTTTATCCAATCTTTCTAAGGAAATAAGCGACAAGCTATAAGCGAACCGGAAACCGGAAATGAAGTTATACTATTTGTATGTCTTTATAAGTATCCTGTTTTCATTGTTACTTCAAGAATACAGCATTATGAAAGTTTTTTTTATTACAACTTGTCTTTTCTCTGTGAGCGGCTTTTGTATTTTTTTTTAGAATATTACATATTTAGTTTATTTATATAATAATAATTTATTTCTTTTAAATGTCTTAAACCTAAAATAAATAAAAATGTATGTTAAAAAACCATTTAACATACATTTTTATTTATTGTACTAGAAAGACACACAGGAAATAAAAATCTAAATAGTAGTAGTAAGTAACGTGTTAAATTGTTTTTGAAAATATATAAATTTTATTTATGTTATGATGATGCATCTACCAGCGACTTTACATTTACAAAATTAGAAAAACGGCAGTATTATCTTAAAAAAAAACATTTAAGAAGCAAATAAACTTGCAACTAAAGTATTTGACGAAAATAAACAAAATAGCAGTTCATCATAAAGTATAATAATTACATAGAAAGAAGACAAACAGAAAGGGCATGACATAAACATGACAAACTTTTAAGTTATTAAGCTAAATTTGTTGAGTTTTTTAAACGTACCTAAGTTTTTTTAGAGTTAGCCCTTAAAAGAACAAGATGAATATTTTGCTTCTAATATTGTTCTTGTAATCGCTACAATCTTATAATTTGCGACAACTGCATCGACTTTTCACCCCGCCGATAATGGCGCGCGTTACACGACGCTTATTGCCAAAATAAATCATTTACCGCCCCGTGTACTTTAATCTATTTGTAGAACAACTTGCTACGTTTTCAATTCCGAACGTGACGATTATTACACTTGTTCTCAATCGTTATAAATCAAAGTGGGATTCTTGGACCGACTGCTGGAAATACCCTTTGTAAAGTTTTGATTTCTACACTGGTATTCGTCAAGTTGTTGAACATTGTAGTTGAACCTACGACTCAGAACTTTCGCTCTCGCTCTATCAAAGAAGGTAGAGCTTCTTACTGAGTAAAGCCAGGTCACGTTTTGTACCTAATACATTATTCTCTGCTTATTATTTAACTATTAAAGTGAGTAAAGATCTTCTTAAGCAACGCTTCAGGCTCTACTAACCTATTTCTATTCTACCTCGATCATATTTGAAAGATATTACTTACGCAAAACTCAATAACAAGCAAAGTTTTTGCCGATAGACATCCAAACGTTACCCGTGTCTAATAAGTTATTGTTGTAATAATTATATTTAATCTAAGTTGTCGAACAAGGCCTTTGAAACTAGCAGGACAAGTAATTAATCGAAAAGTTCCGGCCGAACTGAAGCTTGCGATAATAACAAACATTATTGCTTTGGATCTTTCACTACTAATTAGGAACAGATAACCAGTTTATTTATTTTTGTTTAGATGACAGGTGACTATCGATATAATATAAAATAATCGTTCAAACAGTGATCGTCTATGAATCTCTCATTGGTTTATTTAGATCATGCGTTGTCAGTCAGAAAAACTTCACACAAAAATAGTTAATATTATTTTTGCGCTAAAACGGCTAGTTCCATTGGGAATGTTTTATATATTGATGGGTTTTTAAGCCATCGGAAGTTGCCCGAAATTCTTTATTTTTTTAACCAAATTCTTGAGACTAGTTTTTTTCAACGAGGCGACGAACAAACACACCACAGCACATTTTCTGCTTATCTTTTGAAACTTAATATCGACATACATCTTTGACTGCTCAGATAGAGAGCTTATTAGACCTCTTGAGATTATTGGTGTCTACTATCATAGAAACTCTTCATATTATCGCTCGTTTGTACAATTGTAGCAAAACTCCGAAAATATTTCACTCGAACTTTTCAATAACGTGAGAGCAAATAAGCCCCACGCAAATAAACATAGTGCCTTCAGCTTAAATAAATAAGAGAACCCGTTGAAACCTTCCAGAGACTTAATTAAATACACCAAGGTTGGTTTGTGTGTGTGCGTATTTACGCTTTTGTAATGCGAGCTGGTGACAATGCTGGTAAATTTACACAACTTGAATGAGCTCGACTTTGTTTCGGCTTTCTGGAAACTAGAATCATAAGTATTCAGCTACTCGTAAATAGTTGAGGGCAACCACGTTCTCTCTTTAAAAATGTATATAAAATATTATGTAGGCCCGAGTGACACTCGCCTTTCTTGCTAGCTTGCAGTCTGGCTTGTATTCTGATGAAGTAACTCAAGCATAGATACGAGATAATACAGAATACTAACTGGGGATGATCGATCAGTCCGTGGACTGGCGACATTGTGTAATGGCCCCAACCCCCTGTTAGAGGTTAGCTCATTAAATCTATGAAACCTATTCTATTGTTTTTAGGTTATTGTATGAGTGAATGTGAACTACTGGTAAGGTTCTGCGCGCTCTGCTTTCGATGACGCCAGCCTCGAACCAGTGTAGAGTGTTTCTACCTGAATAATGGTATTTGCCTTGTCCTGTATGAACTAATTACTTGAACAGAATACTAGAGTCTTGAGCTAATATACATACTTCTATGGATTAAAGGTCAGTGATCATCAAACTCTTTGTTATAGGCAATGGGTTCTCTTAAATGTTTGGCGGGTCAAACCTCTCTAACGCGATGGCGTACATATGGAGTTAACTAGTATTCTCACGCTCTTTTTATTTCTCTAGTCTAGGTAGTAACATGTATGGTGGTGGGTTTGTGTTAGCGGACCTGGCTTCTGACAGTGGTGATACGGTCCGAATGTTCTACCTAGATCTGTTCGATGATCGGATTCAGCCGATTCGAACTATAACCTTTAACCGCGCGGAGGAATTGACCGCATTCAGATAGGATAACCAATCGTCTTTTATATTGCCAACAGCATTAGCTAAGTAAAGTATTTATCAACTTTATTGTCTGATATCTACTCAAGACTATCAAGATGAATATCGGAATTATTCTAAAATTATCTTCAGCTAATGATTATGAATCTTTAGACTAATTCTAATCCTGTCCTAATCAGGTGAACTAGGAAATGAATTTAAGTAAAAGGAATTAAACTTTAAACGAACTCAGTAATAATTAATTTATTAAGGAACCAAAATGCAAGATAAAACCACGTACCAACTCTTAACAATTAAACATACAGGTTAAAGGGAAACTTAACCTTTACATTCAGATTTAATCTAGGCTTTATATTAGTACTTTGAGCCCTATAGGGTTTCCGGAATAACACCACCGCATTATAAGCTGATAATCGGAATTGCTTTGATCTCAACAGAAATCTAATCAAGTCAGACTACTACGCTTTCCCATCAATCGCCTCGGAAAACCGTGAAGGGATCCGAATACCTATTCGGACCCGCCAAGACCCCCCTACTTAGTTATTCCAGGGCAAGTTAATTTTACAGGCCTTTTGGCCAAGACTTAGACAGTCTTAAGAATTCAAATTTGGGAACCGAAGTCTCAGAGTGAGATGGGAACAAGCGACATATTATTATCTAGGAAATTACAATCAACACGTATGATTGATTTAGGTAAACCTCTCTGTCTTCTGAGTTCAATGTACTATAAGGGTTGTAGTTATTGCTTTATTACTCTTTTACCAAATCAATCATACAGACTTAAAATTAGAACTTAGCTCTTTTTTTGGAACAACTCGAAACAGGCACTAAAAATAATCTAATTTACGATACTTTATTTAAAGTTCAAATCAAATCATTACACTCCTGACTAAATCTTTACACGGCAAAAATCACCACGGTAAGCTAATAACAGAAACAAAGGATTCGCGTCAAAACAAAAGGCCACGTCTGTACACTACTGAATTTCAAAACTGCACTGCCTGCGTAAATGAATCTAAGTAAAAATGCCGCGCGCTTCGTTAACTGTAAATCTCCGACTGCGTGCCGAATATTCCCTATAATTCCTTTTTAAGCGTGTACGCAGGCTGCGCCTTTCCTCCGAACTCATGGGCGTGGCCTAGAGTCTGGTTCCTCGCTCATTGGTAGAGTTCTCAACTCTCGTCTGAGTTACCACCAGGGGTCGCTACCAGTAGGTGTGTGCCAAACCTGGAAACTAAAACCACTATGTAAGCCCTATGATTGTTGGTAAGTAACAGTATTAACTGTTTTTCAAAGTCGCCCTGAAATGTCACATTTATATAAACAAAAGCACACGGGTTATATATTCATTAATTGTCTTTAGGAATAAACCTGGTATTAAATACTAGGTGTTACAATTCGCGAATTGTAACCAAACCATGCCCTTATGATTAATTATTCTATCATCCATTTTATTACTAACATCTCAGCAATCAACATGCTATTTTGTATATCTTTGACCGAGCAACACAGGAAATAAATAGGTAACTTTTAACCCTTTTTTATAACAAATTCTGACGCCAGTCTCAAGACCAAGCGGTTCTCTAAACGAGTCCCATCCTAAAATCACACTTGTGTTTTAACCTTTTTTTTTTGTAACAATTTCAACGTCAGTCTTAAAACAAAAACTCTTCTTAGAACAGGTCTAAAATCGCATTCGTTATCTCTCTTACCAAAATCTGTTAGCTTTTTGTGCGTATTCTTAAAACCCACGCAGCTGCAACCAATTCATTTAGGTAATTTATTTGACAGAAACGAAAAAAAAATATTCGTTAAACAAAAGATTAGTTTCGCCTTGGATATTAGTTCAACATGTGGCATAGCTTTCATTTCTTAAGCAGAAAAAAAATATATTAAGAGTGACTTTTGGGTCATCACATTCCACCCTCTGAAAATTTTGATATGAAGAAGACCATCGTTCTTCGAGTATAAAAACTTTTCATAAACTTCTGAAAATCTTGATTAGTAAATAATTGTAATGATTAGAACCACTCGTACTCATTATGTATCACTGTTGTAGTTCACAAAAGCTTTTAAACTTCCAGCCACCCTCAGACCAAACTGTGTCTGAAAACTTAAGATTACGTAATATCTATCTTATTAAAGAAAATATTTTATTTACCATAACTTATTTATAACCTTATTCACATGATTGATAATACTACAATCATGGTAATTCTACTTATTTGCAGGTGTTTCTTCGTATCTCAACAAATGAATAGCATTAAATTTCTCTTATCAGACCGCCTTCCTTTACCATTGTATAACCACCTGCGTAAGGTTTCGCACTTACTGCATACGGCTTTTCAGACAACAATACAAACTTTCTTGTAAGATTCGATTCTTTGTCCACCTGGGGTATTGTTTTCGGCTTAACTTTATTTCCATCACAAGGTTACTCATTACCTAGTTCTTTTAAGTCTTATAATAGTACGTTCATAACCTTTCTTTCCGTTTGTAAAACAATGTGCTATCTCTTATCATAAAACTTTACTACCTCGCCATACGATGTAACGCTATCGCTATTCCAACTATCTCCTATAGGAGATAACTATTTGGCATCGTTTTTCTACAACACGCTCATTTTTTTTTTTAACTGCTCGACACCTGTTCAAAGTTCTTGGCCTTAACCAACCTCAACTGCGGATGAATATTTGTGGACCTGGACATACACCTTCTCACGATGTGTACCTTGATGAAACATCAGCAATATAATCGTCCGATCTTTGTGTATACTTAATACCATAAATCAATCATTCATTAATATTATTATAAACAAACTATATTATTCTCACACATATTAATTAATCGTCCATTCCTTCTGTATACACAATACTTAAATAAACCATCCAATAATTGTATAATGATGAGCCAACTAGATCATTTCACACTTATTTATTGCCATTCAACAGCTATAAAAATGCAGACAATCATACTCATATACATACATACGTATCGATCAAAATCGTAACTCTCCTTTGTTCGTAATAGTCCGGTAAAACGTATAATCTGACTGGATTACTAACTTAATATTACATAATAAAAATTAACCTTAGTCAAACTATGAATGATAGCGAATAAATCTTATTCTGTCACTATCTAATACATCATCATCGTTTATTAACAGCTCTTTACCATAAACTCTAAGGCCTTGCCACCCTCTGACGGTTTATCTACTTGCAACTCAAAGTACCGATATCCTATTAATATTATAAACGCGTAAGTCTGTAGCGATCTATGTATGTATCTATGTTTGTTACTCTTTCACGCAAAACTACTGATCCGATTTGAATGAAACTTGGAATATTTAATATTGTCCGTGACCTGAATTAACACATAGGGTATCTTTTATTCCGAAAAATTAACGGGATCCAACGAGAAGCGAATAAAGTCGCGGGCGGCAGCTAGTCACTTATATTACTATTTACTTCATTCATCCATCAATTCTCATCTAGGTATTTGTACTCCTTGACCAATCTAGCATACACTTGAAATCATGTCAATCCAAAGTATACCTGAAATAAACTGCTTTTAGCGATAAGGCCACTCACTGTACTGTTCTTAATCGCTTGTTGTTCCTAGTTTATTAAGTATGTAAGCGCACTATAACCCATTTTCTTTCATTCATCCATTCACCATTGTTATCTATTTATGAATAATACCTCTCACTAATGTCGAAATGTGCTAGCATAACTATAGTAACTGTATCTAGAATAACTTTCTATTCTGCTCAATGTATTTCGTTGTTTCTAAGACCCATTCATACTTTATCTTCTATCGTAAAAGTCTACAACTCTACACAATGCCTTTTGTCTTTTCTCCGTACTAGCAAATGAATTTTTGAAAATAGTTTATGACACCCAAATAAACGTCTTAATTGTTTAATATTTTTAAACGCCTGGGAATTCGGTTACGGCCTTGGTCTCGCCATTTCGTCTTTATGCACACACCTTTTGTTCGTCTGGAATTTCTAGAAAACCATTTTGTGTTTTAGTAAAACTTACAATACTGCATCACGTTGCTTCTCTGGAACATCTATTGTTTGGACATATGGTTCTATCGCTATCTCGCTTACTCCATCCTAAGCGTCTATCGCTGTTTGTTCTAAGTAATTTAGCCTTTGTTCTCAGACTACAAACCAATCATAACCTGCGTCCTCACTTCTGAATGTTGTATGTTTGTTTAGCCTTGTCCGGTACAAAAGGACTTATAACCTTATCATCATATTTATAAAATAATAATTATTAAAATAACATACAATTTTCGCTCACAACTCTCATACATCACACGAGTACTACTTGACCGCTCACTCAAAACTTCAGTTAGTATTTCTCAAACATCAAACCAGTTCCTTGTAATAAATCATTATTCTTTGGTGGGTACTATTTATAATCGTAAATCTATTACCGAGTTCACACTTTACTTGACTTTCATACATCCCATCCTACTTATCTATTTTATTCGTGTATTTGGCTAAATGCAACAATAATCGCATTTTTCATAATCATCAATATCAGACCCTGGCCATAAAGTAATTTATCCTGAATAATCACCATTATTGTTATATCAGCATGTAGCAGTCCTTATATCAATTAATCATCATCATTTAGTCATCATCATATCAATCTATAGAAGCCTTTACCTCGGTTAATCACATCATATCAGACTGTAAAAGCCCTTATCTAGATTATTCACCATCATCATATCAGCCTGTGGAAGTTCTTATCTCAAATAATCATCATCATAATGTCAGCCTGTGGAGGTCTTTATCTCAAATAATCATCATCATATCGGCCTCTAGAAGTCTTCTAATAATCTAATAACCTCGACTAACTTTACCTTAAATGTAATAAGCGCCTGAAATACCTACTGTTGAATCACTAGGTCGACGTTCGACACCTTTTGGTTTCCTAAATTCTAAGAAACAGTACCTGAGCTCTCACGCACCTGCGTATTGTTACTAGTTGAAGTCACCCACCTATGACTAAATAACTCTTACACCTTCAATGTGGCTCCTGCTAGGCATTCTGAAAATACTTCAATCTCGCTACCTTGCCTCTCTACTGAATGAATGTACTTCTTTTAATTAAAAGCTATAAGTTTCTTAATAAATCTAGCGTATAAATCGTTCGTCTTATAGAATAAGCGACACCGATGTGAATTAAAAGTTCCAGTCAGTTTTGATCTGTCATCTAATAGATTATCTAATCTTGGTATATTTGAATTAATCTTGTCGCTTGAAGAACCTGAAAATCCGTTTATCTTATTATAACGCCGTCACGCTAACATTCTCTATATCCCTCTCGCTTTAACGCATATATTCATCGCATAATTTTATCTTACTTGCTACCTAGCATCTAAAAACCTGAATATTCTGCGGAGTTCCTCTGCTGATTGCTGGTTGTCTTAGATCTGAAAACCTGAAAATTCTGTAGAGTTCGTCTATTGGTTGCCCGCTGCCTAACATCTGAAAACCTGAAAATTATGTGGAGTTCGTGTGTTGATGGTTTTGATCTTTCTTAGTATTTGATGCTACGGAACCTAGGTCGTGTGTTGCTCGTTTTCGATTTCTACGTGCTGCGTGCTACCAAGCATTATGCTAACTTAAAATTAACGTGCACAATAAAATAATGATTACTGAGTTATTTTCAATGATAGAATTAAATTTTGAATACTGAAATAGAAATGATTTCATGTATAGTTCACCCAACAAGACGGCTAATAAAATAATAAAAATATCTAGACAAAGATAGAAAATGAAACAATTGAATATCTATAAAAATTCTGTTTTATATTTTTGTGATCGTCATTAATAATAAAGCTACGTTGTGTTATTTTTTTATTTAAACCAGAAACTTTGTTTTAGTAGTAAAGCGTTTTTGCAATACTTTGAACTAAATCCTGGTCACGGCACCAAATGTAATGGCCCCAACCCCCTGTTAGAGGTTAGCTCATTAAATCTATGAAACCTATTCTATTGTTTTTAGGTTATTGTATGAGTGAATGTGAACTACTGGTAAGGTTCTGCGCGCTCTGCTTTCGATGACGCCAGCCTCGAACCAGTGTAGAGTGTTTCTACCTGAATAATGGTATTTGCCTTGTCCTGTATGAACTAATTACTTGAACAGAATACTAGAGTCTTGAGCTAATATACATACTTCTATGGATTAAAGGTCAGTGATCATCAAACTCTTTGTTATAGGCAATGGGTTCTCTTAAATGTTTGGCGGGTCAAACCTCTCTAACGCGATGGCGTACATATGGAGTTAACTAGTATTCTCACGCTCTTTTTATTTCTCTAGTCTAGGTAGTAACATGTATGGTGGTGGGTTTGTGTTAGCGGACCTGGCTTCTGACAGTGGTGATACGGTCCGAATGTTCTACCTAGATCTGTTCGATGATCGGATTCAGCCGATTCGAACTATAACCTTTAACCGCGCGGAGGAATTGACCGCATTCAGATAGGATAACCAATCGTCTTTTATATTGCCAACAGCATTAGCTAAGTAAAGTATTTATCAACTTTATTGTCTGATATCTACTCAAGACTATCAAGATGAATATCGGAATTATTCTAAAATTATCTTCAGCTAATGATTATGAATCTTTAGACTAATTCTAATCCTGTCCTAATCAGGTGAACTAGGAAATGAATTTAAGTAAAAGGAATTAAACTTTAAACGAACTCAGTAATAATTAATTTATTAAGGAACCAAAATGCAAGATAAAACCACGTACCAACTCTTAACAATTAAACATACAGGTTAAAGGGAAACTTAACCTTTACATTCAGATTTAATCTAGGCTTTATATTAGTACTTTGAGCCCTATAGGGTTTCCGGAATAACACCACCGCATTATAAGCTGATAATCGGAATTGCTTTGATCTCAACAGAAATCTAATCAAGTCAGACTACTACGCTTTCCCATCAATCGCCTCGGAAAACCGTGAAGGGATCCGAATACCTATTCGGACCCGCCAAGACCCCCCTACTTAGTTATTCCAGGGCAAGTTAATTTTACAGGCCTTTTGGCCAAGACTTAGACAGTCTTAAGAATTCAAATTTGGGAACCGAAGTCTCAGAGTGAGATGGGAACAAGCGACATATTATTATCTAGGAAATTACAATCAACACGTATGATTGATTTAGGTAAACCTCTCTGTCTTCTGAGTTCAATGTACTATAAGGGTTGTAGTTATTGCTTTATTACTCTTTTACCAAATCAATCATACAGACTTAAAATTAGAACTTAGCTCTTTTTTTGGAACAACTCGAAACAGGCACTAAAAATAATCTAATTTACGATACTTTATTTAAAGTTCAAATCAAATCATTACACTCCTGACTAAATCTTTACACGGCAAAAATCACCACGGTAAGCTAATAACAGAAACAAAGGATTCGCGTCAAAACAAAAGGCCACGTCTGTACACTACTGAATTTCAAAACTGCACTGCCTGCGTAAATGAATCTAAGTAAAAATGCCGCGCGCTTCGTTAACTGTAAATCTCCGACTGCGTGCCGAATATTCCCTATAATTCCTTTTTAAGCGTGTACGCAGGCTGCGCCTTTCCTCCGAACTCATGGGCGTGGCCTAGAGTCTGGTTCCTCGCTCATTGGTAGAGTTCTCAACTCTCGTCTGAGTTACCACCAGGGGTCGCTACCAGTAGGTGTGTGCCAAACCTGGAAACTAAAACCACTATGTAAGCCCTATGATTGTTGGTAAGTAACAGTATTAACTGTTTTTCAAAGTCGCCCTGAAATGTCACATTTATATAAACAAAAGCACACGGGTTATATATTCATTAATTGTCTTTAGGAATAAACCTGGTATTAAATACTAGGTGTTACAATTCGCGAATTGTAACCAAACCATGCCCTTATGATTAATTATTCTATCATCCATTTTATTACTAACATCTCAGCAATCAACATGCTATTTTGTATATCTTTGACCGAGCAACACAGGAAATAAATAGGTAACTTTTAACCCTTTTTTATAACAAATTCTGACGCCAGTCTCAAGACCAAGCGGTTCTCTAAACGAGTCCCATCCTAAAATCACACTTGTGTTTTAACCTTTTTTTTTTTGTAACAATTTCAACGTCAGTCTTAAAACAAAAACTCTTCTTAGAACAGGTCTAAAATCGCATTCGTTATCTCTCTTACCAAAATCTGTTAGCTTTTTGTGCGTATTCTTAAAACCCACGCAGCTGCAACCAATTCATTTAGGTAATTTATTTGACAGAAACGAAAAAAAAATATTCGTTAAACAAAAGATTAGTTTCGCCTTGGATATTAGTTCAACATGTGGCATAGCTTTCATTTCTTAAGCAGAAAAAAAATATATTAAGAGTGACTTTTGGGTCATCACATTTGTAAATAATAAGATCGGAAAACAGCCCAAACTAGTTTTTCCTGGAAATCTGTGCGGGTGGTCCAACAGTAGATTTATTTAGGTTAATAATAATGTCATAAAACCTACGCGAATAATCGTGACTTATTCTCTGTTTGAACGAAGGTTTAAAATTATATCCATTCACCCACATGTAGTACCTACATAACCACGTTGATGTCCGTGGGCGAGACTTCAGAAAAATATTAGAAACCAATAGTCTTTGAAATTATAAACCACCAGCCCACCTCTTTTGTAAACGATATTTTACTCGATAATGTCTCAAATTAGTACGTATACATGCATAAAAACTAGTCTTAATATAGCATGTGGAAATCTTAGAGATATATTTATGTGTAAGTAAATAGGTGACGTGCACAAAACAGCTTGGACATTTTTCCATACTTAGTAAACGACGATCATTGACCGTATCCTCAGGGGAAAATGTTTGAACATATTTTCGCTGGCTCTGCGTTGACTAAGTTTCAACAAAAAATGGTCCCAGGAAAGAAAATTACCTACCACGTTTTTTTCCAGGCCACGATACTCCTAAAAACGTATCGTAAGACGACCGAAACGAAATCAGTGACTACCTAGTTGAATCTAATATGTATAAACTGTTTAAAAATTAAAAACAAAGCAGTAACACCAATTAAACTTTACAAAAAAGTTTATTCTTATTATTTTCAATGGAAAAAATTATGAAAAAAGATTGTTGAATTGACAAAAATACGAATAATTACAGCATTATTTTGTCATTGCATTTTAGTTAAAATTGCCGTCTTTCTGACAGTTTGTTTTGTCAGTAAAAACATTTTATTTTCACGGTAAAGATAAAGATAAGGATAATGTTTATTGGTAAATTTCACAATCGTCAAATAACTATATTTCGATTCAAATGGTTATCAATTTTATCTTTGTTTCGTTGATACAGCAACAGTCAGCAAGTTTTGTGTAGGAATTTAATTATTATCACTACTTATCACATAGCCATCGACACAATACTTGCTGGATACTTAAGGAGAACAAATTTTTTAAGGACTTGTTTTTTTTCTCTTTAATAGGACAAAATAATAGGACCACAAGAAATACCTGTAACGGAAAGGGTGCAAACGCCCTTTGCCACAAAAAAAATAGTTGAAGCTCTAGTTTATCGAAACATTTCTATTTATTAAGATTTCAATAACATCCTCATCCTAAGTGCACAATAAAGACATTTTCGCCTGTCAGCAACGTGACGGGGGTCCGTGTCAAAACGGCGTTTGGCTGTAAATAAAACTGGGATCAAGAGGGAGGATGTGGAAATTTTCCTACTTTTCCCAAGAATTTACTTGACCGACATACCCTTCGGGTGTCTTCTCAATTTATTCGCGCAACTAGAGACTGGCTTCGGTTTTACGCATTATGAATCTTAATATAAGAAAACTTTAACTATTGTATTTCGCAATAATCTTAAATACAAGTTTCCCAATTGATCACTAGATCCAAGTTACTTACTTACCTATTATTTCATGTAAGATCATGTAAGAGCTTAGACTTGTGAACATTGAGCCTTTGTTGTCTGGGATTGCTAAATCCGCAATAAAAAACAAATGTTATAAAAATAGGCACCAAACGATATTAAAATAAGTGTATTAAAATTTGTGTTTGAAGGGCAGTGCTTGTCATCCACATGTTTGTTTACCAGAAGAAAATTGCTCTACCTGGAAACCTTTGATGGATCCCCAATAAGTTACGAATAAACGCTAGTCACGATCTGGAGTGGCCAACGTCGAAACTATCTGAGGCCTGCGGCTATTAAATTAATGATAATGTACCGGAGTAGTCGGCCTAGTCCCGGCAACTGTTGTCGTTATTCGCACGTGTTCCGGCCAGCGGGCGGCGCGCGTGCTTCGAATAAGGACTGCAGACAGCTTTACACAAACTTTGGTAAATAACTTCGATATGATGAAGAGTTGGTTAATTTTGGTAAAAGTTGCTGTCAATGATTGAAGGCGCAGTGGTAAAGATGAAAGCACCTGCGCGGAACGTTTGCTTTTGCTCATTGCGTGAGCTTGTCTACTACTCCATGTTGCCACAGTCCCGTAGACGTTGAGTACCCAAATATATTCAACACTATAGCTAAAAAAAAATTCGTACCAGAGGCAGCGCAAATTGGAATTCCACAATTCGTATTTTCTTGGGCAGAATTGGAAATAATGATTTTTTTATCAGGTAACTATTTTTCATATAACAGTTCATGATTTCAAGACATTTACCTACTTACTACAAACATGAAACATAATGGAGGTATACTGTAAAACTTCTATTGACAGATACTCCAAAGGTCAATCTGCTCAGTGCTTGCTACTAAAACATATTGACTCAACTTGTATTTCTCGGAAGAAAGCCAAAATGCTGCAGCGTATATCGGATTTCCGCCACAAAAGACCTGGGCGTATTGCGACAGGGCGAACACTAGCTTTTGTACGCGAACATGATCGTATAATAGTATCCTAAGGAGACACATACATAGACTATTCAAAGGGAGACCACTATCAATTAAACTAATATTTGCAACAAGGGACTTGCAATGATGATGAGTATTGGCTAATTTTGTGGACGAAATAAAACTTTTATTTTTATATTAACCTGAATCGTCCCACTGCTGGACCAAGGTCTCCCCCAAATACTTCCAATCTTAAGGTTCGTCGCGCCAACGCTTTCTTGGCCGACCCCGAAAAAACTTAATACTATTTTTAAGTAATAAAAATTATATGCAATATTTTTATTTATTTTCATGTTTTACAAGTAAAAAATTGTCTACCAGTGTTCCTGGGCGTGCAAAAGTTGTACATACTTTGTACAAGTAAGTTCATAATCATAAGATTAGATTGTTAAAACGCATTTCCCAAATTCTGTAACAATGTGGATTAAATGCTGAACCACATATTTATTTTCAATCTAAACGAAAGCGATTATGGAAGTCAAACTCTGCAGCCCCCGTATCGCAAGATCTGAACTGCTTTCGCTGCCCAGCGTAATGTCAAGCGACGACGTGGCGACAGATATACGGAAACAAGAAACTTTTGACGGCAAAAAACGCGCTGAAACGCGCTAATGTCACTATTTAGTCACAGAATACCTATGTTTAGTATGAAAACAGTTCAGAAAACCTGCCGGGCTTAAACCTGGCAGTTTTTTATGAGGTAACGATTTCCCCACAGGATCTTCAAACAACAGGGTTATATCTATGCAAATGCAACGAAACGAACCAAACGTCCGATAGCGCGGTATGTGTAATTGAATCGAAAGGAAATTGCATTCTACACGTAAAATTCTATGTTTGGAATACTTGTTTACATAATTTTACGTCCACCGTTTCACAGATATAATATAAAATTCATAGAATCGGTAAGCATGCTTTTAACAATAAGTTTTGAACCCTCGAACGAACAAGGAAGGAGTGTTATATATAAGTTTGACGGCGTTGTGCGTCTGTCATGTCTGTGGGCCTGTAGCTCTGAAAGTACGGCTCTGATTTAGATGATTGATCTGATTTAGGGATAGTTTTAACTATGTTTGGTGATAACTAGTTTTGATGAATCTTAGATTATAACATTCATTTCATTTCAAAGTATTTAAATTTGATGGACTAGAGTCCACACCCCAAGGTCTATGATGAAGAGAATCTTACGGGATTTTTATTGGCGGGGTTTTGTAATTTTTTTAAATTTAAATTGCTGCCAAGGTTTTTCCAGGTAGAACAAATAACGGTTAATGCCTTTTAGCCAGAAACTATTCAAAAGGCATGGAAATTACATTCATAAAAAAATAACAATGAAAACATTTTTCCAATAAGTTTTGGGACTTGGAACAAGATACACAAAGCGATAGGACGTAATTTAAATTCAAAGAGATGTACCAAAATTGTAATTGTCTCTCTTGTTTTGGAAATGTTTCGTCCATTGTCTCATGTCTATTTGGTTTCCCATAGTATACCTAACGTTCTGAGTAAATGATTTTGCTATGGTCATAGCGCTTTGGTTTAACTGATATTACATCGAGGTGTGATCACAAACATTTTTGCATGTAGATTGTAGCTAGATAGGAATCGCTTCGGAGTGAATTAACGACTGTTAGAACCGGGACCGTCAGTTTAACGTGCCTTCCAAAGCACAGAAGCGCTCAGATGTAAATGCCACTAACGGCCCCCCAATATTTGTCATGACACAGATGATATAATACTAGTAGTCATGATAAGACCCGTAGTTTATGCATTGACAAAGTTTTGTAAGCAAGGCCACATCAGACGTTAAAATTCATACAAAGTTACACATTTCCCTCAATCTCATTAGACTTCTCAAACGAAATAATTAATTTCGTGTAAATGGAGTACAAAATTGGACCTCACTGTACACCCGAAAACAATTAACTCATGCGGTGTCTACAAACTGAGCGTCATTCGTTTTGTCAGCATGTCAGCATTCAATCAAAACGTGCTTACTCCGGTCCGCAACCGCAAATCACACTGCTCACAAGTAGTGCGGTCGTTGGTCAGCCGAAGAACCCAAAATGCCGAACATTTTCGCAATAACTTAGAAAAAAAAACTAGCAAACGAACGCTTACAATGGTATAAGATAAAGCATAGCATTTTGCTATTTCATATTTAAGTCTGTTTTAGTTTTAATTTTATTTCTACCTAGTTAAGTTGCAAATAAATCATCAGATTTGGTTTTTTTATAGTAAAATTTGCAAAAATTAGGCATTTTTTAGCAGGCTACTTTTGCAGTACCTAGCTAAGTGTAATAATGATATTCTTACCTGGTTTTGCAGTTGGTTGAGACAAAATATGTTTTTGGAACGAAGTTCCTTATTGCGCGTTGCGAAAGAAGGCTAGACGAAAAAAATTAAGACCAAAAGTTGTCGCGACACTTTTTTCAAACTTTGACTACGTCATTCGAATAAATTGGTGCAGGAAGTTTTTTTTTTAATATCGTGTGCCTGTCCGTTCTCAACCGAAACAAATGAATGTAGGTATTGTTGGAAGTTTTGTTTTTAGGGTTCGTTAAGGTTCTTATAGAAAATATTATAAGAAAACAACACCTCAAGGAACTTCGTTCCATCCGGGTGTCCCTTGACACCTCTCAAGTTTTTTTTTTTAATTTTTTACAATTCAGGATGACCCATAAGTGTATTATTTTTTGTTGAGTACGAAACTAGGATATCCGGCTAAATTATAAAGTACAACACTATCAATAGGGTCAGTCCTTGCGCTGACTCGACGTAAATAAATCCTCTGCTCGTGCAAGACGTACATACGAGCAACTCTAACCTCTCACATATTGACATAGGGTTTATTTTACAAGATTTGCGGTGTTGATAACATCAGAATTATCAGGGTTTGTAATCGAATTTATAGATGTCCATCTTTGGGGACGAGATAATGTAGAAATTACATATTGACACTCATTTGTTATCTCAACAAATAAGGTGACAGGAACTGAAAAACTTACATCGTTTTATAAGTGCAGGTATCCTAGAGGACCCTACATATAGATTCTCATAATTTAGAGCCAAAGTCGGATGATAAAGGTTTTTATAATATTCCAAACATTATAAATCAAGCAGGATTCGAACCTGCAACATTCCCCTTGATACGCTTCGCTATCAACTCGATAATTTCACTCGAAGAATAACTCAAAGATGTATTTAGACAAACCAAACACACGAATTGAAAAATCAGACTGTAGATGGAGCCACAGTTAATAGGTGAATAGGGTTGGCATAAAATTTTCTCAATTTTCAAACTGTATTTTATTTATTAACCACAAAAACTCGATTGCATTGCCTTTATCGACACAATGCACGCCTCGAAGGCCGCGTTACAGCACATGATATCGATATAGTACAAACACAGACACTAGACAGCGCAATTAATGTGAGTACCATACCTGTGCCACAGCCACTGCGGTGAAAAGCCAGCTCACTCCATCAGATAAATGTAACTATGCAAAACGTTTAAGAAACGTATGACTAACAATTTTTCGAAAGAAATGCTTTGTTTTAAAAAATTAAAGTATTTTCCTGGTACAAAAGCCGGATGAATAAAATTTTAAAAATGTTGTATAATCATAACAAGAATCAACAAAATGATATTTTTACAGTTAGTATAATTTTTTTACCATAGGCACTTAGACACAAAATTGTTCTTCCTGAAAATGAGAAAGTACTGTATCCAGCAGTAGGCTTTCTCAATCTAAAAAATATTATTATGATGATGCGAACATTTACATTTTCTAGTTCCCATAGTACAAGGTTCGTTTAGTTTGGGACTAAAGGGCGATGTGTGAAATTTCCATGAATATTTATTTATTTACGTGAATCAAATCCACACTTATTGCGCCAATGAGTACTATTCTGAAAGGTTGTCAAAACCTTCGCACTTTTACAAAACACAGATTATATTTTTCTTCAATGGAACTACGAAGTTACTGATCGAGCTGTTACTAAAATAAGCTAGTATGTCGGGGGTTGCTAATGGCACTCAGAACTGGTATTTGAAATTGGAAACATTCCCTTGTAACTGGAGGTAATTACTCAATAGAACGAGATTAGATTTACCGTGACTTTTTGTCATGACAGTACCTTTTAGGCCTTTGTGGCTGGCATGAGAGATGCGGGTTTTATCCCCGGTTGAGACAAATGAGATCTAATTCAGTTGAAACAGCAGTTATTTAGAATGTGAATTAGGTTGCAGGAACTAAGAATTTTGTCATTCACAATGTATGCTATGCTTCAGTGCTAAATGCCTAGGAACTGAGCCCCGAGTCTGTGCATTTGTTTTGAGTTTCGACTCGAGTATAGGAGTTAACACACGCAAACACATTCGCAAAGAGAGATTTTTTTTATGAAAACCGGAGAAGCGCCTCTACCGGGAGATTTGGGAATTGTGTAATTCCCAACAAAATGTCTCGCTTTGCGAATGCGTTTGCTTGTGCTACACTCGAGTCGAAAGTCAAGACAAATGCACAGACTCGGGGCTCTATTCATATATCCGTAGCTTACAAATCTGACAACCGTGGGGAAGCAAAAGGTTAGCGACCATAAACTGAACGCTCTACAGTTGAATTGATGCTACTGTTTTTTTCGTACCTAATCAAATATACCGTAATATAGTCTTATAGACGTTATAAACTGTGAAAAGCTTACTGTGACAGATTCGTAGCTATCGATGTATAATCGAATGCAGAAGTAGAGCTGTTTGTAGGCCACGTGCAATCGATTGGCCATCTGGATTCACGTCGCTGCCAAATTATGCTGAGATAGTGCCGAACTTCAGTCGATGACGTGTGCAACTCCTTGGCAACCTACGGGCAATGGTTACTGGTCAGTAATCAGGCAGTTGGTATTCGGGTGATAAAGAGGCAGGAATTTTATAGGTAGGTACACTATTATATGTACAGGCATAATCGCTATAATAATCATGGCGGCTATGTAGTATACAGTATAAAAAGTAGAAGCTTAAAAATTACTTTAAATTAAGATTATATACCAAAGGAAGCTAAAATTCCAAATAATAGACATTCGAAATAATAGTTGTATTTAAATCATATGAGTTCATCTGCAGGGTTTAAAATATGAGTATATTTTCAGATATTTCAATAAAAAACCCAAACAAAATAATTTACTAGGTAGCTGGGCGATAAAACTGATTGATTTTATTCAATTAGCAAACAATGCGAGGCATCCAATAAGAATTAACGATACCAGGTCTCTGGTTTGCGGCCATTTTGGTATCGATAGGCGGTCTTTTATTTGAGTAAATCGCTGTGTGTTTTCAATAATCGTCACTTCCATTGAAAATCTGTAGTCGGATGAAAATGATTTGGAGCGACACTCAATAGTTGAGCTCTAGGAGTAGATATAAAGGAGGATATCTACTCCTAGAGCTCCTATATCTAGGAGTAAATTCACAGGAGTAGATATAAAGTGATTCAAAATATATGCTCGATATGTCTGTTTCGGTTATAGAATAAGCTTTATAAATTGTTGTAATGTGTTTGACAGAAGATCCTTCACGAGACCTAGCGCAGTTTTGCGCTAAGACCTTGGGCTAAGACGCGTTTAGCAAACTGATCACAAGTGTCAGCTAGCACGTGGGAAAAATAAAACGATAAGCAACGTTCACTGGAACTAACGCATATTGAGCTTATTGCATCAAATTTTAATAGATTTTGACTACCCCTTCGTACCCCCAAATTAGGTACAAAAAAGCTACCGCTAATAATAGACAGACAACCCGTACTCCAATAATTTCTTGTATAAAATCTAAAAATACCCTCAAAGTGTAATAAAATCCTCCTTTTCTTAAAAAGTCACAAATCAGAAACATTATAATGAAGCCCGCAAGGCAAAAAATATTGTTGAGGAAAACCAAGAAACCTGAGTCTAGCAATCATACTTAACTTGAATCCCTTAAGATTAAGCTTAACCGAATTCGTTTTAGTATGGCTGTCGTAACCAAGAGCCCTCGATGGAGAAATATAGGCTCTTGAATAGAATTTTGAATGAAAACCATTATAATGAACTCTGCAGCAATAATTCTTTTAAATAGTAGATGTTTGTTACTGTGATGTAATTAATTCTGGAAGTTTTGATGGTCTTAAAAGTTGGATGTACTCGTATAAATAAAGAAGTCGTTTTTTTTCTTCTGGTTAATTTTAATAAAAAAATAGGTGGTAGTTTAAGTGGCGTTTCAGTATCCGGGTGTAATAAAACATAGTATTTATGAAGCTATGAAAAGTGTTCATGTTTCTTGGTCGTAAGGAAAGAATATTCGTGTTTTGTGATTGTCGTCGCTTCCAATTATGCCCATAGCTTGAACATTATGTGAATTCCATTTGCGTTTCGTGATACAACCTCATTACCTACTGCGAAAACGTCATATGAGATCATCATAATATAAAACGAAGTCTCATTCAAAGTCGAAGAAACATACTTATTTTGTTTGAATGTGATCAAAGTAAATAAAATTGTGACGTCACTTTACAGACGAGGTTTTAATTTAGTCTTTGCGATATGCTTGTTTTTATTTCTTTCACAATTGTGTACGGATGAAATTGTAAAGAAAATAAACTTCCTAGGTCCGTGTTTGCATCTACTGGTCAAGAGCTGATCCGGACTAAAGCATAGATTTTAGTATGAAAATCTCTCCTCAAATCTATGCTTGAATAACGATTTCTTTATCAAAATACGAGCCTTATTCAATAAGGAAAACAGAGCATTATTTTTCTTGTTTACATATTCTATAAATAGCTTACTGTAAGCAGAACCTAGTAGGTACTTGGAATTCTCACGGAAGATCACAACACGTCAATTTATACATTTTCTTATCTCCTTCGATTGAAAATTAGCTTGCCAAACCAACATGCCATGTAGAGCTTTTTGTTACCTTATCAGCTGGAAACGCCGAATACTTCTTTGTATTCACTCAACGAAGCGGCTTTGTGTAACGCACGCATAATGGCTAAATTATGGATATCCGGCGATCGATAGCACATTGACTTTATTTTTAGACTCGCCCAAATGGATTGAAAGAAGATATAGGTATTTAGATATTGTATACACAGTTTTGATATATTCAATTTCCGTTATGCTTGATTTGCCGTTGCATTTTTGATTTATTGCCGATGGAAATTCTGTGTTCCCCTCGATATGAAATAAGTGTCGAAAAAATTTGAAAAGTGAAGAAATTGATACAAGGTAGTCAAAATCAATCATGGCCTTCAAAACCGAGACGTTAATTGATACAAAATAGTCAATATCAATCATGGTCTTTAAAACCGAAACGTACATTGATTCAAGATAATAATAATAATAATAGCCTTTATTCAGACACATATATATATAGATAAATTTACATTAGTTAGCTATAACCATCTACAACTTAGATATCTGTTTGCCGTAGTTTGGCAAAGGCCTCTTCCAACAACTTCCACTCATTTCTAACTCTGGCTGTTCTAGACCATGCGTTGCCAGCAACCGCTTTTATTTCGTCCTTCGTTTGAAGATAGTCCAAATCAATCTTGGCCTTGAAAATCGAGACGTAAATCGATACAAGATAGTCAAAGTCAATCGTGGCTTTCAAAACCCAGACGTAAATTGATACAAGATAGTCAAATTCAATCATGGCCTACAAAATCGAGACGTAAATCGATACAAGATAGTATCAATCATGGTATTTAAGCCCGATACGTAAATTGATACAAGATAGTCAATATCAATCATGCTCTTCAAAACCAAGACGTACATAGATCCCCAACGGAGATCTTCAATTAGGTAGGATGTCGAACAATATCAGTTTATTCATATTGAATCTCGAAGGTTCATTTCTTCCTGTTCATTGCGTATTCCGAGTCTCCTTAATGGTTTATTCACCTCGAGTATTTCTAAGCAGAGACACAGATAACTTTATATTATCAGACATGTATTCCCCAGGAAAAATTGCTGCCATGAAGCTTTTTTAAGGTTCCGTACCTAAATAGCAATACTGCCATCGGAATGTTTGTAATATAGGTACCAGATGGCAACTCTGCTCTGGTATAATAATATGATTTAAAAAAATCACTATAAATCAAAGTTTATTTATATATTTATTGGAAGATGGTTTCATAACCGGGTGAGTAATTTCGATGAAAATAGTTATTTTGGTAAAGCCACAGATCACTGAGTTAGTTTGACCGACAGCTACGATAGATCAATCATGTTGTAAAAGCCACCTGTCGATTTTGGACAATGCATCTTCATACGGATACAGGATTTCCACTAATCTGTTACAGGAACACAGTGATCGATCATCATTACCTAATTATGAAACTTATAATCGTTGCATAACTTAATTATACTGTCTCTAACGAACAGGCATAAACAGTTTGGTTTATGCCTCGTTTATAGATATACTCCATACAGAATACACTTTCAAAATGGAATTAAAATGGTGAAGCGCTTGCAATTTCCTCTTAGGTCTAGTTTCTGTCTCAAGTTTTAATTGCCCTCCGTTTTCCAACTTGAGATATTAATATCTTTCATGGGACTTTAATTTCTGGACATTGTTCTCCAAGATATTGTATAACACTGCGTCTTGATTTACTGACGACGGCATTGTTATGAGACTATTCTGTATTTTCGTCGAAGTTTTGTACTCAAAAATATTTGGTATCAGCGGAGAAAGAAGTAAATAAAAAAGTATCAATTCTAAATAAGATTAAATCAATATCAAAACCAATGTACTTAGTATTTATACTCCGGTATCTCCACTGTATTTATGTACAAAAGATCATCAAAATATAACTCAGATTTTTTTAGTAAAATTAATTTTTATATAATTTTATATTTTTGAACAAGAGTTTGTGAAATTATGAAAGGTATTTTTCAGTCTTATTTTATTGAAATTAAGGTACGCACTAACGGCGGATAGCAAATAGCAACTGCATAAGTTTCTTTTCTTCCTTTTTATTTGGCCTGTGTCCGTCATTTCGACAGACATTAGGCATGTTTTGTAATTTGATCCTGTCACTGCTTTTTGTCAGAAATTTTCTTTTCTTTTCCAAGCTCCAATTGTTTTTTTTTAATCTGCAGCGTTATCATAATCAGAATTATTTAAGAGGCTAAAATTTTCCAACAAGAATGTAGTGTAGTGCAATGTGTTATTATCAACTGATTTTGTAGTTTATGGAAATGAAAAAATAATGTTTATCAAAATGTGGTGTGATACCAAATCTATCAATAAAATAGTGAATAGGTTAATAGGTACAAATTAGGCTCCACCAAATACCTGTTACGCATTTAAACTCGGAATTACTTTGCATAAATGGGTATTACGCTAAATGGGCTAAAGTTATAAGGCTGAGCGTTTACGTACAATTTATTTGAATGAGACAACTTGCGGCTGGGAGTTATTAAAGGTAGGAAGTAGTTAAAACGTAATAATCATAACTTTTTGCACCAGACTGTGCAGTGCAATGATGATTAATATCGTGGACTATGATTTTCAAAACCGCCAACTGATTAATAGTACATAAGTCAGAAAATAGTTTTTGTTTGATGTATTCTCTTTTGAAGCTGACTGTCAATCAACGCACACCCTAAACTAAAAGGACTTATTCGCCAACTCGCGAACGTCAAACTTGCGAATAGGCGCGAGTTGGCACCTTCCGATTTTACCTCTTTTTTTTGTTCGCCAACTCGCGCCTACGATATTTTAAGTACAGTCATATAAAAATGGATTACACCGATTTTTATACCAAGAAAGTTAATTTCATCGACCTCGTCACTACTACTACAAATTCTCACAGCTTGAACTCTGTAAACCAAAAGCAGCCTTTGGCACGAGGTTCATCGTATGTTGGTGACAGATATTTTGGTGGAAAGTTTCGCATGCGTGCGAAGTCGCGAGTATCAGCTAGTATTATAATATAAATACCTGCTCCTGCTCTGTTTACTTTCTTTTTTATTCTTTTTAATAGGGGGCTCTGCCCCCCCCCCCCCCCCCCCCCACCGTAATAATATAGATAATCAGTAAATTTATAAATTGTTCGACTTGTTCACCCTTAAATTTAAAAGTAAGTTACTCTTGTTTTGTTATTTTATAGATTTTGTATTTGGAATGTGTTATTTGTGTTTTCTCTAGTTGTAGCTAAGTATGTTTTCTGTTTTGTTTTTGTTTAATTTATGTTTTCAAAAAGGGAAGTTATGATTTTGATTAATGCCAGTATTATAAATTGTATATAACATTAGGTACATTATATTTTAGCGCTAAAGTAGCCACTGTGCACATATTGAGATATAGCCGTTTGAAGTTTGACAGCTGTCATCAAAAATGTAGATCTTGATCACACCTTTCATTTGGTTTTGGAACGAGAACTCTAGGATGAGTAGTTTCCGAGATATAACAGTTTGAAGTTTGACAGCTGTCATCAAAAATGTAGATCTTGATCACACCTTTCATTTGGTTTTGGAACGAGAACTCTAGGGTGACTAGTTTTCGAGATATTGACGTTTGAAGTTTGACAGCTTTCATCAAAAATTTAGATCTTAATCACACCTTTCATTTAGTTTTGGAACGACAACTCTAGGGTGAGTAGATTCCAAGATATAGCCGTTTGTAGCTTGAAAAAATTTAGATCTTGATTATAAGTTGATTATGCTTAAATTTACGCATATTATATTATTTGTTCTGTGTCTGGGTGTGACTATGTATTTTAAGTAGGTAATGTAGGTATGTATGGAAGATAAACAGTTTAATATTTTCGACATATTTTGTGGTTTTATTTTGTATAGGTGACTGTACTTTATCGTAGGCGCGAGTTGGCGAACAAAAAAATAGGTAAAATCGGCAGGTGCCAACTCGCGCCCATTCGCAAGTTTGACATTCGCGAGTTGACGAATAAGCCACTAAAAGTCCTAGAAGTATGAAATTTGGATTTCTTGAAAGGAGATATAGGTATTATAAACCGGATATCCAAAGGCAATCGTGCATATAAAAAGCACAAATTATTATGTATCGAGAGGCTTCAGCACTTTATCATGTTAAACATTCGGATATTTTGTTTTTCCCGGCTTTGACTGCATAATGAAATGGATTTCAATATTTTAATATTTATATTTGGTATGTTACTGTATCATGTTATTTCAAGACCATTTTGTCTGATTTTTCTGTGGAATTGTTAATTTCATTGCGTGTAATATTTAACTTGTTTTTTTTATGAAGTGAAAACTTCCATAACTTTTTTATGCATAATATTACCAATCGTCGTCTTTTTTATGCTGGATGTTTTTTTTGTGATGAATCGTAGCAGTAATTGGTTTCTAATAAGTAGTTATATAAATGTGACAGTTTAGATTATGTCACTCAACCACGACGCGACGCGACGGGACCGATTTGGATTAAACGTAGTAGCCTAAGATCCACCATACAAAAATTTGGGCAGAGCTGGTTAATGGATGAAAACTATCTTATATTAAATTAAATATGTCAATAAATATATTGCAAATGGGTTGCCTAAAAAATTTCAGTCCAGAATATAAAAAAAAAAAACTGCTTTGGTTAATAGACATATTCCATACCAATCAAAAGTATGAAGTCCATAGAATATGCAAACTTAATGGGTTGTCTAAAAAATTTCAATCCAGAATATAAATTAAAAAAAAATACTGTTTTGGTTAATAGACAAATTTCATACCAATCGAAATTATGAAGCCCATAGAATATGCAAACGTTAGGTTGACTAGCTTTTTCCCGTCACAACTCTTGGATACGCAGGTATAAACATAAACAGGTCAATCGATACTGTAACTTGCATCGGTCTGCTTAATGAATTAAAGTTAAATTAAAATAAAGATTATTTCATTACGAACACGGTGGTATAGGGTTTTCTGCGAAAAATCAGTCCTGAATTCCGTTTGTAGAGGTTTAAAAAGTGAAATTTTTAATTAATCATATTCTGGACTGAAATTTTTTAGGCAACCCATTTGCAATATATTTATTGACATATTTAATTTAATATAAAATAGTTTTCATCAATTAACCAGCTCGGTCCAATTCCTTGTACAGCGGATCCTGTACTATAGACAAATATTAGATAGATAAATTAATTGGTAACCAGCGGCGCGATCGATGTGCTGCTTGACAGGTTTTCTGAACTGTCTTCATACTAAATCATAGGTAAAAAATAAAACTAATAGTTAAACTAATAATAATGACTAAATAGTGACATTAGAGCATTTCAGCGCGTTTTTTTTCAAAAGCTTTTGTTTTTTTTATATCTGTAGCCACGTCACTTTACATTATGCTGAGCAGCGAAAGCAGTTCAGAGCTTGCGATACGGGGCCAGGTATAATGATAACGACTATATTCTAAGAAAATAATAGAATACGCAACTAATAATAAATAAGCGACGTAAAAGAAATTTGCAAACATGACAGATAGGGTCGTTCAACACAAATTATCCAATAATAAGGTCTATTCTAAAATTAGCTCGTTACACCAATCTAAATAATTCCACCAAAACCGAACCGAAACGTTTAAATATTCGCAGTATCTATCCAATAAGTTATTTCCACCATCGCTAGGCAACAACGTGGCTAAACAGGAAGCGGGTGGATCACCTGGTCGCACCGGATGGACGGACGGTCTGGTTGCTCTGATTTTGACTCCACTCATGAATATTTCATACGTGGAACACATTGCGGGTTGCAGAACGCTTGCTATGTTTGTTATTTCTTATTAGGCAAGCAAGCACGATTTAAAAAGAATATTGTAAAGTCTAAAATTAAGGCAGTTAATTAAGCTGTATTACCTTTGCTCACGGTAATACGAATCTCTGCCCATTATTTTGTTTTTAGTTACGGGTTATGAGCTAGAATAAAATTAAACTAAAGAATAATGATCTCGGTGATGAGTTTGCAGGTTTTGTAGTCTGTCACACATGGATGTTACCTTCAGTGAAAAAGCGTGATGTGGCTAAGCCTCGGAGGCATGCCTCAAGGGTTTGGATTGTTCTATTTGACCTCAAAAATGTGAGATAAAAGACCATCCGAGAAATACAGTCGAGGGCTCGCTAAAAGTATTTTTTTGTATTTATACGCATTATATTCCACAGTTATACGTCAGGCGTCACAACCACGTATCAGTTATTCACAAAGCTGATGATTCCATCAATCGTGGATCTAAAAAGTGTTCGTATGAAAAAAATATTTGAAACCACACCTGAAAAGGTAGATCAATGATCGGCACTATCCACTATCCGAGCCGTATTCTCGTCCATTGAATTTTTGCAATACTTTTAGTTTTCCAGCTGCACATTAAATATTTATTGCAAACACCTCGAGTAATCCATTACCGGTATTGTACTTGCAACAATGTGTCCACTGAGTTCTCGCGCCGCAGTCTTTTAGCCTCGTTGTAAGCAGCATTTGAAATAGCCGACACTATAGTTAGTTGTTGGATATCTCAGGTGGTAGAAATAAAAAGAGCAGTGGACTGTGAATTAGGTGTGTACTGAGCCCTGAGTCTGTGCATTGGTTTTGACTTTCGACTCGAGTATAGCACACGCAAACGCATTCGCAAAGCGAGACATTTTGTTGGGAAATGCACAATTCCTAAATCTCCGGCTTATCCGGTTTTCATACAACATTTCTCGCTTTGCGAATGCGTTTGCGTGTGCTACACTCGAGTCGAAAGTCAAAACAGATGCACAGACTCGGGGCTCTGGTACAAAAAGAAACAAAGAAACACATGCTGGTTCGGTGCCGTGATTGTGTTGAGTAGTGTGACGCGCGGGTCCGCGCTGACGGTGCTCTTTCGTCCCCCGCCGCGAGCCACGCTCCGCGGTTGTAAGGTTCGCCGTCCGGCTGCAGCTATGGCGAGCTAGGCGATGCTTTGTCTCCAACATAGTTATAGCTAAATAACCTACTAAAAATAAGTAAATTCGTATGAGTCCGAAGCCGAAAGCGCTCAGATGAAAAACCATCCAAATAGTGACCGCGCAGAACGTCGCTTATCATATGATCTGTGTCTTAAGTAATTGGTAAAGATTAACCTACTCTACATTATTAGATAAATAAATAAAGGCATATTATGTATTCTAAAAACCCTTAGGAGTACTCTCATCATAAAGAAATCACGTACGAGTACCTAATAAGCATCATGTCTTGTACGCAAAAGTTTTGATGTTTGTGACTCAATCAAGTAATGGCAGAACCATGTAATAACATAATACATGACATGTAGAATAAATATAGGTAACTAGCTGTGCCCGCGACTTCGTCCGCGTGGAATAGTGTCTTTGGGTAGCATAGGATAAAACTTTTACAAACTTTGAATTCATTATTTATTTATATCGATTTACCAGCCTGAAAAATAGTAAGTTTAGTAGTTAGTTAAAAGCAGTAAGTCAAGTTTCTAGCTCTCAAATGACGATACTTCCATACAAATTTTCATTCCCCCTTTCAACCCTTTACAACCCTTTTGTGCATTAAAAAGTAGCAAGTCTTTTCTCAGGCTCTAGACTATCTGTGTACCAAATTTCATTTAAATCGGTTCAGTCGTTTTGGTGTGAACAGACAGACAGAGTTACTTTCGCATTTATAATATTAGTTAGGATGACTCTTTCCTCGAGTCTCAAAGGAATGAAGCTCGTTTGAATAGTTAGGTCTTGAATAAATATTATGATTTCAGACGACGCTTTTGATATAACAAATTACATATTTCACTGAAAAGTAACAAGCTATTTTTTCAATAACATACTGTACGTGCATGAAATCATATAGATTATATGCAAAAACCTGATTATTATGTAGTATGAAAAGGGAAAAATATATAATCAAACAATTTAATATCAAAAGAAGTGACTTGAACACATTTTCAGGCTCAAATGGTATTATACAAAGCAATTTCCCTAGATTACCGTAGGGTTCCGTGCATGGCACCGCGTTCATTTCATTACGCAGAATTTTCACTCTACATGCGTGTTTCAACATTTTAATTAACTCCCAATTTTCACTTTTTCCAAAATTAATACTAATTATCTAATTCAAACGCTATGTTAAAAGGCGAGATCAAAGAGAAACTCCTTTCTTCTATCGCGGATAACTTCCAAAGAAAATTAAGCCAAGTGGATAACCCGGGTTAATTATATTATAATGGACGCAGTTCTCGATAGGACTACATTATCAGTTCGGATTTATAAATACGCCTACACGCAACAACATTTTCAATAGTTGCGCAGTACGCCTCGAAGAAACTTTTTTACAAAATAATCATCTCATTTCTTACATCCAACTCTTCAGTTGAGAGATTGATAATTATAATAATGATTATCATAGACCAATATCATCATCACCTAATCATTCATTCAGCAAGTTTTGTTACATAATACGTAAGTAGAGACCGCCCGCGACTTCGTTCGCGTCCCGTTGGATCCCGTCGTTTTTTCGGGATAAAAAGTAACCTATGTGTTAATGCAGGTCACGGAAAATATATATTCCAAATTTCATCCAAATCGGATTAGTAGTTTTTACGCTTAAGAGTAACAAACATCCATCCATCCATCCATACTCACAAACTTTTACGTTTATAATATGGCCTTAAATATTCAAACTAAAGAGTTAGGTACTGAATATTACCTGTGACATTACGTACACAATACATTGATACAAAAAAGCTCCTACAAAATAATCTAACAATTAGATCACAAAATAATCTAACAATTAGATCACTATTTAGCCATAGACCGACCCAAACAAGACTAATCTTTCACACATATAGCTCCGTACCTACTAAAATTCAAAAGAAGATAGAACCGGATAGAAACTTATACTAATAAAAGTGTGAAGACGCTGCAAACTCGTATTACCTAATAAATTCGAGTACTAACCTCTTTGAAAACCTGAGTTACTAAGCTGCGTCTACTAAATAGTCATTACACGATTTCAATAAGTGCCTTTCCTTGCAAAATGGCTAAAAAGTTACCTTGAGTGTCGTCAACTTGTGGTAGGGATCGACCAAACTATCTATGTCGACCCTTGATCATTTCTCTAGGCTCTGGTTCTCTAGAACTGGCACCTAGAATCACCTAGTTTATAAGGTTTATAAGACAACGAAAAAATAGAACTACAATGTTCATTTACTTCATCTTATGGTAAAATCTTCATTCGTCGGATTCATGCTCTCTAAAAATTGAGTTGACGCAAGCAGCAACTACCAAGCACCAAATTATTATAGCAAACCCAAATAGTTACGCAAAAAAAAGAAACATGATGTCCCTTAATTACGAGTCATCATCATCATCAGCCCATATCAGTCTACTGCTAGTCATAAGTCTATCTCAAAACACGCCACTGAGTCTTTGGTCTTCGGCTCTTCTCATCCAGTGTTTGCCAGCTACATTTCGTCAGTACACCTTGAGGGCGTCCTACTACGCTTGCCTAAACGCGGACTCCACTCAAGCCACTTTTGCCATAGAACCGAGAATAGTTTGCTCCATCGATTGTCAGTTCTACGGCAAACATTACGAACACTAATTACGAGTAGAAAAGTAATATTTTAATCCTTGTGACTTATCATGCCCCAAATACTCCATGTTCGGGTTAGCCGGGATGTTGATTCGATTACAACGTAATTTGCCTAAGAGGCCTTAGCTAATGGCACAAAAGCCGATTTCAATGGACGTAGGCACATACATAAATGAATAATTTGTATGCTTGTTACTCACTTAGTATAATAATGAAAATTGTGTGCTCTATTAGGTATGGATAATTGATTTTGTCCAAAATGTGACCTAAATAGTTCTGTGCAGGGTTAAAGTTAAATGTAAACTAATAAATATGTTGAAGCTTTGACTTGAAAAATGTGTGCGGTTGGTATCAATTAACAGCTGAATGAGAGTTGCAGAAATTCCTGTCTGTAGTCAAATCATGTTGAAAAGAAGAGAAGCATTTCGTTCTTTAAATCTCTCCAAGCCGTCGATTACAAGGATTCTCAGTGTAAGAAAGGGGCTCAAAAGCTAAAATAACTATAAGAATTATAAAAATGTTTATAATTTGTCTTAGGTATTATACTCAAACTGGTATAAAAAAATGATAGACTAAGATTCTTGACCAAGTCTCACGTGGGTAAAGTTTAACAGTGAACACCCACTCCCCATTTTAATGAACTAAACTAGAATGTAATTAAATTTTCAAAGAAAATGCGAATGTTTTAATTATCTACCTTGATGTTACGTGAACTAACTGGGAATGTTTTTAAATTAAAACTAGCAACTAAGCACCCTTTTATGTATAACCTTTAGAATTTTAATAAAGAATTTTTTTATTAGCCGATATCAACTAAAATAATAGTATACCTAAGCAATTACTGCAGGATTTTAAGCAGTGTTTGGATTATTACTAGTGATAATCCAAACACTAGTAATAGTTTTTCAGCTAGAATTTTATGATTCAGTAGGATTTTCATGAGTAGAAACGAAATAAGAGATTTAAATTTATTCTAACTGATCCCTCTCAACGTCTCGTTAAAACCATATCACTTAGCATTATACCCTACACGTGGTTGTGTATAAGATAAGTTCCAATTTGCCTACAAACTAGTGGCCTGCCCTGATATATGCGGGTTATAGTAAATTTGGGGTTAAGCCCATCCTAATGGTATGAATATTTTCCTTCCGCGTGGCTAGCGACGCGATGTCAGAACTCTACGCCTTTTCAATTCGAGTTTCCACTGGATGTGACAGTTACCCGTACACGCACAGTTTTCAACATAGAAAGAAAAAAGCCTGCATCAAACTATGAAAAATACTGAAAAATGTGTGTGGTGTAAAACTTTGGATCTTTAAAAATTGTTACTCGTGCCAAAACGCTCAAATGAAAGCAGTGGCATCTTGAACGTGCACGGATTCTCTTTAGACCGCTGCTCTATGGGGTTGAGCTGTATCTTATGCTTATCTTTCAAAAGTAGAATAAATTATTGTTATATTACTTTGGGACTTAGTAACCCAAATATATCTATTCTTACATCCACAAGGCCAATACCATAAGTATTTTTTTATTGAACTTGACTACTAACTCACGTGTAAAGCCTGCTTCACACAACGGACTAGACAAATTGCTTGATAGAGTGTATCAAATAATTTGCAACTTTTTAGAAGACACTCATTCTCATTAAGAAAGCTCAATCACCTCAGAAAAAATACTAACCCAGTGTATAATCATCGTACGCTTCAAACCACTCAGCTAGGACTATCTAATCAGTATGTGCGAGTAGGTGCATGAGTTATAGCCACGTCTCTGCATCTGCACACACAGATCATAAATTCGCTTCACTCGGTGCTTGTTCGATAGTCGAATACCGATGAGCAGCCAATATGGCCGCTCGGTGCAGATAGGCAGTGGATTTGGTTCGATAAAAAATATTGCTTGGGCTTTGGAAAGCTCTTGAAATGTCCTAACCTATTAATAAAAGTGAGCACACTCAGGAAAACTATAGCTTGTATTAATTTTATGTCTAAACTAAAACCATGTCCCAGTTATACGTACCAAGTGCAATGTCCCAAGCATTGTGTTAAAGAGATTTTAGTAAAAGCACAGACTGGTCGCATGAAATTCGGTTTTAGGCTCTATCGGTCTTAACACTTTATCAGATTTATCTTGGATTTTTCGAGGATTTAGACCCGGCCTAGCTAGGCTCGGCCTAAAGTTAGTCTCGCGTTAAAACTGAGACGTGATTATGTAAGACTTTCCATGAAGTTTTAGAACAACCCGTTCTTTTGTGACATTACTCATTCATTCACTCAAAAGTGATCAGTAAATGAAGTCAAAAAAGAATTTAGCGGCAAAACAAGGGGTAGGTAGGTAATTACGGTTAATGATTTTATCAATGTCAATATCGAATATATTTTCGAAAAAACAGTAATGTGCACTTTAATTTATCGCATTGGTATAAGTTTTTTGGTCGGAAATTTTGTTTGGATCAATGTGATATTTTTATTGAACCTTTGCATTGTTATTCTCTCGATCCTGAAGGTCTGCAATTTCACATGATTACATTTAGTTATATTATATCTTTAAAAATGTTAAAATGTGTGAGCGAGAAGGCTGTCTGCCTTAACCCTTCGCCTTAATTACGATTTACTTATATTTTTCAGCATAAATAGAAAGATAATTGCTTTTGGACCTCCCTTCGTATTACGGTTACGGTTGAATTACATAAATTGAATATAAATTTTGGTACATAAATGTATTATTTAACGGCATTTAAAAGTTTACACAACAAAACAGCGAGCGCGATGAATTCCCTCCAGACACTAATAACAAACAAAACCAAATAAAGTAGGTATGCACTCGACATGCAGCGACAAAAATAATAAAACTTAAACAAATAACAACATACAACGTATCCTTTACATGAAATTTTTCTTCGCAATTTTGCATTCTTGTCTGCGGTAGGGTTGTTACAGGTTGGTAGTTTTTGATGCCTTTTTAGACTTATTTTAATTTTGCGGATTCAAAAATTGAATAGGAAACGAAGGAGGTCAATTTCATTCATTTATCTGCTACTATGGTAAAATCCTCATTGCATTATGTTCTAATTTAAGATACCTAACGTAGCTTTTTCCAGTGCATAATTATGATTTTTCTTTGTACAATACTCTAGATTCTACGGTCTACGATTTGTAATATATCCGGTTATATCTAGTTTTTCAGCTGGCAGCCCTATTTGCAGGGAAACTAAGTTAATAAAAATACAAACGCTTACAAAGATACTATTAAATACACTCGTGAAGAGAGACAGAGAAACAGAATATGGAAACAAAATGTACTTAGACAAGTTTATCAAATAATAAAACACATTCTCGTGTTTACAAAGTAATAATAAGCTTACCGAAACAAACCTTTTACGCGTAACAAAAGATTGAAATATTGTTATTCACTTCAAAATTTATCAAAACTTTTCTCGTTATGGACCGTAAACGGTAAATAATGTGGATCGTCATATAAATGCAAATATTAGTAGCCGATGTTTTACACGCACTGTGAGAGTAGTTCACATAGTAGAAATCATATTAACCGCTATCTAAGCGTTTTGTATACGTCACACATTTGAAGTTCTTTACAACTTTAGTTAATAATAATAATAAATATTCACGGACCCTTAACACAACGCCTTCTAGTCCCAAACTAAGCAAAGCTTGTACGATGGAAACTAGATGGCTGATAGAATACATACATACATTTTTTTTTTGTAAATACATACTTATAATACATACCTACTTACTACTTATTATACTTATAGTTACGGCTTTAGTTGGTTACGTTTCGTGCGTGATGTTATCAAGCAAAAAAAAGGAGCATCGACACTCGATATTAAAATTTTAATTTCTTTTTATGTAAACAAAATAAACTTATGTATCCCACAAGCTTCAGAATGCTCTTACTTTGAAGTTTACTAAACCTTTAAAATATTACTCAGTTCCTTACACCTTTTTTTTAGCGAGAAAAACAAATGAAAGTAGGTAAAATAATGTCATAATCACCCGCATTGTTTATGGCAGGCTAATACGAGTGTAGAATATTAGGCGGCCGAAAAATGTATATAAAAATAAATTCAAGACCAAAATAAGGATTCCATTTAGCTATTGTTCAATAATATAGTAGTTGATAATGAAAATCTAGTAATTGTGTAAAGACTTAATCACAATGGAGACAAAGCATAGAAATAATACTTACACAAAGCGGGATTTATTCCTATAATTCCAATCTACAGCTCACAGTCGTTTCTCTGTTCGCAATAACATGCCTTTTTGTGCGGCAAAATGTAAACTGAGTGCGAGTTATCCTACTTAATCCTACTAATATTATAAACGCGAAAATTTGTAAGTATGGATGGATGGATGTTTGTTACTCTTTCACGTGAAAACTACTGATCCGATTTGGATAAAACTTGGAATATATATTGTTCGTTACATGGATTAACACATAGGCTACTTTTTAATCCGAAAAATCAACGGGTTCCAACGGGACACGAACGAAGTCGCGGGTGGCACCTAGTATTTTATAATTTTAGCTGGACCTTTCATCGGTCCTTCTTTGGTATTCTCTATACTATTGCAACGTTAGAGTAATTGACTACATGTACCATATCTCCTGTACCATGGTAAAGTATGACTGTGTTTTTATTTTCTCTAAAAATGGCGGAATATTAGGCGAGCTACAACAATTATTATTACGAGGACTCTTTAAAAATTACACGGGTCCTACGGATTAAAAAAATATTTAAAAAATAATTTGTAGTTTATATTATAACTAAGTAGGTACCTATGTGCATAATCATTTTCAAAGTAAAAATCTAAAATCCAAAAGCATGGACATTTTGAATACACTTTAGCTCCTAAACTCTACATTCCCGGTACTCTCATTCCACATCTTTGCTGCTAAAGTACAATCTCTACATTTTTACTGTTCCAATAAAAGAAGTATGATATACAGTGTAAAGAACATGCACTGCACAATGCATTTGAACGCACTGTCGTCAGTTTAAATTCCTGATCGCGTCCGCCTTTCACTTGTACTGAACCATAAAACGGGGTATCTATTCGAAGGTGAGGACTCTCAGGTACGTTTTGGAATCAAGTCAAGCGTAATTTTGAACTTTATTTCAAGCACGTTAAGGCTTTCTGTCGGCTCTCGAGTTCAACGCGAACTTATCTCTTGTGAATAATGCCCGTGGGCAGTGATCGACGACTGACGACATTTCTCTTTGGATCGCACGACTTTAGGGGCTGGAGTAGGGCTCTTGGGATTCAAGTTCAGATTCAAGGAAAAGCAAGCAAGTTGAACATGTAGGTAATAATGTAAATAATGATATGTTCAAGTAGTTTTCAGGATAAAGACATTTTATAAAAAGGCAGGTCAAGTGTACCCTTAACTGACGAGAGTGAACGAAGCAAAATAGGTATATACAAATACAAATCAGGCGTGCTATCAATATAAGTCAAGAAAGTAATTTTTAGAAGCATGAAAGAGAAGCAAATATAAAATTGAAAAGTCTCTCTTTTCTTGTTAAAAAAAAACATAAGCAAATGGCCCACCTGATTTATATGGTTACAGAACCTGCAAAGGTTATAATAATGTGGGTGTACCTCACAGAGCACGTCCACTGGAAGGTGATAATTCGTGCAAATGCTATTTCTGTGTAAAAATATTTGAATCGGCTATATCCGGATTCTTTTCATTAAAAATTACGGTTAGAGTAAGTAAAAATACCGTAAAAAACGATTGTATCTCAAAACCTTACATCATTTCTCACCCACGCTTCATCCATCGTTCAGTAATATCGTCATGCGCTCAGAGTCTGGAGTAATTATTCTATACTATAATAAAACCGTAAAAAGACAAAAACTAAAATCAAAGATGTGAAAAAACTAAATACGCAGGTCTACTAAATAAAAGATTCAAAAATCGAGTTTGTCTGTCTATGGTGAAATGTCACCACAACAAAATCATAGAATTTGCTACTTTTCTGATATCCGACACATAGCAAAAGGTTTGCAAATATTGTGAATATTGTAAATACTATTATTAGTCTTGTCTTAATTTAATTTTGTGAATAAAGTTTAGTAATAGTAATACAACATTTTATCAAGAGAGTTGCTTCTTAGACTGTAATTTGGGAAGGCTTGAAGGTGAATTATCTGTTTGGATTTTGAACCTTATTTAAACGACTTTTAAGCTGAAGAAGTTGACCTTCAAAGTACCTACCTGTTGGAATTAGTTTTGCTGAACATTGGAACATTAGAATGTCGCATGAGAATTCGAGACTATTCGAGACTGTCTCAATACTACAAGCCAACTAAATAATACATTTACATTATCTAAGCTAAACGTCCTCATCTCACGTCGAATACCTATCAATTATGTATGATAGTAGTTTGATATCATTCAGCTACAAATAGCAAACATTTTGAGGGTTGAATGTAATATTGAAAGCTTTTCAAGTGAAAAATATCTTTATATATAGGACTTATATATAATCTGATTCGGACCAGTTGAGCTATCTATAAATAGTTTGTAACGGTTTGTAGATAGCTCAACTGTTTCATGTGTATTTTGTAAAAATTGTGAATATTGTGAATACTGTATTAGTTGTAATTTTCTTTGTGAATATATTAAATTATATCTGTATAAATAGGTAAAACATTTTTTTTATATCTTATATCTTATGGCTAGCATCCAATTATTAACATCGGTACCTAGCAACTAGATACATAATAACCACTTAATTTAGACAGGCGTCATGGCTCAGTCGGTAGTAGCTCTGCCTTCCGTGCTGTGGATCGTGGGTTCGATCCCCACCGAAAACAAACATTTGTGTGTTGTAAACATAGATGTTTGTTCTGTCTGGGTGTTTCTATGTATTATAAGAATGTATTTACAAAAAAAATTGATGTATGTACTCTATCAGCCATCTTGTTTCCATCGTACAAGCTTTGCTTAGTTTGGGACTAGAAGGCGTTGTGTTAAGTGTCCGTGAATATTTATTTATTTATTTAATTATAACTTTTATAATACGTATATAAGATTAAAAACTAGAAAACCGACTGCAATTTGACTACCTTCCGGCTTCATCATCAGATAATCAAAAGATATTTTTATTTAAAAGCCACTATAGGTACTCAACCGATTTTGATAAAAAAAATTATGGAACCCTTTCAGATGAAAAAACAAAAATAAAAAACCTTCATCTTTTAAAGTCGGTTAAAAAAACAATCATCAGTGCCACAAGAGGTCTTCAAGAACATCAACTGAAAATTAAACATTATTTTATAAAAAGTATCTACAACAAGCAAGAAAGATAAGCTTTCACTTGAATGAATGAATGAATGAATGAAAATACTTTATTGTACGTAGGTACACCTTACAAACTAATATGCGAGATAGATTACATTATAATACATTACGTACAATGGGCGGTCTTATCGCTAGGGAGCCATTTCTTCCAGACAGTCTTTTGAAGTACAGGCTCATGAAATTAGTAACGAGCTCAGAGAACGTACTACGTATTTATTATCTGTGGTATAACCAAGGTCATGTTCTGCCTAGAAATAGCTGTTCGCTCGTTCCAAATATCGAGTTTGTATCGGCATTCTTAGTATGATTTGCACCATTTGTAAGTAGAACGTGAAATCCTGATTGAAATAGTTTTGAGAAATTATTGATGTAAGCTTGGAATAGTTATGGCATTATTTGTCGCTTTCGATCGAATATGAACCTGCCTATCAATGCAAGAGACAAAATACGTTGTAAATATTCCCAGCTTTTATAGAGTTTGAGAGTTTGATTACGATTACTTTGGTGTATGAGATTTTATAATCGACTAGCTCTTACACGCGACTTCGTCCGCGGGTATCGGTTTTCTCAAAATATACCTAAAATAAAATTTTTGGCAACAAATATTTTTTTCACATTTTGTATCATTTTAGCAGTGACATCTAGTTATTTTTTGATAAGTCACAGTTTCCGTCTGGGGCAACTGGCGTAACGTCGCCCTCTCGGTTACAGTAAGTTGAATGTGGATGTTGCAAGGAGCTTCCATAGAAAGTTCTTCAATATTCTATCAAGCCTATTATTCAGGTCTAAGAACCATTGACCCTTTGAAGTTTAGCAAAAACGACTCAGCTTTCTCCACTAACAGCCGTTCGTCTTCAATCAACTTGATTTTATTTTCTACAAAATAAATTATTGTAAGGAGTTTGTTTAGTAATACATGGTACCTATGGTAATACCTATTTTTATAACAAGTATTCGACTATAATAGCTTGACGTTTGAATTGTTGTTCGATGAAAGATAAAAAAAAGAATGTCGTAAAAATAAGAAGAGATTAAAATTCTGAACCTTGAGAGTAATGGTTGTAATTTATTTGTGTGTACAACTATTATAATTATTTTTATATTAGAAAGAAAACACGTGGACATTTTTTATTTTGATGAGAAGATTGTACTGATGCTCACCAGAAGTCAGCACTCAAAAGTGTGAAAAAGTCGACGCATCAGAACGGATTTCATTTTACCGCATTCAGAGCAGTTGGAGCGACGGTGATAAGTACAGACAATGCCGGATCTTATCCTTGTGTCTTTAGCAAAAAATATTTTAAGGGTCACGATCCAAATGGTTGCTTTCTCTCAGAAATTATGGTAATTCCATTGTTGATGAATTGAATTTCCGAGCGCAAAATGAAATTATGTCAAGGCCGCACTCAGATGCAGGCTCACAGGTAGACTTTAAAGTCACCTCGTTAAAAATAATATAAGTACTTGCCTCGTAACATTCCGGTAAATATTTTAGTAACTTTGTGAATTTGAACGTAGCATTTACCTGCTAAGTTTCATACAATATGAAGTGATGCTTTTAGCATAGTTTGTTTGGATGTTTTTGTTTTGTCTTAACATGCATGTATCCCTGTATTACTGAAAAGTTAAACAATATGTGTAATTGCCAAAACAATATTGTGTAGTTACCATTAATACCATTTTGAACTTAGAATAGACGAACATTTTAACCAATAGGAAGCACTTCATAATGAAATATTTTGCCATTTTTAAACCTTTTATGTGATGTAAATAACAAAATTTAAGCTGAATCAAGATCAGTAATAATATTAAGATGAAAGACGTTTGATGTCAGTAGGTATGAGGAAAATGTTATTTACTTACGAATAAAAATTCTTGTTATTTTATTAGATGGGTATCTTCATAAATTTGTTTTCAGAATTTATGTAGGTAATAAAAAATAAGTTTTTTTATAGATGGCTTTTAATATAGGTACTAAAAGTTAAAACGATCTGGTCTCCATGTAGGTTTCTAGATTTCCTCAGATCCCATTACCCCTGTGTGCATTGCGCTGAAAGCATTACTTTCAATAGAATACGACTTCTTAAGTCCCGCAGCGTCCGAAAAAGATGGTGTTGTGAATATTTCAACACTACTTTCTCACTGTCTCTGAATGCAAGTTTGCGGAATTGCTCCACTGGAAATAAAAGCAGATCGGAAGCGGAAACGGTAGGTAAATAAATGATGTTGAACGTATTTGAGCAATCGATAGTGCATTTGTGGGATTTATTTAAGTTTTTTCCCCAAGAGTCTCAACCACGCAGCATTGTAACTTGACGAGCTTTTTGATAACGAACCAGTTTTTTTTATACTACTATTGATAAATGACGAATGACTCTACTACTGCCTATAACGTTGCAGTGGCTCACTCAAATTCGATACACTAAACTGAGTGTGACTGAGCCTGTGTTGGAAATCCATTACCATGGCCATCACAAATCAAAATTAAAACAAACCAAATTACTATCAATTTTTGCCACGTGTCTTCAAATATTTTTCAATAAAATATAAACACCATGAAGTTTCACATAAATTAGATTTTTTATAGCGTCGGAAATCCAAAACGTGAGCTTAGTTTATCCGCATACTCCTTCCGTAGACAATTTAAGTTTTAAACCCAAATTAATACCTAAAATACCACAGCTTAATTTATGGACGTACCCGCATAAATTAAAACGTTTGCGTGGGGGATGATTTAAACCAGAAAATGAGAAAATGAACCTATCACCGGATCACAAAGATCCCCTGAATATAAATGGTTTTTAGCACAAGTTTTGGATATTATTGAAAGTAATTGAGATAACTGTTTTTTTTTTTGAGACTAAAATTATATCCACGGTTAAGCCTTTACTTCTGCGTTATTTTTTAGAAAAATAAATTTCTTTATTTGGGATATCAATACAAACAAAAATCCTTAAAAAGCTAGATGCCAGAGACATCCAACAATGATCAGCTTGTGCTTGTGTACAGCTAATGGGCCTTAACCGAGCACTGGTTTTCTGAGCGAGTGAGAGAGCAGTGCCGTCAATCTTATACACTTTACACTTTCGTTTTCGGTCGAGGGTTAAAAATAGAGCAAAACTTCGTGCCGAGTCCGTCTGTCTATCAGTACAGACTATTCTCGCAAAGCACTAAACGGTAGCTCGTAACAAAATTGTTGTACTCAC
Source organism: Eulithis testata (assembly GCA_947507515.1). Taxonomy (NCBI): domain Eukaryota; kingdom Metazoa; phylum Arthropoda; class Insecta; order Lepidoptera; family Geometridae; genus Eulithis; species Eulithis testata. The sequence continues at coordinate 5,407,448 of OX382199.1, read as the reverse complement.
ACACTCCATTTTCATCAACTTATTGCCCCGATTTTTATACATTTATGGAACTCTACCATCAAATTCAATATAACACCTACCTTAAACCCTTACCCCTTTATTCATTTTCTACTGTCATTTTAGCGCGGCTTTAAAGCAATGATTTTAGTTAGCTCCGCTTTAGGAGACCTTAATGAATATACCCACTATTCACTAACACACTAACTTTTCTTTTGTCTGTTTAACCTAGGTCTACTAGGCAGTATAAGTGTACTAAAGACTAGGCAGTATAAGTGTACTAAAGTCAATTCTTTTTATTCCAGGCACTTTATTCTTAGGCACTACAAATTAATCCTACTAGGTGACGTTAAAAGGTGTGCAAAACACAAAACATCTACACAAAAAAATCATTATATTTATTTTAGTGGCAGTAAGCAAGCAAGCTCGTATGAGTTAGTGGCCAACTTTGGTGGCGGAGTTTTTAGGCCGCCTTAAGGCCTCCGTCGTGGCTTAACGACTGCTAGAGCTGGGACCGACAGTTTAACGTGCCCTCCGAAGCACGGAAACGCTCAGATGTAAATGCCACTAACGGTCACCCATCCAAATAGTGACCGCACAGAAAGTTACTTAACTTAGATTATCGGTTAAGATTGGCTAAGTAAGCTACGCCACGAGCGCTTCTTAGTGGCAGTTATTAAACACGACAGGTGAATGTATTGAGGAGCAGCTTATAAATAGTAACAATTTACTTAAACTAGCCCCATTTGACAGTAGTTTTGGTACCGTAAATTAGTAAAGTTTAGCGCAGGTGTTGAGCTTAAACTGTGCATGAACAAAGCAAGTCTAGAAACTTACTAACTTGTACATTAACAGATCACGGAGACAAAAGCAATAGAAGCTGCTTAACTAATTAGTAGCTCTTGGTCCTTTTACTACATGTGACTTTTGAGGTTCTTCATCTCTTAAGTGACGACGTGAGTACCATCCAAGAATGTCTTGTACCTCTTTGGGAAAGAGCTCGAAAGAAGATGTACTGCCATTATAGTAGCATCACTGCTTGGTGATAGAAATAGATGTAAGTACCTACTTCTGTTCATGTGAGTATCACTGCTTGGCAGCGGAACACAGGACGATTCCTGGTGTTCCAGCTTAAAGGCTATGGGCAGCGGTGCAATTGCAGGCACGTCTCGTCATGTCGTCGAGTCATGGGGCCATCATTGCATTGTCTCACAGGGCATCACGTCGAGGTAACAGCATCAAGTTGAGGATAAGAGGGCCTAGTACGAGTTTTGGTGTGTAAATCTAGTGTGAAACGTCTGACGCCCAGCACACCAGTGGATGTTGATTTGTATGGAGACACTGAGCGGATTCTTTGAGAAGCTTTGTCTACACCAAGCCCGTACTCGCATGTTGAGCTTCTCAAAGAATCCGCTCAGTGTCTCCATACAAATCAGCGCTAACTGGTGTACTGGGCGTCAAACGTTTTACATCCACACTATACACTGAAAACTCATACGAGGCCCTCTGCGTGTTCTATTACTTAGAAAAAAATTAAGTGACGGCTTAAATCATCATCATCATCTAAACCCGGTAACACCACGATGACCAGAATGCCTATATCCATGGGTATAGGCATCCTCCATGTTATACCAGCCTCTTCTGTCTTGTTAGTCTCGCAACCAGCTATTTCCAGGGACTTTGACGATGTCGTTGACCCATCGCGCTTTCGAAAGACCCAGATTCCTTCGGCCCGATTTCGGCCACTATCTCGTCAAGCCTTTACTCCACCGGCCATCACCACGTCTAGCTAGGTGTTTTGCCCAACTCCACTTGAGAAAGTAAGTACGGCTCAAGTAAACGGAATGCACTTTGCTAGATCCTACTTATAGCTACCTACCTACCTATCTAATCTAGCAGGTACCTACCTAACCTACCTAATATAAGGATATCGACGCTAAGACTCATGTAGCGTTATCCTTTTAAACCTCGTGGTTTCTTTAGTGCTATAGTACAAAATAACTTACGTGTTTTTTAAAATGTCAAATAAATTTAAAAAAATTGTTAAGTTAAATAAATACATATAATTTAGATTTTAGTACCTGCCTACTCTGTACTTAATGTACCTCTGTATTTTATTACGAATAAGAAAGAGAATATCATGTAGGTGAACGCGTTTTGTTACCGATGAATTTTATCCCCGAATACGGAACCCGGAAACAGTAATACGTCAGGTAAACTCAAATAACGCCGCGCAGTTACCCACCAACAGGTAATAAATGTGAAAGATTTAGATTCAGTGCAACGTTCCAAACAAAGTTCTAGAAGGATAAATCATCAGGAATCTTTTGTTTACGAGCTAAGATAGCGACTATAGCGTTCCGACTTGCCAGCTCAGCCGTTTTCTTTTTATTTTGCAAGGAAGCAAAATAAGTTTATAGATTGAGGTACTTTTTACAGAACTTTGTCGTTGCAAAGTAGTATACATTATTTACTTTATTGGCTTCGTGGAGTATTTAAAAAATGGTTTTATTTAAATGGAGCTTCGTAATTGTTCTGACTTTTTTCAATAAATTTCCCGAGTGTTCTTTAGTTATTTATGGAGTTTATTGACCGTTATGAATTGCCCGGACTGGAACCTATTTGTATATTTTGACCAAATGCTTACAACCTTCCCTCTTTAGGCACCTCTATTTTGCGATCTGCAATCACGGGAATAATGCCAAAAGGTATGGGATTAGTCAAATAACTTAAGTTTTTATTGTAATTGCTTTCATTTTTATATTATGATAAAGCATATAGCTAGAATATTAACTGAATAATTGATAATATTTTATCACACTGATAATAATGCTGTTTTTTCTGTTTTTATTTTTCGAACCAATTACTAGTTCTATCAAAAGTATTGATTGTGCATTAAAGTGTGTGCACCAAAAGCAATCAAATCCAGCATCTATGTAATACAGTACGCAATGACATCTAATTTATTAGAAACTTGGTGTGCCCGTGATTTCGTCAGCGTGGAAAAGTGTCTTTCCTGGTGGCATTTTCAATTACTTCCATACAACTTTTCATCCCCCCCCCCCCCTTCAACCCTTTTTTCGCATTAAAAAGTAGCCTATGTCCTTTCTCAGGCTCTAGACTATCTGTAAGTATACCAAATTTTATTTAAATCGGTTCAGTAGTTTTGGCGTGAAAGTGCGACCGACAGACCGACAGACAGAGTTACTTTCGCATATATAATATTAGTAAGGATCATTTAAAAAATCCACTAACATTTTTAGTATGTCTGAAAAAAAAAGTTGCAAATGAACAATTTAATCGTAAAAAAATATAACTTTGTATAATACTTAAGACTGCAAAAATAATGTTTGTTTACCAGTTAAAGCATATTTGGGAGCATGCCAAGATTATTAAGTCACGTTGTACTCTTGTACCTACATGAAGTTTATTTGTATCCGGTTCCCTTTGTTGCTTGTGTGCTGTTGAATAATTTGATACTGAAGAGACGGAACAAGAAGAAAATACTTTGTTAGGCGTAAGCTAATGAGGTACCTACATGAGGGCAAAAGTCTAGTGAGAGTTTTAAACACTGAAATTTTGAACGGAAAAAGATGAAGGCCGCTGACGTGTCCACGCGGCAAATAAACATATTCTTACTGACACGAGTTCACAGGTCACATATTGTAGTCTATAGTAATGTGCTTCACTGAGACAAATACAAATTAATTAAGACCTTGGAATCATGCCCGAGTCAGTTTGACAGTTAGGAGATATCGAAGACGTGATAGGTTCATGCCCAGACACAGAAAGTTAGTTAGTATACCTATTCAATACGTGACAGGTTCAATTATTGTGATTATTAGTTTATATATTTTTTATTGAGAAAAAGCGTTGGGACAAGCTACAAGGCTTTACCAGATGTTTAGCAGACAGTAACAAAAATATTGGATCTGCTATAAATTGTCAGGAAATATGATTACGGGGTTATCATTTTACTTCATGATGAAACAGCGCAAACATTTACTTGTCCAAGTTCAGACCATTTTGGAAAGCGAAACCTTGAGAATCAAGGCTTATCTCATCGAGTAAGGAAACAGCATCATAAAAAAGAATTATTTTGTTCCTGAAAAAATACCTCTTATTTTTCAATTTACGCGTTATACCGCCATAAAGCAAACCCTTAGATACTAAACTTTACCGCGAACTGATAAAGCTTCTAATTTATAAGCTCGACTGAAATTCAGAGTAAAGAAAGTTTTAACAAACGTTATCAAATATCTCGGATAGACTGTTGGTTTTTCCAGTTCCCTCCCCTCTGACACTGCGGAGAAAACTAACCAACAAAGTTGTGTCAAATACTGGGTGTCGAGTCACCGCGCGCAGGTGACCTGGCACCATTATTTGACACAACATCCGATGCTTGATTTTCTTTTCGTATAGATTAGCACTAGCATAATATTATATGATCTGTGGCTTATTCAATGAATCATTCGTCACAGTGTTTTAACTATTGTTTTCCTACGTTTCGCTTTACTTTTGCCAGAGTTTTTTGATCCAATAAAATAATTTTGAAATTGTATTATTACACCAGTGGCTCATCGTTATAGCAATTTAATTTTTTGAGAGTGTTGAAATCTGCAAATGGTCCATTTGATTGCGTTTACCTCTTCATAATTAAGCTTCGCAATGCATGTCCACATCCATCCCACTGAGACGTAGAAGTCAAATCTCCTTATTTAATTGCATGGAAGGGTATAAGTTGCTAATGCATTGCTTTTTGTAGGTTCAAACCGCTGGAACCGTGATTATCGCATTGCTGTAATGCGATAATCACTGCATCTCTGGACAACCTCTTTCATTAAGTGCCCTACCAGAGTGGTCCAGGCTTTAAAGATGGTTGCTAAAAAAAGTATTCTCTTGAACCAATTCTTTAACAAACTTTTTTTCCAGTTTCTGGGTTTCCCGATGCTGTTCAAAGTAATAATGCCGCCTTTTCGTTTTAATTGCTTATACAAATTACACAGCGTTCACTAAACGGTCAGCCGCAGCTTACTATCTTAATTGTTGCAGTTAAAAGTTTACCTTGTTTTATGACTGTTGTGGTATTTAACTGTTATTTGTAATAGGAGTGCCTAAGTTGAGGCAAATGTTTTAGCTTGGGAAAATTAAGGCTTTGCAACTATTAGGGCTGTACCAGACCTATTTTCGTACATTATTAAAATTCTGTGAGTTTTGAACACTTTCAAACATTTTATGGCTGTACTTTTTTATACAGCTATATGATGGGACAGGCCAATGGCCTAGCTGATGTTAAGTAGTAACGATGCATTGCCTCACTCAGCACGTCTATTGCGAACGTTCGCATGCATTTTAAAAATAAAATAAAGTTTCAGACAAACTCTCAACCACTGACATAAAGCATAGTTGCACCGGTAATGCTCTTCCTGCTAAACTTATAAAAATTGCATGCTAAACGTACTACACAGGTACCTACCTATTTGGTAGGTTATGTTTTTATATCCTATGTAAATCACAGACACATTATGTAATAACTCTATTTAAACAGCATTCAATCTACCCCCCTCGTACTAGATAGGTATAGATGTCACAGATCTAGCCTAAGGCTAGGTTACCGCTTAAGCTCCGTTACTTAAATTATTTACGCTTGGGCAGAAGCCAGCCTTAATACCACACAGCACTTCGGTTGAATTTGTCGACGTACTGAGATCGAGAAATTCAGGAACTATTGAGAGAGATTTGAAAACGCATTACTATGGATAAGGAGTTGAAAAACGGTTCTTAAAACGGTAACTTAATAAAGCCGAGCTACCTTCTAATATCCAGTGGTTATAGCACATAATGAGTTAATATCAAGCTTCTAGAAGGCAAGTAAGTACTTATATCTACGAATGATTGTAACCATTACGACCACGCATGCTGTTAGTAGTAGAACTCCCCGGGAAAGACTGTCCGAGAATTAACGCAATCTTACACCGGGTACGTCCTTAATATAAGCATGCTGTGATAATGCAGTTGGAATAATATGAACAGAGGTTTATCTATTTATGCCTAGCGTCCACAAGCCCGCATCGCACGCAACGGATTTTAGTTTGCCTTGTATAAAAACTCGTCCGTGCGGTGCGGATCAGTGGACGAAGTTGTATGAGTTTTTATACAAGGCAAACTAAAATCCGTTGCGTGCGATGCGTCCGATGCGCTTGCCTTTAGTCAGTATTCTTGAAAATATGATTTTTACCATTTGACAAAACACAATCTATAAAAAAGCTCACCGTGTAAATAAAATTAGGAATACAGCGGCGCTATGAAACATATCTGAAGCGAAAAATCTACAGCAACTCAAACGAGTACTCAGAAAAATGGCATTCACCAATATACATGCAAAAACAGCCGTTCGATCGCGTCTGACAAACAAGATTACCGTTGATTTATACCGACGACTTATTTCTGATAACAGCTTTCCGCTTTTCACGTAAACAACGCCAAATGGTTCCGTCGGAATAACAGAATAAGGAGGTCAGCTGGACGATTCGTCAGACGGTGTTTTTGACGGACGGCTTGATGTTGTTTGTTTTGAAGGCGCAAAGAATTGTTTATGTTTATAGGATTATGTTTTGAATTAATCTAACAAACACTATACCAAAGTGAGTCTCATGGTTATCATTATCACTTGATTGATGATTGTTTTGATACTTACTTATAAACCATAGTTTTTTGTCAAAAGTCGCTATCGAATTACCGTTTATTGTTTCTCATAGTGGACATCTAATTTTTACATTGCCACAAGATAACTTTAGACGTATAGAATTGATTCGTGGTTTATCATAATGAATCCAAAACGTTTTGATTATTTTTCTAATATCCAGCGATTGTAGTCAACTTGGATAAAGGTGTGAGTAAAGTGAGTAAGTGTGAGTAAACTTTCTTTTTCCGTTTACCATTAGCATCTCTAATACGGTCCGTCATTCAGAACTTAGTTGGCGTTTACTTTCTCACTTCGCTGCATCCAAAATTTAATTATACGCTTCCTCTGTCGAACTTTTCCAATTTTCACGTTTCGTTCGATTCAGAATGTCGTTTCGGTCGTACTCGCTCAAAAAAGAGTGTTACTACCATGCATGAGTAATTTACTGGCTTTCCTGTACCATGTAATTTAAACTTTTGATAGCGGATTTTGATAAGTTGTAACGGGTAACAATTAAGATATAATATATGTCTTGTACTCAATGAAAGACACTGTTTACTTTTAGTATTAGTTATAATCAATAATGTTCGTATATACATATGATAGGTAGGTAGACCCGCGCGTATAGTAGGTATACGACGTGTTTTCGCGGCGGTATTGGTGGAGAACTGAGCCCTGAGTCTATCTCCGCGTTGTGTTTTCTTGCTATTTTACGCAATCTGTCCGCAAATCGCAAATCGAGAAATGTTGTATGAAAACTGGATAAGCGCCTCTAGCGGGAGATTTAGGAACTGTTTCTGCGAGTCTCTCTGTAATCGAATGTTTCTTTGCGGCCAAAAGGTACGGATGATTGATGTTGTTGAAAGCTATTTATTGATTTGTAGACGACATCGTCAAAATCGCAGGCCGTAAATGGGAGAGACTAGCTCAGGACCGCAGTGGATGGCACAAACTTGGGGAGCCCTATGCTCAGCAGTGGGTAAAGTCGGGCTGTGGATGATGATGATGAGTATGATAAAGACATAATCTTTCAACAACATCAATCACCCGGTTTGTTATTTGGCTCCAACTGTTCCGCATTACGTTCCCTCTCCCGCTCATCTTCTCTGAGTTGCCGTGCCTGGTCTGCTTCCCACCTTTTCCGCTCAAATTGTCGCGACTGCTCTTCCGCCTCCAAAAAGGTGTCCGCTGTTGTGTGTGCCCCGCTTGGCGTTCGTGACGGCGGTGGTGAGCGGTGGCGACGGTGCGCTGGTGCAGAGCATGGCTGCGGCGACTGCAGCACCAGCCGACGACGGCGAGGTGTTGCTCCTGAACGTGCTAAAAAGAAAAATAACATTAGAAAAAAAAAAATGTATAAATCCATAACGACTTACAGCTACATACATAAGATTTTTTTTTCTATTCTACGAGGTTTATGTACATTTTATTAGGGAACGTGTGTGTATTTTTAAATAATATTTTTTTAACACTAAACCTAATGGTATCTATTAGACCCACAAAACAATATTACATGCATAAAAAACACGCCACACGATATGGCCAGAGATCACCGTTCAGTATATATGTCATTGTATGCATTATGAAAATAAATAAAATACTACTTACCATGTCTGCCTGACGCAGCGGCAATGGTGGGTCGTCTACCATTGATGCCAAAATCGGCAATGTCGGCTACAATTCTGGCAGAGCTGGGCCCGGCCTCATTGTCAACTGTAGAAATGAATAATGCTTAATTACAGTAAATAAATCTGAATGACTTAGTGCAGGTTTCACCGCTGACACAAATGACTTTATACTGACTTTCTCTATGACTTTAAGGGCATCTCTCAACTTTCTCTTGTGGGTTCAATTGTCATATATTCATGTTTCATATCCGTGTAATTATTTATTTAAAGTGGATACAGGAAAATTATTCACCCTACCACTTGGTTCCTAGTTTCTACAGGTCAATATTTGCTTGGTTTGGGGCGATATTGGCATTACATAGGATATGCTCACTTTAATGTTTATTTAATATGAAATAGATTTTAATATTAGTAAAAATGACACTTACCATTGATGCTAAAATTGAAAATGTCGGCTACAATTCTGGCAGAGCTGGGCCCGGCCTCATTGTCAACTGTAGAAATAAATAATGCTTAATTACTGTGAATAAATCTGAATGACTTAGTGCAGGTTTCACCGCTGACACAAATGACTTTATACTGACTTTCTCTATGACTTTAAGGGCATCTCTCAACTTTCTCTTGTGGGTTTAATTGTCATATATTCATATTTCATATCCATGTAATTATGTATTTAAAATGGAAACAAAATATTCTATCTGCCAATTGGTTTCTTGGTCAATATTTGCTTAATTCGGGGAGATACTCTCATGAGTAGCCCACATTATGTTTATTTTAGATAGATTTTACATAGATTTTAATATGATTAGTGAAAATGGCACTTACCATTGATATCAAATTCGGCTAGGATTATGTCCGAAGTTCCTGAAGAGCTGGAGCCGGCCAAATTGACAACTGAAGCAATATAAATAGACTTTTAATTAGTTTATATTTATAAGTATAAAAACTAGAAAAACCGACTTCAATTTGATCACGGCTTTATCATTAGATCATGATGATGATGATGATGGCAGTTCATTCGAATTGTTCATTGATCGTATACATCAGTTAAAAGTCACAGAAATGCAAAATACGCAATGTCGTGTGTGGACGGCGTATTTTGGCAATATTATACAAGAAACATGCACATTAAATAGATTTAGAAATGTCTGTTAGAATGAGACTTACCATTTCCGGAGGCCTGCTCTGCTGTGCCCGACTGATTTTCATTTTCCTGCATCAAAATAGCCACATACAGAGGTAAGTATTACAATAAAAAGTAATAATTTCTCATGACCTTATTATTTAAATGATGTTAAAGATGATTTTGGTGCATCTTTATAGAGTACAAAATAAAATGTTAATAATATTACATAGAATGTGTCCAGAAAAATTAAATAAGCAAGCAAATGAATACAAACCAGTGGCAAGCCGGCCTCAACAATACCTGTGAGGCCGGTGGCAGCGTGGAGCCCCATAATCTTTAAAACTCTCTGCTCCAGTTGTGTGAGGGTACTGGTAAGGGCAGGGCCCCCACCAGTCCCATTTTGGTGGCGGTTTAAGCGAGCTGCTTTTTGTTTTGTGTGATTTTTTAAATCACTCCACACCTTAAAAATAAAAGCTCATGCAAAGCATTCATCGTGCAAATGAAAAAAACCTATGGGTTAGTGCCTCACAAGGATAGTTGCAGAAGCGTGGATTTTGTTATTTTGTAATGTTCATTGTTAGAAACATTTGTAGGTATGGCCATAATAGTTTGTTGCTAGGTTTTCTTTGCACTAAAATTAACTAGCAGTTCGCCCCAAACTGATATCTTAATTTTACAAATCATTGCTTGTCATCATCAAACCTTGGAGTATGGACAGTTCCAATTAAACAAATCTTAATAAGTAAGTACTTTGAGCTTAAAACCCAATGATTTTTAACAAACATAGGTAGGTATACACTCGAAGAAACATACAAACGTACAAAGCATTTTTACCCAAGTTGTTAGTAAGATCTTCGTTTGCTCATAAGCATTTCAATAATATGATATGATACCTACATTTGAAATGATACCTTTCTAGGTACACTATGAAAATATGTATAAGCATTTCTCTACTTACCTAGGTACTTACTAACACATTCCATAGGTTATATTTTACCTACCTACTTACATGGAAAAAATTAAAGAAAAAGTATAGGTACGTACTCACTTTTATCCACTTATCTATAGGCTTAGGGTCTCCCATAGGGTCGGAATTGAGCAGGATCTTTAGTTCAACCCACCTATGGGTTGCCCTCGCCCGACCCATGGCAGACCCTGTGGGTTTCGACAAATCGCCATTTCTGGAATATAAGTAAGGTCATCGTTAACTGTGGCAGTTTCTTCAAGTTTGTACCTACCTACCGTGTGGAAAGGCCGGTGGTAGCCGACATACCTTACAATACAAAAGCGTAAAATCTTATTTAGATACCTACTAATAGAAGCAATAGAAAACGTCCAAAATAGGTTTAAGTTTGTAGGTACTTAAAATTCCATGAAGTTTATCATCGTCTCAAATTGTGTAGGACTCGTCCTCATTTTTGATGTTTGTTTTTACAAAAAAGCGAAGCTGAGAAAAACATAGAAACGTTCAACTTCGAATTCTTGGAACATAGAAACGTTCAACTTCGAACTTCAAATCAAACGTTTTTGTCAGAATTCTGACAGTTTTATAGCCAAAAAAGAAGTTGAAGTTTTAATTATTATTGACACTGACAAACTAATTACGACATTGACATCATCAAAAACCGAATTCCATAGACAAATGAACGAACAATACATGATAAAAATTATAGAATAAGATGGAAGATAGGCGAAACATAGAGATAGACGATGTTTTTAAAAACCATGTTGGGCAATCATATAAAACTGTCTAGCGCTTCCGGTCGAAACGTATTTACGAGTTTGCTATTAGCGAAAAAAAAATATTTGTATAGGATAAAGACTCCCGTGACTTACTCGAACCTTCGAGCTCGAACCTAAGCACACGCATAGTCGTTAGGCAAAACTCGCGTGGAAAACTATTTTCTTGCATTAGATAGACTTTATTAACCATAAACAAAACCAATGTTAGGACTTCTAGTGACCATCACAATTTCGCAAAAAATAATCATCCGATTAAATTCTAGTTTTTTCTTAGGAATAACTTCTATAGAAAATAACTTTCCGTGCTTCACAAGCTCACAATATTTAAAAACTCGGGCCTTTGAAACAGGACAACAAAAGCGTCACTTGCGAGTTTCAAGTGTGACTTAGCTACCATACGAGTAACTTGAGCCAACTTCAACTTGGCAACAAAACTGAGCTTCCATTAAACTGGGAAAATACCTGTACGATTAATGTTTTTTTTGTTTAACACTATTGCTAATGATTTCCTTTCGGCCGCGTACGAAACCGGAGGCTCGTAACCAGTTGCAATTTAAAACTTTTTGTGCTTGTACGAAACCAGTTGCGATTGAAATACTTTTTTGTACTCTTACGAAACCGCGGTTAACTTTTCGTAACTGGTGACAAGCAAAGAATTTGTATACCTTGTACGATACTAGTTTCAAATTATTGTATAAAGCGAACCGTCTCGCTCAGCGTGGTCACGAACCGTCTCGCCAGGAAACTCGATGAGTTCCAGCCACCGGAACAGGAACAGCCCTCCGGCCAGGTGGGATGACGATCTGCGAAAGACTGCTGGCAGATGCTGGATGCGTCAAGCTGAAGACAGGGCGCTATGGCGCTTATTAGGGGAGGCCTAAGTCCAGCAGTAGACTAATATAGGCTGATGATGATGATGATGATGATGTATAAAGCGATAACGATATTCCTGATTTGTATATACAACAATGTAGAGTAAACCACAAAATAAATTGAAACTGATTCTAAATCAGTTGCAAACTGTCACAAACCGAACAATAGTAGGTACAGTTCACCACAGATTGATCTATGTCTCCGTATATTCACGTGCACTACATTTACACTATAGGATTACAAATCGTGTACGTGTGTGACTGAATCAAACAAGCGGGAGTAGGAAAACCAACTCTATGCCTAAGCTAATATGGTAGGTGGTATGCAAACTTACGCAGGGTTCTATGTGCTTATCACAGTTGAACCACATAATGTATGCTGTCGACATACCTGACACGGAGGCGACTCTATTACTCACAAGGCGTAGAATTTATGAACCGAATAACACACAGTCTTCAGTTATTGGAAACGTGATCAAAATACGAATATATATATCTGCAAAATTGTGTATTTAGGAAAAAAAATTGCTGACGGTTGCTCAGTAAACACAAATGATACGAGGCTCATTTTTAGTATGACTTCCTGAATCTTATAACTCCATGTATTTTTATTCTATAGCACAGCTAGTAACGGATTTTTCCGTACAAAATTAACGATAAATATCTAGCTTGATAACCACGGTGAGTCTTCTTTTGAAAGAAGTCACGCACATTTGATTATATTCAGTAAAAACGTGGGTGTTATAAGCACAGATTTTTATCAGAGAACCAGTTGATGAAGTGGTTCTATTTCAACAAAGTGTGTAAGCAATTCAGTACGCTCAATAGATAGTTTTCAATAAATATAATATTTAGTTTCGGAAGGTAATCTACCCTATGTTGGTACGAAACAAACCACTGGACATCAACATACTCCACCACAAACCATCCAATTCCGTGCCACAAAATCAGAGAAAACCGCACGCTACATAACATGCGTCGATTGAACATCGAATTGCCTTGAGAACTCAGTACTGCGACCTGTTCCAATATTGGACCAATTTACATCTAGATAATCGACGTTTGATGTTATTCCCAAGGTGCCATTTGCACTTGAACCGATTATGGGGTGAGAATATTCAGATGGATCAACGATAGGCCCCTGAGTTATGCTAATTCTGTTAGCACTAGTGTGATTCCCGGACAAGTGGTTATTGAATAGCTAATTAGGTGTCATGGCACAGGACCGATTACTTACAATATCACGTGACTATAAACGTGATATTGTAAGTAATATTATATATGATTTAATATAAACAATATTGATAAAGTGGTAATTTCTGAAGTTTTATTATTTGGTTTTGCAATTCTGGAATAAAAAATTAAATATTTACCAATTATCATTCTCGTGTTAAAGCCATGCATACTCGGAAACTTCACATAATATTATCTAAACGTAGTACTTACATGATTAAGTGTTCGATATTATTATGCAAATGGAAACTACATCCACTACCGTCCATCCGAAAACTGATCTAAATTAGCATATCACCAGTTTCTACCGGTATTGTAGTAGTAAGGTTTTTTGTGAAAGTAAGTACTTACCATATTTTTTAAACAATTATTTTGAAAGATCACGGACTACCTTACGCTCTGTTACATGGGAGCATTATGATACTAGTCAAAGTCATTCAGGTAAGTCACAAGGATCATTTAGAACTAAATTGAAAGTTATTGTTTCGTCTCAGTGGGACGAGATACCGGTTTCACTGGGACGAAACAATAACTTTAATACACTAAATGCAATCGATAAAAAGTGTATAACGACAAAAAACATAGCCCATTTCATAGGTAAGTATATCATCGTGAGGTTCAGTAGTGTATTCATGAAGTGTGGTGTGACACGTGGTAGTCAAACATCCAACTCGGTATCATGGTGACTCAATCAGATACGAAGTGGAAATCCATGCAGGGCACGTCGGTGTTTCAATTTATGCTTGGTAGTTTCTAAAGGTACTGTTACACATGCTAATAAAGCATGCTTTTAGCGACCACGTACTCATTTAGCATGTGTATCGAAACCTTGCTAATAATTAGCATGCTAGAAAATCGCACGACCGTCGATTTTTGAGCATGCTACCTGCAGCGCGGGTGAAGCGGGGGGCGCGCTTTTAGCGCGTGTGAACAGGTTTGCTTATTGAGCATGCTAGTATCGATCGATCAGTCGTTTGCGACAGGTGCGCGTACACAGAGAGCGTGGGAGCACGCTATTATATTATTTTAGCATGTGTATTGGAGTGTTTACTTTTAGCATGCTTACTCAGAAGCATGCTAATATTGAGCATGCTAGTGAGGAGTGCTATTTGCTAGCATGTGTAACAGTAGCTTAACTTCTGGCTTACATTAAGCCGAAATAGTCCATTTTGAATTAATTCTGGGATATCTACTGTCGTCTGGGTGTTACTATGTATTATAAGTATGTAATTACAAAAAAAATAATTATATAAGTATTATATCAGCAATCTAGTTCCCATAGTACAAGCTCTGCTTAGTTTGGGACTAGAGGGGTGTTGTGTGTAATGTCCAAAGATATTTATTTATTTACAACTGCTCAGTTATTGACACCATGCTGGCAGTATTATAAATTTCAAGTGGGAAATAGTTATATCAGTTTATTAGGCATTTGTTAAATATATATTTGGACGTGCCTTTAACTACTCTTTAACTTTGAGAATCTACTAAAAGTTATTTATATTTTTAATACTCATGTATTTTTTTTAACCTATGTAAAATAAAAATTATTTTACGTGGTTCATAACTATCACTGGTTTTTTCTTGGTGATCTTCTAGCAGGTCACTGACCTTCCTCATCAGGCTTTATTTGAACTTAGTTGTGAAATGCATGAAAGAAATGTGATATTAGGGCAGCTGTAATGGATGTAGCTACGATACGCTAGCAAAATAAAATGCAACTTCTATTTCAAATTGGGCTGAGATGCTTAAGGTTAACGCAAATTGTGGTTTGCCTTGGCACACATTCAAGAATTAGTTTGTATCTCGTTGGGGTAGATAGATGATAAAATATGTCTCTCAGGAAATAAGCTCCGGCTGAAAACCGTTGATAGCGTCCACGTGCACTAGACTATTGTACCACTGTCGCGTCAGATTTATAAATTCCTTTTATACTCTGAAGTGAATGTTTACTTTGATACAACTGGGCAATATAGAAAAACCAAGGTACATAGTGCTTCCGATCCTGTTACTATTTTTTTCTAAAACTAAGCTTATTGACAGCACTAAACTTATCATATTTCTACTCGGTTTCAGTTAATGAGAAAGGGATGGCAAAAGTTTAAGTGCTATCAATTTAGGTTAGTTTATAGCAACATGAAACAACATAATTACTACCAGTGTCTATACTTTTCGTCGTAAAAAACTCAAGTCTTTGAAAGACGTCGCTGTATTTACATAGCATTAGTCTAATAGGGCAAAACCAATGATCTATCATAAAAGATCATTGGGCCAAATGAAGGTTTCACGCAAAAAAGAAGGAAGATGGAAGTTGTAGTTCTAACTGTACCCCTTCAGAGTTATTCATCGAGTTTTTCAAGTAGAATATTAGGTCACTAACAGCTTTTGAACACCGAGTGCGCATGTTGACTTATGCGAATTTGTAAGTGTAAATCTTTTGCTACATCGTTTGAAACTTTTGTGCCGATATTTAAGACACTTTTCGATGAAAAAGCACGTACAATTTTACTTGACTCGGGGTAAAATAACGAGCCTATTTATAATTTTAAAATACGCTCATGAAAAAGAGCCGTTGGAAAAATAACATCGTGGTCATTTTTTGTTGAGGCCACCTTAATTTAGTCTTCAATTTCAACAGTAAATTATCGCCCATCTAAAATAGACCTTCCAAGTCTGACGCGGACGAAGACCAAAACAACGAACAAAATGATTAATGACAGTTATTAGGTGGGTAAGGACGCTGAAATAAACGCATTTAAACTTACTTAAACTTCCCTTAGTATGTTTTGACAATAAAACTACTTAGATAATATAAACTGGCGTACGTTGATAGCGAAGAGTAACATAAAACTAATTAACATTAATATTTTTTTG
Source organism: Eulithis testata (assembly GCA_947507515.1). NCBI lineage: Eukaryota > Metazoa > Arthropoda > Insecta > Lepidoptera > Geometridae > Eulithis > Eulithis testata. The sequence goes on along the minus strand of OX382199.1, from coordinate 5,391,296 downwards.
AAAAGCAAGTTGTCTTAAGATCTTTTTCGTTACAATATGCTTTTTCTTAAGAGCTATTTTAGTTATAGCGAAAGCAAAACAGTATAAAGGTACGAGTTGGCAGCGGACGATATGAGGCGGTGGCGGACGACGTGTCGTGACGACACTACTGGTTTCTATGTATTTCTATGAAATTCGACGCGACGCGTCGCTAACTTCGTGTCGCTAACTACGGAGAAAATTTCATAGAAATACATAGAAACCAGTGGTGTCGCTGCGACACGTCGTCCGCCGCCACCTCATGTCGTCTGCTGCCAACTCGTACCTTGAAAGTTACAACCAAAAACAGCGTATGAAGAAAAACACCTCTTTTGACAGCATGCTTTTTAAATGAATATTCATATTCATGTCACTACGGACACGACAACGAGATCTTGTCGTCAGGTGTGCGCCAACGCTCAGATGACGTCTGATAGATGAGAGTGGAAAAAGAAAAAACGTTGTGCTACCAACTTACGTTGGAAAAGGATAATAATATGAAAAAAGTACCTATTATTCAAGACAAAAAAGTATACCTTACCTATATGAACATTGCACATTATGGTAAACAAAATTGCCCAACAAAATATTATGTGCGTACTGATTTATATTCTCTCTCCCAAAAACAATAACAATTCTCTGGCATTTTATTTATCATCAACAGCCGTCACAATATTTGCAGGCGTACAAATTATAAAACAAATCAAATGGAGTCGAATTGCAAATAAAACAGTTCCGGGCAAAAAGAAGCGGATTCCGTCCAAAATTGCTAGTCTCGTTCACTATATTAATTCTGGGATAAGAAAATTCCCTTTTATTCTTGAATCCGGGCCTCGGGGATCGTTAACCGACGCTTTGCAGTCTTCTTTTAAACAATAAAAGCAAATTGAATAAGAAGGGACCCTCTTATAAGGTATTTCAGGAGATGCTAGCTTTTAATTGAGGAAATAAAGTTTTTGCGTAAGTAATTTTGGTAAAGGAATGTGACAGGCAAGTGACATCACTTAAAATACAGCGGTGAATGTAGGTTGTTAATTTTACAGATATTTTGAATTATCTACCTATCAATAGAACTTTGTTTAATCTCTATGCTCTATGTGAAACAATTACCTACCTACTTAGCTCATTTTTACATCTAAATGTTACATTTTTTTTCTGATTCCCTATTTCATAAAACTTTTAATTTTAAAAAAGAGCTGATTGATGCTAATGAAACAAACCCCCTTTAGTTTCTCATCAGCATTGGTTTAAATTGAAAAAAATTACAAAAGAAGGAATCTGAATAGTAATCAATTTTAACCAGTTACGTAAAAGAAATTTTCGAAAATAGTATATTTTGCAACTAGTGAACAAAAGGCGGATTTAAAGCGAGGGCCATAAATTATGTTTAAAATTAGGAGATCAAATATATTAGTGTGTTCAAAGTCAAAGTCAAAAATATTTTATTCAATAAAATCTCACTGATCACTTTGAATCGTCATTACGTTTTGTATGATTAGGTATGATTACAATTTGTTTTTATTGGATGAGTTGGAGCTAATTCGTCCCAAGCTTGTTTGTCTTCTAAATAATCAGATATTTTATACTATGCTTTTAAAAGAAGTCTCCGTTTTATTACGTTTTTGAACTTGCCAATCGACAACTAAATTAAAACACCAAAACAGTGAGTAAAAGTGCTTTTTATTCACTGTTTTCAGTGAATAAAATAACCTTTTTAGAGGGGGAATGGTATAAACATTATTGCTAGCTGACAATTTCTCGATCCATCGACGAGCTACAACCAAGTTTGTTGGCCAAGGCTTAACTTTGTCAATATTATACAAGTTGTATTCTACTAGATGCATAGGATACTTCCAGTATTCGGTAAACTTACAAACTTTAACCTATCGCTTGCCGCAGTTTCGTCTTTATGGAGCAACAAAATCGTAAAATGCTGTCGTAAAACGGTACAAGAAAAATCATGCATGTGGCAAGTGAGAAAATACTGTGAGCTTTGCGTACGGAGTAATGAAATGCATTTTTAAAGCTCAAAATAAACTGTAGGCAGTTTCATAGGCATGCTTAGACAATATGACTATAGTATTATATGATCTGTGACATGAGATAGGCGAGATCATCGTCATCCGCATCAATCGAGATCATAAGTTAGCATTCATGGTTTCTACTATATTAAAGTTTTTATAGACGACACGGAATTTTTGTTCTTGACTGTATTGTTTTAAAAATACTAATATATCAATACAACAAACATAATAATCTTATTAAGCTAGTTATGAATAAGACCTCTGAAATAATAGCGTTATGTTTCAAACCCTTGAATGTAAAACCCTTCTGGCCCTTTATTTGTATATTAATTTAATTTTATCGTTTTGTTTTCATGTTATTTATTGTAAGTTTGGGTTGGAAAGGGATTCTGATATGACAGTAAATAAATGTTTTAGTTACGTTTATATACTAATAATGGAAGTAAGATTATTATTGTAATGTACGCAGTAATTTAATTACACTACTCAGCAACTCATTTCAAAAAACTTTATGTCTAGTTTATCAGAAGTAACTGAATTGGAGTTATTTAGAAAAGTTTTAGTGACTAAATAAAATATTTAAGTCTTTTTAAGATCACACGAGACCGAAATATATTTACCTAGTAACTTCAACTTAATTACAATCTTCGTTGTGAAAGTTAGTTCATAAACCCTTCGTAATGATTTATTACATAGTAGCAAAATATTTGAGCCTCCCCTATAAACGGAGGCCATGTTTACCTGCCTTAATAAGGAGATTTTCATTTTAGATCTGACACCTTCTTTGTATGGATGGAATTTAATTTTCATATCAGTACGGTAACGCTCCCACTCGGCTGCAGATGGTGGGATTTTGCTTATAATAAAAATAAAGGTTTCTTGCAATAACAATGGAGAAAATGAGCAAAGATTAGGAAATGGGCTCGTTTACAGAATGATCGATTAGAACGCGGTACTGTTAGTTGATTATTAAAAACTTTACTATCTGCTGGCTTTAAAACATAAATGAGTTGTTCAAGATGTTTATACTTATTTTCAAAATCTAATAGAGCAGTATTTATTAACAAACGCTACGTACGTTACGTATAAAAAGCTTCGGAAAGCATTGGAATCGTAACTAGCTACTTTCAAAATAAACCATTTTTATCAAGTAAGGGTGCAAATAGAATATTTCATTTTATACACAGCACGGTAAAACACGACACAAATTGATGTTTATTTAATATAGTTCAAATAAGGTAGCGTTTGAATTAAAATATACATAACTTTTTGTAAGTAATTTTTCAAGAACTATATTTCTTTTTCAGATACCATGTTTACACCTACAACTGTATATCTATTTTATATAAGGAAAAACGGCATCAGATTTCCTCATTATGTTTGTCAAAAACAGATTTGCGAAATTATAAGGTTGCTTTCAACAGTTGAATTCTATAGCAAATTAATATTTCCAGCTAGTATTTCCACCAATCAGTATTCCAGTATCGAACGTTAATTAGTGAACTATGACAAAGGAAACAGACTCCCCCTACTCCCTCGCATTAAGTTTCAAAGTTCCTCATTAACGTGTAACTAAAGGCAAGATTTTTTCCTTGAAGCTCTGCGTATAACACTTCAACTGTATAGTTTAATATTTTTAATTAAATGTTCTACTTGGAGTCAAAATTTATAGTTTATTTTTTAAAGACTAACTCAGTAGTTCAATGAGAACAAAAAAACTATTTCATTTTATTTGGCTTTTTGTTTTTACTGAATCAAGCTATTGTATTTAATTTAAAACAAAATTACTAAAGTATTTTTCAAAAAAATGATCTTAAATTTATCCGAATACCACGGTTACCACAATCACCAATAATCGAATTAATTATTTCAATAAATACAAAAGGAGATTTCGTATCCCGTATTTCAAATTTGATTTTAATTAAGGACAGTGTGACCCCAGTAGCAGATGTCTGAAACTGATTTTGATTGTAATTATACCTACCTAAGAGAGATTTCATTTGGGATTGGTGTTTACTAATGAAACATAAGATGGTAATGAATATTTATGTTTATTTATGATTTCAGATTTAATAAAAATCTGAAAAAGCTGCTTTAGTAGGTGCCAAATAACACCGCAGTACAGGTCATTCACCCACCTTCACCACGATGTCGCAAAATTTAATTTATGAATGGCTTATTCTATCGCTTTCCATACAAACCTGTCGCTAAGACGGTATCGCTCGAATCTCGTAGTACTGTTTGTTTACCATACATAAATTGAATTTTGAAATAATAAAATTGAAATATCTCGTTTATTAACTTGGTGTTGAAATGAAATGAAATGAAATGTATTTATTCGCAAGAAGTATGGTCAAATTATAAGGTGTTCATAATTTTAAGTTAGTGTCACATACTTCATCGGAGACCGACATGCAATGTTTTAAATATCATTGTGTTTTTTAAGGTTTTGAAAGCAAAATAAATATATTCTTACGCATACCGCAAACATAAATGAACGAACAAAACGAATGTTTTAAAAACACCGCGACGCAAATTATCTGACAATCACACGAGTAATTTAAAACACAATCGAACTCAAATGAAAGCAATAAATAAAACAGTGGATACCCAGCGGGATTGCAGAAAAAATAAATATTTACTCAGTATTATGGGCATGAGCGATCCATGGAGCAGAGTGAAGCGGTGTTTGCACGGAGAGATGAGGCACCGTTCTAACGAGATTCGTGCGATCTGGAGAGGTACACTTAACTGTAGTAGTGCTCTGTGTTTTGTTTAAGATATCCCTCCGTGTTTTCATATAGTGAAACTTTTTTTTTTATATATTTCTACGGAAAAATGACGCACTGATGGAGTGTGGACTCATGCATACGTAATAAGTGTAACAGGTACAGTCATCACCAGTGATAGTTCTAATTTAGTGTATTTCTCAAAGGGCAACATCTTACATGTGGCCCCTCTAGTGCTGCAGATGAAAAGGCTACTACAGTAACCGCTTACCACGTGCTTATCACGCTTATATATACCAATATCACCCACGCTTATCACGTGGGTGATATTGGTTGCTTAGTGCTTACTCATCGTACCTTAGTTAAAAAAACAATCTGTAAAATCCCTATTTTCACTTATTTTATTTCAAATAAGACAAAGCATTCCCTTCTCGTTAGTTTTCGGTTCTTTTCATTCAACTTGAAGTTTTCTATACAAATATTATAAAGAGGAAAGGTTTGATTTTTTGTTTGTTTGTTTGTTTGTATGAATTGAATAGGCTCCGAAACTACTGGACCGATTAAAAAAATTCTTTTACCATTAGAATCCTACATTATCCCTGATGAACATAGGCTATATTTTATCCCGGAATTCCCACGGGAACGGGAATTACGCGGGTGAAACCGCGAGGCGCTGCTAGTCTTTTATAATTTGACGGTCTTTTGCGCAGAATATTTTACACATATATCTAAACTCGTAAATAAAACAAGTGAACTGTTGAAGTGTTGAGTTTAAACATGTCCTAGATACGTAAAACACCGTTGCAAAACCACCGTTGTGTTAACAGTTTTATTCCGTGCTCCGAACAATATTTTGAAAACACTAAACCCTCATTTTTACATAAAACTGTAGCGGTACGTTGTAAACAACGCTTTTCACCAGTATAACCCTTTTGTGAGATACTGTACCCGTCTTCGGAACGCGATAATATTTGTCTACAGTATTGCTCGTTTCTTTTTGTAAATAATGTAAGGAAATTCTAGTAGTAACTTCCAGTGGCTTTATTCTAAATAACCTTTGGAAAGCCACAATCAATTTAATTATCGAAATGTAGGCCAGTAGGTCAAAAAGTAAACAAGATTAGGTAGGTATGTATAATATGTAGTTTATTTGTTAAATAGTACCTATAACATGAGTTGGACTCGAAAGTATCTAAACCAAATTGCGTTGGATAGGCGGTGTATAGAGACAGTTGGGTTTTTTCACAAATTGCATTAATGATGTGTAATTGAAGCTCAATACTAACCCAACACCTATAGTTTAACCAACTAGCTGAAAGATTATCCTTCAGTTTCTGGGTAATATTGTAACTAGATAAATAGGTAAACTCTTTCTTTTTGTATTATCATTATTTCCTTTATTTGGGGTTATTCCCATCGAGCCTACCAGCCGGCCCACTGGTGGGGTCGGGCATTTTCACTTTATTAATAGGTAAACTCTTTATTGTACTCAAATAACACAATACAATAAAACAGTATGAGTGGAATAATCAAATCAAAGTTGATAAATCTTCAAACTATTTGTGTGGAGTTCACAAAACAACCAAGCCACGCCAACGCCCGCATTCCCTTTTCTGATTGTTGAATATTCACGTCAAGGATAATAAACAAGCTAAAATAGGTCACAATATCCGCGTCCCACATCTAAGCTGAAAATTAATCGCATCTTTCATACACTGAAACTATGAGGGCTCCACGAAAGCTATTAGCGGAATATAAAAGGCTGGCCGGAATTCTTGAGTAGCGCTTAGAAGTATGGGAACCACGGGTCGTTAGCTGGAAAGTGTGCTAGTGCGGCAATTCTATTCAAAAACGAGCAAAGTAAACAAGGTGAGTTCGACGGTTGAACTAAAATGTGTGCTCTTACGGATTTTCACGAATTGTAATTTGCTATGTTTGATTATGCATTTTAACTATGTAATCACAATCATAGTTTAAAGTTCGACCACAGTTGCGAACCGGATACGACTGTGGTTACGTTGTTTGATACATGAAACTGTGGTATAAACTAGCTAATGGGTGTGGTTTGGCTCTCAAGGCTAATGTGGCTCAACGATACGAGTGTAATTATATTGAGATAGTAAGTACGTGCTATTTTTCGAGACGTTTACTGCTTCGTAGCACGCGTAGCGATACTGCTACGATTGCTACGCGTGCTACGAAATGGCGTAGACGCACTCTGTAGAATAAAATATATTAGGTAATATAGTCTCATACTAAAAACAAAATTCTATGCTAACCAATTTGCTGATAAAGGACCTGGTTAAATCCTTTTTTTTAAGTAACTACTTACATGCATATAAAATAGCGACAGCCAGAGATAGAAGAGACATTATGTTTATCGCACAAAATGTTCACTCTTGGTGTGGATCAAACCCACGGCCACGCTAAAGACAGAACTAAGTATACCAACTTAAGGTCTGTCTTCATCTTACTAATATTATAAACGCGTAAGTTTGTAAGGATGTATGTATGTATGTATGTATGTTTGTTACTCTTTCACGCAAAAACTACTAATTCGATTTGGATGAAACTTGGAATATATATTGTCCGTGACCTGGATTAAGACATAGGATACTTTTTATTCCATTCCCGGGGAAAAAATGAACATCCAAAAAAATTTATCAGTAAAAACATCAGTCCAGCCGTTCATTTGTTAGAAATAGTATAGCAAAACGCAACTGACATGGAACAACTGACAGCTTGAATAACACCTTTTTATGTTGGTGGGTACACAACCAGCGGGCCTAAGATGCGCACCGCGAGATATTTGTCATGTCGTTCTGTCAAAATGTAAGCTTTTTGTACCAGTTTAGGAACTATTGCATTATCTGTGGTACCTAATGGTGTCGACACAACGCGCCATAATGTACACTTTTGACACTTGTTAGTCGTCGTACCTCTCTGAGGACGAGATAATAGTCATGCAGAAACGTCAAAAGTTGAAAATTCAAAGGCGCGGTTTCTCGACAACATTAACACAGATAATGCAATAGTTCCTAAACTGGTACAAAATGCTTACATTTTGACAGAACGACATGACAAATGTCTCGCGGTGCGCATCTTAGGCCCGCTGGCCGTAAATATGATCAAATTAAGAAAACAATATTTTCATTCTTAAGCTACGTGTACAAAGATGAAGTTTTTACAAGCGTTTCCAAAACGTGCACCCAGCTAAACTAAAACAATCTAACTTATCAGATTGGAACTTGGAAATGGAATTGGAAAACTTGGAATATATATTGTCCGTGACCTGGATTAACACAGGCTACTTTTTATCCCGAAAAATTAACGGGATCCAACGGGACGCGAACGAAGTCGCGGGCGGCAGCTAGTTGTTAAATAAATATTCTTCATTGATCAAACACCGTGTTTTCACTTCATGTAGTTAGTAACACACGTACTAACCTTTCTCACCTCCGTAACGTATATTTTTGTGGCTGTCAAAGAAACAATTTATTCTATTTCTCACAGAAAACAAACGCTTATGTGAACAATTCGAGCGCTAGTCTCCTATATTTCATAGATTTCAATTGTTCCAATAACTTACGTCTGTCAAAATGGCGATAGAGTCCGGGCGTTCAATAACAGCGTCGAAAAACGTTCTTTCCGCTTCTGTGTTCGGTTTTTTAGCTGAATAAACGGCATCCCTTTTGTATTTATTTAAATTCCCCATTTGCATATTGAGATAGTTTTAGTGTTTTTATGGAGATTTTTATTGTTGTTAATTTATGAACTCAGTTTGTTTCGTGCTGAGTTTTCGGAACTGTTTTCATAATGCATGTTAGTTTTTTGCTATTGCTAATGATGATAACTGTTTTTCGACTTTTGGATAAGTTAGGAACAATATAGTCGTATAGAATAATATAGGAATATATTATAATACTAGCCGTCTCCCGCGGCGTTGCTCGCATTAGAGTGTGACTTTTCAAAATTCCTTTCACCCCTACACTATATAAGGATACTACCCTCCAAATTTCATACCTAGGGCTGAAATACTCAAACGTCATTCAAAATTTGAGCACCACTTAAAATTTTAAGTGGTGCTCTGCCTCTGTTTGACATTACTCATTTGTAAGAGATAGCAATAATTTAAGCGGAACTTAAATTGAGTGGGGTTTGAATGGCGTTTGAGTATCCGCCCATAGGACTCATAGTTTAGGCTGTGCGTTGATTGTCAGTCAGCTTCAAAAGAGTTATATATATATTGATGAGAAATAAGTTGACTTTCACGAGCAATTTTTATAGTATAAACAGGTGCAGTTGGCAAGATTTTAGAGCTATAAAAAAGAAATGTAAGATTCTCCCAAGGAATGGCAGTAAGAACTTGGAAGTTTAGATTTCCAAGTTCTTACTGCCGTTCTTACTTACTTACGACAAAACATTAGTTATAGTGTGTTCAAATTTCTAAAAAAGCTTAGAAAACTTAGCTTAGAAATTTGAACACACTGTAACTAATGTTTTGTCGTAAGTAGGTAAGAAGATATAGTTTTTCAATTTATTTTATTTTTAGATATTTTCATTAACCATTCAGAGTAATTTATCTTACAGGCTATCGAAAATAACAATACTGTTTTTGCGGTTTTATCTAAATGCAAAATTGACAAAAGGGTTTCATTAATATCAGTTCTATCTCGTAGATAATTATCTAAAGTAAAGCTTCTAAAGCCTAATATTCTATTAATAATACTTAACTAACTACAAAGCAATAAATATTCATTGTACAAAACAGCTGTTTGATGGTTTCGTTTTGTGAATAAAGCCTAACTTATACCCAGTACTTTGGTAAATCCAATTGTGAAGTATCAAAAGAATAAGGATCGATTCACACATATCAGTGAAGTCACAGTTCCGGCACAGCTTTCATGCATTGAGAGCACTGTGTCGTCACTTCAGTCGTGGTCAGTGACGACACAGTGTTCTCAATGTATGAAAGCTGTGCCGGAACTGTGACTTCACTGATATGTATATGAATCGACCCTAAGGATACTTCAGTTTTCTTAGCTAAGTGACGTTATATAGTCGCTAAAGAAAAAAAACGTTAAAAATTAAAAATAGTCAAATGATTTTGTTCCGCAATAATTTAATTATGTTTCAATTCTCAGGTGATTGTAACATATCATCTTAGTTAGAGTCGAAGTATCAAATATGCATTAAGTATTTACTTGCTTTTTTGCTGAAAATGCTATCGATTCGGTTGTTGCATTTTTTAAAACTAACCTAATTTGACAGCACTAAAAATGTTGCCGTCCCTTTCTCATAAACTGAAACGACAAGGACGGCTATAATTTTAGAGCTATCAAATTAGGTTAGTTTAGAAAAATGCAACAAGCGAATTGATACCAATGGCTTTCGATTCTGACGTTTTATTTTCCTAAACTAACCAATAACAGCAACAAAATGTTTGCCAACTTTTTCTAATGAACCGAAACAACAGAGACAGCTGCCATTTAATCCTGTCAAATTAGTTTATCTAAGAAAAATGGACCAATAGAATCGAGAACTAGTAAGTGAAAAGATATCTTTGACATACGTCTAGCAAAATAAAACAAAAGTCTAAACTACTAAGGGTGGATTCGACCAAACTATTTATACGCAGTATAAGTCTTATACTGCGAATAAAATCAATAGATACTCTAGTGATATGAAACCTTTTGTTCTTCTACGAATAACTTGTCTATCCGAGAATAAATCTTATACTGCCAAAATATATGGTATAAACAAGTTATCTGTCGAATATTTGTCGAATATTTTAATGGCGGCTGCTACATTTTACAAAACAGCTGTTTGTTTTCATAGATATTGACAACTTGACACCCGAATAATTTGTGTGCACATGTATTATTGCGTTGCGCTCTCTAAGCAATTGTATTTTGAAATAAGGGCGGATTCGACCAAACTATTTATACGTAGTATAAGTCTTATACTGCGAATAAAATCAATAATTACTCTAGTGATATGAAACTTTTTGTTCTACCAAGTCTTATTCCACAAATAACTTGTCTATCTGAGAATAAATCTTATACTGCCAAAATATATGGTATAAACAAGTTATCTGTCGAATATTTTAATGGCGGCTGCTACATTTTAAAAAACAGCTGTTTGTTTTCATATATATTGACAACTTGACACCCGGATAATTTGTGTGCACATGTATTATTGCGTTGCGTTCTCTAAGCAATTGTATTTTGAAATAAGTTGGTTTTTATGTATACACAGAATAACAATACCTAGGATTGGCTACTCTCAAGATTGCAATGGAAAAACAAAAACGAATTTATCTGAGAATAAAATCAAAGAGTAAAGTTATACAAGGGATACTTATTCAGGAATATCATGACTTTTGGATGAATCCGCCCTAAAACAGTTTTGTTTTATTACACTAATAAAAAAAAATAGTGCGTGGAGTCCCTCCGCGCGGAAGAAGTTATACTTCGAGTGCCATTTGCGTTTGGTGGGGGTCTCCGTATGTGATCACTCTTGCTCTGTCTCTTTCTATTCCCCCTCCCCAGGAGCGTTAAACGTTTAACGCGTTAAACGCTGTCTCTTTCTATTCCTCCCTTCGTTTAACGTTTAAAGTTTAACGCTGTCAGTTGGAAGTCGCATTAGAAGTATAACTTCAAAAAAGTTTTATTTACGCACACTATCTTTCATTAGTATAAGAGCAACTACAGGTTATTTTTTGTCCTAATTCTCTGGCAACCAAAACCTTTATACGGCCTTTTTCTGTCATCAACGTCTCTTGTTAACCCGTCACGCTTAAGACTTTCACGTGATCTGAATCTATCACAACCCGTTCAATAAAGCTATGTACACTCTCGTTCCGTCCGACAAACGAGAAGGAGATTTCAAAAGAGTGAAACCAATGCAAATATGAATAGTGTAGGTATTCGTATGCATATTACTGGATTCATTCTTGGAAACTATTTCATTCTTCTTTAAGTAAGTTGTTTTAAAATGTTTAGTTTCTTTTTTGTCGTTTGCACACGTATTAGAAATATTTAAAAATACTTTTTCAGTCTTTTTCATACGTACCTGCACTCACTACTCGTCGCTGATCACTAGTGGGTCCCGTGAGATGCCCGTAAAATCTTATCTATTCACATAGTCATTTTCAGAACTATCATAAACTAGGTAGATACCTACGTATCAGCCATCAAGATGGGTCTAGTACAAACTATAACCTATAAGTAACACAAAACCTACCCTTTTATTCTGTGAAATTGAAAAATATATGCAATCCGTAATTTATTGTTCAATAACAAATTCAATCAGTCCTCAACCTTTCAGTAAAGAGGCAAATCGTGTAAAAAATGACTGCCTATCAGAAACCACTCGTGAAGTGAAAGGGAGAGATACAAAAAAGGCGGAGGCGGGTGTTCGAAAATATTTTTGATCAATATGGCTCCTTATTAGTACCCATACTATATGATATATCAGTAGGTATGCATATATACATGTTAGTATAGTATGTCTGTCTGTAGATATAAGTAAGAAAAGAGTGAACATCGCCATGGCGGCTTGTACGGAGAGAGTGGAAAACGAAGACATGTTGTACTGACCTCATCTAGCGTGGGACAAGGGTAGAAAGATGATGATAGTATATTTGTATAAATAACAGATTTTTATAATACACATTTTTGGTAAACTGAACTACAGAAGACTGCAGCAGTTTGAATATGGTACAATTTCAAAACCACTGTTGGAAGCACTGTGTGTATTCTGAAAATGATTTAACAACTTATCAAGTTACGGGTATGATTATGCCCCTACAAATTTTGCAAGTTGAGGGTTGCCCATTTAGCTCATTGTATGCACGGGCAGGACACTTGTATGATTGCGCAACTATACAAGACTATGTAGTAGAGCAATAATAATATGAATGTTATTTTGTATTAGGTATTGAGGCTTCAATATTACCACTATAATAAATAGATGGCAACAATAAAGTTGTTATGTTCAATTTCCCTGCGACGCCTACATTTTATTACACCCATCGGTACATTTACCTTGCAAACTTGTCTGAACACACACTCATAAGTAAATATAAAATAAGATAAAGAAAACTCTTTTGCTATCTTGTTGGTGGTTTTCACACTACCATACGACGTTTTCACGATATTTACGCAGCATCTATGGAGAAGTAATCTCATACATTTAGCATTTTCATACATATCTCATGCATTTACATCTGAACGTTTTCAAGCTTCGTAGGGCACGTTAAACTGTCCGGCTGTAGCAGTTACTAAGAAAATACGGAGGCTTTAAGGTGGCCTAAAAACATTGTCACCAGAGTTGACCACTAACTTATACGAGCTTTCTTTTAATGTAGACCTGATACTATCAGATGGTCTCGTCACAGACAGGATATTTGTGTTGGTGTAACTAAAATGTCGGTATCGTATCGGCCAATGCACAAACGCCCGATGTTGGTGCAAAAGATAAATTTACAGTTGAAAAGTTGAAGGAGTTGAGCTGCGGCTGTCGTGTCGAGCAAGCGGTGGCTTGCAAATGTGCTGTGTTCACAATGCTTGGAAAAAAAACTGGTGAATATAGGTACACATACACATATTCAAGTGGAGACTATGTTTAGGCAAGCGTATAGTGTAGGACGCCCCCCGGTTAGGTGGGGCGACGATCTGCGAAATGAATGTAGCTGGTAAACACTGGATGAGAAGAGCCGAGGACCGGACTTAATGGCGCGTCATACCGCGTGCACACTATGCTCGTATGCCGCTTAGTGAGAATAATGGCGATGTTGCTGTGGCATTAATGCCGTGGACTTATTGCCACAGCAACATCGCCTTTATTCTCACTAAGCGGCATATATGCCGGCAGCGGCGTGGACATAGTGTGCACGCGGTATTAGAAGAGACATAGGTCCAGCCAGTGGACGTTGATGATAATGAGGTAATCAGAGTTCGGCAGAAAATACCTTAGAATCCTGCGATGCAGCATAAATTTCCATCGAACGAGCCGTCCTTGATACGATAATGTAAAGAAAGATCATCATATCATATTATTAATTCAATAACTCCCTACCCAATAACATAAACTAACAAACTATTTTTATAAAAATATCACAGGTACAAGATCTATTGCGATCGGTTGACTGCACGATGCACATCGCCTATTGCAAGTACGAATATTATGTAAAGAATGTAACGTTTACTGAACTACAAACGGCATAGGGTTATTTGACTATAACAGCAATTTTTGTAAGAAATTCCTAATGTAAGTGTATCTTTGCCTTAGCGCTGCGTCTGATTTATTACGCGGAATAACTTTGTTACCACACTCGAACTTCGGTTTCCTTCGGTTTTAAAAACGCCCGTAAAGTATGTTTTCTTTACGTCTTTAAAAATTTGCGACCATGAATCGCATTTTGTCAAAAAGGGTAAAAATACTGTTTTATTTAATCAATACTATTTAGGCCTACAAAATTAGAATCACGAACCAAACAACCCAATTTATTTAAGTCAGAATGAAATAGAGTGTACTTACTTTTCTATTTTAAAAAGTACTTTCATCTTTTGTAACCAATGAGTATTCTTCAGTCCGTATCATTGAGGTTCTCGTAAACCAAATAATGTGTTTAAAGCAATAAAGAGCATCAATAAAATTGTCTTGTTTCTCGTCGGAGCTCAAACGTTGGATATTAAATTGAATTTACATTGAATTGTCTTTAGAAATGAGATCTTGGACGGCCTTGAGATATAACATTAAAAGAAAGTAAAACGAGACTTATATTAAATTAAATTCTGGACATCTGTCGTACACCCAGGGCGCGCGTAATTCGAATAAAGATTCCGCATTAATGAATATTTTAATTAGTAATTCTATATCAAAACTAATTTTAGTAGCACATTTGTCATTTTATAATTCTCGGTTGAAACGGTCAATAAAATTAAATCAGCAGCTACGTAATACACGATTGCATACACACGTCATTTAATAATGTAACAAACAATTACGTACTCAAAGAATATTTTATTTCTAGAGTAACACTCAAAGAAAGTGGTAAAGTGCCGTGTCCATGACGACGACGTTTCAATTTCCTTGATCTTCCTAGTATAATAGCCTAGAAGGAGTGAGTGACACCTAATTTTCACACAGTTCCTCTTTAAATCTATGAATATATTATGTATTTTAGCGCAAAAGTTGTCAGCAAGATATTTAGTCACCCATCGACCTATATACGTTTTTTCAATAGACTAGATAGGATCATGCCTCTACGTGATCGTGTTAAGCACATTCCAAAATTCTATTCAATCTTGCTACATTTCTATTTGGGCTGGACTGCCGAATAAAGCCGGAATAGTCATGACAAGGTGACACAACCCTCTTTTTTGCTCCGCGTAGGCGAGTAAAATAGCAAGTGAGCTCACATTCCCAGGGTTGTTTCTAAAAATGTAAAACATATTCCATTAGAATTCAAATGTAATTTCGAAGAAGTAGCCGTGTACTGTACATCCGTTAAAACCCTCGATTTATTCAAAAACACGCTTTCAACGTAACAGCAACTGACAGGAAATCAAATTCGCATATATTTGAGCTTCTCGCTTATATAAAGAAACTGAATAATATTCTATATTCTGCCTGAATTTTGTCTTACTTTACACTAACTTGCTTAGCTTGAATAAAAATGAGCACTAACGTTTTATGCTATCCACAAAAGGTACATCCTTCAAACCTTTGAATGTCAAGCTCACTTCCTCTTGGTTAACCCATCCATCCATAGAGTCATTATTGAGCTCATCCGTGTACACTTCCGAATCCTTTATCATTACTTCGAGTGGCTTTGTTAGCACGACACAGGGTTCATCACTGTTTCAGTTAAAATTGTAATACATATACAAGTTCAATTATTATGAGTATGTTTCGTTTTTAGATCCGATCTGATATCGTTTAACTTTAAATTCTGCACGATAAAATCAAAGCTTCAGTACCATTTAATGTACATCAATTCATTGCTCTATTCCTCACTTCAGTTAAAGTAGAGAACCAGTTGCTAACATCCAAACTTTTCGAAAGCAAAATACTTTTTACCTATCGCACGGTTGATCGGTTTTCCTATCCGTAAAGCCAGGTAATATAGAACTTTCTCGTAACGAAAATTACTTTCGTACAAAATTTCACCCCTTATCAAATTCAATTCGAAAACCAGCCGATACCGCAAACTTTCCGAGTAAGACTCCCTATTGAGTTTTCTTCTTAGATTTCTTAGATTTTGGATGATGTGTTTGTTTAGTAAATAGCTGTTTATCTTCATGATTGATTTACTTTCAATTTATCCAGGGTTGTCTAGTTCTGAACAGTAAACCCAATTAATATGAAAATTATTGGGAAGTGTTTTTATTTTCTCCAGAAAAAAACCGGGCAAGGCATACTATTTGGATTTGTAAGGTCTGTGCATAAGCAGACGAGAGACTATTATTTCAACAGAACTTATAGGTACTCAGTTTTTGAACAAACATGTTTGAAAACTTTAAAATTCATAAATATTCTATACAACGCTATATAATACCAAGCTAAGAAAAGCTTCAAGATACAAATTTTACAAGATATACTTTATGTGGAGTCGTAAACCACTGGTTAGAAAGTTGGATAACATCTTTGGTACACATCCGTGTAATTTGATCGCAAAACAGAATTTATTTCAGAGTTATTCGTAAGTATTGATATTCCAAGGTCACAAAAGTTTATCTCTCCGCTCTTCCATCTACTTTTGGTAAAAGTTTCTCAATAATTTATTTGGTTCCGATTGTATCAATATTTGGTATCTTTCACGGCTGATTACGTACCTATTGCTTTATTTCTGGTTAGAAATACAACTAATGATTACTCTTATTTGCATTTATACCTACGTATAAATGCTTCAGCAAATGATAGTAAAATTGTTTTACTTACTAAGTTACTTATAAAACAAAATAAGAATTACCCTTGCCACGTGTGAGTAAAACTCTACCTTCAAATTATTCTAAGGTATTCACGTAGCATCTGTTGCTTTATAGGGAAACAGAAAATGTTGTCTCAGAAAATAGAGTAATGATGCTAAGTAGAACAAATGAATTTAAATTGAATAAACTTAAAAATAACTGTGATGATACTGTTTATGCAAATTTTCTTTGTAAGGAGAAAGGTAATCCCGTTTTAAAATTTACTCAGTACTTTGCATAATGAATGAGAAACATGAGTAAAGCTACCATTTTTAGAGTTCCATTGTGTGGCTAAACATGTCCATACAAATTTTTCATAAAGTCACTACTTTACAACCAAATAACCTAACAGCTTTAAAGAAAGCATAAAAGATTTAAAAAGGTTCAAAATGTTTATTCAAGAATACACATATTTATAAAAATATTTTAGCATAATAGCAAAATAAATCATAAAACATTAAGTTTTTCTTAAAATTACGTAAGTTATGGAGGAAAAATGCTTTAAGATCTCCCTTGGATACTATTTTAGGCTAATTTAACTGTGTCGTAATAAATATTATAACAACAGAATCCCGATGCGTAGTTTACCCACGCTTCTTTTCTTTGATATTTTTATAATATTCCTTCTTTTTTCTTCTTCTTCTATACAGAATACACAATCCAAAGGCCGATCGGAGTAAGTAGGTAAACCTATTTTAATATACTGCAAAATATGCAATCACGTTCATTAATGTCTCATTTTAGTTCAAAAATCTAACAATCTATAATTTACTACGGAATCATTTAACTGATCTCAAACACAATTCCTTTTTGCCTCGTATCTTTGAGTGTTAATTCTGTCACACATCGGTAATCCCCGTTCGACACAAAACCTACTTCATTCGCGAAATTATCGTCGTTTCACGCCCCAAGTGTGCGAGTGTTCCTGAGCCATTCATATGAAGGCTGGAGTGCCATCGCCTCAATAGAAATGTCATCACGTTCGACTATAAAGCTATGTACGCAGCCATCCACACTTGGAACTTATTGGTTTCCACTCACTTCGATAGCTATTTATTATACATTACTCTACTGAAAGATTTGCTATATACTCTGTTGGGTATGATAGATTGTTTATTTCATTCACTTTCTGGATCATAATTTATTGAAAATGGGTCTTTCATATTTTGATGTGGCTATCTAGTTTAAGATGATGTAGACCTACCTGTGTTTTATTTATAATCTCCATTTTATGATGTGTATGGATAAGGACGATGAAGTGTATGTCTTATTTTTTGTTACTACAAAATTTTCTCATAGGGACTTTCCTTTTGTTTGTTATTTTTATGTAAAAATCGAACACTGTAAAATACAATCACCAAATATACATTAATCACGTGTGTATGTAATGTAATAAATAAAATGTTTCATCTGCATTCACGAGTATTACGAGTTGAATAAACCTTTCACAAACAGAAATTGCTTCTGCGATTTTTCCATTAATGTTCTTATTCCTCAAAATCATTACATAGTAAAAACAGATGAATGCAAAACGATTTAGCTCTTTTTTATTTAGCTCTTTGAACATAAACGACTTTTATGTTATTTTGGTATGTGGAAGTAAAGTTCTTACATTACATGCAAATAGTTTGATAGAGTTGAAAAAAAAAAAACATATTCAAGGGTATTTTAACTGGTAGTAAAAAAAAAAAGTAGGCCTTTGTGACTGAGCTGGATGGCAAATTAAAAAATGTTGACCTCGTTTTGGTATCTACAAAAATCTCATAATGAATAGGTAACGTCCCGACTTTTAAGTTATTATTTGTTATAGTGGGATCCAAAGGGCGGGATATTATTAAAATGAATTAACTTTATTTGGAAATGAAATAGTCTAACGACTATAGCTCGAGTAGTCCCAAGCATGGTAGACATACCCTGGAATTTTATAAAAGGGTAACATAACATTCGTCGGTAGGAAGAAAACATATCTATAACCTACAACTTTTTTTGTTTATTTATGTTTAAACTGAAACATGTCATACATAATATCTACTAGGAGTGCCTGTGACTTTTGTTTGAATGGTTTTACCTAGTGCTTTTCCATGTATTTTTACAGACCGAATATATTTTTAATCGGACGATTGTATGTTTGTTTTGCTCCACAGTGCCGTAGTGCCGTTTGTGAGAGTAGTGTAAATAAATGTGGATAAGCGGAACGCTCTTTGACGTTATCTGGGCGGCGAAAATGAAATAAAAAAATATTATCAATGCATGGACACTTTTCATCATTTTAAGTTCCTGTATGATAAAAATGTCTTTATAGAAATAATAATAGATTTTTTTGGCTTATGTTGCATGAAAGTATTCATTTTAATTTGCACATCTCTTATAAGACTTACCTCAGATTGGACATCAAACGTATATATATTCTTGTAGTTTTGATATCCATTCTCATTTCGGTTTTGCGGTAGCAACCATAAAAAATGTTTCATTAACACTACGGTCGTGGTCAACTCCGGTGTTACTAATTCATTACCACTCAACATAAGTAATGAATTGCAGCATTGATTCCCCAGTTAGCCAATTCCAACTAGTTACAGTGGTTAGGTATTCTATCTGGCTTCATTAATCTAGCCACAGGATAGCCTCAAAATCAAATCCATCGCATGTACCGATGGTGCTACATACAGAATTGGTAACGGGATTACGGAGTCTGGATTGTACGCCCGTCTGGACAGTAGCTAAAAGTTTCTTAGCAACTTCGATTGGAGATCAACATAATATCCAAAAGTAAAAATATTTTCACAATGTTTTGTTGAATATGTTGGTACCCAGTATGTATTTTCATTCAAACTTGCGCAGTGACACTGTAACTTGTGAGCCTGCATCATTGCACTAGGGCGACCGCACAACCATCATTTGTAGTGTAATAGAAACCCAGCAACACTTTGGTTTTGTATTTCTAGTCGGTATCAAAAGCTTATTTTTGATCATTTTACATATACAAAATCCATAACCAGAAGCTGGCAGAAGTGGCATATTCTTCATAACTCATTGCAAGAATTGAACCATTTTCTTCAGCCATTTAATACCCTCAGATTACCAACAGTACCAAGTTCGGCGTTAATACCCAAAGACTAATTTAATATAAAAAAGTCAGTGTCTGTGAATGTTAATTAGAAACCAGAGTTGCTATGCTACTTTTGATATCAAGCGTACAAAATTACCCCAGAGCGGTCCATACCATTACTACCCATTAATAGGGCAATTTAAACTCCGTTAGCGTTTCGCATGTTGCCTCAAAATGGCTTTTAACACGTATAATGGCGGATTAAAAACGTATTGTTGATGCTAGCGTTACTGTCTTCGTGACGTGGAATGAAAATAGTTACAAGACTAAGAGGTACCTTGAAGGTAGTAGTACCTAGGGCTCTACGTGAAAGAGCTTATTAGAGCAAGTAAGTTTGTAAGTTTATAGTATCTTATTGTATGTATGTATGTCTATTTTATGTAGGTAACAAGTTATATTTTATGTGTAGGTACTGTATGTATGTATAGTGTATTATATAATCTGTGGTATAGTATAATATAGTTGTGCTAGGTATATGACTGTGTAGGTTTATTCATTTTTTTGTATGTAGGTTCATGTTTTAGTAGGTTTATATTATTTATTTGATATTCTTCTATTTATGTGTTGTACACGTACCCACTTTCATTTTCTCATCTCTCATCCTAAGGTTTGCTGGAAGAGAACTCTTTTTAGGGTCAAGCTCGCCTATATGTACATTTTTTAAGTTTAAGTTTTAAGTTAAGTTTCTCAGTGTACAATAAAGAATAAAGATCAAATAATAAAGGAAGTACTACCACCATACTTTTTTCTATATTTCTTTTCCGCCAATCAGTAATGCTCTCATTACTGTGCCATGTCTGAGAGTGATGCACGCGTGCATCACAAGGTACGATCACAGTGGACATGCTCATCAATAAGGCATTATTTTATAAGTATATAAATAGAAAACCTTTCCAAACTCGTTTTTCATTCAAGACACTGAAACAAACCAAGAAAGTAATGAAAGCGCATTTCGTTATGTCCAAGTAGATTATTCTTACTTTATACCTTTGTATAGAAAGTTAATAAAGGCAGTCCTTAATCCAGGATTACGATAAAGCGCTGCAAACGAGCAGGGAGGAAAAATTACAATTTGTTTCGCTCAACTTTGTAATCTGTCTTTAAAAAATGAAAATGAAAATATTGCGTTTTAGTCCTTTTTAAGCTAGAACCCCGTAATTCTTATGAAAATCTTTGACGTTACACAGATTTTAAAATCAAGCATTCAAAAGTTACTCTACGAAATGCAAAGTTTATGAAAATGCTGATTCAATTCCAGAAACCAGGTCCCAACTGAAGCTTTAACTTTCGACATAAAGTGCACCTAAGTGAATAACACTATGATACAGAGTTTACAGTTGTTTTTCCAAATCGTTCGAATTAAGTCTGAGAATAGAATATTGGAACGTAGGTACGTAATATTTACCATGCAAGGGCTTTTACAACCAAGGTGTACAAAACTGAAAACAGACCGCAGGGTCAGAATCAAAACCTTATCTGAAACCTAGAATAATGAAAAAAATTTGTAATACTGTAGTTATATTCAAATAGCTAAATAGGTTATAATATCTAATATTTTATAATCATACCATCCAAAATGTTCAATGTTTTCAGTATTCATAATTGTTGTAGAATTTTTGAAATTAGATAAGCTAAGCGACGTCAACCGTTGAATACAGATAAGCTACCCATATCGCATACAATTAAATACTATTTATGCACTGCTTTATTTTTTAAATAAAAGTTGCAGTTTTTTATTGCCCAGAATTTGCATGATAAGCAGTTTTAAAAGTTGGTACTCATCGCGCTCAGCAAAACTTCAGAAATACATAAAATACAAAAATCAACAGACAGACTTTCATTCCTTTATTAATCGAGCAAAGATCTTAACCTTCCTACTGAAACTTGGGCAATTCCAATATAAAGTTTGTCAATATTTCCGTAGTGATGCCTGACACCCGTTGATTGGGGTGGCGTCGTCGCGCCCTCTCAGTCGAGAAATAAAGTTGGCCTACTTAGTATCGCAAGCTGAAGTTTATTACATCTTTATGCTTTTAACTCGGTTTCATTTTAAGTCGATATGTATGTTTTCTTTATTAATAAAGGTAAAGATACGTTTATTCACAAAGAAAATTACAACTAATACAGTATTTACAATATTCACAATATTTACAAAATACACATCTACAAACCGTTGCAAACGATTTATAGTTAGCTGAACTGGTGAAAATGAGTACCAATCGGAAGCGTGCCCAAGACGCTAGCTGCATTGCCGCACTGAATAGCAATGCTGATACGCTGGCCCAGATAATCACCAGCCCTCGGGTCACACGTCGCTTCGACTAAACGCCCTGAAAGAATTTTGAAAACCAGGAGGGCCTCGGTACCCCACAGACCTAGAGTCTCGACCCCAAGAGGCACAAATGTATTAATTAATTAATTAATTCTATGATTGCTTTCAATCTTTTTATATTATTATGGGAGAAATATGAAATGAAAGTATTTACGACTGCTTAAATGTTACAGTTTCCTATTTTTGAATTGTTGACTAAAGTGTTTTACTTTGTACATATTAACTGAAAATAGTGACAGAATTTGAATTAATAGGATATCCAGCGCCATATTAATGAGCTCGAGCGTCGCTTTGATTCATTTGCGTTTGTGGTTTTGCGCGTAGTCACAGCACCATAAATTGAAACTCGAAGCAGTATCGTACTGCAGTCAATTTCATATCTGCGATCCTAGCAATTACCATCGCTCATAGGCATTGCCTTGACTAATGTGTGCTTACCAACATTAATATTAAATGTACGTAAATCAGTGCACAATGGAAACATACGTTTTTCATTGTTATGTCAGACGACGTCAGCTACGCAGAAATTCTCATGGCATAACTTGCACACTGCTCTTTCACACTATTGTTCCCAAACCTTCTAAGTTTTCCACAAGATTGAAAAAAAAATTACATTTTATTACAGTTTGTTTGAAGGTAGCTATTTTTTTTAATAATTACTTTAATATAAGTTGAGCTCGGAAGTTTTGGGTATTGTACTTAGGTTGTATGTTTTACCTTCCTTCCTTACTAGTATATCTGTAGTTTTGGAAAACGCTTTGAAACGGTGCACTAATTATTACAGCACACCATGCCCACATTGAGATAATTTATATCGCACAGGTGCTTCCAATGGGTTATGCTCGGTTTATACCTGTGTCATTTGGGTTCATATTGTCTAATATTACAATTTCTACTCAATGTGCCATCATATTCGTATCATATTGTTCGTCGACGATTTTTTTCTTATTTTTTTTGAGCTGTTTGCTTAGAGTGTGGATTGATTTTTTTTTACAGAAATGGCGTGATCATTTTCAGTGTTACCGAACTTTTTTGCTAACTTCAATTTTTGTTTATCTTTTGAAGATTTTATTTTGTAATCCCAAACTTTATGCCATATAGCCCTAATTCACCAAAGAAAAATGACACGGCGACGTGACATAAAAAGTTTCAGCGAAATATTTAATTTTACGAACAAAAAGTAGCCAAGTCATGTACAATTTATGACGAGTTACTAATTATGAAAACGCCGAGCATCAAACTTTTCTTCATTTCCAAATAGTACCGCAGAGGTTTTAATTAAAATTACATCATAAATTCCAATTAGATTATTAGGATCCACAAAGCTTTGGACAAACTTTGTTCTGATAATTATCAAATTTATGTTATTCCAACGATCCCTCATATCCAATGGGAATGGAACTAAACGATCTACTCGGTAGAGTTTCGAACTTTATCAATATTCGCAGGAGGTTTTGATACTAAGTGTAGGCCTAAAAAGTATACAAGGTGTTTCATAATTACCCTATAAGCCCAAAGGGGACATAAAGGGTCAATAAATCGTAATTGAAATTTCCATACAAAAGCACAATTTTTATTATTTTAGAACTTTGCGACAATCCTAAGTGTTTGTTGTGTATTTGTGTAGACTTATACACACACACGCACACGAAGGTACTCTCCTACCGCGTTGCACGTACACGCATGCTGTGTGTAGGTACATTTGAAGTGAAAGTTGCGAGCGCATTTCATGAATGAAAAACTTCGATAAAACTTCGATCGATAGATCAGGTCTTCACTAAAATATTATATTGTCTGTGGGAGTTTTTGGGGGTATTTGGGATTTGGTCTCCTGGCAACACTAGAAAAATTTACGCCAATAAAATTGGATGTAAAATAGAAAAATTAACGCATAGATATTTATTTATAGGGTAATAAAAACCAAGTGTCTTACATACTTTACCCTCTTGTTTTACTGATTTAACAAATCAGAAGTGGGTATCTATACTTACAAATACACATCATCTTAATATTTTTTTATCCGCTTGTCAATGCAAACGACAAAACTGCTAAATCAGCTGTCATCTATTTTATCACAATGACAGAGCATTTAAAGCCACGCTAATGACAGGAGAATAAGAATATTTATGGGGTATTTACATCCAACGTTACACAGCATCTTTTTCGTAGGCGTAAATATAGAAAAATCTATTAGGTATACCAATAATAACTTGTACGTATTAGCGATTGGACCAATACCAATATCCTAAAACAATAATAATATTTAGTTTATCGAATGCCTATATTGTGTAATACTGCGGTAATACCCAAAACATACATGTGTGTCGGTTTGTACAACTTTGCAACTCTTGTTTATATGAGGAAGGTAAGCGAGTACAAATAAAAGTTACAAAAGATTTTTATCCTTAAAAACCATGAAATAATCATAGCAGTAATTGGTTCACAATAAGATAGCTCACCTGATGTTAAGTAATCTCGGTCTATAACAATGCATTCACTAAGCGCGTTCACTGAGGCTGTGTCCTGTGAGGCACCGCACTTCGTCCATCACTCTAATGCAAAGAAGTGTCATGTGCCTGTAATTGCACCGGTACCCATACTTATCTGCTGTAGCACAGAACATACATTACCTGTTTGCTAAGTGATAGCAAACAATACGTTCTAAAAAGCTTATGAAATCAAATATGTAGTCTATTGTGACATAGTAGGTATCCAAACATTGTTTAGTAACGTTTGTAGAAATACAACAAAGAAATATCTTCATGGATTTTCAATCATGAATGAAAAACAGTGATTCAATGTTGTATTCCTTTGCTTCTTAAAAAATTAGATTTCAATGAAATCTTAGTAGTTCTAACAAAAGATTGTCGAAAAACATAAGGTTTGAAACTGACTGAAAACCAGCTCAGACTAGACTTCAAAGAATCCGTTCATTGTTATATCTCAATAGGTTCTTTCAACCTCAAAAACTTGCACCTATTGAGCACAGTGTACTAAATCTACGCGATCTGTTCCCGCCACTCTTTGTAAGTGGATGGGCACACTAGCGTAAAGCCAATGCTGTTGGCGTATTTTCGCTTCAAGCTCCATTTTCAAAGTAAGCTGAGGCTTATTCTGCAGATAGGAGAGTGAAAAGATGAATGCGGCTCGGCGCGACCCGTTTCACCTTTATCTGTAGAAATAGAAAGTAACTCGCAGCCTTCGTTTATCTGTGTGTGTCTAATGCTGGTTGCAGATTAGTTCAGCATTATCTATTTTTGAGTTTTCTTAAAAGTATCTTTTCATTTGTTTCGGAATTGAAACCTTTCGTTTCTTCACAATTTTCTCGTAACAACCGAGATAAACCAACCATTGTTACTACTGTAGAAATCCCAGTTGGATGTTCGTTTGAATGCTTAATTTGAAGTGCTCGACAATACAACAGTGTTGCTGTTTATTCCTTTCAAATGTAAATCCTCGCTAAAAAGGTCAACAAATGAAGAACTAAAAGTAGGAAGGAAAATTAAAAATATTTTCGGGCTTTGAACTTCCACTAACGAGGTGGTGGTTCAGGGCTATCTGCATTTCGTGACGGCCAAATTGGATTTATTCTTAGATTGTTTATCCTGCTTTGCATTAAGCTTGCCTGTATTTTGGAATAAATATAATACATTTTAGGGGCAAAATATTCTTTAGAAAAAGTAACTTTGACTTTATTTTTGTGTGCATAATTTTTTTCTTTTTTATTGCACAGCATCCAAACCTTTTTTATTCAGTTTTTGTTTACCTGTAAAGAACTAACTAATTGATACATATTTTTCGTTGTAGAGTATAGTCGCGGGCGTTAACCAGTTCCCTCTAATTTTGCTCTATTGTTATATTCTACACTAAATTTCTGTGTAAGTATATTAGGATTAGAATTCAGATTATTCAGTTTCGGTCCTGTTTTATCGTCCCAACGTGACACTTGCTGGGCTATCGACATTCTTCAGGCACATTTCGTACATCACTCAGATTTTATCTGTACGTGCCGATATTTGGTGCTACCATACCTACATACTAAACATTAATAGGTACAATACCATAATATAAATTCGAATTCTGTGATACTATTATAGTCAGAGAGTTTTGCTCTCAGTTTAATGGGCACAAATAAAATGTAGAGTGGTTAACTATTTATTTATAGAACTCTGTATTTCCTTAGTATATCTGTATTTATAAACCAAAAGCAATAATAATACGCGAAAAAGTAGCACGACATAAACTCGTAAATTACAATAACCTTAGGTATCTCCCGACCCTGCTAATGAATTGCCTTTTGTCGCAGAAAGATAGAAAATATTTGTACTTATTCGCCAATTGAGCTGTTTTTCAAAACAAAGAAACTTCTTTTGCTGAATATTTTTTTACGCTGCACTGGATTATTTTAACAAATCATCGGTATACTTAGAAACAGAGTATGAATTTTGGTTTTGTTTACAATAAAAGTAACGAACTGCTCTCATTATACAAAATCCTCATTTAAAGGTTACTCAAAACTAAAGGATTACTTAGTAGTTAGTTTACTTAGATATAATTGGTGGGAAACCTAATAGTCCGAACTGAAGCCTCTGCGATGTCCGCGTAGACACAACTGCGTAGCAACTGAGGCTCATAACAATAGGCAGATGATTTGTGAGGTGGCACACCGCAAACCATGCACTTCGACCTCGAATATCATACACCATTGTCCCGAGACCTATGAACTATGCTTTATCTAAATTGGATCTGTGGGATGGGTTAGGGACGCTATGGTGCTTATGTTGCTACTAATTTTTGGTTGAACATACTCGTAGCGGGTCCAAACTTAAAAACCGTGTATACTTTACATTTATTGTATATCAGTGTATTTGAGTCACACCTTCTTTCACTTCATCATCATCATCAGCCGCAGCCAGACTTCATCCACTGCTGGCATCTCTCTGTTTGTGCCCATCTCATCCATGTCCTGCCCGCGATGTTCGCAACATCGTCTATGCTGGTCGACCGACGTTTCAGTGACCGGTTCTTGGACGCCATACAGTTAGCGCCTTACTTCTTTCACTTATGGCTTTGTTATCACTAAGTTTACTTCGATGATTAACGGCAATAACCTATAAGGTACAGTAAGCAACATAATTCAAATAGCAAATGGAGTTTTAAAAATCCAAGTAACTGAAGTTTAATGCAGTATGAAGATATAAAAAATAACACAAAGATACGAAATCATTGAAATAAGAACATTTTAAAATTGATAATCAACTTGACTACTAGAAACGAATGGTGAAAAGCTCCAAAAACATAATTTGACTATATTTTTGATACACAATTTTATCGTAGCATATCATGAATTTAAAACAAGTTTTGTAAGTGGTAATGGATTTGAGAGACGAAAAAAAAACGCGTTACTTTCATGGTAGGTTTATGCAAAATAAGTCCATTCATAAGTACGAAACTATTTTCTGTTTATTAAGGCCTACGCTCAAAAACGGTTTAAAAATGCATAAGCTACTGAATATTCTATGAATATTGCATGGTCATTTGCGAACCGATAAAGGTATCTAGCAGCATTGTCATCGCTAAAAGCTATTTATGTTTGAGGTTTAAATAAAAAATTACACAAAAAACAAAAATAATCTTCCATGCCTTTTTGCAACCTTTAGTTACCTACGTCCTAAGGATATCTAGAAGAACTAATATATTGCTGCCAGCGATAAAACTGGGACTTGTGCATACAAACATTGCGGTGATTGGTTTTGTAGAAGTTTCCTGCGATCAAAGTCTAGCAGATACCTAGATCTGTTTTGTTTCCTAGGAAAAATATGAAAACTAAGTCTTTGTTCACAGCTACCTATTCTCTAGGCTTAGTTGAAAGAAAGTAAGCCACAACTGCCACAACTATGTCGGCTACAGTAAAGTTTTATGTAGTGAAATTTAAAGCGCGCAAACCTCAAAATCAGTGAATTTGTGTTACACGTAGTGAAATATAGTTTCATATTATAGTTCCCTAAAACCAATAATGACAAAATAAAGGCAACCACGAGTGTTCTAGAAAGTTATTGCCGTGGTGTATTGCTAATGGGAATATATGGGCTGTAAAACTTTTACACGCGTCGTGGTTAAAGTTCATAAAAATGTGTGTTTATTTTCGTGACAAAAATTCTGTAATTCACAGGTTTAAAATCAGTTTCCGCGTAAACAGCGCGTGATCTGTCATTATCATACAGTATGGTTTTTTTTGTTGTAGCTGGTATAGTACTATTATTTGTAGCCTCGTGCTTTGCCACGTATATTTGTTTGTAAGCAACAATCGTTCGCAATAACATTGTGCTCATTTTGCACCTCGGGTTTGCCGCCAAATACAAATATTTGCAGCTTTCTTCTTCTTCTTTTCTATACATGGAACTACTTGTCCGTCATTTCGACTAGGTTTGCAGTTTCTTATTGCCATTTGTGACAGGACATGACAATGACATGCAATGATGCAAAAAGAGAGGTGGTCTAGAACTGACAGGAAAAATGATGATTGAAATGGGTTGGACATTGCTAGCATCATTGGCTGCAAGTGGATCTAGGTGGTGAGATAACAGCACAAGACCGCGTGGAGTGGAAGCAACAAAGAAAAAGAAAGAAAAGAAGGAAGAGGAGGCCCAGCTATGGGTCAAGTCGATCTGCGGATGATGAATATTATGAAGAATATTCTGACTTTTGTTGACAAATGCTGATTTTATAAATAATGGTCGCAGAGATGTTTATGATATGTGTGATGTAGGTTGTACTTATATAAGTTTTCAGCACCTATTTTATGACTTGAATAACAACAAAAATCTCGTTGAAAGTAATCAGCAAAAGTTTTCCACTCTAACAAGAAACGTCTCCGATTGCGATGGAATCGAGATCGAGCACACGTCTAATTAAATCTCGACAAGCAATGAGACTGTGGCTGGAAGTAGGTCGACTGCGTGCGATCTGGGGAATGTCACTTTTTTTCTAAATTTTTTTTACTGAAATATAATTTCTGTCCAGGGTAATTACCTACTTATTTGATTTGATCTAGGATTTGATCAAAATAATCTACTTCTTTAAATGTGACTTCAGATGCTGGTATTTTGACTTAGTGACGATTCGGACCAAATATTTTGGGACAAATTCTCCCAATCGTCACTTTTGATTTTAATAATTTTTGTTGTGACGATTCGGACAACTTTAAAAATAGCTGCATTGTACAGTCAGGTAAACAATTTTTAAGCAAAATGTGATATAGCTATTAAGGTGGTTCGATTTCCATATTAATTTATTTTACCAATTTGGGGGAAAATATATTATTATACCTAACAAGCAATTTTTATTTATTTCTTGAATCATAGAACTTAAAATCAAGATCTATTTTTTTGATGACAGCTGTCAAACTTCAAACGCCCATATCTCGGAAACTACTCACCCTAGAGTTCTCGTTCCAAAACCAAATGAAAGGTGTGATCAAGATCTAAATGTTATAAGACAGCTGTCAAACTTCAAACGGCTATATCTCGGAAACTACTCACCCTAGAGTTCTCGTTCTAAAATCAAATGAAAGGTGTGATCAAGATCTTTTTTTTTGATGACAGCTGTCAAACTTCAAACGGCTATATCTCGGAAACTACTCACCCTAGAAATCTCGTTCCAAAACCAAATGAAAGGTGTGATAAAGATCTAACTTTTTGATGACAGCTGTCAAACTTCAAACGGCTATATCTCGGAAACTACTCATCCTAGAGTTCTCGTTCCAAAACCAAATGAAAGGTGTGATCAAGATCTACATTTTTGATGACAGCTGTCAAACTTCAAACGGCTATATCTCGGAAACTACTCACCCTAGAGTTCTCGTTCCAAAACCAAATGAAAGGTGTGATCAAGATCTAACTTTTTGATGACAGCTGTCAAATTTCAAACGGCTATATCTCGGAAACTACTCATCCTAGAGTTCTCGTTCTAAAATCAAATGAAAGGTGTGATCAAGATCTATTTTTTTGATGACAGCTGTCAAACTTCAAACGGCTATATCTCGGAAACTACTCACCCTAGAGATCTCGTTCCAAAACCAAATGAAAGGTGTGATCAAGATCTAACTTTTTGATGACAGCTGTCAAACTTCAAACGGCTATATCTCGGAAACTACTCATCCTAGAGTTTTCGTTCCAAAACTAAATGAAAGGTGTGATCAAGATCTAACTTATTGATGACAGCTGTCAAACTTCAAACGGCTATATCTCGGAAACTACTCATCCTAGAGTTCTCGTTCTAAAACCAAATGAAAAGTGTGATCAAAATCTATATTTTTGATAAACGTTTGAAGTTTGACAGCTGTCATCAAAAAAATAGATCTTGATCACACCTTTCATTTGGTTTTGGAACGAGATCTCTAGGGTGAGTAGTTTCCGAGATATAGCCGTTTGAAGTTTGACAGCTGTCATCAAAAAAATAGATCTTGATCACACCTTTCATTTGATTTTAGAACGAGAACTCTAGGATGAGTAGTTTCCGAGATATAGCCGTTTGAAATTTGACAGCTGTCATCAAAAAGTTAGATCTTGATCACACCTTTCATTTGGTTTTGGAACGAGAACTCTAGGGTGAGTAGTTTCCGAGATATAGCCGTTTGAAGTTTGACA
The DNA here is from genome assembly GCA_947507515.1 of Eulithis testata. Classification (NCBI taxonomy): domain Eukaryota; kingdom Metazoa; phylum Arthropoda; class Insecta; order Lepidoptera; family Geometridae; genus Eulithis; species Eulithis testata. The sequence continues at coordinate 5,360,458 of OX382199.1, read as the reverse complement.
GCTGTCATCAAAAAAATAGATCTTGATCACACCTTTCATTTGGTTTTGGAACGAGAACTCTAGGGTGAGTAGTTTCCGAGATATGGGCGTTTGAAGTTTGACAGCTGTCATCAAAAAAATAGATCTTGATCACACCTTTCATTTGGTTTTGGAACGAGATCTCTAGGGTGAGTAGTTTCCGAGATATGGGCGTTTGAAGTTGGACAGCTGTCATCAAAAAAATAGATCTTGATCACACCTTTCATTTGGTTTGGAACGAGATCTCTAGGGTGAGTAGTTTCCGAGATATGGGCGTTTGAAGTTTGACAGCTGTCATCAAAAAAATAGATCTTGATCATACCTTTCATTTGGTTTGGAACGAGATCTCTAGGGTGAGTAGTTTCCGAGATATAGCCGTTTGAAGTTTGACAGCTGTCATCAAAAAAATAGATCTTGATCACACCTTTCATTTGGTTTTGGAACGAGAACTCTAGGGTGGGTAGTTTCCGAGATATGGGCATTTGAAGTTTGACAGCTGTCATCAAAAAAATAGATCTTGATCACACCTTTCATTTGATTTTAGAACGAGAACTCTAGGATGAGTAGTTTCCGAGATATAGCCGTTTGAAATTTGACAGCTGTCATCAAAAAGTTAGATCTTGATCACACCTTTCATTTGGTTTTGGAACGAGATCTCTAAGGTGAGTAGTTTCCGAGATATAGCCGTTTGAAGTTTGACAGCTGTCATCAAAAAAATAGATCTTGATCACACCTTTCATTTGATTTTAGAACGAGAACTCTAGGATGAGTAGTTTCCGAGATATAGCCGTTTGAAATTTGACAGCTGTCATCAAAAAGTTAGATCTTGATCACACCTTTCATTTGGTTTTGGAACGAGAACTCTAGGGTGAGTAGTTTCCGAGATATAGCCGTTTGAAGTTTGACAGCTGTCATCAAAAAGTTAGATCTTGATCACACTTTTCATTTGGTTTTGGAACGAGAACTCTAGGGTGAGTAGTTTCCGAGATATAGCCGTTTGAAGTTTATAAATTAGTATGGAAATCGAACCACCTTAATGTAACCACACGCTCGCAAAGCAATTTAAATAGCTAAATAATATTTTGCTTAACATTTTTTTACCTGACTGTACTCAACGGCTTCCTTAATTTGATGTTCTCCGAATCGTCACAACAAAAATTATTAAAATCAAAAGTGACGATTGGGAGAATTTGTCCCAAAATACACTCGAGAGCAATGATTCCGGGTCACTTAAAGAATGTTAAAAATCTCGGAAACTAAAAATGATAGGTTAATGCAATAAATTGTATTTAATAGACAATGTAATACTCCTTAAATGAAAGTAAAAAAATATGAGTCACCATACATTTTATTAACACAAAATTACATAAAGAAAAAAACTGCTGATCTCTCCTTAAAACAAAAATAGGAAACATGAAATTTTTGAACTTTATTACGATTTTCTTGAATTTTAATACTTCGTATTGCCTCCTCGTGCTTCCATTACTGCGTTTACGCGGTTTGGCATGCTGTACACCAAGTTCCTTATACGATTTTGGGGAATATTCTCCCATTCCTCTGTGAGAGCAATTTTGAGCTCACGAAGCGTGATTGGGGGAGGGTTTCGTTGTTTTACGCATCTGCCTAGCTCGTCCCAAGCATGCTCGATCGGGTTGATATCCGGGCTGCGCGCTGGCCACTCCATACGAGTAATGTTCATCTCTTGAAGGTAGTCATTCACAATCCTACCTGTATGAGGTCGGGCATTGTCATGCATAAATATAGCATCCTCACCTAAATTGACCATAAATGGACCAACATGATCATTGAGGATTTCTTCCACATATCTTACGCTAGTTAAAGAGCCGTTTTCTATGATCACCAGCTCTGTGCGACTTTCAGAAGAAATTCCGGCCCACACAAGTACAGACCCGTGGTGGGTCTGTACTTGTGTACTACTTTTTCTTCGATGCATGCTTGCTTGAATCTTTCCCCTGGTCTTCGATACACTCTGTGTCTTCCATCGTGCTTGTAGAGCATAAATTTTGATTCGTCGGAGAACATAACTTTTGACCAATCTTCAATACTCCAATTTACGTGGCTCTGGGCATATCTTAGTCTTGAAATACGATGCCCACGCTCCAGTTTAGGGCCGTTTGCAGGTCTAAGGGGTTTTAAGTTAGATTCAGCAAGCCGACGTCTTACTGTCCATGCACTTGGGTTACTTCCTCCGAGGCGTCGAAACTGATTTGTGAGTTCAGTTCCTGTGAGAAAGCGATTTCGAAGCATGGTGTTCACCAAGTATCGGTCTTCTCGTGCTGTGGTACACCTGGTTCTGCCCGTTCCTGGTCTGCGTAGGTTAGAACCAGTTTCTTCGTAACGTCGGAGAACTCTTTGTACTGTTGACAGCGACACACCGATAGTCCTGGCTGTATCGCGCTGACTCCGGCCGGTTTCCAGCATTGTAAGTATTCTGGTGCATTCTTCAGGCGTAAGCGACATAATTTCAGCTTGAATAATGAATATAGAGCACTATCAACATGGTTTATATACCCACATAAATGACAGGTTACAAACAAAAGCAAAACCAAATGCTGTAATTTCGTAGTTCCATCTTCGAAAGTGGCCCTTTTTCAAATTTGATTTTTTTAAGATATAACTTTACAATAACTAAGAAGTTTTAATACCTTCATTTAAGGAGTATTACATTGTCTATTAAATACAATTTATTGCATTAACCTATCATTTTTAGTTTCCGAGATTTTTAACATTCTTTAAGTGACCCGGAATCATTGCTCTCGCGTGTATTTGATCCGAATCGTCACTAAGTCGGTATTTTTTACCTACGCTACTCCCTACCTACCACACATTCTTACAATACTTAGCACAAGTTTTTTTTCAAGCTTATTTTTAACCAAATTTTAAAGGAGAAGAAGAACTTTGAGTTTTAAATTTATTGTTTAACCAGTGAAACTCCTGCGAATTTGTTCTGTATAGTTATTTCCTTGCAAACTTCAACCACTTGCATAATAACTCCTTGGAAGATGAATTTCGGAAATTCGTCGACTGCAAAAGGAAGCTGCTTTCAAGAACCTCTCCTCAGAAATTAACTTTCAAGATTTTTGAAATTCATTGAGTTGTACCTTGGTTTTCAGTCCGTGAACACCGAAAATCAGTTTTGTAAGTTTATAAAATAGTTCATAGTTCTGTTATGTTCTGTAGTAATACTAAGAACTGTCTGCAAACTTAGTTCTGGTAAATAACAAAGCCCTACGTAATTTTCTTTGAGCAAACTAGACGTAATTTGGAGCATGCTAGTCTTGGTAAGCGTAGGTTAGTCTAATAGGGTCACTGCGCGCTGAACGAAGACCAGTGGTTAAGGTCCAACTAGTCGCCCACCTTTCCATACAAACGTGGAAGGGTAACTACTCCACTGTTTGACGTTGACCAACCAAAACTAAGAATTATATAAATTTATCTCGTCATAATCTATGTCTGTATACACCCCAAATCGTAAAAAAAGTATCGTTCATTTAAAAAATACAAGCTTCTAAACTTTCTTAACATGAGAAAATTGTATCTACAAATGAATTGGGCTTCTTCTGTTTTAGTATCACGATTACAGATTACAATATAGCTCGATCGCAATCACATAGACGTCATGCATGACACTTCAAAATACCAAGACACAAAATACTATAGTAAGCGCGACGTAACTATACGCAAACTTTAGAAAAATGATATTTTTTTCTTTTTGAGTGTAGAATGGGAGTTCGATGAACTTTTGTTTAGCCAATGCTTTATCCATTTCACGATAGTCTGTGGATCAAGTTTTTTTTATTAAAACTAGTTGATTACAAACACAAACTTACATAGTTATAGAACTCCCTTCCGCAATAAAGTAGACGACCAATAACTGCAGTCCTGTGGCCCATACTACGGGAAAGTTTAGCAGTATCTCAGGGGCGACGGACGACGGGTATAAGCTTGTGTTTTGCAGTAAGTTCTAAGCGGATGAATAATAAACTAGTCATAAATAAATAACAAAACATTTATTTATGTCTACCCTACAGGAAACAGACGTGACCTTATGAAAAATGTTAGTGTACATAGTACATACTTTACATACTTTTGCATACCTTACTTTACTTTTTTTACTTTTACTTAGTACAAAATAAGTTATATTATGTTTCTTTGGAAACGATAAATAAATTTCAAAATATATATAATATATATTATATATATAATATATATATATGAGTAAAATACGTGATACTGAGGTAAGCAGCTGAATCCCGATTTTTGATCGGCCGCAAAGCGCAAGAAAACATTATTTTTTTCAAGTCTAGAAATTGACATTTGCACCTCTATTTGTGCCCAGTGTAGCGTTTGTACAGATGTATTGGCTCAATAGCATCTTCACAATTCACCTATCTAGGTGCCTCGTTCTGTTTTCCCAGTGAATGGAAGCATTGCTTGAGTGCCTCAACACATTTGAAAAGGAACGTAAACAACAACAGTTGCCCCTTCTTGTGCAAGTTTCTGTTTTCTTACCGTTTTCTGTCGGCAATTATTATTATTGGAAAGCATACTGTACTATAGGAACATTTCAGTATCTGCAAGCGTTTAATGTATTGATTGTATGCTGTCTATGTTTACTCGAAGAGCACGCATTATGCTGCCTGGTTTACATGGATCAGTATTCGGTGTCAGTGCTACTTACTGCGCAGGGGTACTGTGATTGCATTTCAGCAGCCAAACGAGCTTCTTACTTATCTTTTAGTCTGTGACAAGACTTTGAATTCATTATGGTAAAACTTTTTAAATGACAGCTGGAAACGACTCTACATTTTATGTAAAGACACCGTTCAAATGTGTCAAGCTCAAGCGCCTAGGTAATACTGCACTGGACTTATATGTAAATCAGCTTTAGGTAGTAACCGCTGGCAGTTGGCAGCTGACAGATTACTACGTCGCCTAGAAGGCGTGCGGTTACTCGGTGTGCGAGCATAGCTATACATACCTAAGAAACTATACGTGCGTCAACACAACACATCATTTTAGCTTGAAGACAACGGAAGCACACGTATTACATCGAATGTCTACTAACGTTATTTATATCTTAGTAGGTACTGACGAGAAATAGTTTAGAACCACTAAAATTCTTCTTCTCCACGCTGTTCTATCTCTTCTGTTTTAATCCACGTTCATTTTGTTTATTTTAAGGGTGATTTCATTATAAGGCTTCTTCCTGTGTTCATATAATAATTATTAGGTACGACCTACCTAAATATTAGTAAAACTTTATTTAAATTCGCCCATCGACCTTCCTAAGCTGTGGGTGAAGGCAGTGATCAATTTAGCGATTTTCTCTTGGAATAATGTACAGTGAAGTTTGTTTAGTAAATGTTTTCCTCCTAGCATTCTCTTGAGAAAAGGAAACTGTTAAAAAACTGTGCGATATGTTAGTCCATTTAGTTATGGTATTCGTTTTGTAGAACTGATGTACTGCTTGCTTATAATTTGGGGGATATATTTTTAACCTCAGTTCAACAACTTCGATGTAATGAAAAAAGAACGCGCTCCTCTTTCAACAATATTGAGTTGTCTCGATAGCGATCACAGAGTTTATTTTGCAATAGCAACACGGAACGTTTGGTGTTGAATAATGCAGTGCTTGCTAAACTGTTTGTCAAGAGAGGCAGTTGCATTCAAGTCAATGAACACGAAACACATGTATTAACTGCTGTCTCCATTACAATTACTAGGTAATACGTTCAACATGATAGTAACTTAGCCATCGTTCAGTATTGAAAATAGACTAAACTTGTTTCACTAGATCTTTTTTGTATTTTAACTGAAGGTTTATTTAGATGAATTTGTTCTTACAAGTCATCTCCAGCATCTTGTGGCTTGCGCCAGCGTACACCCATATTTTGAACATGCCGCAATGCATCTGCTTGGGCTCATCTAACTTATTATATACCAGCCAACGGTTGGCCACTGCTGGATCGTAAATTTTGCCAATGAGAACATTACACTGTTGACCTATAACAGAAATTACAACCTCGCACCATAATTATACCAGCGAGATATTCGTTACTGGGGGCTTACCGCTGTCGAAATATTATTAATCGTGATTACGCGTTCGTTTGACATACTTATTATTTGTTGATTTATGCCAAATACTGAAAGGCTGCGTGTATCTACCAGATATGTGAGAAAAGTTAGCGGTGTACGAGGAAAAAACCGAAGCATTCCATTATAACTCACTTCATCCGTCACATGCAGCGATACCTACCTACAGGTGGATTTTTTTGTTCGCACATTATTCATCGGCATTGCACGTTTCTGTAGATAAATATTAAATAAATAAATATACCACAAAACGTCCTCTAGTCCCAAACTAAGCAAAGTCTAGGCACGAGTCGAAGAGCGTCTTATCTAATACTAAATGCGTCTCCACTAGTTATTTCAAGTTAAATATTACTTATTTACATACACACAAGCTTTATTTAGAAACGTCTGGATGTGTGTTAAAATGAAGAAAGCGCAGGTAAAATGGCACTTATCTACTTCTTTGATGAGTTCTACCAGTTGAATGTGGTGCAAATTCAATGGTGCGGTGCGATCGTTTCTGTGGGCTCTATATATTTTGTGTTCACAAAAACTCAACCAATACCGTTCATTTAGTTCAATGTTTCAAATTTTAAAGTTCATTAAAATTCACAACTTTTTCAGTCAAAGAGACTAATAAGCTCTTTATCATTAAGGTAGGTTTATACGGGGTCAGTAACATGGCAGTACAGTAATCCAGTCCATCGCTGACTTGTTACTGGGTGCATGTAAACAATAGTTTTGTGCTGTTTTGGCAGTGACTGGATCCAAAATCAAGATAAGGGTCCAGTCACTGGCATCGTGTAAACCTTGCATTAAACCAGTCGCGATGGAAATAAATGAGCATCGAGTATTTATGCATTTTTTTCGAGTTGCTGAATTCTGTGACGAGTGTCCGCAATAAATGCCGTGTTTTTTTATAGCCTGTAACTATCTAATTTATAAGCGTTTGGTATTCATAAAAATATCATTTTTTAGTAAAACATAAATTTATTTAGTTCAACCCTTATAAAAAGGCGTTGATGACGTTTAGAAAAAAAATAAGGAACGGTGTGATTAGTCTGTAGTGTAAGCACGATAAAAAAAACTTTTTGTCGGACTTTTTCTCATTTTCATTTTTAACCATAAAGGGTTATAAAACTGAATTTCTATCGTGGTACATTTGCCAGCGATATTGGCCGTATGGGTCGTAGCTTCAAAATGGTCGAGCGTATCGCGGCCACAGCAATGCCAACATAGGGAAGTATTATGGAAACACACGATATTTAAAAAAAACTATAAGGTAATTTTTTATGTCGATGGCAGCCAAAGGGAATCGAGTCCAAAGACTACATAGCTATATTTGAAAGGATACTATAAGGGTAAACGAGCGCTAACCCCGCATGGAAGGAAATTGGGGTATCTTTGCCCAGCAGTGGGAGAGTATAAGCTGACTATCCCTTTTGCTAACATAATACTATAGCGGTAAAAAAAACAAATATGCTATTGATTCAGCCCGAGTTCAGTCCCAAATTAACAATTAAACCAAACAAATTGTAATCATTTATAAAACAAAATTAATCACACGAAAACCGTACAGTTTATTTAATTTTAAAATTGATAGGACACCTTGTGGATTCTCTTCAGATTCAGAAACTATAGATAAGTACGTATACTTATTTCTCATATCTTTTTATATAAAAAAATCCGTGGATTTAGTACCATTTTCCACACGCCTGCACGCTTTGAGAATACCCCCGAGTCTCTCACGCGTAACCGACTGCTGACAAAATGGATGCAGCCCACGAAACAATGTCTGGCTACATTGATGAGGTAGGTATACTTTTACCTAACGTAGATGCCTTTTCATCAAAAAAACTAAATTATCTTTTATAAAAACATTAAACTGACTCATATCAGTAGTGCTTATTTTACTGCCAACTGTTTTATGCTGAACAAGCTAGTTGAATTATAAAACTAAGCTGCCACTCGCGACTTTTTCCGCGTCCCGTTTGATCCTCCCGATATTCTGGATTAAAAACTAGCCTAGGTATTAATCTAGGTTATCAGCTATATATATTGCAATTTTCATCCAAATTGGACCAGTACTTGCAGCGTGATTGAAACACAAACATCCAAATATCTAAACATTGACATTTATTATTAGTAGGAATAGTAGAAAAGATAGGATTTTTTTACAGATATGGAGTATGTTAGAAACAACAGAAAGCAATGGGACCATGAGAAAACACATCACTCGCGTAATAATAAAAGGGAAAAAACATTCTGTATTTTATTTTGACGCCTTTTGTAACATCGAGCAATGATTGTAACTCAGATTACAAAATATAGTCAATATTTTGAGGAATGTAACTTTAAGAAGGTTGAGACCCGCAAGGCAAGACGCTAACTCCAGTCATAAAATAAGCAGTTTGGAATCCAATCACCGATCAACATCATTAATTTAGTTAATTATTTTTTGGAGTCCGCCAATAACATTGCGTCAGCGTGTTTTTATCTCTTTTTACACTCAGTCGCTCTTTGAAAATGAACAATGTAATGAATTATTGGTAACGTCTGATTTATGTTTTGAAAATAATATTTTATTGTATTTCATTTTACTGTGCATAAAGAGCTGAAGCCTGATTGGTATAATTTAAAAGGTCATGTAGATAGGTACTTTTTCAAAAAAATATTTTATTTTCCGAAACACAGGTTACATATTAAATGTCAACTGTAAGGGTAAGTATCTACGGCTTTGATTAGCTTGAGCAGCATGCAAAATTCACAATGTATGCAACCCTTTATTCTAGGTACCAACAGGTACCAACTTAACACTACGAGTTATATGCGTATCGTCAAAACTGCTTTTCGTCATTAACCAATTTTTGCCAAAGGTACGTTTCGTCATATACCTTTTAGTCAAAACACCTCGTTTAATAAGACCTTAGGTACTTATTCGTTGACATTAGGAAACATTTTTGACGTAACTACGAAGCAAATCGAGAGAGATTACTAGCTTCTGACTTTTATTCGCGTCTTATTCTTCCTGTTAAAAAGTAGCCATGAACCATGTAGGTTTATTCCCAATTTCATCCACTGTGTACACAACACAAACTTAATTACATATAAACAAACTTAATAATGTTGAGTAACGAAGGAACTATAAGTAAAGTAATACAAAAAATTAAGTAGGTTCCAATAACTGCAATGATAATGGATGCAGTTCAGTTTTAATAACGGTTTAGTAAAAAAAAATAACAAAAAAGCGTAGATAACTCTCATAACAGTAATGGACTGAAAGTAAAATAAACGTTTTACTACAAGGCGCAATATTCATATAGCGTTATATTGTGAAAGCCCTCGCTGAAGGTGAAATCTCTGCTATTTTTCTAGAAAACAAAAGAACCCTCGTCAAAAAAATCATTAGTGTACCAACAATAATTTGTCGCCGAATAATTAATTGCCACAAATAAGAGTGATGGGAAAGTAATTATATTAGCGAATAGTGAACGAAGAAAATGTTCTGAAAATAAGATTTGAGCTTTTATTTGTTAATGTGACATTTTAGTATTTTTGATAATAGTAAAAACATCCAGTACCAATTTAGAATTTAATCTCTTACTATGTTTTTCTGCACTATCGTTGTATATAACATAACTCTAAACAAAATACATACTTACATAAGTTTTTTGTTCTACCTACAATCTACATAATATTATTGAAAGTTTAGGCGTTTTTATGAAGAGTTCTTGATCTGATTCGTTTTGGTCCATAAAACTGATACATGTACCTGTTCCCAATATCCCCATTAAGAAATCCCCATCAATAAGGGTTTTTTTTCTAGAAATTCCCATCGATCGTCGTAATACGCTACTGCGTAGCAATGAAGTGGCAAGCACGCTCAATTTGTTAGGTATAACGAACTATTATCAGCTTAGTTCATTTGTTACGCGTGAGGAGTATAAATCCATAGATCAAGAGCCTGAAGGATCTATACTAAACTGCTAGTCTGAAGCCTAGCATTTCGCCCACGTAATTGTAATTACACATGTATCAAAGATTAATTGAGTTACACACACGCTCAAGGATAGAGAATTTAGCATTCACAGATTGACAGTCAGGGCTAGGCCTAAGGATGAGTACGAGTACTATATCTATTCTGCCGCATACTAAGGAGCCCTTTTCACTAATAAATGTGACAATCACAAACGTATCATAACGGTGACGTGTCCGAGATTCACTACGCTGTGCCGGTACAACTTTCGACAGTCAAGTTGCCGTTGACGCGCAATATGATTCAAATACGTAACGCAGCGACTGTTGAATTTGTTCGTGATCACCCCCTGTAGGCGTTCGAAGATACAAAATTATTTTTACAATCCATTTTTATGTACAGGTACATTTTGTTTTTAGTTTCAATAACAATTCAATTTTATGCATAAATTACTGTGAACAAGCACAGGTCATAATTAATACTATACTAGGTGTAAGCCTGGACGAAAATAGACAAGTTTCAAAGAACGTAATAAAGTAAGTTCTATCCTCTTCAGCGCTTGCGTAGGTAGCTAAACTTCAATACCTTTGAATGAGTACACCTCGGTGTAAAATATCCAGCACAGCGTACTCAACTTCACCTTAGAAAAACTCCCCTCTCATTTAAAAATACGTGAAAACAAAACGAAATATGAGCTTGGAGTGTTTTTCGATAATTATAGCGGAGCTGGCGATCGTGCCGACCTTCTCTAATTAATTCTGATATTCAAGCTGACAAATTGGCAAAAACGCCTATTCATTGCCTCTCTTTGTAAATAAACTTGGCTTGTAATTAGGAACTCGAGAAAAGTTACAAAATTGCTATCCTCTTTGAAGCCGTGAAAGTGAATATTTCTTTGTGGAATAACAATTAGATAAATAAAGTTACCTCCATTTTAATGCTGTTTAGTAAACATTAAACGGTAGAGTTCATAAAAAGATGGAACATCTGAAAAAGTTTTGAGTTAAAAAAACCACTATTTTTAAATTAAAAACTTGTCGGGTGCTCAGACATCAATATGTAAAATAACTAAGAACGGCTGTAGGTAAATCACTATCCCTCAGTTTACGAACCAACAAAACGCGTCTGATTTATGAATTAGTGTGCTAGAATATACCTCCATGATCATTATTGTAAGAAATATATAGAAATTTTGAAGTAGGTATACTTACTTAGTCAAAACCAAAGATATTTTTTACAAAAGAATTATGCAGAAACAACCCTAATTTATCACTCTCAGTTCTAATAATACGTGCAGATAAACAGCAAAGCTGAGAGGCTATTTTTACGCATAACGAGGCATAAAATTGAAAATGCCCAACATCTGTGAGATCCCACTGAAGAACTAAATGGCACTGAACATGGTCTGTGTTACTCCGATAAAACTGATAACTCTAAAATGAGTTTTATCGCGTTGTGTGAAGATTCAAAATAAAGGATTTCTATGGACGTTAGCCTGTAAAATCAGATATAGAGTCTAAATACATATTACCAGCTGGTAAACCGAGCTTTGCTCGGTATTTTTTTAATATTTATTTTTATGTGCAATATGCAGTACTTATTTAGTTAGAAAAGGTTTTAAGCTCAACACTGCCATCTATTAACGATTAGAAGTATAACTTCAAAAAATAGTATTATTATTCGCCAATAGATGTCGGGAAGAGTCACATTTTTCTGTTTAACTGTTTACTTGAAAACACGAATAAAACGACTTTTTCTGAAAATGAGTCCTAGCTAGAACGATTTATCGCCCCCGAAATCCCCGGTATACTAAATTTCATGAAAATTGTTAGAGACGTTTCCGAGATTTGAGATAAATTTATACACAAGAATTGCTCGTTTAAAGGTATTAGATTATAGGTAAGTTTGTTGTGTATTGCGGTCTGAAACTGATAGTTACTTTGGTATACTGTATTCTGGTGATTTACAAAAAAAAGCACGGAAGTGTTCGTAGCGTAGCTTGCTTGGTTAATCTTCAATTGACCGTTTTTTTTGCGGTCACTATTTAGAAGACCGTTAGTGGCGTTTACGGCGAGCGCTTCCGTGCTTCGGGTGGCACGTTTGACTGTCAGTCCTGGCTATGGCAGTCACTAAAAACGACGGAAGCCTTAGAGTGGGCTAAAAACTCATTAGAGTTAGCCACTAACTCCTACGATCTTACTTTTACCACTGAGAATATTTTAATCTCTTATTAAATTAGGTACAGCGTAGCCAATGTCCATTTGGTCGTAGCAGTGAAACTTCCTGTACTAATTCGCTATTATTTCTTCTGTGACTGGAATTCAGCTTCAGCGTTTAACAAATTTATGGACCGAGGGCAATTCTTTAAATAAAGGATGAGATAGGTATTTTATTGCCTGCACTGAATTCACCCGATGAGATTAGTGGGGCTTTTAAATAAGTATTTCACTTTGAAAACACTTACAACCAGTGGAATTTAAATTAAATTCTGTTTGTAAACTCTAAATACTATACCTATTGTCACACTAATTAAGCGTTTGCTGATAATAATACTCCGTGTTTTTGAAATTATCTTTTGAAGTGTTAGAATATTGACAATATCAGTATCACCAGTCAGTGCTTTTATCGCATAAATTCGACTCAATGAATTGGAAACCATTGTTAATACTTGTGATTTCGTTTATTTGCTATTTTCAATTAAATTTTAGCCGATTAATTTGTTTATTTTTTTGTGAACTGTTCTTACAATATCACGATTATATAGGTGCTGGTTGTAACTTTTGATTCCAAACTGAGTTCAGTATCTTCTTACATTGTCAGTGCATTAAAGCACGACAACGAAGCATAAAAGGTTATAAAAAGAGCCATTAAATCAAAGAAACTCCAGAGGCAGTTACGGCAAGATTTACTCCAGTCACCATAAAGACACAGAGACAATGTTAGCGGCACTGTCGACCCTACACGTCGGACTGTTTTACATAGGAATCAGGATAAACCCCACCTGACCGCCCCGAGCTTATCTGGTCAAAGTCCGTGCGTGACGTCAAAGCAGTATGCCATAGACACTTCATGTTTCAAAGGGGTAGCATGTCACCCTGTTTTAGGTGTAAATGAGAACTCACATTTTGCTGGCAACATTTGCTGTGAAATATGTGGAGTTCGGCGTAGGGCATATTGGGGTATATTTACGTCGTTTGGACAAGATTGAGAAAAGATGTTCCAATTTCAGGGTGTAATTTTTGAAATAATAAGGTTTTGCGACTTATTGCTTCCTTTGTAAATCAGATAAAGTTTTATAATAAAATGTGAATTTATACTTAAATGTAAGTAACTCATGTTTGTGTTGATGAAAGTCAAAGAAGTTGTTACACTGGAAACATTAGTACCTACTCGGTGAAAAAATGTCTAGTTATTCATGTTGCTATTCCGACCAAACGTTCCAAGTAAGAGATAAGTATGTTGTTAAAACGTACCTTTTAGCATAAAGTAAGTAGTACATTGCGAGTCTCGCATTGTGAGCATTTTAAATGTAATTGCCATCCAACCAACAATTAAGTTTTACTGTTGAATTTTAAAATAAAATCTCTTTTCTAGTAATTCCAATCTCTTAAAGTGGCTGGCGGTACTCAAGGAAACAATATCTGGGACAAGGATACAGACGACACCAAGGGAGTTACCACGAATAAATCTGACAATCGCAATCGTATCGTAAACGGAAGCGTATTCGAATTACACTGCGCGGTGACGAAGCAACGTTCGGTATAGTATTATATAATATGTGGTTCGGTATTCAAACTAACGCTGACACGTAGTGTAAGGTTATAAGGTTATTGTCCGATTTATACTTGCTGATTTCCCAGAACTGCGGACAGAGATGGATTTAGCTGTACCCTTGCAAGAAAAAAAAACAATTGAGCGTTGCATTGTGGCATTTCAAAGGTAGTACTTATTCAAGTAGTAAAGAAAGCTCTTTTTTTATTTTTGGGCTACACGTGTAGAAAACCGTGTTACACCATGCAGTTGGTGTAACATGGTTTTGACTGCAGAGTCAAAGTTAAAAACCAGATGACTCCTAAATTACACGTGCCACTGCCAGTACTAGGTGCCAGTTTCTCGCGTGATGGACTTGAGAAGTGATTATAAGAAAATGGTATACACAGACAGGTGGTGACTTGTCAGCTTTAACTATCGACTCTAAAGCCTCTCTACTTTAGCCAAAGTTGAGTACGTTTTCTAATCAGGAAGTTAAAAAAAAAATTCTTGCTTGTCTCTGCTAGCGATTGCAGATCGACTCGGCTAGAGGAGTAATATTATTCCTCAGCCCGCTTAGTCCATGTCTTTCAGAGCTCCGACAATTTAATTTATCAAGAGCTTGTTACCACGCTCGTTGGATCTCTGTTTAGTAGCCGGATGTTTTCTTATAGACACTATACTTTATGCACATCTGTATCTTCTAAACTTTTACAATTAATTACTAACTTAATACCGCTTTTATTTCACAGCTTTTTGACAAAGCCACCTTGCCCAGAATAAATCTTCTTGTAACTATTCTAAGACTTATAATCATAAAATAAGATCAATCGCCCTAAAAGAAAATCACCCTAAAAAAGATCAACGCAATCTTCTACATTTCAATTACTGAAATATACAGCATAATATGTATGTATATAGATCAAGCATGATTACATAGAGTCCATTCATTGGAATTAAATTCATGTACATTTGAAGTGCTCGTTGCGTACGTGAGCTACAGAATTTGTACCAACGAGCGTCTGGACAAAAGTAACGTCTTAGAACCATTTCATTTTATTTCTGTAAGCTCCATACTCGAGCAGTTGTAAATGAACCGTCATTGAGATGAATTTATTCAACTAGGGCGATGAGACCATTTGTTCATGCGGTGTCTCCGTTTCATCTGACTATTTTATTTCAACGAAATAAGGTTTATCGGCAGTAAAATCTAGATGTTATGAGCAGTAAAAATGAAACAATCACAAATATAATAAAGTAAAATGCGGTTTTTATTCATATTGATATGTCAAAGTTGCTCATGAATGGCATAGAAATATCAGTCAGTACTAGTTTCAAAACTAACTTTTAAACATTTTCTTGGGATAAATAAAAGTGGAACTAAATTTGTGTTCATGAAAGCGTGCATAAAACACGCCAGCTAAAAATTTTCCTCGAAAATGTTTGTGTTAAAAAAATGTAGGAATTTGTACCCTCTGGGCAAATTAGGGTACGCACGAAATCTGGAACAGGTCCCAACGAACGCTGTGCTGTGCAAAAAATCTAGTTTAGTTTTACGTTTCACATCACAATGGTCTCAGACTAGTGGAGTGACTCACATTATTCTAAAAGTATTTTTGTATTATTGTGACAAAGAATGTAGACTGCGTGTTTTTTTGTAAATAAAGCTGGAAAAGTATATTTCTCTCTATCACTTCTTTTTAGATTATCGGTATTATTTTGTCTCTTTGAACTGTAGCAAGGACTACTCCATCAAAGCAAAATAGGTAAGGTTAATAGAATGCGAATAGATTTTTGAAAGAAAAACTTCTTTAGCATCGTTGTGATTTGAAAGTCGATGAAACGAAAAAACGAAACAGTTCGACCCCCACAAAACGCAAAACACTTCGATAGCGCGTTCTAGGATCCGACCAAACTTAGCAGCGCCATCTAGTTCTAATTTTAGGCAACATGACCATAGAACCTTTTCTAACTAAATAAGTACTGCATATTGGTTAAGTATATAGGGTCTTTCAATAAGAGCTTCCTAACTTTAAATCTAAATAAAAAAACGTGTGTGTGAGATATCATAGATTTTTTTTATTTGTTTGAAAGGCCTATCTATGCCATTATGTGTGGAATATAATATCGTTTCAATGTCCGCCGCGGCTTCTCTGGGTGGCGCGCATCCTAAATGTCCAATTTTCCATGTCTTTAGCGCATAAATCAGGATGAATTTGACCGATGGCGTTGGTTATTTTGGTTGTGAGAGGCGCCGTGGTTTTCTGGTTTATTTGCATAGACCTGCAACTTTAGAAAACGAAAATAAGTCTAATTGGGTGAAATCACACGATTTCGGATGCCAGTTCACATTACCTCCAAGTGAGATGTCCTATGTGGCATGAACTGTGTGGCACGTAGCGCCGTCCTGTTGAAACCAGATGACGGTGGTGTCCTTATCATCCAATTCAGGCCAAAAGAAGTTGGTAATCATCGACTGCTAGGACGATTATGGCGACTGTAAAATGGGCGAAACGTTGCCCGAACAGAACACCTATTTTGATAAAACAATTTTATCATTTCCACGTGTTGTGGAACGCTACATCCGTCCATGGTGATTTGGCAAAACAGGCTAAATAAATGACAGCCAATTTGACAGAGCTGTAGCTTCAACAAGATGGCCGCTCTCAACGGTCAAAGTTCGGAAGACCCTATACATAAAAATAAATACTAAATTAATTTCACATTAAGCACAGAGCGAGAGTGACTGCGTGGCACTCGAAGTATAACTTCAACCGCGCGGAGAGACTCCACCCACTGGTTTTTTTTTAAGGTTTCACTTCTACCACGTGTGAATGCACACGTCATGTTTTTTTAGTTCCATTAGATTATGAACTTCAGGCCCAATTTAAATGCATTAAAATCCTTTGGTGTTGCATGTAACAGTATAAGTTTTTTCTCCATTGTAACAAAAAACGTAATTTCTTGCCCATCCATCAAAACCTTCAAGCCGCAAACAAAATGAAGCATCATTATACAATCAAGGACAACTGGCGCCTGAATAATATCACAAATCTACATGGAGTTACTACTTCTGGCTAAAATACGCACATTACGCTCAGGCCGTCGCTTTACTCATTTACAGGGAAGCAGCCGTGATGAGGTCGTCACAACTTACTCACAACTTTACCCCACTTTCCCCTATCTCCTCTGAAACTGGGTTCATACTGCACAGTGCGTTTTTTACGGTACGCTACACTTTTAATAAGTAAAGGCATTGTTGTCAGACGTGCCTTATGTATTTTATGTATGTATTTACAAAAAAAATATGTATGTATGTATTCTATCAGCCATCTAGTTTCTATCGTACAAGCTTTGCTTAGTTTGGGACTAGAAGGCGTTGTGTTAAGTGTCCGTGAATATTTATTTATTTATTTATTTACCTATTGACATTTAGTTATATGACATTTAGTTTCAATACCTTCATTATTTTTATTTATATACGATTTTCCGACAAAATTGACAAAAGATTTGAAATAGAAAACGAAATCTCAAATTAACTTAATCAACCTACCGAAAAACTTGGTTTGACCTCGTTTTTGCTGGTGTTTTAAAAAAGCGTAATAATACAATTCGATACCAAAAGTGTAACATGAAAGCTAAGTCAGTAAATCGACCAAAGTAAATAATATAGGAAAAATGCAAATAACACTCTTTCAGCAGTCCGGAAAAAAGTGCGCAGTGTGAACCTAGCCAGCGCCTCCCTCAGCCACTCTAGGTAATAGGCAGCGTTAACTAAATCACCAGCATTCACTTTAATTACGCATCCAGATTTCTTTCTTCCAAACTTAGCTCGTATTTTTCGAGTTTCGTCGAAAAGCGGGAAGCAAATGGCATTCTGATTTAGGTGTATCTTCGCTTCCGTAAAAAGTATACGACAAGTCTGAAAGACCCTTATATATAGCTGATAATGAATGAAACTAATAGGTACCTATCTACTTTATAATAACACTGGTTCTTTGGATATTTTTAAAACAGGAAGTAGTTTCACAAATAAGAATGAGATACACTTACAACTTTTTAGGACATCTCAAGTATCTTTCATAATTAATTTTCGATGAACCCCAGTTGATTCAATTTTCGGACTGAGGGCAACTGAAGCTTCGTCTGTATAAACAAGTTGTGCTTGCCAAGCGGGTGCCACTGAAACCGACTGTTGACGAACTTAAATTGTGTTTCTGAACCAACGACTGCCTGAGAACGTAGCACTAGTTTTCAAGAGTTTATCCAGTTACGAGACGAAATATCAAAGCTTTTTTTATGAAGCGTTTGGCTGCCAGCACATCTAATGGACAGTGCAGTTGCAGCCGAAAACGGAACATGCTTGACTACAGAAGTTGATCTCAGACAGGTTATGAAAACATTTTTGTTCTGTTTGCACTGTATAGCTGAACCGGAACATTTGAAAATCTCATCTATAGTAATTGTTTGAATGTCATGTCGAATGCATTCCTTTGTCTGACTATGTAGAAAGTGCTTTCCACGTGCAACAAATCTCTATGGCAGAAACACGTGCTAGCCGTCTTTCTTTGAAGACAGCGAAAATAGATATCGCCTAAATATTTCGAAAGTATATAACGTTTGTTTGAACGCTTTATAGAGTTTCAAGAGTTTGATAGCATTATGTTTTTTTTTTGTTTCTTTAAATAAGAGATATACCGTTGTTTCATTAGGAGTTTGTTCTTATTTTATAGCAAAAATACTACATAAATTGGTTTATAGTGACTTCTAACACCTTGGTTCTATCAGCTACCTAAGTTAGCGACGGATGGGATTTGTCCGAGCTATCTCCCACAATAACTATTGGAAAACATTTTCAGAATCAAGGATTGAGACTGTTTTGGCTACATTTGCATCGGCAACAGTCCAAATACGATCTGACATGCAAAACGGTTTGCTTAGTCACATGCATGGTATCCATTTCAAAGTTTTACGTAAATTAAGCCGACCCAATAAATTTTGATGATGTTAACTCACCTATATAGTTACGTGATTGAATAACAAATGTCTAGACTCTAGAGTCTAGACAAACCCAGTCAATTCTAGTGTTATCTAAGCAAATAATTTTCCACTTATCGGATAGATTGATAGGCTAGAATCGTTATAAAAATGCCAAAAATTATCCTCTGACAAAATAGTAGTGACAAGTTCGCGTGTGACGATGTTACCACACAATTTATCAGTCAGGCAATTCTTGCTGAGGTGGCGAGCGGTGACAACCCAAGAAATGTCTCCGGTAATATTGGGGCGTAACTCCGCGAAGCGACAAAGGGGCAATCGATCACGATTCCACCTGGCTAGAGACGGCAATCCAAATGCGTGATACGCGTTAACTACCGCCAAATCGGTTATCCTCCCAAACGAAACCCAGCCTTATAACTAGAGCAATAAGCATCAATGCCTGTGGGCGATGAGCGTGAAAGTATTTCAGGCGATTCGTTTTGTCTCGCACTCTTCCGTCCCCAGGTAATGGTTCCCGCGATATTGGCGTAATATTTCTCAACGATGGCGTTTGTTATCAACGTAGAAAGTATTTTTTCATCTCAATTCGCAGCAACCCACTTTGTTATTAATAGGAGTATAGAACTTATATTTTTTTTGATGATATTGAGATGGCCTCACAATGAGTGTTTGTAGCAGCTATGCGTAAACATGCCTCATTAATTTTACGTTAGTTTGCGAGAATACTATTAGGTACCTACATTTAATAGGCTTGGACTGAATAGACCTTCAATAAAATCAGAAGAATCAGTTACTCAGACATGTTTTAAGCTAGAGATTCAAAAAACCAGATTAAAGTTGGGTGCATCTCATTCAAACCTTTACAATCAACATGGATGCCAAAAAAGTTAGAAGATAAATGAGTTTCACCTCTAAAAAGATTCGCTGAAGACTTCAATATTAAGCTTTATTACTTCTTTTCACTAAGTCATTTTGTACAAGAATAAATGAATGAAACTAAATGGGAAATTTCAGAGCGCGAATTACTCATTTCATCGCTCGGACTTATGATAACGTTCATGAAGTATAATAAACTGGCCAAGTATGAACTGGACTTGGGCACTGTATGCCGTACCACCACACAATATTAGATTGTGAAGGTTAGTCGGCCTCTTCTTCTTCGTTGCCTAGCCGAGTTGCCAAAATTGTAGTTGCAGTGTAACATTATTGTAACATTAAATTTTCGATTAGTTAGGTACTAGTATAGTGTTATGTGATCTATGGTTTAGCTTTAAATTTTCTGTAATGCATCCAAATACGTGAATTGGTTTTTAGGGAGAAAAAGATACTAGTAGGTAGTTTAAATGTACTTAAATTCGAGTTTTTATAGTAAAACCGCTCTCCCGTTTTCACAAAATTATTCAGATTTTCTTACCTAATAGTGCAATGAATAGCGAAGTCGTTCAGAAACCAATTTTGAATTAATTAAAGTTCCCTCCAGCACTTGTTTAAGTGCCGAAGCACCAGGATGTAATGAAATCATTGATTTGAACCGTTACTGAGTCAATTATTGGACTATCGAACGCTGTCTTGGCCTGATGGCTTCCTACTTTGACGTATAGCCTGAGAGACGATTGTAAGAACTGTAACCCTATCGTTGAAGCTCTCAGGGATCAGTCAATGTCAGTTGTACTAAAATGCACATTGACAGCTTCAATACAATGACATAATGTTATTGTCACTTCAGTATAATAGCTTTACTGTTCCGTCGCTAATCATGATTTAAATGATAATAAATCATCAAAGCGACTACTTATATAGATACTTATGATGTAACGATGATACCCATAAATAGTTCGGGTACTTTTATCGTACTAACTTACATTTAAGCTCGTAAATATTCCACTGGTCAATAGTTTAGAATTTCAAATGGGCAAGTAATGGTCAGGACATAGTTCACAGCTCTTAGTCTAACTAGTGTCTGCTTCTGGAGAACTAACACGGCAATGCACTTAATTCAATTTTATATTCTCGAGTAGATCTGGAGGAACGCTAAATGATTCGCCGGCCTTTCAGGAGTTTATTGCACGCTGAAGCCGTAAAAGATCTTGGTGAAGCTGGACATACTTTGTAAACAAGATAAAGTATTTTTATATTTTATACTTTTATTAACTTACGCGTACCGTTTTTGAATAATCGGTAATCGGTAAGTACAATATTATTTTATTATTAGACTATTCATTGTATCTAATACCACGAAGTTGATTAAATAATAGCTGATAATAAAAGCTCAAGAAATATACAAATAATATTTTGCGTAGGCTTGTACCGGAAAAAGCTCAGTAATATGATATAGTTATAACGGTTAATTAGGATTATATTTTCCTTTTACTTAGACAGGATATCCCATATAATAGCCATCCGTTGTAGGCCAATTTTTATTTGATTTTCATTATTTGAATAAATTTTGTACTTACCTGTCTTTACGTTGTCGTCGTACAAATACTAAACAGACAAGGGTTGATTTCCAAATGAAATAAACAAAACAAAAACAGTTTGACATTGTTTTTTGGCCAGATAAATATCAGTATGTACCTGTACTTGTAATAACGTTTAGTAAAATAGGTATTTCGTAGAAGTCCTTTGAGGATTGAAGGACTTTCCCAAAAACCTCACCACCTGGCACGCGCCTTTATTTAATCAATTCAGTGAGGCGACGAAGGTAATTTTTCTAAGCGTTTCAAAAGGTTACGTCATCCGAAAATCTTTATAGAGCAAAATGTGAATTCCTTACACACGGTGTCATACCCATTTCTTCTCAAAGAACAAACAATCCCGTTTTGTCAGGGTAAACTCTGGTATATTAGTGTACAGAGTTGCCCAACTGAGACCGAACGCCTACTCGCTTTCATAGTAAATACCAGCGAGCAATTTTATCGTACTTTTGCCAGTCTATCTTTTATGAAAAAGGGGATGTTAACGGTGACCTTGGCGTATTTTTTTTAACCGGAGAGTTTTTATGTTGATGGATGGCAGAGAGGGCATACGGCGCGGTAGTAATTTTGCCCGCGACTGTTACTCTGTTATGTCAGTATCATCTGCGACCTTGTAATGAAAATTTTAGGACTCATTTTTCCGCGATTGCTGTGGGTATTCACCTTTATGCTTCAGGCTTTTTCCGCCCACAAAGAGTATGAAAGTTTGTTTTTGGTTTATATTTTGCAGGTCGGCTTACAGTTCTGACACACCAGTTTCTAACAAAATAAAAGGATTGCACAAATATCTAAAGACCGGTAAGTTTAATTTGTTTATGACAAAGCTAATTTTTTATTGAAATCTCTGGAGAAGAACCAAAATAGATGAATCTAATCTACTTTTAATAGTCCTAGATTTATCGGTCTTCTGTAAAAATATTAGGTGTAATAATCAGGTCACTCCGCAATGTGACTTTGTCTCTAGTCTATTATACCTTTAACAGCCATACCTATCGAATACCAAAATACACTACTAGACCCTTGAGGCATCGTCTGCTTTCTCAGAAATTACAGAAATAACTCTGATTAGATGTAACGACTCGTATATTTTCAGATCTCTGAGTATCGATAACTAGCAACGGGTACTTAATATAAAAGTAATACCGCCATATTTTATTTATATATCTTTGAACTCAGGTGCTCTAAATAATATGCGCAAGAAAGTCTTAGAAAGTGAGGT
The DNA here is from genome assembly GCA_947507515.1 of Eulithis testata. Lineage (NCBI taxonomy): Eukaryota > Metazoa > Arthropoda > Insecta > Lepidoptera > Geometridae > Eulithis > Eulithis testata. The sequence goes on along the minus strand of OX382199.1, from coordinate 5,337,924 downwards.
GAGGTGGCTGATCAATAATTGGATTCTAAGGTAGTGATTTGCTATGCCTATGTTAAAAAATTTTTGTTGCAAGATTTTGAAACTACCAAAATCCTGATTTTAAAAAATTATACAAAATTGCAAAACACCGACTGCAGAATACAAGTTGAAGATAATCATCATCAATCAATATATATAAAACTCTTTTAAAGCTGACTTAGAATCAACGCACAGCCATAAGTCCTAGAGGTATGAAATTTGGAGGGTAGTATCCTTATAAAGTGTAGGGGTGCACTAAGAAAAAAATTTTGAAAAGTCACATACTCTAAAGGGTCTATTTAGTACGCGAGCAACGCCGCGGGCGACGGCTAGTTTTATAATATACGCCTGCAAAATGGATTTATACAGCACCAGGGGCCGCTTTTCACCCATGCCCCGATGAACGGGACGCTGTAGTGCCTGAGACATGATTAAGATGGAGTAGGCTTGCCCAGCACGTATACCATCTTTTCAGCCTATATAGTTAGACTTATGCACAGAAAAGGCAAGGTCAATACGTTGATTTCTACTTGGAAAATTTATGCGCGTGCAAAACCTACTATAAACACTATTGCAATGAAGCCTATGTCTCCTTAGCCTCATATCATCTAAGTAGTACATCCAAGGTGCCTACAGTTGCGCAAAATTTTGTTGCATAAAGTATTGCGTCGTTGAAATCCTGCATATCACAGTACCTTCAAAACCAACAACTCAGACTCCACAGGATAATGTACCTACACCGCACAATTTTCTCCATACCTCTATTTAAGCAGTGTAAGTACCTGCCTAAGCAATTCTCGGCATTAACATTGTAACATGAACCCAGCAATATGGTAAAGTTTAATTTGAGTTCGTGCGTAAGCAAGGATCCCCGATTATTATGTCTTGCACGATCTCAGGTCGGGGCTTATCTATGGCTTTATTTTATATTCACGCAGAGTAAAAATACGAAACGAAGTAACTCCAGATAATTTTAACCCTCACTGAGCTCTCTTTGTATTTTCGGTTTTCTTGTGACATTTGCTTTCGTAAGCAGTCGATAGGATCTTCTTAGCCTATCGACTTTACTTAGGTTACTAACCTACAGTTACATTTCATTCTGTTTGTAAAAGGTTAAAATAATAAAGCTCCTGTTAGTAGTTAGAACTAAAAGTACCCCCGTGAGAATTTACTGAAGAGTTAATTACAGCAGTTTCATGTACGCATACTCCAATTACCTCACTTCAGTTGCATTAACAAACTTTATCATGTTCATTTTCCTGCTTTACCTAGGATAAAAAATACTTTAGACATTATAACACATCATATTTATTTATTTCAAGAGCTTGAAAATATTACCCGCGTTTGCAAAGTTACGGTCTATTTTCTGTGGTTACGGTAGATTGTTCAGGAACCTCTAGTAGTCTTTTGGTGGGGCGATTCTGCCTGTTTTGGTTTGACTCTAGACATCAGCGGCCGTGGGAAGTGTGGGTTAAATTTTATTTTTAGCAGCTAACTGGAAAATCAATATTATAATTATAGGACTGTAACTTGTTATAGTTTTCAGTTCGCTGGTGTACCATGATTTGTTTGTTTAGCAAACGTCTCTCGGTTAATACCGAGAGACGAGCTAATGCTCCACAATTCATGGAAGTGCAGTCCTCATGACAAGTCAGCGGCGAAGCCACAAAGCGATTGATCACGTCACGGCCGCCCTTCATCTATCTGTAGGGTCCTTGAATTCCGAAGGGTGTCAGACTGTCTTGACAACAAGGTCGGGGTAGGCTTGTGTCACTTCAAACCAAATTCCAATTAATAATGAACTTTACTACATACTCTGAATAATTCAACAACATACCATAAATCAAAGTTTTATCTTTTACGAAAAGGATCACTTTAAATCGTTTTGAAAAACCAAAAATAAAAATGCCACTTTATGCAGATAGCAAACATTTATGAAAAATGATTTCTTAATTCTTTCTCAAAATACAGAAGACGAAGAACCTTCGAAGGCTTTAAAATATACTAAGAACGCAATTACTAATATATTTAATTTAATGATCATGAAATCTTGCACAATGATTTCTGAATAATGAAACATTAATTTCCCAAAAGATTGAGTATCTAATTAAAAAGCTTCATCCTAAATGTCCCACGAGTTTTGAGAACACCATTATTTGATTGTAAGTACTCTACAGGGTTCTTATAACACTCGCACACAATTTTAAGTAAAAGTGCATCATAAAAAATAGCAGTAAATAGAAATTCAATTATGATACTTACAGAATGTACCTATTGTGATCCCATCTATTTTAATTATATGCCCAGGATCCGAGACAATTTTTTTACACATTAAATACGATTAAACACAGGATAGCATTTTTTTTAAATAATGTTTGAGATCGTATGTGTCAGAAGTCCATCGATTTAACGCAAGATTTAATGACATCAATCATTCCAAAGAGGTTTGATTATCGCCTTGAAAGCTAAATCGTCTACCACGCTATCTGTTAAAAATAACATTCTATAACTCTATGCATTTCGTAGCATTACTAAATAAAGGTGCTTGACATCAGTTTGATCAACTCCCATTAGTTGTTACTTAAGCTGGGTCCACACGGCATTGTCCTGCACGGTTTTTTGCAGTATACGTCGTAACGAATGTATAATTTTTTGCAGTACATACGTCGTGTGAATGGTACTATGTACAATGTATGATCCACTATTTATTCGGTAAGACGTATTCTGCAAAAAAACGTGCAGGATAGTGCCGTGTGAACCACGTCTTAGTCTGAACCAACAGAGCTGCCGTTCCAAAAAAATTATTTTGTATTTCGTTCTATTCGTTCTATATCCGGATATATTTGGAGACCTTACTGTTTTCTCGATCACCAGCAAAGGTGCCGGTTCCAATAGATCATTTAGCCTCTCGCCTTCGGTTCCGCTCGTTATGGGCGTTCATTTGTTACGGCTGTGATAAAGTATCATCTAGTTAGAGTCATAGCTTTGGCACTATTTTTTCAGGCTTGGTCACGTGGCGCTTATAGCTTGAAGTCTAGCTTTTATGTTGGTTGAACACATTTTTAGATGTATATTTTACCTTAGGAAAAATTACAGTGAACTCCTAAGACCTGCACTTATATGAAAACAATATACAAGTCTAAATCATCAATTAAAACATTTAGACAAAGTGTCGAAAATCTAAAGTCTTACCCCACAGACGTAATATACCGCGAACAAAAGTTTGAGCTACATATATCCTGTCTTTAGATAAATAATCATAATTTCTTAAAAAGTGACATAAACGGGTACTAAAATCTCAAATTGATACCCTGTTTGAGTTATTTCCATTGAAATAGTGCGATGGAAGGGTTGGTGGAGCACAAGTAAACATAATTCATTTCAACACACCAACAGAAAATATATACAATAAAAAACGAATAATAAAAACGTCGAAGTATAAATTATCTACGGAAGCAGATTTATTTGTAGACATTTGCTTATTGTTTCCTCGATATAGGGCGGAGGTGTCACCACCAATTGATCACGTCGACATCCTCACCCTCTTGGTTCCGCAGTGTTACGCCGCGCTTCATTTGTTTCAGCTTGGATTAAAGCTGTCGTGTTTATGGTGTGGCATTGTTACGCTATGGTTTTGTAACGTGGGACCTGCCTCAACGTAATGTAGATAAATAGTATTGCTAAGTAGATAAACATGATTTCTTGCTATAAACGCACATGATCACCATTATCGGCCAGAAAAATTCATTTACTGGACATTGAGCTTTATTTATCTGGATGCTTACAACATTCTGTATACAGTTGTTAGTTTATGCTAACTCTTACGCCGGTACATGATTTTTCAAACTAATCGTTCGTTGTTGATATAAATACCTAGGTAACCGATTTAATAATGGTAACGCGTATTACTCTTACAGATTCTCAGGGTTAGCTCAGGAGAATACACCTAAACTTAAGTCAATTGACAGCCCTGAACGAAACTCCATTTCTTGTTTGGAGCGACTGTATTGTGCACCAATTAAACACAATACCCAAACTAATGAAATAGAATCATTGTAGTTTCCAAAGCCATTTACAATAATTCAGCAAGTCACGAAATCATTTCCGATGGGTTTGCCAACTAACATCTACCGGTTTTTCACTTTATCAGCTTTAATTCGATTTTAGAGTGACTCTTGAATAACTTCGCTCGGCGAAATCCATTATAGGTCAAACTGAATGGAAGCCTGTGTCACTAAATAGTTCTATGGAAAGTATAAGCGGCCCACGGTGGTAAAAGTGATTTGTGTTATCTATGAATTGCTAGACATAGCATTTTATAGCTAGGTCTTGACTAATAAGCAACGAACCAACGAACATACCATTGAGTGACTTCACTATTATTCTAGATGGAGTCGGCACAACATGTTTTCTTCTTCCCCTACTCCTATTCATCAACTCTGAATCAACTCCTCTCACGTTCTTTTTTCGCACCATTTAACAACTTCTTCGGCCATCCTGTACTCGCGTACCCATCCATAACTCTTTTCGTTGTGATATTGAGTGTCTTTATCAATTTCAAGTACGTTTTTCAATCAACAATGCAGCTTCCGCCTGAAAATTGCCTGTTACTTGTAATTTTGTTCTGCATAATGTATACTTCAATTATCGCGGGGTGCAATATTCTCACACGAATAATAAAATGAGACGAGTGTGTAATATTTAGCCAGCTGAACAAAATGCAAGAGGTTTCCAATAAGTTAGTGAATATAGTGAAATTTTTAAGCTGAAGTACTACAACTTCTTCTGTAGTTAGGCATGTTCACATAAACGGACAGAGCGGGTCGAACAGACTCCATTTGAAATTCTTATTAGCTTTCTCATTGGGAATGTAATTGTATTCGGAGACTAGGTAGCCATTTGGAAAATGCTGACCTTATTATTTTAACGAGGAAAGCTCACAAAGACGTTAATTGATGCAAATCTTAAGGTGACTTTGTCTCAGAGTGAAGAAACGTTGCACCATACCTACGTTGAACAGATATTTAGAAGCTTTATTTCATGTTGTTAAACGAGGTTAAACCTCTATATAGTGTAATAAGTATATCGAAATAACAGACATACTAAATGCTTGGTTGCAGATTTTGTGTAAAAATATAAAAGAAAATGAAAAGTTTTGAAATATAATACAATTACCGCCACGGAAACCTAAAGTTTTCTTGTTATAGATAGCTTGTCAGCATGCACAGCCAAGATACGATTACTATGATATACAGCGACAATGGATGCCAATAAAACGCGGTATCCAAGGTCGGACGATAAGTAGTGTCGCGCGCCCGCGATAAGCAATGGCTTTCCTATCGCGTTTTATGGCAAGTCCGATATTACGTGAAATAGTTTTTGTTCCCTCAGCGAGGATCTCTAGATGGTACGCAGAGGCGAACTGCCCCGTATCGCAAGCTCTGAACTGCTTTCACTGCCCAGCATAATGTCAAGTGACGTAGCTAATATACAAAAACAAGAAGCTTTTGACGGCAAAAAACGCTCTGAAACGCGCTAATGCTACTATTTAATCACAGAATATCTATGATTTAGTATGTAAACCGATCAGAATCCCTGTCAGGTTTGCAAGCCTGGCAGGTTTTCTGAACGGTTTTTATGAGACAACGATACCCTCGCTGTCTTTATTACGGCAAATTGCAGCCTTTTACCAAACCACACGATATTTTACATCATTTTGACATGTAAAGCAAAAAGTTGCCAGAACTTACACGTGTACCAATAATTTCATTCAAAACATTGTTTTTGGTGTTTGCCTACTTGTATGTTTTCTTACTGTTGGGCCACAGCATCTTCTAAAACCTTTTTTTTCGTATTTTCCAAGCCCTTCAAAGTGAACACTATGAACAGGATAAAAAGAATAATGCGACAAAATATTGCCCGTTGGAAATATAGGTAGTTTTTTAGTGCTGGCATTTAGTGAAGTGATTAGAGATGTTAAAGTTTATTTATGCGTGTAACTATTTATTCCTTTAGAAACAAGAATTGTACTCTTGCCCCCTTACTTATGATCGCTGCATAACTTTATGCCGAATGAAGTTATGTTTAAATTATTGCTGTCACCTACTAACAGGTAATGTCAAACAGTGACAGAGCTAGACTTTGATTCAACTGTTTAACTATTCGTCTGTCATAAGTAAGGCGTAAATTTCTTTTTCTTTAGCCCGACAAGTCACTGACCAAACGTAGCCAAAAACAATCATTAAAACGACGAACGACGTTGCTAATAGAGATGTGCAATCTCGGTTCGTCTTTCCGTTTAATCTGAAATGTAAAGTCTGGAGCACTTTCAAACATTGGCTCTGAGGTAATTTTCCATAGCAGCTATAGGAAAATAGACTCAGTAGAAAGTAGTAAGAACAAAACAACTGTTAAACATAACAAACAAACAATTGACGCACTGTGCTGGACTGGACATGATCAGTGAAGTAATTATTTTTTTATAGAAAAAGGTTGCCGCTTAACATCAGGTAAGCCGTCTGCTTGTTCCATTACTCTCATAAAAATTTAATTCAGTTAACTACAAAAACGTAATTTACGTTAACAAAAAAAGGTCTCTGTGTATCGGAATTTGTAGAGCTTGGATTCATCGTGATAGATCGATCTTCTATGATTTTTCATAGACAGCACGTCCAGACGTGTTTTTCAATTCACTACGAATATTGCTTGGCGATCTAAAATGATTACCTCCACAGCTACCATCGTCGACTGCTGATATGGCAAAATACGAAAGTGTGTATTGAATCCATCCCTGTCTCTTGAATTCCTGAGAGAGTATTTGAGCTGTAGGTACATCGTTGTGTGCGATTAGGAGTAATGGAAAAAGTTGTCGTTTTATATAAGTAATAGTGTAATTTTAGCTTGGCACATGGAATTTGTTCTATGGCCGGTTTACATTATTCCAGTCCAGCGATCCAGTCCAGTGCTGGATTGCTTACTGGAAAAATGTAAACCGGCACTGGAATGAACTGAATCCAGTAAGCATTCCAGTCCAGTAACTGGATTCGTGGCCTACTTTTGAATCCAGTGCAATCAATCCAGTGCAACTGGAATAATGTAGACGGTCAATCCAAACTGATCTCTTTTTGAAATCATTGTCACTGTAGTATTCACGTTTCAACGCCTTCTAAATTACTGGAATAATGTAGACGATAACGAATCCAGTTCAGCACTGAACTGGATTACTGGACTGGAATAATGTAAACCGGCTTTTACCATGGACTTGCTATGAATAAATATTTTTAAGCATGCCTTTTTTTGTTGCTTTTCTATTGAAGGCAAAATTTTTCCAACCCTTATTAATTTTAAGTTGAAATTAATAGGTATAGGTACACGAACGGTTAAATAACTGTAGCTTATTTTAAAAATCTCTTTTAAATTATATATTTATTAAATTCTAAGCCTTAGGCATATGGAACGTAGACAACGAGACATAAAATAAATGTTTTAATGTCTGAAGCATCGTAGTAAGGTAAAACTATTTCAAATAAATAACAGTATAGATTATCTAAATCGTCACTCATGTGCCACATAGACAGAATTTGCGAATGAGTTACGCAGTGAGTTACCTTTTTAAAGCAGCCAAAGACAATCCCACTATTCAATCGTTCCAAAAAAAGAAGCTGGAAAATTGTTTGTGAGACGACAAGACGACGCGGCAAACGGTCAGCTACCGACGAACGTCAGCAGAGGAATTCAACCAGTCGAGCTGTTCGTGCACTCAGTATATCGAACAAGTAAGCTTCCAATAACTTAGATACTATAGCCAGTATCTCTACGTTCATATTACGAATGTCAAAATTCCTATAGTGGACTAAAATCTTCATCAGACAAGACCAACACATGAACGAAGTTAATTAAAGCCCAGACTAGAACTGAAGCGTCCACAAAAAAGGCGATTTCAGTAACTTAATTAAAATAAGCAATATATTACTAACTGGACACGGAATCCTTAGTTTTCTAAACAGTAGAATATTCAAAGCAATTTATGTTTTGTACAGTTAATTCAGTTTTCAATTTAGGTTCCATCCTTAAATTGGACCTAAGCGAATAAAGGTCCCCGTGTCCTTGGGCTTTATAACAAAAGTAATTGGATATGCCTTTTGTTTATAATATAATATCTAGATTGTCAAGGTACTATTTCAGTGACATTCTGTAGAACTAATCTATAGTCAATATTAGTAACTTAAAGCAGACTCTATGAACTCTACTTTTATTTCGTTATTTATTATTATAATTAAGATAAAAACAAGTAACACACTTAAATCATAAATAACATTTAGGAATACCATACAATAGGGACAATAGGCAGAGACTTCATTAAACTTTATTAGCTCCCACCTAAAACGAGCGGTGAGGCTATCTGACTGTACATTTGGATCTCACATGTCTAACACGAAACTTGCAATATTTTTTTAAAGAAGCTTCTCTGTAATTTTTCCAGTGCTATAAAATTTCCAATCAGAAAACATTCCCATACGTTAGGTCTGTGAACAAACCAAATGTTATTGTAAAAATAACCATACCTAAATTTTTTGAGCAGACATGTACCCACGAGTAATAATATTTTAAAGCATAAATTCAGTACGCCTTCAATTTATTATTAATAGAGGCTGACGTACCTACTGCTGGGTAAATAATTAACCAGTTTCATGTAGGCGTTGTGAGATCAAAGAGCGTAGGTATTCGACTCTATAATAACTTAGGGAAAAGCAAATAGGACCTAGAATCTCAAACATAGTACCTTAATCTAGTTCTAGACAATTTGGAACAAAAACAGCTCAAAGGGAATTAGTTACAGATTAGCTTGTATTGTACTAGAGAACACAGCTTCAGTTTCTATTGACAAATTAACAAAGACCAACAATTTCGTGTATTCTAACCGTAGTGGCTACGTAACAGTAAAATTACATAGGTGGTCCTAACCCACTTTGTGTCTCGGAAGGCACACTAAGCGTTCAGTCCCAATTCCAGATAGTTACTGAGGCATGAAATCTTTGCATAACCTAGTATATTTTTAAATTGTTACTCTATAATTTTAACATTGTATAAATTTGTATTTGCCTAATATACCTAATATTATATAAATCACTTGCGTGCAAGAAATAAATGAATTGAATTGAATTGAATAAGGCTTTTTAAAGCTCACTACTACTAAAAGATACTGTGAGAAAAATATATGTTACTAGGTTCTTATTTATGAAGCGAAGGCGTGGAAAACTATATTTTTTTCAACCTCTATTGGAAAATGACTGCCACCACTAACACCCTCTTTATGTTGTTACATTTTAGCCTTCTTTTTATATATTTTTGTATTTATCCTGTAAACTTCAGCCTTCTACAGAAACCTCGGCTTCGCCAGATGGTCATGTTTATTTCTTTCAACAAAGATGCTTTTTCGCATCGTTCGTATTACAGCACTTGACGCTTTATTGATCATCAAAACATAATGTTGTACACAATATCATAATACCGCGTGATGTCCGCGTATAAAGTCAAAACCGTCTCGTTACGCACTCTGTTAAAGGTTTACGTTCTCCGTGACGTCATATCCCCCTCTCCCACTTCCGCCCTACTCAGCACCTTCATTACAAATTCAGAGGCTGTTTAGCCATTATCACATAACACCTGTTGTCGGTCGCACTTATGTTCGTTATGCTTAGACTGGCGACGAAAAGGGCACCACTTAACTGGGATCCAACAAAACTGAGCGCGCACCGATTGCATTTCACAGTGTACCCAAGTAATAACATTGCTTACACGTGTTAAAACCAGGATTCTTGATTCACATGCAAATATGAACTTAAACTGTTGATTACTCATTGTATCTCAAGATTAATTGCAATGCGCCCCGCTAAGAGGAATTAATCGTACCGAGATTTAGTATGTCAAACAGCTTACTAAATTAATATTAGTGTTACGGAAAAAAATATTACTGAAAGACCACGCTTTATTTATTAAGTATAAAACAAGAAAATATTCTCATCCTAAGTGTTGATGTTTAGAAGATAGCCGTGGTCATACATACCAACCGATTAAAATTATAACCCTCCTCTTGGTTCCGCCGCAGTCGGGTAAAAAAGAGACTCAAAGCTTTTTATTTCAACGGTCGATGAAAAAAAAATCGGGTTCCTCAGTTAATTATACATTTCCTGTGCGAAATTCATATTCAATGGTATATGCGTTCCATGTTTCATTCAAATTAAACTCAATAAAAATTTGTATTGCCGCGTAGTACTCCCACAGTATAATACTTATTATTCGTTCTCAGCGCATGCGCCCTTAAATGGCTATTCTAAACAGGAATGGGTGATTTTGTTGCCTACAATAGCTACCCACAGACTTAATAAGGCACTTTGCTGTAGAAAAACTCCACGTAAATGGGAAAATTAAGCACATACCTGGGATAATGCGCCCGAGCTGGAAACAAACCGTGAAACTCTACGCTTTATTTCTTACGTTGTACGGTTTAGTTTTGGCTGTACTTACATTGTGAATGTTGCTGCAGCGTAGGTGTTCATAATAATCAGTTTGAATATGGATGCAAAGGTAATTGAGTGAAATCAAGGCGAATAGGTATTAATTTAAGAGATTGAGCATATGCTAGGTTTATACATGGACTCGCTGGAATCAGTAAATAATTCCATTGCAAATACTCTTTGCAGGTACCTCAGTATAGTTTGTATTGGATATTAAAAACAGTATATACAAAAAGTAGCAAATAAAAATCAGGATTCATTATGGTAGAATTCCAATAAACTTTCAATTCTTTTAAATTTTTTAAAGTTTTTCCTCTGTTTAATTTTAACAGCTCTTAGGGCCGTAAGATCAAAAGCAGTTTAAACTATGGGTTTCATAAACTACGATTACATTTGATCGATGGATTAATCTACTGTCATCTCTGTCAGTTTAAGCTACCGATGGTCGATTAACTACCATTGATCTTATGAAATAATCGGAGACTGGAGGTTAAACTCTATTTCGTGGTTTAAACCACTATTATTGATCTTACGGCTCTTAGTGGTTCAACGCAGTTCAACAATTGATATAGGTGCTTCTGAGTACCCTTTACATAACCAAAAGAATAAGATTTTCAAAATAAGACCTTTCGAATTCAACTTATTTTATCTACTTATAATGCTAGTGCTTTTCTCTTACAACAAAAGCAAACTGTATAACGAGCACTTGAAATATTGAAAATAAAAAAACAACCAAGTGCGAAGAGTAGCATCGACTCTCATTATGCAGTATCTTGTTAGTGCGACTATAAATGAGCTTTTGCACGGCAGACAGGAAACTAACAAGCGAACATTTCTCAAATAAACGGATAGTTGTGTGTAAGGTATGATTAGGTCACCCTGATGCAACATGAGCTGACCTTTCTTATACATCATCATCATCTCCTTGCCCTTGTCCCACTTTATGTCAGGTCGGCACAACATTAGTTTTTTCTCCATGCTCTTCAAGCCGACATGACATCTCATTTGTCACTCCTTTCTTACCCATGCCATGTCATCTTTCACGCAATCCATCTATCTTTTTTTGGTCTACCTCTACTCTCATACCAGGCATACCACTCTACATTCATATCCAATGCTCTTCTTGTTATATGTCATTCTTTCCTCCGCGTGACATGACCATTGACATACCATGCTAACATCTTTTCAGTCACTGACGCCACTTTCTTAAACATAATATAGAGTGTAAAAAAGCTATTCGCTTACTGCCATACACAGAAACGTTATTTGAATAATAAAACATTCACAAAGAAAATTAAAATTACGACTACATAATACAGTATTTATGATACCTATTTACAATAAACGTATTATATATATATATATATATATATATATATATATATATACATGTACATAGTGAAACAGTTGAGCTCATCTTATTATACTTAGGTACTTCCCTAGATATAGCAAAGAACTCTGACTATGCTTGTGTGTGAACTGTGATCAACGTATATCACCTTTACTACTATTTATTATTGTGTTGACCTTTTATCCTTATCAGTCATGAGCTCCAACGATAAATATGTTTACATGATGGTAACCAATCAGGTTGTATTCAATAAACTTGGTGGTAGTCTTACATTGAACAACAAAATGCAGAAATACGTGCGCTTATTTTACTCCTGGCTCGGGTAACTCGAAGGGCTAATAATGTGGCGAATGACGTGGCTAGTGGCTGGAGTAAAATTTAACCATACTAATATTTATAATTTATAATGTTTCGTGAAGCTTACACTTCATTTCCTAACATTTTCATGTCTCTTCGGAAATGCTTTGTTGATCTAGACTACTTAGTACTTGCAAACAAAAAGCACAAAAAATGTTTGCCGATATAGAACGTCTCTGTTTGATTTTGTCGGTTGGGATCGGGTTTCGTTGACGTGAAAACGTGTTGGCATTGGATGTAATTCCCCCGTTACATTACGTTTCTTCTACATTATCGTGTGACATAGAAAATCAAACAGCGCGTAGAGCCCTACCTAACCAGAGTAACCAGTACCTCTATCAAGAACAAATCTGACAGTCGCCGTGTTAGCATATTCGAGTTATATTGCGCGTCAATGCCAGCTAGACTGCGAACTGTTGTAGTGTCACCGCGCAGTGTACCTCGGATACGCTAACGTTACGATACGTTTGCGATTGTCACTTTTATTCGTGATCAAGGCACAGGTTGACAATCTAAAACTGTCTGTGAAAACGACGGACAGAGGCCATAACTAGAAGAAGAATAATCGCTAGAAAATTCCACCTGGGTGTAATATTCACATAATTATGGAAATGACATTTCCGACTGAAAAGTTATGTGGCTACTTCATTCGATTTTGATGTTTTGGTTTTAGGATGTTGACTTGACGGGGACAACTTGACACAGTCTAAAAATTTTATAGCGTTTTTGCCAGTTACACCATCGTTATCATGATCAATCTCCGACATGAGATTCTGCCCCACCAGTTGGTCAGCCGGTGGACTCGATGGGAATATGCGATTTTAACATAACTCAGTGAGTGACTCACTTTATATTGCAATTTACAAACAAACATAGCAAACACTTCGAGGAGTTCCCCGTTGCATACCTAAAGTATTCATTTCTGGTATAAAATGGAAGAACTCAAGATGAGACTTCAGATACTTTAGAATTTTGCGTCTATTAAAGTCTCGGAGAAACTGAAGATGAAGGCTGTATTTTTTGTTTTTGCTGTAGTTTTGGCGCTGGTGGCATTCTCTTCTGCTGAAGTTTATGAAGGTATTTTTATATAACTTTTTGGGAAGGCGACCATCAGCTGTGTTACACGCTGTTTAATAAGAAGAGCAGGTTCGATTCCCGCTTTGGTATAAGTAGGTACTCGTATATTCGTTACGTTCAAGTGTTTACTTTGTGTCTAGAATCTTATTATTACATGAACGCTTGTTAGGGTATTTTGTTTACCCATATCTGGTATTTATAGATTATTTTATAATTATTTTACTGATAGTCTGAGTTATTGTGTCTGACCTACCCACATACTCTATTTGTACAATGATACCTGTACTTACATTAGGTAGATCTTTCTCCTATAGTTACTTTAATATTGCTGTACCTACCTACTTTAAGTTAAGTTATACAAGTTTGTGGGTTTTTAGTGACCACAGAAAAGAGGGGACTCTTTTAACACAGGTTAGATCAACTTAAAAGAAGAGATCCCAACCCTATTAGCTAAAAAACTTGTATTTAAACAATAAAAACTATTTGGATTTTTGAAAACTATTTTGATACTCTAGAAATGTATTGTTGTAAAGAACGTGTGATACTTTGAGATACTTTTGAGTTATTTTACCGTATTTCACACTGTAAATTCGTCTTGACCATAATAATTCTAACTTCATGCACAAACCGGTTACGTGCATCCATATCAATCGATATCTTTTTATAAATTAAGCAACTTACTTTAAGCTTTTTTATGAAAATAATGAACGTACCAACCTGCCTATAACCAAAGCCTTGCTTCACAGACAACGTCCTCTGAGGACGTGTCCTGTAAAGAACCGCACAAGCACCACTGTTTGCCAGCAGAAATAGGTCCCGGTGACGTACTTCCCCGGAAGGGCTCTTTCACGAAAAGCCTTACTGTTGTTACTACTATTGTTTTCAATATTCCAGAGAACCTCGAAGCTGGACCGATCCTTCAGCGTTTCCGGCGAGAGACATGTGGAAACAAGCAGGAATCCCTGGCTTGTGACAGGTGGTGCCGCTCTATCGGCTTGCATGGAGGCGCCTGCTTGAAAAACAAATGCGACTGCGATAGATTCTAACACTGTCATCTTAAGCTTTGTTAAAGTAGCCCTTCAACTTTCATCTGGTTACTCTCATAGTTTATTTCAACAACTAATCAGTCAATACTTAGAAATAGAAAAAGATCACTTTTTCGATCACATATTATACTTTGATCATCATTTACAGTACATTCAGTTTCTGCTCTGTGGTTTTACGTTGGAACTACGTGATGGCTTTGTTTCTATAGATTTAGGTTTAGGCTATTTTTTATTTTAGTCCATAGACAAAAATATAAAAATGTGTACTTATCCACAAAAAATACCTACTTTACAATAAGTTCATTGAGTCTTAAATCTTAGTGCCAAAACCTCTTTCACATAGCGTTATGTAGATAAATTACTTACACGTCAGTGACATCATTGTGCCTGTGAAATAACTAGCATCGTAAGTAAATAGAGCATAAAATCCTCTGCCTGTGCCTAATCCAAAATTTCAAATGAAATAAGCGACCCGTGAACCAGAGCCGAAAACAATATTTCAGCGTTAGCTTTTTAAACTATACCTAGACAGGTATCTACTATTCTCGATTCGCAACAATATAAAACAGGGAATACGAGTAGGTGCCTGATTTGTAATTTGAATTTCGAACTACTATTTTTTTATTTACAAAGGTATATAAAGTGAACGAACAAGTAAATGTTATGATTTTCCAAACATGTTTTGGTAGCTATTTTTTACTTACTATATTAATCAGAAAACTTCAAAACATTTTGCAACTCCATTTATCTACAT
Organism: Eulithis testata; assembly: GCA_947507515.1. Classification (NCBI taxonomy): domain Eukaryota; kingdom Metazoa; phylum Arthropoda; class Insecta; order Lepidoptera; family Geometridae; genus Eulithis; species Eulithis testata. The sequence continues at coordinate 5,322,804 of OX382199.1, read as the reverse complement.
TTTGTTAATTTTCATTTCTGTCAGTGCCTACTATTTTTATTTACATCGAACTTTAATTGGCATAGTACGTGAGATATAACGAAATAACCAGCGATTTTCAGCCAGCGATGATATTCACTTGGGTACACTTCGTCGCATATTATCTCTAAGTCCACACCGACAGACGACACGAATACGACGTGTTTGTCAAATAAACTCAGTTCATTTGGAATCAAATAAAAAATTATGTCTCAATATTTTTTTTTTTGCATCTTTCCTAGTATCTATATCACTGGCTGATTCGAACTCTAGCGATTTTGGTAGAGATTTTGTCAAGTTTTGTCAGTTTTTTTTATACCTACTTTAAGTAAATATGTAGCTACTACATAGTTAATTTTACAATGTTTTTCAACAAGAATCCGTTTATCGTTCTTTATTCGTTCAAACTGGTAGTAAAACTTTTACCGATTCCGTGCGCATTAGGTACTTGCTTACAACTGAGTAAAAGAGTGCATTCCGCAACAAAATTAATACCGCGTGCCCATGCCGCTGCCGGCATGAATGCCGCGGACTTATTGCCACAGCAACATCGCCTTTATTGTCACTAAGGAGCTAGGGCATGAACTTGGCGATATTGCTGTAGCAATAAGTCCGGAATTAATCGCGGCATTAATGCCGGCAGCGGCATGGGCATAGTGTGAACGCGGTAAAGAATAAAGGCGATGTTGCCCTGGCAATAAGTCCGGAATTAATCGCGGCATTCATGCCAGCAGCGGCATGGGCATAGTGTGCACTGCACGCGGTTTATGGAACTAAGGAACAAAAATGCTTCTGCTTCGTAAAACTTAAAACCTCAGTCAATACTGCAAACAGTAAAATAAATGTTATCTAGGCTCTATCTACCTACTAATTTATGGCCGAATGTAATATTTAGTATATTACATTCGGCCATAAATTTTTCAGTATTTGGACAATCTATAACGAAACTAGTTCTTGGTTCAAATACAGGCAACTGATCGTTACTAAGTATATTAAAAAATAACTTTGGGTTAGTCTTTGTAAAAAAACAGTATTCAATGTAGAAATATAAAATACTGCTTCTGGCATTTTGATAACTTTTGTGTTGTATGCGAAATGCGTCAGGTAGGCGAGCCCTCGCCAATATCGCCAGAAAATGCCATATGCTCCGGTATGGCATTTTCAGGGTACCCGCGATATTAAAGGCATGAAAGCGTGTAAAGGTAAACTATAGCATACCGACCACACGACCGACGTGGTGGACTAAATAGGTTGTATACCTACCTAAACGTCACTGCACGCGGTTGAAAACCCTCAAAAAAGTTACCTACATTAATCAAACAAAACACTATCTGCATTTTTAAATAATAAGGCGAGGTTTTTTGTTTCAAAAAACACAAGGTCTTTGAAAGTTTTTTTTTTGAGAGTTTTGAAAAAAAAACCAAATTATAGTTTTTGAAATTCGGATTCGTGTTCTTTTTTCAAAGGACAGGTCTTTCTTTAGATGTTACTCAATTGGAATATTTTGAAAAAAAAAAAACAAAGTTTTAGGTAAGTATGATTGTTTTGTTTTTTGGATAGCAAGTCCACGACAAGCACTATCAAATTAATATTTTCAAATAGGTATAATTGCGATCGTAATTTGGCTGTATATAATAGGTTTGATTTAGATGGAGCTCTATGTAATATTGGACTCTTAGATACCTAAGAATGAAACCTCTTTGTTTTAGTGCCCAGTTTAATTTTCATAGGCAAGAAATTCTATATGTAAAATATCCAAAGAGGTACCAAGAAACGTTATAGCAGGTCATTGACAGACAAAATATATGACACGGGTTCATAATAATTCGATAGCGTGAGAAACTAGTGCTAACGCATCCGGATAATTAATCGCCGGTACTTTCTCGTAATTTACAAATCGTCGTAAAAGAAGCTAATTTAACGATTGGCATCAAATTACCTACGAACCAACCAAAAAAATACCAGTTTTAGTATACCCACATTACCCACACACGAGTCCAAAGATATAAGACCATTATAAGACAAATTGTAAACTACATAGACAGTAATAATTATTTACAAACCAAATAAAGTCACTTTCATGATACATGACAGAGTATCAAATAACACTTCGGACCCACCATACTCTTGGCCATACGCCTGGGGGTAGGGTGGGACGAAACCATAGCACTATAGAGATCTGACCTAAGGAGTTCCACGTATCTATGAACGTATTTAGTTTAATTACTTACTAGGCGCTGCCCGCGACTTTGTTCACGTCCCGTTGGATCCCGTTAATTTTTCGGGATAAATTGTAGCCTATGTGTTAATCCAGGTCGCGGACAATATATATTCCAAGTTTCATCCAAATCGGATCAGTCGTTTTTACGTGAAAGAGAAACATCTATACATACAAACTTTTATAATATTAGTAGGATTTTATTTATTTTATTAATAAACAAAATAAAGTCACCTTCATGAGATACGAAAGAGTATCACATAAAACTATCTCTAAAATAGCTCAAATATTCAAAATAGTTTAACGAAATATTAAAATAGCAACACACGGGCACCTTCATAGTGAAAAGGTTATGAGAGTTTAAATGAAAAAAGAATATTTTCATAATTCAAGCAGCGCAGGTGCTCTGAGGGAATCTAAAAGGGTAAAAAGTCACCCCCAACCGTTACCTCATCAAGTTTCTCATGAAATTTAGCTTTTCATGAAGCTGTAAATTATAGCTAGAGTGCTTGAACACATATCTACGTGTAAACGAATTGTATATATCTGTCAAAGGGTTTACAAAATTGGTTATTATTGGAGTTCGTAAAAATAGCTCTTAGAAATTCAGTAACAAATTCAATTGGTTATACTTTAAGAGTTCGTAAAAATAACTCTTCGAAATTCAGTTACAAACTCTATTGCAGTACGAAAGTCAACAGAACATATTAGAACAGAACTTATACAGAACATAACATACGGACGTAATAGTACCTAACTGTACCTTACATACTTTATAGCAAAGACGACATCATAAAAATAGCCAGGCATAGCTAAACCCAGACTATCCCCCATATTATGCTCCCGGACAAAAAGACCACTCCTAAAAACTTCGGAAGGAATATTATGAACAAGTTGTATTATGAAGGCCAACAGGGTGTGCGCAAAATAGAATTAGCCGTCCTATGCATTTATGCCAAAATAGATATTGCATTTTTTATGGTATAATCGATTTAATACTCACCTACATAGTTCGTTAAAGTCTAAAATCATCTTGCTTATTATATTGAGATAAAATAGAGTCTTTGTAATCAATTTAACAGACAGAGTAGAAGGAAGAAAATAGATACTTATAATTATGTTAATTTTCTATGGCACAGAGTCGAGGATTATAAAAAAATCGCACCTGCCTAGATTTTGCTTCGTTTACACTGCTTTTAAAAAAAACTTCAGATTATGTTTCATTTGCACAGCTTTCAACTAAAAACTTCTGGCCAAGCATCCGATATCCTGAACTCTAGACCAATATTTGCCTTCCCGCGAATGCACTAGTTCACAAGTGCAGGCAGTTGGTTCATGAGTTGCTGCAACTTGGACAGTTTTCAATTACTCGGAACTTAGTTATGCCCGGCTTAAATGCACCGCATGTCAAGTCTGTCGGCGGGTATACTAGAAGTTTCATAATCTTTGTTCCTGTTCCATTATAAGCTGCAATTTACCCTTTTATTCATAAACTTATGTACCTAAGCTGGGAATAGTTACACCGTGTTTTGTCTTTTCCAACAAACTAATTCTTTGATCGAAAGAGACAAAACACGGCGTACCTAGGGTTAGTTACGCCGTGTTTTGTCTCTTTCGATCAAAGAATTAGTAAGCTTACATAGAGTTTATTAATAACAGAAATAGTGTCTACTGGCTTACAACTCTGTCGTGCCATGACACGAGTAGTTTATTTTTTTTTTAAACTTGGAGCATCGTCGAATGACAATTTGCTGAAGTTTCGTGTTGTTTCTACTATTTTATACAAATGTACACACAAAATATTTTGATTACTTTGTATGCCAGAAAATGTTGTTCCAAATATTCAATTTGTAAAAACATGAAAAACTAGGGTTTAAAACAAAGTTTTGTTTGGAAATGAGCGAAACATATTGATTAAAAATCGTATTTAATTCGTATAAAAATAAGCAATAACAACTAAACAATGGTTTAATGCTACTTATTGAATAAGTACCCTAGTAAAATGGTTGAGCAAATCACAGTTCTGACACTCTCATTGGTAACATAGCAAACGATAGACCGAACTTACATTATTATTAAAGTCAGTGAAATAATGCCCAATTACAATCCCAAAACAAAAAATATATTTAGTTTGCTTTACATTCTAAATATCAATTTTCTAGATAACTCTGTCATATTTCTTCCAAACACGCGCAGACCTTTTCATTCTCAAAATAAAATACAAACATACAATATGTACAAATTAAACCTAAAACTTATCTGTACTATGCTAAGAGTCTAATTTAGATTGACTAGTATTTCTTGATGATTCTATTGATTCAGCTGCTCTTCTCACGTTGTCACTTATTGGTGGTGCAGCTGAAAGAGAAAAAAGTTTTTAGAGTTTGACGTGACTGGGAAAAGTTAAGTGGCAGCTATTTGTAGAGTTCAAAAGACGCTGTTCAAGAAAAAGTTTGAGGCAGCAACAAGGACACCATTTAAGCCAGACATGTACTATTACTTGTCCTGTGGCCGGACGTTGTTTGAACCATTGACAGAGAGGAAGTGATTTTAGAGAGAGGTGTCCGGTGTTGGCGGAAACTCGCAATAGAAGTTGTCCGTTGACCTCACTAGCGCAGGGTCAGTGAATGTGTAATTTTGATTGTCAGAAAGAGATCACTTCCGCGGTCGCGAAGGCTACTCAAAAAATATTTTAGTTGACATACCGTCGCTATGCTATATTTCTGTTGATTCACAACTATTTCGAAGGTATGACTCTATATTTTTGAAGTTATACTTTTAATGCGACTTCCAACAACGTTACGTTACGCGGTTGACAGTCTAATACGCTAATACGCTACAAATGCTACAATCAAATATAGATGGCAGTGTTCAGCAATTTAGCATTTGACCGCCCGTGTTTTTTAAGTTATACGAGGTCCATTCCAACTGACAGCGGGGGAAATAGAAAGAGACTATAATACGCTACAATCAAAATATAATAGATAGCAGTGTTCATGCATATTTTTACTTTTTAGTTTGAAGTGAAAATTTAGTTCTGCATATTGGTTAAGTAAGTACATAAAAATAAATACTAAATTAATTTCACATTAAATACAGAGGGAGAGTGAATGCGTGGCACTCGAAGTATAACTTCTCCCGCGCGTAGGGACTGCACGCACAAGTTTTTTTTTTTGCTCCTAAGTAGACTTAGTATTTACGTAGAGTCCAGATGGCTACGGACATTCTCTACAGTTATATTGCTTGTTTAAGTTCAATTTATTTATAGTAAAATCCCCATGCAATGCATATAATCACCATGTATATAACCACGAATATTTCTTCGAAGGATCATACAAAAAAGCACTAGAAACCAGGCCAATAGTTTCTTGCCTGTTCATCTAGGCTCTAGCTTAGAGGAACTGAAACCTAGAATCATCTATTTTATAAGACGATCCTTGTGATTTTAGTGGATATTTTTTTTACTTTGACTTTGACATGCAATACGCCTCTACGGTTTTTAACCCCGTGCTTGTCTAAAGACAAAAAATTGCCTGACCTACTTCTTGTAATACTTACGTAATTACATTATTTCCTAGCTTTAGGAGTCCATTGTAAAGTTTTACACAAAACGTATTCCTCTTTATTGTGCAGCGTAAACTTCTAATTAAGTAAGTTAGTAATTTTAATTTCACTTACCGAACTTTCTTAGAAGAATCTTTTCTATTCCATGTAATGGAGACTCAAAGGTCAAACATAGAATAATGGCAAGGAAGAACGTGAGCAGTAGGTGGGACATTGCTGTTGCCGTCTGTAAAGAAAATAATTTTTGACACACCTAAAAACAACGTGGACACTGACAGTAGGGTTGGTCCACAAGCTGAAAGTCGCTCAGCGAGCTATGGAGAGAGCTATGCTCGGAATCTCTCTGAAGGATAGAATCCGGAACGAGGTTATCCGACAGAGAACCAAGGTGGTCGACATAGCTCAGAGGATTAGTAAGCTGAAGTGGCAGTGGGCCGGCCATGTTTGCCGCAGAACCGACAATCGTTGGAGCAAACTAACACTCGAGTGGAGACCGCGTTTAGGCAAGCGTAGTGTAGGACGCCCTCCGGCTAGGTGGGCTATATCGGTCCAGCAGTGGACCGATATAGGTTGATGATGATGATGATGAAAAACAAAATCCAGTCCCATAGAACTAGTAGGTATATTATCACGAGGAAAAGCTAAAAGTGTTTGACTTCATGTCATTCTAGTTTTGAGACACCCTGCAGATCTGAGTTTTTGAAATTATCATTTTCCGTTGCTTTTTTTATACATCACTTTGAATTTCTGAGATCATTATAATGCCTGGACGTACGCTACGAATGAAATTTTAATATTAAGTAAGTCAAAGTTTTCTTTCCATTTCCTTCGAGACTTAATCACAAAATTTCGTTAAAGTTTTCAGGAAATTGAACAATCTTTTTATCAAGAACAAAACTGAACTGTGGAAGCAGACGACGTTCTGTAAAATTGGATCTATTATAAATATGTAAGTTCCAACAATATCGAAGAAAAATGTGAAACTATGTTCTACCGTTGTTTGTACAAATATTATTCTAGGTATTTTTAACTCGCGACCAAAAAACGGAAGGAGTGCAGCGTTGTGTGTTTTTTGTTTGTCTGTGCCCTCGTAGCTCTGAAAGTAGGACTACGATAACAGTAAAACGTACCACAGTAAACAATGTGATGTGCACTGGATGCCTCAGTTGTCCCACGTAGTACAACTCAACGATTCCATTTACTAAATATGCGCAGAACGTCAATCTTGACACAGGCACTAAGAATTTCCAAGTCAACAGTTTGCCTAGGAAGCCTGGAACCAATCACTATGATTATATATACAATTATAAATTTATGTTGCAATAAAGCAAGAGGAGAGCAAAGTATTATAAACAAGCATAGATAATCGTTTATATAATATTAGGCTGCTGAATTTTCCATTACTTTTTCTTATTTAAAAATACTGTCACAATCATTTTTTGAATCAAAACCCAAAAAAAAACATGTTACAAATATTATGGTGTTGAAATATTCGATTTACCAGAACATTAGTTTATTTACCAAATAAAACTTTATTTTTGTCTTACTAAAAGTATATTGCCATAGCAAAAATTATACAGCTGACTTCAACAAAAAAAATATATTTTGTAACACTTTTTTCATACGGTTCATATGGATACGACGTCGTTTGCACTATAACACATTACTTTTACACAAAACGCTCAGTTTTAAAGGTAAATAGTCATTGGTTTTTAGTTGCATTAGGGTAGTAAAAATATATTACCTCCGTTTCCTGTAGCACAAGCTATAATCAACCAGCCATTGCATATCCCCCAGGCCACTTTATGCAGTGATATGTAGACAGCTGCCTCAATATTATTGTACTGGTACCAATCCTGATAGAATACAGACACTGAGAACGTGACCACTGTACCCAAAATAATACTGATAATCCAACATGTGGTTTTTATAAGTCTTGATATTTCGTAACTGTAAAAGAAAAATCATTAGGTAAAATGTACTTGAAGCGGAAATGGGTGGGAGAGGTGGTTAAGAAAAATTAAGGAAGATGAACCACATCAATTACGACATAGTGACCATGACCAAGGGATGTTCGTTCAATGACTAAGAGTCAGATCTAGACACTAGAGAGTAGACAGCCATAACAAAGAGGAAGCCTATACCCAGCATAGAGGCAGAATAAAGAGGAAATATACCAATATTCAATTATTACTAATGTTATTTAATTCTCGACATTAGAACCAACTGGTCTCATATCCGATTTTCGCAAAATCCACTTATTGATACCTACCTAGATCAATAATTTATATTGAATCTGAATCACAACAAGATAAAAACAACAATATTGTGTTGAAATTGTATTTTCCACATTCTGTATCTGCATAGTCCTTGTAAAATGTCAACTTCCCAATAGCTTTTACATTTCCGTAGAGATCTATCTCCATAGTATCATCGCCTTACAAACCGAACATAGCAAGACGACAGTAACAGTATTTTCTAGTCAATACTCGTGTTACGGAACTAGAGAATGTACTTACTCTTGTGTTTGAATCCGATGCAATATGTATCCTGTTAGCAAGCCCATAAAGTAGATTATCATTTTCATGTGAGTTTTTATGTACGCTTCTTTAAAGTAAAAGTTGCTTGCGATGTCTGTAAACTCTCTAAAACAAATTGGGAATTAGTCAATAACTTATCGCCCCGTTTTATTACTATTTCTTTTTTTTTTTTAATTTGTTTCATAATGTTTTGGTCAGAATTTATCAAAACTTACTTGGCATAAAACAAGAATGTAGGATCTAGTTTGTCCTTATAAGTAATTACAGCAGGAACGATTATAGATATAACGATAGCTAGAGACAGTAGAGTCGGTCCAACTCTTCTCCATCGCCAAAGACTGAATATGAAAATAGGCGCTATGAAGAACAGTTGTGTGTCCACTGACAGATACCAAGACTGGAACATACACTGAAAAAAAAAACACTGTAAGGCTTCAAACGTATTGCAGTTGGAAACGCAGAACGCCAAAGAAAATAACGCATTGGATGCTTGAAAATTACTACGACGCTTACACAATACCGACAACATCGTCACATGCCTTTTGGTTGCACAAAAATCGTTGTCGTTGACGACACAATGAGTACTAAAAGCTTGAAGTTCCTGTGATTAGTATCGTGTGTAAAAACGCCTGTTCTTGTCAACTAGTGCATGCGATTGTATAACAAACTACTACCAGTGTTTCGAAAACGCGCGTTTCAACCACATCACAGTTTGGTTAGGAATCTAATTTTAAAACAGCTTTTCTTCTATTTCCATGTCTTTAAGTATAATACTGTGACTCACCAGTTGATCTGTGTGTACGTAATTATTGATGTACAAGATGTTGGTCCACCAAGACGCCATACATCTTTCCTTCTCCAACAAAAGACGATCGTCCCATAAAGGACCCTCTCCGATTTTAGGGAACCACGTCATGTAAAACAGTATTACTACTAAATATGCCGGCGTTACCCTGAAAATAAAAACTGTTTTGAAAAATCACAAATTTTTGTAGAGGCTATAGGTGAGTAAAAAAGAATCAAACACATGATATTTATTCATTCTGATATTTCTTGCATGAATTACTATCAAAGAACATGGAGGCATTAAATATGCTAACATTATAAAAAAGAACGAAACAATACCTAATAATTACTCCAAACTTTTTGCCAAGAACGTAAAATCCGAGATATTATCGTACCTGATGTACCGAAAGATAAGAATCGGTAGCACATTTAATCTTCCGCTCCGCTTGTCGAGTTCAATGAGCAACAGCCGGCTGAATAGAAAAGCGCTGAGCATCAAGAAGGTGTCCACAAGCAGTGCATTGTTGAGCATAAACCCGTTGGCTGGGTTTCTTACTAGCTGAAATGATAAATAAATAATTTTTCACGGATAGGTATATCACACAAAGCCTTCTAGTCCCAAACTAAACAAAGCTTGTATTATGGGAATTAGATTGCTGATATAATACCTATATACATTTTTTTTATAAATACATACTTATAATACATAGAACAAAAATATACCCAGACATAAAACAAACATTTTTGTTTGCCACATACAAGTGTTTGTTCATAGTGGGAATCGAACCCACGACCCACAGCACGGAAGGTAGAGCTACTACCGACTGAGCCATGACGCCTGTCATCAAAATAAATAATGAACTAACTTAACAAGTTTCATGACACTAGTTAATAAGGAGCCATAGCCAAATAAACTGTTTATATAAAATCAAAACTACATGATATTATTTATTTTCAATAGGTGGTTTAGATTCTATTATCATTTAATCCTTCTTAACAATCAGTTTACTAATGGCAATAGTAAACTTAAGCGAAGTAAGACTAGACTTAGGCTTCCTTGGTCATCAGACTGGCTCTACCTAACCCGTCGTTCTGAGTATAGCTATAATAAACGATTGAACTTACCCGATCCCATGCTTCAGCGTCCATTACTGGTCCACTAGCTATGAACAAGCAGGCATGCCCCGCCAAAATGAAAAACATAGCAAGAGATTTGATCCCAGTCACGCACTCCAACCCTAAGCTAGTGTGTTGTTTAGTAGAAAGAATTTTCTTCATGTTGTTCATAACAGAGAAGGCTTTGATGAGGTCGTGGGCAACGGATGCTTTGTTCTTGCAGTAGTAGATGGTGTAGATCTCGAAAATGGTGCTGAAGAGTAAGATGGCGGCAAATAGAAGCATCAATGCTCTGGAAATAAAAGATGCGTATTTATTTAAGTAAAATATTTTTCCAGAAAATCGGTTTGCAAAAGTATTTTGTTGAATTTCATATTTCAAAATTATATTCCAAATCGCCGTAAATTATACAAACTAAAATACACAAGTTAAATATATTTTAATATCATTGAAACCAATTTATCTAATTTTACATCTCTCATATTCGGTAAGTAGGTCCTTATTACCCCCAAATGAGGCTGACCAATTAGCGCTCTAGGGTAATAATGTAGCTAGAAAAGCCCTGGGACGGTAAGTAATTAAAAAAAACACTTCATTCTTTCAAAAAGTTCGCGTAAATCTAACCATCATACTGGCAATAGACATCATGCATTCAGCCCAATGACAAAAGAGGTCGCTTCGCTATTCAGCCTTGTCTTCGTATGAGTATAATAGTCATCAATTTTAAATATCGAACGGCCAAACTCAATTTCGTTATTGAAAAAAAAATTAAAAAAAAAAGATGTAAAAAGGCGGGAATAGAAAACTTTTACTTTAAATATTGTTTGTTTTTGGGATTTTTTTATAATTACGTGCTAATTTGGAAAAAAACATGAGTTCTGCAAGTGATGAAGATATAAGCTGCACTCCCGATTCAATGAAAATGGAAGCTGAAGCAGCAATTAACAATATTTTATTCTTGTAATACCGGTTTTTTTCTACTTACCTCACAATCGAGATGTAAAGCAGAGTAGTTAGCTCGGGTGTAAGCATCAATTGCACCCTCGAACTATAGGCGCCCCCGATGCCTTACAGCCCTACTGATCTACTATTTGTTCAGAATTATCGGACACACAACGTTAATGTGTAATTATTAGGTACCTACACGTACAAAATCTCCCACGCTAATTTACAATTACGTATTTTAGGTTGCCGGCCGCGATTGTTTATGCTATCGATAAGATAAAACTAGTTACTTACAGAAAAGACACATCCAGTGTAGTAACAGCCAGTGGCTCCCTCTTGTAGCAGTCGCTGTCGGTGACCTCTACTCCTGTGCTGTTCCCCACAGTGTAAGAGAGCACGGCGTTCACAAAACTGGAAACAGCATTGGCATCGCAAGCGCTAGGAACGCACACTGCCCATCGCAAGGTCTCACCACGGCCAGTTCGAACCTGAAAATAACAGATAAAATGTAACAATTGCATCAAAATGTACAAGGTGATCAGGCCTAGTCAGATATTTTATTGTAAAGCGTATAAGTATTCAACATGTAAGCTGTCATACAATAGTTTAACTCGTATCATGACAACGGTATAAAAGTTTTTAAATCAACCACACACAGCTACAAAATGCCAATAAATCAAAACAAAGTAAATAAATCAAAGTTCGCATTTTGAGAAGGGTTTGGTTGGCGCTTGAATTATTTATTTCTTTATGAATTTATCTTTAGCCTATGCTTAGAAAAATCATTTCCATTTTGATAACAGATCATTATTTTTACATTGTTATATGCACTAAATGACTCTAAAATATCAAATATTTAAATCATTTACTAGTTCGGAGTGATAAACATTTTGTTTCATATTTGTATTTTATTGGAAGTCTTTTGCCCAGCAGTGGGACAAGTGAGGTTAACAAACAAAATTGTATTAGCATTTGTGAGAGTAACCCTAGATTCTATTTACCTTTTTTTTCTCCGGACGCTGTTTCCATTTGATTGTAGCAAGACAATACTGTCCCGTGATGGAGATACCATTGTCTCCTGGATCTTGAATGCCGACGCATTCGTCGAAGTTGCCGAGATGGTAGGACGATCCAAAGAGGAGGCCTTGTGGAGATTTGGCTGAAGCATCAAACACTGGAACAAGTAATAATATTGATAAGATGCAGTTTTTGGGACCTACTATGTGGTGGGCCTTAGTGGTGGGCACATAGAAGTTCACACATTTATTGCCTAAAGCTAGCTTCCTACAGAAGCATTTTGTGCAAAGACATAACAGTACATTACATACCCCTTGAGAAAATCTACGAATGCTTAATAAATATAGTGGTGATGATGAAAATACATTTGCTAACGGCTCGCTAAAAAGTTGTACAATTCCACATTTAAATATGAAACGGTTACGGAACAAAGTAGGTCCATCAATCTCCCTTTGTTCTAAAACAAAGGTTCTAGAAATGCGGAAACCGCGAATCCTTGCGCTCGTCCTCTCGTCTAATAGTTTTCCGGTACCATTGAAAATGCCAATTTCAGATCCCTATCAGAGACCTAAAACTAGATTCAATTATTATTATTGTGGAATATAATAGTATTAATTTAATAAATTCACTTATATAGACTGCGTAAAAAACTCTACATAAAAAAAAGTAGGTACAAGATAAAAAATGTAGGTATAGTACTACATAAGTACGATTTTTTAAAGATTGGTTTTTGTAATGTAAAAAGCAAGGTAACTATTAAAATCTAACTTGTCTATTCAACTTAAAAAAACTATTTTGTGTTTTACTTGTATCATTAACCATTATTATAATTCTAAACATTAATAAAATAATGCTAATCTGGTATTTTTCCTGTACGCAGGTGACGCAAGTAAAAAATAAGATACCTACAAAGTAGGTACTATGAACTTAAAATAGCCTTTGGTAAAAACAACACCGGTTTAGTTTTTTTATAATTTTTATTTATAGAGACTAAACTTTTCCATAGGTTACTCTTAAAAAATATGTATATAAAAATAAGATGACGATGAAGATATTAACAAACAAAAACCTTCCAAGGGGAAGAACTTCGCTATAGAATAGAAAACTTCAAAAATGTATGATCATGTGACTGGATGGGTCACGTGACTTATTAATCAGTTATTTACGTAGGTACTTGTTATTCTTATTTCAACTAGACTTCGAATTTTGGAACTCCTATGTCACGGTGTGTTGATCCGCGTAGCAACGGTCCCACTTGTTTTTATTGGTTTTCATTAAAATAATGAACGTGCTTGATATTTACTCATTATTTTTTTAGCTATGTAGTGAATAGACCATATTATTACGTCAGTATGAATAGCATGTAAAACACAATAATGTGCACTGTGCAGTCTAAATGAATGCAAAGGTGTAAGGGTGCTTTTCCACCACAGCTAGGCTAAGCTATATAGCTAAGAATGTGTTGGATATCCACCAATTATTAGGAATCGTTTATTTTCATAGCTTAGTTTCGCTTAGCACTTGTGGAAATGGGTTCGATCTATTTTTTTACAGAAATGCGTCCTAAGGATGTGTGCAACGGATGCGTGCTATGTGTTAATTATATTCTTAGTCGCACAGCTAACTCGCACGGCTTCATACCACATAGTTACCCGCTTAGTTTTAGTGAAAACGGTCACATGCAGGCCTAGGATGCGCACTGGAGATATTTGTCATGTCGTTCGGTCAAAATGTGAGCATTTTGAACCAGTTTTTGAACTTTTGCATTATCTGTTGTAATGTTGTCGACAAAACGCGCTTTGTTATTGTACACTCTTGACACTTCTTAGTCGTCGTACCTCTCTGAGGATGAGATAGTAGTCATGCAGAAAAATGTCAAAGGCTGAAGATTCAAAGGCGCGGTTTCTGAACAACATTAGATAATGCAATAGTTCAGAAACTGGTGCACAATGCTTACATTTTGACAGAACGACATGACAAATATCTAGCGTGCGCATCCTAGGCCCGATGGTTGCAGCTTAGCTTTGACCTCGCTCACCGCTTAGAAATCACTGGAAAAGCAGCCTAATATACGAATAGTTAAGGACATTATCCGTAGCTCACCTAAGATAACACAACGGGTCACACGCCTAAGTAAATAGCTATACGTAGACAGTAAATAGAATACGTAACAAGATTAATACCTTCATGATAAATGATTAGTGATTCGATGCCTCCTTTGTTTACCTGACCGAACTCATAGTTGGCATAGCTGTCACGACTAAGGAAACAATTTGTTCTTATCTAGCAGGCGTAAGTAATGCAAAGAATGTATTAGGTATTGTACAATTTTAACTTTTGTGTAAGTAACAGTATTTCTGCGACCTCAAACAATCAGACAGTCAAATACAAAGCAGTTTTTACTGTTTCTCTACAAAGACACGGTGAACAGTCTTTGACGAAGGTGCCGCTGGACTGAAAATGGCATCATAAAGTATGAATTAGTCTGAATCAAGACACAACCAGACAAGAGACGAAAAATCTACGATTGAGCCACACTTGAGTATATTTTTGAGCAGGTAACCGCACATAGCCTTTACCTTTCCTGAGCATACGAGCTCTTACGCTATCACAAAGATTTATCCTCAACTTTCTTTCGCTCGCGACTTCGTTCCGTCTGTTGATTTTTCGGGATAAAAAGTAGTCTACTAAAAGATGACAACAGATTTAGCAGCCTTTATCCAGGGAGCTTTAGAAGAATATGAATATAGCCCCTAAACTTTCACATTTAATAATAATAAACCGTAGGCTGGTTTACTTAGGTACCTTAGGTAACATCATGATTATTTATATGAACCAAGCTTAGCGATAATGTATGAAAATGACAACGACACGACACGACACGACAGGATGTCCGCCTGCTCCAGGATAACTCCCCCTTTGGATAACTGCGTGTAGATTAAAGATACGCGTGTTGAGCGGATTCTACGAATTTGTGATCATTTAAATCACGTTTCGGGTGGAAACTACTATTTGGCGGTTTCTGGAATCATTTATTATGAAGCACTTAAACCAGTTCCATTTGAATCGTTAAACTATTTAGTTATGTGTTCTGCTTAATTTGTGCAATTTGTGTAGGTGTCATCAATGTTTGTACCTTTTCAACTGCGATAAAATGAATGTGTTGGAGCTGTTATATTTTAAAAATAAGTTCAAAAATGTTTGAGCCAGCCTAAACTCAAGTTATAATAAGTCTAAATTCAATAAGGACATTAACAAAATACACTTTTTACGCACTTTTGAAACTATCAATACCTTTTTTAATCTTCTGTCCGTAATGTCTTTACCTGCGTGGACTTTGTTTTCAAGTAAGACAAATATATTGTGTTATCTCTCGTCTATAGAAGAACAAACTGCATTCGTATCCCCATCGATTTATTCAATGGTAAAGCTGTGAAACCATAAGTAAAGATAGAGATAAGTACTTTGACATTTATTTTTAGTATAATGGCAACCCCATAATAATAAAGAAGTTACACTATTATCCGGTTTGATAGCTATTTCCAAGGTCAGCCGCACCCATGGCAAGATACCCTGATACCGATCTTATAGGTATACGGAAATAGTTTTAATGGACCAGCAAGCTCGTAATAAACAAATAACATTTAAGTCTTGAACCTACGCTAATGTTTATACTATGTTGTACTTCAACTCTGTATCAAATACTTTGAAACTACGATTGATATGATATCACATCACACAGCAGAATATTCATGATATTTTCATCGCTTATTTTAAGACCGCGTACAACAGATCAGAACACGCGAGCCTGCACATTTACCTTGCAGCGGAAATAAAAATCCTTGTCCACCTTGCGCCTCGGCAACGCGCCCTCTGCACTCCAGAGGTTGTCCAAAATCGAATCGATAAATGCTGTGTGTTCGCGGCTATAGTCGCGTCGCATAAGCAATTTGTATTCAAAGAATGTCTAGTGCGTAGCGTAGTCATAGCAATGTGCTTCTAAAGTATTTTCTACGTTTATCCTTCTAATTGTTCGAGACGTTTTAAAAAAGCGACGGCTATGGGCTATTTACAAAGTGCCAGATTGTTCTCATTTTGTAAAAAATTAAGTCTGGACTTTTTGATAACCACCACTGCAAAAAAGGTCATATCTAATTTTTATCGTGTCAACAACTCATGTGACCTATTACGTTTTTATTGTCTTGTCTACTACTTTTAGAAGTTGACACTTGGCTATAGTGCAGGTTTTTGCAGGCAATGCGATTTTTCAACAAACGAACACAAGCAACAGAATAATATTATTATGCCTTATCACTGAAAGCTAAAAAATAGTTATCAACTCGTGCTGCCTCAGAATCTGTACCATACATAGTGAGAAAATCTCACAGCTTCGTCATTAGTAGTCATAGCTCACCCGACCTTGGTTCACCGCGAATGCCTAAGCAGCTGTTTTGACACAGAACGTTCAATAGTTTATTTTTAAGTTTGATGAGGCATGTGTCACTTACTCCACAATTGCAGTAAACAAAAAAGAAAAAGGAAAATAAGCAACTAAGTTTTGGTTCCAGCGTCTGTACTCGTACAATCAAAAAGAAAATAGAAAACTAATTTGAAAGGTATGGAAAGAAAATCGTACATCGCGTGACTGTTTTGTTAATTGCATTTTTGACGTATGTATTTTATTTTTTAGTGTCTGTAGAATGACAATTTGAAAAGGAAAGAGGTTTAGTTAATTACTCAGAAATTCGCGTTTTTAAGAGTGTTATTTTGGTGTGTCAAATTTAATATTCCTATCACCGCTAAATTACCTAACCCTTAATAAGGTTTAAATAAATAAAAAAGGAATTCTATTCTCAAAAAAAATTAAGACTAATAATTTAATTTTTTTAAATACAGTATTTACAATATTAACAATATTGACCAAATATCTACATAATGAAACAGTTATGCTATCTAGGTACCTATAAAAAAGTGAGTAATTGGCCGAACAACTAATACTTTATCCATGGTCTAGGTGCTCCTGAGTCACACGAGACGAGAGGCTCCCTGCATTCTGACCGCGCACACTTGCACTGACAGTGGTATTGACCTAAATTGTGCAATTTTACGCTTCGAACTGCAACATAAGGTTGATTGACTGATAAGACCCGTAATTATTGAACTGTGCACTAATTTAGTATTTATATTTGCTGTGTTTTGGCTTAATTGATCGAGTGAGCCAAGCGAACGAGATCTTAGTGACAACTTGGACAAAAATGCTTTGTATCTTTGTATGTTTGTTCGTCGAGATCTTTGGAACCGCTTATCCGATCTTTACAGAATTTGGTAGGTATACGGATAGTACTCTTAAATTTTACTGGTTTGTTAAATGAAGTAAATCGGTCAAGGGGTCGTGAAGTTATGAGGGTCCAAAGAGAGTAAATGTCATATGATAAGGTTTTGTTTAGACATTCCAAACCCGTTTTTATTTTGATTCTAGGTCTAATAGTTTTTGAGTTGTTGTAAAAATTATAAAATTGGAAATCCCAGTATAACGTAAGCTATTATTTCTTGGAGTTTCTTTGATTTTGTAGTTCAAGTAAGACTGGTACTTAGCTAGACGGCGATTTCGATGCGATTTGCAAAGTTTATTGCAACCATTGGTCAATAAAAGTTGTTTGGGTTTTATTAACCTCCGACCATCACGAGATCTCAGTTCGGGGCGAACTACTAGTAATTAGAACTAGGATCGCTACATATTTTTGTCAAATACTAAGACTATTTTTTTTTCTTTAAAAATATAATAAACCCTAGATTTTAGATCTTACGATAATAGTATCCATAGCTTATTCAAACGTAAAAGGCCGTGCAAAAAAGAAGTACTTCAAATAAAGAATAAGAATCAAATTCATAAATTAATTTGGTTGCATGCAGGTGTTTTGGTATGTATGTATATTTTAGTATGCATGTCACCAAGTCTTCATTGTTTCACGAAGTTGCAGATTACGACTTTCAATGCAGGCTTCATTAGATGAATAGATTGTTGGCAAATACGATCTGCGAGGACGATTTTCAGTAATATTATTTATTTATGTAAATTAAAAAAAAACATGGTCTGCCGTGAATGCAGTGTTGAATCAAATTATTTTTATTATGATAATTAATTTTTTTGCTACGTTGAATTTACCAATCAAAACTTTAAAAAAATGCAATTTTCTAGCAACTACCTATAGAATTTTAACCGGGTAAGGGGAAGGGCAGGGTCTTTCAGTTTAAAACTTAAAGAAAATGGTAATCTCTTTACTTACTAGGTAAAAATTTACTTAAATATTTATTAGTTTTCAAACAAAAACCTACCGCAGATAAAGATGGTAATCTACAAGGCTTGAAAAGCAGTACTAGAAGAACTCATGAAAAGTTTCTGTCAGAAAATTCACTCGGTTTATCGGATTAGGGGTAAAAATAAAAAAAGAATGAAACTCGTTGCGGGAATACGAAGCTCCGGTCAAAACGAACACCGCATTAATTAAGATTGGCAATCCACCTTTCCTTTTGTTTGACGAACTTGTATGTGGTTTGGATGTGAGTTGAATTTGCTGCCATTTCAAGTACGGTGTATTATACTGTATAGATGTTACACAATAATCTTTCCGTTTTTTTTCAGGTTCTTGCTACGAAGCACGTAAATTTCTTTCTCTTGTAAACCAGTTGTGTATTTTTTTAAATACGTATTAAAAATGTACTAAGATGACTTGACGCCTTTTTTCTCATATTTTTGAAGTGGGTTAAAAATAAGCAGAGACAGTTAGGTACGTCAAAAAATAATACCTATGTCCTATGTAAAAAAAAACAAATGACAGCCGAAATGAACTCTTTTGAATGTTTATTTGTATCATTTTCTTTTCTTTTTGCTCGCACGGCATGATACAGTACATTACTGCAAATGCAGTTGACGCTTTAGAACCTTCTCCCAGTTTTCAGCAATGTAAATACACTTTACAATTGAATACTGCGCGCTGCGCATATTTCTGCGAAAAGGCTGGTGTAAATTTCACTTGAGCTTTCTACGAACTTTGTATAATGTTTGGTTATTAAAAACATTGCTGGTTCATATTCCAAATATTATTATAAAAGTGATTTTTTTTGCTCCAATTAAAATAATAATGGAAAACAACGAAATACACTTGGAGTAAATATAATATTTTTATTGAATAATATTTGTGAGAAATCCAAGTTTTATATAAAGATAAAAAATTAACAATCAGAAACTTTAGTTTTTTGTATCAGATTTAAAATACAGATATACCTAATAACTACCAGAACGCTGTAAACAGAGGCTTTATAGATATAAAAGTAGGTAGGTATACTATTAAAATGTAAATAAATGCAAATTACTAGCTTGGTGTTCTCATCAAAGCTCAACTCACATATTCAGTCATATTTCATCGTTAAACTTATATCTAAACACAGGTGTACTTATAATTTTAAATTAATAGAAAAAAGTTAGTCACGATTTCATATTATCGTTTTCAGCATTATACGGCTTTTATTTTTCATTATTAGTGTAAAAAAAATATTAGCTATAGCATTTTAATCTATAAACCAATTATGATTTATATTAACATTTACATACTATTTAGATCTTGAAATCGACATAATATAAGTTTATCGACTTTTAAGACGACACACGTCGTCGTTTACATTCTGTACTACGACATGACAACCACACCTAGAATTTAATTCTAAGTCGTTTTCCTTGGACCTGTTTGTTTGCGTGTGTACTATCATGGTATCAGAGACGTACCTACCTAATTGTTTCTGTATCGTATTTAAAATCCAGTTTCATTATTAATACACTATAATACAAATGAATGAATGAAAACACTTTATTGGACATAGGTACACCTTACAAACTAATATGCGAAACAGATTATGCAGAAAATACGATGCAATTACATACAATGGCCGGTCTTATCGCATGAAATCTTATGAACTTCTTAGTTAGTCTGCTATAACACAGGTTAATTTTAGTTTGGGTTTCAATGCTGTCCATCCAGGACCGAACTAATAATGGTATGATAATAAAAATGGAATTGTCATGTCTGTTGTCACCTCAATAAATTTCATTTAACTAACCAATGTCATTTCATTTCATTAATTCTTACTTTGCACCGCCTTATCGTTTATCGAACTTATTTCAACGTCTCTACTGTTGCTAAAGAATGAAATATTTAACCCCGTACCGTGTGACAAAACCTCTCACTGTCGATTAAATAAACTTATAGAAAGTACTTTCATATTTATAAAGATCTTAAAAGGTGCAATGTGAGCCCTTAGGCCTTCTATTTGTAATGTGCCCGCTATTTGTAATTTATATGCAATAACATGTTTGACGTTCCATCGGGAAAGGTCCGAGACGGAATTTCCGTCAAGTGTGCCGAAGGCCTTATGATGGGCATACACGCTACGAGAAATCGTTATGATCAGACTGTACAGTTCGAACGGTACCGATAAATCACTATATGTATGTTATAAAACTGTACAGTTTTTAGAACAAACATGTAGCGATTTATCGGTATCGTTCGAACTGTACAGTCTGATCGTAACGATTTCTCGTAGCGTGTATGCCCACCATTAGAGCTGGCGAAAACAGTATTTTTATAAATAATTATTTTCTCGCTTCCGAAATAAAATTGTATCAAAAGAAATAGATAAAAGTAGACTTAAAAATCTTTACTGATCGAAGTTACAGTAATTAGGAACTACCCTCTCTCAACTCAGCAGTTGCCCATTGTTCAAGTTCCAAACTCTTAATTCAGTGATTGTGGTTGGAAACTCGTTTCCAGTAGATTACAACAATAACAAAGAGTTATTCGTTGTTTAAACAAGTTGTTTTCCAGCTATTTTAGAACAAAGGCCTATTCAACAGGTCCTAGAACTAGATACGCGAGTTTGTTTGTTTGAGCTAACAAGTAAACGCCCTAAGGGTCCATGTTCATACATTCTGAGAGAGGAAAAAGACCACTGTGTCTAAGTGAAACCAAAAGTGAATCAAGTACCAAAAAGTAAATTTTCAGATTTACAAATTATTCATGTCATTACCTTAGTACTCAACCTGTTGGAATGAAATACTATTTTTTATGATTGCACATTTACATTGAAAGCTGATTCATTCATCAGATGAAAAGTTTTGCTTAGACTAATGCATGAATACATGAATATCTAACGCTTATTTTATTGGGTATTGTGCTGTTTATTTGATTTCTTTATTGTACACAAAACAGGACGTAAACAAGAGACAGTTTTTTTAAAGTATTGATTTCTTTTCCTTAACTTTCTAGTGGCTCGGAATAGAATAAATATAAATTTATTGAGAGCCATTAGAAAGAGACTTCTAGAAAAACCTTGGGCAACAACTGACCTTTTTTGTATTGGAAAACGTAACTACGGTAACGTATACGTGTACGTAGAAACATCGCTTGAAACTTAAGGTAAACTGAGTTAGATACTCATGAGTACCTACTTAGTGTAATCTATCTTCGTGCCAGTAAGTTCGTATGAGCTTAGTAGCGAACTACATATAATAGTTCCGTGCTAGTATAGTTCATGCTTCCGTTGACTTCCACCGCCGCTTTGCGAGCCGAGATGTTTTTATGGGGTAGATGACCCAAGTAAAAAGTAAGGTGATTACCCGAATTTTATTCAAACGCGCATCAAGCAGCGTCGTGGTTCCTCGTTACTATAACCTTTCTATCTCTTTCTAATTTTTTTATCTTTATCACCTACTGGTATATAGCTGTATTATAATGTAAATAAAATATTACTTCAAATATTTTTATAACATCCAAAACTTATGAATCTAAGAATATTAGTACATTACTGCAGCGGCCCGCAACAGAGGCAATGAGGGAAGAACATGTAAATGTGGGCCCAGTCGAAGACGAGGCATACATACGTGAGTCCTTCATTGCCTAGTTGTGGCCAAGGCTTGTATAGTACTTTTCTCAAATAATGCGCGGATATTAAAACTAAGTACCTAGGCAAAACTTTTTAGTTGAAAATACAATTACTTTTCAAAACCAATAACGAACAACGAAGTTACAGTGTTCATTTGTTTTTTTTTTTCAATAATCGGGTTTCTATTTGAAAGCCTGTTCGAAATTTGAATAAAACCTTTGATAAGTTACCTCCTTGGTTGCCATGTTATGGAGTAAACGATCGTTCCATTTTTAAATAACACGACAGTAATGAGTTTTGTATGTAATTTATATGGCCGCTAAACACGCCGGCAATGGATTTTCATACATTTATTGCCGGCCGGTGCTCGCATGTGTTTGGCCAGTACTGAATTTTCGATTTATCTCGAAGAAGGTTGTCAAAATAATGCTTTAACTTCCAAGCATGTTTGAGAAAAAATAATTATTTTTAATACAAATATTAGAAAATATTAGGTACGATATTTTTTGGTGCAACGATGCAAGCGACCTGTCTATTGGTTGGTATCATGTCACTGTGGCGACTTTTATTTCTGAGACCCAAAATCAATCATGCTCTTTGAATACACCATTCCATTCTACTCTGAACTATATAGCAGTTGGACTTTGATCATATCTAATAGCCCACAGAACACCTAGTGGCGTGATTATAGTGATCTGAAAGACAAGGCATTCTGCGTCATTGGAGGTTGTATGCAAGAAAGACATAAGTACCTGTGAGTGCCGTTAATCACCGAACAAATGAATGAATAGTCCTTCATTATCTATTGCTTTGATTGGATGACTCACTTCTTGAAGTATTAAAACCGCAGTCATGAGATAAGTTGCGTAAAAATGAAGATTTCCTTGGATTCTCGGATCTTCCTACTTTTTAGAAATTGACACACATGATCATTACCTATGTACAGTACACTCAATAGTCCAATTATGGTGCTCATACAAATTTACATAATTATAGAGGCATAGCAATACACGTAATAGGTCAGATTTACATTATCTTAGTAGGGGACCTAAGTTGGTACATTAACAATCTTCAGGAATTTAAACATGAGTTAATTATGTTAGAGAAATAAATGATAGAGAAATGCGTAGGTTTC
The DNA here is from genome assembly GCA_947507515.1 of Eulithis testata. Taxonomy (NCBI): domain Eukaryota; kingdom Metazoa; phylum Arthropoda; class Insecta; order Lepidoptera; family Geometridae; genus Eulithis; species Eulithis testata. Next base: position 5,299,529 of record OX382199.1, on the reverse strand, counting down.
ATTTTTTTTCAAAAATGAACTCTATCCATTATTTAAGTAGAGAATTTTCTGAAATTAAGCTTATCTAAGCGTATTAAAGCGCCCATTGTACTATACATAGTTATTTTTAAGATTCTTATGTACTTCTTTTTGTACTACACTTTATCCTTGTGTACGATAAAGTGTTATCTATCTATCTATCTAAAGTGGATAGGCATAATATAGGCTTTACTGAGTCTACTCGTAATATTATAATATATTTTTTAAATGCAGTTTAGAAGCAAAATCAAAAATTAATTAGTAAGCTCGATGTAACAACCAAATGATAACAAAATAAAATAGACGTGGGTAACGATTACAATTACCTAAATTCTAATTTCAAACTAATACTTGCACATAAAAAGTCGTTTACTCACACTAACAATAATTGCAAATATTATTGTTAGTATGAGTAAACGACTTATAAACAAATATATACATGCACACTGCATACAAATAAAGTTTCATATTCAGACATAATGACGAAAGCCTTGAGGCGAATCTTCCGCCCCGGTCAATGACATAATAAAAATCCGTCATAAAATAATAGACCAAAATAAAAATATCGTGCGTCATAAAAAAGGCATGAGTTTCTTAACAAGAAACTAAACAGGTAATTAAATCGCAGTAAGACGTCATAATACGGCCCCTAAGCTCGTTTATTACGATGTCAATGCATTATTCAAGTCAATTCTTGTGGTGGAGATGTCTGACGAGGAAGTAATCTAGCCTGCTCAGTGCTCACACAGCCTGTTCACTGTTCAGCGAGTAAGTGATATTTTTACTTATTTCGTAATATTTACCACTATTTATTATTGGTCATAATTAAAAAGCTTGCACCAACCAAATCAATTGAAAGTCCAGGACCATAATAACGAAAAGGTGTTTTCGTCATTATGTATGGTACTGAAAAACTTAAACTTTATCCTCTAAAATTTGGACGTTAGTACTTGGTTTTATGTGGTACCACAATAATTATTATAAGTACAAAATAGATACAATGTTATGTACAGTACCAACATTTCTTCTGTGGCCGGTTGTGGTCCACGTTCGAATCTAATCCTTACAATATTACATGCAAAAAACTTTAGAGCGCTCGATAAACTATATTTTTGCAATCAAAAATATAAACTATGCTATTTATCCGAGTAATATGTGAGAGAGGCTGCAGGCGGAAACTAGTGAATGAAACATAAGCACCTTGTACAAGTGCAAAAACAAAAGAGTTAAAAATGTAGAGTTGTCATTAGGTACAGCAAAGTGGTTGATTGCATTGGCAACACTGAGCTAACTCGTCATGCGTCTCTACCGTCATAGGTAGGTAGTAAAAATGTTCCGCTTTGTAGTCAAATGCAGGAGTATTCTCATCAATAACTTTTGCACTCCTCTTGACCCTATTGACATTTGGAAGACTGGCTCGGTTGACGTGAGTGAGATTAAAATATTTTTTAATACAGTTGCTCAAAAAGTGGCTTATTGCAGGGACGTATAGCGTTCGGGATGTGGGCTATTACACACTCGTGCTTTTTTTTTACCTTTCCCGAACTAGTGCGTTCTCTTTCCCAACTGTCAAAATAATGTCTATTAAAAAGAAAAACCAACCATGAAGTTTTTACTAAAAAAATTCATAGAAGTTTTTATGATTCATGCAAATACGTATATTTTTATAAAAAGAAGCTACTAATTTGTTTCAATATCAGATTTAATGATTTGATTGAATGAGTTACGTTAGGTTTCATTTAATTTCATCACATTAAATCTCATTTTCATTTCATATCAATAAAAAAATTCTACTGAAGAATTGGCTGTATGGGCATAGTTTCCTTTGCCTTCCAGAATGGGTGAAGAAAAAAAAATCTCTGCTTGTATTCTACGGTTGGCGCCATTTTTCAGAAATTTTCTTTTTGTTAAATTGCTTCATTTTTTCGCAACTTTATTAAAAATAGTCGTTCAGTACACGTGCGGAACCGTCATTGCAACTTGTTCCGACTGTCAACCCTCGCCTAAGGCTGCGCCTCGGCTCGGGTAGACATTTGTCGGAACTCTTTGCAATGACAGTCTTTCCGCACTTGTAATGAAATATACTATTCTCTGGCTTACTGCATCTCTAGCAAACTAGATCTATTCCGACGCTGTCAGTAGACTACTACTTCTCAATGTAGGTACAATACCTTTAAAGTACCTAAGTAATTGGTAACATGCAAATTGTATAATTTTTTTTTTATAATTCAAATTCAAATTCGTTTATTTCAGAAGATAAAACAGATTACAAAAAAAAACAATTTGTAAACGATGATAGCTATAACATTATACTATAAAATTATATTTATTATAAAATTGTCGGCCACATTTTTATCCGCGTTGCTCCCTATTTCAATTCTATCACGATAAAAGAAGTATTTTCAAATTGGCCCAGCTGTTTTGGCCTCCTAATAGAGTTACAAAAGTGGTATTCGGATAACTGATCACTTATTATAGGTATTCGTAACGTATAACAAATATGAAGTTCGTTCCATGTTTCGACGTCCCAATATTTTCTTTTATAGGAAAAAGTGATGGAACAAACAAATGTCTCATGTTATTCATTAAATTGTTCGATACGGAATAATCATTTTGGAAATAATGATCTGTTTTTTTGGGGCAAGTAGGTACCTGCTAAACTTGTTGGTACTGGTTTGAAGGTTCATTCCACCTTCAAGAACTCTAGGTAAGTAACTTGGGCAACCAACAAGCGGAAATATCGGAAGGAAACTATGATGTAGACACCCTACCTTTGTCATTTATTTAACAAGAAGCTTCCTTATTTGATACAGGAAGGAGATGACACTACATGACATGTGTCATAAATAGGGTGCAAAACTTTGGTAATGGAGAAGATCAATCAAATAATCAACATGGCGAGGTTAGGTCGGTCAAATTACAAGTTTTGTTGTATAACATAATTATATACAATTCTTATTATTTTTATCATTAACAACTTTTATAATATATTATAGTAGGTAACTCAGTCATGTAGTAGAATACAATAAATCGGTAGATTTAAATATGTTTGTAATTTTTACCATCGGATAGTTCCATCATATTACGTAGTTGTATAAATTAACAAAGCTGTAACACATCATTTATTTAGTAATCTGTAATTCATAAAAATAACCTAGTTTTGTTTATATATATGTTCAACTTCGTGTTATTGTTTAATTAGTATTAAATTTTAAATCTAGTTGTTGGGTATCGAGGTTGGTGAGAGAAAGGAGAAGACTTCTTGAGGTGTAAGTAAGTATAATGAGGCTTAGGTTTTACAAATATGTGAAATTGATATTGTATCGAATAATAGGTAATAGGACGTGCGTTGTGATTGCCGTCGCAAGGCTGAATGGGTCCGTTCTTCCAGTCGTGAGCGAATCATCGAACGGGAGCGAGTTGCGCGTAAACATAGTTCACTTACTTTCTTTTAAACAACAAAGTGACTCCTTTTGCACCAGCACATAGGAACTTAACCCGACAATGCTCGTAAAGTCTGAAATTTAATATTCTCATCGCCCTTACCCGTATCTTGTAGTTAGTAAATCGCAATTACAAGCAACCTAACCTACGCGATCTAGTTACGGGTCGTTGAACTCCTACGAGACATACGGTTGTTAGAGTCACAGTTCAACCCCAATAAGACGTGTGTGACAGGAGGCTTTCGAAAGACGAGTGTGAGGGACGTAATTTGTTATCATCCCCTAATACCTTTCTGATATACCTAGATCCGATTAATCAGGTTTATTCTTACGATATATTTTTCAAGGATGTAGCTTGCAGGTTTTTTATTACTCATGCTGTTAGTTTCATAAAGGAGAATGGACATTATTCTATGGAGCCAGGACCAAGACTGAAAAAAGGGTTGACACATAGTGCGTCTGAAATTCGTTCTTCATACGTATGACTAAAATCCGTCTTGTAGTAATCGAGTTATTTTCGAAAAACTGTTTTTTATTTAGGTATCACTGTTTTACTTCGCATCCTAAAGTCACACAGAGATGACGTATTAATATATTTTTTTTTTAATTTAAATATTTATGTACATAGTACACAACGTCCTCTAGTCCTGAGCTACCACTATGAGAACTACATTGCTGATAGATTACATATAATCCGTCTTGTAGTAATCGAGTTATTTTCGAAAAACTGTTTTTATTTAGGTATCACTGTTTTACTTCGCATCCTAAAGTCACACAGAGATGACGTATTAATATATATTTTTTTTAATTTAAATATTTATGTACATAGTACACAACGTCCTCTAGTCCTGAGCTACCACTATGAGAACTACATTGCTGATAGATTACATATTTTTTTAATACATAAGAAAAGTAGGTTATGTTAACTTGGGTACTTTAAGCCCCCAAAGTTTACGAGAGTAGTATTATTACGAACTGTAACACCATGTATTCAACATATTATTGAAGTTATACTTCTAATGCAACTTCCAACAAGGCTGCGCAACCGTTTAACGCTCCTTACTACCACAAGAAAATTTTAAACGCAAAAGTTGTGATTTCGGCCAGGACTGAACTGGCGGCCTTCTGCGGGTAAAGCAGAACCAATATACCACAGAACCATTTGAAACTATGCGCGAAATTTTTTATCCACTGACACATTAATGTACAAAAGTTACGTACAGGCTGTAACAAAAAAAGTGATCACAAAATAGTTCTGATTTAGGCAACATGAGCATAGAACCTTTTCTAACTAAATCAGTACTGCATATTGGTTAAGTACATAAAAATTAATACTAAATTAATTTCACATTAAACACAGAGCGAGAGTGAATGCGTGGCACTCGAAGTATAATTTCTTCCGCGCGGAGAGACTCTACGCACTACTTTTTTTTATTATACATATACGCTGGTGTGTGTTGTATTCCAGTTTTTTTTAATCACGCGTTTTTTTTTTTTTAAATTGCACTTGCTTGATGTAGGTTACTCAGGAGGTATAATTTAAATAATACTTAATAATAGAAGTGCGGTTATTATGATTTATTAAAACGATTCAACATCTTGACAGACTTCAATTTGTTACTGTAGATAAATAATTACAGAATAATAACTTGCTATTAAGTAATATAATTTTATTGCTATAATAAATCAATGATAAGAAAAGGACAACGGTAAAAAAATAGTAGTTTTTAAAACAAACTTGCTTCAAAATGTAAATAACTCAATCATTTGTACATCGTCAAAAGTCGTGTGCGGACTATAAATAAATGAGGTACTTTGTTGTAATAAAAAAGCGTGTGAATTTTAGTATTAAAAATAAATTAAATAAATGCATTTTCAGTTACTTATTTTATATGACAAGCTAAAACGAATTCCAGAGGTCCAACGACAGTTACTGTTGTAGTTCGATGTAGAGCTCAGTTTTAATACATTTTTAATTAGGTACCTAATACTCAGCCATTGATTTTATTTTTAGTACAATACTATTATCCTTTTTAATAAGGTTGCGGTCTAACATTTATTTTGTTGAAGCTGAAGGCTCAGACCGAATCGGTCGTTGCGTGGGACGCCCCGGAACTAAGCGGAAGTTATGGGCTACCGCTGGAAGTGCAAAATTTGGTAGGTACCTACTTATGCTTTTAAATAAATTATAGGAGCATATACATTTTAGGTGCTGGCGCTTCTAAGTATGGTATCCTCAGACAAATAAAATTGAAATCTCTGCATCTTATCTAGATAATTGGTACAGTTTTAAGGGCCACTTTTTACCCGCGCTTGATAAACGAGACCTGTACGTACACGGTACAGCCGAGATTTTAATAAATGCATGCCTGACCTATTTTTGTGGATTTTACTACGTCGTCATACTCTCACATAATAATGTATTCCACAAAAACAGCTACTATTATTTATTCTGTGGCTGTGTAAAATCTATTGAAAACGTAAACGGACAAAATCTGCAAAATATGAGCAAAAACGGTGTTTAACTAAACAATTAGTAGCGATGATAAATAGGAATATAATAAAATAAACGATTTAGAATGTAAATCCGTCTTTGGCTATCTGCTTTAAAATTAGGATTCACTATTATGGATTTTGTTACTCAATAAAATAAAATAAAATTAATATAGGTAGTTGATAAAAACAAGTACGTAGGTAAGTATATTATAAGATGATCATTATCATTATAGTATTCAAATAACGTGATAATTATGTAAATGTACGGTTTTTACATGGTTTATTTCTACCTGCGAACCTAAGAACCTAATTCGCTGAATAAAACGTAGTAAAAATAAAGTTGGGGCCCTTTTGGGATGTCATGAAAGTCACAACATAAAATCTTGTAAAAATATCGTTATCTGAATCATAATATATAATTATATCAATATCATAGCAATTTTGATGGGATCCCAAAAAAAATTATCCTATAGAAATATTTTATTCCGTTTGGGTAAACACATGGATTATATTACCTTAAAGTTGGAAATATAAGTTTTTCCCAATTTTTTTATGATAGCTATTCCTTATTCTGAATCAAACTGATTGTGTCAATAGGTATAAAGTAGTAGTATTAGCAACAGCTTTGACGTCTTCTGCCGCAGTCTTCTGGGCGACAGAGGATTGAAGGACAAGATGAATTTTAACATTTTGGTTCCGGATCTGGGGTTTGTGGTACTAATGTGGCTATGGTAGTCGTTAATTATTATATCATCTTATCGATGCCTAAGAGTAAACCAATCGAAAGTGAGGTGTTAGGAGACACTTCGACTAGACGACTATAAGGAAAAGTGACAATTGGGAGAATTTGTCCGAAAATATTTTCTCCGAAACGTCAGCAAGTCACTACGACACTGTGCTATTTTATTGTTTCAGAACTTTTAGAAAAACTATTCTATATATTTTTGCACACATGGCCTGGCCAGTGTCTGATTCTAAAAACTATAAAGTGGATAAACCAGTCAACAAGGCAAAAACATACTTTTTATTTTATTTCACGCGAATGCGAACGAAAAGTCAATACAAAACGATCGTACCGTCCCAACTTTTAAAACGCCATGGATTCTATTTTCAGTTTTCACAGACTTTAAAAAAATAACCCAGTGATTATTTTAGCACATGCATATACGTATGTTTTGAATTCAAGTACTCTCAACTGTAAGAGAAAACATCGCTATGAAGCAGCGGATATGGATAAAATGTTCGTATGGAAAAAACTACAAAACGTGGACTTGGGCATGGTTTGCAAAGGTATTATTACCAAGAGCTGGAAATTTTCTTGTGGATTTATTAGGTACAATCGTGAGTCTGGTTCTTTTTTTCGTGAGTGCAATCTCCTTTAATCTTATTAGAGAAATCATTCTTTGTCTTACTTAACCACTCCTAAAGTAGTCTGAGCATTTATGAAAGAGAAATTGACAAAAGATGTTAATCATTACGTAAACTAAACATTCCAGTTATACTGGTATTACCAACGTAGGATTTTCTCAGATTGTGACCCTGAATCGTGTCATTATGATAATTTTTTTACAATCAAAGCATCGATCATAGTTTAAAAGTAGCTTGCCTTGTACATACTTAATCCCAATTTTAATTATTTGATTTTATAGAAGTTCAATAGCTTAATTAAACTAATAATAATATACTTTATTTAGCAATGGAAACCAATCACAGGTTTTCGCAGATACATAAACTAATTAACTACAAATACAAGTGTGAAGTCTAAAATAAAAATATAATGAATAAAAATAAAATAAAGGAAGATAAACTGTGGCCAAAGATTTCGTTAATTATTAAGATTAACTTACGATGAAACAATTTTTTATCGATCATAATAATAAATCGATTGATAGATCATAGTTACTATAATCCAGATCATTACCACTTGAGTGAGTTTTCTAAACGCTGGCGGCATGGTCACGCTGAATGCCAAATATCTTAAAGAATTACTAAAGAAATGCATTATTCATGTTTAATATAAATAAGTAGATGGTGTGCCACAGTTTGCCGACGAACTACAGCAGTTTTACGTGAAACTTGGGTATCAATATTGTAGTGTCAAACCTAACAAACAATTCTCAAGTAGATGAACTCTGAACCATGTGCAGTAAAATAATATCAACCATATGCCGCTCCGTTAAAGTCCACAATATCTAAGCAAATATTGACACAACTGACCGTCTGTTTACTCTTTTGTCACGTTTAACTCTCTGATGCTTTGTTATGAGTGCATACGATGAGCTCAAATTAACCTTGCAAATATATGCAGAGCAAGCAACCAACGTGTAAGAAATGAACCATTTTTCGTGTGACCTGAGTTTTAGAACACTATAAGTAAGCTAACATTCATTTATTCATATATCAGACTTTTAAAATACAAAAATGTGTATTTATATACTTCACATTTGAGTATTTACACAAACACAGAGTTTACTAAATAAATTTAAAAAATATATTTAAAAAAATTTAGAAGGATACTAATTTTTTTTTCAAGGTATTTGACCTAACCCCAAGGTTTAGAGATTTTATTTTGACAGTCTATGTCATCATAGACTGTCAATCACCATCAACCTATATCGGGCCACTGCTGGACGTAGGTCTCTCCCAAGACGCGCCACTGAGCCCGGTCTTCGGCTCTTCTTAGTCTGGAATGTGGCTGGAGAACAAAGTTGCAGCTCCGCCACTAATTTTCTAAACAAAGATTCAAATGAAGACCAAGATATTTCCGATGGCCATTTTCCTCAATTTAGTGAAGGTTACTAAATGCTGATTGTTTAACAAAAATAAGAACACTGACTTTGTTCAATCACAAATATTAACCTTAATACCTTTTAGTATTGGGATAATAATTAAGGCTTATTCACTTTACCAAGCATGCTAAATACGTGTCCGATTGTAAGATCTGGGCAAGAAAATATAAAATGTTCAAACAAATCATGATTTCCAGTTAGGCCGTGAATATCACCTGCGAGTAGGTTATAAATTGTTAAATTGTTTAGCTCATCAGTGCATTTACGTCTAAGTATAGGTTTGTTGAGGTTTGAGTTTGATAAAAACTTTTTACTTTGAATAAAAGATTATCTCAATCCAAAAAGTTGTAGAGTAATCGATTCTCCCATTAACTAGTTGAATAACTTGTTTTCCGATATTAGGTAGGTACAGTGACAAAAATCCGTATCATTGGACATTAATCGTGCGTGACGACTAACTACTACTAAACGTTATTTTTTACAAATATTATAATCACTACTGAAGGGCTACATATCAAAATGACGTCATATCAAAATACGAAAAATTATAATAATGTCTAATTCTATTTACAGAGCTTTTACATCGAAATTACATAGACCAAATAAGTGAGGTTTGTATAAGGTGCATTGGGGTAATTGCGAAAATGGGTATATTCCGAAAATCCATAAAATCTAGTAACATAATGCGATATTTTCCTGTTGGCACGAGGATATATAGGACTGTCACGGCGATGCCAATCAAGGCTCTGAACTGCTTTCGCTGTCAAGCGATGTGGCCAATATAATAGTGAAAACAAGAAACTTTTGACGACAAAAACAACGAGGACGCGTTGAAACGCGCTAATGTCACTTTTTAGTCACAGAATACCTATGATTTGGTTTTTGGGTGTTGTGTGTAATGTCCATATTATTATTATTATTTAGTATGAAAACAGTTGAGAAAACTTGGCAGGTTTTTATGAGACAACGATTACCCCTGGTCCGAAACGCTTAGGTATAGGGCAGAAACTAGTAGGCAAATGCAGATATAAAGAGTAAGTATGTACCTAGAATTTGAATTTGACCCACAAGTCAAGGCTTGTTTGATAAATATATTTACTGGATATTATTCGGAACTACATTATAAGGACGAAAATAAGAGCACCGACTTCCTTAAAGCCTTCAAACATTAAACGAGTTACCAATATTGGTTTTACTTTAGATTTGCATACTTATAGTAGGTGCCAAATAACACAGATATAAGAAATAACACAATACAGGTCATTCGCCCACCTTCACCACGATGTCGCAAAATTTAATTTATGTATGGTAAACAAACAGTAGGTACTACGAGATTCGAGCGATTAGCGTCTTAGCGACAGGTTTGTATGGAAAGCGACAGAATTAGCCATTCATAAGTTGAATTTTGCGACATCGTGGTGGAGGTGGGTGAATGACCTATATTGCAGTGTTATTTGGCACCTACTATAACATAGCTCTATGTTTCTAGCTTTATTCAGCACTAGTCATATAAAACATTTTTGATACTATTATAACTTTAGAACAATAAAAAAATTTGAAGATTTTAAGGGTTCCGCTCTCATCCAGGAAATTGCCAATTGGTATCGCGTCTACGCGGTTCAGTGTTTAAATTCTCCAAATCCTGCACAATACCGATCTAGATCAACTCTCTTAGCAAAGTTGGTATAACTATTACAAGCGCTGGAGCATAGAAAGCTTCGCCGAAAGCATCGATGTGGGTAGCAAAAGCACTGGCAAATTCCATACATTTTTGGCATTTTCCGTTCCGGCTGGAGCTAGAATAATATCTCAGTTATTTTTTTTTCTATGTCTATACTATTATAAAACTGTAAAAAAGCCAAACACTAAAATTAAAGATATGAATAAACTAAATATGCAGATCTACTAAATAAACGATTCTGATTCCGAAAATCGACTTTGTCTGTTTATTTGTTTGTTCGCGGATCACGCCGAAAGTACTGGACCAATTTCAATGAAACTTATACCATTCGGAAGCCCTTTTTTCGGATTGAAACGCAGGCTATATTTTATTGAAATGAAAGATGTGGATTCTTAGATACAGCTTGACCTCTCTAAACCAAGAGCCGCCTTTGGCATGAGGTTCATCGTATGCTGGTTGACAGATATCTTGGTGGAAAGTTTCGCACACGTACGAAGTCGCGGGTATCAGCTAGTTATACAATATAGTTAACCGTTTGACCACAATTTCACATCATGTTAAGCGATGACGTGGTTGACGATGTAGCACGGTTACCTAGAAGATTTAAGAATTATTCACTCTTCTCTTGAAAACTTCCAATCATCATAAATCAGTAATCTAAGCTTCCTCTGAACGTCTATTAGTTTTTTGATAGCGCCATGGTAACCCTGCTTTGGGTCAGTGACCTGCTGTACGAAAAACCCTAAAGATTGATAAGTAGTAAAAAATTTATGGGGGGAAAGAGTACATTGTGCCTATGAACCTTACTCATTAAATCAATATTAAACTGACCGTCAATAAAACTACCGTACTTTTAATTAAAATGCAAATCTCAAAGTTTTTTTTATAAATTACAAGATCACTAGTTTTTGGAGACTCAATATAGTTTAGCTGTCGTCCGCGGCGTTGCTCGTGATCTAGACCCTTTATAGTGTGACTATTCAAAATTCCTTTCTTAGTGCACCCCTACACTATATAAGGATACTACCCTCCAAATTTCATGCCTCTAGGACTTATAGTTTAGGCTGTGCGTTGATTGTCAGTCAGCTTCAAAAGAGTTTTATTTAATGAGAAGAAGATTAAAGTGCATAGAGTTTTAAAACAAAGTTTAACAAAGTGTAACTACTGATAGCCACAGGTTATCATTAAAAAATCTAATCAGGTACTTATTCTTTTTCGAAACTTAAAATATTAGAATATTTTGAAGTGCCGAAATACATAGTCACGCGCATCTAAAGTAAGACATCTGCAAACATACATACTAATTACTGTTATACATATATCATCATTGGCCAATACCAAAACTACAGCTATGATAGTACCTATACCACCTACCTAGGTTCTATACATATTTATAGTGTACTGTGGTCCTAACTTTGCAAAGCTGCCAGTATTTACATATTTTATTTTATTGACATCGTACAAACGTCTTTAGTATTATTGTGCTAGTACTAACACTGTGGTGTATTTATTCTATTAAGAATACACACAGGCTTCTTGACTTCAAAAGAGTTATGTAAAATGATTGTCCTTCTAAAATATACCAAGATAAAAATGAAACATTCACTGTATATCTAATAACATAATTTTACAAAAAAAATAATTTATATCCAAACGATTACTTAATTCAACTTGCTAACAATGCAAAAAAAAATTACGGTGCTGTCTGATTTTATCTCTGATTGAATCATGTACTATAATTAGCTATAATTATTATGTTTTAGGGAAACAATGTCACGGATTGGATTTTTACACTGCGACCAATTTAACAGGCACAATAGAAAAAATGGGAGAAGGGCATCAAAACTTGTTCCATCGAAAATCGTCGATTATAATAAAATTTGTAATGCAGCCCTAGGTGGTGAAGAACAATCCTGAGCCTGGAGCCAATTTGCTGCAGTAGCACACATTACGTACATCGCTCTCTTTTTTTGTTTTCTTTTAAAAATTATAAATAGCTAGGGTAGGTTTGATTTCTCTGTGTTGTTTTTTAGTGTTATATTTTTTTATTACTCTACCTGCTTGTATATTTTGTTATTAGTTTTTAATTTTCTGCATGTTGTATTGTATTCTATTGTTTGCTAACGCAGAAATAAATATGTCTATGTCTATGTAATTAGTAATGCATTTTACAGAAAGAAGAAGACGTTTACATTGAATTGTTTAGTCAGTCAATCACATTATGATTTTACATATTAATGTAAATACAGTAATACAGTAGATACAGATACCGGTCTAGAATATAACCTTCACAAACTCTACAAATACCTGCTCAAGTATTTTTCATTGACTATAGTGTTAGCCGAAATAAAAAAAATTGGCCTTTGGTGGTTGAGTTGGTTTTTTTGTCAATCTACTCTATCCCCATATAGTTGAATCGCTTGGTGATGTGACAAAAGATTCTCCTAAGGCCTAGCTCAAATAACTCGTACCGACACAAAATAATAGAATCTAAATAGAGGATTATCACTGAGAATGAAGAAATCCGGTGAGTTGTTTGAGTAGGTGCCGTTTTTGCTGTTTCTATGCTCTCAAATGCTAACGCAAAATATTGTAAAAAAACCTGTTAGTATTTTGTAGTGGCAACCGGTTATCAACCTAAAATGTTTTGGATATGTGCAATGTGCATCATGTATGGTTGGTTACAACGAGTTTCGGACTACACTGCTCAGTTCTGACAGAGGATACGAGATTTCTAAGACGCACAAATCCCAAAAATCTTGAAACCATGTTATCTGCGGTAGTTATTCGGTAGTTATGTATTAGATACAATCTTGAGCTTATAATATTTAATTACCATGTAAATAAAAAGGTAATTAGTACTCACTCTTTAGAGCCCATCTCTTGTTCATCAGCAGACCATCCAGGAATTTGTACCCCTGTTCCCTGCAAGTCTTTTCTTTGACAGAAGCGACAGCACTGGTAAGGGAGAGTAGATCACTGGCGAGAACCACTGAAGACGCATAATCAGGGGACTCCTCAACGACCCCAATCTTCGGACCAGCGACTCCATCATCGTAGGCGTTGTACCCTCGATCCCTGACAGGATCAGGTTGGCTTAAATTTTTTGATAATAAACCCGCTAATTTCGCAATCAAATCTTTATTGACGGCTACTTTTTGCACGGTAGAGTTCAAAAAAGCAAGATCATCGAAATCTAATGTTTTTAAATCGTGTACTATTTTGCTTAAACCATCGTTTTTTATTTTTTCCTCGTCTATGGCGGCCACCAGAGCGCACGCGATCGTGATTATTGTACCGATTGCAATCATTATGATAGGAGGCGTGCGTCCGCGCCGCTCCTTTTACACTAACTGATCGAAACCTTCGGTCATTGAAGCCTTTGTACGAGCCTTCGTCCGTTAGAGATCGAGACGGTATGATAATCAGATCATTGTTAGTCCGAAAGTCGTAATGACGCGAATCTTTGACGTGGATAAACTAATTAGTGGGTTTTTATTATTCAATCATAATTATGATTACCACAACCGTGTTCTATAAAGCGTTCAAATAGTTCCTTGTTTGAAAAACTGTGCGCATCTATTCATTGCATTGGAGAGTTATAGCACAGAGGAGCTACATTAGGTATTTTACATTTAGTTACTTCGACGCAAACAGAGATCATGCTAATATTATAAATGTGAATGTAAGTTTGTTAGTTACGCTTTCACGCGAAAACTACTTAACCGATCATCATGAAACTTTGTACACATATTCTTGGAGGTATTAGAAGTAACATAGGATACTTTTTATCCCGGAAAATCAACGGGATCCCACGGGACGCGAACAAAGTCGCGGGCAGAAGCTAGTATGATATAACTCTTTCATGAATAACCGTTTTTGGCTAGGTCCTTACTACGCAACTAACGTGTGCACAAAATATTCATACGTTGGCAATAATGAAAATAAGGTGAAAAAAAAGTAAAATAAAAATTCGTCAAAAAGTTTATTTTAACCACATGTAAACATTGTTATCTAGCATAACGATAATGTTGAGCTCCATTTCGACCGTTACTTGTCCATTCCCATTCATCAAGGTCTTGGTCATCATTTCTAGAGTACGATCTTTCCCCTTCTTCTCTTCTTATCCAGGCCTCTTCTTCTCCAGCCTCTTCCTCTTCAATTATCTCTAAGTCATCTATATTATCTTCTTCTTCATCACCGATCGTTCCTTCCTCTTCTTCGAGTATTTCATCTAGGCCTTCATTCTTTTCTCTCTGTGTTTCATATTCAACTTCTACTTCCGGTATTTCTTCCAACACTTCTCTATGAGCTAGAAAATTAGTTCTGCTTCTAATTGGAATTTCTCTTTCAGTATTTTCTTCAATGATAGGTTTTATTTCGGCTTTTCTTTCAACCTTGGGTTTTAAATCCGCGGTTTCTGTTTCAGAAGGTTCTGGGTTATTAAATTTTGGTTGGAAGGAGAAAGAAAATACTTTGTGCAATGACTGCATGGGAATGACAAATGTGAGAGTGAGAACTGTTGATGATAAGATAATAGCCAGTATTTCTTGACCGTCCATCTGTAAACAAATAAAAAGTTATTTTTCGTAAACAAAAATACTGTAGAATTTCGAGGATCGTAGTTTTATTTCTTACCAGAGATGACAAAGTAAATTCTCTAGATGTCTTGACGGTCCCAATATTTGTGATGAAGATGATGAATTGGCAAAGGTACATGGCGTACGAGAGACGGCTGATGAACACCAGAGGTCGCCAGCAAAGAAACTGAGACAGAAATTCTGAAAGCAAAAGTAGTTGATGATTTTAGCACGTATAGTTTAACTATAAGGCGGCGATTCAGAGATAGCAATGAAATCCTAGCTAAGGACCAGCATCATCTCTGAATCTTAGCCTTAGTAACAGTGGCGTAGCGTGCCATGGCGGGGCCCCGTATAAAAATTTGTTTGGGGGCCCTTATGAAGGGTAAAGATTTCGATTCGATTTATTGTGGGAATACCCCGTTGAAGTAAATGACCGCGATAACCGATGTAGGGTGTTGCCAACTTTTGAAAGCACGCTTTACGCCGGAAAAAAACACTTTTTTTTAACTTTTGTCATTTATGAAAATAAAAAAAATATTGGGAAGTTTTTATTAATATTTGCTTACGCACGTAAGGGCTACGGGGGCCCCCGTAGCCCTGGGGGCCCCGTATAATTGATACGGCAGATACGGCGGTAGCTACGCCCCTGCTTAGTAATTCTAATACTACGAAAATATTGAGATGAATTTACTGCTAAAAACGAGTTAAACAAAGTTTAAAAAATTTCATCTGTAGATAACGTTAATAATTGAACCTATACAAAAAGGAAACTTGAATGTCGTATTTAGTAGGTTGTATTTTTGCACATATATAATTTTATGATTTAAAAAACTTACAATAGGTTGTTTTTTTTATTTTTGAGTCTTTTAAAAAACTATTTAGTCTGCAATTAGCAAGGATTTAACGAAATATAATGATAATTGGATTTGCAAAATATGCAAAAAACTAAACGTAATTAGCACTGACCGTAAAAAATATAGCATAAGTGCTATAATTGAAACTCTAGACTGCTAGACTCACTGTAGATTTAAAAAAAAGTTGTAGGTAAGTCTTCTTATACTTTGTTTTCTTGTTAGTAACATTTGAGATTATTTGTTTAAATATACTGCGTTATGACTATGAGTTATGCAGAAAGTTATGATAGTACACATAAATGAACATACCACAAGTGCCATTGTGTACGGCATAGATGACCCAGGAAAGTGCCAGAGCGGAAGCTATAGGTGCAATGGTCGCATATTGAGCTGCAAACGAAGCGTTATATCGATACTGCGTAGATCCCGAATCGTAGCCAGCGAGCAGCACTAGTGCCCAAAGAACGCCACTTGTCAACCATCCTAGGAAAAGAATGATCTGGAAAAACAAAGACATTTTATAGCACTTTCAATATGAAGTTTTAAAAGCACTAGCTTTTAGCTAAAAGCAATCACAGTCACATTGAAAGTCGATGAATTGAGAAAATCTAAAATCGTTATTTCTGGACCTTATATTTATGTATGTAGATCCACCAAAGCAGTGGACTTTTACAGGCTATATAATAATAATATGATGTTGATGAAATGATAAGATAGGTTTTTTTTTTTAATATTCTTGGACATATTACACAACTCTCTCTAGTCCCAAACTAAGCAAAGCTTGTACCATGGGAACTAGATTGCTGATAGAATACTTATATACATTTTTTTTGTAAATACATACTTATGATACATAGTAACACCCAGACACAGAACAAACATCTATGTTTGCCACATACATGTTTGTTCTCAGTGGGGATCGAACCGACGACCCACAGCACGGAAGGCAGAGCTACTACCGACTGAGCCATGACGCCTGTCGTAGTAACTTGGAAGAAGTTCCAAGAACAGAATTGCTGTTATTTGAATTTAGTAGATTATTGTACTGAATACTAGATTATTGTACAAGTTAATACCCAGTTAACACTGGTAACACCAGTTAGGTTTATTTGATTATCTTAGCTAGGTAAACAAAAAAACCATAGCGATAAATATCACGTCACGAGTTAAATAAATATTTTAATTGCTCTGTTTTTATTGTTTCCGAATAGTCAAATTATTTTCCGGGCAGCGCAATAATAGTATTTTTTGGTTAATAAAAAAAACCACAGAACTGAATTAATATAGCAAGTTTTATATGTAGGTTATCAACTCAAATAAGGTTTACTTTTCTACAATTTACTTTGATATTGTACAAAAACTATACGCAGAGTGAGCACCGGTGCCCTAGTGATAACAACCCCACCGTCCGATCCTAAAGTCGTTCAAACCCGAACGTGTACCAATAGACTTTTTATTCGGTGCCAATGCTCTCAAACGGTGATGGAAAACATCGTGAGGAAACCCGCAGATGAGTTAGCTCCACACGTATTGACCATATGTTGCCTGTGGATAAAGTTAACTAGGCTGATAAGAGTGTATAGGCTTGTCCAGCAAGTCTACTCAATCTAAAGCTATGTCCCAGGCACTGCAGCATCCCGTTCAGGCATGGGTAAAAAGTCGCCCCTGACGCTGTATAAACCATCTAAATTAGATTCAAAGGCCTGATTATCATTATTGCTTATTTATATAATCGATATTAGGAATATTGAATTTTTATACCAGTTCTTTAACATTCAAGTTTGACCTATAGACTGGGTTTAAGATCTCGTTTATCTAACTACCATAACAGGTAGTTCTGTTACGTTCGTATGCGCTAGAGACGTCTACATCGAGTACTTATGACGTCATTGAAAATGTTAAATTATCTTTCTTGTTTATGAAGAGGAATTTTTGGACTGACTACAAAACTAATATAAGCTGGAAGTTGAAGTATAAGACGGCTTCCCACCCGTTTGTTTGACGTCAATTTTAAGATCGCGGAAGTCAGTGGATGGAAAATGCTTAGAATCACTATTTCTGGAAATATATTATGTGGGAGGCCTTTGTCTAGCAATACCTTTATAGGTATATATAATGATGATGACATAATAAATAATTTGTTATTGACGCCACCTGACTGTTTCGTGTCAATTTTTGGCTTTTTTTTTATCTGCTCTGAATCACGAATTACCAGATAAAAAAAAACTAGGCAAGCCCGTATCGTGTCTTGCCCAGTGTGAAGATCGTAGTATTTTTTAAACTTTTAAAAGAACTACAGCATAAAATTTATAGGCCTTTGTACTTGCAACGTAATAATATGTAACGTATAGTTTTAAGTTCGTTTGCTATCATAAACTTATTTAATTTTCATTTTTTCATTCATTCACCGTCAATTACCAGCATTTATAAATTACCTTGCCATGTTTGGCTGGCTTCCGCAAAGCTAAGCCTAAGCTGATTCCAATTAAATATGGCGAACATCGGTGTATTGTGGACATGTAGCTCAATCTTGCCGTGCGATATAGCTGGCTAACACTGAAATGAGAAATACTTATAAAAACAATTTGTATACAACCCAGACAAACAAACTACCTAAGATATAGGGCCAATATGAGGTAGGTTGTGCACGGAGCAATCGCATTATGAATTTGCGTGCCGATATCGGTGGTTGAGGAATGGTAGTGAATTTTGGTTATTGACAAGTAGAGGCTATTTGCATTACCAAAGACATTCATGAGTTTTCTACCGAAGACTTGTTGTTTCATCGAAGAAGGTCTCATCTCACTGCCTAGTATTGCTGTAGTTTCTTACATTCTAGACCTAAACTAAGCCTGTTATTAAAACTACAGTCGCAGTACCTGACTCCGTGATAAGCAAGCAGCGTCAGCCTGTGGTCGCGTACGGTGGAATATCTCAGATACGCAGCCCCGATGTGTAAGCTAGGAAGAATCAGCTTGGTCACACCCTGCCCGGACTGCACCAGCCACACAATGACACCCCCGAGGATAGTCAACTGCATGTCTAGAGCTAGCTGGTGAGTTTGGGGGGCGCACTGAAAATATGTAAAAATGCTTGTAAAATGAGTGCTGCAATAGAATTTATGAGGTTGTCTGCAGCCATTGTGAAAGGATAATACCAGGACTGTAAGCTTTTCATGGCAAATATTACAATTAAATAGACATTCGTACGATACTCGCATATTATTATAGTTCTGGAAACCTTATTTAAACAAAGAGCCTAAATCATCCGTACCCCTACATTGAAAGTGAATAATAGTGATGTGCTTTTAATCGCTCAGATTGCTACTCCACTACATTACTCGTACCAGCATTGTGTAATAAACGCCAAATGAGCACTTTCGTACTTTAAAAAGTCTGTAGAGCTGTCTCAACTAAAGCTTTTGAAAAATATTGTCAGCAAAGAACCACTGGCACATACAAACAGCTTCCTACTATTCAATTCAGCAGGTTATTTCCACAACACTAGAATATAAGTAGTTTTACCTTCGCTTAAACAAACAAGTCCCTCGGGAATCGAATGCGGCTATCCGAAGGATTGTGGAGAGAAACCGACAATACTCCAGTTGATTTGGTTGTTGTTTACCGTATCTATAGATTCGTCTGCAAATTGACAGACGAATATCTAGGACGTTTATTTGTATGGGAGACAAAAACTGAACTCTAGAGCCCTATACTCAGTCTGGATCAATGCGCTGAGTCGAGTTTTAATTCTCTATTGCTTGAGTGTCGAATATTTAAGTAGAGTTCAGCTCAGTTTGAAACGATACTCCGCATCAAAATCTGAGCGTGAGCATAGACTTCATCAGTCATTTTTCTAAGGAAAACCCTTGAGTAGAGATTGGGTATGTTTTTGAAATAAAGCCTCGATTTAGGTATGTCTGAATCTATTATTGCTTGAGCAATTAATAAGCATACGGGTGCTTAAAGTAAGGTTTGAGTTACGGATAATGACTTTTTGAATGCTGTAAGATGCTGCCTCTTAGCTATGATGCAATACTGATGTAGGTAAAGATAAATCTTACCATATCTTCAAAGCCGAAGTAGTTCTGCAGATACAGCATATTCCACCACCAGCCTTCTTTACAGACCTCGGCGTTTTTCGTGACGAAGGTGCCCCACATTGGCCCTGCAGACAGCTTGTCCCACACATAGGCGTAAAAGAGGACCACTGCTAGCAGCGCCGGTGTTAATCTACAAAGTAAATAGTTAGGTACAAGACCTTGACAAAAAATCAATGACACGAGGCAGGTGTTTAAAAAAAATTACGTTATCTACATGGTGTAGGTGACTCCTTGATATCCTGGTACTCAAGGTTATCAAATTCACTTTCATATAAAATCGTCGTTCACTAGGTAATAGTGCCTCGCTAATAGCCTGCTATTAGTAGGCAGTACTTAGTCTGTAGGATGTTTTTTACCATCACCGGTGATGTCGACTCTGTTTTCTTTGTAATACGAGAAATTACCAAATCGTTTCAGACGTCATCAGGGCTTACCAATAGCCTGACTCAGCCACATTTCAGTTGCTAATCTTAAAAGTAAACACCTAGCCAAATTCGGAAGAAGTTTCATATATGTACATGACTCTACATGCCTTACGAATCCGTGAACCGTGACAGTCACCGAAAGATACGAGAAATCAAAGAATTACCATTAATTTTCCGCGAAAAGTACATAGTATTCGCAATGAAAAACTCCAGTTTAGAGTTACATAAGAAAAAAAGAAACCTTTTTGGTTTTGTTCGCTTAACAGTTTGTTTGAAGACGCTAAAGCCTGTAAAAATAAGTTTTTCAGCCATTTTAGCCTCAAAGACCCACAAGTTTGGATAACTCTGCCGAGTTTTCAGGACTTATACTATTTAGTGTCCTAAAAGTGGTGTAGTGTTCAATAAGTAGTCTCAACCAAAATTGTTTTGACAGATTTCCAAGGTAAGTTTTTAGGGATACGAGGCTTATAACTTTGGGATCCTAACATAACGTGGCTCGGCACAACTTGAACAGTTTTATTATCATAGGAGCATCGAGAAAACGGTGTTCATTTAAAAAATAAACAGCCTTGTATATAGATAAACTTATATGACTAAAATTGTTTTGCAGAATTAGCATTCATGAGTTCAAAACCAGTGGTTTCACCAGTTCTCAAACCACCACAAACCTACGCATTAACTAAACCAGATGAGACACGGTGCGTTCAAAAAAATATTTGGTGGAAACAAGCAAGAAACAAGCCCACTGGACCGGCATGCCATGAAAATGTCTAAAACGCCATGAAGTTGGTATTACCTATATCACCATAAAGCTATACACATAGGCACTTGCTACAAAGTACCTACTAGGTATACTTGCTAAAGAAGACGTCAACCGGCGGTGGATGTTTTTTTAGTAAGCAACTCTGTATGAATGAATTCGAAGCAAGCAAATCCATACGATGTGTCTAGTAGACAAACACCCACGCAACGTATTAGCATCAATCTTATAAGAGAAAAAAAACACGTGTCACATTAAGTATGCTAATTTTGTTATAATTTTACCTACACACCGTTTTTTTGCGTCATATTACTATAATTAGTAACTTACCTGACTATCAAAAATTCCAAATAGATACCTTAACCAACATTAATATTCTGGTTACATGCCACAGATGGTTTAGGTAGGTATATATAACTAACTAGAAATACCGAACGGACAGTTTTATAGCTTCCTAAGCATACATTATTGGGTAAAATAACATCCTTAATAGTTACCAGGAAACTATTTAGGAACTGATGCTATCGAAACTAAAAGAATAGGTCGATAGGGATGAATGAGATCAATAGAGTACTATGAACTTCTTTCTGAGTTATAATATGGTTTGATAGAATAGAATAGAAATCGTTTACAGCAAAGACATAAAAATAAAAATAAGAATCTAATATATGAAAACAAAATAGGTCGTCACTCAGCATATTATAATGTTGTCGTAGCATATGCACTGCTAAGGCTAGATAGCAACTTGCTATCAAGCTAACTGCAGGAGTGTAGCGTCAAAACTGGGCTTGCTGTCGATTCGGACAAAATTTATTGGGACACAATGTCCCAATTGACACTTGATTTTAATATTTTTGTTACTGTCGATTCGGACACCATCCAATTAAGGAAGTTGTTGAGTGCAGTCAGGTACAAAAATTTTAAGCAAAATATGATATAGCTAATCAAATTGCTTTGCGAGCCTAGCCTTTTTTGGTGACAGCCTAGTATCAGTGATCCGATGATTTAATCCTATCTGCTAAAAAATAAACTGAAGTCAATGCATTTCTTTTTTTGGGAAGTTCGACTTTCCCAAATGAGTAGGTTCGGTTAGGTTTTTGTATAAAAAATTCGAGCAAAGCGAGCGTATCCATAAAATCTGCTAAAAAATAAACTGAAGTTAATGCATTTTTTTTTTGGTATAGTCGAAATGTGTAAATATCGGACTCAAAGGCTCAGAAGTCCGATGATCTGTATTGATCAGCATCATCGGACTACTGATACTAGCCGGTGGTGACTTACATTATGTTAAAAAAACCAACAAGTCAACAAGACCAACTGTACAATGCAGCTATTTTTAATGGTGTCCGAATCGACAGTAACAAAAATATTAAAATCAAAAGTGTCAATTGGGGCATTGTGTCCCAATATATTTTGTCCGAATCGACAGCAAGTCCAAAACTGCATACGCGCAGAAGTGGATGTCTTAACAATGTTGAGACTTCGTAAATGTTCTTTTGGACTTCCAATACTGCAAAACGCACTGCAGCGACCTGCGGTATCGTGTATGAG
Organism: Eulithis testata; assembly: GCA_947507515.1. NCBI lineage: Eukaryota > Metazoa > Arthropoda > Insecta > Lepidoptera > Geometridae > Eulithis > Eulithis testata. The sequence continues at coordinate 5,276,827 of OX382199.1, read as the reverse complement.
GCACCTTACAATCACTTTAACAGTTCGTACTGAAGCGGTATCGTGTATTAGGCACCTTACAATCACTTTACAGTACTGAACTTCAGCCTTAGCAGTTAGTTCTCAGTATATCCAAGACAGTTCCATCTCGTAATTAAACAGCCATCTTCTCTAAGATTAATAGATAGTGCCTTACTTTTTTAAAGAAGCAAAGTTGTGCAGATGTTGCCTAGCAATTACAGGCGGAATAAGACAGGCTAACTAATAGTAGTTTAGCCGCAGAAAATATTTAGATATCACGTACTTTTGTATTGTAGTTATCACTGCTTACATTCAGGCTGAAGATAAAATATCACAGAATAGCTAAACCACATCATAAAACCTCTTGAATTAATTTCCACCCGGTTTAAAAACCTATTCTCTCTCTCTCTCTTCCCGACTATTGGTCCCACATGGTGGTGGGGTCAGCCATCCTCACATTCTTCCTCCACTTTGCCCTATCCATGACGTCGTCATCGGAAACATTGCATTACTTCATGTCGTAGTTTAGTAGGTTACTAAACCTACTAAATTCTAGAAATCTCCTTCGCATGGGGAACACGCAGGGGATTCCTGGAATGAGCCTACTAAACAACCCTAAAGTTCTTTGAGACAAACTGTCAGAATAATCAGATGTCTCATCTCTGATGGCTTTATTCCATCGAGCTCACCGGCTGGCCCACTGCGGGGCTAAGCCCTTACCTCTAACTATAGCACTCGTTCCTTAGAAATGTGCCCTATAAATGGTATGTTCCTAATTTACTAGTTGGCGATAAAAATATGTACGGTGGTGGTACTTCCTCGGACAAACCCTGTCACAAAAAGCTCTTCTAAGTCACCTAAGAGTATTTAAATCTACTAAATAGTATACTTAATTCACCTACAAATAACAAACAATCACCAATATAAATAAAACTCTTTTGAAGCTGACTGAGAATCAACGCACAGCCTAAACTACAAATCCTAGAGGTATGAAATTTGGAGGGTAGTATCCTTATATAGTGTAGGGGTGCACTAAGAAAAGAATTTTGAAACGTCACACTCTAAAGGGTAGAACGCGAGCAACGCCGCGGGCGACGGCTAGTAACAGACGGCTCTAAATATTTCTCTATCTCTATCAGAAATCATAAATCAGAAACATTTATCATTCATCTCTAACAATATAGTTAGTTTGCGTTTTTTACGTACCTAATCCTTGTGTACAATAAAGTATTATCTATCTATCTATCTAGATGTCTTAGCCCTGGTGAGTTAAGTCGACGGCACCTACTATTACTCTATCAAACTCTACCTTCCTAACCCTTACCTCATGTATCTTGAGAACAGTCTCCGAAGCGCGCTGGAATCGCCATCAGCTCCTATCCGGTGGGCGGTGAGGACTCCACTTAGCAGCAGAAAGCAGTCCGTGAAAATCCATCCGGCTCGGCACCATGACCAGATTGGCGAGCTTACTAGCTGGAACAAAGTATACCCTGGATATTAAAAAGAAAACAAAAACACAGTTTTGGATCCCTCAGAAAACGCAATTTTTTGGGTGTCAGAATGCAAAGAAAAACCAATTGTGCTAATATTATAAAAGCGAAAGTTTGTATGGATGTATGGATGTTTGTTACATTACTCTTTCACGCAGAAACTACTGATCCGATTTGGATGAAACTTGGAATAGGTATATATTGTCCGTGAGCTGGATTTACACACATAGGCTACTTTTAACCCAAAAAATCAACGGATTCCAACGGGACGCGAGCGAAGTCGCGGGCGGAAGCTAGTTAATAAATAAATAAATAATACTTTTTTTTAACTTTATTACACCCACAGCTCAATGACCTCCTCAGTTTGTGAAATCTATCAAGATATAGCATCATTGTATACCAAACTCTGATGCTGATGCTTAGGTACCCTAATCTCTTCCAAATGAATTAAACAAAATGCAAAGCACGTGCATTCGGCCACGTGTCGATAAAAAACAGTGCAAAACAGAAATACCTGAATGCAAGCACGTGCTTTGCCTGTAAAATAATTATGAAATACTAGCGGACCGTGCCGGCTTCGCACGGTTTTTTTTATGTAATTTTTTACACCTTGGGTTACATTATTGGAGTTTTAGTAAGGATCCCTAATTATTTTTAAATAGCCTATGTCACGCGGGGATAGTGTAGCTTCCCAACGGTGAAAAAATTATTCAAATCGGTCCAGTAGTTTCGGAGCCTATTCAATGCAAACAAACAAATAATCAAATCTTTCCTCTTTATAATACACTCGAGAGCAATGATTCCGGGTCACTTAAAGAATGTTAAAAATCTCGGAAACTAAAAATGATAGGTTAATGCAATAAATTGTATTTAATAGACAATGTAATACTCCTTAAATGAAAGTAAAAAAATATGAGTCACCATACATTTTATTAACACAAAATTACATAAAGAAAAAAACTGCTGATCTCTCCTTAAAACAAAAATAGGAAACATGAAATTTTTGAACTTTATTACGATTTGACTTGAATTTTAATACTTCGTATTGCCTCCTCGTGCTTCCATTACTGCGTTTACGCGGTTTGGCATGCTGTACACCAAGTTCCTTATACGATTTTGGGGAATATTCTCCCATTCCTCTGTGAGAGCAATTTTGAGCTCACGAAGCGTGATTGGGGGAGGGTTTCGTTGTTTTACGCATCTGCCTAGCTCGTCCCAAGCATGCTCGATCGGGTTGATATCCGGGCTGCGCGCTGGCCACTCCATACGAGTAATGTTCATCTCTTGAAGGTAGTCATTCACAATCCTACCTGTATGAGGTCGGGCATTGTCATGCATAAATATAGCATCCTCACCTAAATTGACCATAAATGGACCAACATGATCATTGAGGATTTCTTCCACATATCTTACGCTAGTTAAAGAGCCGTTTTCTATGATCACCAGCTCTGTGCGACTTTCAGAAGAAATTCCGGCCCACACAAGTACAGACCCACCACCGTAGGCTACTTTTTCTTCGATGCATGCTTGCTTGAATCTTTCCCCTGGTCTTCGATACACTCTGTGTCTTCCATCGTGCTTGTAGAGCATAAATTTTGATTCGTCGGAGAACATAACTTTTGACCAATCTTCAATACTCCAATTTACGTGGCTCTGGGCATATCTTAGTCTTGAAATACGATGCCCACGCTCCAGTTTAGGGCCGTTTGCAGGTCTAAGGGGTTTTAAGTTAGATTCAGCAAGCCGACGTCTTACTGTCCATGCACTTGGGTTACTTCCTCCGAGGCGTCGAAACTGATTTGTGAGTTCAGTTCCTGTGAGAAAGCGATTTCGAAGCATGGTGTTCACCAAGTATCGGTCTTCTCGTGCTGTGGTACACCTGGTTCTGCCCGTTCCTGGTCTGCGTAGGTTAGAACCAGTTTCTTCGTAACGTCGGAGAACTCTTTGTACTGTTGACAGCGACACACCGACAGTCCTGGCTGTATCGCGCTGACTCCGGCCGGTTTCCAGCATTGTAAGTATTCTGGTGCATTCTTCAGGCGTAAGCGACATAATTTCAGCTTGAATAATGAATATAGAGCACTATCAACATGGTTTATATACCCACATAAATGACAGATTACAAACAAAAGCAAAACCAAATGCTGTAATTTCGTAGTTCCATCTTCGAAAGTGGCCCTTTTTCAAATTTGATTTTTTTAAGATATAACTTTACAATAACTAAGAAGTTTTAATACCTTCATTTAAGGAGTATTACATTGTCTATTAAATACAATTTATTGCATTAACCTATCATTTTTAGTTTCCGAGATTTTTAACATTCTTTAAGTGACCCGGAATCATTGCTCTCGCGTGTATTAAGTATAGAAGACAATAAAGCCTTGTGTTCTGAAAACCGAAGCCTAGTTTTCAAAAGCCTGCAAGGTATCAATTTTCATTATTATTATCAAGTGATAAAATTGTTGAAGAAGGGTTTGATCTACCTACTTTGTAGCTACTATTTACTAGTTTTATATCATCTATCAATATTATTGAACGTTATATGCGTGTTTATATGCACTCAAAGTTATTTTATATCATCTATCAATATTATTGAACGTTATATGCGTGTTTATATGTACTCAAAGTTATATTCATTTACACTTCAATAAATACGAACAAAGAAAGGAAATAAATAAATACATAAAGGGGTTATGTACTTTGATGAACGTTCCTCAAAATAAACTCGTATTTAGTACAAGAGAGAGAACAAAAGATCGCCCAAGAGCGAAAGGCCATTGAGACAGATTTTATGTGACTTCAACGACTTTAAAACGTTATCAAGATTTGTTTTACTAAAACGAGATATCACAATGACTCATTTGGGCGCATTTACATTAAAAGCAGGTGAGATGCTGGGGTTTCTTGGCGACATTGTGTAATTTTGCAGCGGTAAATGTCGAATGCCGGTAAGTGCCGACAGTCTGCTTTCTGCGGGAAAGCAGTCCTTGGACGGCGCACACGCACTGACAGCCAAGCTCAGACGTAATGGCATCTTGCCAGTTACAATTTAGTAACCAACGAAATTGACCTTTATTTCCTTCAGATAAGGTTCATTGCAAGATGTTGACCTTTGAGAATTATTTAGGTAAGTATTTAGATTAACACGCGAGTTAATTAAACCATGGCTTTCGCTCAAGGTTGCCGTCGTTAAAACCCATGTGGTCAACGATGACGCTTATTTTTTTGGATTCAGTGGAATATTTTTCGATTTAGTGGCGTCCAATTTGGGTCAGCGTCTAAATACAGCGTATTTTCGTACAATTTTATTCAAAAAAAATATGCTGAAGAAAATAGACTACCTATTAGCTTCAGCTAATACAAATGGTGACTATACTGATTTCGCGACAAACCTTCGAATTTTATTACGTCGTGCGCAACACATTCAAGTTTGTTAATTTTTACGTACCGCTGAACCACAGCTGAAAACCATGGGCCCTAATACGTCCACAAATAGCACGTATTACACCATGGATAATGAGTTACTTGATAAATTGTATGGATTCTACTCATTTTCAGACCTAGAAGGTCACTGTTTGGAAGTATGGTTACACCATCTTTTTTGTAAATATGTGTAAAGTAACGCATTACATGTAAGTAATCTGTTAAGTTACTTTTCTAATAAATAAATACTAAATAACATGGGTAATGAGTAACTTGATAAAGTATCTATATTCTATTTATTTATTTATAATTCATTTTCAGGCTTAGAAGATCACTGGTGGTTAAAAATCTTAAGTACTTATTACGTTACATAAAGGTTTAGTTTAGTTTAATGACTAAATATAATAATTTTAGTGCCGTGCAATGCACACAATATGTCCACAATACCCGTAAGGTTAACTGCCGGACGCACCATCTGGCCATAATTTCAGTGGTCTGCATTATGTTAGGAAAATACGAGGGAATTAGACCCATATGTTATGTGCTTGCTCATTATAACTGTAGATAAGATTAGTATGAGACTAGAGTAATTGTTGTATTACTCGTTCTACTGAGTTATTCAAGTTTCGGATCTTTGTAGCTTTCTAATATTTTTTCAGAAACATACACTGATTATATTGCATTTTTTTTTTATTTTACTGTCGTCTGTCTGTCGTTTTTCCTTACCTGACATTTTATTTCACTGTCAATTTGTTCTTTCCTTCATGTATTTGGGAGATGTTTTACAACTATCGATATGAATGCCGTTCATTGGCATTCATATCTAGTAAATACATGTACATAGTATACATGTCTAGTAAATCGATCTTATCGTCTACATTCTTCTTGAAGCACCTGATTACGATGAAACAATTGTTTCATGAGTTCACTTCCACTGCTAATAACAACGAATACATTACTCCACGTGATTGTTATTTTCCACTTTCAGCAAAGGGTTATACCTGTCAGAGGAGTAGTGAGCTCGTCTTAAATTACTAGTCCAGACCAGCCTTCAGGGTTCTCGTTTTCTCTTGATACTTGCGAATAAATTACTTTGCTAAGTAGAAAACTCATTAATTAGGTGAACCCTCTCTTTGCGAGAAATTTACTTTTTTTAGCTAGGTATGTACCTATTTTTTCCTTGTACTAAAAGTAGCAATATGCAAAACTCTTTCAAACAGTTTCCATAAGCAGTTTCAACAAAAAAAAAATAGGTTTTTTACACCTATCATTCGTGATTACAACTGCGATTATTCCCGCCAATGTGAATATCAAGAGTACCTAAGTACCTACTACTAGTATAGTATTATATAATCTGTGGTACCTACTAACGTGATACGTTGCTTGCAACTTACAAGTCACGCGTTGCACTCGACTAAGCCCCTGTAAATACATCATTATTCGCAACTTACATCGCTATTCTCGTACGAGCCATTAAACTCACCTCAGCAATCTTCACCCTATTGGTATAAGGCATCACAGCAACAGGTAGGAATTTGTGGGCCACCAGCAGGGCCAGAGTAGCAATTCCGCGGATGCCGTGGATGCAGGCTATATCGTCTGTGGTCCCTGGGGCGGTTAACTTGCTTATTGTGTAGTACAGCGAGAAGGAGCGCAAGAAGCTGTCTGTGAACAACACAATTCGAAATACACTCGAGAGCTAAATTTCCGAGACCTTTTGCTCTGGACTGTGTCTCGATTGCTCAGTACACAATTACACATGCCTCTTTATTGTTTTCTACTTTGTGTTTGATTGTAATCTTTTGTTTTCCTAAGAATAGAATTCACTGATATACACCTTTAATTATTTAAGTTGCAGACTTGCAGTTATGTTATGCTTTGGATTGTGTTCACTTTATGTCCCTTAACATTACATTTTCATAGCTTTTTTAAAAGATTTTGTCAAACCAGGTTTGGGACCCATTATCTTTTCTCTCAAAAATTCGAAAGTAATTAAATGATTTCATGAAACGCATCTCTCTCTTTCTTTCATTATTTTATATAAGTTCACCAACGATTTTCAGACAGAGCCGGAAGTTTTAATAAAATATAACTTTTGCTAGCTACAATGTTGAGGAAACTCAATTTTAGTTTAATCAGATTACGGTTTCGAACGGACAAATCGTTTCCATCTTTTCATGACTCAATTCCAAAAATAGATTTTTCGATAAAAGATAGGGGTACCTGCATCTTTTTGTCTAAAATATCTGAGCTGCGTGTACCTATGAGTGTGGAAGCGTAAAGTGGAGCATTATAGCGCGCTAAGAAAACTCTCAGTCGGGCTTAGTGCCACGTAAAGTTTTCCGCAGAAAATAGCGTGAAAGATTGCGTTTCTGTTACGAGTAGAGCTATAGAAATATGTGGTTTGTACTATCGAGTAGCTATCCTGGTTTTGTGACATCATTTTAGTCAGTTGAAATAGTTGTCGGTCAATATTCATTTGCATCCTGAATTTTTTTCAATTTGATAGAATTTGAGATTTGATCAATTTCATAAAGTTGCACCTCCAGATTTGGCAGTGCTTGATTTTTGTTCTCCGCTGTCTTCTCTTTGCTCACACTCTGCCTTCTCGGATTCCTCCTGGTCTTCTTCAGCTGGTCTTTGAGCAAAAAAGTCTTGACATGTTGCCACAAGTACCAGCAGAACGACGAAACCATAGAACGACCTGCGGGTAAAGTTTCAAACACTCAATAGTCACGTACCTAGTTCAGACCTCACATTGTCCGGACGTGGTGTAGTAGTTTTAGGGTTATCAAAACTTTTGATATGTTCAATAGTTATTATGAAGGTTAAAAAAGATAAGCCTATAAAGCCCTTGAACAGACTGTCAGACAGTACGTTTCGGCTTTCAGTTATAGTTGCAAATACTTGCAAAACACGCTATACCGGAACACCAAACAAAAAACATGGAGATTAGAGGAAGAATCAGGATCCAAGATTTATGTTTCGAAGGGGCTTTCCCTGCTATTAAGGGCCCAATCTCTGACCAATTATGGTCTACCATTGAGTAGACCCGGAATTTTAAGAGGGGGTTGGGCTCCTTCGCGCCCCGTTGAAATCCGTAAGTGGGTAGCACAACTCACAACGTCAAGACGGTTGGCAGTTCAAGCCACTCCTCCCAGACATCTCCCTCGTCTGCATAACAATCTTCTTCATCCACCTTGACTCTGATGACGACCCCACTGGTGTGCTGGTAGTGTTTGACGGCATCCTTTAGAATCACTTCCACGTCTTCAGGGTTGCAGGCTGAAGGCACGCAGACGCCCCAGCTCAGCGTTGAGAAGCGAGGCACGAAGTGACCTGGCTGAACGGATTATGATACTGCTTAGCAAAAGTTGATGAGGTGTAATTTGGAAACCAATCGGTCAATTTATATTGAACCTGCAGCTTAATGGCAATTATTTTAAACGTTATTTTAGTTGCCTCTCTATATTTTAGTTAATCTAAATATATAAAACTCTTTTAAAGCTGACTGATAATCAACGCACAGCCTAAACTATAAGTCTTAGAGGTATGAAATTTGGAGCATAGTAGGTATCCTTAAATAGTGTAGGGGTGCACTAAGAAAGGAACTTGAAAAAGTCGCACCCTAAAGGGTCTAAAATTAGGATTTTAACCAAATAATGTGTATACTGCTACCACGCGAGCAAAGCCGCGGGTGACAGCTAGTATTCTATACAATTTGCTAGAGAATAAAAGACGTCAAAAATGTATGCGATACGTGGCATCATCCAGAAATATTATTACATTTCTAAAAGTACTCTACCGATGGTTTGATAAGTTATGAGTGTGTGTAGCTTATTATAAGTTTCGTAGGCGCTACAAATTTTTCAGTCAAACAATTTCTAAATTGCTAATAATAAACCCTTAGGATAATTATGGCTTGGAAATATAAACTAACCAAAAGTAAACAATTAATAATTATCCGTCTATTCAACAAACTTTTAACTCCCAGATTTAATTAAAGATGTATTCACATGAATACAAATTTTGAGTGATTATGTAATACTAGCAGCGCCTCGCGGTTTCACCCGCGTAATTCCCATTCCCGTGGGAATTCCGGGATAAAATATAGCCTATGTTCATCAGGGATAATGTAGGATTCTAATGGTAAAAGAATTTTTTTAATCGGTCCAGTAGTTTCGGAGCCTATTCAATTCATACAAACAAACAAACAAACAAAAAATCAAACCTTTCCTCTTTATAATATTATATATATATATATATATATATATATATATATATATATATATATATATATATAAATAAAATAATAATAATATATAATATATAATATATAATATATAGTATAGAAGTATAGACAAAGGCTTACATTACATAGGTACTCTTATTTCAATTAGTATTCGTAAATTGAACCTATTAATTTATTTAATGGACTTTTGTGTATCGGAATATGAGCAGATACAATAATTATCAGACTGGATCATTCGGCTTCATCCAAAGGTTGTCTGAAAAAGAAAGCTTTTAAAGATAAGGCCGCCCATTGTACTCTATAGCTTTATTTGTTTCTCCTTATCTTTCTTCCCTGTGTAAAAAGTTTATCTATCTCTGTAGCTCTTTCTATCTCGAGATTATTTATTGTACTAGTGTTGTAAAATGTTTATCCTATCAGATTATTTTCTATGTTTATCTTTAGTAATTACAAACTAGTCTAGCGCATACCGTAGAGAACATAGAGTATACACAATGCACTCCGTGTGCTAAGCTAAGATACATCATCGCAGCTTCAGGAAATCTAGAGCTGATTAATCCTTGGGGAGTGGACAAGTTACACGGATGGGGTAAAGTTTAACGTTCCATATAACGTTATACAATTAAGTCTGCCTTTCCTGTCATAAAGCAGATTTAGTTCAAGATTATTGGATTTTTTCTTGTCTTTTTTACAAGTGACCTTCGATACAGAATATATTATAAGTAGAAAAGAGCCGAAGACCGGGCTGAATGGCGCGTCAGACCTACGTCCATCATTGGACTGATATATTATGTTGATGATGATCTATTCGACCCTCTTTTCTCTTCACGATGAAGAGAAAAGAGGGTCGAATAGACAAAGACTTCGATCTTCTTTTATCCAATGCTCAGTCGAACGTGGCCTGACCGGACCAGTAGCGGCCAGTGGCAAAATATCGTATAGAAAGTCAATGATATTTTATTTAAAGGAAGTCTTCAATATCCCGTTGGACAGAACTTATATAGTATTATATGATCTGTGACAGAACTGACCGCTCTCCACTCGTACTCTGCTGACAGCTGTGAGACCGCCAAAACGTTAAAAAAAAACTTCACAACTCACATCATCAATCTTACTCCTGATCAAGCTCTTGGCCTGAGCCAAGTACACCGGACCCTCCAGCTCTGAGTGTTCCGCCTTCACGTCGATACGTGCCAAGCAGTACTTCCCCTGGACCTTGACCACACTTCCTGTGTCCAGCTTGACACGCGCGCGGCTCTCAATGCACTGGTCGAAGTCACCAAGCTGGATCCCATTGCCTTGGAGCACTCCCGAGGGAATCTTTGCGGTAGCATCGAGCACTGTAATGAAAAATTCCTGAGTGCCTACTACGCGAAACTATAAACGAAGGTTCGTTTTGTCATTTTGAGTTACTCTGCTTGGCGACACGACTGTTTCGCAAGAAGCATGTACAACGCACGATGCGGCCGTGCAGTAGGTATAAACTAAAATGTCGCTATAGTAGGTGCCAAATAACACCGCAATACAGGTCATTAACCCACCTTCACCACGATGTCGCAAAATTCAATTTATGTATTACGGACCTGTATTGCGGTGTTATTTGGCACCTACTATAGCAGATTTTTGTTCATAGTTTTTCGTAGTAGATACCCTGTTACGTTCAACAGTGTGGTCGGCCTCCTGGGAGCGCTGTGAAGCACGCGAGCAAGGACGTTTGTCTTTATTATCCCTACATTCCTTTGTGTTTAAAAGGTACTGTATTATTTATAGAGGCGAGCTCCAAACAACATATTGCCACAGTGGTGCGTTATATGAGAAAAGCAGGCGTGAAAACATAGCTTCCGGCCCTTTCGGCTTTTTCATTCTTGGTCAAGAACTCAAATTATTTGCTGGTATGAAAAAAAATGTATAACCAATAGTTTGATTTGAAATTTTTGTATTTTTGAGAACAGCACCGCATTGCCGAAATCCCTGAATAGCTGCCAACACAAATAAATAAACACAGCAGAAGATATAATTTAATGGTTTACCTTAGGATATAATTTAAAGGTCTTGACCATTTTGTTAGCTTTTTACAAATGGCGAAAATCCTGGTGGTCATCTTATAGTAATTAAACAACTCACAGCAATACCGAATAATATAGCGTTAGATAGATACACATCGTCCGCGAATAATAATAATAATAATAAATATTCACGGACACTTAACACAACGCCTTCTAGTCCCAAACTAAGCAAAGCTTGCACGATGGGAGCTAGATGGCTGATGGAATACATACATACATTTTTTTTTGTAAATACATACTTATAATACATAGAATGGCTCTAAACCACAGATTATATAATACTATACTATCTAAACCGAAAATAGTGAAAGCCCTAAAAAATCTGTGTGTAAGATGCAATATTTCAAACTTTCATAAAAAAAAACTTGAGAGGTGTCAAGGGACACCCGGATGGAACGAAGTTCCTTGAGGACAGGTGTTGTTTTCTTACAGTAAGTACACAGAAGCACCTAAATTAAAACATAAACTTCCAACAATACCTACATTCATTTGTTGCCTTCCTGCACCAATTTACTCGAATGACATTGTCAAAGTTTGAAAAAAGTGTCGTTACAAGGTTTATTACAGTTAGTTCCCGCTTAGTTTTGAAAAAACCTAAATAAGTACTATAGTCCCACATTGAAGTCTGTCCGTCCATTGGTCATCGGTTTTTGTATTGGCAAATAACTAGTATTTGCCAACTACACTTTACATATCGCAACATATTGCGGGAGTTATGAAAAAGAAACATGAAAAGGAATGAATAACCCGTGGCTGCGCGAGGGTAAAAGCAAGTTTAGTGTACAAATTAAATTGTTGGTACTTACTATTTAAAGCCCATAATTTTGTTCCGCGTAATTGCCGCAACACTATCTGGCCATGACGCCGGCATTCCGCGTTATGAATGCGTGAAAAATTCGGTGCAAATGTAGGGAAAAATGAATAAAAGTCTTCAAATTCGCTTTTCAGCAAATTGCGTCGGTGCAAAGCTTCTGTAACGTGTTTTAGATGACTCGTCGGTGTTTCTTCACTATCACTCTCAGAAAGCTTTTCAGCGCTATGTTTTTCGCGAATCTTTGACAACAATTGCGGTCTATCTGGTTCAAACTTTTCTTTACTATCTTCAACATTCTCTTTTGAATCACTTTCTTTTTTCTTTGGTTCATATACAACCTTTCTTTCATCTTTTTTTTCCTCGCTCTTGTCCTTCTCTACTTTTTTAAATTCTACCGAGGACTCTCTTTTTTCTAATTTTATTTCTTTAGGTTTCTCATGATCTTGCGGCTTCTTAATAGCATCTGGAGTTTTAGTTTCTTTCTCGTGTGCTTTAGGTTTCAAAGCTTCTTTTTCAGGTTCTTTTACGTTTTTAAATGTTTCTGACTTAAGCTTTTCATGGCTTATCTTATCTTTTAGTTTGATTTCGTCTTTCTTTGTAACAAATAATGGTTTGTCTTTTTCGCTAGATGTATCTTTGTCTAATAAGGGTTTTTTAACTGAATGAGTGATTGGTTCTTTTACAACTTTATCTGGTTTCTGGGGAGTTTCCGTCTTTTTTATGTTTAATTCTTGTGATGACTGTTTAGTATTAGATTCCTCAACCTTTTTATTACCCTCTTTATCCAGTTTAACAGCTACTTTGGGTATATGTTTTCGGTGTTCGTCTTTTTGCTTTGAGTCAACTATTTCTTGTCGTTTTTCCGGAACCTTTACTGCTAAAGTTTTTTTTTCTTTTTCAACCTGTGTGACTATTTTACTGGAAGTTTTCAATTCCTTTAACTTTTGAGCAACTTTTCCATTCTCATCATCATCGTCGTCATCGTCGTCATCGTCATCCTCATCATCATCAAAATCAATTTTAATAGCTACAGGCTTTTTAATTTTTTGTACTGTTTGCACTTTTGTTTTTACTGTATTTTTTTCATGTTTCTGTTTTAAGTCAGGTTTTTTTTCCATGTGTAATATCTTAAAAAGTTCTTCAATATTTTCTAAGCCATCATAATTATCGTCATCATCATCATCATCATCGTCGTCGTTGTCACTACTATTGCTTTCCACTTTTGTTTCAGTAACCTTGGTGTTATGTTTAGTTTTAAGAATTTGATGACTAGGTTTTTTTGGTTCCTCTAGTTTTGGCTTTTTTATTTTCTGTAATTCATTACTATCCTCATCATCTTCGTCGTCGTCATCCTGTTCTAGCATAGCTTTACTAACCTTTTTAATACTGCTTTTCAAGTCGGTCTTTTCTAGTTTTTTATTAAGTTTAGGAACCTCTTGTCGGAAACCGGTTTGAATCTTTGCAAAATCTAAGCTATCCTCATCATCCTCGTCCTCATCACTTCTCACGTCGTATTTGTGATTTGATTTACTTTCAAAATTCTTGCTGTCCAGTATTGTTTTTCCTTGCACTTGTTTTTTAAGATCCTCATTCTTATGTTTATCACTTTCGGTTTTATCACTATGCACATTATGGTCAACCTTGACATCACAATGTTCACACTGTTGTGGCTTTTTCGTTTGTAACTTCGAACTATCTTGAGCTTTGGGTAAATCGCGAACACGGAATGCGGTTATCACTGTAGCTAGGATAGGTAGGCAGATTATAATTAGAGCTAGCGTCCATCGGTCGCGCGCCATGGTAGACGCCCGAGACGCTCACCGCGCCATTCTCGTTCCAACTGAAACGTTTTCACCCACGATCCCAGGCGTTTATTTGTAACACTCATTGAATTTGTGGAACTTCATTGATGATTCTCGGTCTAGGTTATGGGTTTCAGGAGTAGATATTGCTGGGATAGGTGCGTTTATTGCGCGGGGTTAATGCTAGTGTACTGACGAGCGACCACGACTGATGGCATGCGTCCAAGATCAGTGTAAAAATAGTGATGTTAAAACGATTGTCCGGCGTACTACGGACTGATTTCGATGATAACATTGTCCACAGCGACAGATCAGCTTCTCAAATGAATTAATCGATGATTACTGTGGTGGACGTATAATAAACATAAGACGAAACGTGTCTTATTTGTTGTGAAAGTTGATCCTATGGATGGAGTAATGGTAGGGTTTCGTTTCATTATAAAAATAATAAACGTTCCACGATCCAGGGCACTATAGGTAGTACCTACTCTAGTTCAACTCGTAGTGTTTTTTTTAATAAATACTGCTTAGTCACCGTAAAAGTTGTTATTCATTTCACAAGCTTAAAAAACTTACTGTTTCTCATCAGATATCGAAAGTTAAGGAAAAAATAAAATAAATATTCATGCATTTCACACAACGCCCTCTAGTCCCAAACTAAGTAAAGCTTGTACTACGGGAACTAGATTGCTTACAAAATACTAACCTACCGTAAAATAAAGAGAAAGTGAACTAATCTGCCTTAGGAAAGCAAAACAAAATAAAGAAGACAATATTAGTTTACAAATAAACAGCGAGGTAGGTAGTGTATATCTTTGAATTTAATAAATATAAGCGATTTATGAACCTCATAACTCAACCACAGTCGCTCTCAGTGCCATGGCACTATTATTTATTCTGCGTCAGCGGCTAAAATTGCTTCCTTCTCGAATTTAATTAAATTTGACGTGAGCAGTGAGCACTACGCGTTGCTGCAAACTTTTAACAGGCGTCAGAGTATTTAGGCTACGAAGCATTGAATTCCGGTTTGCTAAAATATTTTCTCATATTAATGTAGACTCAATTTAGTTTATTAATTGAAAGGTCATGACATTTTTCATGCATCATCAGTGTGATCACACTTTTATGATTTATTTCACCTAAGTACCTACTCAGATAGACGTCTTCATCCCATAGGGCCACGGTTTCGGACGACAACGCTCTAAAATACCTAACAAAAAATCCCGCTGGACACGGTTTACTTAAGTTCATACATAACAAAATTGGAAGTACAGTCGACAAAATAATTAACCATTTCAAGATTATTAATTTCAAGATCACCTACTCAAAAAACAAGCACAGCGCAGATACCCCTTCTCAGATGAGATAATTTTGAGAAAAGTACCAGGAAAGCAGAACTAGCCAACAGGATGCTGAATAATAAAGAAAGATCAAATAAATAAATAAGCCATTTATTTCCCACAGTTACAAGACATTACAAAGAATTAAAAAACTATACACACTTAATTACTATCACTGTTGGGCACCCAATGATGGGTGTAGGCCTCCTCCATGCGCTTCCATTTATTCCGATCCTGTGCCGTTCGGGTCCATGCATGTCCCGCGATCTCCACCACGTCGTCGCTCCATCTTTTTCTCGGTCGACCTCTTGTACGTAATAAAGAAAGATAGATTGTAAAATATGAATTTTATTTAAAAGCATCTCTTACTTTGTTCTTTTATAACTTATCTACATATTTGTACATACCTAATCTAGAGCTACTTATACAAAATGTTTTCCCACATTATCGAATAAGTATTCAATATAAGGTACCACCTAATACTAAATTCTGCGGGATTTGTAACGAATGTAATATTTGAGTTAGCTAGGTACTTACTAATTTATATTGTAGGTGTTTTCAATTTATATTGTAGCTGTTTTCAACACATAGGTACAACCCCCCTAAAGGTTCAAATTAAATTAGACTTTGATTTCTAAATACGTAGCTTTAACTACCTACCAACTTAGTTTAACATTTACTACATTACCAGCTAATTAGGTCGAACAATTTCGTTTCGATTGAAAAATTACCTTCAATCCAGGGTTCAAGTCCTCGAAACAAAACAAAGGCGTGTTTGGAAATTATAAGTCTACGCTGCCCTTGCATCGCTGTCGTAACGAAGAGACGCGACGACCACGATGGAACTATTTCCAAGAGCTCCAAGTACCTGTACCTTTATATGATGTTGAGACTGATACACGCTGTTTTCAACATGATATTAAAAACATACACCTTAAAAAAACAATACTTTCATGCAAAATAATCTGCGCGTTTGTTTGACGAATTTGCGGGTAATGTTTGTTATTAGTAAAGTGAAAATTTACAAAATAAGTATTTAGTTACATTAAATACAAATACTAGCTATAAATAAATTTTGTAGAGCTCTCGGGAAGATACTCACATGAGGATACAAATACCCACTGCTAAAATATTCTGTATACTCGACGTTGATTAGCATTTGAATCAATTGTATTGTAATTGTTGTCGCTGGAATGTCAAAATAATGAGTAATTGGCCTAGAACTTTACAAAGGCCCTCTGGGGGAATTAGGGTTGAGTAAATAAAGGGTTGAAGGGTAAAATAACGGAAGTTATCGGGTAATTGTAGGTTTCGTTGTTATAGTTCAAATCACACGTACGGAAATAATACAGTTGGTATTTCAACCAATTTTGTGGGAATACATTTATTTTTTTTATCTAATACAGTATTTACAATATTTACAAAATACACATGAAACAGTTGAGCTATCCACAAACCGTTGCAAACGATTTATATGTAGATAGCTCAACTGATCCAAATCAGTACCAATCGCGGCGATGCAGCGTGCCCAAGACACTGGCTGCATTGCCGCGCTGAATAGCAATGCTGATACGCTGGCCTAGATAATCACCAGCCCTCGGGTCACGCGTCGCTTCTACTAGACGCCCTGAAAGAATTTTGAAAACCCGGAGGGCCTCGGTACCCCACGGACCTAGAGTCTCGACCCCAAGAGGCACAAATGTGGGAATAAATAAATAACCTTGCAATACTACCTGACTTCTACGGCAATGAGATGACGTCATGATCTCCTTCTCTGTTTTGTTTGGAGCCAAACTAGGGTAGGTCGCAGCTTTGTCTTGTGAAAAATCAATCGTTTTCCTAATAGAAGCAAGATGAGTAGGTATGTATACCCATCATAACATTAGCATAGAATTAATTACACAAGCTGGATTTAATTATCTACCTACTTGTAATACAAGATTTATTACATATTCCTAAGTTACCAGCGCTATCAAAATACTATACGTCTAAGTTGGTGTTACTATTACCTTCTCGTGAGGGTGTTACAACTAGTAGAACAGTTATTAAAAAACTATTCACATAGTTTTTACTACTAAATATAAAACGGTATATTTCACCGCAAAAGAATAAGAAGACAAATTAAACCACTCAGAAGCTACTACAGAAGGTACATCGCCATCCATTGTTTTTTTATCAATATATTTTCAGGGTTCTCTAGATTTGTAGGTGTTACCATAGACGCTCCATTAATCTCTACCTAGTAGTTAAAGGGACGATTCCATTGTTTGAAACCTGAAATTGAGCAATTAGCTCAGCTCATCACGCCAAAGGCCTTCATCAGATTTTAATGCGAAAACATGTTTTTCTAATAAAAATTAAGCAAAGCTAAATAAATCTAAAAATCATAAAAAAAAATATTAATATGTAGGTAGGTACAGGCACAGATTATATAATACTGTACAGGTATCTAAAAATATTTTGTATTATTAGGAAAATCATGTTCATTTGTTAGGTATGCTAAGCGTAGGTAGTATGTAAAAGAGGTGCGTCTATAAAATTATAAGGTTTGATCATCGCAGGAGCGATCACCGATTTCGTGAGCAATTAATCAGTAACATGCAAATGATAGCAATAGGTACAATACAAGATTTAAAACTACAGTGACAGCTTCCTATAGGTACACAGACGACTCTAACCCTCATATCCTTAGCTGTTACCTCGAGTAATCCTTGTCTTGACTCGATATCAAAATCGAGCTATGGTAGTAATTTTTAGAACTAACAAAGCACGCTTTCGACGTCGAGGCGAAAATGATTCGAGGTATGAATATGGGGATAACTAAGCCGTTTTCGCACATGTATTACTGACATTTATATGTTACTAACCGATTGCTAATAACATCGGTAATCACTCCAGGAAGGTAGTTCGTTATTTATTATTAATAATGTCTGATGGCTATGCTTTGTGTAAAACTAGATTTCCAATATGAACTTCCCGTATTTGATAAATAATATTTAAAACTATTTTTTCGGCCGAAGAGCATCACTCATTTTTAAATACTACCGCGATTTGAAATTTATTCCTAGAACCATAATAAATCAGAAAATTGTAGACAGATTTTCTACGCAACATTTTTGTGCGCATCATTTGATAGTCTACCATATAATTGAAAAAATACGAGTAGCTTTTTGACAAACAAACGGACGGCTTTATATCAGACTGATCATAAAGTGTTCTAAATAAGGAGAGAGGCACTAAAAATTTAATATGTGCACGAAAAAGGCATGCGTTACGGCGTCATCATGTAAGACATAATGATAAATCTTCTCTTCACTATACCGGGTGTATTAGGATAGGGTTACTTAATTATAAACCACTTTTCTTATAGAACCAGCATTGGAGCGTAAAAAATCAGATGCTCCATACATTTTTACTAAGTAGGTATGGTCTTTTGTATGGAACATAATTGAGCTTTTTCTCATTCACATACGAAAAAATCTGACAAAATCACCGCGTTAACGTATTCGTATTCGTCAACGCTAGCTCGACTGCCAACCGTTACAGCGTAACCGCGCATTGTATCTCAGATAAGCTAGCGTTACGATACGTTTGCGATTGTCACATTTATTCGTGATCAAGGCACTGAGCCCCGAGTCTGTGCATTCCTTTTGACTTTCGACTCGAGCGTAGCACACGCAAAAGCATTCGCAAAGCGAGACATTTTGTTGGGAATTGCACAGTTCCCAAATCTTCCGTTAGAGGCGCTTATCCGCTTTCATACAAAATTTCTCGCTTTGCGAATGCGTTTGCGTGTGCCATACTCTAGTCGAAAGTCAAAACAAATACACAACTCGGGGGTCTGGTTCCATAAAAATAAATTATAATGTTTATAATGATGCATGGAAGTTTTCAAAAACGTTTTATTAATCAGGCCTTTGCATCTGTAATCAAGATTATTGTATACAGCATCAGGCAGGACTCACTCATGTCCTCATGTTTAAAAGGAACGCATGCAGTGCCTAGGGCATTATTTTAGATATTGCAGTCCAAAATCTATCCCAGCACTTGCTCTCAAGTGGCGAAGGAAAACATCGTGAGGATTTAGTGGCTTAGTCAGTTCCACCGTATTGATTTTATCTTTTCTGTGGATAAGGCCGACTAGGCTGGTCTTCTATTATACACCCCGTATAAGTAATACGGATTACGGTTTCACTGCCAAGGCAAGGCACCGAGGCCAAAGACAGCCCTACGAGTCATGAACCTCATCTACTAGCAAAATCAGGTTTAGCATAGGAATTCTAGAGCTATTTGAGATGTAATTTCTTGATAGAGCTGATGCACTGAACGGTTGGCAGCTTTTATAAACAAAGGCAGAAATAGTTTGTAAAAGCTAATAAAATGTACAAATGTAGATATAGCTGATTTAAAAGCCAATTATAAAAAAATTGTTCTATGTCAAAAGGCTAGTCAGAGGTAGGTTTAAGTGCATATTTTTTTTTATTTAACCTATTTTGTCCCACTTCTAAGCAAAGATCTTCCCCAAAATTTTCCATGCGTCTCGTTCTTTGGCAACTATCCACTAGTTAGTTCCAAGAGAAGGTGCCTCATACATCGTACTAATATTATAAACGCGAAAGTTTGTAAGAATGTATGGATGTTTCTCTTTCACGCAATAACTACTGATCCGATTTGGATGAAACTTGGAATATATACTGTCCGTGACCTGGATTAACACATAGGCTACTTTTCATCCCGGAAAATCAACGGGATCCAATCCAACAGAACGCGAACAAAGTCGCAGGCGGAAGCTAGTGTGGCATATTATTATTGCCAAAAAAAAATGGATTATACTTTCTCGGTTGGTTTGTTCCATTTCACGCTAGTAAATAAACAGAGACAAGCTAAGTTCATCCTAATATCCAGTACAGCTATCCACAAACAATGAAGTGGTAATGAACTTGGTTCCACTTTATCGACATATCGAACGTAGTCTTTGATATAGCCATTAATACTGATAACGTTATAAAAGTATAATATTATTGGTTATTAAGCAACCTCTACTCGGTTTTATGTTGGCTTATCACCATGCCAAATATATTGGGCTATCCTACCAATTTGATGAAATGGATACAGCACCCGCACCGTCTTTATGGTGTAAAGAACCGGAGATGTTTTCATAAAACAAACAGAGAATAAAATTAAATATAAATAAATAATAATCAATTCTGATATCACTTGAGTATTTATGGAGTTAGAGTTGGCCACATACCTACAAGTTTTCCTTTACTTGAATATTGGGAATTTTCTTGGAAGAGATTTTGTTAGAAGTGTAAACTAGTATTTTTATAAGTTACTTTTATTTCAAAACATGTTTTCGTTCGGAGGATCGATCAAGAAAATAAAACAAAGTTAAAGGCTGGGGCTCTTTGAAAACTTATCAAGCAAACGCCTAAAGGTATAGGTAATGTTTGTAAAAGTGTTTAGAGCAGTATCGATTTTAGGTCTCGGTCATTCAACAAGTTCGTGATAGTCCTAATACTTATTTTCGTTGTATGCAGGCATCGGTGAATCTGAAAACGTATAAGACACGCCTTGTTCAAGAGTGGACGCCCTATGTGGGCATGAAGTAGGAACACCACAATACTCGTACCTAACGTAGAATCTATATTAGATTTTTTAAACTCTAGACTGTCTCTATCTGAAAAGGAAAATCTCAAACATGCATTTTCAAGCTGTCATCGATACGAAACCGACACGATTATCATGGAGAACTCATCGCATACATTTGATACTGAGCCCCGAGTCTGTGCATTTCTTTTGACTTTCGACTCAAGTGTAGCACACGCAAAAGCATTCGCAAAGCGAGACATTTTGTTGGGAATTGCACAATTCCCAAATCTCCCGGTAAAGGCGCTTATCCGCTTTCATACAAAATTTCTCGCTTTGCGAATGCGTTTGCGTGTGCTATACCTACTCTAGTCGAAAGTCAAAACAAATACACAGACTCGGGGCTCTGAGCCCGTAGTCTGAGTTTTGTTATGTTGATCTGCGACAAGCGAGAATCGAGAAACTCGCGGAGGAAAATATATAGAGGAAAATAGTTTGCAAATATCTCGCTAGAGGCGCTTATCGGATTTTCATATAAAATAACTCGCAAGTCGCTTCTCGATATTCGTTTCGATGAACAAAACGCTTTCACGTCTCAACGACGACACGAGCAATTGACACGACATCATCCATCGGTATCGTGTAGGTGTCAAACCAGTGTACAGTGCAAACGCCCTGAAAGATATTGTATGAAAGATCAAGGTTAACAAGACTTGCGCAAAGTTAGCGACAAAGTATGGTGTAATATGAACCGATGGCTCGACGCCGTGACCTTGACAAAATTCGAGGTTATGAGTTATGTCATAGATTATGTATGGGTTACGGCTTCTGGTGCGATGCCTCGCCGTAATAGCTTTCTACCCCAGTAGCTGTTTGGTTTGTACGAGGTATTATCCGTATGACCCAATGTAAACTTACGGATGGTAATTCTCTCAATAAAATATAGTAGTTTTACTAATGTTAGGATGTCATAAAGGCTGCTATTTTGCGACTCTTATGTTATGGCATACCAAAAAAATTCCCATCATATTTTGACTAGATTATATTCAGATAAAAACGCCCCTAAAATATAATGTTTTTTATAATGTAAAAGGTATGTTAAACTTGGTAAGTTTTAAATATTACGTAATTTTAGTATGCAGCGACTGGGAATTTATATATAAATTACAGAAGTAGGTACATACATAGATTAAGCACTCAATTATTGGCATAAATTGTAGCGACCTAGCCTTCAGATCATAAAGTCTGTACAGAATAGATAATTCTAGACGGTAGATATCAGATTTTTCTAGTGCCAACATAGAGGTAAGTACTTAGTAAGTACCTACTAAAAAAATCTGGGAGCAAAGTATCAACATAATATTTTTACCACAGAAATTTTAGCCAAAAATCTCTATTTTAGCATGAACGAAAATAAAAACATGTGGTATGTATACAGCCAGCGAACTTTAGTTTGGTCACATAAATAAAGACCTAAACGGGGTAACGGTTCCTTTTTAATATTCACAGCATTTTTGCGAGTTCCTGCGCTTTTGCGACATGTTCTGGGCAGTACTTGTTTGGTACATCATTAAAAGTTGTTTCAGAGTTTGTTTGAGAAGGAACAGTAGAAAATAACCATTAAGATAAGAGGGCACAAGGGAGGATGGCGTAAGTTCGACGTAAACAAGTATCTAGTGATATCGTAGATAGGTAGGTATAGTATGGCTTTTAGTAATTAGAAACTTGAACGAGATCTTCAGATTCAGACCATGCTTCTTGAATGATTTATTTACTGCAAACAAAAAAAGGGAAAAATATTGAAAATAAGTTTTGGTAAAACTGACAAACTGCGATCAGGCTATTAATAGCTATAGGTATAGTAACAGATCATAATATAATACTACCTAGTCTTGACCTTGGCAAGAAAGTTGTTATATTTCTAAACCCAAGAAAAGCCAAACTTTTATCTAAACCCTGCCTAGAAAAGCCACCAAACATATTAAATTAGTAAGTAGCTTCGAAATTTTACCCAAAAAAATAAAAACTTAATTTACTTTTACATCTACTGACATATCAATCCTAGACTATTTAACTGAGTACCGCGCGAGCGAAGCCGCGGGCAAATAGCTAGTATATTATATGCAAGGTGACTATTTACTTAAGGTTTTAAGGAGTCTTATAAAAACTTGGTAGGTACTTACCGTAAATGAGAGAAAAAGGAATTTTCTTGGCCTTGTTCAGTATAAAAATACTTACTTAAACTCAAACCAATTTTCTGGATTGATAACAATTAAAAGGACATCAAAATCCCGTTTTTAACTCATAGTTTAAGTTTTGTTATATGTTATATGTAAGTTCGTCATAGGCAATGACCGTAGACCCATTATTTCTAACAGCAAACTCCATAAACAACACGATCGTAGTTTTCTATTAGTGGACTTACCTTATCAATCAAAATAATTATAGGTTAGCTCATCAACTAATCGTTTTGTAGTACGTGCAGCACTGCAGCTCAACTCACAAAACAAGATATCTATATCTACTTAAACTGTTATTGTCCTGATTTAGTTGACACATAACCTTAGAGCAGGTCATAAGTCTGTGATAAATTTTGTAATGTCGCAATTTCAGCCTGTAAAAAAAGGATTGTTCCAATAAGTTTCTCAACTATTGTTCCAAAGCGTAGGGTCATCCTCGATTGATAATAAGAGTTTATACCCGCGAAATGTGTGCGAGACATCATTGCGGCTGACAACATGGAGGCGCGCGCATGCTTACTCGCGCTGTACCTCGCACTAGCCGCCGCGGCTGCGCGTGAGTGCATAGAAATCACCTTCCCCGATCAATTAATCCACGATAGCATTGTAAATGGGACTATACTAAAACTCGCAAGGAATAAAAGTTTCGAGGAAAGTGAGAAGTTCGATTACAATGTGTTGCGACTCTGGGATAGGTTCCCTAGGGTGGTGGTGCCAAGGAACGCGACTAGTGAGCAATGCAGAATGGATGGACAGCTGTACTTGGATAGCCTGAACCGGCTGGAGTTATGGGCTCTCAAAAGTAAGTGCCAATAAAAGTCCAAATGAAGTAGCGAATTACCTTTGGGTAGTTACTTTATTGGTTCTCGATGGTTTTTGCTAACAATATTTAAGAACTATGTTTTCTATTTTTCTTGCATTTATTAACTATTTTATCAAGAGGTTCAATATTATCATGTTAGCTAGATAGTAATAACTGCTGGGTATAGATCTTTTTTTATAGTTCTTTTTTGTTTATTTTGCATATTTTTAGCAGATGAATGAATATTTTACAGACTACAAGAAATTAGAAAACCAGTTTAGTTTTAATGATGCATTATTATTTATCGATCTCCGCAATATGTGCTGTGTTCGTTTATGATGTTTGACCGAATAGATTGTTTATGATCTCGTAACCTCAGCCAATAACAAAGCAATGGCCTTCATGAGAAAGTTTATTATGTTTATATGGTTCAGATTTTTGTGCAGTGAATAATTTCAAAACGATCAGCTCCCCTTATAAGGAATCTCTAACATCGAGGGCATCTTGACACTTTTGAGGTTTTATAATATGTACCTAACATGAAAACTATTTTTTTTTCTATTAAGCTAATAAAAGGTTCACATAGAAATAAAAACAGTTTTTTTTTTATTTAAACAAAATACTCATATTATTCAAATAGTGGATTCTATAAGCAAATTATAAAATATCCCAATGTTTTGGTCTCTTCTCTCCGTCCATATTATTTGTAGTCAGATCTCTGAAAGGGAAGCTCCATTTTCAATGGAAATGTTTTTGTAAGAGATATCATTCAAAGTTAGGTACGTCTTAGCCACGTTTTATAAAATTTTGTGCATGTTTTCAAATAAAGCAGAAGTTATTTGCTTTAGTGAGCGTTTTATAAAATTCAGGATTAAACAGATTACCGGGATAATATAATACACAATAGTACATTTTGCTTTTCGCTACCATATTGGTATCGTGTCGTCGGTGTCGGTGTCAATGTGAAAAAGCCTATAAATTTCAAAAAAGAATTTGTTTTGGCAGCTATAACTTCCGAAAAAAGGTGATTGGACCAGGCAAGGACTAATAAAATTATTATTCTTCCAATTTTTGAAGTACTTACATTTCGTGACTTCCGGTTTGTGATTTTCATAAAGCATTCGAGAGCCTTTATTCCCTAGTTGATTAGTTTTGTAATTTACCTGTAGGTACAAACAAAAAACATTGATTTCAGGCAACGAACCGGTCACGTTCACTTTTTTAACGCAGGAGGCTTGACAGCGTCCATCCCAATGATCGTCTCTCCAGAGAGATAAACCAACTGGTGTATTTAGTGATGATTTTTGGCTTTCCAAAATTTTGAAGGAAAATCGAATACCTTTAACCGGCGAGCTAACGCCGCGACTTGGCACCAAAGGTGGTTTGCTAAACGTAACTTATCTACCTATCCCTTGCATTTAAGTGCGGCTTATTACTTCTGGTTTTATTTTGGTACGCCCTTGCTCAACATTTATTTCATGTTTTTGAAGTGGGTCTGGGTCATAATTAGCAAGGTTTGAGTCAAACGTAGGTACTTTGAAAGTGACAACCTTTATCAGGGTGATAATAGTACACTGAATTTAGGTACCTACGCTGTAATTTTTTTTAAGCAACTGGTTTACAGCTTCAAACATAAGAATTGCACTCAAGGATTCTTGAATATGTTATAAAACATAAATAAAAGTTAAACGGTCATAAATATATATCTGAAAGTTGATTAGCTTAATGAACACGAATCGAAACTTACAAAATAACCATGAACTTTGCATCGGGATTTCTCAACACAACTGAATCATACAACGTCACGATTGCAATCAAATGCATCTCCTTTTGATCATAGTTTCAAAGCAAGGACTAGGTATCTAAACCTAACCTAACCAAATTGAAATTCTTCAATGACGAATGACAACAGAAGTCCAAACCACATTACGCTAACTTGCGGTCTGTATGAACCTAATGCTATGTATCTGAGGGCCGTAAGATCAAAAGCAGTTTAAACTATGGTTACGATTGCATTTGATCGATGGATTAATCTACTGTCATCTCGATTAACTACCATTGATCTTATGAAATAATCAGAGACTGGAGGTTAAACTCTATTTCGTGATTTAAACCACTATTGATCTTACGGCCCTCCGTGTTTAATAAATAAATAAGTACCTCCCTAATAATTATATAACCCTATTTTGATATGTAATAATTCTTACCAAATGAATGATTTCTAATTATTTGTTATTGCCCCTTACATATTTTCATTTTCTGTGTATCTACTTACCGAAGATTTCAGGCATCTTAGTTCATACTACTTGTGTGCTATTTTTACTACGATAATATACAAACCTACTAACCACAAGACTTGAGGTAGGGTTACTTTGGGACGTATCTATTCCGATAATTTTTTGCGTTTTCACGATATCGTGTGCCGCGTCGTTAATAACGATATTACAACTGACATGGTATGTCGTTATCGTGTCCGTAAACTGCACAGTGCATCCATGCTTTTCTATCGTAACCATCACCTGTCATTATCAGAGATCACTCTTGTTGTTCTGACCACACAAATATAAAATTTAAATATATCTCATCTTACCATCTTAGCTCAAATATCAACGATAATTTTGAGTGCAGCTTGCCAAAGCTTGTAGATAAAGGCACAACAAAGGTGAGAGTTCACCAAAAATAACAAGGTTACCGAGAAAGGGTACACCAAAACCAGCTTTGATCGCACGTATTGCGCACCTATTGGTATTTTTTTATGATTATCTGTCAATGTCATTGTCAGCTACTCTTATTTTGGCAATACCAGGAAGTTACATACCCACGGACTGTCAAAATTCCCTAATCTACTCTAAATAAACCGTTGATTTCGGAATCTGACATTTTACATTTTGACCAAAGGTTTTATAAACATGCAGCGTTTTGTGTTTAGACCATGGTATACAAAATATTGTCTTTGGTGCACACGGCCATAAATAAATCAATAGTGGATTTCAATATCGTGCGGCTTCGAAATTCTAAAAACAAAATATTATAATGCAAATCGCTGCTGTGATTCGCTTGTCCTACACAAGCGATGAACTTGGTGAACTTAGGCCTTAATAAGATAATAGAATTTTATAATATGAAATAATATTGTTGTTCAGCACCTGAAAGAATTTTGCTACAATTCTTCTCTCAAAAAAGTTAAATACTGTCTCGCTCGCGTAGCCAAACCAAAGCGTTTCGTTTGAACACACGACAGTTTTGGTTAGGTTTACATGTTTATATTAGGTATGCATATGCACCTAATTATTTACCCTTTGTTGTATGTATAATGTATATGCTATGTTTGCACAACTTCTCGTTAGCTTTACTTACAATAAAGAAAACTATATTTTCCACCATTTTAGTGAAGGGTTGTACCGACTTCAAAACCCCACACGACAAAGCCGTCATGAGATTAGATCATTATGTCATTGACACAAAGGCACCCTAATCAGTAGTCTGGTACGGTCACATGTGCGCGCTACGCTTACAGACACATGAGGTAAAAAGTAGAAAATACTCGAAAAGTACAGTTAATACGAAGTCATTTTAGCAGGTTTTGTAGTTATGTAGGTACGCTGGGTACAGTACCTGACAAACAGCTGAGTAAAAAAAAGACTCAAAAAACTGCTGGGTTGCGGTTTTGCAAAAATATATTACATTTACTTACTTTAGGCACAGATTATATAATACTATACTAGTACTTTAGGTATATAATTATTATACGTTTCGAATTCATATTCGTCTAACGCGAAGTTGACGTGGTCCTTTTCGTATGAAAAACAACAGAAAATATGAAATAGAAAAAACCTTTGTTTTCGTATAATATAGTGACTCAGCTAGTTGGCTGTTGCCGTATCTCTGAGCTGGGGTCAGAGATTCTATTTGGGATATTTGTAGGGAAATAAGAATTGAATAATAATGATTTCTGTATAAAAAAAGTTGTAGCCCTGACAACCCCAATGTTAATCTGACAGAGTCAATATTTAGTATAAGTGGGATAACCAAAAATATTTAAAATCAAAATCAGCCTGTTATAGTTTGGTTTTTCAATATTATCAGTTTGCTGATTAGACTCAGGACACAGCATATCAAACGCTGCATAAGAACTAGAAATTCCACTCACGTCAATGTCATCCTTGGATGTGCACTGTTGTTTTGTATTCACCAGCCACCATCAGTACACTGCGGTGACATTTGACACGACAACGTTCAATGGACCAAAGTCGGCATTCTAAAAAAACCTGTGCGTGCAGTCCCTACGCGCGGGAGAAGTTATACTTCGAGTGCCACGCATTCACTCTCGCTCTGTGTTTAATGTGAAATTAGTTTAGTATATATTTTTATGTACATACTTACTTAACCAATATTCAGTACTAAATTTTCACTTCAAAATAAAAAGTAAAAAGTTGCATGAACACTGCCATCTATTATATTTTGATTGTAGCGTATTATAGTCTCTTTCTATTTCCCCCGCTGTCAGTTGGAACTCGTCTAACTTCAAAAACACGGGCGGTCAAATGCTGAATTGCTGAACACTGCCATCTATATTTGATTGTATCATTTGTAGCGTATTAGCGTATTAGACTATGTCACAGATTATATAAGACTATGTCAACCGCGTAACGCAACGTTGTTGGAAGTCGCATTAGAAGTTTAACTTCAAAAAACTACAACACACAGAATCTTGCGATTAGTTGTTATTTTGTAACACAACTTACAATGTTGATCGTTATTTGACCGAACACTTTGCAGAATTTATTGTAGGTTTTGTAGAACGTATTATTTTCTTTTTTTTTTTATAAATTATACCTGATTATTAACATAATTATTCGTAGTCATAGAAAACGAATGCAAAATTACAGTAGGTAACACCCCAATGAAAAAGGTCGATAAGATCACATGGTAACACAGTGCGAGACCGCGTTATACTTACCTAATATAAAATTGTTATGTAATAGGTACACAAAATAACCATAAAAATCATCAGGGAATTTACCGACTTGACTCGCTAAATCAAAAATATCTTTATGACTTTGTAAGTTATTAAAGTTTTTATACTACTAGGTAGGCGTTTAAGTAATTTATTGATTTTTCATAGCACTATGAATTTGTTAGTTTGACAGGATTGCTATTTTATGAAAAAACTTTGGCAAATTAATAACAATGACAATCGTGTTTTTTTTTAATCTTTTATTTTGTAAGGACTTTGAGTCGCGACTATGTCAGCCCTGTTATAACTTACAATGGAATTTCTATCTGCGAGTTAACAATATCATAAACTAGTGTAATGTTATCCATGATGAAACAGACCTAACAGTTTAGTAAATACATCTCCACTGCTCACCGTCTGTACTATGAATGACATTAGTAATCGTGTTTTTAAAAAGCAAAGCTATTAGTCACTATAAGTATAAACCTCTGTATTATGATTTGAAACCGAATCCCAAAGTCATTAATCATAATAAAATAATATATAAAATATATTTTTAGTAGGTTTAGCTACTTATAGGTAATTAAAAACTAATATGAGTAAAGATTACAAAATATTGAAATGGTTTTTTTTTGTTAATAGAATAGAATAGAATAGAATGTTATTTTACATAGAATAGAATGTTTATTTTGTTATTTTACAGAGGTATTACAAAATTAAATCTTAGAACTATAATTAAAAATAACAAAAATGGCCACCACTCAGCATGGTGCCGGCGGTCGTACTTTTTATTGAAATGGTCTACTGAAATTACGTCAAATCAAAAATAGGATTCTACGGGAAATACACTCTTCTTTGATTCATTTCCGCAGTAATTCATTAGATACCAACAAAAAAGATTTATCTAAGTGTAAAATTTAAAGGAAAACCAAGTAAGTATACCTAAGTAAAGTAAGTGTAAGTTCCACATTCGAATTTAAAAATGGAAGACAATTGCAAGATGACATAATATAAATGTTTTTCAGAGATCTTAAAATATAATATCAGTCTCTTATAATAAAGTTCTACGGATTTGGAACCGCCTATTATCTATTATGCAATAAGCCCGAATACAAGAAGAGCTACTAAATCATAGCAACACGGAACTGTCAAGTAGTTTGGTTGTTTGGTCGTTTAGTTTCGCCCAAGTCGCAGTAACGTAGGTGTCCACCCTCATCAAAACACGGACAGCAAAACTATAGTGCGCTAGACGATAAACGCTTCCGCATGTCATTGACCTGATCGAAACCAAGATTTTTGTAACCACGATATCCCTTCAGAGCTGATGAATATCCTCATAACATAGAAACACCGATTTAGCAAAAAGAACCATCTCGTAATTAGTTTCGAAGCTAATCGCTAAGATAACTGTTAGCAGTTATCATAGCGGTTAGCTTCGAAACTACGAGATCTCAAACAGACATACCTACTCCTTCAACTTAAAACCCCGTTTTTCAGTTGGAGCACATATTGTCCACTCTTCGAGTATGTGCATAGCATTATTCTTAGGAGACTTTTGAAGCATCTCTATTCACTAGCGATGCTAATCGTGACCTTATAGTAGTGAAGTTTAAGGTCACTTACGCATTCATTTGTTTCAGTGTTCGATGCAACAGCCAAGCCCCCATCGGGTGTTCTAAGTGGAAATGGCAACCAATATGGTGACTTTGACGAATGTCTTAGCATAGATGGCGCTGTTCGCGGCAAGTACTGCCTGGCTTCCCTCCAGGTCAGCCTGGAAGACAAGTACAAGGAGTTGGACTACTTGGTACACAGCGGGCACTATATCAGGAGCAATATGACTGATGTAAGTTGAATTTTATGTAGGTTTCAAAGAATCTGGTGGATTGTACCTAACTCGTTTTCGAATTATATAATATTTTTAAGCAATGACCTTTTTAGGTAGGTATGCAACGACATTTTGTAGGTAGATACGAGTATTTATAAGAGCGTTACAAATTATTATGTATATTCAATCATAAAATAACATTACAGATTGCTCCAAGACGCTATTGTAATTAGAACTAGAATTTATGTAATACATTATAAAGTACCTATTACAAGACTTTGAAAGAAAATGGCAGAAGTGAAAACTTCATGTTTAAAATGTTTTTTCAATATATAATTTTATCACGATAAACCGCTAACTACACTAACCTCACAATGTAAACCGAATAATTGTCAAAATAATTTTTAGTACGTACCAATAATAACTATTAAATTAATAAAGACAATTATTACGTATAAATTGATTATACTAAACACAGAGACACAACAGCGAAGAGCAGCGGGCCTAGGATGCGCACCGCGAAATATTTGTCATGTCGTTCTGTCAAAATGTAAGCATTTTGTACAACTATTGCATTATCTGTGGTAATGTTGTCGAGAAACAGCGCCTTTGAATTTTCAACTTTTGACAGTTCTGCATGACTATTATCTCGTCCTCAGAGAGGTACGACGACTAAGAAATGTCAAAAGTGTACATTATGGCGCGTTTTGTCGACACCATTAGGTACCACAGATAATGCACTAGTTCCTAAACTGGTACAAAATGCTTACATTTTGACAGAACGACATGACAAATATCTCGCGGTGCGCATCTTAGGCCCGCTGGTCTGACTGTATCTTTCTCGCTCGGGTACACTCGGCGGTCCCGAGTTCACCCGATCGAGCCTTTCTCCTCAGAGCGTGACGGATCAGCCTAACTTACTACCTACGGAAAAATCTATGTGCGGTACGCCAAAAGAAGTTTTCACTTCAAAAACAAAATGTTCCAGCTACAACTGACCTAGGGCAATAATTTAACTCCACTATTCAATAATTACACAACTTACTACATACGAATTCAACCTGCTCTGTTATAACCTGTCAAACAAGTGATGTGATGAATCATGCCAGTTCTCAAAATTTGGTAGTATGATAAGTAGTAGTAGTAAATACGAAGAATCCGACAAAAAGGGAACTAAGGTCAATTGCATAATTTTATTTCTCCAATCAACTTTGCCAATTTAAGATTTGTCTCATAAAATATTTTGATGTACCGCAACGAAATATGCAAACAAAATTGCCTTTTGCAATATAAGTTGTTAGTTTTTTAAGTTTCGTCACCGGACTTGTATTTATTACAGATAGGTTTATCAACTCATTTTATTATGGTTACCAATTATTATAATATTATTATTCTTTTATTTTCATTGCCATTTTGACAATGGCCCTGACATCTTTACGAACTGCGATCTAATCCGATGTGACGAATCTATGTACCTATCTATAGGCATACATGTCATATTCCAGAATATTATGTAGTCAAAAATTCATGTGACGTCGAAGAACGAAATGGTTTACTCAATACATTTACTGCTTTCACATGGTCATTTAACATTTTTATCCCCTTTACGTCACCTAGCTACATATTTGTTTAGGTACAAACTTTTATCTTTATACTTTACCGACTAGATGGGTAGGTGTTTCTACATACTTGTGAACGCAGTGCAATAAATCTTCTAGTGCGGATAGCGTGACATCACATATCTTTGATTCTAGAACCTCTACGATTTTCTTTTCCATCTAGCAAGTGATAAATGCTTGCGGCGTAAATCAGTATAGCGCCAGCGGTTCAGACTGATTCAAGTACGTTGGTGGAAGAAATGGCAAGATCTGAAGAAGAATCAAAGTTAAGTACTGTCAGTTACGGAAGATGATTCTAAGCCCGATTCCCATTCAGGGGCCAATAGCGCTGTATTTTAACGTTTTGGGGTTAGTTTTCGTTTTTAGAGGAAACGTGTGTTGCAGCAACATTTGAAGGTGGCCGCCATTGTGAGCTTTTTACTTTACATGCGGAAAAGACTTTTAGGGCGTAAAAACTGCCTGTCAAAACGATAGACTTGCTAACACATTTATTGCTTACTTTTCCAATGTCCTGATGTAACTTTTTATGAGAGCTCGCATTTGACTGACTGACAGCACAACAAAATCTGGCTATTTTTAACCAACTTCAAGAAAGGAGGAGGTTCTCAATTCGTTTTTTTTTATGTTTGTTACCTCAGAGCTCCGTCCTATAAGAACCGATTTGAAAAAATCTTTTTTTATCTGAAAGGGTATGCTTCCAGATTGGTCCCATTTTTATTTATTTATTAATGTTTTTTACCTCAGAACTCTGTCATTTATGAACCGATTTGCAAAATTCTTTTTTTATCTGAAAGGGTATGTTTCCAGGGTGACGTTTACGACCAATAGAACAGTAAGTAGGTACCTCTATCACGAATAAATCTGACAGTCGCCGCGTTTGCGTATTCGAGTTACATTGCGCGTCACTGCCAACTCAACTGCCAACTGTTGTAGTGTCACCGCGCAGTGTATCTCGGATACGCTTGCGTAACGATAGGTTGGCGATTGTCACATTAAATAAATAAATAAATATCTTTGGACATTACACACAACACCCCATAGTCCCAAACTAAGCAGAGCTTGTACTATGGGAACTAGATTGCTGATAGAATACTTATATACATATTTTTTATATCAACTCCGTTGTTCGTTATTGGTTTTGAAAAGTAATTGTATTTTCAACTAAAAAGTTTTGCCTAGGTACTTAGTTTTAATTTCCGCGCATTATGTCAAAAAAGTTTATTGAAGTGAAAACTTCTTTAGCACCGTTGTGATTTGAAAGTCGATGAAACGGAAATGACGAAGATGAAACAAAAAAGCGAGGAAACGAGAAGAAAGATCCCTAATTTTCGTACGTATTCTAAGGAGACTGCTGGCCAAGCGGTCTAACGGATTGGATCGAATCGAGACTAGCCCGTAGTGCGTGGGTTCAAGTCTCAAGCAAACTCGTACACTTTGTGCAACTTTTTTGAAGTGAAAACTTCTTTAGCATCGTTGTGATTTGAAAGTCTTTTTGAAAAAGGTTTCATTTCTACCACGTGTGAATTACACTTATGTTTTTTTTTATAGTGCATAAGTTTTAAAAGTTTTGGCAATAAAACTACCGATTTTATCAATTGACCGCAACAATAGTAGTACGAGTATCATAATGGTGCCACAATATGAAAAACCCGACTAAAATATAAAAAGCCAATACCATCAAGCTTTAAAACATCAACACATCGAATTTAGTCATAAAATTATATATTTTTATACTGTTTTTGTATATAACACCTAATTGCTAATTATTTTGTTTGTTGGGTTTCTGCATTTTTTAGACAAATATTATTTTCTTGGTTGGTTTGTATTTATTTAAAGGAGTCTCATGAGTGAACTACCTAAATGAAAGGATTCATGAACCATTGATCTTGTACATAGCAATTATCATGGTATCAATAGCTTGTAATTTTCAGAGAGGTGGATTTGGCCTCGTTTGGTATGTATTAATATTAGCACGTACCTACCTAAGTAAGCCCTAGACAGTGATTGGACTACGGATGAGTTCCAAAACTAAAACCTTTTTTCGTCTTTTTTCGTCACGCAAAAGAAATAATAAAATAGGAATGCCTAAAATTGGTTTTGTGTTTGATAGAAAAAAAGGTCGTCTAGAGCCTAATAAACAATATTTATAATAATGTTTACCTATTTATTACCAGAGGAAATGGCAAAGTCGTAAAACAGCGTGCACTTTTTGACCTGGTCAGTGGCCAACGAGCATATTATTATGTCAGATTTTGCAACACTTGCAACCAAAGCTCAGACTACCCCTGACCTTGATTCAAAAGGCTGGTGGCATTGGCCGGTGGTTGCGCCACCAACCTTGCTCGACTCGAATCCCCGGTTTGACTAGGACTTCGCGATGAGGCTAGGCTACTTTTTACTGACTTCTATACGGCGAGTGACTGCCACATACTCGTACATGACATCGACGGAATCTCATACATTTAGTGCTAGATGCTTATACATCGTGGCAGCACCTTATTCTGTAGGTGTCAGAACTGGATAGTCTACAAAAGCCCTTTAGCTAAAGAGTAGTTACAATTTACTGCAATAGGTGAATGAACTATACCTAAGGAAATTATTGTCTCTAGGTCTCTACCGTTTCACATCACTACCACAGCATGCCATCAAAAAGGTACAAGAAAGTTTTCGTTGGCTGTATCCTATTTCCCAATAAAAATTTCGAAACTTGCATCAATCATCTATTTGGCTTAGTTTTGACGTCAGACACTTATGTTCGCAACTACTTGACGTAGTTTACAGCACGCAGAAATATAATAACCAGAATAAACAATTAAATAAAAAGTTTGGGTTGGAAGTTAACGGAATCGATAGTTTAACTAAATACCACCATATACCACTACTTTACTGACATGATGACTGCGATAGCTAAATATTGGATTCTTCGGTAGGTAAGTATAACATCATCACATACTATCCACCACCAACTTAAACTTTTCTCATCCAATGTTTGACATATACCTTACAGACCGTTGGACCTTACAACATCAGATACATACGAGTGGGTACGTAGGTAAATAAGCTACGAATAAACCTATACTCATGCATTTCGAAAAACTCATATTACCTACATTTTTGTTTTTATCATTATTATTGTTATTTATTTATTTATTTTATGTATTTATTTTACTTTAACTAACACGGTTAGACTAATTACATTCGTGATAATTCATAAGAGATAATTCGAATAAGACATACACATAGAAAAAAATAAAAATAAAATTGAAACAATGTTAGAAATAAAATAAGTCAATATCTTGGATGACAATTATTATGGATGACCCTTGTCACGGCTAGAGCAAGAGTTCAATTCCTCGACAAGACAAATATTTATAAAATCAAAGTCATCTGAGAGATCACTTTAAAATTCTTTATAAACATGGTTAACTAGGTGCCAGGTCTCGTGACCGATGCCTCAAAGAAATGGTAAGAAGGATGAACATTATGAACAAACTGGTTGAACATAATATATTTTCAAAATAGATCGTAGGTATGTATTCATAAAATCTGCAAAATATTCAGTGACAGGTTCGCGACAAATTTATGTAGGTAGATATACAATGAAATCATCCATATGCTGTTAGAATAATTTTATTATACTCTTACCAAATATGATGCCTAGTTCCAAAATCATCTATCTGCGTCAGCATTGTTTTGGCTAGATGAAGATCCACACATCAAACATAAATAAGCCCTAGACAGTCGATAATTTATGAGTAACTAATTATGTTTCTGGTTTGGAAATTCTCGTTTGTAACTGGCATCTCTGCATCACGCGTCATCACAATTCCTACCGGGGTGTTTGCAATGAAATGGAGCCAGAAAGTATCGGACAGCCGATTGCCATAGCCTTCCCATAGATTTCCAGGACATACGATTCGGTCCTTTCCATCCATAGTGTTCTTGCGACCTTCACAATAACGACAGCTGTTCGGTAAGGTTTATTCTACCCAGGTCTCGACATAAATCCTGAAATCCTGAAAACAAAATTATTTGCGAATGCGGTTGCAGCAGCTGTAATCGTATTATATATGCAATAAAATAAACTCGTTATTAGGCAGTTAGTTTATCCGTAGGGTTACTGCATTTAGGACTACACACAGGGTACAGACAGCGAAAATTGCAAACGGAACCAAATAAACTCTATGAGTTCAAGGTCCTCGAAAGATTCTTTTTATAAGATTGTGAGCGTGACATCAAGACATTTTTGTAACTTGTAGAAAAATAATAAGCTATGTTGTAAAATTTAATATGACTATTATGATGTCAAATTACAGCAAATTATAGTATAGTAGGTGCCAAATAACACCGCAACACAGGTCATTCACCCACCTTCAAAACGATGTCGCTAAATTCAATTTATGAATGATAAACAAACAGTACTACGAGATTCGAGCGATTACCGTCTTAGCGACATGTTTGTATGGAAAGCAACAAAATTAGCCATTCATAAATTGAATTTCGCGACATCGTTTTGAAGGTGGGTGAATGACCTGTATTGCGGTGTTATTTGGCACCTACTATAGTACCTAAATTGATTGTTTCCAATCGTTTTATTTTAACAATTAGATGGTACTAGGCACTTCGTGACTACCATCACGAATGACTTTAAATGTTCATTTTTGCCTTCAATTTTCGAGGACTTTTACAAAAGTTATAACTGAGCACCATGGTAGCAAAAAAATATTTTTTATAACGAGAAAAATGGTTGTATTGAAAACAATATTCAAAGTTTCACATGTTGTTTAAATAACACCCTTCGTTTTGCGTGTTGATCAACCCTCAACGATTTAGAATCTCACATACTTAAGAGCTCTATAATGAAGACTATTAGCCGCGCTGGCCGGCCGTATCATATCATCCAGATCGCAAACACGCGATCCACAAGGTTTACACTGTTAGTTAATATTCCGAGAGCACCCAACCACCATCGCAGCTACTATGTCAGCGTATTTGGTCTCAAAACTGATTTTGAATCACAATTGATATTGTGCAATTCACAATAGCCCTTGGCAAAGACTGCCACGGATGTATTACTAACCTAGCCAAAAACTTAAACCAAGACAAAATACTACTCCTTTGTTAAGAAAGCTATAGTTATTATGTGTCTGTAAAAAAATAATTTGACAAGTAATGTAAACTAGCCAAATATATATAAACTAGCTACCGTGATTTGACTCAAGTTATACGATTAAGTGCCATTCCCATGAACCCCACATGAACTGGTTTCCACTCCATCACGCGATGTTATCCTCTACCGTCAGAAAGTTCTGAAGCTTCGGGTTAGGTTAGAACTATACCCTGCCCGGGATGTGCACAAAGAATTCTTGCGTCGGTCGATGTCATCCCTTTGAGCGAGAGCACAATACCACGATCCAATTTAGGTTTTGTCAGGCTTTGTTTCGATCGGTTCGTCATAATTGTTGGAGAATACCAAGTCTTTGTTGACGATAATATCTATTCAATCGAGGTACCGAGGATATCGTAGCTATTGATCACTTAGTTGTTGGGCAGCCGCCAGTTACTAAATACGAAAAAATCATTTATTGCGTGTAATAACTGTACTTTTGCCATATTTCAGATAGGGGCAAACAAATAGTAGATTATTTAACAAGGGGATAAAGCAGTGTCTTCTGTCGCGGGTGACGATTTAAATCGCGAGCGTAATGAAGGACTCGAGGTTTACTCCCGAGCGTAGCGAGGGTGTTAAAAACTTAAATCACGAGCGAAGCGAGGGATTTTACACGAGTCCTGAGTATAGCGAGGGATTTAAGTTCACCCAAGACTAAGACAGCTTTATCACCGAGGAAAATACTCTACTTTTCGTACCATTTGCGAAAAAATTAACACAATAATAATATGAGATAGCATTTTAGAACATTAACTTATTTATAAAAATAAATTAAAATAAACTTAATGTTTATGTATTTGAAGAAAACAAAAACGCGGCATTTTCCTAGACTAATATTTTTTTGTCGGAAAAGCAAAGGCATCAAGCTCATACGGCCTGCATAATAAATGCGTATTTCTTTTTCAAAAAGATGTATAATGCTTTATATACAAACTCAATGGTGTAAACACAGATGTAGTTCAGTATAAATTGTATTCCAAATTTAAATCACTTTCTCCCCCTAGAGGATGAAAGAAATCCAGTACAATTTTCTCTCCCTGTTTTTAACAGATTAAAAATAACTATTGTTATGTTCGCTTTTTGTGGCATAGAATGTCACTTTTTTGAGCAAGTGGTACGAAAAAGATATTTTTAACACACTTGCTCATAAAGTGGTCACCGCAATTAGGCACAGAATGACACCCATCATCAAACTGTGACTTTTTCATTGCTATAACTCACTAGTGATAGATTTTTTAAAATTTTATTGGTTGAGTAGCTTTGTTCTTAAAATGTTTTTATTCAAAAAAAGATCGTGTTCAATAGAACCAATAAATTAATGTTCCTATTGCTTGCTCATTTCATGCAACTTTTTATTTAAATAGATAATTTTAACGTACGAGTTAAAATTAATAAATAATAATAAAAAAATATAGTGTTTAATAAATAAAACTTTCACTCAAATATAACTTTTGTTTTCTCTGTAATAAAAGAAAACTTTAAATTCCCCATTTTGTACGTGGCAGAATAGGCGCAAACCCTATGCGCAGAAAATAAAATAATTTATAAGTTTAAAAAACTGGAAAAACCGACTTCAATTTGATACGCCTTAATCATCAAATGATGATGATGATGGCAGTTCATTGAGACTGTTCTATTGATCGTAAACACCACAGAAAAGCAAAACACGTAATGTCGTGTACGTGGATGACGTGTTTTTCCAGTTACTCTTATTTATCTGCCAAATCACTGAAAAGAAATATACCCAAATTGAGAACCTCCTCCTTTTTGGAAGTCGGTTAACTTATAACAAGAATCCATCTCATGATCATTTCACCCGGCTAGATTAATGCCGGTTGGTGAACTACGGACTGCCAGTGCCTACCTTCCGGTTTTACCATCAGATGATGATGATTATCTGATGGTAAATGCAAATTATGCATTGGGAATTGTCGCTTGGCGAATGCTTTTGCATATGCTGTAAGTCAAAACAAATGCACAGACTCGGGGCTCTGTGCCTTGATCACGAATAAATGTGACAATCGCCAATCTATCGTAACGCAAGCGTATCCGAGATACACTGCGCGGTGACACTACAACGGTTGGCAGTTGAGTTGAACAAATCTGACAGTCGCTGCGTTAGCGTAACTCGAATACGCTAACGCAGCGACTGTCAGATTTGTTCGTGATAGAGGTACCTACTTACTGTTCTATTGGTCGTAAACGTCGCAGAAAAATCACAAAAAAGCCATAATGCAATGTCGTGTACGTGTATGACGTGATTTTCCAGTTTTTCTTATTTAACTACTTAATTACTGAACCGATTATGGTAAAAAATTTATGGGACCAACCTGGAATTATACCCTTTCAGATAAAAAATGAATTTTTCAAATCGGTTCATAAATGACGGAGTTCTGAGCTAAGAAACATTAATAAAAAAAAATATGGGACCAATCTGGAAGCGTACCCTTTCAGATAAAAAAAGAATTTTTCAAATCGGTTCATGACGGAGTTCTGATGTAACAAACATTTAAAAAAAAACACCGAATTGAGAACCTCCTCTTTTTTTGAAGTCGGTTAAAAAAAACCTCATCCCTTTAGTCTGTGGCCGATCGCAATGCGCGCGCATAGGAAAACTGATTAAATTTTTCCCGCCATAGCGAAACAACTCGTTTTCACTGTTGAAATTATAGTTATTTATTAATTAAAATGTCTACAAGTACTAGTTACGAAGAAAATGATTTATGTTGTACACCGCCCGATATAAGATGTGAAGCCCTTAGCGTTATGGAAAGTTTACTACCTGAAAACTCCAAGGAAAAATTAGTTTTTACTGTTATTTTATTAACAACTTCACAAGTGTGTTGAAAAACGTCGTATGATACACGTGTGTATTGATGATTACCGTCCTCGGCTCTCTTAAGACCCTCGCCTATGGCTCGTGTCTCAATGGCGCCTCGGCGGTAATCACCAATGTTACACACTAGTGCCATAATGTACTATTACTCTGTCAATATAAAACAAAACTTACGGCTGCCGATTATTGAGTAAAACGTACAATTTCTTGCTATTTTTGACAGGCGATTTGATAACTAAAATTATAGTTGTCCTGTCCATTCGCCTTTTGGCTGACATTCTATGTTATTCATTTAAATAAATTTTTGGTTGCAGATGGGTCACCGAGTGCCAAGATATTCAAGTCTGCTTTGGGGCGTCTGTATACCAAGTTCTTGCAGTAGTTTTGACCTTGAAGAGGAGCTAAACCACAGGCTACAGGACGTTGGGATAACTGTTAAAGTTCATAATACCATGTGTTCAGTGAAGGACTTCAAGCGACCTTATTCTTTTGGAAGAACTCTCGCCACGTAAGTTGTGCCTAAATATACCCAGTTTTTATCGATTGACCCGGCAGGTACACGATAAGAGTTAAAAAAAAGTTTCTTTAGCTATGGCTAACCTAGAAGTGAGTCTACGTAAAGAACTAGGGATATTACTCGAATATCTTGTTTACTGTCGCTATAGTCTGTAACATCGTCTAAAAGTGATTTGACATTCGTATGCCCTGCGCCACGACCGCAAATCTATTTTGCAATTCTCTTTTTATTCACACCATTATTGAAAAAAACATGGTTAAACAATATTTACTTCTGCAAATGGTTTTGTAAGTAATATTTTTCCAGTAAGAAATCTCGTATAATTATTACCTCCATAATCCTGGGCTTATATAGCTGCTATTTAGCGATGCGGATTAAATTATGGAGCTCGTAATTGAATGACATCACATTAGCTAAGCTGCGCGATGATGCCTGTTTCACATCACGCACGTTCAAACTAAGCCGTGTATACATCAGTCACAGGAAAGGAACAATATAATTGACGGTTTGAAACCTGGCACCTGTTGCGAATAATTTAAGAAGAATGGTAAAAAAAATTGCAAATCGATATTTTTACATAATTTATTCCCAACATGTGTTTAGTTCTGTTTTGTTTGCAGACAACATAGTGCATAGCTTATTGTAAACAAAATAACTGATATTTTTATCGCAAAACTATGCAATCAAAATGCAGTCAATCTTTTACAAAGAAAAGTACGATTTGGCTCTTTGCTAAAGAAAATAGTTAA
Organism: Eulithis testata; assembly: GCA_947507515.1. Lineage (NCBI taxonomy): Eukaryota > Metazoa > Arthropoda > Insecta > Lepidoptera > Geometridae > Eulithis > Eulithis testata. The sequence continues at coordinate 5,235,333 of OX382199.1, read as the reverse complement.
AAGGTTAGGTTAGGTAGTTTAAAGGCTTTTTATTGTAGCCAAAAACGAAATATTATTTACCAAAATAAAAGCCAACACTGAAAATATTTGAAAAACTCCATCACCAAATTAGAGAAACATCTGAAAAGAGGCCTATCCAAACACTACAGTGAACACACAGCCCAACGATAATAATGGTTGGTTACCGTCCATCAAATAACTTTATATTATTTTTTCCAGAACGTTTTTCCTCGCTATAATCCTGTTGCTAAGTCTCGGAACTATGTTTGACGACGGTAAAGAAGGAGCAACCAACTTTGAAAAACTTCTCAATGCGTTTTCATTGAAACGCAACTTAAAGAAAGTATTTGACTTATCCGACACCCCTACTAAGGTGAAAGGGCTGGATGCCCATAGAGGGATGAATGCCCTTGCTCTGTTGATAGCGCACAAGTCTATGGCTATGGCGCACAACCCATATGTGAACAAAGTCAGCTACTCCGCGGTAAGTTTCAGCTGTACGGAGGTTGTAAATTTTATGAACAAATAGTAACAGTTTTCGTAGTATCAGACTATAAGTAGGTAAAAGCTTATAGTAACACACCTATTACGAGTTAGGTAATATATTATTTGATCAAATAAGGTATCAAATTCCAAAAAATTTGAATCAATTTCTAGAGCTTATGTAGAGCTATTGATTATTGGTTATGCTTATACTGAAGGATACAATCCTCTGGTTTGATTAAATCCCAAACATGATCTGCAAACAGTATTTGATTGATTGACCCTGAATGGAAGGTATTTGACTCTCGAGTCAATCCACCGACAATATTTCAAAGGAAAATAAACAATTTTGCGGAGTAGGCAATTTACTACAAAGCCCAGTCAAAGGTCAATCACGTTCACCTTAATTGACTCGTTTGAAAAGTTTCTAAATTTGTTAAAACACTCACCTCAACCCGATCACCCCAAAGCACTTAATGACTATATTCAATCCCTTTGATTTAACGTTGGCCGATTTCGGTAAACGCTTTAAAGGATTATCCACTTCAGCTGTCACTTCGGGAAGGTTGGCCGAAATACTTTATAGAATCTTGATGAAGTCCTCAAAAGTTGCGAGGACAACCACAAAAAATTTGGGAGTTGACCTCATTCATATTTCAGGTGTTTGGGATGCCGTGGGCTGTCATCGGGCGGTCGGCGATATTGTACACGGACAGTTTCCTATACCTGAGTGGGTTTTTGAATGCACACAATCTACTACAAGACCTCGAGAAGAAAGGGACGATTGATATCAAGGACAGGTTTATTGCGAGGTGGTTCAGGTAGCTACAATACAGTTAATTGGATGAGAATAAGACTGAGATGCACGTGACACATCTCTGAGATCAAACGTGCAGATTAGCTACGTGCTGTTTTGCAGCTAAACTCAACAGGAAATGAACAAGCGTATATCCTGCGGTTTAGAATTGTTGCACTACCAATTATTACCTACTGTTAAAGACTAATTAATACTCCAATTAGAACAACAATAAGTCCCACAATATAGTTTTGCATTAGCCTGATTTTAAAAACTCGTTATTAAGTAATAAGTGGAAGACACGTGCTCGCATTTAGAATCACTTATAAATCTCGTTTGTCTACAATAATAATATCATTTTGATAATATTGTTTATTATTTTTCTAGGTTATTCCCTCTATTCTTGAGTTTGATGCTATTCAGCACGTACATTCTCCCAGACCTGAACAATGGCCCTCAGTGGAACTTAGTGGTGGAAGAACACAGCAGGGTCTGCGAGAAGAACATGTGGAAGAGCTTCCTGTTCATCCACAACTACTTCGGTTTTGAAGAAATGGTAAGACTGCGTAGACGATCAACAGTTTGATAATCTAGATTTCGCCAAATTATTTTATGCATTTATTAAATTATTTTATGCATTTTTTAAACAATTGAAGCAGGTATATGAGTGTATGTGAAGTATTTTGAATTTTGGCTTTACGCGCTGAAATCTGAAAATGAAATAACCGAAAACATGACCCAGTTTCGTATGGAACTGTAAGTACCTATAGATTTGAATTGGAATCGAGAACTACCAATAATAAGAATTCGCAGCAATAACACAAATTGGTAAACTTGATGATACGCTGCTGGTTTCAAACATCCTATCACTCCTTTGTTTTCGAAGAGCTTCCTTTGCTTGCTCCTAGCAATCATAATGTAAACTTGGCTCGTGGAACAGAGACCAGTCGACTCTTTACCTTCTTTCTAGTAGTCGAAGTATTTTATGTGGGGGGGTACTATATACAAATATGTAAGTACTCACTTGTAATAGTATTCTGGACCAATATTGTAGGGAAATAAAAGTCAATATCAGCGACCTTAAAAAAAACCTGTGTTATATGCTAATACTGATATAACGTTATCGTGAGCACTAGATAAGTACATAAAGAAATAAGTAAATAGGCTGATATGAGCTTACTTTTCACACCGATAGGGATGATAATTGATCCAAGAAGTGTTATAATGCTCTTGGATGCCCTGGTTCTCAAGACTGTTAAAGTAAGTCGATCATGATGTCACCCACATATACGTTTTGCAATCATTCATCTTTTTACGCGTTGTAGTTATTACTGAAACTTATAGACTGTGCATAAATAGTTAATTGTTATAAAAAACCTTCACGAAAAAAACAACATATTTTATTTCCGGTTCATTATTAGACTATTGTTTGAGAATGCTCTATCATTGATTTATTTCTATTGATGGTGCGTGACTGACATTTTGTACACCGTCTAAGGATCAGTTGAGACATGTTGCTCGAAAGGGTCGTAATTGAAGATAACAGATATTTATTTTTTTACGGTAATTTTTTTGTTTCCCTTTACAAAATGAGTGTAATTATTTCTCTCAAGGCAACTCTAAATCTGTATAATACTTGTAAAAACTTGCCTTCAATAATTCTTGAATAGCAATACTACCATTTAATAATTGCTATAAATAAAGTAACTTCCGTTTTTCATTCACAAAACTCGTATCATGAAAATGAAGGTGAGTCTACGTTTTATTTTCAGTGCCTTACACACACCCATCAGATCGGAATGGACATGCAGTTGTACATAGCCACCTTACCTCTGATGCTGATATTCTGGAAGTACAGGACCTTGGGCTGGACGCTGCTCATTGGCGTTGCCGTTGGGTCTACCGTTCTGAGATACCTAGCAACCTTCTGGTTTGATATCAGCATGTTCGTGTACTATGGAATTTCGTAAGTACCTTAATATTTATTAGGTAAGCAATCAATAAATTAAAAAGTTCAGTATTTTATCAACAACAATTAGATAGGAACCTATGTGAGAAAAAAATATGAAAATGAACACCAGACAGTTGTTTCATACAAGTGATAAAAACTCTAGTTTTTTGCACTAATCTCATGTAAAAAATTGCTAATTTAGCCAGCAAAAGTTCATTTATTGACCGAACCGAAGCAATATCAACTTTTTATTTAATGCTATAGTTTTGTGGCAGAAAAGTTCAGTAAAATCTGAATGTTTCTTTGCCTTTTACTAAATATAATTGATCATATTTTATTAAAATATTTAAACTGCAGTTTTGAAAATTTTTCTTAGACGTAGTGCATTTTGTTATAAGAAATTGGATGTTCGAGTTTTATTATCGGCAAGCTATCCTTGACATGCTGTCTACTTGAATCATAATTATTAGCGCTATAAATATCTATAGACCTATACTATACTCACCTAAATATCTCGTTAATATTTATTTTATTCATGTTTCAGTGAAATGTAAAAACTAGTATTAACTAATTATTCAAATAGGTATCATGTCCATGACTTTTAAGACTTTTATAATTATACCAACGTACATTATTACGCAAAACGAATAAACTTAGCAATAGAGCTTATTATATTATTTTTAACTGATACTTGATTTGATTTGTTTTCATAATACCTGGTCTATTAAATCATGAAGCTCTTGTTTGGTATGGACCTGACAATGTACTTATGTATGTAGGTAAACAATTTGTAATAGAAACAAATTAGCTAAAGAGGGTTTAATCTAGGAGCATCAAATATGCATTTTAATGAAACATTGTCAACTAGAGACCCTGTTTAGCACACGCCGTGAGAGCCTTTATTACTAGACGCTAGTCGTCAAATATGTACACCCAAGATGATAATGTTATACATTGACTGACACTGTAAATTAACTACTTTTCTTTTACTTTTTCTAAGTAAACTCGTAGCACCTCTACGAAATCAACGTTTGGTACCCACGCGTTTATGTCTTTTTTTAGTTGCTACGAGTTAAGAGAAAAAAAACCTCGAAAAGTAATTGCGTTTTATCAAAACTATGAAATATAATTAAGCATTTCAACCTTAATTTCCTGAAACTTATTACTAGTTCGGTGAATTTGCCTCAAACATATTAGCTCGTAGCACCTGTACGAAATTAAAATTACAAATGCGTTTTATGTCTATTGCTTGATCATTTTGTTTTGCTATGAAATATAGAAAAGTATAAGAGAAATTATCAAAATACGCCGAAATATCTATTGATGGAACAAGCCGATATGTAATGTAGCAACTACTGCCTATAACGATGCATCTGCTTTGTATAACTCAGTATTTATTGATAGATTTGAACAACAACTGAATCATTTTTCTAGAGGCTACAATTCCAACTAATATTATACTGAGCTTTGTTTTAACATGAGATCGACCGTAAAATCTTTGAGTAGTTAAGAACCCTAGCACTGGCACACATCATAATATAATACTATACGCACTGGTAAGTACTATAAGCTTACCTTTGTTTTATTTTCAGCGTTCAAAAACTTCTTGACGCGGCGAAGTATTCGTACATTCTTCCTACGCACCGCGCCACTATCTATCTCGTAGGAGTCGTAATGGCTTACCTTATGAAGACGAAAAAGTTTAACTACAATCTTAGCAGTGTAAGTGATTTTATAATACTAGTGCTCGTGCTAAATAACGTACTCATAAGAATACCTCGGGCAGCCAGCACAAATCTGAAGATGAAATGTAGGGCGTGATAGGCCCCTGATGTTGTGAAGATCCTAGACTGACGATGGATAGAGATGGCTAACGAAAAGACAAACAATCTATTTTCTTCAGGTTCACGTAAGACTTCTCTGGACAACGGCCTTCGCCCTAGCACTGTTCACGATGATTAGTCCATACAAGTGGGGCCTGGAAGACTACACTTACGAGCACGGACCTGCAGCGATATTTGCGGCTTTTTCACCTATTATGTGGGGTCTCTTCATGGCGGCTACACATTGGGCTATGACTAATAACTACACAGGTAATGGTTTGTATGTAAATTAGCACTGTAATATAAATTGAGCACTATATACATATCAGTTGAGATCTAGGTTTTTCTACAAAATTTATAGTTTCTATAACCCAAGACTGGATGTCTATTTATGGGACCAATTTATGGGACCAATTCAAACGGATCGAATGTTTGGATTAAAATAAAAAAAAGTCAAGATAGATATTTCCATGAAAACGCATGCATGCGGTAACGTTTTTACATTGGTTTGGTTTTGGCGATGTTCAAAATTATTTCAATTTCATTTCAATTTCAATTCATTTATTTGCATAAAAATATGGTAATATAAGTACAAAGATGTAAGAGTATAAATAAGTGCCGCATATTTTTACCAAAGTGATTGGCGTGCAAAAGTTTTTAGGTCATCAACTAAGCATTCAACTACTAGGTTCGATATTAGTGCGATTGACCCTCTGGACAGCTGATAAACAAACTGTCAGTTTAGAGTACCTATTCTGAGGTAAAAGATAACTGAGTGCAAGATTATGCAACATATCTTATGGAAACCGAGCCAGAAGCTTTTATTTAAGTAAACATAGGTACTGAAAGATTGCATGGCACAAACCTAGTACCTAAATGTTTACTTTTCTAGGACCGGCGACAGCATTTTTAGAATCCCGAGCATTCAAATTCTTCAACAAGATAGCTTACAGCGTGTACCTTACACAGTTCCCGATATTCTTCTATAACGTCGGCGTGCAGAGATATTCTTCCTACTACTCGCCATTCTCACTCGTAAGTGCTGACTTCTTTTCTACAGTATCAAAACTTGACTCCAATGAGGTTTCATCTTGGTCTCAAAGGTTAAACCTCATTGGAGTTAAATACAATGACGAAAAACGAGGCATTGAAACATCGGGTGGAGAATCCAGATATTTTAAAAAGTTGGCGATAATTTTTTTTTTATTTCAGATCCATGTTCCAGAACTATTAGCCATATTGGTGATATCAATAACGACGACAGTAGCCATTGAGATGCCTTTCAACCAAGTGTATAGAATATATTTCGGTAAGTTAACACTGGTAGTTTTACGTATCAGAAGCTTATTATTACAAGAATGGTCCACCTTTTCTTAACCGACTTCAAAAAAGGAGGAGGTTCTCAATTCGGTTGTATTTTTTTATGTTTGTTACCTCAGAACTCCGTCATTTATGAACCAATTTGAAAAATTCTTTTTTTATCTGAAAGGGTATGCTTCCAGATTGGTCCCATAAATTTTTTATCAAAATCAGTTCATTAGTTTGGCAGTTAAATAAGAATAACTCGAAAAAACACGTCATTCACTGCGTATTTGCTTTCCTGTGACGTTTCTGTGGTGCTTACGATCAATAAAATAGTCCCAATGAACTTCCATCATCATCATCATCATTATTTAATGATGAATGCGTGTTAAATAAGAATAACTCGAAAAAACACGTCATTCACTTACATGACACTGCGTATTTGCTTTCCTGTGACGTTTCTGTGGTGCTTACGATCAATAAAATAGTCCCAATGAACTTCCATCATCATCATCATCATTATTTAATGATGAATGTGTATCAAATTGAAGTCGGTTTTTCCAGTTTTTTAAACTTATAAATTATTCAACGCAAATACACGTAAGACACTGGTCGGTCAGGGTTGCCATAGTGACCGATATTTCTCTTGCCATCTCTTTCAGCAATCATAGAGCCGCTGAGAATAGGCTGCTATAAACTGACAGGAGACTATGAAATGCCTGTTTATAGGCAAGGACATGATTAATGCAGTAACTTCTGACTTATACTTTGTTGTTTCTAAAAAAACTATTTTTGTTACAGGAAAATCACAAATGAAAATAAAGGACAAATAAAAAGAACTGACACCAAATTAATCTAGATTTTAAGTTAGTTTTAGGTATGTACTTAATTGTAGTTGTAACAGAACGTCACATAAGATTATTTTGTAAGTTTTAACTACTTTTATACTGTGGCAAATAAAGGATTAGAAGTAGCTACCTATTGTATTAAAGGAAAAAGTGATATAAAATTAAAATGACATTTATAATTTTTGTAGTTTTTCTATTTTCCAATTTCGTTCCTTTTATATTCACCAATTTAGTGAAGTAGTCACCTTTATATAAAACTAAATGCCACCGATGACTCTACATACGAGTACATAAACGAGTAAAGCTTGGAGCTTTGCTAGCTTTTTCCTTCGAGGCTGTGTGAGGGCCGCACAGCACACACACGTCACACCTCTTCGCTTTTCTGGGCTTTACGATTTGCAAATGTCTAAAAATAACATGCTAACACGACTATTTACAAAACTTTCATGCAATTTCTTGCATTTTACTGACACCGCTAAAAGTCAGTCAAACTTCCAACCCATAGAAAAAAAACTCTTTATACTACACCTGCTTGGAAAGTACCTTGATACTTTATCAAATTTACGGTAGAAAGTACGTCATTGCATATCGAACAAATATGCGGAGAGAAAACGCATCTGAGCAGGAGAGAAAAGTGTATGAAAATCCATTTCTTACGTGGTTTTTCTTTTTTAATTTTGGGTAAGACTATGCGCCGGTAACCTAAATATCAAAAGCCAAAAAGTTTTTACAGTGAGTTTTTATCTCCAAGTTCGCAAAATGACACTGGCCACTAGCTGTGTGTTGGATGGTGTCGGGCTGGCAGTGCGACCCTGCGGCGGCAGGATAAACAATTTGAAAAAAGACCATGTGAAAATTGCAGACGCCATTGGCGCCATTTTCAATTTGTGTGTATTTGAGGATTCCGTTTTAGCTTTTTATTTTCCTCGTAGGTGTAGTATAAAGCACTATGTACTATTTCCAACCTAACGTAACGCTTACGAATAAAAAATATTGGGTAACTCTCATTTGTTCTATAGGACTGTTTTTAAAACCTTTTTTATTCCTGTATTTCCATGGTAGGACTATTGACACTAGCTCATTAGGGCTAGTTTTCGTTTCAATAATCCTACCCAAATGGAAGTTACCAGATATTAGGGATAAAAAAAGTTTCAACAGTTCTAGACGTAACAGTTCTATAGAACAAATGGGAGCCACCCATCACAATTAGTATTTTACTATCACGAGATCAATTTCCTGCTATCGTCAGCTTTTGGTATGAGTGAGTCTGGTATCCACTTTACACTCCGGTGGGACCCGTCCTGGTCTGCATCGACACGTGACCTTTCCATTAGACTCCTTGACGAGCCACGAGCCGTCAGGGCAGGGACCCTGCGTGTGCAGGATGTGGCATGCACCGCCGTACGTGGCGGACCCTCTGTATGAGGCACACGATTCCACCTTTGAAACATACAAAGTTCGAGAATGAACCGACTTAGAAAACGTGATGGACGCAGTGCATTGCCTTACTTGGACTTGCTCTGTGAGGTAATGCATTGTTATAGGTAGAAGTTACTACTTAACATCAGGTAAGCTATCAGCTTGTTCCATTACTTTTCATTAAAAAAAAAACATACGGGGTTATTTAACTTTCTGTCCTTTTTGAGCTAGCCTCTGAAAATTATTATCAACTAGCTTCCGCCCGCGGCTCTGTTCGCGTCCCGTCGTATCCCGTTGAATTTCTGGGATAAAAAGTAGCCTATATGTTAATCTAGAACACGGACAATATATATTCCAAGCTTCATCCAAATCAGATCAGTTTTTGCGTGAAAGAGTAAGAAACATCCATACATACATCCATACATCCTTTTGCGCTTATAATATTACTAGGGCAACCCTATAGAACGGCCGTCACTTCCAAAGACAAAACTTTATCTTTATTCAACTACATAAAAACTTACCTCTCGTCTTGGACACGAGCCAGTAGAACAAGCACACACTCCATTATGGCTCAGACCATCCAATGCTGGCCTCGCATCGAAGTCGAAAGCCACTACTTCTCCCAGAGGACAGGGATCAGGAGTCCCTGGTCGGTAGCAACGACGCCGCTCTGGGACATACAGACGTCCTCTCGCACATGGTATCTGAAATTATTCAAATCAATAAGTTAGCAGCTTTTCGAGGATTGAAATGCTTCCATTATGAATACCTATAGATTGTAAGCGAAGTCACATCATAACACCCCTATATAGAATTACTTTGCTCTCTAGTGCACATCTTTTGAGGAGGAGGAGCGTTACCTTGCCGTAACACAGTTTTTAACTAGCACGGAAGAAAACGATCCAAAACCAATCTGTTGCTACTTCTACTATAAAACCTAGACTCAGGAAAGCGTAGTTTATATTTATTAATATGTATAATTATAGTTGAGCGAGTGGTTGTGTTATTTTGGAAATAAACATTATCTTATCTTATCTTATCCTTTGACAGTGTTTTGATTTAGCTTCGTGCCCTCTGCAGTATAAATAGTAAAGTCTTCTATTTCCCGTATATCATCAACCGACAAACCACGCTATCTAGACTTGCTGAATGGTTACTTAGTATACATTATATTTTTCGTGTTAGTTAGTCCCATCTATTGATCTCTGAATTTTAAACATAATGTTAACAATATGTTTAAACATACATTGAGACCCAGCAATGCGAATCGACCAATATAAAGTTATTTCCTTCCCATCCCAGTGAATGCTACGAGTTTTTGGCAGGCAGATACAGAGGTGCAATCGCTGTCTCATAAAAACCGGCAGGTTTTCTGAACTGTTTTCATACTAAATCATAGGTGTTCTGTGTTCTGTGACTAAACAGTAACATTAGCGCGTTTCTGCGCGTTTTTCGCAGTCAAAAGCTTCTTGTTTTCGTATAACCACATCGCTTGACATTATCCTCGGCAGCGAAAGCAGTTCAGAGTAAGCTGAAAACAACATTTTTATTTTCCTACCCAATTATATATGTTACCTACTATGAATTGCAGGTATGTTAATAGAAGGAATATTTAACCTGATTTATTGGTTGAACCATTCTGTTAGTAAAAGTCACTAAAGTGGCTGCCATTTTGTGACTGCAACAGAACTGCCCAGTCATATTTTTACCAGATTTTATTCAACGCATTAAATGTATACTAGAGTCACCTCAAGTTTACATTGAAATTAAAAGAGTAACCAAATCTTACTTTTACTTGTACTCGTGCCCCTTCTCAACTTTAAAAAAAAATTGTCCAGTTTAGTTTACCTTAGTACACCGTCCTGCTCTAGAGATCATTTCGTCTTGCTCGCACGGTCCTCTAGTATACAATCTATAGCAAGCCCCATCAGCGGCGCGTGCGTGGAATGACTTGCACATGCAATCAGCCCGGGACCCTATTGGACCCATCTCAGCGATGGAAAATGTATGTCCTTTGGCGCACGGCCCGAGGGTATCTGGAAATAGATAGTAAATTCACGGATTACCTCAGATGTAAAGGCCACTAACGGTCACCCATCCAAATAGTGACCGCGTCGGTTATGATTGACTAATCAAGCTACGCCACGAGCGCTTCATTGTTGTAGTAAATTGCAATGAGCACTGGATTCATACAAAGTCACAGGATCTTTTCAATACGTCATGTCAGCCAATGACGGATCGCATTTCGAACACCCTGCAATCAATTGATTGAATAGGTTTCACTGATTTCATTTCCAAACATACGTCGATCGGCCGACAAAACTGGTCAGACAAATTAATACTCAATTATTCGAGCAATTGACTACTAATTACTGGGGACATTTTTGTTTTCATTTCGCTTTTACAAAACCCCAAATTGAGCTTTTTATCTCGTTACATTTTAAGTGGCGCAATGGTTTTTTTTTACTTAGTCCAGATTTTCATGTAAAGTCTATTTCTAGACTTGACATTAATGCGCATCAATAGGGGAAACTTAATGGGGATTTTGAAGTAAGTACTTACAGTTTCTTCATGTTTAGATACCTATTCTAGGATATCAGTTATGTTCTGACATTCTCCTATATATTCATATAAAAAAACACAGTGCGTCCAGCAAAACTATACACATAGATTTTTTTCTAAACGAATCTTACCTAATTCATAACAAGCTTCAGTCCCGTTATGATAATGAGGTAGGTGGGATTCACATCCACATTTCGCTCCAGGGAGGAACAGCTGACCTCTCTCACAAGGCCCTCTTGTGTAGTGAGAGTAGCATCCACCATCTTGTGACCAGTAGTTTGGTCCGTCTGAGGCACACTGGAATTTAAAAAGAATAAAATTAGTATCTGTAATTAGTACAATAGGTAAAAGTTTATTTTTTCGTAGCGTTTCAAACTTGCGTGGAGCGATCCATATCTCTGTACCCATGTACAGAAAAAAAAGTGAACTTATAGTTAGTTGCTGATAGCATAATTTCTGTCTCAGCGTGACATGCCTCTCAATATGATACTGTAATAATCACTGTGCAGTTTGCAAGCTCATCGTTACCCATACACAAGATGTTCCCAGCATAACAAGGCCCCTGACTCAGCTTCAAGTAGGAGCGTCCATCAGGGACCTTGATAGCATGGTATAAAAATATAGCAGTCAAGTAACTCACTGTGCAATTCGCAAGCCCATCGTCACCCATATCCAAGATAGTCCCAGCATAACAAGGCCCCTGACTCAGCCTGAAGTAGCAGCGTCCATCAGGGGGCCAGTAGAGCAAGGTCTCATCGGCGCATTGCTGAGGCCGCACGCACATGCCTTGGCGTTCGCTGGAATAACAAACGTGGGGAATTTGGATTACATTGGCAAAATAGAGAAACCCTGGGGAATATCTACGCAGTAAGCGCTAGAGGTAATGATTCACAGTATTCCGCAGTCGGCAGGGACTTGGGCAGGGAAGTGGGCACGAGCATAGTGTGAACACGAACATGCCTCTGTCCCGTCTCCCAGGCCAAGTTCATGCCCTTGCTCCCTAATGAGAATAAAGGCGATCTTGCCGTGGCAATAAGTCCGCGGCAATAATGCCGGCAGCGGCATGGGCATAGTGTGAACGCGGTATTTGATTTTATATAAGAGAACAGGATTCGAAGTAGTTTGTAAATTGGGGGTATCTAAGTAGAAGTATAGGTTATGCAATACTGGAATATCTGCGCATCTGTGACATGAACTTCGAGAGTTGATGTCGTAAGAGTATAATAGAATTAGATATCCTTCTATAGTTCAACATCGTAATCGGTAGTTTCAGTCATAGCACTCGCAATATCTGTTGGCTGACTGCAGTATTTTAGGTAAAAATAAAGGTCATTCTTCACTAAGTTCTTCCCAAAAAAGTCGTTCTTCACAGAACAGAATTCCAAAGAATCTACTAGGAAAAGCCTATAAAGATAAAATCATGTCAATCATCCAAATTAGACAATTTGTAGTTACTGTTTTTAATTCTAAACCCTAAAACATGAGCATGAGCAATATTTTATTGAATTTCACCTTTCAACTTCGCTCCACCCACGAAAGGAAGCGCAAACCAGTCTATGCAACGAATATGGAACGAATCGCTTAGATCCATAAATAAAAAGTAAAATTGAGTTCTCTGTGACGATTCAAATTATCATACTGGTATTTCGTATTCGGAATGTTGCATCTTTTACGATTATTATTGCGTAACCGCTCAACGGTGTGATTTGTAAAACAATATAGAGTGAGTTCTACGCAAATTAATGTTAGATTTGGATCTTTATCCGCCTGGTCTAATGACCTAGTTTTATTAAATGAGCATGGTTTTAGTAGTTTCTTATACAACGCTGTTTTGTAGTAATTTTTTTTATTATTATGGAAAATGATTTTGCCATTCTGCTGAATCATATTTTACACTAGCAATACTTAGTATTTTTGTGAAATGTTTTTGGTATGAATCATATTGGTACTGAAAACACCAACTAACTTATTGGTTCTGGTTGCAACCATTTCTGAGATATCTATTTAGGCACACGTATTTATGGATAAATCATGTGGCATGATTGAATTTTTTTTTTTATATTAAAATTAGTAACTACTTATTATATTTAGAAAAACCTGTAATTGGCTAGATAATTATTTTTAATATAGCTTATACTTGCTTATTGTAATTGCTGTTTGTTTTCTAATAAAAATAAAATAAAATATGATTGACACATAAAACGAAGAGATAAGTCATACTAGGTAGACCATTAACTTATGTAAGGCGTGTGTTTAAAATTCCTAGGATATGTGATTACCACGTCAAGTTACCATAATTTATCAACACAGATAAATGGCTATTTCCTACGTAACACATTTCCAGCCCGTTTATGGTCGACGTGAGTTTTTATGTGGTTAAACCATTAGATCAATGAGTAAACCACCTTATATTTTGTTTGTTGCGTCATTCGTTCTTTCTATACCTCTTGCCAGTCCTAAAACGGCCAGTATGGTAGTCAAAAGGTTGCTCGCTCCGGCAGTGGGAGTGAATAACACTTTGACCAATCAAAACAGAGTCTTACATGGTTTCCTTCTACACTGGTACGGTTTAGTTTCAAAATTTCCTTAATGTTTTCTTTTTGAACAGGATTTTGAGCCTTTTTATATCAAATTCTCAAAATCTACATCAAGCTGATTTTGAGACTAACCCCACTGGTACCAAATATTCCTTTTACACAATTGTAAAGCTAAGTTCACTGGGATTCTACCTACAGACTTCCAAGTGGATGCTTACCTACCCTCGCTTGTTGAATGTCTCTTCGACGGGCGCGAAGTACTCCCCGGAGCGACATGGTCCTCTCTCGAACAGCTTGTGACATTTCGTCGTTTGCGGCAACTGGGCGGTTCCTGGTGGACACTTGCATTCAGCGACTGTCCTGCCACCCCATTTGCCAGGACTCAGTTCTTGGGTTTCAGAGCAAGGGTAGCCTTTCTGAAATTCATCAAATTACTTGTTAGAATGATTTTGTCATGGCTCAGTCGGTAGTAGGTCTGCCTTTCGTGCTGTGGGTCGTGGGTTCGATCCCCACCGAAAACAAACATTTGTGTGTTGTAAACATAGATGTTTGTTCTGTGTCTGGGTGTTTCTATGTATTATAGGTATGTATTTACAAAAAAAATGTATGTATGTATTCTATCAGCCATCTAGTTTCCATCGTACAAGCTTTGCTTAGTTTGGGACTAGAAGGCGTTATGTTAAGTGTCCGTGAATATTTATTTATTTATATTTATTTATTTTGTGCCCTTCCAAAGTTGGTACCAAACATGTTCCTGATATCTGCTGGATTGGATTTAAAGTAAGTCATGCAGTGGGTCATCATACCTTCGTATCAAGGGGGCAGCTAGGAGTTCGAATTCCAGTTAGGGACATTATCATAAAATAAACTTATATGTATATAAGAATTAGCAAAGAACTTTGAGGATTTTGTCATGGAGTCGGTGGTACTAGGTATCTATGATCTTCACAGCACATTAAGTCCCATTGTTTTCCGTTTAAAACAATGAAATATCAGTAATTTTAATGAAGAGACGTTTATTTTTGGTGGTTACCTGTTTTTTATAACTGATAACCAGAATTAGACAATAGAGGATGTTATCACATCTTCTCACAACCAACGATTTTTTATAACAAGAATACTAAAACACCCACCTTGTTAATAAACATACTAAGTACAGTCAGCGGCATAAAGTCAATTAACAAGTTTAGTTTTTAAAACCCAAACAATTGCCTCCGTGTGGTTTTTAGTGAGTGCAATAAAAAAATCTAATTTCAATGCAGTCACAAAAAGTTATAACAAGGAGTCCCATCATTGCAATTAGTAAAAAAAAATATAGTTATATCTGCTTAACTTTTACCTTCGTACTTATAAACGACTAATAGGTAATATTAGTAGGATGTAGCAAATTCAAGCGCTAAGCCAATACTGTAAAAAAGATTTGGGGGACTCTTCAGCCTCTGTTTCTGAATTTTAGGGTGAAACTGGTAAATCTTAGGTCACAACAGTTGTAGTGACTTTATGATCGTGTACAGTATTACACAATTCCCAGTTATTTCCTCATTTTCAGAGTATCACTACTTCGTAAGTCACGGCTGTGACGTAACCTGACCCGTGGTCCTGAGTCGGGAAACACGTACAATCGACTTGGAAGTTTGTTTACTTGGCCTAATGTAGTACTTAGCTCAGTTTAACCTTTTCTATAGTGACCATAGAAAAGTTGAGTTGAATAAAACATTTGTGTAGTGTTTATGCTATCAATATTCTACTGAGTTCTATAAAATACACCAAGAATCTCGTCCAACTAACAACCAATTAAATCCGCTTGTTGATTTAGATTTTACAAAAATGTCACAAACATGCTTTAAATCTTTGTTAGACGTTAACTAATCAAAGATTAACAATGGTGTATAATAAAAACATGGAGAAAAAATTAGCGCAATAACTCTAATAATTACAGAAATAAATCACCCATTTGAGGTTTACGCAACTTTTCATTGCAAACATTACTTTCTTTTAATAGTCAGAGCAACGAGGTTTAGTTCAAAATATTATAAAACTACATTTAGGTAAGTAATATTATTATTATTATTGAGACCCAAGTCTACAAAATTCTAAAGCCTACGAAGCCTACTGATCCCTTTGAACCTCGGTTCTTAGTAAATTGAAGATTTGTTGAGCCCAAAGATTTTTTAAAAGCTAACTGACGATTTGTTGTACACAATTCGAGATTACTTACTCTAAAAATGTTCAATGCTAGATTTTGTTATCAATAAATATATTGAGTATTGTTTTGAGAATGATCTACGACTTTCCTCTAGTTTGATCTTTGATCATTTGGGCAAACCTCTTTGTCATAGTCATTGCCATAGACGTGGTCATTGGATCATGACTGCAGATCAAAGAAAGATAACCTCTTTTTTTCTTAGGCACTAAATGGTGCATCTTCACATTCAAACACAAACAATAAGTTAATCAATAATAACAAACACAGTATACTTATTTATTGTACCAGTGTAACCAGTTTGGTTAGTCACTGTGGGCGTTTTAAAAAGACCGTGACCGAGTGACGTTTGGATACCCACTGACCTACTGTTTTTGGCGAACAAAGACATTTCACAACATTGTTTCTGTTTCTAACTACCTAACTACATAAGCGTGGTGGAGTCACTGTCGAGGAGATAATGTGTTATGCAAACTTAACTCACAGAACTTGATCAAAATATACCAGTACTTACACGTGTTTTATGCCTGTACCTGAGCCAAACTGTGCTATAGACTTTTATGTTATTTCATTTCACACTCGTTCTTTATGCCTGTCCTAACAATTTCATGCATATTTTATCGAAACTGTGCTAAGCAAGTACTACGTGTCATACCATACCATACCGACAACATCCAGTCACCCACTGAACTATATACGTTCCACAATCAGAGTTCTATATCTATAATAAATTACTGAGCACCTACTAACTAAACTCATAGACCTCAAAGTTAAATAAAGAAAATGGAAAAACCTGTGCTTAGAAATATTGGATGTTGAATCTCTGTTGAATTACCTTGTAAATAGTGTAGCATTTCCCATCCGAAGGCCAGTACAGCATCAGCCAGCCTCTGGGATGAGAAGCGCAGGGGTTTCTCCTGACATCCGCCCAGGGTGGGGGCAGCACTGCAGCTTGAGTGCCATATAGCAGAGCTGCTACCCACATCCAAGCTGCCATCATACCACTGACCACTATTCTTATGTCCTCATACTTTTTTGGATATCCACAATAGGGTTCGTTACACTTTATTCTTATGACAACTCTAATAGACATGGATCATCTCTATAATTATTTTTTACTGTCATTTGATTCACTGAACCAGCACCTTAGCACTTTGATGTGAACTGAAATATTTTGTAGAAATAATTACTTACTCATAACTTGTACTAATATTTTATGACCATAGTAAAATGTCGTTGACAATAAACTAAGAAAAAACCGTGAAAAGATCTCGATTTAGCAAAACTTACCTATTACTATTTTCACTATAGAATAGAAGTCAAGAAGCTGAGGTCGGCTATGCGTCTTAGTTCCAAATCGGATATTTTATGCCACACATTGGAGTTTTCCGTAAGCCGCTTAGCATTCGATGTTAGCACACTGCAGCCTACTTCCTTGAGGTTTTAATATTCGTATTACGACTCTTGTGAACGGACTGCATACTATTTCATATTGACTCTACATGCCATGGATTGAAAACTAGGTCAACAATTACTTGCCATGAACCTTTAATGTGTGTACTCAAAAATAAACCTCTTAATAGTAAGCTAAGTAATATTTTGTTGTGCCTAAGTATTGAATTAATTACTTTTTATTTAAATCCACACTGAACATATTAGGTACTATGGAGTAATGTAGATCGCGGCTTTGCTCGCGTGGTGGCAGCATACCTCATTATTTGGTTAAAATCTTTGATCCTAATTTTAGACCCTCTAGGGTGCCACTTTTTAAATTTCCTTTCTTAGTGCACCCCTACACTACATAAGGATACTACCCTTCAAATTTCATACCTCTAGGACTTATAGTTTATGCTGTGCGTTGATTTTCAGTCAGCTTCGAAATAAAAGAGTTTTATAATTATTTAGAAGATAGAATAAGGTAGAGTAGAGTTATTTCTCATGCTTGACCGTAGAAAAACTTCCGCATATTTTCCTTCCCATCACGTCAAATCTAATCTTGAACAGATCAGCCGTTTTAATATAAGCCAACATAATGTAACGGTGTTGGTTACCGTTTGATCTGCTCGGCATGCGGCAGTGCGCGGGCGCAGCTGAGCGCATTGAGCCGAAATGTTGAAACAAACTTCAATTATTTATAACCCACTTCTACAGATTACGTCGTTGTAGCTTCGAGTGGGGCAGCGGCCTTAGAAGCGACTGTGGTTTATTTCCTTAGAAAAAGTTGCAAAACGAAAGAAAAAATTTAGAAAATTAAAAAAAAATTAAATTAAGATTATACGAGTAAATGAGATAAGTAAGTAAAATAAACGGTCCAAGCGCATCAGACTAAGGAAGGTTGAGTAGGTATCTCTTACCTGAGAGTAAGTAGGTAAAAATGAGGTTAGCTAAAACCATAATCAATAGTTAAACCCGTACATCTACGAACGATGTATTCATTGTATGTAAAATATCGATTGCTGGTAATCTATTTTGCAAAAAAAGTCCGTAAAGTACGTCGGTATAATAAACAGGGGACAAAAACGTTCTTGCATCAATAAACCGTTGCTCACGAGAAGAACAAAAAACCATCAACTGCCATTGGTCCGTTTGCGTCGAAAAAATTGCTTCCCACAATCAACTGGATCGATAAGTGGATTGCTACAACTCAAATGAATAGGAATAACTAAGTAGGTACACTTAGTGCAATAACTATGCAAGATATTTCATAGTGAAATAGACGAATGTGAGAATTTGCATCATCTTTCGACGCATAGGTTTGTGACAATGTGCAGTTAAAAGTACTCTACTTACCCAGTCAATTAATTTTGGTAACAATTCTTTTGTGACACCTATCCACATACCTACTTCGATACTACGAGATTATAATTAAATGTCTTTCGCTGACATGAGTTTCAAAACGCAGTAAGTAAATTCAAATAATGATTGTTTTTTACTAACACCTACGGAAGTAGGTATACTTGCAAAATAATGATAAAAAATAGTTCTTGTTACAAAGCCACAGTTACTGTTATTTTACTGATTGTATAATCTCTTTTGTCATTTTACTACATTCTAAGTAGATGACTCTGTGTAGTTCTTGCCGAGTCATTTTTTGCTGGTATTTAGCCCGTTAGTTTTGGTGAGCGAAGCGATAAATTTGGTTTTATGAAAAGTCCTAGATTTAGCATCTTATTTCAGGTTAGTCGTTGTTCGAAAGATCCTAAATAACTTCGGCTAGCACAAACTCGGACAAAAAGATTTACATAAGATATGGAGTATCTAATACTTTCAATTAACATAAAGACATAATATTGTAGAATACTTTTCCACTTTATGGACGTTATTAGAACATAATTTTTCATCAATATTCAATTATTCAAACAAGGCATTTTGAATGCTTGCTATCAACGAATTTGAATTTTTTATCTTTTGTGTATATTAATTCGATAGTAAAGTAGAATAATATTATTATTATGCTACTGAAAGCGTACGGAAAATACCAATGGTGATGTAAGGCAACCCCGACCGGTCCAGTTATTTTGCACAATTTTGTAACAAAATAAAACAGAAACATTTTTGAACGTTAAAAACAGTTTTACTAGTTAAAAAAAAATTAGATAAATTATAATAATGATAATTTCTTACTCTAAAAAGGAAAAGCAGATTAGAATAAACGATCTACCTACCTATTCTAAACTCTGCAGACAATAATTAAATACATAATAAGTTTTAGAATTAAGTAAAATACCTACCAACCTTTATGTAATAATAATTTAATCTACTCGTGTTTTAGAAATAGACTACATACCTACCTACCTACTATTTACTTTAACAATTAATAGATATTAACTAATGCATGCTTCGCCACTAGCCCCTACCTACCTAATTTAATAAGTCTCATTTTAAGTGAACTGTATTGTTCTTTATGAGAAATAAATTCTTTAAACCGAATGTGGCGATATAAAACATATCGTAAACTTCTATTTATCACTATACCTACAATAAGAATAAGATAGCCTACTTGATATCTACCTTCATTTCAGTCTCTAGGTAAAAAAGTTACCAAAATTTTACTAAATTCCCACTTTTTAGTGGGCCTATACTCGAGACCTAATAAACGCAAAACCCCTTACCAACTTCACTAAATCCACTAAAGTGATGCCTAGATCACCAACACTAGATCAGATAGGTAGGTAGGTTAGGTACCAATATCTTCAAAATATGAACATAAAATAAAACATCTATCAGTCATTTACTAAAGTTTAGTAAATAACTGAACTGTTTAGTGACTAAACAGGCAAAAATATGTAAGCTCTGTCCTCTTACCTAAAGATCTCTCCCTAAATCGCAGGACATAAAAAAATCACTTGAAGATAGCAAACTAACAAAAAACTCTATAGTGTTATAAAATCGATTTGTAAAGCTTTTCGAACATTGATGGTAAAAACTAAAAATCACAAGACATACGCGAGAATCTGAGAAAACCCGCGAACGCTACCACGCGCGTTTGCGTCCGCGCCGCGGCTTAGTCTCGACAGCTACTGACACTAAACAAGAGCTAGAGCTTTCTTGTCTTCACTTTATTTACGTAGTGCCTTTAGTCCGGGAGCCAGAGGTGTGAGATTCGAGACAACAAGAAAATATTTTTTTATACCAAAGATATCTGGAAAAACCATTACGAATGTTATATACCTAAGAACTATGTTTCTATAATAATTGTGTTATTGTTCTGAGTGCTCACTGCTTTAGATCAAATGTACCTACTTAAGAAAAAACATGTTTCTCAGTAAGAACCCAATTTATTTAAATTTTATGAGAAATAAATAATCTTAAACCTAAACCTAAAAAAGCTTTTTCATAAATGGTTAAAATTGTTTCATCACTTTTTTTATAAAAATTGAACGAGACAAGGTTTTTGAATTGTCATCAAAGAAAACATGCAAACTAATCCACACGACATGGCACGGACGACAGATAGGTACGAGTATAAGTCGTGATTCTAACCTACTCTTTCTTAGAAGTTGATTATTAAAAGCTGGCGCTCATCATGCTTACGAATGGCAGTTGCGTGTATAAATTTTAAATTGAACAATTTTAAAATACCATTGTATACCATGTTAAGCCGGTTTTTGCTGAATGTTTAACAAGTAACAGCTTTTCTTCCATTACAGGTACCTAGGTACTACACTTATATACATTATCAGAAATTGTATTCCTGTAATGTAATGGAATAAAATAAATCACCATAGACTCCCGGTCTACAGCGCCTTACGTATGGGTGGTGACGACTTCGACGACGATGCGACCGACGACGGTGCGTGACTTTATCTGAGCTTATCGCTTCTTTCTCTTAAGGAATTTTTAAAGTTTTTTTATACCTACTAGCGTTGTATAGCCGTAAAACCGTGATCGAAATTTAAATCTGACGTGACTGTACTGCGTACTGCGATGCAAGAACATCGACCAATGGAGTGCATTCTAGTGCATTATGCCGCATGTCATTTTGAAGGCGAGCAGGTATACATAACAAATATTTGAGCAACTGAACTGAGTAATGCATTGTTGTAGGCAGATGTCTTCGACTGAAGCCATCCCTTACAAATGAGTAATGTCAAACAGAGGCAAAGCAATTTTAAGTGGTGTTTTAATTTGAGTGACGTTTTAGTAGTTTTAGTATAAAAGCTACTGTAAATGATAAGTGACACTTATGTAAATAGCCATCACTAGTTGGTAAAATGTCATTAAGATTTCAGTAACACTGCCCATTGCTGGGTATTTAGGCTTATTTTATAGCACTGCAGTGGGCTGTGGCACATCCACAGGCTGACACCCACTGCAGTGCTATATAGTATAGGCTGTTCTTTCTCTGTGCCACGTCTCACGTACCTCATCCAAGACTTGCCCTTCTTTAAAGTTGGCACCATCTATTTACCACAATTCGACGCTAGTTTCTTAATAGGAAATTCTAATCTACCTTTTATCCCGATGACAGATTTGCAATGTGAACTTTAAAATAAACCATGACGGTACAAATAAACCCTTGCTCCATTTAAACTCAAGTTCAATCCTACGAATTACCGTTACACAAACCATCTCTGATAATATCTTAGACGTGATGGCTCTCCCTTAACACAGTGTACAGTACAAACAATCAGTAAAAACACTTACCTAATAATACGCAATGGTCAATGCGTTTGAATTACAAACCTTGGGACACGATATAGCTACACGATATAATGTACATGATAAGCTGCCACGATGAAACCATTTATTGAATAAAAAACTGGCCATTGCAGACATTTCTTTAAAGTGTACTGAGTGCTTAAAACAACTGAGGAGGTCTAAACCGAATGCATGGGTAAAATGTAAAAAAAAACGTATAACAGATCATATGTAAAAAAATAGATGAAAAAGAGCTGCAAATAATTTATCTCTTCTGCATAAGATAATATTGTGCCGTTATCAAGACCTCATGGTTACGTAAGCCGTCTGGCTCCATAGACCATGATGCCCATAACTCGATTGTACCGTTATAACTAGGTTGATCGACCCCAGGACTTGTAAAAACTGTTCCATGACTGTATTACTATAGGTTTATGTTCTCAATCACGTTTGATTCGAGATTTTTTGTAGATCTATCTAGCCAAGAATAGTAGCTTTGGATCAGAATAGTACATATACACGTCTTCTTTCAGGTATATAGTACGAATATATACCTAAGTGAGCATATAGGTAGCTAATGAATTTTGGTAGGTATACTTAGCAACTTTTGAGTCCTGTAAGAAGTCGAAAACATGTAGGTGCCTAGATGATCTAGATATCCAGCATGTCATTAGGTAGTCACAGTTGCCAAACGTCACCACTCACAACCTATGTTGCAAATCCAAGTTTACTCAAGTTGGAAGGGAAGTAGGTAGTTCGATGGAAGTTACGACTCTACTTAGTCTTAGCCTTCTAATATGTATAATTATACTCGGGCCATAATTTAGCAAGGCCATTTTATGCTTACGTAGAGATCGCGTAGAGTGCGCGTAGACATCGCGTCGAGTGCGCGTAGAGATCGCGTAGCTTAGGTACGCGTAGACCTTGCGTAGACGGCGCATAGACGGATCCCGTTTATGTCTTTTGTTTGTAAAATATGTAATGCTATTTGAATACTAACAAAAGGATAAGTCAAGCAATCTGAAGGTAAAGGTAAGCAGTTTAAATACTATCTTTGGAGGTAAGGATTTAGGTAAGTACATAGGAAGGTACCATTTTAAATCTGTAAGATTGCACCATGAATATTAGTTAGCTAAAGGTATCTGTGTCACGATTTGTTGGCATTGCGAAGGTAGGTATTATTTCTTGGTAGGTAGAGTGTGGTGTGAAAAAGAGACACACTATTTATTATTACTTATTACACACAGAGACACACTACTAGATACTAGATATTTTTAGTAATAGGTATGTAATAGGAAACTATGGCAAGCGGCCCTCATCGACCTAGAAGTAGGCACTGGTAGGCAACTGGTAGGCACTGTTAGATTATGCATAGAGCCTCTGTGTTCTTCGTCATTTCGACGATATCGACAGACAATAGAAGAAAACGAAGAAGAAAGGCTCATGTCAGTTCTTAACTTGATAGTCAAAACCAGTCTGTGGTCAAAACTGACATTGACAACTATGACAAATAACTGATATGACATGGCAGGGGTGGGGTGGGTGAGCGAGCGGATGCGGAGGTAAATTAGCAATAAAATAACAATAGAAGGAAACTTCTTTACAGTTTTACATAAATAATGGATAGGAATAAACCAAAAAATGCTTCTGAAGGAATTGCGGTATGTAAAGTTTACTTTCTAATAGCTTTGTATCCAAGAAATTGGTTTCTCAACCTCAACAAATATATTGTAACTTTTGTGTACACTCAAACAAACATAAAGAATACTAATTTCGGTAGAGTCTACAGACGGAATTGGTAGGTATGGTTAAGGGAAGGGCCTTTAGATAGATCAACTTTTCGTTTTTAGAACAAACATTAGAAAGTTACATGACCCTGTGAGATAAAATACATAATTTCCCTCTTCCAGCCAATGGGCATCTCAGCTCTGAATGAAATAGTGTTGAGTGATCAACCTGAGTCTAGATATGAATGTCCAGTCTGCCTCAACTGGCTCCGAGACCCAGTAATCACAACTTGCGGACACAAGTTTTGCAAAAGTTGTATCACTTCTTGGCTACAGTAAGTACAAATCTACATTTTCTCAAACCTACAATAAAATTTCTGTAATATTATATTTCCTGAAAAATGCTGACAAAACCAGCTAGCTATGGAATTATTCACTGTGCTACCTTTAGCCATAGCTCGGACAAAGCGATAGTTTTGTTTGTACAAACAAAAGTATGGCTGATTTGATGCAAGATATTGAGCTTAAATGTCAAGCAACTCAAAATGAAAACCACTCAAAACTATAACTGTGTCTAATACAAAACTCAAGCAATGATTTTGTAGCCCTCAGACAAAACCCATGTTAGATGGGAGCCTCTATCCAGATGTGTTTTGATTTTGGTTACAGAAATAGTGGTCACTGTCCGATTGACAACATTAACTTGAGCATGAAAGTGGACATCTTTCCTGATAATTACACAAAGAGGGAAATCCAAGAACAGAGGATGAATTGTCCATTTTCCAATAAAGGTGAATATCTAATGAAATTTCAAGTTTAGAACTGAGTTTTATTATTATATCACTTTATAAATTCTGTTCCTTATATTCTATCACACTTCTGGCACTCTCTTGAATTCTCCTGTTGCATTTTTCTAAACAATTCTAATTTGACAACTCTAAAATGATAGCCGTCCTTATCGTTTCAGTTTATGAGAAAGGGATGGCAACATTTTAAGAGCTGTCAAATTAGAATCGTTTAGAAAAATGCAGCAATAGAATCAATATCATTTGAAACAAAAGTACCTAATAGTGACATAGTTCCTCAATAGAACCTACAAATATTCTTCCAGGTTGCTCTGTAAAGGTTACTCCGTTAGACTTAGACGCTCACATAGCAATATGTGAATACAATCAACCGGAGACATCATCACAACCTGAAATAAAGGTGCCATGCTCCTTCCAAGGTGTTGGCTGCAAGGAGACCTTTGAGAGCCAGGAAGAGATGAGTCAGCATCTTGATATTGATACACAGAGTCATATGAGTGTAAGTTGGATCTGTAATATTTAGTCCATTTTGTTTAGAAGAATTTTTAATGAATTGAACTGGCTGTATTCAGTTGCTAGTAAACCTGGTAATGGAATTGAATGTTCATCTGGCAGCATTAGGTACCATAGTCAATATCCATTCTATCAACATAATAATTGGTGTTGATAATGTGTTAGGTTTTAGAATGGTGTTGACTATGTTGTTGTATTTTTCTAAAACTTACATAATTTGACAGCACTAAAAATGTTGCCTAAAAAGTTTAGAAAAACGCAACAATAGAATCGACACAAGTATCTTGCTGGTTTTTAGGTTTACATTATTTTCAGTATCTGATGAATGCTTACTCTGAGATGAAAATAAACAATGACATGTCTAACGCGAGTATAGACGCTAAAGAACAAGAGGCTATGACTCTTTGGGAAGCACCCGATAAGGAGGGAAACCAATCCAGTAAGCCGCCGCTAAACAACACTAGCGCTCTTATAAGGTGAATTATTTTTAATAGATGAAGGTATTTTCTTAGTGAGTTGATTATCTCATGATTTTTTAACCAAAACCCAAAAGGCTTGTTAAAAATGCCTTCCAAATTTTTTTATGTTTTGTATAGTTACATCTCTCATTGATAGATGGCTCTGTGCTACATTATGTTGATGAGTAAATCAAATGGTCTCATAATCTTCCATAGATGGAGTTGCTACTACTACAATCCTAAAATCCTTCCAATTTTAATATTATAAACGCGAAAGTTTGTGAAGATGTATGTATGTTTGTTCCTCTTTCACGCAAAAAGTACTGATCCGATTTGGATTAAACTTGGAATATATATTGTCTGTGACCTGGATTAACACATAGGCTATTCTTTATCCCGGAAAATCAACGAGGTCCAACGGAAGCTATTATTGAATGAATAAGACTCGAATCACCACGTTAGACAAACCCTTATATTTATTTTTATATTATCCAGAGCACTTTACGAACGAGTAGTGGTTCTCGAACAGCGCAATAGAGAACAGGACATAGTGATAGCCAACATGTCGAAGCAACTATCTGCATTCTCGATAGCTAAGATGAAACAAAGCAATGAGATGCTGTTGCGCTACTGCATGGGCAATTACGTGTGGAAAGTTGATAACTTCAAGGCGAGGCTTGATGCTATGCTGAAGGATCACTTCAAAATGTTGTACAGCCCTGGATTTTATACGTCACCAAATGGATACAGGTAAACAAAGTAATTACAATTAGAAAGTCTTTAGTCAGTCTGAACTACAAATTTCGTCATCAGATTACCAACCAATATTTTAGTCCCTAGTCCCTAGACAAATGGTTTTTTTTTATTTGTTCTGGGACTGGGGCTTGTCCTTTTGCCAAGTCTTTTTGTTTTTTTAATACAAGGCCATTGGCAGTATTCGAATGTTCCACTACCACAAGTTATGATCCGTTTTTATTCCTATTTTATTTTCATATTTTTTTGTAATACGTAGGTATTTCATTTCATTTCAGATTCTGCGTTCGCCTCAACATCTCGCCCCAAAACCCGCACTGCTTCGCGTTACACGTGCATCTAATGAAAACAGAAAACGACGACTACCTCGAATGGCCTTTCAACGGTCGAATCTCCTTCTCAATGATCAATCAATACGATCCGGATCACACACAGCGAGACACCATGATGTCTAACTCTAATCTTATAGCGTTTCGGAAGCCCTCAGCAGAAATATGCGTACGAGGGTTCGGGTATACGGAATACGCTGTGGTCAGTGACGTGATCAGAAACGGGTTTGTGAAAGATGATGTGCTTATTATCAGGGTCCATATAAAGTGCGTATGACATACGGAGTGATATTTTATGTTGCGTTATATTGAGTTTATGTAGTCTATACGATTTAAAATCAGTATTTTTATACGAAATCTCACGAGAAATTGAAGTCTCAATTGGTAGTTGTAAAATGAGCCATAAGTTAAAACATTCCGTCCATAAAGCATAAAGTATCTTTACACAAGTATTAAGTATCTTAAAACACAAGTATCTTATACATTCCGTCCATAAGGTACCTTATATGTATAATTATAGTAATCAAACATTCCTTTTGAATAGGTACCTAGGTGTAAGGAAAAGTGTAAGAACTAGGTTTGTCGTTTGGTCAGTAATTTATATTTTATTGGTGCTTGTTCATACCATTATATTTCTATTGATGCCTTCTACTTGGCACCTTTTACGTTGTCCATGGTCATAAGTCATAAGCCTTGGCGTCACAGAATACCAGCGTTGTAGTAGTGCCCATGCTGCTACAACTTATGCTGAGTGACGACCGATTTTGGTGTCATAATATTAGATCTCTATTTTTTTTTTTTATTCTTATGCTGAACTCATGTATGATTCTTTTTATGACACAAAATAAACGTTTTCTATTCTATAAGTTACATTTTATTTACTGTTATCGTGGATAACTATGTATTAGGTATATTTGTACGAAAATTATTTATCTGCTTATTGTTAATAAATGTATTGCATATTTTATATTATTTTTTTAGTTTGATATACACCAAGTAAATAAAACTCATGAGTTTTATTATATCTTTATTCAAATCTTACAAAGTAACACTAAATGTATTATGAAATCTACCGTTCATATTAAAATAGGAAATTTAGCTTACATATTCGATTACTTATAATAACTATGATTAAAGTATCAAAAGGCTAGCAATTACTCGGTATCACATCCAAACATCACATTGATTCTTCGAACTGTTACGTATGCAATCTATTTTTTGAAAAAGAGAATCCTATAAAAACATGACAATGTGCGCTGTCTCGTGAATCACAAGTCAATAAAGGTCAAAAATTGTTTAGTGAACTTTAAAAAATTTCACTTCTAGGTAGGTAGTTATTATTACAACCAACCAATGATCTTTACTTATAAAAGATCATTGCAACCAACGATAGAATGACAAATGAAAGCATAAAGCTTCTAAATATAAAACTACAATTACCTTACATAGTCTAACTACTGTTATGGTAACTAACATAGGAATGCCAATCAGATAAGCACACTTCTGTTTGCATAATCCCTAGGGTATTTTTGATTCAAAAAATTAAGTACCTACCTATTTCTAAAGTTGTGATTCTGTTTGCAATTTCCAATAATAAAATACTAGTATTAATAATTTTTAAATTACACATAGGTACCTACACACACACAGTTGGCTATGTACAGCCAACTCAATAAATATTTTATAACTAATTTTAGTTTCTATAACCAAACGGTGGAATTTCGTTCAGTCCAATCAAAATTTTAAAATATTTTAATAATCTTTTGACGCATCGAATGCTTATTTTTAAAAGATTTACCCTTTAAACCTACATTTTTTATCAATGGACGATTAGCTCGAGACTATTTTTTTTAATTATTAGTTAGTACAATGACACCGCAATCTAGAATGCATTTAAATAAATAAATTAGACGAAACAAAACTCAATAATAAATTAAATAAATAAACAGATGGCTATTGGAAAGTATACGTAGTGTAATAAATAAATAAGGCTGGAATACTCAAAAGTCATTCAAATTTGAGCACCACTTAAAATTGCTCTGCCTCTTGGGCGAATACTCAAACGTCACTCAAACCTCACTCAATTTAAGTTCCGCTTAAATTATTGCCATCTCTTACAAATGAGTAATGTCAAACAGAGGCGGAGCAATTTTAAGTGGTGCTCAAATTTAAATGACTTTTGAGTATTTCAGCATATGTTTGACATTACTCGTTTGTAAGAGATGGCAATAATTTAAGCGGAACTTAACTTGAGTAGAGTTTGAGTGTCGTTTGAGTATTTGGCCATATGGATGATTGACAGTAGGTAACCCAAACGCGCAAGTAAGCGTACTCATAACATTTTTTAATTAATTTCAATCATAAGAACGGTTGGGTGATTTAGTTTGGCACATTTCATAGTACCACGTATTCTACGTAGGTATACCTAGAGTCCTTTTCATGAAAGAAGTCCCGCGGAAATTTCCGGAACTAAATTTTAAAACTAAATTTTAAATTAGTTGTCAGGTGCTGTTAATGTGTTCGGATGCTAGTGCATTTTTATTTGGTTTCTGTGATCAAAGTCTTGTTTTCAATGCCTTAAGTTGTTAAAAGTGCTGTCCGAGAAATAATACTTAAGGTCGACTACAGCGACGCGTCTGCGGGACTTCTTTCATGGAAATAACTCTAACGCTCTATATTTATGACGAATTACAGAATATAGAACCTATGCAACGTCCTTTCTGTAGACGATAATTACGAACACAACTTTCATACTAAGACAGATGTAGGCTTTACAGAACTGAAGGATGTTTTCTACACATCCTGTATAATGTTCGGTTTCGGCATCGAAACTGTATTTAAATCGACTGGAATGTATATTCTATCAATGAAATTTACGGAAAAGGTTTTTGACTTTAGTTCCCAGAATTGCATCTACCCTAAGCAAGCTCGAATAATTTCTAATTCATATCACAGCTACGGTAAACAAATGCAACAAATTGTTTGGCCACGCGATTTCATTGGCATTCAGTATGCGGTGCATGTCTTAAAAATAAACCTAATAAAACTCAATAAAAATAAATTGTGTTGCGAATCTTTTTACTGCTATTTAGAATATGTAGATAATAATATGTAGGTAATTAGTTAGAATTCGACAATTTTGTCACTGACAGTACCTATTTCACTTCTTGTTTGTATTGAAATGAATTTTGGGACGAAGCCGTAATAGAAGTATTAATAAAATTGAAGTTATTATTTCGTCCCAGTGGGACAGAGATAACGGTAGTCCGAAACCAGAATAACTCTATCTTGCGTTCTGCATCAATGAATTATTTAAAACTAAACTTAAATCTTAAATAAGGTACTGTTACACATGCTAATAAAGCATGCTTTTAGTGAGCAAGTGTTCATTTAGCATGCGTATCGAAACCTTGCTAATAATTAGCATGCTAATTATAACATGCTACTCATATTGAGCATGCTAGTTAGCACACTTTTTAGTATGCTATAAATTTACTAGCATGTGTAACAGTACCAATACATTATTCCGATTAAGTATCTTAAACTAACATGAAGATCATCGTACCTATTAAACTTTACTAAGACGTATTACCAGTTCTTTGCTCATTGCAGTCATGTCAAACCATAATCACTGCTTTAAAACTTCTATGTATAAACTTTTGATACTTTTGAAGTCATAAATTAATGTCTTCATGTCAATAAGAGTTTTGAGTTCTGCATATAAAAACTGAGACTAAAGAAAATCGATAAAATCGACACAGAACTGTAACTCGATGCAACACGTTTCTATCTATATCAGTTATTTTAGTTTGCTGTAGCATAAAAAAAAACTGAAGTCTCCCAATAACGTCCCCACAGTAGTTTACTTCCGGACCACAGACAGAATGGCTTAGAACAAAACTTTTTTTAATCTGTAGTAGTATTAAAAAGAGCTGCTAGAGTCCCCCGGGAAGTGAAGAAGGTTGTCCCCACTGCAGCTCGGGGTAGGGGATGAAGGTGGATCGAGGCTTGCCCGGGATGTAGAACTAAAACTGCTCGAACTCAACTCTTCTTGTTCAGCCTCAAAGCGACCACTTGATGTTATTGCTGTAAAGAATAACAAAGTTTGTGTAACGTCATTCATTTCAAAGTGTTGAATAAATTGACGTAGTGATAATGTTAACTCACCTTCCAAATATTTATTTATTATCTCGATACCTACTAACTTTAATTTCCCTATTGGTGGAGTTTTTCTTGGCGAGTGGTATTTTTTACTTTAAAAAAAGAAGAATCTATTTGGTGGTAGAGAACACTCATTAAGGTTAAGCAATTGACCTATCTTTAAGTTCCATTATATTTAGATACTTTTGTTTACAATAAAGAATGATTAGATAGTTTTATGGATAAGATTTCAAGTAAGAAGAAGGAGAGTAACAAAGGATACAGACATAAACATAACAAGCATTTAAAAAAGTTAAAACTGTCTTTGAGAGTTGTAAATGAAAGCAATTTTGGTTTTTGAATTTGCATATTTATTAAGATACTTGATTTTCAAACACTCCTAACAATACCAACAGTGTCAGTTGTAGGTACTAAGAAAAGCAGCCAAAAAGGTACCAAACATTTTGAACAGACAATTTTAACACATTGAGAAATCTAATGATTAATTTTATCAACAAATATAATTTCATTTTTATGTCAGTCGCTTAGGATAAAATCTTTTTTAAAGGTTACATTCCCTGATACAGTAATAATACATACTAAGACCAACAATCTTTCGAACCGATACAAACTATTATATTTAGGCTGAAATACTCAAACGTCATTCAAAATTTGAGCACCACTTAAAATTTTAAGTGGTGCTCTGCCTCTGTTTGACATTACTATTTGTAAGAGATGGCAATAATTTAAGCGGAACTTAAATTGAGTGGAGTTTGAATGGCGTTTGAGTATTCGCCCAATAGGGAGTTAAATTAAAAGTTTGTGGTATACGATAGAGTTAATACTACTTAATATTTTAAGTGACGTCATACTGAAAGCGATTACTTCGTTATTCGAGTAAACATTTTATTTTAAACACCATTGCACACTTCTAGTAATTCTTAGTGTTTTTGTAAAACCAAATGCGTCAGTAAACTGAATTTCATTGATCGTAAAACTTCTGAGGTAAATAATTAAAAATAGCAGCCAATACCGCGTCATACAATTAGTTCTAAAAGTATGAACTTATATAGCTTATCGACTTTACAGCGCCATAGCTATATAAAATCACGAAAACGCTTACTGAAAAACACTAGGTAATAATCATTATTGCTGCCATTTCATAAATTGTACTACTTAATATTATTTATCTTGGTTGGAATTCAGATGCTTACATCATTTTTGAGTAAAACTCGAGCTCAGATATTTTTTCTCCCGGTTCAATAAAACTGAGCCATGTTCATACTAACAAAAATCTCTGAATCTCAACGCAGAAATCGAATCACCTTAAATGAGCTTAATAGTAAATCATAGAACTAATACGCACCAATTACGTATATACTTTAAGCAAATAAAAATTATATATCAAAATAAATATTTGTCATGATTAACGTATTAAAGCTAAATAAATTAATAAACTTTCGTATATCCAAAATAATAATGCTACATAATAAATTATATTTTGATAATAATTTGTACAGAGACAGCCATAAAGTAAGGTGAATAGGTATTTTATACCGGGATGACTAAGTCAACTTTCATTGTCGGGAGACAGTTTTACTTACAACGAGTGAGTAAAACTGTCTCAAAAGAGGTGCCATATTGACAATGCTTAGAGCAAGAATTTCCTTGAAAGCATAGAACATAATATGAAGCTGATACAACAAGCATAGTACAATGTTATTGAAATAATTTTATAATAGTAATTTTTTAAACTAACGAAGCAGCACGAATATTTTATAATTTTGGCATTTCATAGCGCGTCAAATTTTAAAACAGCACAATATATTAATACTGAGGCATTTAAAATAATTATTATTCTACACAATAACTAAAAATAAGCAAACCAATGGAGAAACAGATTGCATAACTCTATTGGTATTTAATTTATAAAGTCCCAAAAGTTATCACAGGGAATTGAACCTACAAGTGTCAGATACGATGTGCTACCTAACTGCACTGCTAAGTTCAATATGTACCAATCCAGTGAATAACTGCTGGTGTGAATAACGCATTTATTAATATGTAAACTAAACATTGTAACCAAATAATTATGAACTCGGTTCACAGTTTAGTATGTAGGTTACGAGTATGTGTTTCCAACTTGTATTTACATCATAGAGGCAATTGCATAAGAAGCAAAAAGCCTTACTCGTGATCCAACTAAGTCTAAATTAATATTTTAGCGAGCAGTTTAGTAAGTACTACCATCAAACAATCTATTAGTTAACCTTAAAAATTTTTGTAGAAGACATTATACAGAATCCGTACATTGTAAATACCGCAAAATGTGGATCAACTATAGTGAAAACGTTAGATCTACATTCCCTTTCCTTGATAGTAGGTACATTGATCAGATAGAATGTGGATGTTCTACCAGACTCTAGGTTATGTAGTGTGTTTAAAAAACTAATAGCAATATTTTAAGCTACATAAAACAGGTAACATTGGAGCATACTGGCCTCTGATCAAGTTTTATAAGTGGTTACTATTTTTTACAACTACGTTTAATAAAATAACTAACGCGAAAGATAACTAAATCCGAGAATAAGTACTAAGAGCAATCATAAGATAAATAATATTAGATTTCATATTTTTTAGGAATATCAAGTAACAGCGCGTATTGCTACCCAAAATATAAGCAAAACTTAATTTATATGGCATAGACGTCAAGCGCAATAGCTACTATGTTCTTAAAAAATGTGAAACAATTTTTTTATACACATTATTTTTAAGATTTTGCAAGTTTCTGTTTTTTTCTTTTCCATTTTTTGATATGACTTATGAACTACTTTCATGACAAATCATTTCATTGTCACTGTCTACATGCCTTTACATTTCAACAGCAAAAATAATTATACATCACCATTTTTATATTTTTAATATTTTTTTTGTCTTTTACCTTAGCTTACTAGCTAAATTGCTTTACTTATACTAATGTTACTATTAATAGCAAGTTTCGAATAACTACTAGCAGAATCGTTACAACCGAAAAATTATTGAACACATTAATGATATTACTTCTTCTTCCTGCGCGATTTTTTTGACTTATTTGATTGCTTTGAGGAAGGCATAGTTACATTCGAAGCACCAGTACATTTCTTATCTTCTTTATCGCTGTCAGTGGACAACAAAGGCGAAGCGTTATCGACATCAGAAGATTTCTCCATAACTTCCGCGTCTTTATCGTCTGTTATCATTTCATCGTCTGCCTTTACTTCTTGGCTTGTTATTTTGTCGCTTTCTATAACACTGAACCCTTTCTCCTTTTTAGCGGGAACCTCTTTAAGATCAATCAAGTTGAAAGTACTTGTAGACTCTTTTATAGATGAGAGAATGTTATCGATGTCAATTTTACAAATTGGACTGGATACTTTCTCGTCGGTTACCTCAAGGAGACTGTCTCTCATTACATCAAGTTTGAAATCGTCTAAATTGAAATCTAATTCAAGAGGAGGTAAATCTTGCAAAATCGAATGATGATCGTCGAAGAAACTCAACTCTGAAGGAGTGTCACATTGAGCTACCATTATATCGGTTCTTTTACAAAGTCGCATCAATTCTTCGTGCAAGGAAATACCTGCAGTTGGAACATCATTGTCATCGTCAAATGAATGAATTACTTTCTTGTCAATTATGTCTCTTTTTCTAGTTTTATTTTCAGTTTTCGTGTCTACACTTTTTTCTTCTTTTTTTACATTTTTAGATGCAGCAATAGAGCTCCAAGACTTCACGGTTTTGTCAACCTCCACATCTGCATCCGCTTGAAGAGATTTCTTGCGTAGTTTA
Source organism: Eulithis testata (assembly GCA_947507515.1). Taxonomy (NCBI): domain Eukaryota; kingdom Metazoa; phylum Arthropoda; class Insecta; order Lepidoptera; family Geometridae; genus Eulithis; species Eulithis testata. Next base: position 5,200,714 of record OX382199.1, on the reverse strand, counting down.
TAATTTCCTCTAGTTATTTGAATTTCGGGAAACTCGTCGTTTGTGCTATCAATAACGTAAACATCTTTGACATCAGATTCCATAGCTTTTTCTGCTGATTTTCGATTTTCATACACTGGTGGCGATTTATATTTCTTATCGTGCCAGGGCTCCTTAACCACAATATTCTCGACTACTGTGATATCGCCACTTTTAATTTCCACGGCATCAGTGACTTTTTCCCATCGTCTTTCTTTACTTGCTACTTTGGAATCTAACTCAGGCAAAGTATCGATATCAGACGTATCAAATTTCTTCTTTGAACTTTTCGGTTTGGAAGTAAATCTATCATCTAAGGACCACTCTTCAAGTTTAGTTTCTAGTTGTTCTTTTTTATCGGCAGTATTTTTTGGAGAACGTGATTTCTTGGTTCTGGAAGAGTATGAGTTAGAGGGTTCTATTTCTTCGAAGGGAACGGAAATAGATACTAACTCACCACAAGAGAGCTGCGCCTTTTCCTCGATCGCGTGTATCTCAACGAAACTATCGTCTTCCGACTTACTTTGAGCATCTTCTTGTGATTTCTTAAGTTTGCGGTTTTTCTTAGACTTGGATTTAGCTTCGTCGATTTTATCACTAGCAAGTGACTGGGGACTGACACTCAACTCTTGCTTTTCTGGCTGGTTGAGAAGCAAATCCCAAGCCTGCTCCTCTGTTTTTACTGCTTCGTTGAATACGACACTAGAAACCTTAATTTCAGTGCTTTCTTTTTTGGATGGCGCTCTTGTTTCTGAAGGTTTGTTGAGGGACCAATCGAACTTTTCATTTTTCCACATAGTGTTTGACTCATTAGAATCTTTCTTCGGAGATGACTCGCGGTCATATGATTCTCTTTTAAAAGACAACATTTCAGAGAATGAAAGCGTATCTTCTTTCTGAGATGAAACAAGTGATTCTTTTCTAGAAGGCGATGATGATGGCTCCCGTTTCAAAGACAAAGGCGATGATTCTTTTTTCCCGGAAGTTATCGGTTCCTTTTTTAAAGGAAGAGGCGATGTTTCTTTTTTCCCGGAAGTTATCGAGTCCTTTTTCAAAGGAAGAGGCGATGTTTCTTTTTTCTCGGAAGGTACCGGGTCTTTTTTCGAAGGAAGAGGCGATGTCTCTTTTTTTGAAGAAGAACGTGTCTCTTTTTTCGAATGCTGAGGTGAAGTTTCTTTCTTCAGAGGCATAGCTGATGTCTCTTTTTTCGAAGCAGAAAGAGAATCTTTTTTAGAAGGCTCATTTTTAGGTTCCTTCTTCGAGGGAGCGATTTGTTCATTCTTTAGAGGCGAAGACAACTTTCCCGTCAATGAAGCGAGGGTTTCGGTCTTTGATAATGAAGGCGATGAGTCTCTTTTTGAAGGAATGAGGGCTTCTATTTTGGGTTGCGATGGTTCCTTCCTGGAAGAAACAAGAGATTCTTCCGAAACACTTGAGGACTCTTTTTTGGAAGTGACTAGCGACTCCTTTTTGGAAAGCGATGGTGATGACTCCCATTTTAGAGGAACCGATGTTTCTTTTTTAGATGGAGATGGGGTTCTATTAACAGACACTGGTAAATCTATTTTGCCAGTAACAGGCGACGGATCCATTTTTAAAGGATCTGCAGGTTCCTTTTTAGATGATTTTTTGAAATTTTTGAGTTCCTCAAAGTCCATTGATGACATTTCGATCGGAGCTACTTTCTTACTGCACGCTTGCGCAGACTCTTCAACTAAAACATTCGATTCGGGCGACTTTCTCGTCGACTTCACAGATTCTTCCATCGGTGGGATATTGTCAACTAATACATTTTTAGATTCATCCTTACATTCGATTTCGGCGACCGGCTTAGCTTCTAGTTTCGGCTCGGGAGTACGAGCGCGGTCGGAAACCATTACGCTAGATCCATCCGTTACTGCGGTGGGAGGCTTCAAAGACGCGACCGAAATATCCGGTCGCTCGGGCAGTGGGTGGTCACGGGTCGCGTCCGTCATCTGCCGCTCGAGGTCCGCGTCGAACGCGTCTAGAGCTGCGGGGATGACGACGTCCGTGGTTAACGGGCGGGGGTTTGGTTCTCGATGCGGGGAGCGGGGGGTGCAGGTAACTTGGAGGGATTGGACGGGGATGGTGGTTGTGCGAGGGAGGTTAGTGGCGGGCAGGTCGGCGGGAGGCGGGAGGGAGGTGGAGGTTCGCACGACAGGTCTGAAGGAGGCCTCGTCGTCGTTGGCGCACGTGTACGCGTCAGCTTCGGCCTCGTGCGGGACGAGTGCAGGCCGCGAGAGTGGAGCTCGCACCACAGTGCCGCTCGGGTCGACCGCTAGCTCCACGCCGCCGCCGTGCCACTCGTCGGGGTCAGCCGCCGCCGCCGCCGCCGCGTCAGCGCGCTCTCGGGACGCCCCTATAGCGAAACCGAAGGCAACCATTAATGTCTGATCGACGTCATCCGTCGAGCGGCGAGGGCTCGGTTTAGAACAGTGCGAGTTAGCGTCGCCCGGGCGATCGGGAAGTTTCGAAAGTCAAGAGGGGATGGTGCTATGGATGCCTTTGGCTTCGGTGCGGGGCCGGCGGCGGTTTAGGAGTGCACAAGGTGGCGGTCTTCCTCTTGATATTCAATTGTTTCACTGTTTACTTTTGTTACTTCGTTCACTCCCGACCGGTAGGCGACGAACCGATATGATTATGAATGGTTATAGGCGCGCGCGAATATAATCAGTATTTTAACACGGCTTGAATAACCTAAAATAGAATACTGATTAAACTTATCGATTAAAATGGTGATGTGATGTTCCCTCATTATTTTGTTTAATATTCGAAATTCTACCACTATAAAAAAATAATGAGGTGTGCGTTGTTTATGAAATATTAATTGATGCATGACTGTAGCATTTCAGTTTAAACTGTGATAGCTGTGTGAGTTATCATAAGAATCGGAAGGCTGAATGAATAGTAAAGTTGAAAGTAATAATGCACATACCGTGATCTTCCTTCATAGCCTCAGCCAAATCTTCTTTCAGCTGTACGTCGCACACTGAAACGGCACGCCCCGCTTCAGCTAACAACGACTTGCGACGGAAACTGTCTGATGGCGAGTGTTCTAAAGAACCTGTAACAGTAAAGTATGTATATACCATACGTTTGTATCGTATGTGTACTTTATTACTTACCAAGCAGTGTATCTCGGATACGCTACCGTATCCGAGATACACTGCTTGGTAAGCAAATCAAGCAAATTGCTTGCTTTTGCTTGGTGACGCTGCAAAGTTTGTCTGTAAACACATTACTGATTTTATCATGTTCAGTTATAGTTTGTGGTAAATGGTTGTGACTTCTCTTTATGCAAATATTTTTACGTTGAAACCACCATAAGTTTTTTTCTGTGGCACTTAAAGCCACACGTAATTGCTTTAATCTCGGCGTAGTGCACTCAAAATGCCGGGGTGAGCTTGGCTAAACATCTCTGTGTGTGTGTACAATGTAAGTAACAACTTTTACGAGAAAGTAAACTTAAAAAAAAATTGTGCATGGAGAAGTTATACTTCGAGTGCCACGCATTCACTCTCGCTCTGTGTTTAATGTGAAATAAATTTAGTATAATTTATTTTTAGGTACTTAACCAATATGCAGTAATTATTTAGTAAGAAAAGGTTCTATGCTCAGTTGCCTAAATCAGAACTAGATGGCGCTGCTAAGTTTGGTCGGATCCTAGAACGCGCTATCGAAGTGTTTTGCGTTTTTGGGGGTCTCGGTATATGATCACTCTCTCTGTCTCTTTCTATTCGATTATATTTAGCGTTAAACGTATTGCGCAACCTTGTTGGAAGTCGCATTAGAAGTATAACTTCAAAAACACAAAATCAATCAGATCATATTACAAATCTGTCACATAACATCACTAGCAGACTTATGCCCGTTTTCACCGACATCCCCTAACTTTAAAGGATCCTTTAAGCATGGTTAGGGGGCTGTTAAAAGGTAGTTTTTGTTTCACCAACAGTAAAGGGTCAGTTAAACGTAAAAAGGTCCTCTAAATTTAGGTAGTCGAAATATCGGCACTTAATGTGGTAACATCAGCGCATAATCAAGTTTTGAATAAAATTATTTGCTAGAGTCATCATCTCCTTGCCCTTTTCCCACTTTATGTGGGATCGGTACAACATGTGTTTTTGTTCCATGCTCTTCTATCAGCCGTCATCTCAGTTGTCACTCCTTTTTTACCCATATAATTTTTCACGCAATCCATCCATCTTTTTTTTGGCCTACCTCTACTCTTATACCCATCTACATTCATATCTAATACTCTTATGGGCGAATACTCAAAAGCCACTCAAACCCCACTCAATTTAAGTCCCACTTAAATTATTGCCATCTCTTACAAATGAGTAATGTCAAACAGAGGCAGAACAACTTTAAGTGGTGCTCAAATTTGAATGACTTTTGAGTATTTCAGCCTTATTGTTACATGACATTCATCTCTCCTCTAGTTAATTAGTTGCTAGAGTATGGATCCACAAGGTTAGACTTATAATGCTTTAATTTCCAAGCATGTTTGAGAAAAATACGTTCTCACAGCTATAGTAGGTGCCAAATAACACCGCAATACAGGACATTCACCCACCTTCAAAACGATGTCGCAAAATTCAATTTATGAATGGTAAACAAACAGTACTACGAGATTCGAGCGATTACCGTCTTAACGACAGGTTTATATGGAAAGCGACAGAATTAGCCATTATAAATTGAATTGTGCGACGTCGTTTTGAAAGTGGGTGAATGACCTGTATTGCGGTGTTATTTGGCACCTACTGTAGTTAGTGAGTTGTTTCGTCAACTTACTGGCTGAGCCGGAGTCGATGAGTACGGGCACTCGCGGCCGCACGCCCGGCATGTTCACAGGGTTGGAACGCGCCACGCCGCGACCCGCGCTCGCTTCCACTTCCACTGTCTCTGCTTCCGATAGTGATGATGTGGACCTGCAAATGTAATGTTACTTTGTAGACCAGAGTAGAAGCCTTCAAAAATAATAAAAAGTTAAAAAAAAATTATAGTAGTCCCTTTGGATCCTGTTGATTTTCCGCGATAAAAAGTAGCCACGGACAATATATATTCAAGTTTCATCCAAATCGGATCAGTAGTTTTTGCGTGAAAGAGGAACAAACATACATACATACAAACATTCGCGTTTATAATATTAAATGGGATTTATTTGATGTGTTGAGTCAATTCATCAGCGTTTCCGTAATTTTGATGAAACTTGATTTTGTCATCGGCGGTCGGTACGTTCATGTAACGAGGAAAGTGCTAAGTATGAATGTGGATGGATATAGAGGAAAAGGTAGGCCTAAGAAAAGATGGATGGTTTGTGCAAAAGATGATATGCATAGGACAGGAGTGAACACTGAGATGACGAATGATAGAGGAGAATGGAAGAAAAGAACATGTTGTGCCGACCCCACCTAGTGGGACAAGGGCAGGAAGAAGAAGGTTGGTACGTTCAAACGCAAAACCAAAATCTACTTACATTATCAATCTGAGTTTTATAATCTTACCCAGTGCAATTGAATGTTTTGAAGACGAACTGGGGTCCCATCCACAAGCGGCGATGTGGTCCGGCGTGGGTGACTATCTCAACTTGCGACAACCATCTCTCTTCCTCACTCATGCAAATGTCGGCGTAACGCTGCAAAGGACACAAATACACTTACCCATACCACAGATCATATAATAATATCACATATTAACTAACTCTTTTCATATATCTAAACACCACAGAATAACTGCGTGTTTTCACTCAAAACATTCACGTGAAAATCACCAACATTCACCGCAATCCTTACGATTTGTTTTTACCAACAAAGTCCTTAAAACAATCTGCACAAGATTCAAAATGTCAAACATGCACATTGCACACGGTTTGGCGGTGCATGTTTTATTGTGAAAGTTTTAGGTGGAAACCTACAGTAAGGTTTACCAATTAGATTATCCTCTTTCAGGGTACTATAGATATAAAAAAACATGTGTGTTTATAAGTAAACTTACGGCGCAGGACATGGGCTGTAGCAGCGGGTTAGAAGGCGGCAGTGGTGCCAACAGATCGGTGGCGGGAAGTGGACGTTGTAACGGCCATTGTGCCACTGGCTCAACTTCTAATTCTATTGGCGAGTCGTCGCAGATCTTTTCTTTCGGCACACCTGCATAATAATGTATCGATGACGTAAAGAAAATATTTTAGATTAGCTTCCGCTCGCAACGTTCGCGTCCCGTTGGATCCCGTTGATTTTCCGGGATAAAAAGTAGCCTATGTGTCAGGACAATATGGACAATATATCCTAGGTCATGGACAATATACAGCCTGTATCTACAATGGCGACTTTAAATTGACACACGGGTAGAGCTACTTATTAGTAATCATAAAAAAATTATTAAAGTACAGTCAGCTGCACTAAAATGTGTACGATTCGTAACTTTCAAACTAGTGTCACCGTACTGCAATAGACGTTTACAGGATAATAACTAAAAAATTATGAAGACAGTTGATAATTTTACTTAGTTATTTAGTATTGGGACCGTCAAAGTCCATAACAATGCTGCGGCCCTACATTGAAAATTACGAATTGTACACATTTTAGTGCAGCTGATGATAAGTAGCTCTACCCGTGTGTCAATTTAATGTCGCCATTGTAGATACATGCTGTATATATTTCAAGTTTCATCCAAATAGGATTAGTAATTTTTGCGTGAAAGAGGAACAAAGATCAATATATATAAAACTCTTTTGAAGCTGACTGAGAATCAACGCATAGCCTAAACTATAAGTCCTAGAGGTATGAAATTTGGAGGGTAGTATTCTTATATAATGTAGGGGTGCACTAAGAAAGGAATTTTGAACCGTCGCATCCTAAAGGGTCTAGACCGCGAGCAACGCCGCGGGCGACGGCTAGAACATCCATACATCCTTACAAACTTTCGCGTTTATAATATTAGTAGGATAGGAGAGAATACTATAGAATAGGGGTAGTTACTGACCACTGGCTGCGCGAGGATGTAACACCAGATGGGCAAGCGCGCCTCCAGCAGTCAACAGGTAGAGCGCTGCTTGTGGGGTCCCTCTAGAACCCCCCGACCCCCCGACAGAACCCCCCGCTGAGCCCGCGGCTACGCCCCATTGAGCACGCGCGAGCAACGGCACGCTGCTGCCGTCTTCCGATATAGACGATAGACGCTGACGCCCTGGGAAAAGAAACGTCTTGTAATGCTAATTATTCTACACTATAATAAAACTGTAAAAAAGCCAAAAACTAAAATTATACATACAAAATACATACAATAAACGAAATATGCAGATCTAATAAATAAACAATTCTGATTACAAAAATAGAGTTTGTCTGTTTGTTTGTTCGCGGATCACGCCTTAAATACTGGAGCAATTTCCATGAAACTTGTACAATTCAGGAGCCTTTTTTCCGGATTGAAACATAGGCTATATTTTATTGAAATCAAAGACATGGATTCTTAGATACAGCTTGACCTTTCTAAACCAAAAGCAGCCATTTGCTGCGAGGTTCATCGTATGCTGGTGACAGATATTTTGGAGGAAAATTTCGCACGCGTACGTAGTCGCGTTTATCAGCTAGTTCGCTAATGACAGTAGTACTTGGAACAGTTTTCTGTATACATTTGCTGACTGGATGACCTTACCTGAGCTGGTCCTGGTAACAGTATGAGTGGCCAAGTTGGGCGTGGGGCGCAGTTGAGCCAATGGCGCGTTTACAACTGGCAAGGGGTATGGAGGTAAACGAGGATTAGGAAACCATGCTCCGGCTCCAGCACCGTCACCCACCTACAATAACAATGGTAAGTTGATAAACTCGAATCAAAGAATCTCTAATGTTGCGTTCACACTCAGCTGCAGTCGGCAGAGAAGTGGGCATGAGCATAGTCTAAATACGATTATGCCTCTGTCCCGGCAAGTTCATGTCCTTGCTCCCTAAATAATAAACGCGATGTTTCTGTAGCAATACGACTGGAATTAATGCCGGCATGAGCTGAGTGTCCACGCGGTTAAAGAAGTATGGGAAAAAATAAAAAGGGTACATTTTCAGTAGTTGTTTTACTATAGGTTATTCTTGTGTTCCATCTTTTACGGAACTGTAGTTTTTTTTTTGCCGATACAAGCGGTTCACTACTCTCGGACGCGTGTGTGTGAGATATTGCGAATACATGTGTGGTTCCAGTAAGAATAGTTCCGCCCAGAATAGCAGGGCCTCTGATTTTGACAAAACTTACCGGACTAGCAGGTCCACGTTTATCGGTTGCATGTATTGGCAAACCCGCGGACCGGTGGAAGCGAGACAAGCGGTTCACGACTCTCGGATGCGTGTGTGTGCGTACACCACAAGCACCTCCGTATGGCGACATTGCGAATATGTGTGTGGTTCCACGCAGAGTTGATATCGCCGCCCATCGCGAGTCGCTGGAGATTGCTATGTCCTGAAATAACAGTATTTTGAATTGCTCAAATTTTCTTGATAGGTAATCACTCTTGATAATCACTCTTTATTTTGAGTAGCATCGTGATCTATAAGGATACGGCCGTTAAAAAAATAGGATGCTTCCCTGCGTGTTAGTACTCTAGTATTTCTTATGGGTTGCTTTTCAGGAAAAAATCCGTTTCCAGCCTAAGTTTATTTGGCTTCATGGCTTCATGTTTCATAAGTTTATAACGTTCTGTAGTAGCGACTCGACGTAATGGATAATTTCATACAGCATACTAAACTATTGTGTGGACCTAAAAATGACCTAAAATCTTTTCTTTGAAGGCAATACGGTTGACGGATCTTTGCAATCGCGAGCTTTTTCGAACAAAATTATCTGTGCGCATTACAAACTTGTTAACTTCACGATTGCCCAGATCCGCCGACCGCACTGTAAGGTCACAAGTCCGAAGCGCTCACCTGCACTTTCGCCGTAGTATCGCCACGATGTAACACATACAGATGATGCACGGACGCGAGGCTCGGCGACGAGGGGTGCGGGTTGATTCTAAACACGTGAAAGTCATGCCCGCGCTTATCAGCTGTCACTAACAACATGCCGCTGGAGTCGAACTTCAGGGCGGTGACAGGCTCCGAGTGCGCTATGAAGTGAGCGACAATCGGCTCGCAAGGCTCGGACGCGTCCTGTCCGTCTTCTTCTTCTATACCCTGCAATCAAAACGAACATTAGTTGTTAGGAACCAATAAAATTTCTTTCTTTCTTTTTTTTGAAATGAGTCCGAAGATTATTTTGTCGACTAGCTTCCGCCTACGACTTCGTCCGCATCCCGTTTGATCCTGTTGATTTTCCGGGATAAAAAGTAGCATATTACAAAAAAATTGGTAAAAAACCTTGGGTGTTACTATAAGTATGTATTTACAAAAAAAATGTATATATGTATTCTATCAGCCATCTAGTTCCCATAGTACAAGCTTTGCTTAGTGTCGGACTAGAAGCGGTTGTGTTAAATGTCCGTGAATATTTATTTATTTATTTTTATTTATATGTGTTAATCCAGGTTACGAACTATATAATGTTCAAAGTTTCATCCAAATCGGACCAGCAGGTTAAGCGTGGTTGAAACCCAAACATCTAAACCTCCAAATATCCAAACAAACTATAAACTTTGACATTTATACAAGGTGTAACATAATTACCCTATAAGCCCGAAGGGGGCGTAATCCGACCGACCATCTGAGTGCTTAGACATGTGCAAAGGGTCAGTAAATCTTAATTGAACTTTTCATACAAAAGTACAACTTTTATTATTTTAGAAATTTGCGACAACCCTAAGTATTTGTTAACTATTTGCGTAAATCCGTACACACGCATGCGCACGTAGGTATCCCACTACCGCGTCGCACGCACACTCTAGCTGTGTGTAGGTACATTTTAAGTAAAAGTTACGAGCTCATTTCTTGAATGAAAAACTTCTAAATCTCAAAAGTCGTAGAACGAACACTGTTCGCCATGACCTGTAAAATACCCCCCTTTCGAACTTATAAGATAATTATGTTACACCGTGTATATTAGTGGGATATGTAATATGTGCCATACTCTCACCTAGGTAGACTGTAGACCCTTGCTTAGAGATTGGAAGTGGGATACTGTACCTCTACATCAAGCACTGTGACAACCCCGGGTTGGCTAGAATCGGATCGCAATGCAGGCGGCGATGGACACGGCGCTGGAGCCCTTGTTCCCGCTAGACTATGTGCCACACTCTCCCCTAGGCCACGGAGACCCTTGCCTAGAGATTTGGCCGCGTGAAGCACTGTCGCTGTGTAACTACTGACACCTTCACCTGTAACGGAGATTCACTTTGTTATTCGCCTGTAGATATTGATGGTTCCATCAATGAAGGTTCTGGTTTTCATGACATGATCGCTCATATCTAATTCTTGAAAACTTTTGTAAGCTATGACGATATTTGGTACAACTAGCGACATGACAATATTACGCTGAGTGGCATGACACTTTTCCATAGCTTTGCTTAGTTTGGGACTAAAAGGCGTTGTGTGAAATGTCCAAGAATATTTATTATTTCAACTATTTTATTCATATTGGTAGACAGCATCATCCTACATAAGAGAGAAAATGTGTTTGTTTGTCCCCGATATGGATATTCCGGTTTCATTGGATTAAGAAGAAAGAAAACTAAAGGGTATATGTGGAGACAGGAAAATATTATTCCAAGCATGTGTTATACATCGAAGATCTACTCAGGTTGAAACAAACTTATTTTTATTTCATAGCTTGCGAGTGTCCTCACATAAGTACATACCTAGTTAAATACTCATAGGTAAACTGTGGTGTAGTTCTAGTCAAACAATAATAAGAGCATGCAATGACTAACTATTGTGCGTCACTCAGTTGACGATACGACTTTGTTTTGTCTACTGATTTCAACAAAGAGTAAAATTAGACGTTGTTTTATCTAAGGAGATAGTAGGTGAGAGTTAAGGCAAGCGTCGACAGGCCCGCATCGCACGCATCGCACGCATCGGACGAATCGCACGCAACGGATTTCAGTTTGCCTTGTATAAAAACTCATACAACTGCGTCCACTGATCCGCACCGTACGGACGAGTTTTTATACAAGGCAAACTAAAATCCGTTACATGCGATGCGTCCGATGCGTGCGATGCGGGCCTGTGGACGCTAGCCATTAATAGTGTTCTGTGGATAGTAGTCGTAGCTAGGCTTGCTTAGCCAATCTTCACCGATTATCTAAGTTAAGCAACGTTCTGTGCGGTCACTATTTGGATGGGTGACCGTTAGTGGCATTTACATCGGAGCGCTTCCGTGCTTCGGAGGGCACGTTAAACTGTCGGTCCCGGCTCTAGCAGTCGTTAAGCCACGGGCCTAAAAACTCCGTCACCAGAGTTGGCCACTAACTGATACGAGCTTGCTTTGTGGATAGCAGTGTTGTCGTCAACAAAATGTAAATTAATGACTTTTCACCATCGAAATAATTTCAAAACACAAAATAGTTCACCTAGTAGGTATTTGTAAAGTAGAACAAACAAAAGAACATGACGTGTTTTAAATAGATAATTGGATTAACGCTTAGACACGCACGTATCTAGCATCGGTTAGCTATGCACGAATTGTTTTGCAATAAAACAATGTAGGTACTACTTGTACTAATATTCTGTGGTACTACTAAGGTCAACGAATACTCGCAAGCCAGTTCAGTAGCCGATAAAACTAATAAGTAGGTAAAGCAATTACAGTAGTTCATTTATAATGACGATAAGTTTTGCTGAAAGATCATAACCACGTTGATACTTGGTTTGTTTGAAAATGCTTTATTTTTAGTTCGGGAACTTATTGGATTTAATGATATATCGAACTATGTTAAACTTAGAAATAATAATGCAATATCGTGCCAAAATAAATAGTTCTATGTACCTACGACACCTTGAAATGACCTATAGAGTACCTACGGCTATATAGTCTAGTAAATTATGTAAGTATAGTAGGTGCCAAATAACACCGCAATACAGGTCATTCACCCACCTTCACCTCGATGACGCAAAATTCAATTTATGTATGGTAAACAAACAGTACTACGAGATTCGAGCGATTACTGTCGTAGCGACAGGTTTGTATGGAAAGCGACAGAATTAGCCATTCATAAATTGAATTTTGCGACATCGTGGTGAACGTGGGTGAATGACCTGTATTGCGGTGTTATTTGGCACCTACTATAGATGAGTACTCTCAAATCTAACTAGGTAAAGTATTCTCAGGATGTCAATTGATCACCTTGTCTTATAACTAAAATCTAGAACAAAACCTTGTATCCAATGATGCAAATGTAATTCGGCAACAGCTACTTACAGTTACGAATAAGGCAACGTAAGGTCAACTTATGAAACAATTGAATGTAAATGAACAAAAAGCTGAATTAGGTATTTTCACCCGCGTAATAATAGCGGTAACTTAATTTATTCCAATGTTTACATGTACACAACTGCAAAGGGCTTACCTTGGCAATGAATCAAGCGGGCATTGACTTTTAAGCGTTTGGCATAGACAAAACAAATCAAGAAGACTTACCTTCACAACCTCCACTGCTTCTTTTCGACTGGTTGAGTTTCTTATCGGCATAAGCGAGCCAGCGATCTCCCAGTGCGAGTGGATTTATTGGGGCACTTCCCCCGAGAGGGCAGGGGCACGGGTAGCAAGTGGTAACTGACATTCGATCTTCTAAAGTCCCCGCATCGAATACCGCGAACCGTTCGGAGAAGGATACAACTACTGATCGTTTATTCGCCAGCACATCCAGAATCTGGTTCTTGAATTTTATGCTTTTCACCTGTTGATAAATGGTAGATCAGTGTTTTCCGCCTAAACACTTAAGTGTCACATAAAGTAACGAATAAGTACTTGCCTGTTCACCACCCCGGATGGATATAAAACTAAGCGAGCAGAAAGCCGGGCCGGTGCTGGCTGAATCGCACAAGGCTATCAAAGGCCTCTTCGGTGCGAAGCAGTCTCCCCTCACAGGCGTGGGCAGTATTCTGAGTACGCGGACGGTGCCTTGGCGCCAGGATAGAACCTCTTGAGCCTCCCCATTGGGTGGTATGAGCCAGACCTGCACGCCGGCTCCATAGCCAAGGATCAGCAGTAGAGGAGATATCTCGGTTTCGCTGTCGCTTTCGGATGTAGGCTCGTTTATGTCAGCAGTTTCAAACCTAGGGCAGGATATTTTCTAAAAACTCAAGTAAGTCGTAGAAACCACAGAAAAGATTGTCTTTTCCACGGACTGGAAATCAAATCGTGAGACGGCCACGCGATGGACCGACGACATTAGTAAAATGCGGGAAGCGAACGATAAAAAGGTTAAAAATCGTTCTTTATAGAATTCTACGGGGATTCTTACGGCTTTGCCGCACTGCATTTCTTCACGTTAAATATGAAGTAGATGATTATCTTGGACCAAAACACACATAAAGAGTGCGCGGGTCGTGCGTGCTTGAATTTGTTTGGGTTTCACGACTAAATACTTTTAAATTCAAAGGAATACCCGATCCGCGCCCGATCCGCACGCTTGCTCTGTGTTTCGCGCTTAAAAGAGTGAGCGGCACTTAATTACCCGCGCACGGGATAATTCTATTACTCTACAAAGTGAATAGCTGTAAAAGCAGTCTGCCAGTCTCACCTAGCCCACTGTATAACGTCTTTCGGGTCGATGGTAGATGACGAGGTCAGTTTGACATCGTTGATGAAGCCGGAGACAGCGTCAATGATGGAGCGGTCGGTCGGAGGCTGTGAGGGCACTGTCAGCGGCCCTCCCGACCTCGCATGCCGCGGCGACTCGGCCGACATCCTGTCCTATTGCCGTCTGTTGGAATACAGATAGACTTTTGATTCAGGTAAGACTTTTAAATCTTTAGGAAAGGGTCTGGGGCAAATTGGATAGATCCCAGATTTTTTTTAAACTTGCAATGGTGGAACTTTGTTTATTACAATACACTTACAATGCAGTTTTTAAACATGTAATAATGTCATTATAAAGCAGCGAGAATCATTAGTTATTAGACATTTTACTCAAAAAAAATCGTATTGTTCAATGTTGTTTAACGTACCTATTTACAGGTGTTTACGTCAAAATAATTACTTTTTTACGCTTGTTGCATTTTTGTAAACTAACCTAATTTGACAACACTAAAAATATTGCCGTCCCTTTCTCATAAACTGAAACGACCAGGACGGCTATTAATTTAGACCTGTCAAATTAGGTCACTTTAGAAAAATGCAACAAGCGAATCGATACAATTATAAGTCTCAAAAATGTAAAAAACGTAATTATGATACTGCATAATAGATTATGATAAAACCAACAAAAGTTATAAATAACAAAATTGATCTAAAAATTAACTAAACATGTGCAAATGGGGACCTGAAATGCCCCAACGCATTGCTATAGGCGGAAGTTACCACTTAACATCAGGTGGGCCAAGTTCTATGAAGATTGGATAAGTGGTTTGAAAGTTATACTCGAACAAACATACAACACCAATCTGCCCAAGTTGACAAAGATCTTTGTTCGTTTCACTCATTCAATCAATACTTTTTTTTTAATCAAAAAACCCCCTTATTTTGTTATGGTCAAGATAATGGAGGTGATTCAATCAATAGCTCTGTTATGTCCATTAAAACACCTTATTTTCGTAAATAAGTTTATTGAGCTTTTTAGCAAAAGACGTAAAAAACGAGAGAGTAAAATATATCTACCCACAACTTAGCTTTATTATTTTAACACAAGTACCTGCACTACAGATACAACAAGCTGAAATGTTTATTTAAAAAAAAACCAGACTTTCTCAATAATGTAAAAATGACAAAGTGTAGATGTTTGGATGTTTGCATTTTAATATGCGTTACCATCCTTACTAATTTGCGAATCACGCTAAAACTACTAGTCCAATTTGGATGAAACTTGGAGTATGTAATATAATAATAGTTTGTAGCCTGGATTAACCTTTAGTATGCCGGAACGCGGATCCACACGAGACATAATAGATTTTCTATTGTGTCTGGAATTCCGGCATACTGGAGGTTAACACATTGGCTACTTTTTATCATGGAAAACCAGTCGGTTTCACCTACCTTTCTTTGTTTTAACACCTATACACTTGTTGATATTAACGAGGGTAGTTACTGATACCAAAAACAATAGATCAAAATAGCTATTACTAAATAATATTACATAATGCTAAAAACAACAAATTAGCGCAAAACAAAAGTACCTTCGTAGATATAGTAGGTACGTTAGTACTGTGATTGTAAACAGCTGGTTTTAGCTCATACAAAAAGCTATAGATAAGTATCGTATCACTCAAAGGGTCTGAGGACAAAGGAAATCGATAGCAGATCGAGCTGTAACTAAACGATGATATCTTTCAACCACGCATATTCAGATGTTCAAAACAACTACGTATTACATAAAACGTACCTTGTTTACGAAAACAATCCTCATTTTAAATCCATTTTTGAGTAAAATGCAATTGCGTCGTTTAGCTGGCAGTCGAAAACAATGACGTCACACGGAATAAAAACCAAACACAACACAACATTCATTTCATTATCCCGATCACACTTCCATCGAAACTATTTATCCTAGATTAGCATGAAAATAAATAAATTAATTTTTATATACAAAATATACAGATTTAGAAAACAGATGATTTTGTTTGAAATGTTTGAATGATGACAAAATGACAGATAGTATAGTGTTGCCAGCCAACTAAATTTGGATTGTAGCTAAATTATAAAAAAAAAAACTATATCCGTCACCCTGTTATTTTAATAACAGGCAGACGCATTGCGTACATGTTTTGTTGGTGGGTGGGTACTGGGTAGGTACCTCTCGTTAAGTGCGTACCTACGAAGGTAGAAGGTCCTACCTAAATGTGTAGCTATCTGTAGTCCTTGTTTAAAGATACCTACACTACCTAAGTAGCCTATGTCCTTTCTCAGGCTCTTGACTATCTGTGTACCAAATTTCATTCAAATAGGTTCAGTAGTTTTGGCGTGAAAGCGAGACAGACAGAGTTACATTCGCATTTAAAATATTAGTAAGGATTGTAGTTATTGTCGTGCTTGCGTTTTGTATGATAAGTTGTCAAAATAAAATAAAATAACTCTTTTCTTTTTTTCCATGCGTTTTTCGGTCGGGGTGCTAGATCTAGCTATAAAATAGCTAAGTTGGCATCACTGAATTGCCAGGATGTGTCAGGCAGGATACGACAAGGGCAACAATGAGGAGACAGGAGACATGAGACATGCAGATGAGGAGACCATCAGGCGCCCCCCCCCCCCCCCCCCCCCCTGCGCCTCACCTTTCCTTGAATTTTGTTTGCGAGCGAATGAGCGAATACCTATGCGTGCCTATGCTAATGTTTCGGTTTGGCGGGAAATTCAAAATTGCTAAAAATCTTGGTAAATATAGGTATGTAGGTACCTGATAACCTAACCCTAATAATATTATAAATGTGAATGTAAGTTTGTTTGTTACGCTTTCACGCGAAAACTACCTAACCGATCATCATGAAACTTTGTACCTACACATATTCTTGGAGGTACCTATTAGAAGTTACTGTTGGTGGTCCTTTTTAATAAATAAATAACATAGGATACTTTTTATCCCTGAAAATTAACGGGATCCAATGGGACGCGAACGAAGTCGCGGGCGGAAGCTAGTAAGTAATATATTTGTTTACATCAAAAAACCGTAATATTACCTTACCCGACAGTTTGTTTTTTATTTCGCGTCTAACCCGCTCATGTGCGTTTATGTTTATTGGTTTCATTCCACGCATTATTTCCAATATTGATGACAAATGCCAACGATTTCTATTTTATTCTGTGGTTAGAACGATTGAACGTAGAAAGATAAACTGACCTAATTATCATACTTTGTCAATGCTGAATGCTATTG
The DNA here is from genome assembly GCA_947507515.1 of Eulithis testata. NCBI lineage: Eukaryota > Metazoa > Arthropoda > Insecta > Lepidoptera > Geometridae > Eulithis > Eulithis testata. The sequence goes on along the minus strand of OX382199.1, from coordinate 5,183,730 downwards.
AACAAAGAACCATCCTATAGGTAGTTACTTGGTAGTTACCTGCCAGGTACTTGCTAATAAAATAGGTAGGTAGTGTCAAGTCCACATTATTATTATGAAAAAAAAATTGCATTTAGATCATCAATCGTCATCAACCAATATGTTGACAAAATCTACATTATTTATTGTTCTCCTATTCGTTACGCTCGGTACATACTCAGCATTTCTTACAAGAGAAGTAAAGCCAAACGTATTATTCTTAATAATAGATGATCTACGCCATCTATCGCTCGAAAATGTTAACTTGCCAAATATAGAGAAACTAAATAAAAAAGGTGTTAGATTTGAACATGCCTACGCTCAAGTAAGTTACTACTACTACCTTTTATGAGTAATAGGTAGGTAGACCAGACAGTGCCAGATAGTCACGGTTCTTTATTAACCGACTCAAAAAAGGAGGTTCTCAATTCAGATGTAGGTACCTATTTTTTTTTAATGTTTGTTACCTCAGAACTCCGTCATTTATGAACCGATTTTAAAAATTCTTTTTTTATCTGAAAGGGTATGCTTCCAGATTGGTCCCATAATTTTTTTATCAAAATCAGTTCAGTAGTTTGGCAGTTAAGTAAGAATAAAGGCGGCCATAGACGTACAAGTAATTTGATCAAACAAGCTAGTTCAAACAGTTTGGTCAAATTGGCATGACCTTTCAAGCGACCACACACCATCAGGCAGACTTGAAGCGGTGTCAGTTCATATTGCAACATACAACACGTCCGCAAGGGAACACTTCCGTAGCAACAACTGAGCGCCCGCAACACACACACTCAAAATTTTAATCAAATAGATTGAACAAACTGTTTGGTCAAATAAAAATACGAAAAAACATATTTCTTCCTTCCATTTGATTTCTCATTAAATTTGATCAAATCATGCCACAGACAGTCATGCCAATTTGACCAAACTGTTTGAACTAGCTTGTTTGATCAAATTACTTGTACGTCTATGGCCGCCATAACTCGAAAAAACACGTCATCCACGTACACGACATTGCGTATTTCCTGTGGTGTTTACGATCAATAGAACAGTCCCAATGAACTGCTATCATCATCATCATCATCATTTGATGATGAATGCGTATCAAATTGAAGTCGGTTTTTCCAGTTTATTAAACTTATAAATTATTTTACAGCAAGCTCTTTGCGCTCCGAGCCGGAATTCTCTTTTGACGGGTCGACGTCCAGATTCACTTCGACTGTATGATTTCTACAGCTACTGGCGTGATACAGTTGGAAATTTCACCACAATACCGCAATTCTTCATGCAGAACGGTTACGAAACATATTCCGTTGGAAAAGTTTTCCATCCGGGACTCAGTTCCAACTACACTGACGACTACCCGCATAGTTGGTCGCACTATCCTTATCATCCTCCGTCTGAAATATACAAAGATGCTGCAGTTTGCATGGACTTCATTACAAACAAACTCGAAAGCAATCTTGTTTGTCCAGTCGATGTTCAGCTTCAGCCAGGAAATACATTGCCGGATATCGAGAGCTTGAACTACGCCATTGACATTCTTAAAGCGAGAAATAATATCAGCAAACCTTACTTTATGGCTGTTGGATTTCATAAGCCTCATATTCCTCTTAGATTTCCCAAAGAGTTTTTAGGTAAGTTAACAAATTATTATTGTTAGATACCTACATAGAGAAGAAAATAATAGGTACCTAGGTAAGTAATGTTGTGTGAAAAAGTGGAAAATACTTTAGGTACCTTATTCAATGCTTTTAAACTTCCAGATAAAGTCCCCATTAGTAAAGTAAACCCTCCTACATTTCCAACTATACCAAAACAGATGCCTTTAGTGGCATGGCACCCATGGACGGACGTGCAAAGCAGAAACGATATCAAAAGATTAAACATCTCATTTCCTTTGGGAACTATGCCAAAAAAATGGACCTTGAAGATAAGGCAAAGCTACTACGCTGCAGCCAGTTACATAGACGCCTTGATTGGAGTACTACTGAGTTATGTGGATATGACGAATACTTTAATTGTCCTTACTAGTGACCATGGTATGATTCACTCTAATATTTGCTAAGTATGGGTAACTCCCATTTTGTCTATAGAACTGTTACGTCTAGAACTGTTAAAACTTTTTTGATCCCTAATACCTATCTGGTAACTTTCATTTGGGACGGACTATTGAAACGAAAACTAGCACTAATGGGCTAGTTTTAATAGTCCTACCATGGAACTACAGGAATAAAAGTTTTAAATTAAAAACAATCCTAGAACCAATGGGAGTTACCCCTAAGTATCATTCATGTATGATGCATGTCTCACATACAGTATTTTGTCAATTTTATAGGTAATATAATTAAGAGTTCAAGTAGTTTGGTAGGTACCTGCCTACCTACTTGCTTTTGCTTACAACTTCTCATTCTGAACAAACTCTTGCAGACTAGAGCAGCGCCAATACGGTAGTAGGTACTTGGGTACTTACGCTTCGATTATTGCAATATTCTTTCAGGTTGGTCACTAGGTGAAAATGGTATGTGGGCAAAATACAGCAATTTTGACGTAGCATTGAAAGTGCCGTTAGTATTCGTCGCACCGGGCTTGACTCCAAAAGTAGTTCACACTCCTGTTGAGTTAGTAGACATATTCCCGACACTAACAGACCTCGCCAATCTGGGACAAAATATACCAAAGTGCAAAAATAACGCAGATAAAAGAAAACTATGCTTTGAAGGAACGAATCTGAAACCGATGATGGAAGGGTTTATGACCGAAAAACATTTCGCCATTAGTCAGTATCCTAGACCAAGTGAATACCCTCAGCAAAATTCTGACAAGCCACGCCTAAAACACATCAAAATCATGGGTTACAGTATAAGAACAAAACAATTCAGATACACTGAATGGGTCTCATTTAATAACACTTCATTTAAAACTAACTGGAATAAAATATATGGCTTGGAACTATACGATCACATCATAGATCCTGAGGAATCCAATAATTTGTTTTTGGTTTTAAAGTATAAAAATATTAAAATCAGTTTGTCTAACTTGTTGAGATCACATGTCGATCCATACTACGCAGCTAGAACCTACCGACATCTTTTCTGAAAATACCGATCTCCTAATCAATTTAATTGCACTAGGAACTTGGAGATTTGAAGATCTCTCAACATAAGGATGTCTTTTTTCGTCATTTTACATATCTTAATCTTGATCACTATACCTCAAGCAATAATAATAATTGCAGTAATTAACAGTCAATACGTAAAATAACTCTTACGAAATAAACTACATCAAACTAAGCTCCGTTTCTCTTCAGACACTGGTCTCCGGGATTTCTCCTCCATCTCTTGTTGTTTGAATCTGGCGTATAAAGCACTGCTTGCTAGTACTATAACGTTAGAAGACCACCACAACGTATTCTTGGATTCATTGTACCACTGGGTAGCAATGACTGTTTGGGCACATGCTTTGGCAGTGCCTGAGATATTGTGCGTCAAAGGTGAAGTAACCTGTAAAATATATAATTTAGCTAATAAATAAAATATTAAAAATAAAAATAAATTTATTTACAGAAAAGGTTAGGTTAAAGTGGGTAAAGTGCAGTAGTTTGAGTGGCGTACCGCAAGGAGCGATTTTATAACTGCTAGTTTTCTTTTTTCATAATAAATGTTTCTACTCTAGCTAAGATGCAAGACCGAAAAAGCCTAATAATTAGGTACCTACTTTTCACATTATATCAAGCATGACAAAATACGATACCCGTTATTTATTTACCTTTATTTGTAATGATGTAAAATATCCAATTGCAAAACCACAAAGTCCACCAATCACCATTTGGATCCAAAAGTATGTGCTGTCAAAGTTCGTGTAATTCATCAAAACCTTTGCCTCGCCATTGATTAGGATTAGCGGCAGGAATAATATTATTGAGTAAGCGTTATTGTAGTATGATAAAAGCCATATTTCTTGGTTCACATTGGGCAGCACTTTCTTGGTGTAAATCGAGTACAAAGACAACATTAGGGATCCAATGATGCCGTAAATGGTTCCAGTCAACGAGAATGAATCTGAGGAAATAAAAAATAATTTCTACATTATATTTATACTGTGTTACTATTTGTTTACCTGCCCTAAGAATACTAGTAAGGTTCGCCTGTGATGTTCCCAATAAAATAAAACACAAAGAAACAATTTTTTACTAATGACACTGCTGAGCAAAGGCCTCCCCCCATTCTTTCCATACATTCTGATCTTGGGCTCGCTTTGCCAGTCGGTCAAAAAATGGTCTTCTTTTAGGTCTGCCGCGTCGCTTTCTTGCAGGATGCCATTCAGTGGTAGCCCTTGACCGTAGCTCACCTGGCATACAACAAACATGACCAGTCCAATCCCACTTCAACTTAGCTGCTTTCGAAGGTACTAACTGCTTTCTAAACTTGATTAAATTATACTAACCCAATAAACTTTCTTGATCTACCCCAAGATAGAACCCGAAAATAATAAATGCACAGCACAAGATGCATTTGTATGAAGTGGTCTGTCCCAGTAGCACCCAGCTGAATACAACATTGAAGACTGTAGTCAGTGATCTGCCCACGTAATAGAATGGTACTCCAACATACTTAAGGCATAGGTTATTGGTTGCTATCATCAATGTGAACATCAAAGATAGTGGGATGACCTGGAATTCAATTTTTTTTTTTAAATGACATACCAGCGTAACATTGATAGTGGCCTTAAATAACTATCATCATCATCATCATCATCCACAGCCTGACTTCACCCACTGCTGGATATAGGCCTCTCTTTTCATGTACCACTCCTTACGATCCCGTGCCAGCCTCATCCAATTTTTGCCCGCTATGACTGCGATATCGTCTGCCCATCTTGTTGCAGGACGACCGACATTTCTATAACCGGTTCTTGGACGCCATTCAGTTAGCGCCTTACTCCACCTGTCATCACCTCGCCTTGCCAAGTGTCCCGCCCAACTCCATTTTAGTTCCGTTATGCGAATCCCAACGTCTTTGACCTTTGTTCGACTTCGAATCGTAACGTTGGGCACACGGTCTATAAGCTTGATGCCGAGCATGGCACGCTCCATGGCTCTCTGTGCAACTCTCATCCTGTACACAGCCTCCTGCGTGAGCGTCCACGTCTCGGCACCGTAAGTCATGGTGGGCATAACACATTGGTTGTACAGGCGGGTCTTCAGACATTGTGGTGTTTCGGCGGACTTAAGAATGTCGGCTAATTTTCCAAATGCAGCAGAAAATAACTATGAATCATAATAATTTATTTATTGTTTGTGAACCTAGGTATACAATGTCACAACACAATCCTTACAAACAATTTGTTTTATTGGGCTAGCATTTCCACCGAAGAACCTGTGAGGATTGCCACAGGAAAACAAATACGCAATGTAGTGTACATGTATGACGTGTTTTTTCCAGTTACTCTTATTGCATGAGTCTATTTTGATATTTTTTTATGGGACCAATCTGGAAGCATACTATTTTAGATAAAAAGAATTTTTCAAATCAGTTCATAAATGACAAGAGTTCTGAGGTAACAATCCTAAAAAAATACAACAGAACTGAGAACATCCTCCTTTTTTTACATCAGTTAAAAATTGTGAGATTTCAGTTCAAAGCAAACTAATAGTTGTGATGTCAGGTGATCATCAAATTCATTTCATTACACTAATTGAGCTAATCAGTTGATTTGTAGTATGGCCTTGTCTGTTATCAAACTACTTATTCGGTTTTATTATTAACGAGTTTGTATGTATACTATGTAACTGCACATAGTTGGATACCTAGTGATAACAGTTCATGAATATGTTTGTAGGTAGGTTCATAGTTACATTGAAAGACTTCAAAGGCTTTTTATGATTGAAAGTCTTTGAAGATTTTTATAAGTACATACATTTTTAATTGATATTTTTTAATTGATATTTTCTCCTAATCTGATCATAATTTCTTTAGTCAAAGTCAAAAATCTTTTATTCAATAAAATCTCACTGATCACTTTGAATCGTCATTACGTTTTGTATGATTAAGTATTATAACAATTTTTTTTTATTGGATGATTTGGAGCTATTTCGTCCCAAGCTTGTTTGTCTTCTAAATAATCAGATATTTTATAGTATGCTTTTAAAAGAAGTCTCTGTTTTATTACGTTTTTGAACTTGCCAATCGACAACTGAGACACATCACTTGGGATTTTGTTAAAGAAGTGTACACATTGCCCTTTGAAAGATTTACTAATTTTGGTGAGCCTAGTGGTGGGAACAGCGAGTTTGTCTTTATTTCTAGTGTTAACATTATGATTATCACTTTTTTTGTTGAATAGATTGATATTTTTTTGAACATACAATAAGTAGGTAGGTACGCACCGTGAAGGCTATGATCTATACTTAATATAAGATTTTACCTTTCTAATAGTTTCGAATTGCCATGGTGAACCTTTAGGGAAGACAAATACTCCTGGTATGCCTCCCGACTTGCTCAGCAGAGAACATATTGTGAATGAGACAATACACTGAAACCAGGTGATGAACAGAGGAGCTTCCAAAGCTACTGTCTGACTACTCAGCAATGTTTTGTTTACAAATACTGTGGCTATTGAAACAACCCTGAAATAGATAGGTAATAAAATGTTTTAGGAAGCATTCCAAGGCAATGATATCTACAACTTTTAAAATTAAGTCCCAATGCAGAGCTGAAAAATATAGGACATATAGCTATAGACTTACCAGTAGCATGAAACAACGATAAATATGTGTATGTATCGGGAACACAAATCGGAGCGATGTTCCTTCATGTTAGCTACCACCCACTTTTTGCGAACAGCACAGCACCAGCCCCTGGCCTCCTGGCACTCTCAGAAGGCTGGGACCTTCTCTATTTTTTTCTGTGCCGGCACCGGTCAGCACCGGGAGCTAGGTGCCTACGCGGGTGGGCGGGCGATGGGCAAGGAGTAGTTTTTTCTGTTTCTGAGAGTTGCTACAGTTGATAAAATTTTAGTAAATCTTTAGAACTTGCCGTAACACCTCAATACAATAATAGGACTGAATAGGACCGTATATTTTTCGGTCAGCCTTATTCCTACTCCTACCTGTGGTCATGTAAAAAAAAGACATACCTACCTACCCCAAGAAATGTTTGCTAATGTTGTTGGCCAACATGACGTCACTCACAAAACCATAGGCACCGATTTTTTTCTGTGCATTGCTCACCAAACAACTTCTTTTGGCTTTTTTTCTAAGAGGTTTTAAATAGAAAAAATATACTTTGGTCCATGATGTTAGCAAACCACATTAGCAAACATTTTTTTTCCAATGCTCAAATCTTCCGTAGTGCACAGATGAACGAAGTTTTTTATTTTATATGAGCAATAGCTAAGCATTTGGCTGCCAGCACACCTGGTGGTAAGTGTAGCTGCAGCCTAAGGTGGAGCACGCTTAGCTATAATCAACCTATTCACTCTTTTCTTGAAATTCCTAGGTTATATCTTTCAGAAAATACTGATGATGGCAGAGAGTTCCACTCCTTGGCAGTTCGCATTATGAAGATGGAAGCAAAGCGATTGATGTCTTGTCTGTGGGGTAGTGTAATGTGTCCGTCCACCATTATGTGAGTAGATATAGGGCTGGCCAATAAGTACCGTGAAATAGAAGCTAAGTAGGTAATATTTTTCGTAAAACAAAACAAATAGGTACGTATGTATTATACCTACCTACATAAATCCCCGTATTCCGGACTAAACGGACGTTCAGTTTTCCGTTTTCGCTATCATGGATTCTTCAACAGCTGAGCTAAATTTACCAGACGCAGCAAAACCAATAACAAAAACTCTGGAACATCTAGATCCCATGTACCTTGCACTGGTCGTGATTTTTATTATTTTGGCTTGCAAGATTTTCAAAAGGCTTACTGCTACCTCAGAAGAAGCGGAACACGAAGAGCTTCCGAGGATTAGGAAGGACATGATGATAGCAGAGTTACGGCAATACGACGGTAACCAACCAGACGGCAGGGTGCTTGTCGCAGTGAACGGTGTTATATTCGACGTGACTCGAGGACGCCGCTTCTACGGACCCGGTGAGTGCATTTGCATATTATTATGTCGCTGATTATAAATAGAGTTGACACCTAGTGACTCACAAGGCATTGAGAATGCATTGTTTACATCGCACACAAATTCAATTTACGCAGTTTATGCCTTCACCTTTAGTTTGTAACAATTTATTTTTCATTTGTAGTTTATGATTTTTAGGAGGTCGCTACGCAGCTTTTGGTGGCAAAGATGCTTCAAGAGGTCTGGCTACATTCTCTGTGACATCATCAGATAAAGAGTATGATGACCTCAGTGACCTAAACTCAATGGAGATGGAATCTGTCAGAGAGTGGGAGGCACAATTCAGAGGTAATTGAGGCACCAGGTTTTATTAGTTTTATTGACCTTATAATGCACTTGGCATAGGTACTATTTAGAGGTCAATTATTATTATATCTGCATTCTAAATATTGTTTCATTTACATTGGATGCAATGCAATGCAACAACTCTTTAGGCGTAGTCAATGCCTTGATAGTTTATGTAATGGAGCATCATAAATATGAAATTAAAATTTAAAAATATAATACAATAAATAATTAATTTAATATTATAATTTACATTTACAAATATGACTGAAAATGACTTCTTCTGCTGTTGCATTTCTTCTAAACTAAACCAATTTGTCAACTAAAATTAGGTCTTTGGCAAAATTAGTTTGTGAAAACGCAACAATTTTATTGCTGTCAAATTAGGTAAGGTTATGAAACAACATACTGCAATTCATATTAGGATCTTATGATTCATTTATTGTGTCTTATTTACGCTTGTAGAATTCCCACCAATGTTGAACTGATTACTGTGGATTTCTTTATAATGTATCACCTACATCGTTGTAGAGCAATGGCCCCTTATTGCACAACCTGATTCATATCTAAGTTGGAATCTTAAGGTCTCAGAAGGGATTCACTTTACTACACCATATGCAGTAAAAAATATGCATAACAATAGTATAAAATGTTATCTATCTATATAACTACCAATAAAGCTGATAAACATTTTATCTGGTCACACCTTAAAAATATTGGTGATTTTTGTTATGTCTTATCACATATTGTGTGTATTAGCATGTTTAGCAACTATGGAAACATTTAAGATGCTGACAAACGTCAAACAATTTCTTTCTCGTTCATTTCAACATTTCTGAAGATATAAAATCACTGAAATTGAATATCAATAATCACAAACAACAGTGTTGTGTTTAATAACATTGCACAAGGTTCAGCACAAATATCATTTATCGGCAAGGCTGTGTCATATTCATTTAACATTAATATTAGTTTTTAAGGCATATGTAAAAGGCAGACAACCCTCTCGCTCGCACATTTCAACATTTTTGAAGATATAATATAACTAAATGTAATTATGTGAAATTGCAGACCTTCAGGATCGAGAGAATAACAATGCAAAGATTCAGTAAAAATATCACATTGATCCAACCAAGTTTTCTAACCAAAAAATTTATACCAATGTGTTAAATTAAAGTCCAAATTTTTTGGTTTAATGTTTCACAATTAACTAATTTTGTTTATTGTACCTACACTACTAACCACATTTTTAAGGGAGTTTCGACCTTGCCTTTCCCAGTATTCGATCAAACTATGAGTCAGACTACAACAGTTATTTACGTACTGTGTTGCTAATTAACGGTGGCCCCGTTAACATGCCTTACCTTTCCCATTTAGTCCCTAATAGCATAAACTAATGATTTGTTTATGCTATAACAGAGAAGTACGAGCTAGTAGGACGGCTCCTGAAGCCCGGTGAAGAGCCCACGAATTACTCCGACGAAGAAGCCGAAGAAACCGACACCTCGACCAATACGCCCACTGAAGAAAAGAAGGACAATTGAATTGCTGCTGAACCGCTTGCCTTGAATTCAAATTGTTTGTATGTCAAATAGGCCCAGTCCACACCCTACAAGATTAAAAAAAAGCATGATTTTACATAGGCTGTCGTACTAACACAGCACTGATTGGTAGGATCAACTTCAACTTCTTACAAAGTAATAAAACCCTGGTACAGTCAACTGCAGAGTACAGCGATCAAATTAGTTATAATAGTAAGTTAGTACATATAAAATGCGAACAAGGCTATTAAGTTTTAGATTAAACTTAGAAAAAGTCTGGTAAATTCCATGCGCGTGTGAATTTTTTTTAACAATTTCGAGTCATTTAGGAATATTATCGTTGACTGTACCGCAACCGAAAGCCTTGTGGAACAAATATTACGATGGGTGATTGGTTTATTTCGTGGCTTTTACTAAATCTATTACAAGTTACACAAAATGATCTTGTCTACTTACACCACTTACTTACACCACTGCATAATCCGTCCAGTAGAATTCAACTTAGTATACCATTGATAAACAATTTTATCTATCATAGGTACTTAAAGCGTTTGTCCACCGCCAGGACCGCCAATGTCTTCAAGAACGAGACAATGTTAATACAAAATGTTGGTAACACAAATCACTAGCAAAGTAACACCGCGTTTATCGAATGCGGTGGTGTTGGACAAATACTCGGTTACAAATTCGTTCCCTAATTCGGACCTAGGCCTACTTAGCAACAGAAAACAAGCCCTAATTAAAAATTTATGAAATAAGACATCTTGAGGTCTGATAGTTGTTAGCAACAGTGTAAAATAACTTCAGTGTGTTCTAGGCGAAGAAAAATATTTTAATTATGTTTAAGAAATATTTACGTAATGTTATACTGCTATTTTATTTTGGTCCAGTGACTTATTTAAAATTTATTTTGCCGGTCTGCCTTAAAATGTGTATGTGAAAATGTGTAGTTTTTACTAAAATAATAATTATTGATCTAATGACTGGTAAAGCAGCTAACCGATAATTTAATCTGTAGTCTGTAACATTTGCATTTACACTAAGTCACAATTTCATTGCATAACGAAACTCAAAATGAAATAAATAACGTAACTAGAGTGGCCAGAACTAGCTGGCATTTTTATTGAGATGACTAAAATTAATTATGTAAATATTGAATTGTACAGCCATTGTTCTCTTGAAAATATCGTATTTTGGAATAATTTTGTAACATTCTTAAATTATAAAGACTGAAAAATGGCATAAGTTAAACACGAGTTGATTGATTACTTAATGAAATTTAAATTGCATCATCATTCATTGGTTTTCTTATTCATTGGTTCAACCACATTTGCTATTCTTCTAACTTACGCTTAATAAATTACATGTTAGCGTGTTATTAAATAATAATAAAAATTATCTAGAACTTGCTATCCTGCTCGATTTAGCATGAGTAAAATCATTCATTTCGGTTCTTTCGGCCGTAGATTAAAACTGACATCCGGGCCGGCACAGACTGCTTCATTTATGTAGCGACCACTTCTATGGTAGTAAAATAGGGTTAAAATTACTCTTTGTATGTGTTAAAATAAACAAAATGTAAGAGTAACACTCTGGAGCCTTATGCTCAGTTCGGCAGTGATATGAATCTAATAAAGACGCCATATCTTGGCCGTAAACTCTTTTCAACCACTGGTGAATCGAGTTTTCTTCTCTAGAGTAAAATCTCTGCTGAAGTGAGCATAATGCCCCTGGTTTTGGGTACTTATTAGAGTTTAGATGTGTTTCAAAAATGAAAATTGAAAAAAAAAAGTGTGCATAATACTTACATACATAATAATATTTTATAATTTTTATAAATCTTGTATAAATTTAGTTAGACACGTGTTTTATGTTCTGTTTGTCCCTTTGTCAATCGTGTTATGGTGATTGTGATTATGTCTGGCATTTAAATTAGAAACCATGCATTTTATGATTGCAATTTGCAACCAATATAAATTATTCTTCGAGACTTTCATATAATATGGCTTAACTTTTACACTGCGTGCTATAAATTGTTTGTTATAATCAATCTTGTTTTTTAATTTTACTTAGATTTTAATTATTGTTCCGGTCCAGTTTTGGAAAAACGGAACACAATGACATGGTCTCACTTCGGTGTCTGTCTGTCACCTCCACCACACCAGAATCATAGAAGCTAGAGAGTTGAAATTTGGAATAATAATAGTTTGTTACAACCCATCTTTTTTAGGTATGTAGGTAAAGACGATATTTTAATTTGGGACTCAAATGTGATAATCTCTCTCCCTCTCTCTCTCTCCTAAGCATTTATTATTCCTATCTGATGGTGGGGTCTGCTTTCCTCGTTTTCTCTTTCCACTTCGCGGTGCTAGATAATATGAAAATAAAAATATTTGTTCACCCCAACGAGTTGGCGTATACTTATACAAGGTGTAACATAATTACCCTATGAGCCCGAAGGGGGCGTAATCAGACCGACCACCTGAGTGCTTGGACGTGTGCAAAGGGTCAATAAATCGTAATTGAAATTTTCACACAAATGTACAACTTTTATTAACCCTAAGTGTTTGTTTACTATTTGCGTAAACCCATACACACACATGCACACGTGGGTACCATCCTACCGCGTCGCACGCACACGCTTGCTGTGAGTAGGTACCTACATTTTAAGTAAAAGTTACGAACTCATTTCATGAATGAAAAACTTCAAAATCTCAAAAGTCGTAGAACAAACACTGTTCTCCATGACCTGTAAAATACCTCCCTTTCGGACTTAAAGGGTATTTATGTTACACCGTGTATTTAACTCAATAATACACTGAACACATTGTCATAGATTAGATGCGATTTCTAGTTTTCTCCTTTTAGGGTCTTACTTTATGTCAGACGAATAGTTAAAACAGTTGAATCAAAGTCTAGCTCTGTCACTGTTTGACATTACCTGTTAGTAGGTGACAGCAATAGTATAAACAGCTGAATAAAGATAATGCAGCGATCGTAAGGGGGTTAGTGTTGTATTTTAAGGTCTCCTTATAAACTGACGGTTGCATTGCATTTGTATTTATGGCATGTACTGTACCTACATATATTATTATGTATTGAGAACACTACCTTTTAGTTTTTGAACAAAATATCAAATCCATTACTGATTACCTATCTTTTTTGCCATGTCAGTTGTAGTAGACAGAGACTTACCGCTTTTCACGCGCTCCAACTCAGTTTTTGAGCAGTAAATCAGCATACAGGCCTAAGATGTAACTAACGGCTCATACCACTTCCTATCCATTTCATTGAAACTAGTGACTCTAGCACTAGAATAACATTCAAGGTGTTCTGAATTGGTGTAAATCGAAACAACAATTTATAATGATCACATAATTATATTATAAAATGATTTAATTACAATAAACAGAATAAGTATCATAATGTACCTACACTACAAACAACTTACATTACGCAGAAGCGGACAAGGACATACTTCCTCTCATATTTACAATTTGTACATTGAGCGCTCGATCATCGTAATACTTAATTAACGTCCCTCGCGCGTTAACGACAATAAATAGGGAAGGGGGGGGGGGATTCGCGAGGGGCAACGGGAGGAGGTAGGGGGGATGCGCCCCATCCGTGCTAGTCTATATGTTCAGTGGACGAGGCGCCGCCAGGATGTACACTACAACTGCTCGACGAACTTGGTGAGTTGGTCCTGCGGAGTCATGGGCGGGAGCTGGTCGTCGGGCGGCGGGTGCGGGTGCGGCGGATGCGGCGCGGGCGACTGTCGCAGCAGGAGGAGCTCCGAGGGCGTGGGCGGGCGCGGCGACGGCGTGGTGGGGGGCGAGCGCGCCACGCCGCCGAACGCGTACCGCGCGCCGGGAGCCAGCCGCGCGCCCGCCCCAGCACCGCCGCCCGCCGCGCCGCCGCCCACGCCGCCGTACGCGCCGCGCATGCCCATCATGCCGGGCGCCTGCTTGAACCAGCCGCCGCCGCCGGGCATGCCCTGCACCTGGCCCACGCCCACGCCCACGCCCACGCCGCTCATCTGATTCACGCTGCCGACTTGGCCCACGCCACCGACGCCGCTCACACCGCCTACCTGTAACAAACATCAACAACATGACACCACAACACGTAAATGTGCCGATCCGGAAGGGGTCAGCCGTAGGACGGCACCCCATCTGATGGAATACGACATTGTCAAGACCGCGCAAGCCGATATATAGGGAAAGCACAATATCGGTCTTTACAACACTAATTTCTGCTGTTCCCTTGTACAGTCGGCATCGGAAGTAGATAAATTTTTAAGAATTTCAAAACTATTTATTATTAGCTCAAAACAAACTATTGAAAAAGAAATGAAAAGTTGCTAGGTACAGGTTTCAATAAAAAAAACTTTTTTTTGAACCTTTGCCATATAATCCTTTACTAATGATGTTGACAGTACCTGTGACTGTTGCGGCAACATCTGATGCATCTGCAGCCTCTGCTGTTGCTGGGGCTGCATCATGTGCTGCAGCTGCGGCTGCAATTGCGGCGGTTGCTGCTGCGGCACGCTGCCGACGCCGCACACGCCGCCCGGTCCGCCCACTCCACCCACGCCGGCCGCCGCTTGCTGGTTTTGGGCATTCTGCAATAACATTACTGTTTCGTAACGATAGCAACTTTGGAACGAAACTTTATCTGTCATTTTTATATATTTATGCTACCCTCATTTTCCCTATCATTACCTACCTAAAACCTGTGGGTAGGAAGTAAAACCACCATTACAAATTTCGACGTTTCACGGTCGGTCGCTAGAGTCGAGAGTCTTTACTTCTCCTCATAAAAACCCCGGCAAAATCGCATTTCGTGTCAAGTAAAATCAGCAGGAGCTGATACTTGATACGAAATGCGATTTTAAGCCTTATGAGAAGGATCTCATAAGGCCATCCCTCAGCGCCTTCCGCCATCATCAGCACATCACCGGCGTGGAAGTAACGAGTGGGAAGCTCCCATCGCGTCATCATCATCCGACCGCGCAGAATCACAGGTATTCCTAACCCACTCCTTCTCTTACTTTCCGCGCCAGTTACAAATATAAAAATCTAAGTTATGGATATGTAACTGGTTAACCCGGCCAGCGCACAGTTAGGTCAATATGTCCAGCGACATTTTGAATCGCGTGTATTACACTTATGACCCCATGTGGCTATTCTTTAGTCAGTTCATTGTCTATGTGCCTTTTTACAGGTAGAACAATTTAAAAAGCCTTAAAAGTAAATCGAACTAAGGTGCCGTTTCAATTCAATTCAATTTCAATTTATTCATAATAAAATAACATTACGGATTACTCCAAGGCGTTATTCTATAGACTAGCAAAAAACATGAAATATTTACACTATACAACATTACAGAAAGTTAAGACAATAAAATCTATAGGCTATGTAACAAAGTCTATGGCACGAACGAGATCTTCTACTTATAATAGACAACAAGAAATATACGAATATAGTACCTAAAATAAAATATAAACTTATTAGCTATGTATCTAAACAGTGTAGAGTCCTTTTCATGAAAGCAGTCCCGCGGAAATTTCCGAAACTAAACTTTAAAACTAAATTTTAAATTAGTTGTTAGGTGTTGTTATTGTGTTCGGATGCTAGTGCGTTTTTATTTGGTTTCTGTGATCAAAGTCTTGTTTTCAATGCCTAAAGTTGTTAAAAGTGCTGCCCGAGAAATAATACTTAAGGTCGACTACAGCGCCGCGTCTGCGGGACTTCTTTCATGGAAAGGACTGTAACTGTTATTACTGTGATTACTGATTACCATGGTGTCAAGGAACTAGGTACCTCAGCATAACTAAGGCAGAGTTTTCCGACTGTAGCCCACTTGTCTGCAAATATGTCGAAATTCGGGTGGGCTACGAGTAGAGCGTTTAGATGGCGACTGACGCCCGAATACTGGAACACTACTTGGCTTAATTTCATGCTAAGTATTGCAATGTATTTGGGTAAAGTAAAAAAGAGGTACGGCAATATTAAGCGGTTTTTAAATTTGAGTGACGTTTTCAGTATTGGGGCGTAAGCCTAGAAAACGGTAGTGTACTAACCTGTCGTTGTTTGATAAAGGCGGCCATAAGCGGTGGGTTTGATTTCAATATGTTCAGTATCTCTTGCTGCTGATTGTGACTGGTCGGTGAGCGAAGAGTTTGCATTAGCTGTTGTAACGCCTTCTGATGCACTTGAGGTTGGGTTTGTTGTTGTTGCGGCACTGGCGCTCTTTGTTGCTGTAACGGAAACAATAACAGTAAATTGTGATGTATTGTATATGCCCATATGAATTTATTCAGTAAAATTATCAAGATTACTTAGTAACGTCTTATGAGCTTGGACACTGGTTAATCGAAATTTTTCTACGTACCACTATAGTGGCAAGTCATCAAGTTCATGACCTTGCTCCCTACTAAGAATAAAGGCGATTTTGCTGTGGCAATAAGTCCGGCAGCGGCATGACCTGAGTGTGAACGTGGTAATCCGGTGGGCACTGGTAGCACCGCGCAGCCACTAGCTATTCATGCGATTGTTACCTGCATGGTGTTACTGGTTATGGTGATACGGAAGCTGCAGATGAGGGTATGTGATAGTTTACCTGCAGTTGCGGATGCGGATGCTGCGGGTGCTGCGGCGGCTGCTGGTGATGATGCGGCAGACGCGGATGGTGCGGATGGTGTAGCGGCGGCACGGGCGCGCGATACCTCGCCGCCCACTCGCCGCGCACCGCGCCGCCTCCAACCACTCCCACCGCGCCCACGCCCACGCCCACGCCCACGCCCACGCCTGGCCCCACCACACCGCCAGGAGGACCCATCGCAGCTTGCTTGCCGTACGATGGAGCCTGCTGTCGGGCCGCTTCTTCTTGCACCTGGAAACATCATTCTTGTTAGTTTACGCAATATTCAAGCCGAATCCAACATAAGCTCGTCATTTGTTTCAAAAACCAACAGGATGAAAATCGAGCCTCAGAGACAAATAAAAATATTAGCTATTTTTGTTCAGAGCCATGTTTATATGAGCGAGGTTCGCGATCAATCGTTTTTTTTTCCTAAATTAGATCAGCAGTGTAACGAACTGTAAGTTGACTGAATAGTGTGTGTGACGACAAGGAATACTTGTAACGAACCTGTTGCAATGCCTTCTGCACATTGTGCGGCAAGGCATGCGACTGCGGCTTGGAAGGCGGCGGCGAGGCAAGCGCGGCCTGGGGCGGCGGTGACGCGGCAGTGGGCGCGGCGCGCGTGTTCATCGCCGCCATTCGCCGCCGAAGCAACTTCGCCTGCTGCACTCGCTGCTGCACCTGCTGCTGCTTCAGCTTCTGTTTTATACTGCTGCAGAACGGCACCGAACACTTCGTTTCCTGACAGTGCTTCGCGTGGTAGCAACATAACGCAATCAACTGCTTGCAGATCGGACAGTCTCCCTTCGTCTTCCGCTTGCAGATCTTGGTATGCGTCACGACCCGCTTCATCTTCTGGCAGGAAGGCAGGCGGCAGTTCGCGTCTCGGCATTGACATGCGTGGACCAGGGACTGAATGCACCGCTGGATGGAAAGTTTGCGCGCCTCTTGAGGGTTCGCCTGCTTCATGTCCCCCGGTGACGTGCCCACGTCCAGATCCAACCCGAGCTTGTCCATCTTGTGAGGATGGCCCTCCTTTTCGTAGCACGGCACGCATAGATCGAAGTCGTCACATACGGTGCAGTGGTATCGGGTCTCGACGTGCGATTTGCATGTGTTACACGTGTACACGAACTTGTCAGTGCCTTGGTTGTGGAGTTCGTATAACATGCATAGGGTGGAGTAGCGCGCGCGTCTCATGGATGAGAACTCGTAATGCCGATCTCGCGCCATCGTTAGGAACGCGTCACGCCCGTCCATTAGGTCACAGTTGAGTAGTGGGTCTGGGTCTTGAATAGGCTGTAGGAAACAAGAGAAGTAGGTAGCTATAGTTTAACTCATAAAGAAAATTACATACAATACGAGGAAGCGTCAGCTGCCGGGACTGGGTCGGATGAAACTTGAAACAGAATAATTTAGAAAGTGACCTGGAAATAGAAGCTACTATTGGGAAGATTGATACTTTTACAAATCTTACAGTTGTATACTTTGTAGAATTTTACTAATACTGTAGTAGTTGTGTACTTAGCAACAGTAGGTTACTTACTGCTAAACTAGCGGCGGACTGTGCGGAATGTAGCCTTATAACGAAAAACACTTCTTTATGTTTTTCCATGGTTGCAAATATCTTTGCACTGAGATCACTTCCTTGCTGCTGGTCACTTTGTTTCTTGCTATTCTTCCGTTGCGCAGCCTTGGATTTGTTTGACTTTTTCGCCTTTTTCTGGCCTTTCTTCTTGCCATCAGGACCTTGTTCGCTTTCCTCAGAGGACTGGAATATCTAAAAGCCATGTTAAAAGTTGTCTCACACCACAAATAAAACCATGCGAAGTTTTACCCTATAAGCCATTGTGCAAGAGTTACAAAGTATCAAGTTTAGATCCTAGGAAGGAAATAAGTGATAGAAATATACTATGTAAAATATTAGAATAAAGGTGTTGATTGTGCTTTTCAGATAATATTTACAGTGAAAAGAGGTGATGGAATAACTTGCCATATATAATGTTACTAAATACTGACCACTGCTTCTGCTGCTTCGGCCTGCTTTCGCTTCTCTTCCTCTTCCTGGTCCAACTCTTTGATAGATTCTTCTAGAACGTTGGGCCAGAAATCCCCTTCAAAGTACGGCAACTCCGCCGCAGACGAGATATTGTCCTCCATTGCTTGCTTTAGTATATCTTTATAATCTAATATTATTCTCTCTATAATTCCTTTATCTAACATTTTCTTGTACCACTCTTGTAATCTTTTGGGTTTAGGTATTTTCTGTTCTGGGGGATGGCAGTGGAAGATGTAGTCGTCTCCCTCGGACGGGGGACACGCCCAAATGTGGGCCATTGTATAGCCCAACTGCTTGGCGTAGTCCAAATAGCCTAATATAATTTCGTGGTACGCAGCAGTTCTGTAAAGCCGTGGTTGGAAGAAATGCACTGAATCTAGATACGCTATGTACACTCGCCTCGTGTTCGGTGATGGACTTTCACTGCCGTATTCCTGAAAAGTTTAATTGCATTAGCTCTTTGAATAAACAATACAATATTCATATGACTTTGTAAAATAAAAACCATTGCCACTTTGGAATTCCCATTTCACGAGTAAGCATTTGCGTAATTTTCAAACATTTATAGCACAGTTACAGAGCGAATAGAAATAGTTACCTGTACGTGCATTCCAAAGAAACAAACGTCTATTCCGTCAACCTCTTCGAATGCAAATAGTGCTTTCGCCCGATAGGGAAACTCCCCACACAGTTCCCCAGATTCTACGAATCTTCCTCGCATACCAGGTTTCACTTCAACTATCTGTAATCAAGATGGATCAACATCAGAATTGTTACATTGCATAACACAATTATGATATTTTATTGTTAATAATTTACCTTATCTGAAGACGCAACTACTCTGATATGCACTTCACCAGCACCAGCCTCCTTTTTCTTTAGGAAGTTATTTACTCTAGTTTCAATATAAACACCGAGTTTTGAGGTAGGTAACCTTTTAGCGCTGAACTTGTTATCTTTTCGCTTGGCCGCTTTCTTCTTCAAACAATTATCACAGCAGAAGCCTAGGGGCCATATCGAGTCGAGGTGAAGTACGCATATTTGGTGTTGCTTCCTACCACAGTCCATGCAAACCACAAAGGGTTCTTGTTCCAAATGGTCATTTTTCATTTCTTTAAATTGATCCTTCTTGATTGCACTGAAAAGGTTAACTTGAGTTAGATATATGTATAAATGAAGCTATGTTATACAGCAATTAATTAAAAACAGCGTAGAAGTATTGATGAGTAGTTTACACTCACGTTTGCGGCTGCAGTGGATCATCGCCGAGCGTAACGGTGTCGCCCTGGATGTCATTGAAGCATTTCTGGCAGAATGTGTATCTATCGGACACAACCCCATACGCTTTTAGACTTTAATCATAATTGTTCATCCGTAGCAGTAGTGATGAAGCGTGAACAGGAACATTTGGTGTGCAGGCAAGGACGTGCGTGGAGAGGGCGAAAAAAATTTAGTAAGCAATGAGAACATAAAAGGGTTATTGTTATACACAACGGAAACACAGGGTCACTCTCGTGAGGCAAGGTGTTGGCACGTGGCTTTAGAATTTGACACTCTCATATTTTGTATAAAATATATATTCATCAAACATGCTTGAAAATTTGAGCATTATTTTGACAACCTTCTTCGAGATAAATTGAAAATGCTGTACTGGCCAAATACATGCGAGCAGCGGCCGGCAAAAGTTGTATGAAAATCCATATCTGTCGTAGGATTCCGAAACATGGCAACCAAAGAGGTAACTTATCAAAGGTTTTATTTACATTTCGAACTGGCTTGCAAATAGAAAGCTGTGTTGCAAGATGTTTATTGAAAAAAAAACCGCGCATTATTTGAGGAAAGTATTACACAAGCCTTGGCCAAAACTAGGCATTGATGGACTTACGCATGTGTGCCTCGGTCCACATTTACATATTCGTCCATCAATGCCTCTTATGCTGGCCGGTGCAGTAATGTACTATAGTTTCTATATTTTATTTCAAAATGAGAGTTGCCAAACCGATTGAAGTAAAGCTACATAAGGAATACACGATAAAGCTGCATCTACATCTAAAATATCTACTTGTGAAGATGGGCACGATATTGAAATATTATTTATGAGTCAAAACCGATTGACATTCGACGTAAATGTGTTAGATGTAGCAGCAGGATTCAAATAGAAAATTAAGAAACTAAAGTATAGTTGCTAACAATTTTGAACAGCTGGTAAAATCGAGAAATGTTGAGTGTAGGCTTGTAACACGAAGTTAGAATCATTTAGTTACGATAAAACCAAAAACCATTTAGCTGCAATAGTCCGATCTGGATTTTATTATGATCAAGAGTTGCAATTGCAACAGCCAAGAAATTGTTTTGTGGCTCGGATTTGTATGGATAATGCAAACATTTAGGTCTCGAATAACACAAGATCGCTTATTACTTTTCAAACAATAGCTAGCGCCGAACGGTTAGTTTTCGAAAGATAGTGTGATTGTCACAATCGATGAGATCTTATAGAGTTGGGTGAAGCTAAATGCTTTTTGATAACTTCAAAATATACAATATAAATTCATCATTATTTTGAGTATTTTATAAAAACCTTTACACCATAAGTAAGGAGCACTCAGCTTAAGCATTAGTGAGACTTTAATGAGGGATGGAAGCAACATAATGGTATAAAATAGACCTTAAAATTATTGTCCATTAAATTAATACCAGTAGCTTCAATATTTTAATTTGTTCAATAAGCACTTGAATTTCTGTCATAATCACACAAGGGACTTTTACAAAATAGAGAAAGGCTTCAATTTACACGAAATTAATTTTGCTATTCATGTGCCTTTTGAAACCTATATCCACCTATATAGAAAGACTGCTCTGAACTTAAGTAAGTACTATAAAAGGTGTAGAAGTTAGGCAAATCTCAGATACTCTTGGTATAAGTCGAGCAATTCATTGTGAAATGACTTTAGGGTTCACTAGTCAACCAGTAGAACAATATTATAGATAATACAAGACCTCTGAATAGAACATTTCAAAGCAGTTTTAATATATCAGTAGGAAATTCAACACACATGATAGATAACAATTCAGTGCAATATGAAATACAGATTTCATAGGAATTGAGGGCAACTTTTCACAAGCAAGCAACTGAAAAGAAACTATATGTAAGAACAAAATAATAAGCAGCAGTTCGAGATGTTTATTTGCAAGGTTGTGATAGTTTGCTCTCAACCAAATAATAAAATTCCATTTATCTCTAAAACTCACCTGTTTTGATAGCTGAAGTATTTGGCGTCCCTTGGAATAGTGCAGAGTTGTTTACCATAGCAACATAGTACTTGAGGGTTGAATGTGTACTTCCTGCCACAGCAGTAGCCTAAGCTCTGCATTACAGGGTCAATCTCTTGTTCAAACACTTCAGAGAGCTAAAAATAATATTATGTTTCATTACTAATTCAGCACCCAACAGTGAAGCCGCAAGTAAAACGAATTGGGACGTAAATATAATTTTCCATATTTTTTTGTAGGACACACTCACCTTGGTACAATATCTGTAGACCCTTGAATTCTTCCTATTGTAAAGCCACGCATTATCGAACATCAACCAGACATCGTCAACATACTCCCACGGATCCTTATATTCTCCTCTATCTAGTTTCATTTTAATGGTACCTAAGTCTATTGGTTTAGTGACTATGTCAAAGTAGTCAGGAATGCCGAGTGCTGTCGCGTCGACGGGTTGTCTGAACGGCAATGACTCGGGATCCTGTCTCACTAATTTTTCTAAGGTAGGCATGAGCGCCTGCCGCAGATCTTCGGGTTTGAACACGAAAATGCGTTTTGTTTTATCAGTTTCGGAGACGCTGGTTTCTCCTGGTTCTTCCTTGATATCATTCTTTATGATTTCTTGTTTGATCTCGGTTTTGATCTCTTGTTTGAAGTCCATGGGAGGATCTCTGTCCATGGGCGTTTCATCTCGCATGCCCTTGCCGCCACTCATTTCATCTTCTTCTTGCTCCTGCTTGATGCGGACTTCGTCAGGCTCCATCTTGATGCGCGTCTCGTCCATAGGGGAGCTAAGCAAAACAAAAGGTCTACAACTTGCAACCGCATGGGTAGTAAATGGATGTGCTAAATATTTCTCTCAACCATTGCATATTTTGTCTGAAAATTAAAATGTTCTAACCGATCATGAAATGTCTGAATTCATGATAAGTTAATACATATATCAGCCACAGTTGGAACTAGAATCTAATAAAGACAGAATTACAAAAGTGCTGGTTTCTAAATAAGAGGAGAACGAGTCTCATCATTCAGCCGATGTCCTATCAACTCTACTTGTTAAAGTGTGTATATATATAGACTTACCTTTCGTGTTCGTTAGAAGCACCCGGCATAGGCGGTAGCGGGGGCGCAGGCGCAGGCGGAGGCGGTGGCGGAGCGGGTACCGAGGGCGGCATGACGCGCGGCTGCGACGGCGGCGCCGGGGACGCGTGAGGTAGCGGCGTAGCCGGGGTGGACGGAGCCAGCGCCGCCGGTGACGCTGTACTGTCCCGGAACTGGTTCACGAACGGACTTGATACGGGGCCCATTCGCTGTTCAACAGTTACCAAACTTATAAAACACGCCGGACAAACATTTGGTCAGAGAGTGCCAAACCTCTAAATACAAAACTCTTCTGTGCTGTGGGTCGTGGGTTCGATCCCCACCGAGAACAAACATTTGTGTGTCGCAAACATAGATGTTTGTTCTGTGTCTGGGTGTTACTATGTATAATAAATAAGTATGTATTTACAAAAAAAAAAGTATTATATCAGCAATCTAGTTTCCATAGTACAAGCTCTGCTTAGTTTGGGACTAGAGAGCGTTGTGTGTAATGTTCAAGAATATTTATTATTATTATTTTTAGTTTCAGATTTATTCTGCTCAGCTTCTTTTACAAATGAAACTGGGGTAAGCTGAAGGGCACGGGCCTAAGCCAAGTGTACTTCAAGAGTCGTTTGGACTTCATTAGGAAGTTCGGTTTGTAGAAACTTTCAGACGATTCTACAGGTGTTCAAAATAACTGCTTTTTGCAGAAGTACATGGGTATGTTTTGGAAGTTCTAAGGAATCTAAAGACTGAAAAAGTTGTTTGGGGATCTTTTCCGCAATGGTATTCTGTAGGTTGTGAGTGTTTGGGATGGCCATATCGATAAGAAGTGCTGTGTTGTTTATTATTATTATTAAAAGAAAAAGAAATGGAGGGTGATGTTAGGGCGGAGCTAGAGTGGACAGTGACGGTGACGCTGTCGTGTCACGAATCTAGTTTACGAACGGACCTGCTACTGCCTGATAATTGAGCTACGTGCAGGAAACAAACACAGCAAGGCATCTTCGTAACGAATCGGATTCTGACGTCATAGTTAAGAACGCGGATAACTGACGGAGGGAGAACGCTCAGAATTAAGTATTGCACATGATTTCAGAGAACAATATTTACAAACCTTTTCCGAATGTGATGGCGAGGCAAGTGCGGGTCCATTGCTGGGCATCGCGGGGTAGTTGGGCGCAGGCGACATCATCGGCTGTCCAAACGGTGACATGCCCGGCTGACCCACCGAGCCAACACCAACCGAGCCGTTAGGCGTCTGCGACATCTGCACATCCATGAGTCCGCTTAAGTACTGCGGCGCGACGCACATAAAGGAAAAGAAATAAAAATAAAACCACATCCACAAAACGAAAAATAAAAACAGATAATAAATAGATTTCGCACACGCGAACAACCTACACATTATAAACATACCAATTTTCTACCACAATGTTTTCCAATAAAGATTCACTAGTGTCATTCGAGTTAGACTACACGGTCGCCTCGAGCGTTGTGGCACTTGTGGCTACGTTTTCACGCAGCGTAACGCAAAACAACACATCGTTTACTGTAGTTGAAACTCAGAATTATAGATGTAACGAAACGAACCGACCGATCTATCGTTAATATCGTTTCTTGACTAAAAAACAGAATTCAAATAGTATAGTAGCGACTTGGCTACACGCCGCGCCGCGTAGAATTTTGCTGTAAATTATGACCATTTTATGGCTTCGCCTGTGCCTAGAACTACTTCCAACCAAAAAAGATCTCAAACATTTTAAATTTTACATAAAAATTTGGTTTTTACTAAGCTGAAAACATAATAATGCCACAGAAAGCCTAATAATACCGCATGTCGTAAAATTATTTAAATATAATATAATATTAGAATGGTTTTTATGTTTGGTAAAAACTGGTGGAGCCGTTTCCAACTTATGAGGGTATTCATCAGCTCTGAAAACTAGTTTTGAAGAATTTCAGGCATAATTACTGAAATGTTTAGTGTAACACAAAGTTTTGTGGTTAGATGAACTGGAGTCTATGCTTCAAGATCTGATGATGAGCTGCAATTATGACAAGTTTATCAAATGGAAAATACAAAAAACACAAAAAAGAAATTTTTTGGTCAGAAAACTTGTTCGGATAAAATAGTATAATATTATGCAACTAGTGAATAAAAGACGGATATAAAGCGAGGGCCATAAATGAATCACGAGCAAGTGAAGGATTCTAACGACTGAATCACGACCGTAGGAAATGTTTCATGACGATTGAAGTGTTAGAATCCTGAACGACGCGAGTGGTTCATAGCCCCCGGTATAAATCCGTATTATTCAAGAGTTGCATACTATACTTTATACCATGACTACGAGAAAAAGAAAGATTGGAGGTTGTATAGCCAATGCTATACAACCTCCTTGCGCAAAACAATAATTAGATGGAGGTCAAATATATTAGTGTGTTCTAAATTCAAACACCAAAACAGGGACTAAAAGTGCTTTTTATTCAGTGTTTTCAGTGAATAAAATAAAATAAGCTTTTTAGAGGGAGAATGGTATAATAGTATAATATGCAACTAGTGAATAAAAGACGGATTTAAAGCGAGGGCCATAAATGAATTACGAGGTCGTGATTCATGACGATTCAAGTGTTAGAATCCTGAACGACGTGAGTGGTTCATGGCCCTCGGTATAAATCCGTTTTATTCAAGAGTTGCATACTATACTTTATACCATGACTACAAGAAAAAGAAAGATTGGAGGTTGTACAGCCAATGCTATACAACCTCCTTGCGCAAAAACAATAATTAGATGGAGGTCAAATATATTAGTGTGTTCTAAATTCAAACACAAAAACAGTGAATAAAAGTGATTTTTATTCACTGTTTACATTGAATTAAATAAGCTTTTTAGAGGGGGGAATGGTAAAAATGAAATTTATGCTGAAACTTGTGCAATATTACTACACACAACACTATTGTTTGCGATTTTTCATATTCAGTTTTCAGTGATCTTCTGATTTGTTGTGCGAGCGAGAAGTTGTTTGACGGTTGTTACCCCCTTAACAAAAGAAATATACACAATTCGAAATATTCTCATAAATATCTCACATACCTGGTTAGGGCTAGGTCCAGATGGTCCGACGAGTTTGCCTTGGAACGGCAATCGTTGTTGTGGAGGCATGTTACCCATAGCCCCGGGTGAGGGTATTCGCATTGCAGGGAGCTGAGGCCGAGGGGGCAGGGAAGGTCTAACACCTCCCGGCATACCGGCCGCTGCCGCTGCTTGCTGCTGCGCTTGTAGTTGTTGTTCCTACAAATGAATTGAATTTAGAAACATTGAAGGGTCTTTGCACAACACACACACCTACCCTAATCAATGAGATTAGGGTGGGTGTGTGTGTTATGTCTTCAGGTATTATGACGATCAAAATACGAAAGTATAGTAAAACTAGCCGTCGCCAGCGGCGTTGCTCGCGTTCTACGCTTTAGAGTGTGACGTTTCAAAATTATTTTCTTAGTGCACCCCTACACTATATAAGGATACTACCCTCCAAATTGCATACCTCTAGGACTTATAGTTTACGCTGTGCGTTGATTCTATGTCAGCTTCAAAAGAGTTTTATATATTTAGAATAGAATTAGAATATAAGAATATGATAATACAGCAGCATGCTAGGTTTTTCACATTGTTTACCCATTTAAAAAACGGATTCTGACAAACACTGAGTGACTAAAGAATACATCAGTGCAGTGACACTTTATATGAATACACCATACACACACACACACCCTCACCCTCTCTAAATAGTAGTTTGCATTAGTTTCTCTCTTTTTTATAGTTTTTTGATCGAACAAATTGGAATTTTGATAAAATTAGGTTGCGATTTGTGTTACCAGCCTGCATGGTAAACCTAAAATAAATCTTAAAAATCTGCGAGCATGTGAAAGTGCATGATTGATAGTGAAAAGCTGTATGGTGTGTCAGTTTTTATTAGTGAAATGGTGTTTGTATGTTTTTGAGTTTGATGTTTTGTGGATGTGTTTGATGAAGAATAAACGTAGCTTCGGACATCATACCTTCCGCTTCTGCCGTTTTTCTTCCAACTCCTTTTGGATTTTATAGATCTTCTCTGCCAGCAAGTGGTAGTATTCTGACCTAGTACTGGCCATTTCGTACATATCGCCTTCGACCTTCCGCGCATACGCAACCAAATTGTGCATTCGTTTATCGAGCATCGCCGTAGGATCCGGCGTAGGGAATATCGCTTGCACCAGCTTGTGGACGAGATGGTTCCTGAGATCGGCCGTGATGGAATGATGCCACTCCTTGGTGCCGGACGACGGATTGGCGGTCACGGGGCCGCCAGGCAGTTGTAACGTGCCCGAGCTCATCTGCAACGAACGGATCTTTAACAGGAATGTATAGCGTATTCCTGAATAACGTGCCGTTCATAAACGGGGCCCGAATCATAGGAGACTGTGACAGAAATTTAATCGCAGACTCAATGCGTCGGGCCCCGGTAAGATAGGTTGATACTCACCAGCGCCTGCTGCGATTGCTGCGATGGCTGGTCGGCGCTCTGCAGCCGCAGCATATCGGGCTGCTGCGTGAACAGTTGCTGCATGGTCGGCTGCTGCTGCTGCGGCACCACGTCCGTGAGGCCGGGCGGGCGCGGCACGGGCAGGCGCGCGCGCGGGAACGTGCTCATGTTGGGCACCGAGGTGGGGCACGCGATGCCGAGCGCTTCATACGCGCGCTTCATGTCCGCCCCGGGTGCAGACGGCGCCGGCGGCACGTTCAGCGGCGGCACGCCGGGCATGCCGCCGCCGGGGCCGGGGCCGCCGACGCTGGTCACGCCCGTCACGCTGCCGGTCGCGTTCGACACATTGCCGCCCGGGCCGCCGGGGCCGCCGGGACCGCTCGGCCCGCCGCCGCCCGACACGTTGACCCCGGTCCCGCCCGTCGTCGCCGCCGGATGCGTCCCGCTCGACGCTACGGCCGCGGCCGCTGCTGTTATAATCATTAATCTCGTTTAGCATCAGACTTAATAATAAACACTCGGTAGCTAGATAGGAAGAAACTTACCACTTCTACTCCGATCGGCCTGCTTCAGCGGCAAGCAAACCGGACAGTCGTTTTTGTTACAGTGCTTCCAATGATTTATGATCTGCCTCGAGGATGAACAGTGCGGGACGGAACAGTTCTTGCCAGACTGAAAAATTATGCATCGTCACCATGGTGTTACCCGATCGCGAACCTAGGTAGCCTAGATATGGAACGTAGGTATTCGATCGGCGAACGTACCTGACACGACATCATATGGTTGAGTACTCCTTTCATGGTTTTGCAGTGCGGTAGCGAGCACAGCCACACGTCGCCGTTGGCCTGCGACTCGCGTCGCTGGCACTTGTGCGCGTGCAGCAGTAGCACGAGCTGCTGTTGGATGAGTTTCCGCTTCTCGGGGTCCGCTATGGAGCCGGTGGCGGGGGCCTGCTGTTGCGGCTGCGCGGGCGGAGCCTGCGTGGCGGCCTGCGGCTGGGACTGTCCGCCGGCAGGCGCTCCCGGAGTCTGCGGCGAGGGTGCGGGGGGTACTGCTTGCGCGGCGCCGCCTCCCGACTCGCCGCCCGGCGGGCCGAAGCGCACGGTTGCCGGCCGTTGAGCCGGCGGCACACCCGCAGGCGACTGTCCGTACGCGGGATGGTATGGCGTCAGCGGATGTCCACCACCACCTGGCGCCTGCATTCGGTTATGGTGCTGCAGCGCAGAGCGCATGTTCGGCGCCTGCATGCCTACAGCTCCTACGCCTACCCTCCCAAGTGGGCCGTTTTGCATTGCCTGAAAATTACGCCTTCTGTAACGCGCTATTGTTGGTGACTGACGATTGCAAAAATATATTTATCTCTTGCTGTTAGGATTGCCTACCTAGCAAGATCGAGATGAAACTAACAATTTTAAATTTGTATTGTCTGTTTCAAAATAAAATATGATGAACTAACCTGGGCATGAGGATGGTGTTGTGGCCCGCCATGGTGGTTGCTGCCCATTAGCGTGGGCAGCTGCTTGTTAACATTGTTGATGATTCCGCTTCCCAACATCCCAGCGCCGCCCATGTTGCTGTTCGTCACGATCATGTTTCCGCCGACATTAGCTACGTTCATACCGCCTTGTATGGAGCTCATCGGCATTGTCGAATGTAATTGATTTGGATGACTTGTATTTGGCATAAGTTGCGGGTGCATACCGCCCGTGTGTATTAGGTCCTTGGATACAGATACATTAGGAGGCGACTGTAAATTGGGACTCTTGCTCCCTAAACTACTCAATCCCATTGGATTGTTGTGGCCAACTAAGCCACCTTTGCCCTGTGAAAAGACCAGCACACGAAAAAAAAAACAATTAGTACATTTGAGATATAGTAAATTGCTGTCTAAGTTAAACCTAATGAATTTTTGGTCCGCATTGACCATGGGTTGCAGGTGCATAAGGTTGCAGGTCACATTATGAATCTTTATGTAAAATAAAAAATATACATGGGTATTATTTTTTCAACTTGGTTTGGAAATTGTAATTTAGTCTGTACGCACTAAGATATGCATGACCCCTGACCTAGTAATATTAACTATTTGAGTTTGGTATTTTAAGGGAATGAGAACATAAATCCATCCACCTCAGATACTCACATGTTGGATAAGGTGATTGTTAAGTTGTCTGTGCATAACAGCTGTTGGGTCATCCCCGTTGAGCTGCTGTGGTCCCCCCATCTGCCCCCCTGGACCTGGTCCTTGGGCAGGGGGTTTGGGGACTCCGGGTTGTTCGCCCCAGGAGCCCCCCATTAATTCATCTGGGAGGTCCTTTTCAAGGTCGAACATGTCAAGGTTCGAAAACCCATCTGCAGGAATAAAATAGAATAAGATCATAAATTGCATTTATTTGTTCTAATATATCTCTTGTTTTGCTGATTCAGATAACAGAGATGATGAATATTTTCATGACATAAAAACAGCTTATTAACTAAAAAAATTACGACATTTTTCTGAGCTATGAGACTTCAAAAAGGCTCTTCTTTAGTCTGAGATTAAATAGGTCTTTTGAAGTGAATTAAAAATATTGATACTTTTCCCTGAAAGCATCATGGGTGTGCCACAGGACTGTGTGAACAAAACAATATTTGAAACTAAAAATTGTAGAAAATTAAAAACGAATTTTAAAATATCGCCATCTTTTTTTCTGTTATGTTTTGGGCGTAAAAATCTAGCTGAAAATTACGCTCATATTTATTATTTGCCTTACTTGTCGCCTGACCCACTTAAGTCTCCGGAACGTATTATTGCTTTCCATGCGCATGTTTCCTGAGCCATATGTTGGTCAACAAACAGAAGCTTTCAAAATATATGTTTAGTCATACTTGTATTCTAATAAATGGTGCAAATATGGATTCAATCAATAACAATCTTCCTAAATTGTGAAACACTTTGGTAAATTATTTATATAAGACACAGAAAAACCTTTTAACACAATTGAAGCTGATAGCTTGAAATTAATTCTCCTTAAATTAATTTATTTTCTCTTTCACAATAATTATAGTAATGCTTAAAAACATTATGTTGATAGATATCCAGTCATCGATCATGACAAAATTAGTCATCATTTTCTTTAGTGAAATGGTTATACTTTCTTTAAAAAAAAAACAATATATATAATTAAAAATCATGGTTGAATTTACATGAATACTTTTTAAGAATAGTTCTGGTGCAAGCAGGTGGGCCACCTGATGTTAAGTGGTAGCGTTTAACCATAACTGAGCATGTTCAAGGAGGATGTGCCCTGTGAGACATTGAACTCCGTCCATCACTCATAAAGCGTAAAGATGCCACAATATTATTGATCTAGTTA
This sequence comes from Eulithis testata, assembly GCA_947507515.1. Classification (NCBI taxonomy): domain Eukaryota; kingdom Metazoa; phylum Arthropoda; class Insecta; order Lepidoptera; family Geometridae; genus Eulithis; species Eulithis testata. The sequence goes on along the minus strand of OX382199.1, from coordinate 5,152,819 downwards.
TGTAAAATATTTAATAAATCTTATAACTTGGTATTTATAAGTAGGTAAGTGTTTATTTATTGCACTTTTCAATGTAAACTTCTGAAACATTACCATTGACTTAGATTAGTCTTAAAACCCAGCATGAGAACTAAGAGGTTAGGTATTATCATTGAGATCTGTCAGACTATACCTAAATAGCTAGGTATATACAGCATCTTATGGGATATATCAAAACAAAATGATTAATATATTAGTGGTGATTTAGAATGAAATCTAAAATAGTAAGTAAATTCAACTACCTATGTAGGTCACTAAGACAATATATATTGTATAAAAAGACTGTAATCATTATTGGTAAACAAACCAAATTACATAATAATAATAATAATATGGACAATGCACAATATTCAGGAATACTGGTAGTCAATGCTTTTAGCATTAAGTCTTGCTAGCATTAATGATTTGTGTGAATTTTTAAAATAAATATAGGTATAAGAGTATTGACCTGAATTTTGCAAAACTCTAGTAAATTTATAATTTTTATGGCAAGAATTTTTTTTATCAGCCTAGGTATATATATATATAATAAATATTTATATTTTCATAGAAGAGACTATAGTATTTTTTGGGTAAATATACCTAGTTCAAATAGGCTAAAATGGTCTTTCAAACCAACATGGTCCTTCAGACCAACCTTACCACACAGAAATATGTTTTCTGCCAGTGCTAAGAAATCCTGAATAAAAGTTCAAATTAGAATGAAATATCTACTTTCCTATTACAAAGATTAGTTAGTTTATTTATGAGCTCAATAACAATTTATACGACGCAAAACTTCCAAGGCGCTAACAAGAACAGAGGCAAAATGTCAAAAATCCAAGAAAGATAAATTATGACAGAACAGTGATGAACCGTACGAAAACTAGTAAAATAAGTAAAAATACTCACCCGCGGAGTCCGATGGACCCTGGAAAGGGTCCCGGAGCATTTTGGGCCGCTTGTTAGGCGGCTCTTCGGCCATGGTTCTGTTTACTAATCGAAAGCCGTCGTGAATATTTTCGGCCCGCCGATTCAAATAGCACTTTTATGTCTTTTATCTTTACGAAATAACATTTTAGAGCGATTTGTCATTCATTCAAATGTAATTCACCCACATCGCGATCGTTCGATGTCCTTTACCCCAACGAAGGCACATAATAAAAATTCTCACTCAAGTATTCGCCATTACAAAGCTCCGAATCGAAGAGCTACACAGACCCTCTCACCATCTTCCGTCGAAACTGGCACAATAAATGAAAACAATATCACCAGATTTTAGCTATTTTATGGAAATATTTATGCAATCGAGCGACACGATTTCACTTAGAACAACAAAATACACGGAATGATAAAGTTTTTGATAAATTGATGTAAGAAAAAACAGAAAATTTACACGACAATTTCCGAAATCCTTCTCAGTCTCTCCAGCGCAAAATGGCGGCTGTTGATGTGAAGTTTTTCTACGCTTGTCAGAAAATGTCGGCCTATGTGGAGAATACGCTCTCTGATTGGTTAGCTTGTACCACATGAGTACCGGAAATTACGTTTGACTCAGGCTCGGTCCAACTAAATTGACGTCATCACGAACAAAGCCGAAAGTTGAGATTTCATGTTTTTTATTTTCTTGTGGCTAATAAAATGTATAATGCATGAAAAATGAATTCGATTACGAACCATTGTTAGTTTTATTATTATTATTAAAAATTCAGACTACATTTATCTTAATTTTAGATGACAATTTTTATACTGAAAGTAACAAACATTTGAATTTCCCTCCAAACCGGGAGTGGCCAACATCAAGACGACGTGTCTTTATTGTCTATTTTCTAATGACCATAGACAATTATATTTCTTTTGAAAAATTGTGAGTTCAGAATCAATTTAAAGGTCTAACCGTACTAACGCGACAGTAGTAGCAGCGTAGACCTACGTGGTACATATTCGCTGGCTAGGCTACCACCATTGCACCGTGATCATCATAGTACCCCATCGACCTAATATCCACTCCGCATGTGTCGGGGACGATGACTTCAAAACACATATTTGAAGTGATCTGTTTTTTTTTATTTTAGCAGCTTTTTATTTATTTATTTATACCTAATATAGTGCACAAAAATAGAAATTTTAGGGTGGACCTAAATGCCTAAGCATTGTATGCCAGCCAACCGAAATGCGGTCGTGTACTAAGGAGATAAGGACGTTGGATGATGGACTTTGATTTCGTTCAGTGAATAGATACTAAGGCCATTAAGCTGATTTACTGCGCAAGCAGACTCGAGAATAGATTTTGTAATAAAATCTCTACTCAAATCTCTACGTATTCCGAGACAGAAATATGCTATGCTATTCTATGCTTGAGTACGGATCAGTGCTCGAGTAAGGCTACGGAATACGGGCCTCAGGCCGTCTGTGAATACGGGCCTAAATCCTTAATGTGCAGTACATACCTACCTACCTTACTAATTTACAACACTCATAGGTTATCTGGTAGAAAATGCTTCCATTATGCACTTCTTTGTTTCGAGATAGGTAGGTAGGTACTTACAACCAATAATTTTCGTAAAAGAACATTGGGTACGAAGACGTACTTAAGTGTAATGTTAATAAATTATTTATATGAAACTAGGTGCCACCCGCGACTTCGTTCGCGTTCCGTTGAATCCCGTAAATATTTCGGGATAAAAAGTAACCTATGTGTTAATCCAGGTCACGGACAATATATATTCCAAGTTTCATCCAAATCGGATCAGTAGTTTTTACGTGAAAGAGTAACAAACATCCACCCATCCATATTTACAAACTTTCGCGTTTATAATAGAAACGCGAAAGTTTGTAAGTATATAATTATAAACTTTATAATATTAGTAGGAGTAGTCTTAAAGGATAATTTTCTATCGGTCTAATAAATGAATTTTACCAAATAAATACCAATGATATTTAAATGATGATGACGATGGTGAGCTGCGTGCGACAGCAAGGCGGTGGTGGCGCGGCGGCAGCAGCGATGTTGCAGCATGCTGTGCTAGTGTAGCTATGCTGCCACGTTAGTGAGTGGGGTTTGAGCTTTATCATTCACACTCTGCACAGAACTACAAACAACATTTCGATTCATGATCGATCCCAAATCGAAATATTGCCACATTACCGGTCTACATTTATGTAGTTTTTTTACTTGTAACTTTATTTCATTCATATTCTATTTCCGCTACAATTTCGCGCGAAAATTAACGTTAGTGATATCCGCCCGCACGGACCGACTGGGTCCGGTTATTGTACAACCATGGAATGTACAGCCTGTGAAAACACAACCGTGGAAAGCGCAGTCAGGAATGCACGACCATGGAATTCATGTATAAAATACATGAATTCCACGGTCGTGCTTTCCTGACACGTGCTGAGTTTGTACGGCCCGATTTTGCACAGCCCGGTAAAACACAACCATGGAATTCATGTATAAAAAAAAAAACAAAAAAATACGTCAATTCCATGGTCGTGCATTCCCGACACGTGTAGGGAATTCACGCCCGTGGAAAGCACAACCATGGAATTGATGTACTTGCTCCTGATTGGTCGATTCATTCTATGCTTCGTTCAGATGTAACTACAGAGTAAAAATGGTACTAGTGTGAATTTAGTGATTAGTAAAGCACAGGCTATCAAAGGTATTAAACAGATTAGAAATAGAACGATTGAAAAGCATAGAGAAAAACAACAAAGTTGTACCTACCTAAGTCTGAATAGAATAGGAAAATGAATAATAAATATAAATGAATTATATGAACAATGTGTTTTTTTTCTTTAAGTTCGAGCATAAGGAGTAGAAAATAAATGAATGAGGGCGCCACGTTACATCCATGGGCGCCACATAATGTTTACATGCATCACTATAAACTGTTTTTATTTAGTGTTCTGTTTCATGTATATATATGTTTTTTAATAGTTGTTATAACGTTATAAGATGATGTTTATAATAGGGCTATAGTCGCTAAGCGACAAAACCCTGTGATAAATTAAAAAAAAAACACTATAAACATTGGTTAAAGTGTTGCCGCTACCGGAATATTATTTTAGTTAGACTAAAAAATATGCCAGATTTCATAGGTTTCATTTCAAAGGTTTTATTTTCTGTTTCCTTCAATTCTGTTTTTGTAATAGATAACACGCATAAACTTTTATGTGTGTACATTAGTGTGTAATAAACATTTTATCATTTTTATTTGTTTAACAAAAAAAATCAACGAAATCTTTTGAATGCTTTATTTTTTAATAGCTAAGAACATAGGCCTTATTTTTTTAATTTATTTAGGTACCCAATCAAGAATATTATTAATAAAACAGTACGATCATAGTACTTATATTTGCGAAGAAAAGCTGAATTTGGCGACAAATTTACTTTAGCGGCCACACCGGCCACTGAATTGTTATATTTTATAAAGAGTTGCCAGTTTTACAGTTTGTATTTTTACAAGTAGTGCAGCAGTCACTGCCAAGCCAAGATGACAGTGACATAACCGACGCATGACAGCTTAGCAAGTAGCGGGTTTTTATTTTTTTGAAGCGGGGATAATGTGGTATCAGGCGGAATAAATCCCGTCAATGTACTACATTAAATCCAAATAATGATAATTTATCATACATATTACGCATGTAATAATTATGTACATCTTTGCGTACATATTACATTTTATTTGATAGCAGCTACCTTCCTACCTACTTCAGGACTCACAAGTCTAACAAAAAATATACCTAGGTACTGCTCGTATGGATGAAGCGTGCATCTGAGTAAACACTTTACTAAGTAGGTATTTACAATCGAAGAGAATCGAAATCGTAGCTTTGTAATAATTTCATGATTTCATAATAAAAACAACCCACTTCTTATAAAGGGTACTTGCCTACCACCTTTAGTTTGTACCTACTACCTTTTTTCTTTACGTTATTAATTACTTAAGAGGAAATGTGGGAGGTCTTTTCTCCGTACAAACGCTCTCGCCTGTTTTCTTTTTGGTTAATGACCCTAGAGCAATGATTTTTCACAGAATAATAAATATTAACTATTTCTATGCCCCTATGTTTTTCTTTTTGGTGATAAATTATTTTTATAAGAACTAGAACCCTCAAAAAATGCTCAAAATTGCTTATTTAGATCGCTGTTAACAGAGTCCTAGTGTACAAATTTGACAACTATTAACGAAAAAAGAAAAACATAGCGGCGTAGTATATATCCTCCTTATTCAGTGTCTAAAATATCTTTTAAATTGGTTTAATATTGGAGGAGGGAATAGGCGAGAGCCAAACCTCGAATTATAACTTTTTACTTAAGCTTTTGAGTCGGATCTGCAGTTGTCCTTATTGCACGAATTTGAGGGCAGGGGTGACGCGGGGGGGGGGGTCTGCTTAATACATACACAGACGGAAAAGTGATGCGAAGTAGTTGAAAATAACGATAACTGTTTACAACACTAATGTGTTTTAAAAAGTTGTCGATAAACATTAAAATTGTTTGCATGTCCTCTTTAGTGGGAAATACTTTTTTTAAATAGGTAATGGATCACATCATCATCGTATCTGCCCGTAATCACCCACTGCTGAGTATAGGCCTCCCTTCTCTTCTGCCATGCATGCCTTCCGGTTTTGTTCGCTCCTCATCCAGGTGTTCCCCGCGACCTTAATGATATCGTCGACCCATCGTGATTTGGGCGCCCTTAGTTTTGGTAATGGATATAAGTAAAATAAAATTTATGTCATGTCTTTGAATGTTTATTACAAAACAAAAAATAACACAGAACAGTTATGTTACTAGTTTCATCAACGAAACTTACGACGACGTTCTTTCTCTCACTGGTCTATTTTTTGGTATCCGACCGTCAATGATTTCTGGTAAAAGGCATTGAAGGTAGAATTTTTCTAATGTTGGTTACATTTTTTCCCAGAATGCATTCATGATTTTTTCAGGCTTGCAAAAGTATGATGCACAATTTCGATGATCACCAAAAACGTGGTTTGCGGCATTTTTTATATCCGTTTTCAGATTTTTTATTTTGTCACTTTGCGTAATGCTTTCTTGTTCCTTTCTATAATTTACTGCTCCAACTATAGCCTTCCTCAAGCGTAAAACGTTTGCCTTAACCTTTTTTCTAAGTTCAACTGGTACAAAGCCTTTGTTGTTGTTTGTTTTCTTTCCTAGGGCTTTTAATTTGTTGCAAAAATTGCGGAGCAAGTGATTTTTGCACTCGATTTTTTGTATAATGAAATCAAGCCCCTATGGCTTTTTGAGCGTTAATTTCTTCATTATACTAGAGTCACCATCTCCTATTATTTTTTTATATTTGAGTCCATGCATTTCCATGCTCCTCGCAAACCCTTCTGCTATAATATCGGCCTCCATAGCATTAGCGCTGTCACGCCAGTTTTTAAAGCACCTGTGCTCAGGCACATCTATATTTAATTTCAGACTTCTGGCACATGTGCAGCAGTATGAGTTTCTAACGCCCAGGAAAAAAACTTTTTTAGTGCGCAGACCAACTATGCAACCTGCACCGGATGAAGAACTAAATCCACTGTTGTATGATCTCTTTGCCCAAGAACCATCTGCGATCACTGTTATTAAAGGGTAGCCATTTTCATCAACGTCCCCATTTAAAATAGCTAGTCTTTTTTCTTCTTGGCCAGCTGTGATCATTTCTTCTAAGGCACATTCTTCAATTGTTGGTGCTAAAACTTGTTCAATATTTGTGTAAGTCGAACGATCCATATTTGGCATATTCATAACACCACAAATTTCATTTAATTGAGCATATCCGTTTCCTGTACATACTATTCCTTCGACGACAGCAGTGTTTATGCACATTTTAATTTGTGGTTCTTCAGAGTGTACAGTTTCCTTTTTATTGCACATTCTGCACTCAAAAACAAACTCGCTATGAAAACCACTTCGTCGTTCACGCACAAATTTTAAGTCAGCAAAAGTAAAATTAGTGTGTTCATGCTTTATTTTTGAGATCTCGGAAAATAAATATTTAATATCCACGATTCTACGTCCTTCTAATCTTTCGTCTTTATAAGTTTCAACAACATTCTCTGGCTCTATATACAAATTGTCTGGCGTTGGCGATTCTAATGTTGATGAGACTGATGAGCTTGCGTTTTCTTCTATAAATGAATCATTTGAGTGTTGTCGGGAGTTACACGCACGCGAGCTAGGTTCAACTGTGGTGCCAAATAGTGAACTTGCCGTTTCACACTAAAATGGTGTTTTCTTCGTTTAGTACTCGGAAATAAACGGGTTTTTTTTTCTTTTCTACCTCCTTTTGCCATTGTAAAAAAAAGGCAAAGTCTTCAAGTGAAAGATTTCTTCTACTGTTCGGAACTATTTATTTTGATGTTTTCACTTCCGAGGTCGGAGGTACATTGCTATCTGCCGAATCAGTCAGCCTATTTATATGAAATCGCTATGGATACTGTTATACGACTGTCCTGCACAAGTAGGTAGGTATGTATTATTCTTCAAATGCAAAATAGTAGGTACCGAGGAATTCTTGGGTTTTATAAAAGGCAAGGTCCAGTAAACATAGCAGAGTCAAATACAGTATATATCAGGATCGGGAAGTCCAGTAACCATAAGTTGAAACAAAAGAGTAGCAGGGAAAAAAAGTCCAATAAACAAACCACAATCATAAGACAAAATCACTTCGCGTAAGTAGATATTGAACGATGTGAACACCAAAAAATACAACGAGTGACGGGGGAGTTTCGTTTACCGCGCGCCGCGCGGGCGATCGGCGGCGGCGGCGGGATCGCGCGTCGGAGACACGCACACACTGTCAACTTCACACATGGATAGAGCTGCCGGGCGCCAAGCGCTCGCAGAGCGACAGCGATAGTTTCTTCAAATACCTAATTTTCTAAAGTCTCTTCGCCCGCATTTCCTCTTAAGTAGGTACCTATTAAAGTACTTAGGTATACTATACTTTGGTTTTGGGAAGGACTTAGATGACAGAGCACTAAGGCCCGTATTCTGTAGCCTTACTTAAATACAGATCAACACTTAAGTGTCGATTTGAGTGGAGCTTTAATTCTGAAACGCTTAATTCTGAAATTGAGTAGAGTTCAGCCAAGTTTTGTTTATGCTAAAAACTACACTTAAGTTTTTCTTTATGCTAAACCTAGAATCAACGCTCAAGCATAGATGTCAATCTGACATTTTTCTAGGAAAACCGCAGCTCTACTCAAGCTTGCTCCCGACCACGCTTGAGTAGAGATATTGCTGTATTTTTCAGGTTACGGACATCAAATTACAAACATGAAGTGATGGAAATAGATATAGGTAGGTATACCTAGTACCCTTATTCCTAAATACTTAGGCCACAATATTGAGAACCACTCTGGTTTTATGGGGTAATTAAGAGCTAGGTAGGTAGGTAGGTACCTACATGTATCAAAAATTAGATCAGCGAAACTAATTCATTTATGAGACACAAGACATGACCAATATTTATATTGGTCATGTCATGTGTGTCAGGGGTTATTACGATCGAAAAAGAAATGTAAGCCTTCCGTCAGAGTGTAATAAAATCGACTTTTAGATGGTTTCAGAATTATACGGATAGTTCGTAGTTTCCCCTCTGCCAAAGAAATATTACATACTCAATATTTCGAATGCTCAATCCACTGCAATATAAAGAGTTTATTCTATATATATAAATGAATGTTTGTCTGTATGTCCTTTATAGAATCGTAAACTATGCATTTGATCATTGTGATGATCTTCAGTAAAGTAGGTATTGTGCATGAGCCCACGAAGGTTTCTGAATTGGTACCTACGACAAGTTCATCCCGGAAAATAAACTGGATCCAACGGGACGCGAACGAAGTCGCGGGCGGAAGCTAGTAATAAATAAAAGCTATATCGAAGTGATTTACCCAGTGCCCAGCACTGGGTAAAAATCGCAAGCTTCGTGTTGATTGTTTTCCGTAAATACAAGTATAGTAAACCAAGAATAAAAATATATAGGTACAGAAAATTCATTATATACCTAATTCCTAAGGCCGTCCTATTCTCGAAACACGATAGAGAAATATTTTCTCGATAGAAGAAAATCTACTTTTTGTGAAAAACTAGGTAGGTACTAGACCATAATAATTACCTACCTTACTTACCAACTAGGTAGATAGGCAGGTATACCTATAAGTATCGACGTGAATAAAGCAGGTAAGTATCTACCTAACTAGGTAGGTATACCTAGGTACCTAAGTAATCTGAATAATCTGATTATGATTGGTAATTTTTATGTAGGTAAACCAGTTCTCAAACATTCAAAACTACGGATAAACAGACAGACGCACAACGTCATCATTCATCAAGCTTAGAACACCTCTTTTTTTCGGTCGGGAGTTAGGTACCTATAAAATAGGTGGCAATGGGGTCAAGCTCGGGCGGGGGTGTGGGTGGTGCCTGAGGTACCTAGCGCCCAAAATTATTTTTATTATTTTCTGCCCGACGACGTCTTCAGATTGGTTTAAAAAATCAAGACTATAACCCAAACAAAACGAACAACCAATCCGGTGACGGGAAAGTACGCGCCCGCGACTAACGCGCTTTCCTACTTACTATCTATTAGCTATTCTGTACCAAAGAAGAGGCGCGAACTCACACGCGAACTCTAGCAAGTTCTAGCGGCTTGGAGATTATCGTAGTAGCCAACTCGTGCGGCGTAATAAAAAATGAAATGAAAACTTTCTTGGTTGCGAAGGTGTTCTCTGTTCCCACTGCATTTGCATACATACTAATCGAGCCTAATTGGTTCTATTTCTGCTGCCGATTGTTTAGGTAAGTTTCTCATAATTGTTTATATCTATTTGAATTTAGTTTAATTTAATTCTCAGCCTGTCTACATAGTTAATAGGTAATATTTTAGCAATAGCATAGCATCATTCAGCTTACAAAGGACGCCATTGTTTGTAGGTTATGACATGTATGGGTTATGTATACCCTAGATTACATAGGTAGGTAGGTACCTACCTAATTTAAAAAACTTATATACCTAGGTACCTAAGTAGGTACTTTGGACCTACTTAGGATAAATAATGGACAAATAATTTATTTTAATCCCACTTTTTTAGTTTGATAAAGATGGAGCCGGTTTCCCCAATAGAGCCCTACAAGGAGGGCAGCAGTTTGTTCTCTCGTGGTGATCACTTTTATGTGACCACACGAGCGAGAGAGGCCTCCACTTCACTGCGGTGCCACAGTGACGGGTGCCCTGTCCGCTTCCTAATAAGAAACGGACATCCAGGCCTTTCACTGGTGAGCACGATCACGAGCCAACGCCTTGGATTCCAAACCGGTGAGTAAAGTGAAATTAAAAGTTATTTACAGCTAGCTATCACCCCATCCATCCATCGAGCCACCCCAAAAGTAAGTAAGCTATGGATGTAGGTAAATGTATTTTTTCTGACACATAGTTTTTTTACTTAAAATAAAAAATGTCTAAAACTACAAAGAGCTAGGTATAGGTACCCTTAACTCCGAAGTGTGGGATCCAGGAAAATAATTGTACCTATAATAATTTGACGGCAAATAAAACAAAGGTCATTTGAGTCATGAGTAGTTTTTGAAAGAAGTTGAAAAACCTACCTACCTATACTACCAGGGTTCGGAAATCTCGGCCGGCGAGTCAATTCACACTTGTCTTGTTTTTCACAGGAATGCCATGTTTCAAGCCCTCAAAAGGAGGGCTACAATGGAAAACATTCCATTGAATGCAATGTATGAGGAGGAGGCTGCCAGGTATATACCTACATAACTACCTACGATCTACAATCCGTAATTTTAATTTTGTTTGTGAGAAAACGTATGTTTTAATAGTGCTTTCTGTTCTATTAAAACATTTTGTAATACTAATACCTACCACCCTACTTATCCTACTAATATTATAAACGCGAAAGTTTGTGAGGATGTTTGTTACTCTTTCACGCAAAAACTACTGAATGGATTTTAATGAAACTTTACAATAATGTAAGTTATATATCAGAATAACACATAGGCTATAACTTATAAAGATATTGTGTGAATTGTCCAAAATATAAGGATCAGTGTCAAGTAAGTAGGAAAAAATTCTGCCATCTGCGAGCTTTTCTGGCGTGCGCTGCAAAAACTGTTAAAGATAGGTAGGTACGTGAAAATGAATATATGTATCCTACAACACTATGATGTAGTTCCATTTTTTGCCGTATATCTATTTACTTGAACATAATTTGTGTAACTAACTGTTTGTATGTTTACAGGTTTCCAGACGCGGCGGCCCATTTGCTGTTTGAGTCGGTGGGTTCGTCGATGCGGAAGTGGAGGAAAACGGCACAGCCGCCCGTGCCACAGAGTTTGGAGGGTTTGGGGGCAGCGCTCACGGAGCACCCGCGCCTCAGCGGAACGCTGTTGGCTACGGTCTCCGCAGGCGGTGCCCATGCCATTATATTACATATGTCAGGCTCTTCAAGCTGTTTGCAAGCGTGCCATTCCCTAGTGGTAGATGGCATTTCTAAAGTTATTTATTAACTGCAATAACCTGACATTTTTTGTTTATGTACTACCTAAATGATACGTTTACCTATATAAAAGAAATAATTTCTAATTACTATACCTATGATTAATAGTTATGTTTAGGAATATGTATTTGCATTAAAGCGATATGTACATAGTCTGTGTGAATAAGATAGGACTTTGCTTTATTATTTTAGATGTGGTTGTAAAATATTTTATCTTTATGAATAAAAAATGTATACATACATACTTAAAGACATTTGTTTTATTGTGCCTACCTTCTTAGGAATGCTATTATTATAATGCTATACAGTTGCTATTATTCTATGTAGGTACCTACTTAACTCTTATCTTAGTCTAGTTATGTAGGCTTGTTAAAGTCGTTCATCCTTTTACACGGTAGCTACTTGCACAAATCTTAGCATAGTCATCACTATTACTGATTCATAAATGCACCTACAAATAAAATAAGCAGGTTGGTGCCTACATAAAAAATAAAAATATTTTATGCTAATTCAGATTGGACAACATTGGTACCCAAACTAGGAAAACCTTTGATAAGGCGTACCAAAGCCACCCACTGGAATATGTGATGTCTAGGTACTGGAGTAGAGGCAGTTGCGGCTTATTAGAAAGTGTTCACCACTGGACTTTGTTGTAGATCCGATGAATGTAGAAGGTACCTGGAAAAATGATTTTTTTATTTACTTTGCTTATATAGTTTACATAGTAGGTACCCATGAGATATAAATATTATAAATCATTTTAGTCTGTTTAATTTGTACATGTTTGGTGATTAGGCCCAATGTTAATGAAGGCAAATTCATACCTACAAGTCTTAGTGTCTATATCTAGAGTCTAGATAGACAAGTTTATGACAGAGAAGTAAAGATCATACCACAAAATGAGGACCTCTATTTATCATTACTCATTGGTAAGATATGTCAATATATTGTTTGATTATCTTTTAACATTATGTACATCTTTGAGTGGGACTGTAAGTTTCAAAATTTAATTCATTTTTAACCATAATAATAATTTTACTTGCAAGGCAGAAATAATGATGCAACTGCCAAGATGTTGAAGTGATTGTTACGGCTTCTGTCCTGTATTAATATCTGTCTAATAAAATTCTGTTTCACTGTTGATCTTCAATTTTAACCCATGCATTGATTCAGATAGGTATGGTACCTTCTTTGGTATTTTGGTTAGGAAAACATTGTTACAACTGCTGAAAGAATAAAAATAACAGTAAAATATTTATTAAAATGCCTTACGATTGAGGATTAGCATCGTAAGGAACTCTCAAACACTTACAGGACAATGAAGTGTCTGAGAAATAGTTTAGTTAGATGGAGTAATGATTGCCAATCACTTTTTTCCACAGTTTAGTCGGCCCTTGGTGTACACAGGAAAAACATGGTCAACATGTATGGAGCTAACTAAATACCATGTTTCCTGAAGTTTTCCTTCACTATATTTTGAGAACACTGGTTTTTATAACTTGTTGTCTTATAAAAATACAAATACAGGAATACTTTACAAAGATTATGTAGATATTTGTGCATCAAGTATCCTTTAGGTACTTACTCAAAAGTAGGTTATAGGATCTTACATGAACTTACATGTATAAGTCCTATAGTGTTCATATAGGTAAAGTGGGTCTTAGAATTCCTTTCCTAATTTACGGCATTCACACCAAATATATACCAATAATGGTAGAGCATCTTTTCGCTTTTCAAAGACTTTTTCTAAAGAATTCCTTCAGTTGTGCAGAAGTTACAAACACTTTATAGTCATATTGACTAATAGGGTGGCTGATCAAGAGTTCACCCATAAAATTCTTACGAATAATTCCGAATAATAGCAGTAAACAAAAAATATAGGTACCTACCTAGGTAAAAATGAAATATTTTGTTCTGTTTACGTTCCCTTTCAATCGTTCAATCGTTCACATAGTCAGGCAAGTTAGTGTAAACGAAGCATAGGTGATGACGTATTTTGGCATCCAATTCCCAGGTTGTACATTCCGTGGATGGGCATTCCCGACACGTGCTGAGCTTTCACAGCCATGGAAAACACAACCAAGGAAAGTACAGCCCGGGAATTCGATGCCATTTGGCAGCCAATTCCATGGCTGTGTATTCCCACCCTGTGCAAAACATTGTACGGCCTGGAAAACACGTCCCGAGATTGCACAACCATGGAATTGGCTGCCAAATTATACGTCAATTCCTGACTGTACATTCCGGGGTTGTGTTTTCCATGGTTGTGAAATGACGACACCCGGACCGACTGAACAAAAGTATTTCAATACGTCACACCTACCTACTATTATTATAATGGTTAGATAGATAGGTACCTACTAAATTACCACCCTAACCTACACCCTTGTATTCTCTGCAGAGTGCAGAGTCCGCTCAGAGTAGGAGCAAACATGATGGTATGGTAGGTATTAAGTTTAACTAATTGCCGTCGCAAAAAACAGTATTTTGCTGCATAAAATAAAAACACACTAATTCTAAAACTAATTTATATTTAGGTACATAAATTACTTATTAGTGACTAGAAAAATAACTAAATTACATTTCATATAAAGGTTTTACTCCTAAAATTTCTAAGGCAGATTTGACTACAAGGCGGGCTGCATGAAACACAAGCAGCCTTTGAGATGCCAAGTCAACATCAACATTTTTAACTTTCAACTCATTGAACATCCTATTGACATGTTTGGTTAAACGAAATAAATACCCCACCAGTATACACGCTTCATATTCTTCGCACGATTTCTGCAAAATGTGCTCAAATTTAACTAATTCAGCTACTACTATCCCTATAACTTCCTCCGGCAAGTAGCAAGGATCACAATGCTCTGGTAGAGACACTCCACAAGTTTGTTCCAAGCTCCATAATCTGCAGTGTAAATACTGTAGCCTAATTCCACTGTCCCCTTCACTCTGCAAGGCTCTCTCCCAGTTGAAATGATAATCTTTCTGTCTTCTTTGCTTAAGGTCATTTAGTACAACTGCTGTAGTGCCTAATATGTCACATGTTTCATCATTCATTGCCGAACTTCTTGTATCTGAAATAATAAATAAAAAATTAATATTTTTTGACCCTAGCCAACATGGTATTTATTAAGTGCTGTACAAATTGATTACTTTTTGATAGCGACTGTTTCTCATGCATTTTATGTTTAGCTTCATCCAGTATATCATTTAAAAATACAACATTTCCTGATCTAGTGCTCATTCCATTGATTCTTCCAAATTTTACATGCTCACAGCCATCTGAACATTTTTTATTTACTTTTTTAACCACATCAAAGACAGCGGAAAAGTGATCTGTTTGGGCATTATCAACAACATACAACATTTTATCAAATTCAAACTTTTGATACCTATCTAACAATGCAGCAATGTCTCTAGATAGATATAATGTTGAATTATCACTTTTTAACATGGTAACATCTCTGTTATTAATGGTTGTGATCTTCTTTCCTGATATATCACTTCTAATTATGCCCTTATTCTCTAGAGTATTCATCAAATCTTTGATTGCTCCTCCGTGATAGTCAGACTCCCAATGATATTCATCAAAATGAATACCTAAACGCTTATAGACCTTTTCCAACTCGTGAACAGTGGTTTCACGTATTGCTTTCCAATTTTCAAGATTAGATTTCCCTTGTTCTATCTCTGCAAAGTACTTTCTAGCTTCATGTTGCACATTATTATCCTCTTTTGCCATTTTATTAGCATAAACATAAACATCGTACAGTGTTTTTATTGGATTGACATGTAGCTTTGTTATATCTACATTTTTAGCTTTTAAGCCATACTGTAATAAACCAAATTGAGTTCCCCAGTCACCCAAATAGTTTAGTCTTGTAACACTGTGATTAAAATATTGATTAGCATTAGCAACAAAATTCCCAATTATGGTAGACCTCAAATGGCCTACATGAAAAGGTTTTGCAATGTTTGGTGAGCTAAAATCAATGACTATTTTATTTATTTTTGATGGTATGTTGTGTTCAATAGGTATTTTTTGAGCTAAGACTGTTGCAAAAAAATCTTTTTTGTCCACACTTAATTCCAGGTCTGTGATTGGCTCTAAGGTTTCTTGGTTGGAGTTTCGTCCCAGGGTTACGTTTTGGTTCTTGAACTGCTTTCCTGAGGCAGTGATCACAAAGCGGCTCTCGTTATGATTGTACAAAATCTGTAAATTACTTAGATCCCTTGCTTGAGCTTCTTTACCAGTTAGCGCTAGTATCTGAAAATAAACACTAAAGTAGTACCTATAAAGTTGTGTAAATAACTAATAACCGTTAGAATAAAGTTTAGGTATGTACATAACGTCGCGACAGACTGACCTTAGCAAGACCGCACTTCATAGTACCTAAATTATGTTTTGGGCTTCATACAAAAAATGGTAACTGAATCAGAAAGTTTCCTTTTTGACAAAAGATATCAATTTTAGTGAGAAATCACTGAGGAAATCACACACTGCACTGCAAGAGAGCTAAAGTTAAAAAGTGACTGTCACTGTCGAAATGTTATAATATGTCACTATCAAAGTGTAAAAAAAGTTGAAGTTGGCAAAGGATTGACTCGACGAATGACAAGTATCTCAAGTGACACTGGCAAAGACTGGCGAAATAACGAACAGGGGCCAGCCAGGTTCATGGGCCAGCCAGACCATAAAATATTAAAGAAGTTGAAGTAGGTACCTATTACCTATAATAATAATGTTTTTTTAGACTATGTACCTACCTATCTATTGTTGTGTATTGTTGACATTGTTAGAGAATGCAAAATTATTTTTATAAAAACAAAAATATCAAAGTTAACGTTTCCATCATTATAAAAACATACTTTACAAGAGGTTTCAATATTCTGAGTTGTACGGAAAGAATAGTCATAAAAACATAAATACTCATTGATGAAAACGGAGTAGTTTTTACCACTAGCTAAACCGATTTGTTAGAACCGGAATGTGAAACATGACGACTCCTAAGGTAGGTACAATATTCTTTTAAACCCACAAGCCTTCTTGCAACAGCACGTGCAACCGAACTGCACTCCAGCCTCTGAGAAATACAGAAATCGTCCATGCTATGCCGGCAGCAAATCCTGACCAGTGTTGAAACTGCTAAGCAGTAGATAGGATAATAACAGCACTGTTACGTTTCAGTTGTTGTACACAATAGAGCAACCCCATGGCCTCGGTGAGCTATACTTTGTGTGGCAGAAGGGGGAATCGCATTCTCTACTTGCAACCACGGGTACGGACGCTACTGTTGCTATTCATGATAGAACAGGACAATTGATGGAGAGAATGAAGTTGCAAGGGTAATTTTAAAATTTATCATAATTTGCAATTATTCTTAGTAATAATTCAAACTCAAGAGTGGCTCAAGCACTGATTTTTGAGAATAGATGCTTGAGTAGAGGTTTTCACAGAAAGCTTTCAAAAAATATAAAGTCTTGTATTAGATTTCAGTAGTTTATCAGCATGAAAAACTGAGGCCTGTTTGCTGATAAAAAAAATTTTACTCAAGCATAGATTTGAGTAGAGGATTTCATACAGAAATCTATGCTTGAGTCCGGATCAGTGCTTGAGCAGTAAATCAGAATATGGGTGAATCTTGTATTCTAAAGCAAAGCAAGCTTGGCTAAAGTATGCCCATGTAGGAATTAATATTCTAACTATTTCAGTCTTATTCCAGAACAGGGACTAAAGAAAACTTTGCATCCGCTTGATAATTCTATAAGTACCTCCCATTATTATTGACATTCATTCAACTTTTACCATGACATTATCACTATTTCATTATGCAGGTAATCTATAATATTAATTGACTACTGCTATCTACTTTAGTACTATTGCTGCGCCCTCACGGGGTACATGACTGTTCTTTTAGCTAAATAAGACCTAAGCTATATATATAAATCATGTATGCAATAAATAAATAAAATCACGGTTTAAACGTCAAGGTTTATACAACCCCGGCGAATTAACATGACACCTGGCTCAGAACTTGATACTTCCCCCGCTACAACGCTTAATTCGCCCGGGTTGTATATACCTTGACGCTTAAACTGTGACTTTCTTTAGTCCCCGTTCTGGAATAAGACCGTTTAAGTCATAATTTTCCACTTATTTCCAACTACTACTGACTGAGCCATGATGGCCGGAATACTGAAATGTCACTCAAATTTAAACACCACTAAAAATTGCTCTGCCTCTGTTTGACATTACTCATTTGTAAGAGATGGCAATAATTTTTGTGTGAACTTAATTTAAGTGGTGTTTGAATCGAATGCTGGATGCCGGTCAAAATACATTAATTTCATACTAATTTTGATATCATCAGACTATGTGCAGCGATGGAATGGGATCAAGATGGAGATTACCTTGCAATGATCACTCCGAACAGTAATACAGTACTGCTGTGGGAGTGCCATGCTAACAAGCGAGTTAACATTGAAACTGGATTGAGAGAGCCTCCATCATGCTTGGCATGGGCTTATGGAGAGCCCTTGCTGGCTGTTGGTACACAGAAAGGCAATTTGGCGCTGTATAATCATCACACAACTAAGTATTAACTTTACATTTATCTCAGCTTTTAAAAATAATGAAGAATTGAACTCCATGTGAAGTATTATTTTTTTCATAAAGTGGTTTACCTATGTGTTAATACAGGCTGGAAAACTTGTCCTATGTAACAGTGGACTGTTTCACAATGATGATCAAGTACAAGATTCGAGGATATAATAATAAATATCCTTGGACATTTCACACAACACCCTCTAGTCTCAAACTAAGCAAAGCTATGTACAATTGGAACTAGATTGGTGATAAAATACATATATACCAAAATTTTTGGTTGTAAATAGATACACATACAAAACATATTTCCAACCAGCCAGAACAAACATCTATGTTTGTCCTTGGTGGGGATTGAACCCACAACCCATAGCATGGAAGGCAGAGCTGTTACTGACTGAGCTATACCTTTAATTGAATGTCAACTTGGGTGAATCGGCATTCTATGTTTGCATGTTTGTACAGACCGTGGCTTACTCTCGACCACAGTTCCAATCTGGGTTCACGGAATTTGACAGATCTCGTGTCATTTTGTACTGAAAAATGACAGGACTTCTCTCAAAACCTATGGATCCGGATTGGAACTGTGTTCGACTTCGAGAGTAACCCACCACCAGCACTTGGACAAAATAGGCAAGGAAGAATTTTTTTTTACTTTTTCAGACGAATACCTATCATAGGCAAACACACAAAGAAAATAACCTGTGCAGCTTGGAACAAGGACAGCATTCTAGTCCTAGCATCTGAGGACAAGAGTCTTTCCATAAACAATTCTGATGGAGACACATTAAGGGTGATATCTCTGAGGGATGTTCCTTGTGATCTTCAGTTCTCTGAGATGAAGACTGATGAAAGAATTTCAGGAGAAAATACAGTAAGATAAATACGATAAAAAAAAATTATTTGTGTCCAATGCGAGTCGAATTGAAACTATTTTTCTTAAGAGCTTTCTAAGACAGTGATCTAAATATAAAGCAAAACTTGAAGATACTTGAGGTCTGGGGAAGTACGGATTTGACGCGGCTACCGTCCTACTTATAGGGCGAGCTGGTTTCCACAACAAGACTGTAGGCGGATCTTTTTTCCGTTATGGTGCCGCTTGCTATTCCAGAACCTGATGCCCTCCAGGAAGGCAGCAGCTCGCTATTATCCTACCTATTTTTGCCGCCAAGCAGTGATACAGCTAGGCACATGACCCTTAATATTCTTACCTTACGTTTCGAGATGCTGGACCTTAATTAGACGTGGTTCATCAGGCAATGCATTATGTTATAGTTAGATGTTATCGCTTGAGACATTTGCTTGTTCCATTACTTTACTTATTTTCATAAAAATAAAGGTGTAGTAAATCTTGCAATATCATTTTCAGATAAGCCTAGTTGTTGGCAAAAGAACTCTATACCTATGCAACCTTCTTAACCCTGAGAATCCTATAGAGCTTGCGTTCCAACAGCGCTACGGCTCAATAGTTTCCTACAAGTGGTATGGTGACGGTTACATACTCATTGGATTCAGCGCGGGATTTATTTTAGCCATATCCACACATATAAAGGAGGTTGGGGAAGAATTGTTCCAAGTTAAAAATCATAAGGATAGTCTTACAGATGTCGCTGTCACGAATGGATTGGCGGCGTCTTGTGGAGATGGCCAGTAAGTTAATTCGCACGAGTATTTAACAAAAATTTCAATAACGATTTTTTTTTAATATAATATAGCTTATATTACTCGGCCATAGTGTAGCTTCCCAACGATGAAAGAATTTTTCAAATCGGTCCAGTAGTTTCGGAGCCTATTCAATACAAACAAACAAACAAAACGTGTAAGTTGTGGAATGAGCTTCCCTCTGCGGTTTTCCCACGGAATTTCGAGATAGGGTCCTTAAAACGCGGGTTCATCTCCTCTTAAAAGGCAGGCATCTTTCCTCTTAATAATATTAGAATTATAAAAGATGCAGTGCACTGATTATGTAATCTTTATATTTGTAACTCTAGTCTGAGAAACGTTGCAAGCAAACAAGTTCTATTTTATTTTTCAGATTGAAGTTATTCTCCGTTTGGAATAACGGCGAGGTATCGGGCTCAGTGATGCCGACCGGTGGCTCAGAAAGGTGCGCGTGGAGTACCGACGGTAGATTACTAGCCACCGCCGGTCGCGCCTATCTGAATGTCTACGTAACTGCACTACCGCCGTTGTACGCTGCCTACGGAACTAGGGCTATAACATTGACGAGTCTCACTGAAGCGACAGTGTATCAATGCATAGGCGTTGCGGACGACCCTGAACCTGTTAGCAAATGTAAGTTTAATGATGCGCTATTACTCATTGAAGAAAGATCGATGGAGCCCAGCTCCCACATTTTTTTTAAGCTTGCAATGATGGAACCTTGTTTGTTACAATACACAAACAATGCAGTTTAAAAAAATGTAACAACTTCATTTTAAAGCAGCGGGAATCATTAGTTATTAGACATTTTACTTCGAAAAATGCGTGTTTTTCAATGTTGTTTATCATATTTACAGGTGTTTACGTCAAAATAATTGCTTTATTTTGCGTTTACGCGACTGCTATTGCATAATAGATTATGAGAAAACCAACAGAAGTTATAAATAACAAAATTAATCTAAAATGTAACTAAATGTATCTACATATGCAAATCGGGAACGTTTTTAGGTTATAAGGGTCCTCCCTTATCAAAATCTCTTAAACTAACCTAAATAATTACACAATCAACAGTCAGGTACATAGATAATTTTGACCGTGCGAACCTCAACGGCGTATCTTGCTTCGATGTTGTTTCACATATGAAATACCTAAAATTAAGTTTAGCAGTCATGCTTCCAAGAGTGTACTTAGTATTTGTTATGACAGTGCATTGGGTTGCCCTAAAGTCAAGTAGTACCTACTTACTAACCTGCAAACGCAACCCAATATTGTATTCTCCTGCTGCTTTCTTCCATAATTATCATGCGTAGGGACTCTTATTGTGACATTAACTACAACAAAACTTTTTTTTATAATATCTGGCTTGAAACACTGGAACTGGTTTGAAAAGTTAGACCTATCTTATCTCCTACTCGTGAACTGCGTGAACTCATATATGTTTGAATTGTACCTAAAGATTTAATTTACTTGAGGAAACCGATTTAACGTAACTTCACAAATTAAAAAATCACGTATTTCGCATAAAAATAGACAGTTTTTTTTACATTTTAAAATTATATCAAATTGGACAAGCGCGTGTCGAAACACGCACACAGTAGGATTCCGATATTGTTAAATGATTATATCAGATACAGCAGGTAGTACGTATGCTTATTTCAACTCAAAATTATCGCGATAAAGCAATTCCTTACTACAGGTAGCAATACTTTGTCGAAAATTCGGTTTTACGAAATCGGATAATTATATTTACCTTGAAAACAAGGAAAGCATACCACATTGTGATAATTGGTTGACACAATTTAGCATACTATTTTGGTCACTGAATCAATCGCTAACTGAAATACGTACGTACGTTTGATCGAGCGAGCGAAGATCTAGTGTCAACTATATTGTGCCAATCGGCGCGGCGTATGTTTGTAACTAGCTAGATATCGATAAGTTTTGCACAGCTTATCCTAAACCTTGTCTAAAAAAATCCTTTTTATGTTTTACATTTTGCGAACATCGCGAGAAATGAAATGAAATGAAATGAAATGATTTATTTTGCTAGAAATATGGTTACAAGTTATTAAGGTATATTTAGTAGGTCCCACATATTTCGCCAAACACATTGGCATGCAAATTATATTATTTAAATTAAAATTATAAACACTACTTACAATTGAATTGAATAATATTTTTTTAATAATAAGATGTCATGCAATAATAATAATACAAATTTTCAATACTTAATACCTATATGTCATAATCTAAAAAATCCTCAACACTATAGAAGCTTTTGTCAATGAGCCACAATTTAAGTTTTCTTGTAAAAAATCTTGTTGGTAAATCTCTAATTTCAGTGGGGATTTTATTAAATATTTTCCCACACATGGCAAACGAATTTTTTTTATAGAGAGTAGTTTTAGGTATTCTGGAAAGAACAACTCTATCCGGGTCTCTCAAACATCTTTTATATAGGTCACGTGCTCTTGTAAACAAATTCGATTGTTCCTTCACAAACATAGCGGCATCTAAAATATACATGCTTGGCAAAGTCAACAATTTAAGTTTCCGGAAGAATGGCTTACACGACTCCCACGGTGGTATCCCAACAATTGCTCGCACGCATTTCTTTTGTGCAATGAAGGCTCTTTGCACATTGGTCGAATTGCCCCAGAGGACGAGACCATATTTTAAAACTGAGGCTACATAGCCATGATACGCTGTCAAAATGGTAGCATGGTTTGTAGTTTTGCGAAGCTTATAAAGTACGTACACAAACTTATTTAACTTTTTACAGACATGGTCGATATGTGCCTTCCAGTTGCAATTTTGGTCAAGCATGATACCTAAAAATTTTGTTTCGTTAACTACAGATAATCTGTGTTCTCTGTAGCAAATATCAAGTGTTTCATGTGTTTTACTAGAATTACTAAATTGCATTAAGTTGGTTTTGGTCAAGTTAACATGCAAATTGTTTTCGTCAAGCCATTTAATTATAGAGTTAATTGTATTGGTTATGTCAGTAGTGTAATTTGAAATGTCAGAATTTGATGTAAATAAAATAGATATATCATCGGCGAACAAAGTGCATGGACTAGAGGTAATTTCAGGAAGGTCATTAATATACAATAAAAACAGTAAAGGCCCTAAGACACTCCCTTGAGGTACACCACAGTTATTAACTCTGTAACTAGATCTGAAAGGCCTTAGTTCCTTATTTTCGTCAATATTATTTATTTCAACGCACTGCATTCTATTTGTCAAATAGCTATGTAACCATTCCTGAGCAGGGCCTCTTATGCCATATTTTTCTAATTTGTCCAATAATAATGAGTGCGATACAAAGTCAAATGCTTTAGTCATATCAAAAAATGCAGCCGTGACTTTTTCCCCAGAATCAAGAGCGTCAATTACTTTTTTTATAAGATCAAAACACGCTAGTGTTGTGGATTTGCCATATTGTTCATTTTTTAATATTTTGTGTTTCTCAATAAATAGCAAAATTCGTTTCTGCATAGCTCGCTCGAACACCTTCGATATTACCGGTATCAAAGTTATGGGTCTGTAATTCGCAAGTTGATTACGCTTGCCTTTTTTATATAGTGGCTTGACTGTTGCGTATTTAAGTGCGTTTGGAAAGCAGCCCCCGAGATCTCAGTTCTAACATACAAGTTATACTAATTATTATGCAACACAATTACAATATACGTCGTCAGTATTATTGAGTGCAATCCGTGATGTCTGTTACAAATAAATCATTTTAAATTATCTGTGTTTAAAAGGTAGAAAACAAATGAAGTCCACTTTATACGTGTGCAAAGCAATCGGAGAACCGACACAAACAGAGATGGGGAAACTCACGCCAGCGAATAAAGGGTTTCTTTTCGATTACGGTATCCAAAAATCGTATAAACTGAGTAAACACGTTATTTAGATTTGATAAGGGTCTTCATTGTAATTTAAGTCAAGGTACTGACATTCATTTTTGTTATATACGCTTGATAAGTTATCTTAAGTGCTATATACTGCTAAAAGTGGTATATAGAAATGCGATATGCGTGGTGCAAAATATAGATATAGACCTGTTCGGTGTCATTATGTTACTAGATTTATCTTGGATTTTTCGAGGGTTTAGACCCGGCCTAGCTAGGCTCGGCGTAAAGTTAGGCTCGAGTTAAAACTGACACGTGATTAAGTAAGACTCAACGAAGTTTTAGAAATTATTCATTCATTCACTCGTAAATGAAGTCAAAAAATAATTTAGCGGCAAAACAAGGGGTAGGTTAATGATTTTATCAATGTAAATTCCTACGATTAATGATTTTATCAATGTAAATTCAATGTCGAATATATTTTCGAAAAAACAGTACGTAGAAAATAATTGAAAAAAACATTCACCAAATTGATTTTCATGATAAATGTGAAGTTAGACCCGAGTTAAACATGGGGTGGGGTCGGTTTAGCGAAAGTCTATAGTTAGACCTCGGTGAAGGTGCTAAATTTATATGTTACGTAATATGAAAAAACCTAGTTAAGTCCTAAACATGAGTTAGAGACACGGTTTTTCGATAAATGCAAGATAAATCGGGTAACATAATGACACCGGTAGTGTTTGGTGTGACAAGTCAAATGAACTAAAAAATTAATCCTCATGCCCCTATTAGTGTGAATTTGTTTTATAACATCACTAGCGACCCGCCCCGGCTTCGAACGGGTGCAATGCAGTGATGATGATGATGATGTATTATACATATAAACCTTCCTCTTGAATCACTCTATCTATTAAAAAAACCGCTTCAAAATCCGTTGCGTAGTTTTAAAGTTTTAAGCATACATACAGACATTAGGACTGACGCAGGAAGCGACTTTGCTTTATACTACACGCGAGAGCAATGATTCCGGGTCACTTAAAGAATGTTAAAAATCTCGGAAACTAAAAATGATAGGTTAATGCAATAAATTGTATTTAATAGACAATGTAATACTCCTTAAATGAAGGTATTAAAACTTCTTAGTTATTGTAAAGTTATATCTTAAAAAAATCAAATTTGAAAAAGGGCCACTTTCGAAGATGGAACTACGAAATTACAGCATTTGGTTTTGCTTTTGTTTGTAATCTGTCATTTATGTGGGTATATAAACCATGTTGATAGTGCTCTATATTCATTATTCAAGCTGAAATTATGTCGCTTACGCCTGAAGAATGCACCAGAATACTTACAATGCTGGAAACCGGCCGGAGTCAGCGCGATACAGCCAGGACTGTCGGTGTGTCGCTGTCAACAGTACAAAGAGTTCTCCGACGTTACGAAGAAACTGGTTCTAACCTACGCAGACCAGGAACGGGCAGAACCAGGTGTACCACAGCACGAGAAGACCGATACTTGGTGAACACCATGCTTCGAAATCGCTTTCTCACAGGAACTGAACTCACAAATCAGTTTCGACGCCTCGGAGAAAGTAACCCAAGTGCATGGACAGTAAGACGTCGGCTTGCTGAATCTAACTTAAAACCCCTTAGACCTGCAAACGGCCCTAAACTGGAGCGTGGGCATCGTATTTCAAGACTAAGATATGCCCAGAGCCACGTAAATTGGAGTATTGAAGATTGGTCAAAAGTTATGTTCTCCGACGAATCAAAATTTATGCTCTACAAGCACGATGGAAGACACAGAGTGTATCGAAGACCAGGGGAAAGATTCAAGCAAGCATGCATCGAAGAGTAGCCTACGGTGGTGGGTCTGTACTTGTGTGGGCCGGAATTTCTTCTGAAAGTCGCACAGAGCTGGTGATCATAGAAAACGGCTCTTTAACTAGCGTAAGATATGTGGAAGAAATCCTCAATGATCATGTTGGTCCATTTATGGTCAATTTAGGTGAGGATGCTATATTTATGCATGACAATGCCCGACCTCATACAGGTAGGATTGTGAATGACTACCTTCAAGAGATGAACATTACTCGTATGGAGTGGCCAGCGCGCAGCCCGGATATCAACCCGATCGAGCATGCTTGGAACGAGCTAGGCAGATGCGTAAAACAACGAAACCCTCCCCCAATCACGCTTCGTGAGCTCAAAATTGCTCTCACAGAGGAATGGGAGAATATTCCCCAAAATCGTATAAGGAACTTGGTGTACAGCATGCCAAACCGCGTAAACGCAGTAATGGAAGCACGAGGAGGCAATACGAAGTATTAAAATTCAAGAAAATCGTAATAAAGTTCAAAAATTTCATGTTTCCTATTTTTGTTTTAAGGAGAGATCAGCAGTTTTTTTCTTTATGTAATTTTGTGTTAATAAAATGTATGCGGTGACTCATATTTTTTTACTTTCATTTAAGGAGTATTACATTGTCTATTAAATACAATTTATTGCATCAACCTATCATTTTTAGTTTCCGAGATTTTTAACATTCTTTAAGTGACCCGGAATCATTGCTCTCGAGTGTATGTAGTGATTACGACGAAAGGTAACCTTAAGTATACAGACAGATAGTAAAACACAGAAGAACGCGTAAATTTCACGCTCTTCATTACTTTATCAGTAAGTGGGCGTAAATTATGACGCGATGATAAACAATTTAATGAAATAGTCTATCGTGTATCTCTCCTTACTACACTGAATTCATTTAGTTGGCGCTTATTTCGATCAAGTCATTTTGTAAACTTTCAATGCGAATTCCTGGTTCCTGATGCTGCTTTTCTTCATCTTTGGAATGAAATGCATTTCCATTTATAAATAATCTTCAACTTTATTCAGTACACTTATTGCTACTTAGTAGGTACTTATGTTATTACAGGGCTAGTCTAGGGTTAGTTAGTAGGGTTAGTAATCTAGGTCCTGAACGTCCTACTAGCCCCGTGGTCGGATGCAGAGAGAGGAAGAAATTCGCAAAGGGCGTGACTTCTGCGCTCTTTCACTGCAGCCAACCTCGGGGCTATAGCGCGAACGCTTGCGACTGGCTACTTGCTCCAACGTAGCCAACCGTATAAAACTAAAGGCGCTAGGCGGTATGAATAAGGATGGTCGCTACAACCACAGACGTGGTATGAATAAGACTGGTCGCCACACATCTATTATTTTATGTAAAACGGTACTTAGATTTGATAAAGGTTATTCAAGCTCTCAGGGTTTAGCAAGTCCAAATCCATTCGCAAAAAAAAAACATTGTCAACATTACAGCGGAACCACGTGCTCTTGCCACCTACACGTTACCAGCGGAGCCGACTTTGATCGCACTAGGCGCCAGCCACGTTTGCTGCGTCCGCGGCGCTGAAGCATGGTTCTACCCTTTATCTGGTGGAGCGGCTTTGAGACGGCAGTACCCAGGTTCTGTCGACGCATTGCGATTGGCAGCGAATCGGGCAGTTGCTTTGTGTCAAGGACGCGCTCTGCTTCATACTGTGAGTGATAGTAACAAATATGTTTTTTGGTTCTTCGAGCCGGATGTTGGACTTCAAAAGACTAAGTTGCAGTTTTATAAAACTCTTATCCTAAAACATCGAAACAATCATAGTTTTGGTGACAATTTGCAGTGAAAACCTTGTTTTGGTTCTGCAACAAAAAATGGTTTAAGCAAAAGGAAAACTTAGTGATATCAGACTACTAAACAGCCATTTATATTTCACAGATAGATTCTTCAGAACCTTCACAGCCCGAACGAGAACCGATGTTGTTTCCCGAACCACACATGCAGGGTGCAAAGATTGTCGACATAGCTCTCACGAGTGATTTCTTTATTTATGTCACCGATGTAAGTTTTTATTGAAAAACATAATCTTACGGATCTATGACAGGTATATACCTAATATGTTTTATACCATTCCCCCCTCTAAAAAGCTTATTTTATTCACTGAAAACAGTGAATAAAAAGCTCACTGTTTTGGTGTTTGAATTTAGAACACACTAATATGTGATTCAGTCGTTAGAATCCTTCACTTGCTCGTGTTTCATTTATGGCCCTCGCTTTAAATCCGTCTTTTATTGACTAGTTGCATAATATACTATTTTTTGGCAGCGCGGCGATATTGAATACTTCTGCGTGGAATCATGGCGCGTGGCAGCTCGTCATAGACACAATTGCGCCCTGACAGCGTTGTATGCTGACATAGGGGGCGCGCGAGCTTGCGTACTTGATGTGAAGCGTCGAGCACTTGTTTACGCGCCTGCCGCTGCTGAGCGAGCTTCACTGCCATCCTTACACGCTAATATGAGGTAGGCATAGGCATTACCTGACGTAAAACATCACAATACATGTACACTTCTGCGCTGAAGTATTGCATGTCATCGGGGGCGCGCGAGCTTGCGCACTTGATGTGAAGTGTCCAGCACTTGTGTACGCGCCTGCCACTGCTGAGCGAGCTCCACTGCCATCCCTACACGCTAATATGAGGTACGCATAGGCATTGACGTAAAACATCACGATACAAGTACACTTCTGCGCTGAAGTATTGCATGTCATCGGTGGCGCGCGATGCTGACGGAAATAATGATTGGCGTACTTGTTTATTAAAGTCATGTGCCTACATGTGTTTGGATATACAAACAAATGTGCGATAGTGATATAATGTAGAGCTGTTACAAAATGATGTTACTGATATTGCTATCAAATGAGGTATTAACAACTCTTTACAATGGTTGCAAAGTCTGTGACACGACAATTATGTACCCAAACGCATAACTTTAATCGTAGTACGGTACAACTAAACCCATCCGCAGTGTTGAGTAAGCAATCTCGTATGTGTTAGTAGCTAACTCTGTTGACGGACTTTTTAGGCCGCATTAAAGCCTCCGTCATGGCTTAACGATTGTTAGAGCCGGGACCGACTGTTTAACGTGCCCTCCGAAGCACGGAAGTGCTCAGATGTAAATGCCACTAACGGTCTCCCATCCCAATAGTGACCGAGCACAACGTTGCTTAACTTAGATAATCGGTGAAGATTAACTAAGCAAGCCTAGCCACGAGCGCGTCAGCGCAGTATTGAGTGAAGTTACTTAATATGGCTACATGTGCTACTAACCGCACTATAATTATTTATTAACTACTAGCTGCCTCCCGCGACTTCGTTCGCGTCCCGTTGGATCCCGTTGATTGTCCGGGATAAAAAGTAGCCTATGTATTAATCCAGCTCACAGACAATATATAGGTAATCCAAATCGGATCAGTAGTTTTTGCGTGAAAGAGTAACAAACATCCATACTTACAAACTTTCGCGTTTATAATATTAGTAGGATGGCGTTGAAGACGCTAGATTTTGACAATTTTTTTTATGTTATAAATAAATTTATTAGCATCTAGTATTCCAGTGTTCCAGTAATGAAGTTCATTACTGGAATGCTAGATGTTGTTAAAAAAACTAAATGTTGGATCCCGTTGGTTTTCCGGGATAAAAAGTATCCTATGTTACTTCTAATACCTCCAAGAATATGTGTACAAAGTTTCATGATGATCGGTTGAGTAGTTTTCGCGTGAAAGCGTAACAAACACATTTACCATTTCACATTTATAATATTAGTATGATTGTTCACAGAGGCGTTGTATGGGACATTTGCCTATCAGAACGCAACGTATTCATAGTCTACACTGACGATACAATAGAAACTTACTACTACTCTTCTAACTCTATCAACGGGGCTCATGTGCAATGGACGGCCAGTACTAGTATATTACCTGGACAGGTCCCGCTTATTCTGTTCTGTGGAGACGCTTACTGCTATAGCAGTGGGGGCGAGTAAGTACTCTTTACACTCAACCAACTCTGACCCTCTAGTCTCAGTAGTTCGATTCCGGACTACTGATACTAAAGAAGTCTCATTCGTTCGGCTGTGACTGAATTATTGAGACTAAAAAAGCATCAGAAGTCTGGTCAAAGACTGGCTCTGAGTCTGTATAGTTCTGGCTTCCGTGTTGTGTGTTCGATCTCCAGAAACAAATAATTGTGTGATTGCAAACATTGATGTTTATTCTGTATCTGAGTGTGACTGTGCACATAAGTATGTGTTTACAATAATGTGTTTCTATCAGCTATCTAGTTCGCATAGTAAAAGATTTGCTTTGATGGAGTTTCCAAAAAGCATTGCTTGCTCTGTACTCGTTAATTGATCGAGCGAGCAAAGATCTTAGTGTCAACTATTGGATGAGCACATCCAGCCCATCCTAGTTGAATTCGTCGTATATTTTCTTAGTCGAGGTTGATTATCCCTAAGTCTCCTAATAGGTAGATATTTGATCGAGTGAGCGAAGCGAACGAAGTCCGATAAATGATAATTAAAGTCTCCTAATAGTTAGATAGTTATTATTGCTCAATTCCTTGCACTATTTTAATTTCCATTTGGGTTTTTCTAGCGTTATAAAAATATCACTTGATTCGCACAACACTAGTGGTTTAGCCGATGCTGACACAGAGAAGCGTATGGCAAACCAACGGAAGCACGTCGACAAATTAGTCGCGTTGCGGAGATTCAGCGAAGCGTGGCTCACTTGCGAAGCGTTGGATGAAAGTGACGTATGGCGGAAAGTGGGAGAAGCAGCTATAGCGGATCTAAACATTGAATTTGGTAAGCAACGTAGCTCGTAGACTGGCGGCGAACAGAAAAGCAAAATGACGCAAAAACTCGAAATTCTCGGATGGACTAATAGAGTTGCCATATTTGAGTTTGCTCGAAATGTTTTACGCCTAGTTACCTACCTCAAAATTACTCAAAATACCCTTCACAGTCAAATCTATTCATGGCAAGTTTGTAAGATTTTTGGTAATACACAAGTTTTTATTTATTTTTATTTCAGCAATACGCGTGTACACAAAACTGAGCGACGTCGCTATGGTATGGGCTTTAGAAGACGCCTCGCAAGTTGAAGATCTCTCAATCCTATGGTTAGTATTTTGGGCCGTAATTAAGTGTAAATGAATTCCCAAATTGTAACCTAACATTATAATTTTCAGTGGAATGCTTTGCGCGTGTCTTGGAAAGGGCGAAGCCGCAGCCCGTTGGCTCGAAAGTTCTCCTAAGGGCGCTTTACAGGCATTAGAACTACATGTGGCAAGAGGAGACTGGGCTAAAGCGGCTGAAATAGCAGAGCAGGCTTGTCCACAACGAGCCAAGGATATAACGCTTCACCAGGCACAGCATCTTGAACTCACGTGCGTATCACATAACGTTTAGTTTTACTTGTAATCATAACTCTGAACTATGATTTGTTTAGTGTCTCGAATTATGGTATTAAATTTTTTTAAACGAAACTAATGCGACATCACTAAAATTCAGTCTTATTCGTTTCAGTTTATGAGGAAGAGGTAGCAACAATTTTGTCAAATTAGGTTTGTTTAGGAAAATTAAACAACAGATTTTTTACCAGTATGCCTGTCAAGACAAGCCCATGCTATTAATCAAATTTAGCAGGGTTATGGAAATTACTCGAGACAATTATTAGATGTAATGGAATAATCGATTTTTATTTCACAGAGCCGACTATCACGAAGCTCTAGCGAATTACGAGAAAAGCATTATAACAGAAAATACAATGAACATCAAAGTAAAGGAACACAATATAAAATGCGAGGCCGGTATCGCTCGCACTTCAATTAGATGCGGTGACGTCACGCGAGCTGTCAATATGGCCATGAAATATTCACACGACAACATGCTTCTAAAGGAATGCGCTCAGTTACTAGAAGAAGAAAAACATTACAGCCATGCGGCAACTTTGTACGATCACGCTGGCAACACTGAAAAAGCGGCATCGTTGTACATAAAACTAAAATCTTGGTTAAAAGTAGAAGCGCTGCTACCCAAAATCAACTCTCCCAGCATTCACATACAATACGCGAAAGCTAAAGAAGCGGAAGGCAGATATCACGATGCCTTAAAATCTTACATGAAAGCACAAGATTACGAAGCCGCCATCAGACTCAACTTGGACAAATTAGAAGATATCGATGAAGCTGTCAATCTAGTCCAAGAAACGAAGTCAGTACAAGGCGCTAAAATGGTAGCAAACTACTTTCAAAACAGCGATGACCCAACCTCAGCGATAAAGTTTCTAGTAATGTCTCTGTGTTACGAAGAAGCTTTCCAACTAGCCAGAAAGAATGGAAAACTCCATTTGTACGGGGAGATACTAATACAAACATCGCAAGCGAGGTCTGAAGACTTTAGAAGTCTAGCGTTACATTTTGAGGGGGAAAAGAATCATTTGCTAGCGGGGAAGTTTTATTTTCACGCGGGCGAGTATGCGAAAGCTATGAGTCATTTGATGAAAGCTGGGGGATCAGAGGATGAAGAAAATGAAGCGATCAGTATAGCTATTGATGCTGCTGCGGCCAGCGATGACGAACGACTGACTCGAAGGTACAAACACGACTGGGGGTTTGACTATTTCAGTTTTCAAACTCATTTATATTTTCTCAAGTGTCTAGATCCATATTTTGTTAGTTCACGGCACACGTCAAATGGGTTAGTATAATCAATTAAATGATCTGTGGTATGAATATAATTATTACTATAGGTACTTTTTCAATACGTTCTATTGTACGACCCCCAACATAAAATATAGTTTCAAAATGCTTATGAACGTCGTTCTCGTAATTGACAGGCGTGTTTAAATTGCAGGTTGATAGAGTTTCTGCTCGGAGACACAGATGGGAATCCTAGAGAGCCACGTCACTTATTCCGACTCTACATGGCTAAGCGACAATTTGCCGAAGCAGCTAAAACTGCAGTATGTTAAACCCTCATACCAAGCAATAAGTTATTCGAATCCAATACCATTTAAATAAAAACTACTCTAGATTCAGACTCAGAGAAGTGTCCTTAGTTTTTCAATCTGTCAACCAATAATTTCTGAATTTTATAGTCTTGACTCAGAATACGATTAACCTCCTAAATCAAGAAGACAGTAGCCGAGTTTGAAAGGTGAAAGAAACCTTACTTAGCACGAATTGGCCCTACGAATTGACTACAATCTCAATTAGCACTCAAGTGAGTTGGTTGGTTTTCAGTTGGTAGTCGGACTAGTCAGTCAGTCAGTTGAGGGGCATTATTTGACTGGTTTTTGAAGTGAAAACTTCTTTAGCGTCGTTGTGATTTGGAATTCGATGAAACGGAAATGACGTATAATGACATAGATGACTTGAATGAAGCATAATGACATAGCCGTAATTTCAACCATCGCAGCAGAGCTACTGTTGGCTGAATAGTGATAACGTTGGACTGCGGTCAGACCGACAACGGGAGCAAGTTCAAATCCAAGGCGACATTAAACTTTTAGCATCTTTTTACTTTGAAGTGAAAACGTCTAAAACTAAATAAGTACTGCATATTAGTCAAGTACTTAAAAATAAATACTACGCACTGTTTTTTTTAAGGGTTCACTTCCACCACGTGTGAATTTCACACATGTTTTTCTTTAAATTGCAGGTGATAATAGCGAGTTCAGAGTGCCGCTCGGGACGTTATCGCGAGGCGAGAGACGTTGTTCGCGGCATGTGCGCCGCGTTACGTGCGCGTCGGCTGAACGTACCACGCGATATGAGACGGGCAGCCGCTTTACTGCACTCTTATATACTAGTGAGTCACTGACGAGGCAGTTACTATTTCATCCCATCTATTTGAAAGATGGGATGAAATAGTAATTATGCATAATTTAACGCAGGAACTGTTATATTTCGCAGGAACAATTGACTACCGAACAAATCGAGAGAAGCATCTCTTATTTATTTTTCTCATAGAGGGGGATGAAAAGCAGAGTGTGCTACACGGTAACAAAATTACTTAACCTCGAGCGACGTACTTTGAATCCCTCGCTACGTTCAGGATTCTACTCTAGAATCGCTCTCGCCCTAAATACATTATTTTGGTCCCTTATGACACAATCCACTATAGAACAGTCCAGCAGTGGACTTCTGCAAGCTGACGGACTACAACTTAAACTACGCTTTGTATTGCAACTTGTTCTATTTTTAGGTGCGTACACACGTGAAACGAGGTCGTCACGATCTTGCCGCGAGACTATTGCTACGTACTGCAGAAGACGTTGAATTCTTCCCCACACCCGCACGTAAGTCGCATTTTATGCCAGCAGCATCAGACTCGGGAAGCGAAACAAACGATGTTACAAAAGTTGAAAAATTGAATACCTCGTAGGTGTGAACAGGCCTTTATTCAATGTTTACCATTGATCCTCTATTTCAGATCAAGTATCGATTCTCACATCGGCAGTTATAGAATGTAGTCGGGCGGGACTCAAGCATCAAGCTCATCATTGGGCCAAAATTCTGATGCAGCCGGAATATAGATCTCAGGTACATATTTCCCAGAACAATAAAAAATTACTCACCTTCTAACCTAAAAAAGATGTCTAATAAAAAAAAAAGATTCTTGTATGTTTATACATACAAGAAACTTTTTTATGTGATAAGAGTAATAAACATCCATCCTTATGCATAAGCATGCTTATGCATAAGGATGGATGTTTGTTACTCTTTCACGTAAAAACTACTGGTCCGATTTGGATGAAACTTGGAATATATATTGTCCGTGACCTGGACTAACACATAGGCTACTTTTTATCCCGAAAAATCAACGGGATCCAACGGGACGCGAACGAAGTCGCGGGCGGCATCTAGTTTTCTATATTTTCATCAGTACTAAGAGTGTAATCTAACCATCTCTTTCTAGATCGATCCAAAGTACGCGAAGAAGATAGAGTCGGTTGTACGTCACGCTCCGCGTACCGCGGCCCCCGCACTGCCTACCTCCCCCTGTCCGGTGTGTGCGGCTGACATGCC
The DNA here is from genome assembly GCA_947507515.1 of Eulithis testata. NCBI lineage: Eukaryota > Metazoa > Arthropoda > Insecta > Lepidoptera > Geometridae > Eulithis > Eulithis testata. The sequence continues at coordinate 5,118,213 of OX382199.1, read as the reverse complement.
CATCGCAGAGCTACGCTGCACGCACTGCGAGGCGGACGTGCCTTTCTGTCTAGCTACAGTGAGTAAACGTCCAATTACACCATTATACCATTTTCTTGTACGTACCAGTAAATAAATGAATGGAATAGTTGAAGCGCCATAATTGACGTTTAAGAATTGTAAGCAACTGTGTACACGCGGATATATTAAACAATTTGAATACAATTATTGACCACCACAAAGGAAAGTTTTGAAGCAAAACTTGTATACCAGCGGGCCTAAGATGCGCACCGCGAGATATTTGTCATGTCGTTCTGTCAAAATGTAAGCATTTTGTACCAGTTTAGAAACTATTGCATTATCTGTGGTAATGTTGTCGAGAAACCGCGCCTTTGAATTTTCAACTTTTGACATTTCTGCATGACTATTATCTCGTCCTCAGAGAGGTACGACGACTAAGAAGTGTCAAAAGTGTACATTATGGCGCGTTTTGTCGACACCATTAGGTACCACAGCCAATGCAATAGTTCCTAAACTGGTACAAAATGCTTACATTTTGACAGAACGACATGACAAATATCTCGCGGTGCGCATCTTAGGCCCGCTGGTCAAAAATGTTACGTGTTGTTTACACCATGCAATTAATTTATTGCATTCAACAATTGCACTGGTATGGACAAGAAAATGGTATGGTGTAATTGGGCTTTAACAAACACTGCGGAATCTCTATAACCTGCTTTTTTTTGAAGTTATACTTCTAATGCGACTTCCAAAACAAGGTTGCGCAACACGTTTAACGCTAAATATAATGGAATAGAAAGAGACAGAGAGAGTGATCAGATACGGAGACCCCCACAAAACGCAAAACGCTTCGATAGCGCGTTCTAGGATCTGACCAAACTTACCAGCGCCATCTAGTTCTGATGTAGGCAACATGAGCATAGAACATTTTCTGACTAAATAAGTACTGCGTATTGGTTAAGTACATAAAAATAAATACCAAATTAATTTCCCATAAAACACAGAGCGAGAGTGAATGTGTGGCACTCGAAGTATAACTTCTTCCGCGCGGAGGGACTCCATGCACTATTTTTTTTTATTAAACCTATATCGTCCCACCGCTGGGCAAAGGTCTCCCCCAAAGACTTCCAATGTTCTCTGTCCCGAGCTTCCTCCCACCACCCTCTTTCAAAGGCGTCTAGTTCGTCGCGCCAACGCTTTCTTGACCGACCCCGATATCGCCGACCGTCAGGGACCCAAGGATAACCTTCTTTAAACTAAATAAACAAATAAATATTCTTAGACATATCACACAACGCCCTCTAGTCGCAAACTAAGCAAAGCTTGTATTATGGGAACTAGATTGCTGATAGATTTAGTAGCAAGATGCCTACTATAAAGCTTAGCCGGCTTACAAATTTGCATACTTATTTTTTCTTGTAAATACATACTTAAATATAGCAGTGCCGTTCTGCGTACCTACTAATGTTTTGAATAAAATGGTATAATTACAGGGTCTCCACATTGTGAAAGACGATCTCACTGCGTGCCCAGAATGCGATTTTCCAGCTATACTATCAGAGTTCTTAGAGTAAGTTCTATTTGATATTTTTTATAAAGAAAACCGTCGCTGTAAAATACTTCATGCCTTTTGTTTAGTAGTAGAAAGCCCTACGCTAAAAATGATGATTCGTTTGTAACTGTACTAACTGTAGTTTGATTAAACAATTTGTTTATTTTTCAGAATTCTACAAGAAGAAGGAAAGTGTCCGATGTGCAACGAGAACGTCGATTACAGGCGGCTAGTGAAAATAGAAGATGCCGCTTCGTACATGGACCTTAACACAATCGAGTAAGACTGATTTTGCAACAAAGTAAACCACCTATTGATTCCGTCCGTATTAATAATTATAAGAAATGCATTTATTTTACAAATTAAGTTTAGTACCTTAAGAAGGTATTTGTAAACGACAGAGTGGGATTTAAAGTTACGACGGTCCCCTTGTAAATGTTTTTAAATGTTGTTAATAATGTTTGGTTTGTGATAAAAAAACCCTCCGGTCAACACATAAGGTATTATTTTTTTCTGTATGTACTAGTAGGTATGCGATGTCTTATCACGTGCTAGATAAGCGAACAATTCAAGGTTTTATGAGTACAAATTGATATCAGATTAATTTAAAATGTATTTATATTGTTCGTAAAATAATGTAGATTAGATGTAGGTGCTTGTAGTGGATAATAAAATGCACAAATAAGTGATGAACATTTAATTTTTCATTTGAAAGTATACCAAGGTTGTAGTTACACGTTCGATACTGAGATTCAAATGAAATATGGTCATATCTACTAGAATCCCTTGACCAAATTTTCCGATTTTTCTGAAACTTAAGTTGCTTGGTTTCAATACTAATATTTTTACTAAAGGCTACTTCTAGATAAGACAATCTCAATCAAAATTCTGTGTCTTTTCCCTACACATTACAATGTTCACGTAGGTAGACAATATTTTGTATGGAGGATAATCAGTTACGTAGACTTCCCGCTAGGGGCGCTGCTCACATGTCCATACAAAATATAGTTTACGTGAACGTACGTACATGCATAATTGCATACACTAGACACATTGAACACGTTTCTCAATATATATCGAAAAATAAATAAAACATACAGTTGTTTAATATCCTAGTCTACGGAAGTTCGTTAAGATAAGGGATCCTAGTTGACAACCAAACCATCAATGGTAATTTACAAAATGGCGACGGCCACTCCCAGACTTTTCTTTTTATATTTATTTCTTTCTATAGCGGTTATAACATGACTTTGACTAAAAACTGTTTGGGGTTTTGTTGTTTATTATAAAAAAACATTTTTTTTTTTAGGTTAATAGTAGCCGGCAAATGAATGAAATAACATGAAATAGAATAATAAGACGTACAGATAGAAACATAATAGAAAAAAAAATAAGTGGAGCTAGCCGTTTGTAGCATTCACCAGTTTATTTCTTCAATGCCTGTGTTTATCAGTTTTTTACTTTTTTTATAAAGAATTCAGAAGAGACAGAGTGAAGTCTGGCAGTAACCGATCTGGCCTACCCTCGAAATCTGTTATTCTAATATATTGCCTATTATCATTACCGCTACCTACCTATGCCTTATACAGAAAATACATTTATACAACTTAAAATAATGACAAGACGAATAATAAAATAATACAATGATAACAGAAATAATTAATTGTGCTAATACATAGACGGTCGACTTGCTACTCTAACCAACACTATAATTTTGCTAGAATTCAGCTAACATAACATAGATTATATTATGTTATACCTAATGTTTTACATTCATTCACCTGAAGTCATCCAAATTCTAAGCATTCAAAAAATCAAAGTTCGATATTTGGCTCTGCAGCATTTTCACGCACAAGTATATGAAATTTTCATGTTTATAAATTTATAAATATTGAAAATTTCTTTAAATTGTTGTAAATAAAGCAACAAAATATTTTTTATTGCACACGGAATTTATAAAATTTATACTATATATTGGTGTTACATATTTTCATTTTGTTTGTAGTTAATAATATGCTATTATAATAATATACTAACTACTTGTAAAACAATGCACGGATGATTTCGTTAGTATAAAAATGTACTTTACAATGGAACGGATGAAACACTAATGAGTGTGATTAACCTTTGAAATACCAGGATTATAGACGCAATAGATTATCTATTGTTCCAACTACCAGAGGAGCCAGTGACTTCTCAAAGGTTAAATAAGCGCTAAACTTGTGAGAACACATTCAAATGGAAAAAGGCATTTTACCTTTGCGGTCAAAAGAGTGGGCTATTGCGGTTTAATAATGGACGAAATATAAAGAATCAAATAAATGTTCCTTTGAATGAACACATTTAGAAATACATCCATAATATAAATATTCAGTATTTATATGAATAAATATTTAATTCGTTTATAATAATATTATTATTTTGGCCGGATTATTAGTTTGTTTTAACGCTTTTAGTCCACTCTTTTAACATTTTCATATAGCTCTTGGGAAATATTTACAGATACATATTATAAAAATATATTAAAACATAGTCACAATGGCACTTGGTTGCGTTGTTATAGGGTAGAAATAAAATAGATTTTTTGTACAAGAAATAAATAGTGAAAATAATTTAAAAATAGTTATTTGACACATTTGAGATAATCGTACAATAACAAGAATTGATTACTAGAAAGAAACGCAAAATACCTATTATTATTAAAGGAATGTATAAAAATTAGTTTCAACTATATCAATGTTAACTCCTCAATAATAAATACTATAGTTCTTTGGTTTCATTTAGTCGTTTGATTATAAAAGGTTATTTCGCTTAATTTTTAACTTCTTTCGCAAAAGAAGACTTTTATATTTAGTCATAAGCCTACGACGAGTGTTCGAAAACGTGAATAATCATTACACTATCGCTGTTAGAACGAGAACATCAAACGTAGCTCACAATATCTTCTATATCAGTGCAAAATACATTAACAATTACAAAGTGTGAGAAATACAATAATTCCTTACACTACAGGGTGACGATAGGCTGCGAAGATAGGAAAAATTTGGCACTATAAGACTCAATGTGAGCACGATTTGAATCACCGAAGAATCGAGTGAGTCCTGTCTACCGAAATTAGTGTCCTAAACCTGTAATCCATCTCGTCTGCTAATATCTAGAAAGGTAAGTTGTAAATCTATGTATACTGCCGGTGAGATTTGTTGAAAACTAGATCGGGACTTTTATAAACTGTTTCTGATTACAATTTTAAATACATCATAATCAAAATAAATATTGGAATGGATCAATCAGATACAATTTAGGAAAAGTCCGCGGGTGCTACTCATAAGAATTCACTGTAAGTGCGCGAGTGGTTTCGGTAACGCTGCGACCACTCTGACGCGATCGCTGAACTGTGGTGGTGGGGCCAGTACAGGCGGCGCCGCATCTGCTGTGCCTGCTGGCTCTTCTGGTGGTGGAGGCAACTCTGCGAGTAGAACTGCAGCCCTCGCCCGTCTACCCGGCGCCTTATCTATGTCAACCCCGAGTCTTTCCGCTGCAGACCGTCCCCGAGCAGATCCCACCGTCCCTCTTAACAATGCAGCCGTCGCACGCTTTCTAGTCAACGAGTTGTGTCGCTGCATCGGTGGCGGAGGCGTTGCGAGGCTCTCGGAGGAACTGTGCACCGGCTCCGTACTGATAACATCGTTGGATGACTTGACGGTTACCGACGCGCAGAACGATACCTTGTCTCTCCTGACCGCGGGCTTGGCCTGCGCCTCCTGGTCGGAGGACACTCCGGATGATGAGTTGTCGCCGTCGTCTCGTTCCACGGCGCTTAGTTCGTCACCACAGGATTTGGATGATTTCAGCCGCGTGCGGATCTTTTGGATCTCGTCCACGGAAAAGGAATGCTGCATCGAGCTTGAGCCTGAACTGCTGCCGCTGGAAATAATGAAACTGACATTGGAGTAACGTTCGTAAGACAAATGAACCCGATTACTCGACAATTCATTACAAATAATGGTGATGATGATATAGTAGTCAAGAGTTGCTTTCAAAATAAGATCAGCGAAAACAGAAACGAGACAACATAGGTTATCCGTTTTAATTAAAGTAAAATAAATAAATAAATAACACTTTGGAAATTACAAAAAGCCACATAAGAATTAATGTATTGTCAGAGAAAAAAAAACAGAGTTATGTCAAGAGTTGCCAGATGTTTTTGTTACTTTTTCCCGACACGTACATAGAAAAATATCGATTTATTGATATTTTGGTAAAGAAGAAGATACAAATCAAATGAATGAGGAATAAACAAAACAATCAACTGTATGCTTTAAAATATCCACGAACACAAACATGATGAAGCATTATCCCCAGCAGAACAATTCGCAAAACTATACCTTCGAACTAAACTCTCTAATTCATGAATTTATATGTATTCTCCTTCTGTTTCAAAGATTGTGGTGTATTTTCCAATCCTGAAAATGGGTAATGACATCTTCACAACATCTAGTAAAATAAAATAAACACCAATGTAAACAAGCCCAATATCCTAAGTAGTGTACTAGTAGGTCCTAGTTTTGACCCAGATGAATACGCAATAAAGATAAGGAAGTTTGGATTCTTGAACTAAACCGAATACAAATTTTAGAAACAGAAAGTTTAGCAATACGATTATTATTTGACAGGTCTTTGAAACCAAGTCCAAAAATAAGGTTGTCTAAAAAGATGCATAGTATATTACTCGTTATAGACTTAAAGAAATACTGACCTCGCATTGCTATTAGCACTAGTTTCAGCCACAGCGGGTGCTTCGCCTTTCGGTTTCGCATCTCCCTCCTCGTCTGATTCAGACATGCTGTAGTCCGGCTCGGGGATAGGGGGCGCTGGCGTTGAATTCTGAAACCAAATGAACTTGACTTGATCCAACTTGATAAACCAAGATAAATCATGACCTGGCATCGAACAAAAATTACTCTACGGTTCTGACTGACTACGATATTTTACCCCAGTACCTATTTTAGTCCAGAGTTTCCAGTGTTACCTTTCTTGCTTCGTTACTAAACGTCGAGGTTGTCACGTTGTCAGTAGTTAAGGCCTAGGTTAAAGCCAGACAACTTTCTCGCTCGCACATTTCAACATTTTTGAAGATATAATATAACTAAATGTAATTATGTGAAATTGCAGAAAAAAAAAATTGTCTATAAAAAAAATACCTGTCTTACAAAGCCCTTATTGTGTGTGTTGAAAGGCTGTGCGTATTGGTTGGAGGGCTCATCAGCGGATTGCGCCCTTCCTGGTGACGTCCACGATCGAAGCTGTGACAGTCGGCTCTGAAATGAATTTGCAAATCATGAATACCGGCAGGAAAAAGAAAAGTAAAGATTTCTCCATAAAACATAAGCCGCTCAAAATCTCCAGATTGTATTTACCATATCTAACTGCTCATGCTCACTCTTGTGTTGAAGAGGCCAAGATAGTTGACCGAGTTAATTGCGTGTAAATATCTATGATCAACCAGAATGATGATGAAGATAGAACCATAGATAGAGATAGAGAAATATTTATTTGGGACACAACACAACACAGGTACAACACAGTAAAATAATCACACAATAAGAAAACAATACATAATTAATTAGAAAATAAATAAAAATAAAAATAGAAGCGCTGATATGAGCCAAAAAGGTCCTGCCTCAGCTAAATGTAGCTCTGCAGAAGCAAAGTGGCGCTGGTTTTCAGTCAAAACCTGAGAGTGGATGACATCACAGCTACAGCTGCTCTGATTTAATGCAAATTTATGATATTAGGTACATAACTCACTACAAGGTTGCGCGATAAAGGAAGAGTGATACAGAATGATGTTTACTTACAGCGTGTGATTCAGCCCGTGCAGGCCTATACGCCACAGACTCCAAGTCCTTAGGCGAGGCGTACAGTTTGGCTGGCGCCGCTGGTCGGAACGTTGATGCCGGAGTGCTGCCGCCAGCGTTCGGGCCTGGCGGCGGCGGCGGCGGCTGTGTCGGTGGGGGCACTCGTCCTGGACCTTAGAAACATAATCTCAAATAAGAGTACGGAGAGTAAAGCAGGAAGGAAGGGTAACTCCCATTTGTTCTATAGGACTGTTTTTAAAACCTTTTTTATCCCTGTAGTTCCATGGTAGGACTATTGAAACTAGCCCATTAGGGCTAGTTTTCGTTTCATTAGTCCTACCCAAATGGAAGTTACCAGATATTAGGGATAAAAAAAGTTACAACAGTTCTAGACGTAACAGTTCTATAGAACAAATGAGAGCCACCGGGAAAGAAAGAGTGGAGTGCAGTAAGCCAGAAACAGAAGTTTTTTTAGTAGGAACTGTTTATAAACGTACAGTTCTGCTGATTGCTATTTCATAAAATGACCTGACTGTAGAGTATTCCACAAAAAAGAAATTAATTGTTTGAGCAGCGTTATTGCATAATAGTCGAGTGTATTGTAGTTCCAAAACAGCAATGACTTTCGTGGATAACGTACCGTGCACATCTTCTGAAGAACGCGTCCGTAACGGTTGTGCGGCATGTTCTGCCGCGAGGTCTGGTGTTGAGTGGAAATCACGTCGGAGCGTGCTTTGAGACTTACTCCACACCTGGAATGAATATCAGTTTCATGAACATATGAAATACATTAGCTCGGGGTCACCGACCAGCTGAAGTACATTGCTGGTAGCTGGCCTGTGCGAGCGCTGTAAGTCTTTACTGGCGAGGCATTGAGCAGGAAACGAGAAGTGATATGGTTTCTTAGGGGTGGCCATCAACTGGCCAATATACTGCGTCAAAGGCCACCCCTGCTATTAGGTTCACTAATACCAGGTTGAGGTACAAAGTGGACCAGGATCGACCATTTTTTCGCTCATCTAACACTTAAAACATACCTTCCCTCGCGAACGTTTCATTTCTGCTACGGATGCGTAAACGCGTGTCGGAATCCGCGCTGGAGAGAATGGAGAACCTTCTAAGTCAACGTCCGTGAATGCTGATCTCGTCATCATTGCACTTGCTCCACCACTGAAAAATATACAACGAAAACTTCAGGTTAAATTCTGAATCATGTAGATCTTCATGGCCTATATCAGTTATAGAAGAGATGAAATGTTAGTTACTCACGCAGTGTCAGCATCTGCTTGCCGTTGGAACAGTTCCTCAAGCTCAGCGGCCGTGATTCGAGATGATGCGGGCCTTTGCCGAATCGATGCCGTTCGGGGTGCAACAGGCGTGCCTGATGATGGCGTCCCATCTAGATAAAAACCATGTGTTAATTTCATTTAGACTTCGGTTGAATAAGGGGTATCAATGACAGCTGTAGAAGATTCAAACTTACTGTTGCTATTACTGCTGACGTGAAGTTGAACTGATTCGGCCGAAGAAGACTTGCCAGCCACTCCAAGAGGCTCGCAAGTTTCTTCCTTTTCACCACCGTTTTCTGAAATGATACACAGTCACAGTCAGTCGAGTTTTCAAAGGGGATCTATTCAACAGGTTTGATTTTGCTCACCTAAACCAGCTACCATTGACTTGGCTCTCGCACGTCCCACGCTCAGTGTAGTGCGAGGATCGCGGCGAGGCGGTGCTGGCGCTGGACTTCGACCTGAAATCGACACAATTAGAAATGTTTAAGACAAATAAAACCGACTTTGACGGAATAGTAGACAAGAGGAACTGCCGCACTGATTAATCTGAGTAATACGAGCTTTTCAATTCATTTTTACGGGGAAAGTTGCAAAAAAGATCACGGCTTGAATGACTACGAGAATCTTACCTCCGGCCCCTTTCCTCGGTAATGTAGCGGCATACGGGCGGCCCGTACTCGACAGTTGGTTTTGAGACTTGCTCGTGGGAACCGTACACGTGTTGTTCTCGTTACCTGAAACACGTTTTCGTGTTCATAAGAAACTGTTTGTTGTGAAAAACGTGCGATCTCGATACGAACTTCATCAGTCATATCAACCTGGTATGCCTGGATATAGGCCTGACTTCCCGCGATCTTTACAATGTCGTATGTCGTTAGTCCATCGGTTAAGAAACTGTCCCACGCTTTGCCTTCCTATCCGGTTCGTCTAATAACTACCTACATGAATTACACCTGTAGATTCTAGTAATTCCAAGGTTGCTGTGGCTCTGGTAGTTTGTCAAAAGTTGGATGTACCCACCATTACTACTCAACGAGACAACAGTCATGGAGACGAGGGCACCAGAGCTGCGAATCAGTTCCACCACATGCTCGTGTGATGCTGCAGACACGTCCTCGCCGTTTATCTGAAATAATATTGAGTTTCATAGTAGACCATAGTAACTCCATAGTAGAGTAACTTCTAAGATAGGTACGTTCTCTTCAGGTTACTCAAAATATTTCGATTCGATCATGCTAGTTTTTATCGATCGCACCTCCACCGGTCTTATTTTATAGCTTAGGAAATGATTACCGCCACAAGAAAGTCTCCCTTCCGAAGACCAGCTCGATCAGCCACACCGCCAGCGTCTACATCGTCTAGATACTGTAGCCCTGGGCAGCGTTCCGAGGGGCGGAGTTCCATCAGCGGAGACGAAGCCTTTGCCCCTCTGAGGACGAAGCCAAACCCACGGCGTGCCCTGTGGAGCACCACCGTTCGGGTCTCGATGTTGCCGTATCTGAAACGTGTAGTAAGCCGTGAGTAATTTGTATAATATTACACATTCATAAGAATTTCAGGCAAATAATTTTTCGAGATAGACTAATCACAACCACAACACACTCTTGTAAAAGTGAAATCTTTTGTATTGCGGTAAACGCAAAATGCGGCTAGATTCGATCCACAAAAATTACTGAATTCTGTTTTTTTTTAAAGACAAAAAACTTACCTCGCTAACATAAACTTTATCTTCACGGAAGCACATATTGTATGATTTCTAATTAATTTATTCAACTTGGCCTCGAACTCTTTTGCGGAATCTCCGCGCGATTCTTTTGCGCTAACCATCGATGGCTAAACTAAAGTCTTCAATAACAAACTGGCCAAATTGCTTTGTTTGTTTATGGATAACATTGTCTCATGTTTCAAAACAATATTTGTGTCTATTGAATACATCGTTGTCGTTACTGGGTCGATTGATATCATCAGTTTGTTGAAGGTGTCCAAACAGTTGCTATATCGAGTCGTGTAATAGCCACGTGGGCAGTGATACTTACGATTTCTTTATTCTAGGAGCTGTTGCGCTGTAAGTTTTGCTTAGAGCCATTTCTCGCCTTCCTGTTACTCGGGAATGATGAATAGGTCCTGAAGCTAGCACCTGAAAGTACCATAGAGAATACCAATTAAAACACCGATAATCTAAATTTTTTTTCATTATTTCATCGAATATTATAAATAAATAAATATACATAGACATTTAACACAACGCCTTCTAGTCCCAAACTAAGCAAAGCTTAGTTTGGGACTAGAAGGCGTTCTATGGAAACTAGATGGCTGATAGAATACATACATACATTTTAAAATTTAATTAATTAATTTTCAAAAGTTACCTGATGCAAGTTAGCATTCTGCCTCAGTCTCACTTCCTGGACGCATTGACTTGGGAATAGACCGGACGCTCCAGATCCTCGAACTGTGCCTTCCAACAGGCCATCGTCTGTCGCTCCAGTTACTGTCAATTCAGAACAGAACAAACTTTAATGTTCTGATCTATTTCACTGTTTTTCTCTTTTACTTTTCTCGTTTAGATGTTAGAACATAAAATATTGATTGCCTTATGTGTGTTTTAAATGTGTCGATGAGTGTTAGTATTTAGTACACATTTTGTGTAAAGTATTTGTGCCTGTTGCAAGCAATGCAAAAAACACTATCATCCACTCTGTTTAACGTAGCTAGATTTATTTATCTTTAGTCGTGTGTAATTTGGGCCAGTTTAGATTGTATAACATTCTGTATCATACGTCTGGTTACATCCGGGGTGTGTACTGTACCTTCAATAATATCGCCCTGGTTGAGCCTGAGATGGCCAGGCGCGGTTGGTTCATATGGCTGCAGACACACCACCGTCGCGCCAGCGGTTTGCAGCGAACAAGTGGTGGTGTCCGAATTGCTGGTGCCCACGCCGCTTGAGTCGGATATAATATCGCTAGTGTCGCCCGCGCTTTTATCTATAAAGTCGCCGGTGGGGCATGGGATATAGCTGTATATTTTTGGCATTATCATTTAGCGACATTTTTGATACAGTTTATTATTATTTTTTTGGATTAAATTACCACACCAGCTTCATACCTACGATAATGATGTGGATATACTTACGAGTATTATGATTTATTTATTTATATCAGGATTCAGTGTTTTCAAATCAGATACTATGTAATTGAATAGGGGTCAACTGGTTTAACGTCTGAAGTTTTTGATTTATGGTATTGCAGATACTATATACCACCATTAAGAGAAGTAAAAGTTGCTACATGGGTACCTTATAGAATAAAAGTTCAATCGGAGGTAAAAGGGTTACAAAACTTACAGCTACACTAAATCTAGAAGGTAAGGGTCAACAAATATCTGGAAAGGAACGAAGCGACAAGCGAACCGTGGAACTACATTTACAAAAGGCACATACAACATGCAGTCGAATATGACAATGACATGGTCGGTGCATGGTGATGGTTGTCTTTCACATGGACACGTGTTACATCACTGGTGTGCTTTAACAAATATTGATCCTAACTTATTACGAGATTATCACGGATTATAGATGCTATCACAAAACATACTCAATAGTGGCTATGCCTATCAATTTAATTGGTTTGATGGCGCACTAATTTATATTTTTTGGAATGCATCTTCAAACCGTTTAAGACATCATTTTTGAACTTGTTGGATGATATACCTGTGAGGATGCTCGCATCGTCTTCGTGGCTCGGATGGCTCGCATCGCTGATGCTTGAGGAGGCTGAGGAGAACGGCCTGTCGAGGCTACATGGTGAGGCGATATGCGGCCCGCGAAGCAGAGCGTCCAGCTCAGGTGGTAGACGGGCGGAGGACGCAAGGGAAGATCGGTCTCCCACAGAGCCTCCCCACCAGCCCCACGCAGCCGACCGCCGCTTCGGATTGTACCGCGGCGGACCTCGGAACGGCACTGTAATACCACCCGTAGCCCATCCAAACAAATATAATCGTGCCAAAACAAAACCAAAACTGCTTTTCAAATTAAAAACAGATTGGGAATGTAAATAATAATTGAGGATAGAAATTAATTCGTGCTTAAATAAATGTAACTAATCTATAAAATAAGATAAAATACCTACTAAATAATATCATATAGGTTTTATAGATGTAAATTTCGATTGGTAAGTACAATTACGAGTTATTGTGTGTGTTATATTTTTATGTGAAGTTCATAGGAGCAGAGGTAAAAAGTAGCTCCTGACGCTGTAGGTATAAATCATCTGCCTGATTATTATTATACACTCGAGAGCAATGATTCCGGGTCACTTAAAGAATGTTAAAAATCTCGGAAACTAAAAATGATAGGTTAATGCAATAAATTGTATTTAATAGACAATGTAATACTCCTTAAATGAAAGTAAAAAAATATGAGTCACCATACATTTTATTAACACAAAATTACATAAAGAAAAAAACTGCTGATCTCTCCTTAAAACAAAAATAGGAAACATGAAATTTTTGAACTTTATTACGATTTGACTTGAATTTTAATACTTCGTATTGCTTCCTCGTGCTTCCATTACTGCGTTTACGCGGTTTGGCATGCTGTACACCAAGTTCCTTATACGATTTTGGGGAATATTCTCCCATTCCTCTGTGAGAGCAATTTTGAGCTCACGAAGCGTGATTGGGGGAGGGTTTCGTTGTTTTACGCATCTGCCTAGCTCGTCCCAAGCATGCTCGATCGGGTTGATATCCGGGCTGCGCGCTGGCCACTCCATACGAGTAATGTTCATCTCTTGAAGGTAGTCATTCACAATCCTACCTGTATGAGGTCGGGCATTGTCATGCATAAATATAGCATCCTCACCTAAATTGACCATAAATGGACCAACATGATCATTGAGGATTTCTTCCACATATCTTACGCTAGTTAAAGAGCCGTTTTCTATGATCACCAGCTCTGTGCGACTTTCAGAAGAAATTCCGGCCCACACAAGTACAGACCCACCACCGTAGGCTACTTTTTCTTCGATGCATGCTTGCTTGAATCTTTCCCCTGGTCTTCGATACACTCTGTGTCTTCCATCGTGCTTGTAGAGCATAAATTTTGATTCGTCGGAGAACATAACTTTTGACCAATCTTCAATACTCCAATTTACGTGGCTCTGGGCATATCTTAGTCTTGAAATACGATGCCCACGCTCCAGTTTAGGGCCGTTTGCAGGTCTAAGGGGTTTTAAGTTAGATTCAGCAAGCCGACGTCTTACTGTCCATGCACTTGGGTTACTTCCTCCGAGGCGTCGAAACTGATTTGTGAGTTCAGTTCCTGTGAGAAAGCGATTTCGAAGCATGGTGTTCACCAAGTATCGGTCTTCTCGTGCTGTGGTACACCTGGTTCTGCCCGTTCCTGGTCTGCGTAGGTTAGAACCAGTTTCTTCGTAACGTCGGAGAACTCTTTGTACTGTTGACAGCGACACACCGACAGTCCTGGCTGTATCGCGCTGACTCCGGCCGGTTTCCAGCATTGTAAGTATTCTGGTGCATTCTTCAGGCGTAAGCGACATAATTTCAGCTTGAATAATGAATATAGAGCACTATCAACATGGTTTATATACCCACATAAATGACAGATTACAAACAAAAGCAAAACCAAATGCTGTAATTTCGTAGTTCCATCTTCGAAAGTGGCCCTTTTTCAAATTTGATTTTTTTAAGATATAACTTTACAATAACTAAGAAGTTTTAATACCTTCATTTAAGGAGTATTACATTGTCTATTAAATACAATTTATTGCATTAACCTATCATTTTTAGTTTCCGAGATTTTTAACATTCTTTAAGTGACCCGGAATCATTGCTCTCGCGTGTATTTTTATTAACTACGTGATACCATATTCTAATATCATCCCTGTTAGTAAAATACATATTAATACTCTGATAAATATACAATATTATATACAGCTCATTAGATGTACAACCATCACCATTTGAATGATAAATAAGCAATGATTTAGAAATATATAATTGGATGACGGCATGCACACCTGAGTCATATAATTAAATAATAATAATGCTAATAATAGATAATACACTGTTTGCATATGATACATACGATTATTATCATAGGTTTAAGATGGTAGGTATACTTCAATATGCTTCTAACTAATGGAGTCTTATCATCGTTACAATATCCTGCTTCATCACGTTTAACGATATGATTGGTAGTATGACTTGTTAGTGGTTCCTAATTTCTAATTTATTGTTATTTACATGGGTTTTATTAAGCGCCAATCAAAGCCATGCAATAGAGATACTCAAATATATTTTATACAACCAGGTTGTGACTCACCAACTTCTTCCGATTTATAATTCTTTATAACTTCTGCCAGTTCTAAGTTTCCAGCAATTACTGCCACCTGTATGTCAACAATAGATAATAATTAAAAACGGAGCCTAAATGGTACCTTGTGGAACCCTCGGACCGTATTACATAGCTTCTACGATTGCTTATGATTTGGTAAAACCCAAACATCTATAGTATTAATTATATCGAAAGCCTTATCTATAAATACACAATTATAACCATACCTGGTAAGGTGTCTGGTTGGCGAAGTTGAGGGATTCTTTATTGCAGCCCCTGAACAGTAGCTGTCTTGCGCAGGAGTCTTGAGCGTTGACAGCGCAAACGTGTAAGGGCGTGTTGCCGGAGGCATTGCGCCCGTTCATATCCGCGCCGTAGAACAGCAGGTGGTCTAGGTGCTGCACTAGGCCGTTGCGACATGCCTGCAAATTGTAAGGTCTTAAATTTGAATTTGCTTAAGTTAATGTTGTGCTGCTCAAGCGCAATGATATTATTATGTTATTTGGAATTGAACAGTTTATGTTTGTTTAGCAGTGTTGAATTTAAAATCGGTTTCTTGTGGACTTTACCTGGTGGACTTCCAGCCATCCTTGCAAATCAGTAGCACCAATCGTCGCATGGTCGTGTAATAACGTCTCACAGAGCAATGGGTCGGTCTTATTCGTCACTGACAAATATAAAGGCGTCAGACCCTTCCCGTCTTTGTAATTAGGTGACCCTCCAAGTTCCAGTAGAGTCTTCACCGCTTCTAGCGAGTTCTTTTCGATAGCTCTGTGAATAGCGGTGCTGCCATCTTTAGTTCGGTAATCTAGTAATGCTCCGCCATTGACTAGGGCTATCAATACTTTTCCGGGTGCTTTTAGGCCTGCAGCTATCGTTAATGGTGTTTCTATAAGCAATGGAAAAATAATACATAAATTAAGTGACTCTACAATGCTTTACATTGCAATGTGTAGCTACGGTAATATATGTGAGCGGATTTGCACTATTCTAACTTGTTTTGATCGTTATATCTCTATTGACAAAATATCTAACAATAAGGAAGACGGTAGAGATAATATAATACATAGATTGAAAATAATATTCAAATTCTTAGCGTGCCAGCGATTCGTTCCATTCAATTTTGCACTGGCATCACTGTGATCTGTTATGTCTTCGACGGAACAAATAAATACAGAGCCTCAAGGCTGGATCGACATTTATCGCAGATTAGGTACGCCTGGATTGATACGGTTCGCACAATACTGCTGCTGTAAGTATACGCCGAACAATAGCAGATATGGATCTTTATGTAAATGGACAAAGTAATATAATAGAGCTACTGTGAAATATTGGTACATTTGTTTGAAAAGTCGCAATGTAAGAAATCTATACTTGGCTACACACACACCCAATAACAAATGTGCAAATTCAAATAGATTTACAATACATTTATGTCAATTTCTTTGAAAATGTAGAGACCTAGTAAATAAGGACCTGAATACTGTTCAAAATTATTTTTCGTTGGTCTTAAAACTGTTTGGTTTCAACTTTGTAGTCACGAAATAGATAGTAAGTAGATAAGTGGGACAAAATTATAGAAGACTAGCCTACTAGTTTGTAAAACTGACCTCCAGTCTCCTGACAATGAAAATTAGGATCGAGACCCTTTGCACAGGCTTTGGTGATTTTGTCGATCTGCGCATGAGTCACGTGTTCCAGAAAGCGCCGCAGGTTCGCTCTGGAGTGTAGAGCTTTCAATGTTTTCTCGTCTAGCTTCAGCATTTTGTACACACGCCGTTTGTATTTTAACTGGAAAAGAGAAGTTAGAAGGGTTATCTCTTGGCCTACATTTATCTTCTTTCCGCGCTTATACTCACCTAGTGAGCTAGGTGAGGATCGGTATAAAAATTAAATGTTTTTTTTTTCATTCTCCTCTATCATATCACTTGTTGTTATCTCCATGAATGGACTAATATGTAGTAAATACTTCTTATTGTTTTTCAGATTAATGGATATCATTACCTCAAGATAGCCAACCGGTCCATTGAAGGGGTAGTCTCCAAGCCTTCGTTCCTCATCGAGAAACTTGCCGGCCTTGCCGTTAACGGGAGGGCAGAACAGACCATAGTTGAAACTCTCTTTCAGTTCCTGCAACAAAAAGAACTACCGTTAGTGCCATTGGTTCTCTCGTTTCAGCATTCAACATCTCAACATCTCATCTAAACAAAACTAAAATCACATCAAGCCGGAGGACGTAGATGCGGATATTATGGATATTCAGTGATAACGTGACTTTGTAATACTTCGTACCTTTCCAGTGTTTATGGAAATATTTGTCACTAGCGTAGCAGACACAATGTTTGAAACGTTCAGTGCTAAAAGTTGCTTAACTCAGTTAGGTGATTTGTTACGAACAACCGAGTTACTCAAGCTACGAGCATCAGAAAATTAATTTATCGTAACGAGTTAACTGACATAGATGGAGTCCTGTCCCATCGAATGAACTGCAGCAAGAATAATATAATGAAAAGATATAAATCATAATACAGATTTATCATTGTCAACGGTTTAATTACAAATAATATTAATTGATTACTCTATGCCGGTAGGATCGGTATTTATGACCACATAACTCAGTAGACATGAACAAGATATTAGCTTAGGCTTTATGGAACATAATAAAAAATTACCTATTGGTAGTTCCAGAATCTCTATGTTGACATAGCTGAAAATATTGTTCTAGTACAGAGCTGTCGATGAAGCTAACATGTGGAACCAATTAATTAAGAAAACACATTCGTCAAAGTTTCACAGCTAATCGATATTATCCAATTATTCATAGCACTGAAACTGGCAATTTACCTAAGATTTTTATCTTAGGTTAGGTGTTACTGTTAGGTCAAGATTACAATGCAAGATGGATTAGAACTGTCTGCGAAATTGATAGAGTACGCAGCAACTGTCAGATGATCGCAGGCGCATCACTTAAAATATATTTATTGGTGTGGTGATATACTTATGTATAGTAGGTATAGGTACTTATATATGTTGTAGTATGGTTCCAATCTAATGCTAAAACTTCAAAGGTTGACGAGCAGAAGTGATTGCGTTTGATGTCAGAATCTTATGTAAGCACCTACCGCCTTCCAGAGCGATCGTTATTCATCAAATGTAAGGTATCTATGGTAACAAATTAACCCTGATATCAAGTGACAGGAAGTGCTCGTACCTACCTAATTACTAGTAACGCTCTTCTAACGGCATGCGCATAATAACATAAGTTATATTTCTAAGAAACCGCTTATAGTAAGTAGGTTACGTGGATACAAGTGCGCAAAAAGTGTGTGAAAGAAAATATGTTGTAATGATTAACAGCGTTACTGTTGCTAATAATTTCATTACTAGAGGTGCTTTTTATCTTGCAAGTGACATGAGAATGTTTTCATCATCGAGATTATTATCGTGGTACGTACCTTCTATCAAATATGGTCCTAATAAAAAAAATAGGTACCTAAGTAGTCCTACCTAGGTTTATTTACCTGTGCCACAGATTATATAATACTATATCCTGTGCCTACAATATATGTATTAGGTACCTAAGGGCTAAAAAGGTTGAACTGAACGTTTTTCCTTCGCTAGATTCGCTAGATTTTCCAATCTTAGAAGAATTTTGACATAAAAATTCGTGTTAGAGATATTGGCGTGATTCCGCCAGTTTATTGGAGTAGGTAATATTGGCTTCGATGAAATATCGGAAATATGGAGGAGAAATATGAAAGATTTTGCTATATTCTGAATGAAGATTATCTGAATGTCGCATATCAAAAGGAATATTAGACGATTTATGCTAGTGTTCACAATGATCGGGCCCTGTTGGTGTTGCAGTGGGTCAAACCGAACTACATGTACCTATTTCTAAATCGATGAATGATACACATTTCACAAACAAGAGAATCTTGGACAACGTAACTGGTTCAATTATAAAACCAATAGTGAGTTGTACAACTATACCTAAAGCCAGTGCACTGTTTTGCGTCAAAAGGACATGCTATTGGAAAGTCAGAGTGCAAAATAAAAGAGAAGCATGCAATAAAGACAAGTAGGTACCTACGTATTTAATAGATACCTGCCGACGCAACGCAATCTATTTTCAAACAGATTGCCGTCATCGTAACTTTACTCGTAAAATCGGAAATAACCTACAGGTAATGAAACAAGGGAGTTCCTTTAATTAATGGTTGAAAATAAGTTCCGTAGAAACTATAAAAAGTCGCTGTGATTACTCATGAAATCCTCTGGTTTTACGTCGAGACCTTGGCCACAGGAGAAAATACGCACATATAGGCACCTATTACTTCCCGCGAGAGCACGTAATCTCTAGGTTATCTTGTATACCTATGTCTGAGAAGATAAGAATAAAGCTCTACTATCTTTGGCCGGACTTGTAGAAGTGTACAGTACACAGCAAAGTTAGTTTTTCGATAAGCGGTTCAGATAATCCTTGGTTCAAGTAATCTCTAACTAATGTACCTACTGCTATAATGCAGAGAAGAACCTACCAGAAGAAACCGCAGAATTTGTAACTGAATAAGACAAGATAACATTATATTGTATACCTATCATTTAATATCAGTAGAATCTAGAATATTGTTTGATGACACAATGCCTGCTTCTGCCTCCCGGCATATTATTATACCTAGTATGCTCCTATGTGGGAGTATGGGTGTTCTTGTTTCAATCAGCTTGTCACATAGTAACAATTAACCAGATTTAGCGTACAATGGCTCGTGTTAGTGGGTCGGTTGGGGTCTTGTTCACACAAAGATGGAAGTATGGCGCGTGTTGCAAGAATGATGAAACCTCTTGATGTGATTAATTTTCACTAGCTAAAAAAAATACTTGTGTTAAAATATTCACTACGCACTAAAATTTAAACAGGCCTTGTTCACACTATGCTAGCATAGTGTGGCTGATGGTAGTTTACCACGCAATAGTGTAGTACTTAATTATTGTAACTAAACGACAGTTTGAAGTAACCTACTTCAAACTCTCGTTTAGTTACAATAATAAAGTAAAAGTACATACCTATGTGTGTATCGTTTGAAAAGTTAACAGAACGGGGCATTTGAACTGAGGGAAGCAATCAATTTATAGCGGGTCGTGGGCCGCGTGGCTTCGTAATTGATGTGCGGTCTGGATTGGGACTGACCGGTGCCACGTTCAGACCTTACAAGACGACTAGTCAAGCCTTTATTTAAATAACCGTATGCGATTCGAATAAACATGTTCTCATAGCGAACTCCCATGGATTTTTGGCCGTCATTGGTGTAGGATAAGCGTGAGATGTGGCAGATAGCCATGTGAAGGTGTCAGTTACTTATTGTGCTTACAAAACCGTCTCGTTCTAAGTTATGTTTTTAAAACCTCATAGGTACCTACCTACGTAGTATACCTAAGAGCTGTTGAAAAAAGTAATAGTCATATTACAGCCAGTAGACTAGCTCCTAGCCAGCTCGTCTGAACGCAACTCCAACAGCACATAAGTGGATCAGTGATCAACTTGACAGATGTGTTTTGTCACATCGGCGCGGTTCTCGATTGAGCGGCGTTGCTCAAGCCACTTGCTTGATTATAGGTCAATTTGTTGCGTACTACAGGTTTTGTTACTCAAACCTCATTTATTAGCGTAAGCCTGGGAGGAAAACTTTTACCTAATACGTTTTCCTTTTCCAATAACCTAAAATGGTTTTTATCGCGACTGAACGAGGTCGTAGCTAAGTATCATCTCCAAAACGGCTGTAGATTCGAAAGCTATAATAAGCAGATACTTAGCTCTTATGAAACCAATAAACAAATATTTTTTACCTACAGGTATATACCTCGGTAAGACTGTGTCAAGTATTTGGAGCAAAGTCCAATCAAGCAAATCCATTATATTCTCGATGTTTTTTTTCTAAACATTATGGTTAACCACATCGAGATTATGGTCAAGGCATTACTTCTGAATGAGTCATTCATTCAATAATTTCCTAGGTCGGTATATCCGTGTGTAGTGAAAGTTCGGATGTGCAAAATATATACATCTTTGTTGAATACCGTTGGTAACGTTGTATCAATGAAATCATTAAACTCAAGACCTAAGTAGCGTTGACCTTACCTACGTTTGCAGGTGCTACAATAAAACTAAATTTTGGTCCAAAATCCAAATCAAAATGGATCGATTTATGATTTACGTAGGTAATCCATTTGAGCAAATCTCTCAAAGAGTGGATTTTTTTTTTATTAAATGTAGTTTGCGGTACTTCATCTTAAGCCCTGGCTTTGAGCCAAAGTGTCTTGATAAAGTACGTTCGAGTTCAGCCAAAAATGCTAAAATGCACGCCGTAAAGTTTTATGTTGCGTGGCCCATCTATCGTATCGTAATCTAACACTATCGTAATCTAACATAATAATATCCGAGATGCCAACTATAGCTTGACTAACACAGGGTTTGAATAAGTTTTCAGACTAATCCTATTTAATCTACCTTTCTGATTTTCAACTTTTTGCTGCTAAGATAATGTTTTTGTAAGTAGGTACAAAGATAGTTATTTTTTTTTGCAAAATTGTATGTATTTAGTTGAATAAAACTAATCCAGAATCAATTCAAGACGAAGTGTCTCGTTAGTAACCGGAAATACGAAAATCTGTGGCATTTGTCTAGTTTAATTGACAAGCCGTCTGCATCCCTATTTGAATAGAACTTGAATACAATGATAAAAGCTAACGAATCAACGCTTCATAAATCTTCTGCAATCTACCGAATAATGTTTATTTATAATCAAAATTGGAGCTGGTGTTGTAGAGCAGTGATTGTCTCGAACAATCTCGAGATCTGTGCCAATTAGGATACGAGGTAATGAAAGTCCATATCTGGGTACAGTGCAGCGCTGTTATAAAGTAGATCATGTATCCAACCTAAGCACGCGGCATTGCTCTTGGTCACAACGGCAGCAAATAATAACAATAACGGTAGTCTGCGGGATCGCCCTCGATTCTCTATCTGAATATCGCGTTCGATTCTGAGAATGTCCAATTATTTGTGTAACAGAACCGCTGGCACTGGCTGAGATTAGGCACTACAATTTGAAGCAAGCCTTATACCTAAGTAGGTTACGTATTTTATCAGCTCGAAGAAGTTCACTACTGCATCTACAGACTGAAGAGTGATTTCCAGCTTTCTCTACACTGATTTTTCGCGAACTTTTTACAAAGTACAATAATTCATTAATATTACCTAAATTTCTACATTCGTCAGGTTAGAAGCCTATAACTATACCTACATAACCGTAGTTGCTATTGATAAAAATGTTATTTTTGCTACATTACCTAGCTGAAAACACAATATTCCCAGGTTTTCGATCGTGAGTAAATCAACAGCAAAGTGAAAAATCTTCCAATAACCTAGAATAATTAGATGTTCTCACCTAGCGCTTGCGATGAAACCCCAGTATTAATCATGCCGTCAGAAAACAATTTCTAAATCGCTTTAACTCGCTCCCTCGGGCTCCGTAAGCTAATTAGCTAGTGGCTCTGTAAAACCAACTGTATTTTAATCTGTGCCTTTTTGCAACTATGCTGCAACCTGTGAGGCTCGTCCCGGGAGTCAAGGTGGAGCTTTCAGTTTTCTGGAGCCAAAAGCTGTTGTTATGATTGGAATTTCCAAAACAGACACTATGGTAAAAACCGTGCTTAAAGCTCTGTTTACTATATAACCAAGACGTTCTAGTGACTAATGTTGTTGGTTTTCATATTATTTAGAAACAGCTTTCTTCTTTTCAATATTCTTTTGAGCTTTGTTCATTTTCCTTATGTATTTCCAAGGAAAAACGTTTTTCCGATTGTATCCGTCTTCATACCTACCAATATTGTAGAGCCCATAAAACTAATAAATACAATTTATTGTCTGTGGATAAAAACGAATTGACCAATAACTGTTGAAAACAAGCCACTGGGCTCGACATTGGCAACTTTGGAAAGTTTTGTTTGGAACATAGACCGGCTGTAAGTGATCATTTTCTTACGACGAAACTACGAAAGTATGATACAGATTAATGATGGAAGAAGGTTAAAACTGTGGCTTTAGTATGATGATTGAATTTATTATAGAGAGATACCAATGTTGCCTGTAATAAAACTGACTGGTCAGGTTCAAATAACCAGCGGGCCTAAGATGCGCACGCGATATACACGCGAGAGCAATGATTCCGGGTCACTTAAAGAATGTTAAAAATCTCGGAAACTAAAAATGATAGGTTAATGCAATAAATTGTATTTAATAGACAATGTAATACTCCTTAAATGAAGGTATTAAAACTTCTTAGTTATTGTAAAGTTATATCTTAAAAAAATCAAATTTGAAAAAGGGCCACTTTCGAAGATGGAACTACGAAATTACAGCATTTGGTTTTGCTTTTGTTTGTAATCTGTCATTTATGTGGGTATATAAACCATGTTGATAGTGCTCTATATTCATTATTCAAGCTGAAATTATGTCGCTTACGCCTGAAGAATGCACCAGAATACTTACAATGCTGGAAACCGGCCGGAGTCAGCGCGATACAGCCAGGACTGTCGGTGTGTCGCTGTCAACAGTACAAAGAGTTCTCCGACGTTACGAAGAAACTGGTTCTAACCTACGCAGACCAGGAACGGGCAGAACCAGGTGTACCACAGCACGAGAAGACCGATACTTGGTGAACACCATGCTTCGAAATCGCTTTCTCACAGGAACTGAACTCACAAATCAGTTTCGACGCCTCGGAGGAAGTAACCCAAGTGCATGGACAGTAAGACGTCGGCTTGCTGAATCTAACTTAAAACCCCTTAGACCTGCAAACGGCCCTAAACTGGAGCGTGGGCATCGTATTTCAAGACTAAGATATGCCCAGAGCCACGTAAATTGGAGTATTGAAGATTGGTCAAAAGTTATGTTCTCCGACGAATCAAAATTTATGCTCTACAAGCACGATGGAAGACACAGAGTGTATCGAAGACCAGGGGAAAGATTCAAGCAAGCATGCATCGAAGAAAAAGTAGCCTACGGTGGTGGGTCTGTACTTGTGTGGGCCGGAATTTCTTCTGAAAGTCGCACAGAGCTGGTGATCATAGAAAACGGCTCTTTAACTAGCGTAAGATATGTGGAAGAAATCCTCAATGATCATGTTGGTCCATTTATGGTCAATTTAGGTGAGGATGCTATATTTATGCATGACAATGCCCGACCTCATACAGGTAGGATTGTGAATGACTACCTTCAAGAGATGAACATTACTCGTATGGAGTGGCCAGCGCGCAGCCCGGATATCAACCCGATCGAGCGTGCTTGGACGAGCTAGGCAGATGCGTAAAACAACGAAACCCTCCCCCAATCACGCTTCGTGAGCTCAAAATTGCTCTCACAGAGGAATGGGAGAATATTCCCCAAAATCGTATAAGGAACTTGGTGTACAGCATGCCAAACCGCGTAAACGCAGTAATGGAAGCACGAGGAGGCAATACGAAGTATTAAAATTCAAGTCAAATCGTAATAAAGTTCAAAAATTTCATGTTTCCTATTTTTGTTTTAAGGAGAGATCAGCAGTTTTTTTCTTTATGTAATTTTGTGTTAATAAAATGTATGGTGACTCATATTTTTTTACTTTCATTTAAGGAGTATTACATTGTCTATTAAATACAATTTATTGCATTAACCTATCATTTTTAGTTTCCGAGATTTTTAACATTCTTTAAGTGACCCGGAATCATTGCTCTCGAGTGTATTTGTCATGTCGTTCTGTCAAAATGTAAGCATTTTGTACTAGTTCAGGAACTACTGCATTAACTATGGTACCTAATGGTGTCGACAAAACGCGCCATAATGTACACTTTTGACACTTCTTAGTCGTCGTACCTCTCTGAGTCATGTCAATAGTCATGCAGAAATGTCAAAAGTTGAAAATTCAAAGGCGCGGTTTCTCGACAACATTACCACAGATAATGCAATAGTTCCTAAACTGGTACAAAATGCTTACATTTTGAGAGAACGCCATGACAAATATCTCGCGGTGCGCATCTTAGGCCCGCAGGTCAGGTAACAATGTTGTTGACAACATGTGACAATTTTTAATAGGTTATTTTTAAGAAGTCACGAGCTGCTGGTCTATTATGTGGAAACACAACCACCTACCGCAGAGGTGACCTCTAAAATCAACAGCATTTTAAGTAGACATAAGAAGTTATAACTCCTCTAATGATGTCATTATTTCGCTTCAAGATGTTTTATAATTTGCTAAGGTCAATGTTGTATCATATCGTACGTGCTGTAGGCTTTTTGGGTCTGCCAGTGTTGAGAAAATCAATGTAGTTTTATTTGTGTTTATTTTCTACTAAGGATTATACAAAAAAAGAGAAAAAACTGGCTCGTTTCGAAGATAATCTGAGCGCCTACCTAACAAAGTCCTTTGAGACTTAATATCACTGGCTAACATTTTGGTTCTTTTTTCTATCTTTACAAAGAGCTTCAAGCATAAACGCCTTAGGTTAGGAAGCTATTACCCACTAAAGCATGGTAAGAGCGCCATTAAGTAGGTAGATGTACCATAGAAATCTAGCGATATTCACACGAAATATCAATTATGGTGTCCGAGAGAATGGAAATTGGCATGAAAAAGAATGACTCTACCACAGTAAATAAAAGCTTTACTCAAGCAGTAGAGCAACTTCAAGGGAATGGTAGAAAACAATGGTATCATTTCTAAGAACAATTTTTAGGGGTAATAAATATCTTTATAAAAAAATATTGTCTACCTTATCAAAACTTTTATCCCAAGGTCGAAATGACATCATATTTCGGACAAAAGATGAAAACTTTTCTTTTTCAACGACAACCGTTTTCGTACTTTTTGATGGCCTCTCTGATGACATTTTGCTGAACATTTTGCTCGCATACTACTGCTATTATAGTTACTATGCCTGCGCTGGTACGGACGGTAATCGCATGATGCATGGTAATAAGCAGTAATAAGGCCCCGGGGACCGGAGTTCGAATCCCGTGCTAAAGTACCCGCCTAGAGATGTGCATGCATATTTCAAATGGAATAGATAATGAGCGCGGATGTGAGAGTACGTAAACGTCTTCTGTTTTTCGATATTTATGTAAATGATGAAAAATTCGAGCGAAAAGATTTGTTTCTTTTAGTTGAAAAAACATAACAAACTTCGTCTCAGAAACACAACGCGTAAACATAAACAATATGTAAACCCGCTTTGTTTTCTTTATATCACAAGAGCACAATATCAAAGTTATATGCTTTTTTCCTCCGAAATATGATTACCTACACTTTTTCCGCAGAGACAATTTTCATGTAACTAGGTAGGTAGGTACGCTTTTATTCCTGCAACATAGACTTTTAAAAAACGCTACCTGACTTTACTGTACATGGGTTATTCATTTATATTTAGCACCTCAATAAATTAGTCCCCGGCAAGCAACATACCTAGCACTTATGCACATCTAATTAACAACCAAAGCTTAGGCGGGGTATGCGGATAGCTTATCATGTCACATAGCTGACTTCAGATACAAATCGCTGTAATAAAGAACATATATTTACGTCTTATTACTTTATCAACTCCGATTTACCGTCTGCGGTCATACATCCACCAAAGTAGAGTCTAAAAATTTTGCTGAATTTGAAATTTACCTGCAGTTAGAAGCTTACTGTGAGAACTATTAGAGAACTTTTGTAACATGAAAGTGACAGGGTAGGCATTTATTCGTCAGCGTGTTCAGGTTCAGACAGACTCTAAGGCCGGTTTCAGAGCTCGACCGACCATCGTCGGTGCGTACGTCGGTCGCGCTTGTCATTTGCATGGAAATTCACGCGCGTACCGTCAGCGTAGCTGTGTACGCATTTACAGACTTGCATAGATATAGTTACGCCGACGTACGGTCACGTACGTCGGCGTATACGTACGCACCGACGTACGCACCGACGGTCGGTCGAGCTCTGAAACCGGCCTAACTTGGAAGGTAGGTACCTACGCTACTGCCATTTTGAAACTAAGATAATTCTTGCATCACATTAGTTTATTAAACATTTCACGCCTATCTGTGTTAACAAGTACCTAGGTAACCGTTTCCTTAAAGATATTGTTCTGCGTTTACGGCAGTGCACCCTATCTAATGTTTTATAATAATTGGTCTGTAATTCATAGGCACTACTGTAATATTATTTACAATATAGATTGAATCACTTGTGGCTTTATTCTACTTGATTATCTTACTATGGCTACTAGTATAGTAGGTATTATATGATCTGTGCTATGGCCGTGCATAACTACGAGCTGAACCTAGTACCTATAGGTATCATTAATAAATTATGTATTTATTTTCTCCCACATTTAACTACTATGACGATCGCTTCGTAGTGACCCCAAAGATTTTACTATGATAATAATAATAATAACGTTTATGATTTTTTTTATATGTGTATAAAATATTAATAATTGACTTTGGTGGGCAAAGTAGTTGGCTATTCTGCCGGCATATGACGTACGAATTAGTGTTGAGTTGCGTCAACTTGCTGCACTAATCTTACTTTTTGCTTTGTCCAAATAAAGCAGCAATGCATCATGGAAAACAAACAAGCAATCTAACAAATTACCACCAGGAAATACCAAACTGACAAGACGACAATTTAACTGGAAGCGGCGCAGGCGCATCCCATCGGTTGAACGGGATCAAGCTGCAATGTGTTTCTGTCAGTTTAATAATACAACATAGCCTGTGTTGTTTGTACTACAGATACGGCTACTCACATTTACTTTAGTAGGTAGGTACTCCCATGTTTGAATGCTGGTTTTATTCTCTACGCCTTTGCGAAATTGTTATGGCCGTCAGTGACAGACAGGGCTTTTGAATGAATTACGAGTAGACAGTGCCAGCTCGTAAAATTGGCTAAACCCAAGGGCTAAACCTACTATAGGTACTTACATATTGTAAAGCATTTATTGTTATTTTTAACTGATGTATATGATTTTCCCATTATTCAATAGTAAACAAAGGAATCAAACGATTTATTTTTAGGGATACGCACGATGAAGACTAGGGGATTTTTGTATTGCGATATGTCTAAGCCTGTGATTTGTGGTAGAATAACCACTGGCTTTGACCAGGGTGTTGCAGACCGCCCGCTGTCTTGAATACATTCCGACTGCATTTCCTAGGCTGTGGGTACTTGTACTCCTTGCCAATAGCAACAAAATTCCGCACTTTGTAAAATTGTTATTTTAAATTGAAATGGGTGGGTGTAGGAACTTTGAGATAGCGCAAGACGCCAGTAACTTTAAACGGGTGGAAAACAACCCACAGCATTTAAATAGTTTGGATCCAGCAACTTGTTCTAAAGTTGACCCGACTCTGAGACAAGCTGGGCTGACGAGATATTTACCACAAACCACACAATAGCTGGAAGTGACTTGGCAGTTTTGATACCGATCAGCGTCTACGTAAGCTTGGTTCAAAGTTTTACGCGTTGAAATTGTTTGTCGTTAATGTTTCGATTGCTGAAGGAGGAGCTCTGTCGTAAATGCAGAACTCTGGATTTTACGCCGCTCGTATTTCTGCACCTGAGAAACTAAATGTTTCTACATAATGCGGTCTAATGTTTTGAATTTTATTACCATTTTATTTTGCGATAAAAGAGAAAGAAAAGCTTTCGTAGTCACCATAGAGTACAATTTTTCGTCTAATAATCTTAAACAAAGGCTTTCTATAGTTACCGTAGTGTTATATAACAATGTCCCGTAGGTAGGTAACTAAATGGGTGACGAGCGGATACCACCAATTATTTCATTACAAAATCCATTAGCTAGACGACGAAACAATTAACTGATACAAATTACTTTCACGTAGCTATAAAGGGAGCTTTTATTGACGGTGCGTTATAGTGAACGATGTTTTGTTCGTGAGAAAAAGTTGTTAATACATTTAGTAGGTGATATATTGATAGCTATATGGGAACAAATAAAATTTCCCAACTTCCTCAGCTTCACTCCCGTGATACCCAAATTAAAAGTAGCTTATTCTTCGAATCAAATCAAATGACACTTTCAAGTCAAAGTTTCACTAAAACCAGTCCTCGGCATTTGTAAAAATGTACCTATCTTCTTTTTATAACTATATTGCCAATAGTTGCTAAAATAAACTTTGTGTTTCCAGTAGCTTGCTCCAAGTTAGAAACATCAATATTAAAGCCAGGTAAGCGATAACGACTCAATCAACAAAGTAATAAGGAAAATCCGATAACTCATCATCAACTCAAAGTTGGTATTGTTCTCTAACTAATAAAGCGCTTTCTTTGACTGAGTGTTGTCTGAAACTTTCCTACAATATTCGGACCTTGGACTGAATTCATTTTCTTTTTACTTCCTAACTTTTACAAGTCTGTCGAACAAATTCGGACACCAATTTGAAAAGTTTTTGATTGACTTCCAGTTTTACGAACGTTAATAAAAAATAAAAAAGTTTTTAGGGTTCTGTAGTTATTTAGACGAAAAAAGTTTTGGTCTGTGCCTAAACTTCATTTATTAATTCCATCTAGTAGGTAAGTAATACAATTAACTACTATAGTCTAGTTAGAATTCACGTAGCTGAGTGTAGGGATGTGGGAGGTCGTGTCATGCAAAAAAATATTTACCTATTTGTTTCTCATAACTTAACTTCCATATTATGCCGGCCACTAAACCTACTCAAATAAATACAGCAAACATAAAGGCAGCAATAAATTCTGAAAGATGTTTTGGCGGCACGCCAGTTGAGAAAAATGCTGATACTGGATTGTGCCCATGTAGGTACCACCTACATTTGTACACGCACGACATTCCATTCCAATACTATGGAAATTTTGTATGTAGATAACTTGTTTAGTAAACTTGTACTATGTTTGATTTTGCCAATATAAAGTTATTACAATTTTTCACAAATGCATATCACTAACTGTGGAAAATAGAAATTGAAAAAGCTCGTTGCGTCCATTCTCATACTTTGCAATAGTTTCGTTTTGGTAAAAACTAATAAGTTGCTACTCTGGTTTAAAAAAATACTAGGTAATTTAGAAAACCAATCTAAATAAATTAAAAAAGTACTTACCTAAAAAAGGTTGGATTCGTAGATAGCAAGTAGGCAACTGGAATCACTACTTACCTATGTTCCGTAAGTCATCACATTTTCCATAAAAGTTTAAGCAAACTGCATTATTAATTAACTTTGATGAAAAATATTAAACCTGCGATGCTCACTAGAGTGTTGGTATACTTGACCCAGTTGATGTGAGTGAGAAAAAGTTTTAAAACATACATGCACGTGGCTAATTAGCTTTTTTTTCTGTATATTTCATCTGGCTACCGCTCAATATCTACAGCCCGTCTTAACCACCTACTTGCCAAATAAGGTTGTTTTGGCTCGTGCCATTCCAGACGATATTGGACCTTCAGACCTGGTACTGTGTCGTGACTGCCGTCTGATGCTATTCCTAATGCTCATATCGTTAAATATAGAGGTAAGTATTATGAACTAATTATAAAAACGTTGTCTCGTGATCGTGACAGAGTTGGCTGAGCTTTTCATACAGAAGACATCAACGCGCTCTATTTTCTACAGTTATATTAATTTATTTGCTACGTTTCAACACTATTGACTTCCCACGTGTAGGATCCAGTTTGAATCAGCATCCGCAGGCTACAAATCACCAACTCGTACAGTCAGCCGTAAAATGTAGACCGGAATGAATAATAAGAACCCTACACTCCTACTAAAAAACTTATAAATATTTCTTTCACCACTTACTTAAAACATTTTTAGTAAAGTTCATCGATATATCACCATCACATTAGCTTATAGAAGTCCACTGCTCGAAGTGCCTCCTCCATATGATTCTATCCACCGGTTTCCAATCAATCAATATCAGACACTTCGTAAACTTTATTTTTTATCAGGATAAATCTAATCCGGCTTCTTGTCTCACCGTCTTCTAGAACCTGTTTCCATGATTGACAGTGAAAATGCTCCGGCGTGCCCAAATTATGATCAAAAGCCGATTTTAATTACCGATTGAGTGGAAATAAGGCCATAGGTCTAAACCTCAAACTGGCTCAGTTGACTGTACCAGTGGAACACGTGGGCTGGGAGCGCGCGCCCCTCCGGAAGGATGCAATGATGAATTCATTCGCGCTTCCCAGGACGGAGTGTACAGCAACCTAATTACAGATGTAATCAACTCGCTCCGGGCTGATTGGACCATTACCGGCTATTCCCAGATTCATTGGACGATTGGTCCAACGAATGGTCCACCTTAGGTGGTAGGTACGTTGATAAAGCGCAGTCGGGTGCACGGGTAAGTACCAATGAAAAGCTATTATTTGAGGCACTAAAGATGTGATTAGCGGGATGACAATTAAACCGCTTTCAAAACGCAACTACTCATCATGAATGCAATGACACATACATGCAACAAAGTTGTCTATTGAGCTACTGAATAGCAGTCACTCGCCCACCACCTTCATTTGAAACTACTGTAGCAGGCTATAGTTTCACATTATGTTCCTATATCAAATTGTCTGTCAAAATAAAATATGCTTCTTGAAACTGATAATCACATTACCCTTAAAATAATGCAATTGAATTTATCGTAACGAAAAATCTATTCCGATAGTAAGCACATTTTATACATGGCGCCACTCTCCTCTCGTTTATAGGCGTCGGTATCTGTGACTGGCATCTAGTCTAGCCTCTGTATCGCCGGAGCCAGGGTATGAATCAGAGACTTCAGACAAACTTAATTCTACCTTGGCCAAACTCCATCCAAGCTTATTTGAAGAATAAACGGGAAACTTAGTGCTAGATTTGAGTTTTTAAGTAAGTTTGTAAATGAGTAAATATTTAATTAGATACATCTTAAAAACGACTAAGAGAACATAGATCATAGAAAAAGAGTCCTACGCATAGTACCTATACCCATAATATTCTTACTGTGCCTATACCCTGTTCGCGGAGACAAACTAATAGAGCGCGCGCTCTCTTGCACTATTGTATGAAAATGAAAAGGATAGAGCGCGCGCTCTCTTTCACTAATTGTATGAAAATGAACAGGATAGAGCCTTGATAGAGCGCGCGCTCTCTTGCACTATTGTATGAAAATGGACAGGACGGGACGATTTCCCTATTAGCTTGTCTCCGCGAACAGAGTATA
This sequence comes from Eulithis testata, assembly GCA_947507515.1. NCBI lineage: Eukaryota > Metazoa > Arthropoda > Insecta > Lepidoptera > Geometridae > Eulithis > Eulithis testata. The sequence continues at coordinate 5,085,904 of OX382199.1, read as the reverse complement.
GGTGTACTTTTCTCTTTAATCGTATAAGTATCAAATGCGAATAGCATAACGTCTCGATGGGCTACGTAGAAGGATAGAAGTGCATCTTCCCATTTCTTAGTAGACAATGCATATAAATACCGACCGATATGGCGCGAGTGCCTGCAGAGTTGGTTTTACACAGAGAAAACGATTTGTTTTCGTGCGTTATGAATAATCCAAGCTAATTTTGTGGAATAAATGAATTTGTTTCTTTCATATCGTCTCTTGAAAATATCCAAGCACATTTTTGAGATGCTGGAACCGACAGTTTAACGTGTCTTCCGAAGCACGGAAGGTGCCTGTAAGGAATTAGGGTGTAGCGGCGAGGCGCACGGTTCTTAGGTTCGGTTTCTGTGGCGGCGCCTCTGCTACCTATATTCTGCCGGTCCGGAGTGCCCGTTCCGTTCGTGGTCCGAAGATGCCGTTGACTTAGTATCTGTCGCCCGCTCGGTTCGTAGACGTGTCACGCAGTCAAGGAACAGAATGTCAAGAAACAGTATGTGTCAAAGAAACAGAATGAGTCTAAGAAACAGGATAGTTTATTGATCTTCCTTGCTGCTGGGCTTTTTCTACAGTGATGTTGATTGGTCCGATGTAAAAATGGAACTGCCCTTAGCAGCGATCTTACAAATATTTATACTAACATTGGCCGGCCCACAAACAATGGCTCGGCTACGCTCGGGTCTCGAACCATCCATAGAGTTCTCGACGCACGTGTGCGGACAAACTTTCTACTCTATTGTTTTCTTTGAACATCCCTATTTTTTGTCTTCCCAGAAAGTGGGTGCCTGCCTGCCTTGCCTCTGCGAATGGTTCGAGATGATTCTATGGAATAATACATTTTAAACATACATGATTACTTATATCTTAGTCCTAACTAACTTAATGTCTTTATTATCGTACTTTCTATCTACTTAAACTAGGACTTAATTATGTCAAATGGAGGACGTTGCTAACATTTTCCCCGCCAGTGCACGGTGGTCCGGGCACTCCATCCACTGGTTGCAACGTCTTCACAGGAGTCACGAGGATGAGTCTTGATGTCGGACGTTTCATGATGCCTCCTCGAGTCCTGACGTTCACTATTCTCGTTCTCTGGTCCGGCCCTTGGAACGTTTCTTCTATGACTCCACGCGGCCATGTGTTTCGTGGGAGGGATGAATCTGCGATGATCACTACGTCGCCTTTGCAGAATTCCAGGCTCTTTCGGTTGTTCATCTTTCGTGGCATGAGGGCTGGAAGGTACTCTTTCAGCCATCGGTTCCAAAAATGGTCGGCCAGTCGTTGTGCCGTCCTCCAGTTCGGTCGTCCAATGGTCTCGGAGTCGTCGAATTCTCCCAGGGTGGCTGCTCCACATGACCTCCCAATTAAAAAATGATTGGGGGTCAAGGCTTCTTCCTCTCCTGGATCCGCGTTCAGGTGTGTCAAGGGCCGGGAGTTCACGGTGTGCTCTACTTCCGTCAGCAAAGTATGGAGCACTTCTTCAGGTGGGTTTCGTTCTCTGAGGACGGCTGCTAGTGCAGTCTTAACTGACCGAACCAGTCTTTCCCAGGCTCCGCCCATGTTTGGAGCTCCAGGAGGGATGAACTTCCAGTGAAATCCTTCATTTTCTGCCGCCTCGATGAGTTCCTTTCGCTGTAGCTTTTTCATTTCCGCTCTCAGCTCGTGGTCTGCTCCGACAAAGTTCGTCCCATTGTCGCTAAATATTATGCGGGGACTTCCTCGACGTGAAGCCATTCTTCTCAGCGCCATTATCATAGAGCTGGTACTGAGTGAGGCTGCCAGCTCTAGGTGGACCGCCCTCGTGGTCAAGCATGTAAAAAGGGCGCCCCAGCGTTTCTCTCTCCTGCGACCGATGGTTACGTGCATGGGGCCAAAGTAGTCGACACCCGTGCATGTGAACGGAGGCTGATGGTGCGCCAAACGTTCTATGGGCAGGTCTCCCAGCGGTGGCATCTCTGGTTTAGTTCTTCTTATTCTGCACCACTGGCACTGATGTGCTACCTTTCGGACGGTGTCGCGAAGAGACAGCACCCAGTACTTCTGCCGCAGCTCGTTCATGACTGTCGCGTGATTTCCATGATGCAAATGACGGTGGTAGTGTTCTACTAGCAGTTGCGGCATGCGGCTTCTTCCATCAAGGATGGGCAGATTCTTTTCGCCGTAGTTTATTTTCGATGTTCGGCTGTTGAGTCGTAGCACACCGTCCGTATCTAACGCAACGTCAATCTTCTTCAGTCGGCTGGAGTTGTCAATTGGCTTCTTTTTCTTCAGACTATCTATTTCATTTTTAAAGGATTCTTCTTGGCTTTGTCGGATAAGAGCCTTTTCTGCCTTGTTCAAGTATTCAGGTTCGATCGGTAGCCATCTTCTTTTTTCTCCTTTGTTTGATTCTCTTTCGGTGACGCTTTCGGTGCTCCTGTCTCGGCGGCACATGTCTATAAACATGTACACTCTCGCCGTCGTTCGAAGCAGGTGCATCCAGTTACTAATCCTGCCAGGATTGAGCAGACTTAGTTGCTGGATAGCTCTGATCGTAGTAAAGGTGGCTTTCTTGATTTCTTCGGGACACGAGTCTTCTTTTTCTATCTCTTTTACCGGCCAGTCAGATTTCGGCTGGTAAAGGAACTCGGGTCCAGTGAACCACCTCGCCTTGCTGTCGAAGTTCTTTGGCACGTTCCTCGTTGCGTCGTCGGCCGGGTTGCGCTTAGTGGGAACCCATGTCCATTCACGTGGCTTCGTCAGTTCTTCGATGGCTGCCAGTCGGTGGGCGACGAACGACTTAAAACGTCGTGGGTCGGCCTTCATCCATTGCAGTACAGTAGTTGAGTCGAACCTGAAAACCCGCAATGTGAGGTTCAGGTCCGATTCTTCCAAGATCGCGGTCGTCGGTTTGGCTCCCCGTAGAGCTGCCTGTAGTTTGAGGCGAGGAATATAAGTGCTCTCTTCGAAAGCCATCCTGGCTTTCCCCGCCATCAGCACGTTGTGGATCTCCCCAGCTGCCAGCGCAAAGCATCTGGGGACGCGCTGATCTTTACCGACTACTTCGTTCCATTTCACTCCAGTCCCTCGTTCATCTTGGATCAGTCTCATTCTCTTGGTGGGAGCTGGAGCGACGAGATCTATTGGGTTCACAGTTGATGTTACTGCACTGCTCATTTCTATTCCCTCCGGGGCACAATTTCTGTCCGTGACTTTGTCCCAGAGTCGTTCTTTGTTCGGGGCTTCTTTTGTTCTTGCCCATTGTTTGGTTTCCAAGCCAGTTGCTTGGCAAGACATACTGCTTGCTTCGGCGTCGTTGCTGGGGTGGCACTTTTGTATCTTGACCGAGTCCAAGTCAGAATGGTCCTTGGACATTTCTTCGACCGCTTCGTCATAGTCCACAGCGTAACAGTGGTTCACGCACTCCACCGGCATAACAGACCCGGCGTGGCGTCCGTGAAGTACCCACCCCAAACTTGTCAATGACGCCACTGGTTCATTCAACTTTCCCTTCAAGATCTTCCGGGATATGATTAAATCCCAATTGTCTTGACCGATTAGCAGCATTGGTCTCTCTTTCTCATACAAAACTTCATTCTTTATATTTCTCAAGTGGCTGCACTCCTCAATCGCCTTCTTGCTGACGTACTGCGGTGCGAGCTTTAAGTGTTCAATAGTACGTACTCCTCTTAAAGTACGTTTATCTCTTCTCTGAGCTCCCTTTATCTTCAAATCCATTACTTGGGAGTTACTTTTCTCAATAATCTTTCCACCGACCGTTTCCAAAATCAGTGATTGCTCTCGGCCAGTGGCTCCAATACGGCAGGCGAAGTCTTTGTCCATCAGTGACACTGTTGATCCTTCATCAAGCAGCGCCAGGACACGAGTGGACCCCTTCGGTCCATAGATATCTACCGGTATCATCTTTAAGTAGACTCTTGTTCCATCTGCTGCCGCGTACACGGATTTCACGACGTTTGTCGTGTCTTCTTTTTCAATACTTTGTGATGAGGATGATGGTTTATCTTGCTGTGTAGACGGTGTCGTTTTTCGTGGGTCCGACTCCGAGTGCAGCAAGATGTGGTGCGGTCTCTTACATTTCTTGCACGGCTGTCCTCTGCAGTTCATCGTGTGTCGCCGGCGTAGGCACTTGAAGCATAAGTGTTTCTTCACCACGATATTCCATCTTTCGTTGGTGCTTGATTCCTTGAACTTCTTGCATTCTATGAGCCAGTGTTCCCCTTCGCAGTGCATGCAGAACTTCTTATATCCTTCCGAAGTTGTAGCGACTGTGTCTCTCTCAACGTTATCATCATCGTCATCTTCGTCTTCCTCCTGGGTGGCATGCACCGCGTGTCTCGAGTCACCGAATCTCTTCTTTGGTGGCTCCGGTGGTGCAATCTTTCCACACAAGTCAGCTTCAACTTCGAGGAACTTCTTTATCTTCAAAAGTTCTGGTTCTTCATCACTCATGCGTGCACTGAAGTCAAGCCATCTGTACCTCAGAATAGGCGTTAACTTCTCAATGATGCTTCGACTCATTTCCGGCGAGTACAGGTAGTGCGGCTTATTCAGGGCGTTTATTGTTGTCACTGTGTTACTCACACGACTCGAGAAAACGCAAATGTCTCGCGGAGTGTCTCCAATTCGTGGAAGCTCCTTGATCTTCTGTAGTTCTGCCAGCACTAGCTGTTCCGGTCTTCCAAACCTCCGTTCCAATGCATCAATAACTTCTTTGGGGTCCGAGGCCACGAACAACAGGCTTCTAATTGCTTCCTTTGCTGTTCCTTTCACCGCTTTTCTGAGGCGAGCCATGTTGTGCACAGCTGTGCATAGCGCCGAGCTGTCTTCATATGCCCTCTTAAAAGGCAGCCACTCTTCATGTGCTCCGTTAAAATCTGGCAGGTCCCACATCTTCGTTGATGCAGTCATGACGGGCTGTACCGATCTGGTAGCATTTATAAAAGCATCGGCGAGTTCTTTAATCTCAGACTTTTGTGTTGGCTGGACCTCAGTAATCTTTGGATCCTCCGAACACGTAGTGGTCTGCTCTACCCAATGCTCCACATTTGTCGCTCTTTCAACTTCATATTCATCGTCGATTTCCTCTTCTGACAGACACTGGGTTAACTCCAATTCGGTCTGAGCTAGGGCAGCAGCAGTCTGAGCAACCTCGAGTTGCTTCTTTTGTAGTTCTCTACGGGTTTCGAGTTCCATTCGCTTCGACGATCTAGTCGATCTTGCATCATCCCGCACTTGTGGAACTAACACACCTGAAGGCGCAAACGGTGGGGCAGCAGGTCTTCCTCCAAAGTCCTTCAGAATCTTCGTTCCTTTCTTCACTTTCGCTTGAGCCACAGGATCAAACACGAGAGCGGGGTGCGCGCTCGCGGGCGCGGACACGGACATGGGGTGCACGGATGGCGCAGCCGACGCCGGCGGGTACGCGGTCGCGGGACGCACGCTCGCGGGCGTGGTCTCAGGCAGGATCGTGCGCGGGGGTGGTTGCCGAGACGCGCGGGTCTGGGCGAATATCGTCTCGGACGCGGTACGCGGGGGAGGGGCGGCAGCGGCGGCTGCTGCCGACGCGGCGCGAGTAACCCTCCCTTGTGCCGGGGCAGCGGGCCCTAGGGCGGCGCTAGCGGCGGCGACGATGGTGTGACGCGAAGCAGACGTCCCGACGGATGTCCCAGTGGACGTTTCGGCGGACGCCACGGTCGACGCGGAAGTTCTAGTCGCGGTCGACTCGGGCGCGTTCGTGGACCAATCAGCAATTTCCATCGAACCCTCCTCTTCAGTTCCGGAGGGCACCGGAGATCTTGAGCGGACGATGGGCATCTTCAAACTTCAGCCTCCAGATCCGGCTCGAAGGACCAAAAAATGTAGCGGCGAGGCGCACGGTTCTTAGGTTCGGTTTCTGTGGCGGCGCCTCTGCTACCTATATTCTGCCGGTCCGGAGTGCCCGTTCCGTTCGTGGTCCGAAGATGCCGTTGACTTAGTATCTGTCGCCCGCTCGGTTCGTAGACGTGTCACGCAGTCAAGGAACAGAATGTCAAGAAACAGTATGTGTCAAAGAAACAGAATGAGTCTAAGAAACAGGATAGTTTATTGATCTTCCTTGCTGCTGGGCTTTTTCTACAGTGATGTTGATTGGTCCGATGTAAAAATGGAACTGCCCTTAGCAGCGATCTTACAAATATTTATACTAACATTGGCCGGCCCACAAACAATGGCTCGGCTACGCTCGGGTCTCGAACCATCCATAGAGTTCTCGACGCACGTGTGCGGACAAACTTTCTACTCTATTGTTTTCTTTGAACATCCCTATTTTTTGTCTTCCCAGAAAGTGGGTGCCTGCCTGCCTTGCCTCTGCGAATGGTTCGAGATGATTCTATGGAATAATACATTTTAAACATACATGATTACTTATATCTTAGTCCTAACTAACTTAATGTCTTTATTATCGTACTTTCTATCTACTTAAACTAGGACTTAATTATGTCAAATGGAGGACGTTGCTAACATAGGGTCTATTTCATTTTTGACTACAATAAAGTAAAGCAATTTGGTTATGACTATCGTGCCTTGGAATTACAGTCGTGAATTTTATTTAACTCTCAAATATAGAGAAAAATCCTTGCACAAGCAAGATAAGTACATAAGTAAATATGTTTCTTATCGGAAAATACATAGAACGGAGTTATTTTATCATGGAAATTTCCAATGTGAAACGAATTTAATTTTTTATGGTTTATGTACCGTACAAACCAATATTTTTTTTCAATAAACGTTTATCTACCGAGGTACAAGTGAGCTGTATATTTTTATAGTTGCACAGTAATTTAATTTTTTACTAAAACAGTCAACTTTCATTGTTTCCTTATTTTTAATGTAAGAGATTGAGTTATGTACTAAAACGTGGGAAACACTAAAGTACCTATCTAAATAATAATATGAATCTCAAAGTACATCTGTAGTAAGATCTTGTTACGATTGCGTGTTCATAATAATTTGAACTTTGCGCAAAAAAGTTCAGGCGTAATCATAGTGATTTTTATTACATTACAAAGGTGCAAATTGCTATGTTTACCTACTCCATTTTATTACCCTTCAACATGTTGGGTTAAGGTTCAAAATAGCGCAATATTATTATTCCTTGCACAATCTACAAGCACTTTTATAGTGCAATCAATCGTTGTTTGATCAAGAGGCACTTCTGAGTAGAGGTTGGTCATACTCGCATGTTGCGAAGTCGATAATGTTGCTTTGAGTTCAGCTTGTACCTGTTTTAAATACCTTGGCAACTTTACATAAATTATGAAGACATTGATGCTCTGTTGGTCTTCAGCACTTTGGTTACTACGTAAGCCGGCATTGGTGGGGAGCCGGTCTAATTCCACACCATCAGATATGTTGAAGCGTAGTATGGTAAATAAATAATGATGTCAGCAAAAGATCATCATCATCATCCAAAGTCCAACTTTATCAACTCCTTGGTATAGCTAATAGCCGGTAAAGCAAGCTCGTATGACTTAGTGGCCAACTCTGGTGACGGAGTTTTTATTCCGCCTTAAGGCCTCCGTCGTGGCTTAACGACTGCTAGAACCGGGACCGACAGTTTAACGTGCTCTCCGAAGCACGGAAGCGCTCAGATGTAAATGCCACTAACGGTCACCCATCCAAATAGTGACCGCACAGAACGTTGCTCCGGTTCCGTCTGAAAATCAGTGCCGCACTGTACTTGTGTAGGGAACGTCAATTTCCTACCTAGTTAGGTGTAGCTTAAATGCTGAGACGGGACCCTTTTTGCCTCACACAATTTAGCTTTAGGTTTATTATTAATTTAGCTGTGGATACCTATTTTTTTTGTTATTTTTTATTTATAAGTTTGCTTTGAAACCTACATATAGACTTAAGTATAAGTCCTGTTATGTGTTGAGGAAAAATAAACAAGTTTTCTTTCTTTCTTTGCTTAACATAGGTAATCAGTGAAGATTGGCTAAGCAAGCTACGCCACGAGCGCTTCCGCTATAGCTGGTGAAGATTTACCTCATTTTGTGCTATCTATCATGGTTTTGATCCCATTCTCAGTTAGAGCTTCTCAGATGGCCATTTCATTTTACGATGTTGATATTATTTCGTCATTGTTGTCCGCCCATCTCGCTACCGGACGTCCTCCCTCCTACGCTATAGGTAAAATTATGACCTTACCTACTTTATACCCTATTTTTATATGCCATATAATAATATATTATCGGTCAATGTCCAAGTAGATAGGATTCCCAGCGTTCACTGCATTTGCTCAATAGTTGCACAACCAGTTGTGAAGTGTACTATGAAGCTCTTGAGTAATGCGTTTAATCATAAGTCTGCGCACACTATTGCTGGTATTGATTGCACTGTTTGATACAACGACAAGATCATTATGAGATTGTATCTGTCAACTGTCAGTTCTGCATAACTTGCATTGGCTTTTAATTTCTTCATACGTTCTTGCTCGTAGAAGTGGTAGAAGCAAAACAACTGGGTAGTAGAGATTTTCAATTAAACGAGGCGTAGAGCGGCCCAAAAGGTTGACGATATTGTAAAGGCTCTGTAAAGGACAAGTCTTTTTAAAGTCATTCGTTCTAAAAATATATAGATTATCAACTCATGTGTCCTAAGCTAAGTCCTTCACTCGTAGTAATAAGCTGACTGGTTGTTGCTGGTAGTCGTTCCTTACAGTCCGCGCTCCTTACAGTCGAAGAGTCCAACAGCAAAATTCTGACAATTGTAGCCTGACAGTGTAGTTTTTTTTTTAAATTTATTATTATTATTATTATTGACGATATCCTCTCAGCCTAGTCCGCCATATCCACAGTAAAGACATCGTTAGCTGACTAAGCCACGGTTTTCCTCACGATGTTTTCCTTCGCCGCGCATATATATTATCCGAAACGAAAAATCCATTGATGCATTTTTTTAGGCTGAGACGATAAAATAGTATAGTTATATTATCTGTGGTATAGTATAGGTGCTGGGCAAGCCTACTCCATCTTAAACATTGTCCCAGGCACTACAGGATCCCGTTAAGTGTAGTCATAGGTCCTGACGCTGTATATCATCTCCAATAGATGTAAAAACCTATTATTATTATTGACGCTATAAAAATATGTGAACTAACATTCAGACTAGGAAGTAAACTAGGGCAAGTAAAGGTATCTAACAAATTAAGTTCCCTAGAGCCTTTGCAAGCTCAGGTGGTCTTCATTACAAATTCAATTTGCCTATAAGTTCTCTAACATTTACATTCTCTACCTATAAACAACTCACTCACTCATTAATTTGTTTCGTTATTCCAATAATCCTGTGTTTCTAATCTATCCAAGTCTTATCTAATTGAATGTCCTGTAACTTGTTGTAGCGTAAAATAAATTTTGTGGGTTAGCCGTAGAGCTCTATTTAGCGTGTTCATTTGTTTTTTGGATTTAATTTCTGCTCTTTGGTATTCTCTTTTCGTAGCCAGTTTAAGACCCTTATCACAATACGTCAGAGCTCGATATCTGTCAAATTTCGATACCAGAGCCTTCACCCTGCAGCAAACAGAGGGCGCACATTGAACGTCGCTTTACGCTTGGTTTTTTACATTATACCTAACTAATCTTGGTACTTGAAGATTAGGTAGTTAGAGTCATCCAATTAAATAAATGTCACCAATATTATTACACTCAGGCTGGAATACTCAAAAACTGAAATACTCAAAAATCATTCAAATTTGAGCACCACTTAAAATTGCTCTGCCTCTGTTTGAAATTACTCATTTGTAAGAGATGGCAATAATTTAAACGGGACTTAAATTGAGTGGGGTTTGAGTGGCGTTTGAATATTTGAGTATTAGTTTGTCAAATACATACATGCATTTTTATCCATGTATATACTCATCGTATACTTGATGTATTCGTATATACGTCTATATATGCGTGTAAACGTATATTTCGTGTATGAATATACTAGCTTCCGCCCGCGTCTTCGTTCGCATCCCGTTGGATCCCGTTAATTTTTCAGTATCAAACACCAAATCTCAGAAAGTATTCACTCTAGAGTTCTCGTTCCACAACTAAATGAAAGGTGTGATCAAGATCTAACTTTTTGATGACAGCTGTCAAACTTCAAACGGCTATATCTCGGAAACTACTCATCCTAGAGTTTTCGTTCCAAAACTAAATGAAAGGTGTGATCAAGATCTAACTTTTTGATGACAGCTGTCAAACTTCAAACAGCTATATCTCGGAAACTACTCATCCTAGAGTTCTCGTTCCAAAATCAAATGAAAGGTGTGATCAAGACCTACATTTTTGATGACAGCTGTCAAACTTCAAACGGCTATATCTCGGAAACTACTCACTCTAGAGTTCTCGTTCCAAAACCAAATGAAAGGTGTGATCAAGATCTACATTTTTGATGACAGCTGTCAACCTTCAAACGGCTATATCTCGGAAACTACTCACCCTAGAGTTTTCGTTTTAAAACTAAATGAAAGGTGTGATCAAGATCTAACTTTCTGATGACAGCTGTCAAACTTCAAACGGCTATATCTCGGAAACTACTCATCCTAGAGTTTTCGTTCCAAAACTAAATGAAAGGTGTGATCAAGATCTACATTTTTGATGACAGCTGTCAAACTTCAAACGGCTATCAAAAATATAGATTTTGATCACACCTTTCATTTGGTTTTGGAACGAGAACTCTATGATGAATAGTTTCCAAGATATAGCCGTTTGAAGTTTGACAGCTGTCATCAAAAAGTTAGATCTTGATCACACCTTTCATTTAGTTTTGGAACGAAAACTCTAAAAAGAGTAGTTTCTGAGATATAGCCGTTTGAAGTTTGACAGCTGTCATCAAAAAACTATATCTTAATCACACCTTTCATTTAGTTTTGGAACGAAAACTCTAGGATGAGTAGTTTCCGAGATATAGCCGTTTGAAGTTTGACAGCTGTCATCAAAAATTTAGATATTGATCACACCTGTCATTTGGTTTTGGAACGAGAACTCTAGGGTGAGTAGTTTCCGAGATAAAGCCATTTGAAGTTTGACAGCTGTCATAAAAAATTTAGATCTTGATCACACCTGACATTTGGTTTTGGAACGAGAACTCTAGGGTGAGTAGTTTCCGAGATATAGCCGTTTGAAGTTTGACAGCTGTCATAAAAAATTTAGATCTTGATCACACCTGTCATTTGGTTTTGGAACGAGAACTCTAGGGTGAGTAGTTTCCGAGATATAGCCGTTTGAAGTTTGACAGCTGTCATCAAAAAACTAGATCTTGATCACACCTTTCATTTAGTTTTGGAACGAGAACTCTAGAGTGAGTAGTTTCCGAGATATAGCCGTTTGAAGTTTGACAGCTGTCATTAAAAAGTATATATACACGCATAATGATATACACGTATATACGAATACATAAAGGTATATAAACATATTATATACATGGATAAATATGCAACCATGTATGTGACAAATTAGTCTAATAACATAGTACATGTCAAACCATACAATGCATCACAGAGCACGTCCTCATTGGACGTGACGTGATGCATCGTTATAGGCAGTGGTTACCACTTAACATCAGGTGAGTCATCGGTTTGTTCCATCATTGAGTTGTACAACATGTCGCTACTACATGTCATGTCGTATGTTGTACATGATCAAAACTAGTTAGTCAGTGTAGTCATACTATGCGTTCCATACAAGATTACGATCGATCGTTGGGCGCGAAAATTGACATAGGTCCGACGTCCACGAGCGCTGAAGCGCTACTGAGTTTGAGCGGGCCGACGCGTCTCATTTTATACCATTTTAATATCGTTTATTTTAAGTTTTATTATATTTTCTAAGAAAAATAAAGTATGTAGTCTTGTTCGTAATGAACTACTGTTTATTTTGGTATAAATTTTATTCACCAATATGAATTTACTATGGAGATATTCACAGCTAAATCTGAACGTTTTTAGGAGTTTTATGGTTTTGGAATTGGTGTTTTTTATAGATTTCCAAGACATTGTTCTAAATTCCAAGGCCGCTATGAAATTAACCAGTATTTAAGACATATTATTGTATACTTTTCTTTTTCTCTGCTTTGTACAGTTGTGCAGTCTAAGAGCTTGAAAAAGTACTCGCGCGAGTTTTTTTCAAAAACATGCTTCGGAATATTGGCTGTAAATAAGTATACAAGACAAAATCGGGAAAAGCGAGGCCGCTATGTACTATATTTAAAGCTGTTCTTCATTATACAACAAGTTGAAATTGTCGAAGAGTTACAGTTTCTCTGGTTAAGAACGCCAAACATAGGTAAAATCACGGTTTCTTTGTAATAGGCCTCTTAACAGCTAGCCAAACGCTAAAATAGATTTAAAAGCTATTGTTTTAAAGCTTAATTTTGTGTGTTAATTTAGTTTTTCTGTTACGAAATCTTGTAAATAATGTAACAATACGGCGCCTGTTGCTTGCTTTTATCATAATGTAGGTACGTATTTTGATAAAGTGGTAATGACCAGATTTTATCAGAAGTTTGCATAGATTTCAAAGATATATAACATGGTAAGTAGCTGCGGCGTATAATCGTTCAAAGAATTTTATTCATACATTGATTTATATGAAAATTTTTAAAAGACCACTATCTATGGTTATTTCCGGGCTGTGGCTGGTCTGCCAATGACACCAGTGTTTCAGATCCAGATAAACTATTAAGGGATTACGGTACAGCACACAGAAGATAAGACCCTTTCCCTTTCACCCGCTTTCGCCGACACAATGGAACCCATTACCATACGCCATCGATACGGTATGAATGAATACATACCTACCTACTATGTTATATCATAGGCGGAGTAGATCAAGAATTAAGAATGAGTCGATTCTTTGCAGTCTGTAGGTACCTAGGACATAGGCGAAATAAATACAGTACCTACTTATGTGAAGTTATAGACAAATATTAAAAATCATCACAAGACCGACGACGAGAACGTCTTGAAAAAAAACTGCAGTATTTTACAATTTAAAAAATAACATACAAAATCACCAGTGCCAATGAAATTTTATTCTTACCTGTTAATCAAACAACAATGAATTAATTAAATAGTTCTTAAAAAAAAATTGCAATCTAACGCTTAATGATGCTTTCAATTAGCATCGACATGTAGTTCAAGGCAAACGACATCTAAATAGAAATTAACTCAAGAGCAACCGAATACAAAACTTATCACTGATTAATGAGTTAGGTCTCCATATTTCAAGTCATTACTCATCTGTCTGCTCAACTTTAGTTAGACCAAACTCATTTTCACCTTAGTAATAGTTTTCCCTAATTTCCATAACCTTGACACCATGACTCTTTGGATAGGTATTTAAAATGGGAGTAACTTGTCATAACTTTGTATTTATTTTACTTCGAGGTGTTGAAATCAAAACAAAACACCTTTTTTGTTAGATCTAATCCTGTCTGAGATGGGCAATAACTACTTCAAAAACTTCACTGACACAGTTCCATCGCCGTCTACTGGAGCCACATTTAAACCAATTCAATCAATTAATGTTTTCTACTGTGCTAGTGGTGATATTCTATATAAAAATACGTTACTCTGGTAAAATCAGTGCTCTCTGAAATATTTTCCACGCTGATCCAAGATGGGTTTAGAGATTAGGTTCGTTACACAAGCTTAGAGCGCTAAATCCCAGGCTAGGTCTTAATCTGTGACCTATTACGAGTGTTGTATCATCGGCCTCGTACACTTTCCCTCTCGAAAGTGGGTTTTTGTGTTACGCGTGCGAATATACCAACGAAAGCCCTTATCAACGTACACACTGATAAAAAGGTAATTACAATGACTTGTTCTTGCTTCAATGTCTTATTGTGTCAGTAAATCGCTTTTAGGCCAGAACATGCACGAAATCGAATTGAGATGCAAGAAAGTACCAGACATAAGTGATTTTTCCAACAAGTGACCTTTGTTTACCTATGTAGGCATAGATTATCTAACTAAGAGAATTCAAATAGATTTCTCCTCTTTATGTTATAGATATGATAATAGAATGTTCCAAGTATTTTACTTTGTACTTTGTACAAAGGACGGCTGAGAGATTTCTTTCAGAAGTGATTTGATGGTTCATTCAACAAACTCAATTCATCTCATCTTATTCTGAGATTGAAGTTCTTTTTATTATTAATCCATTTTTCAAACACGTAAAAGCAGTTAAAAAGAAATTGATTTAAAAATAGTTATATTTGTTTGAATCTTTTATTTATTAAATAGTCGTCTGCCCACATAAAGCTTAATTTTATCTTGCAACACTGCGCGTGCGCCTAAACCACATCTTACCTCATCGTAAGGCCTACGTAATTTATTCCGTAAGGCTTCCATGTTTAGCGTGTAGGTCTCTCATTGTCGGTCTGTGTAATCATGACTGTTTTTGAGATTAATCTTTGTTATGATGAACTAGTGGAATGCCTGAAGTTACTTTGTTTGAGTTGAATAATTTCCGGTAAAGTTTAATTAGCCATCTGTTTTCATTTAACAGAACAATTTCATCCCTTCATTTAAAATTCAGGGCATGTGGACTTCTACGATCCAGACTATAAATTAAACCAGACCGTTTTTATATAATTTAATCTAAGCACTTTTAATTAAAGTGGTGATATCGCTAAGTGAAATCAAGGATCTTTAGTTACCATTTTTTACTATATGTATTACTTAGTTTTATCTACAATGTTTTTCACTTAGAAATACTTAGCATGTTAAAACTAGCTGCTAGTAACTAATACTTAGGTTCTAAAAATTATGTCCAAAGATGGCGATAAGGCCGCTGATTGAGAAATGTGTAGCATTTAAAGATTTGTTGTAGTTCAATTTGTCGTCAAAATACCAGAAATATGATCAAGAATGGGTCTGCCAGCCGACAACACTAATTTATTATGACAAGTCTATGTAACCCACAGGATAAATCAGCAGATAATGAGCCTATTACAATAAAGCCTGTCGGCCTAAATGATTGCAATGATTTTAACTCGGTTTCTGATATTGCATGTTGTACCAATCATTTTAACGTGTTGATAACAGGGTTTGCGGTGTTATTTATGGAATTGTTGTTATAAAACATCATATAACATAATTAAAACAAGCGTGAAATATTACGTTTTTTAAATCATACAAGAGCAAGACATTCGTTAAAAAGGAGTTTTTTGAATCCCAGAATTCCGCCTCCTATAATATTCTGAGTATAAGTAGAATTTACTTAACTCAATACAAAATTCGTGAAGTGTTTAATATTTGTACATTTATATATATATTTTTGTCTCTTCCCTAGAAGATCCTATGACATGATCAAGGGTCTTGAGTAGTTCCGAAAGATCTGAGGAAGGATTACCGGAGGGGACAGACAGGTCGTAAGCTTATTTTCTTTTCCAGCCGACCATTGAAAGAATCTCGGTTTAATAAGGTTAGCACTGTCAAAGATTCTAATATAAACCAGCTCAAAAAACCTTTTTACTACAGAAAAGAATTCCGTAAATTGTATTAAAAAGCGGGACTTTTGTATAAATCGTAAACCATAGACGCGACCAATACTAGCAGATGTTGATGTTGTCTAGCAGATGTAGGCTATAAAGTGGCTTCAAGCTTATACTAAACTGTATAAGCTTGAAGCCACTTTGTAGCCTACACAACACAAAACGATACGTAGTGTAATGTAACACACGATATGTGATCTAATCCTAATCGGTCATCAAGGACGAATTAACATACTCGTCCTTGTTATTGATGGATTGTGAAGCTCGCGGGAAACCAGCGGCGGAGGTTGGGAGAAACCCCAAGAATTTTTCGACCTGGGAATTTCTGGGTGTGGTTGAAAACTGAAAGATTCCAGGTTGCTGATGCGCCAATTAAGTGGGGAAGTGTGAGTGAAGATGGAGTCGGTGAGAGCTGACTAAGCCGCTCTTATACGGTGATATAATATTAAAGCACTCACCTTTTTGAAACATAAACTCCTAAAAGTGTTTTGGCATCTATAACTCCATTTCGTGCTTATGGGAAATTTCGTCGCATAAAGACCCATTTAGATGGAGAGAGTTTCTCGTACGTTTGGTACGAGAAACTATACGCAACTATCGCAAGCAATAATCGCCATTACACAATCGTATCAAAATGTTTACATACAGGCAAGAACTAAAATCTCGCCTACGATTATGTCATACGAGACTTGCTTATGACTTATCGCTAGGCGATAATTGCCTATGTTTGTTTACACGACGAAAGTATAGTAACCAGATTCTTGCTTATGAGAATCTCGACGTGTGTAAACACGATCTCGTGTGACATATTTTCAAGTTCATACGAGTATCGTACAAATCAGTTCGAATCGTTTTCAGTGCGAGATTTGTCATTCGAGTTTAGTGATTAGACGGACACAATAATATTCCATTGCGAGGTAATTGTCGCCCAAGGCAACGAGCGAGAAGAGCGAATGTTTAGACGAAAAAAAGGTTTTATATTCCTTCGATAATCGTATCTTCGAGGCGAGAAACTCTCTCCATCTAAATGGGCCTTTAGTGTCACTCTGACGAAGCGAATATTATGTGAAAATGGTTCAATACTTTACTTGTTTTTATTTTTCCGGTATAATGGTCTCATCTGGCGTCTGGAAGGTTCGTCCATAATTTATTAGGGTAAGTGGGGATGTGCTCGTAATGCATTAATAATTGAGATAAAGCTTAGGCATTATTACCTACCATGATATAAATTGTATAGCTAAGTAGGTATATTATTAATTTTAGTATTGTAATAACACCGGTAGGTACCTAGCAAAGTTTCAAAAATGTTTTATGAAAGAAATCTAGAAACTATCCATTGTCGAGCAAAAGTAAAAAAAAAAAAAGTACAAAGTACCTACAAAAGTAAAAGATCTATTTCAAAATAACCGTTTTGATGAAACACTATGGACAAAGCTAACCAGTTTAAAATTATTATAAGTGATCAAGAAAGTTATGATTACAATATTCAAAGTTCTTAAGTTTCGGCCCCAGTGCTGATGGAGCTCCACTAGACGGCGAAGCGCAGAAACTTATTAAATTTGATAAAGGAGAGGGTTACTCAACTGACACTTCTTTGAAACTTTAGTTGCTTTTTTGTGTTCAAAAGTTATGCGACTATAGTCATAGCTAAGGCTACACTAGGGGACAAATGTACTGCGACACGAGTCGCCAGCGACGTTGGGTGAGGTAGCACGACGTTACCGGACTTCGCTCGACATGTCTGGCAACATCGCGCGACACGTGTCGCCAGTGACGTTGGGTGAGGTAGCACATCTGTCGACATATGTCTGGCAACATGGCGCTGGTGGGTGTCATAATATCGACTGCCTTGTGAAACAAAACTTCGCGAAGTCGCACGAGTTCGCCTGACGTCGCTACGGACATAAGTCGCGCGTTGTCACCATATATATGTCAGGCAAAGTTTCGCGAAGTCGCACCACTTCGTCTGACGTCGCTGCGGACATAAGTCGCGCGTTGTCGCCATAAATGTCAGGCGAAATCGGCCGGCTTCGAATGACATGTCGCCGATACATGGCGTGGGACATTTGTGCCCTAGTGTATCCTTAGCTTATTATTCGTTGGCCGTATGTCATAAATTGGTCTAGACATAACTCACCGATCATGCTAATAAACAATGTGTGAAAAAAATTACCTAAGCCACGAATAAAATATGTTTTATCCTAAATTAACCAAGAGCCATCATCAAGAGCTGTATAGAAACTAAAAAGCACTCAATTAAATTGAATTTATGACCGATAAATCCAATTTGAAGGATATTGATTGACAGTGTCGGTGCGGTGCCAAGCCAAGGTTCGAGTTTAGACATGGTTTTTTCAAGTTATATTTTACAACTAGAGGTATTAAATAATAATGAACAATTAAGCTAAGTAGTTCCCAAAGTTCTAAGTACCTATAGCCCCTTTACTGGGATAGAAGGAAAACATTCTAAAATAAAATAAAGTCAATCCGGAACAACTCAATTTGTATCCGTTACTTATCGGCTAATCTGTAACTGTCTGCATTTGATAATAATCTGAAAACTTGAATAATCTGTAAAAATGGTATTTAAGTGAATTCCGTGTGAAAATTACATCATGTCATTATCATGATGACCTAAGCCGGTTGTAGCAAAGTTAGGCACTTACTCAAACGTACAGAAAATTACTTCCTTGGGTGGGTACTACCTACCTACTTAGTTTTTATGATATTGCATTTTTTTCGTAAATTCAAGCATGAAACTTCCGCTTCACTATCCGTTCTTACAGTTTTCATGAAAAAACGGCTTAACCTAACATAAAGCTATCTTATAACCGACGCGACGTGAGTTTACACAGCAGAAACTATCAAGAGCTGTCATGTCACATCGTTCATGTTTTGTCTCGTGTCACAATTGGGATTAATTTGTGTACGCCGTCATTTTCTACTTTCGTCCAAGTTGCAGGGGCCTTATGGTCACTTCGACAGAGATTTAACTCTAATATGATCATATCACTGGTTTCTCCCACTAGTCAATGCAGTTTTTAACGTCTTTTTGACGTCATACGTAGTAGACCTTTTCTGCCGAAGTGAGCATAAAGAAGGATCCCATTCAGGCGCTATAATTTTTTATCGCATAATACAGAAAGAAAAGCTTTAGACCAAGTCATTTCATTTGACACTAATGAATAGATTAGTCAATTCGATATAGTTCGAACTCGCTTGTTTATTTGACTAATTAAATGTCACCCGATAAGCCTTTGCACTGATTTAAGTGCTTGATTGTAGGGAACTTTCTAATTTAATGCATATCTTAATTTATTTGCTAAACCATTATGTTGTTTGTAAGTTAATTAACTGGTAGACAAAGGGACAATGGTAAGTACTGACATCACTATTAGTGAACAAAAAACATGAATCGAACTACATACAAGTTGCTTTTTGTAGTTCACTACACACTTCTTAATAGATACTTCTTTATGCCAATCAGTGTTTTTTTTTTTACGGAGTTTTTCACCTTTTTGCAGTTCAATGTCCAGCTTAAGGATATTATGTTGTTTCAAAAAAAAATATGTAACTTATTTGGAACACAATCAAATGAGATTACGATGTGTCGCCTCAAGCAATAATCCGACCTCAATAAAATTAATAATTGCTCAATTACGGCTCGTTGAGCAGAAATAAGCGTTGTACCATGTTAAATAACAAATAGTGGCTTAATCGAACAATCTCACTTATATAACGCAATTGTAGCGAAACAAATTGTTCAAACGCACGCGTAGAGGTGAGGTATGATGCGACAGCCTAGCGTGCTTTGAATGTGTTCCAGTTATTTTATCTTCCTAAGTACATTCTTACAAAATAACAAAGCTATGCATTTTCTGGCTTATAAATTTACCTCTATTATAGCAGAAAAGCAGGACAAAACGGGAACGTATCTTAAAAATACAATAACTTATAGCTACTAAATCGCTGAATAGTTATAATAGGTAGGCTACTATAATTAATTACTGTAAGTAGTTTGATGACTTGAAGTGTACCTACGTGAATGGAAAGTACTGAGAAAGATCAATAGCACCGATCAATTCATTCGTTTCGCGGCCAATCTCAGTTATGTAGGTTAATTAGTGCGTTGTCTTGACAGGTATAACTATCGACATAAAGCTTTGGTTAAATCCTGTCGATAAAGCATCTGTCAAAAACAAGGACTTCAATGTTTTTGGTATAATAATTGCGTTGGAGTTGGTTGAACCCGGCCTTAGAGATTTATTCTGTGTGCTATTTACTGCGAGCAAATCTAAGATTTTTTGCGCCATTTATGGCTATAATTAGGCGTCGAAGCGTTTTCGCTTAATTGGCAAAAAGCAGGATGGCTTTATCCGTAAATGGAATGATATTTCTTAGTTCTAGAGTGGAAATACCCAACGGTTAATTACGAAACCTCACAGATAAACATAGAACATAGATAGATAAAGAATATACGAGGTCTTCAAAAGCGAGATAAATAGTGTATAATAATCTGACTGACTGTCTATGTAAGAGCGAGATGCGTTCGATATTTTTTTCGAAAATCAACTGACATTTTTTTTGCGTTACTGTCTTGCGGGCAATTGATCAGCACGCCGTGTACCGGTCGGTTAGAACATTGCTTTAAAGTTTACTTTAGGGATAGCCAATGATGTCATGGCAGTAAGCGTAAATAAACTGTACGTAGACATACGGCTTTATCTATCGCGGGAGATGAGCAGAGTAGATACTATGAAACAGGAAGTTCCTGTTTCACTTGACTCCTCTATTCAAGTCTCACAGATTTGAACAGGATTTTTCTCTGTGCAATAGGCTAATCAGGGAACTACTCAGCGAATTTTAAATGTTGTCTACATTGGTATAGTTAGTATTCTACTGTGTACTATGTTGTCTACTCGCTTCTGGCCACGTGGTTCGACCGCATGCTTCGATCAATCTCTACCCGCGTATATCAGACTATACTGTAGAGGTGGGAATCCCAGGCGGTTTTACAAGAATTCGCAAATCAAATCTGAGAGCCAGGTGGATAGGTGATTCACACAAGCCGGTAGTTACTTACATTATTGTGAAATTGCACGTGTTTGTATTGTATTGTTATGAATGGCTGGCCGCTTCCTATCGGGTGAACAAGGTGAGCAGGTGAGTAGCTTACATATAGCTAGTACAGTCAGTTTCAGAAGATAGCTTTTTCAAATTTGAAAATTGTTTACTGTTGGCTCTAATTCTTTTATCCAAAAAGCACTTTAAGGATCAATGATCTTTTATCTAAAAGATTACAGAGATAAGAGATTATAATCATATTTCGAAAAGTAATATGTTCCTAGTTTCAGTCATAAAACACTTTAGAAAATGTGTCTCATCATCATTTACTAATATCGCTGACTGTACCTGCTTAATAACTTTAGCTTTATCATCACCTTTTCCCTACATTTTATAAGTATTTTTTCCAAAAGTTTGAGCATGCGAAGATTTTCCTTTCAGTCGTGTTCGGATAAAATTCTAAGAGTAAACTTTTGTGGAAAGCGTTTCTTTAAAATTCTATAAATTAGTGAGTGATGTTGAATTTAGTCAAAGAAAAAATCTAATTGGTTTCTTGTTTTCCTTTCTCTCAAGGTTTCCCGCTTTACAATATATTTTTAGAGAGCTTTAAATCGAACGATCTGTTGTTTGGATGAATCCTTTTTTCGGATGAGTTTACATAGAAACCGGGTACCTTATCTGTACCATAATGATTAGTGGTAATTCGCTCTCCTCTTAAATTCTTTATTGTACACGAAAAGATTATAACAGACTTCTTTATTATCATTATCAACCTATGTCAGTCCACTGCTGGGCGTAGGTCTCTCCCAAGACGCGCCATTGAGCCCGGTCTTCGTCTCTTCTCATCCAGTGTTTGCCAGCTACTTATCGCAGATCGTCGCCCCACCGTGCCGGAGGGCTAATACAGACTTGCTGTTACTTTTTATGTTTTAAAATTACAAAATGGTACAAAGTCATTGGTTTCCGAAACACGTCTGTCTATGAGTTAATTTATTTCAGTAAAGAGATGACTTTCGTGATGTACTTAGGTGCTGGTAAATCACAAAATGGGTTAAACAACAAAGTCCGAACCTGCGTTGTATGTAAGCGCACTCTTTTCCAAGCCAATGATTCAAAAGCGTATTGCCAGTCTACGAACTTGGTCGTATACCATTTTACGATCTTGTTACCATTTGTTTAACCGTTTGCGACTCCATTTATGGGTAACGGTGTTTGTTTAAAGATGTACCATAACAATTTATGGGGCATGATTTTTTAATAATCACGGAAGCGGATAACTACCTTTATCTTTTTTCTTTAATATTTTATTCATAAGTACCATCTGGACATAAATGGAAGATCAATGGTACGTACTAACCTCCATAGATAGAGCTAAGGGTTATTAGCAAACAGCGTTTAGGTGTTGTAATTTTCTTTTTCCCAAAATTGAAGCGTAGAATGGTGGAATAAAAATAATTGAATCAGCCAATGAGAAGTCTTTGCATAATAACGAACGCTAACTATGAACAGTAACATAACTATTTGATTTACTACTAAGAATTATTACAAACTAAATAACTGAGTTACTGAAAATAACAAGAGACAACTTGGTTCCCTGGGAAACCAGTTCAACTATAAGTTAAACAATAGCGTACCTAAATACAATCATTTGTAGCCATCAGGTCCTAGATTGATTCTACTGTGAACCCACGGCCAGCTGTGGCAGATTAGAAAACAGTTTGTAAGTGCTGAGGATTCGTCCCATCACGACGATGACCTTGGCTTTGCCCCTACTTAGTGCTATGCATAAATATGCCTAAATACAACTTATGCAAACTTAGAAACTGAAGATGCTGAAAATCAATACGCAAAGAGAAAAAAAAATAGATTTACGATAACTATTCAGATAATAAAGACGGGTTAGAAGCTTTGAGACATCTCGAATCGATTTGACTCGATAGTTAGCATTATGACTAAGGGCCGTAAGATCAATAGTGGTTTAAACCACGAAATAGAGTTTAACCTCCAGTCTCCGATTATTTTATAAGATCAATGGCAGTTAATCGACTATCGGTAGCTTAAACCACAGATTATATTATAATACTCTTAAACTGACAGAGATGACAGTAGATTAATCCATCGATCAAATGTAATCGTAGTTCACGAAACCCATAGTCTAAACTGCTTTTGATCTTACGGCCCTTAGTCGCTTTCTGACTAAATCACGACAAGACTACAGCGGGTTAGGACTAAATACCTACAAAGTGACGGCAATAAAAAATTGCTGTGTTGATTTTCACTGTGATTGACGAGTACTCTTTACAGTCAATATTCAACTACCTACTTTATAGAGTAAGTAGTACGGAATCCTCAACACAAATCGTGCGAATAATACTATAAATAACATATTTAAGGCATGTTAACAATTTACACTCTTTCACTCAAAAACCGTAACAAAGCGAAACTAATGCTATAAATTGTTATAATTGTCGAAAACGAGCACAATAGCTTATTTATACGATACTTCCGTCCGTACAATTAGACTCGAGTCGACTAGCCGGAACAGACCTCTTTTGATAATTTATTTAAGGTCCATTTTTATTAATACGTGCTTTCAAAATTAGGGTAATTAGAACCATTGTTTTATGAGACTTCCCGAAATTTACCTATAATTTTACGTAAGTTACCTAAGTATAAATTTCAACTTTTGGTTTTCTTTTTCTTACACTCTTGACAAAAATTTGTAATTCTAAAAGTTGTGTAACGTTTCGTTATTGGGGTAATAAGATCTAACTAAATTATGAGCTAGGTAGGTTAGGTAGGTAGACCAGGTAAGTGTTTGCTTGGGTACTTACATAAATCGATTACCTAAATATCGCAATAGCAATGTTCTATTACCTAGTTGGACAACTAAATAAAAGCTCGAAGATTTTAAGTATACTCGTAACTATGTAGATTATTTTTTACTTTGTAGCTTTCGTCGTAAAAGTTATAGATGATATTTGTTTAGCTATTGTAAAAGATGGCACAACACCGCATTTTTTATCAGTATTAGTGTACAATTACCTACAGGGTTACTGATACTGAACGCTGATAAATACTGTATAAATCGGTAGGTAAGTAAATACTTATTAGCTAGCTAATCTGAAGTTGCAAACGTAAAATGGTAAATTATAATTTAGGCTTGAAAAACAATATTTTTTCTTTCACTACGATCTTTGATCTCTACTTTTCGTTTTTCTTGCAATTAAAAATAAAGCCTTCCCCCTGCAGAAACCACTTTTATTTCTGTATTTTGCAGAAGGGTCGGTGTTTGTTTAAGGGTTAACCAACCCTTCTAACCTCTCTACTCTACATTTTGAACGCCCGCGTTTTACCAAACCTTATCTGTAGAGTAAGCTGGCTGGTGACGCTATCTCTAATTCTCTACGGAAGAAAGGTCGAGGATCGACGTGACCCTTCGCCCTGATCAAATGCAAAATGAGCAAATGTTAGTCTCTGGAGAAAATGTCACACCATCGATCGGTAGAACACTCTGATATTAAATAACTGTTTGATAGTAAAAATTTATTTGTTAGGCTTTCTAGAGTTATTTATTCGATGTGGAAGACTTTTATCAATAACTTATGTCTAACTCTGTTTAAAAGATGGTGCAAATGCTGTCTCTTTCTAAAAACCAGTTAGGAGAAAATTTACATCGCTTGAAAATTATATTCTCTACAGTACACGTGCTAGAGATATTATGTCTTTGTTCTACCAATACATATTTTAACAAATAAAGGGTATTTTTACGGTTTTTCAATCAACAATCGTCGCGTTGTAAGCGTGTATGTACGTACAGACATCAAAGAATATAAAGTCACAACAGATTTTTGTCGTTTTGAAATAAACAACAAAGATCTATTGTAACTACATGTAAACTAGTTGTAACTACCTACACAACTTTGATGTCAATGTCATAAGCAAGTTCAACTCGTTCTTTGTAGCCTTAATGTAGCGAAACTAAAGAACGGAAATAACACCAATTTGTGCAGTGTGTCAATTGAAAAAAGACCATTGTTACTCGGTACCTTAGCAAATGCAAAATATAACTATAATAGATACAGATATTAGAAACGGAAGGCACGGCTCGGACGTTTTCAAAAGGTCGACGTTGCAACTATAACACCAGCTACGTACGAGTTAGTTTGTAAATAGTGTTCTAACTGCAATAACTTCCTTATGAAGGCCACAGAACACGATAAAAATTAAAGCAGGCGGAAGAGCTCTTTACATTGTTTGTTCAAAAACAATTCTAAGCTCATGATCTTGAGGACCAAGCGCAGGGCTTTGTCACTGCATTATAAAACTCCTACATTTCTTTCTGATGGAACTGCTACTAATGAAGTAAGTGAACTGAGCTGGTGTTGTGGCAACGCAATGTCGATCAATAAAGTAGATCTACAACTGATACAAAACACCTTGCGTGCTTCAAGCAAGGTCGCGTGCCACGAACAGTATGATATCACGAGGGTGTATTCATGACGTAACTAGTACTACACTATGGCCCTTACAAAATAGCTTCATTCCTTATTGGCAGTAACGAGTTCTTGCCAACGCGTTCGATATTCGTGTAACTATGTAATTTTATAAAAACTTGCACAGAAAGCAAGCCTATTTAATAAAGTGCCTAAGGCTTTTGCCAACTTTTTGTACTTGAGTTTGTATCGCTAAAAAGTCATATGACGATACAAACTCAATACCAAACTCAAACTAGAACTCAACACTATACACTGGTATAAAGACACATAGCACTCGTCTATGTATGTTCTCACCTTCATTACAATAAGTAAATACACAAATGTGGTTTTGTTTGAACAACTTTTCTATAGTGGTTTTTATTTTTGGATAAGTAGAACAATATCTATGATAGAGTCGGTATTCATCATGTTGATGATATGGTAAATTGAACTGCAGACGTTAAACAAAAATGCGGGATAAAGGTAATCCCTAAAGCTCTATAGTAAATAAAGATGCAATTTAAATGAAAAATCGGTTAATAGAGTCTAGTTCCCAGTATTTAGCTTTGACCTTATAATATTACAAAGTCTTGAAACGCGGCATCATGTTTCGCGTTTGTAGACTCAATTTAATGGTAAAGATATTTACTGATAGAGTACCTATCAGAATCACGTTTATTCCTGAAACCAAGGACAGCGCTGAAGGTGACCCGGACATTCAGGACTTCTGTAAGTCAATGTCGGCACTTGGGAACGCGAAATTGGTTTGCGAGTTTGTGCTACATCAAGCCCTTGTTTGAGTGATAAATGTTAATATAAAATAAGTGAAGGAATTTGAGCGAAATATTATTTTAGTAGTAGATAAATGATTTATTTGGCAAACACACAACACAACACGAAATTAGCTGGTAACAAATCTAGTTCGAAAAGATACAAAAAAACTGAGGTAACATGAACTTCAAACACCTAAATACCAAATATATATACCACCTAAATACCAATAGCTAAATAGTTTTACCTTTTAAAATATCAACAGACCCTTTTCAATTATTTTCTTTACATTCTTTAAAAACCTTATATACCTAGCACCACAGATTATATAATACATCTTTTCTGTTTTTTTACAACATTCAAAGAAACGCAACAAGTAGTAGAGAACTCGGCCGTTGAACAAGTATACCAAACGGTTGAGCATTACTGAACAATGATACTTCACGGAAAACCAACAATGCTTGAGGAAATTCCCTTTTAGATTCTATTCAAAAACTTGAAATGAAAATGCACGTAGCTTTTTATACTCGGTAAAGTAGTGTTATCATGAAAAAACTGTACATATAAAATACATCTCTTTACAAGGTATGAATAAAATACTCCATTAAATAATTAATTCACCCATTCTTCTAACCAGAAGCACAGGTCTTGTTATGCACGGATAGAAGAACTAAATGCAAAGGTTTTCTTGGAAAAATCTATAACAAACACGCAATAATTAATGAATTCAACGTAACAGTAGGTAAGGTAGTAGATTATATGATCTGTGGTAGTAGCAAGGTACTACCTACGTTTGTTTTGAAAGCATCGATAACAGGCGAACGCTAAAATCGAAATCTCTTGCGTGAGAAATCGGTTAATTTGCCTTCCGAACTAGGCACGTACCTACTTAGTTTTCTAATTTAGTATGTAAACTTTGATGAAAATAAAGCTACGGTCCCTGTCCTCAATAAGAAAAACATATGGAGACCATGCACTTAGCCTCTAATAAGAGGTACCCTAATTCTAAGAAGCGGGACTCTTACTCCGCAGCCCGTAGTCTGAGATAGCCAGGACACCTTCTATGTTACGAATATTTTAAACGATATAACAAATATTTTGCTTAAAAATTGTTTACCTGACTGTACTCAACAGCTTCCATTTGATTTTGTCCGAGCTTCCATTTGATTTTGTCCGAAAAGTCATTAACAAAAATATTAAAATCAAAAGTGACAATTGGGAGAATTTGTCCCAAAATATTTTCTCCGAAACGTCAGCAAGTCAACTAAATAACCCTATTACTTTAGTCTAAATATGAATAACATTGAATCCTTGTATGAATACGTTTGCATTGAAACAACATACAGGCTATTTCGGTAATTAATTAAATCCAAACTATATCCAGCATGTTTCAGTAAGATTTAACTAGAAATTCATTTAATTAAGCACCTGAACTCGCCCTGTTAGTTATTGCATTTATTTGCGGGGCGGGTCGCGGTTACCGGTAATTACCGGTTTGTATCCGATCTTTTATATTGGAGGGTAATTTATTCAGTGCTAAATTATTAATTGTATCTAGAAATACTTAGTCATAATCGCTTCAGGGTCAATTAAAAACATTCAAAAAAATTCTGAATTTTTGAGATACAAAATATGTACCTACTTACACAGAAAAGAGTTGAGCAAACGATTGAAAAAAGATTAAACAAACAAAGATTATTGGTAAAACCTCGTGAGTTACGGTTAATGATTCAAAAATAAGAAAAGCGACGTGGCTAGTGAGAATTTCTGGGGAATAAACTGAATTCCCTACTGATAGGATTTCTGAAATATACCAAAAAAAATTAGTTATTACGATAATATTAGGTACTTACGTAGTTATTCATCAGTTAGTCATTCGAGTGCGTATGTTTTATGTGAATAGTAAAACAAAACACGCAATGTTTGTTCTAACGGATATCTTGTGCTTAATCAAACAATAGCACTTGCTTCATCCATTGTACACCTTATCCGTTAGCTATACGGTCTAGATTCAATCAGCTACACCAAAGGTACCAGTTTTAGAACTACGTAGATATAACACTCTAATTTCATACAAAATACGGTTGAAATTACATTAAATATTTCCATATCAGTAGGGTACGAAAGTTTTGAAACAACTTGATCAAATATTTAGAGAAATGAACGTAGGTATAGTACCTATACCTATCTAAGTTAACTACTTATGATTAGGTAGGTACATGTTTTATGCATTTGATGAAATCCCATTGTTGCGATGGGCCCTGACCACGTGTGACAATGTGTAAAACACACGAGGAAATGTAATACCTACTGTCTGTTTATTGCGTCTCACCCATAGAGAAGTCTTTTACACTATAACTAGCTGTCGCCCGCGGCTTTGCTCGCGTGCAACCCTTATCACTAAGGGGTATGAAAAATAGATGTTGGCCGATTCTCAGACCTACTCAATATGCCCACAAAATTTCATGAGAATCGGTCAAGCCGTTTCAGAGGAGTACGGGAACGAACATTGTGACACGAGAATTTTATATATAAGATAGAAGCCGGTAATTATTAGTAACAACACTGAAATGCGACTGCGGCTATTTTACTAAAAAACTCTTTTCACTTTTCTCAAACTTCTAGTCCAGCCGCCATCTTTTTTTGCTCTCACTATTCCTACCTTTCTTTTCGAACCTTATTTTGCCAAACAAAATAAATATTACATAAATGTTGCCACAGACTATAATACTCCTTTGGCGACTAAACCGATTGGCGACACCCATAGTGTTCTACCTAATTTGACCTCTTTTCGAATAAGAACATAACAATAATACCTGTGATATGAATAAAGAAGCTGAGAGAACTAATAATATTATAAAAATAGTTCAGTAGATTGAGTAGGCACAAGTGCTTATCTAAATAAATGAATAGGAATTATTTGTTGGACTCGCTGTCCTACTACGAGCCTGAAGCTAAGCTAATAAATAACATTAATATTTACGCCAGTAGGCAGATAATACAGCAATTTATAGGGTTGGTAAAATGTTTGTAAAGCTGAGTGCACACTGGACCAAATTGAGATTTCGAGACCTCGCGTCTCGAAATCTCAATTTGGTCGAAATCTCAATGAGCTCCCACGCGACTGATTTAAATCGAATTTATTCATAGAACGGTGTCGCAGTTTGCATAGGGATGTAGCCGACTAAACTGTGGATCGGTTCTGAACAATATTAGATAGTACTTAAGTACTTATTCGTACTAGCTCCACTTTCCTTGAAGTCTTCAGGCAATAAACGCCTTCTTCAAGCGGCCCTAAAAAAATACGGTAGACCACCATGCAGGTACCAGCGAGTTTTATTCATACGAATTTACTAGCTCATTGCTCAGTAGTAATTAAGAAGTAGAAGTACTACGGTTGTTTTGGTAAAATATACTTGTAGTTTATTACACTTGTTTTACTGAATGCTGCATCAGACCAATCGTTCTGTATAGGTATAAAGACTTCTTTAGAACACGGAACACCACCACACTTGTCTTGGTAGGTAATTATAAAACTTACTATCAATATTTTAGCCCCCATATCGCAAGCTCTGAACTGCTTTCGCTGCCCAGCATAATGTCAAGTGACGTGGATACAGATATACGAAAACAAGAAGCTTTTGACGGCAAAAAACGCGCTGAAATGCTCTAATGTCACTATGAAGTCACAGAATACCTATGATTTAGTATGAAAACAGTTCAGAAAACACGTTTATTCCCACCTGTTCTGTTGAGTAGTTCTGTTGACAGAACTAGTGGGATTTTTTTCCCATTAGTTCTGTGACTTAAAAGACTATGCTTTACACCTGACTTATCTCTACTATTCCCACCTGTAGAAAACCTGCCAGGCAGCACACCGATCGCGGCACTGTCTGTTATTATGTTTTACTTACGAAACCAACATTGAAGAGATATTATTTTCGGCAAACTCTGAAAACAATATCGTTTGCAACATCAACATCCCTATTTACGCTGTCACACGATATGAATATGCGGCATATGCAAATATTCTCCGCAAGTCCCCTTGAGGTGAGCTATTTCTGTTTTCATACATAGAGTCAGCTCTATGTATGAAGCTTGGAATGCCTCTATCAGCTTTTATCGTAGATTTTTAACCGACTTCAATAAAGGAGGAGGTTCTCAATTCGGTTGTATTTTTTTTTATGTTTGTTACCTCAGAACTCCCGTCATTTATGAACCGATTTGAAAAATTCTTTTTTTGTCTGAAAGGGTATGCTTCCAGATTGGTCAATTTTTTTTTAAATTAATTTTTCTTACCTCAGAACTCCGTCATTTATGAGCCGATTTGAAAAATTCTTTTTTTTCTGTGGTGTTTACGATCAATAGAACAGTGTCAATGAACTGCCATCATCATCATCATTTGATGATGAAGGCGTATCAAATTGAAGTCGGTTTTTCCAGTTTTTTAAACTTATAAATTATACACGCTTGCTTCTAACATAAAGTGGAATTTCATGCTAGAAACAAGTATCAACTTACCTAAAATGCTTGAAATTTTGTTTGTTTGTTATCATTTTCTTTTTTAAAATAAAACGATTCGAGCTGTCACAAACCTAAACCGACTGTCACTATGATTAAATAAGAACTTTGAGAAAATATCGTCAAGTTACAAAATAATGCTAGCCAAATAAAGATCCATCATTATATATGTTCTCTCTAATTCACAACTCCAGTTAGGTATTTATGATTAAGACAAAACAATGAACCAAATAAAAAAGGATATTCCACCTTTTTTTCTATTAGGCTGTGGCTGTAGGCTTACTAGTTTATTTTACAAGCGGTATCTGTGGGCGAGTTTACATTTTATGATTATTAATTGAAATGTCAGGATGGTTACTTGATATGGCTATTCAAAGATACTGGTATCGCTACTGGCGGCGGTTTGTACCAGCTACAGGGGACAGCGGAATAATTGTACAAGTTGAATCTAGGTACTCGTAGTACCTGGATTAAACGTAGACCTGTAACGTTTTGATTATTTTATTCATAACGCTATTTGAAAAGTTAAAATTTTTCAAGATCTGTAGAACACGCCTAAAGTTAGACGACGTAATTATCTAACCCAGAACAGCAATAGGGTGTTTTAAAAATTTAAAATACCAGATACCGTATAGTCTGTGTTATATTTGGTTGATTGGTGAAATGTGATTCGCATTTTTTGTTTCGAGATAAACAATTTACGTTTGGCCCGCTAGCCGAATAAAACTCTTGACTACGCGTCATACTATTAGCAAATTTTTTTTGCTTTTTCTTATAGTCTTAAAATATTTAATGTAAATCTTTGAGCGCTTGTTTAGTTACATCATAGAATACGATATAGTTTAAATTTCCAAAGGACAACTAATTTCCAGTAATATTGATTTATGATTGCACTTCGACAATGCAATTTACAGAGATATCCGGTTCATTGCGTGTTGATCCGAAGCTTATTAGCTTTTTGAACGCAAAGTAGGCACGTGGCTATCACACTAGCCGTTATTTAGCGTACTATCTAATCCCTATTTCTAAAGTCTCTCGACAGTGTGTAATATAGTCTTCTATCTATCTTTTAAATATATAAAACTCTTTTGAAACTGACATAGAATCAAAGCACAGCCTAAACTAAAAGTCCTAAAGGTATGAAATTTGGAGGGTATATAGGATCCTTATAGGTATAGAGTAGGGGTGCAATAAGAAAGTAATTTTGAAACGTCACACTCTAAAGGGTAGAACGCGAGCAACGCCGCGGGCGACGGCTAGTTACCAATAAAATCGATGTAAGCTCACTTGAAAAAAAAAATAGAGAGTAAAGTAAAGTATTTGAAATGTACGGTAAAAATACTAAATGAAACTATATATAATATCTAACCGTAGCGTAGGAACAAAACGAGAACCGCTTTTTAGAGAACCAGAACATTAGACCTTAGACCGTACCCTGTAGGAAAGGTAAGTACAATGGAGACCTGACAATATCAAATTCTACTGTCGTCCGGTTTTCAGAATAAGTAGATTTATTGAAGCAATAACTCTCAGTTTTGTAATCTGATAAAATTACTAGCCAGGTTCAGGTTTACTTTACTTTTAACTTGTTGTTTTGTCTACTTCTACAACTAACAATACTACGTTGGTATTCATATTTGATTACAATTTTCTACATAGTTTCTGATTAAAAAAAAGGGTCAAAAATTTATTCTAGGGGCATTATGACGCAGTCTTTCTAATCACTGTGTAGGCACCTGGGCCTCTACTGCGAATAATGATTACCGAAGATTCGGTAGTGACGTTTGTGACTGCGCGGTCACCTCGAGCGATGGTCTAGGCTCTTTCTAAGTCACAGCGTTACTGCGCAGTGTAGCACAAACGTCACTACCGAATCTTTGGTAATTATTATTCACAGTAGATGCCCTGATTGTTATTCTAAGACCTAACCTATAGCTGTGTCTAGCGTAATAAACTTTTTATCAACGATTATCACTACAGCTGTTATTTTACTGCATGTGATATAAATTAAAGTGTAAATGGCTATTAAGTACATAGTTGTTTCACTTACGCAACACCATATGATTTACAACAAACATTATTTTGCCATATGCAAATCTAAACAAGATAACATGTTACTCAAAATACACAAAAAAAATTTAGTAGTATTTTTTTATTTGTGTGTTCAAATTAGGAAATCCTTGGAATTTATGCGAACAATGTTCACATTGAAATCCTAAAAAGATTTGAAAGCCCCAAAATTCCTGAATTTAAACGCCTTACGTTTGTTGAAGCCTCAGCCCTGCTCAATTTGCCAGTCTTTTGAAAGAAAATTCTTAGAACCAGCAATTTTCATTCTCAAATTGATTTTAGATAAATAATTTCCTCGAAATGTTTTTGATTTACTCGTACCAACCTGTAAATCCTTTATTATTGCTAATCCAATGCAGTTTTACTTATTTATTTATTGGGTTCAAAGTACAGTTTTTATATGTATCTACACGCGAGAGCAATGATTCCGGGTCACTTAAAGAATGTTAAAAATCTCGGAAACTAAAAATGATAGGTTAATGCAATAAATTGTATTTAATAGACAATGTAATACTCCTTAAATGAAGGTATTAAAACTTCTTAGTTATTGTAAAGTTATATCTTAAAAAAATCTAATTTGAAAAAGGGCCACTTTCGAAGATGGAACTACGAAATTACAGCATTTGGTTTTGCTTTTGTTTGTAATCTGTCATTTATGTGGGTATATAAACCATGTTGATAGTGCTCTATATTCATTATTCAAGCTGAAATTATGTCGCTTACGCCTGAAGAATGCACCAGAATACTTACAATGCTGGAAACCGGCCGGAGTCAGCGCGATACAGCCAGGACTGTCGGTGTGTCGCTGTCAACAGTACAAAGAGTTCTCCGACGTTACGAAGAAACTGGTTCTAACCTACGCAGACCAGGAACGGGCAGAACCAGGTGTACCACGGCACGAGAAGACCGATACTTGGTGAACACCATGCTTCGAAATCGCTTTCTCACAGGAACTGAACTCACAAATCAGTTTCGACGCCTCGGAGGAAGTAACCCAAGTGCATGGACAGTAAGACGTCGGCTTGCTGAATCTAACTTAAAACCCCTTAGACCTGCAAACGGCCCTAAACTGGAGCGTGGGCATCGTATTTCAAGACTAAGATATGCCCAGAGCCACGTAAATTGGAGTATTGAAGATTGGTCAAAAGTTATGTTCTCCGACGAATCAAAATTTATGCTCTACAAGCACGATGGAAGACACAGAGTGTATCGAAGACCAGGGGAAAGATTCAAGCAAGCATGCATCGAAGAAAAAGTAGCCTACGGTGGTGGGTCTGTACTTGTGTGGGCCGGAATTTCTTCTGAAAGTCGCACAGAGCTGGTGATCATAGAAAACGGCTCTTTAACTAGCGTAAGATATGTGGAAGAAATCCTCAATGATCATGTTGGTCCATTTATGGTCAATTTAGGTGAGGATGCTATATTTATGCATGACAATGCCCGACCTCATACAGGTAGGATTGTGAATGACTACCTTCAAGAGATGAACATTACTCGTATGGAGTGGCCAGCGCGCAGCCCGGATATCAACCCGATCGAGCATGCTTGGGACGAGCTAGGCAGATGCGTAAAACAACGAAACCCTCCCCCAATCACGCTTCGTGAGCTCAAAATTGCTCTCACAGAGGAATGGGAGAATATTCCCCAAAATCGTATAAGGAACTTGGTGTACAGCATGCCAAACCGCGTAAACGCAGTAATGGAAGCACGAGGAGGCAATACGAAGTATTAAAATTCAAGAAAATCGTAATAAAGTTCAAAAATTTCATGTTTCCTATTTTTGTTTTAAGGAGAGATCAGCAGTTTTTTTCTTTATGTAATTTTGTGTTAATAAAATGTATGCGGTGACTCATATTTTTTTACTTTCATTTAAGGAGTATTACATTGTCTATTAAATACAATTTATTGCATTAACCTATCATTTTTAGTTTCCGAGATTTTTAACATTCTTTAAGTGACCCGGAATCATTGCTCTCGAGTGTATAAACAATGTAGGTACTTACAGTCCTCTATTTTAAATCAAGCGATGAGGTCACAACAGTCCCGAAAACTTTATAGTACTTTTATAAAGCAGAAAATTTAAGTTTGACTCGTATTGCAAAGAAATAGAGTCCATTATAAATTAGATATTATTATTTCCACGTTCGAACTGAATATAATAATAGCCTTGATATTAAAAGCCGGCAATTATCGAAAGTCAAATTAGATTTGCTTTCTTGATTGAAGTTGATTTATGAGCAAAAACTGCTTGATGAATTCAGATTATTCGATAACTTTTGGAAACAGGCGGTTAGAAAAAATATAGGTAGGTATGTTAGTAAAAAGTAATGGGTTTGAAGCAAGGAGCACCTGATTAGCAAGATAAAAAATATTTAGACATGCCTTATAAATCTTTAATCTAATTGCCGGTTCTGCAAATTTCAAAGTTTAATTTATATGTTAAACTATGTACTAACAAAAATGGGAACCTCGAATTTTATTTGCCGATTAAAAAAAACAAGAAAACCACAAACACAAGGTTTTGAGTAGGTAGGTAAAGATATCTGATTCTACTCGTAATAACAGAGTAACATTACGTAGGCGTTTACTGATTTTATTTTTGAACTAGCCGTCGCCTGCGGCGTTGCTCGCGTTTCATATAAAGTGTGACATTTCAAAATTCCTTTCTTAGTGCACCACTACACTATATAAGGATACTACCCTCGAAATTTCATACCTCTAAGACTCATGGTTTAGGCTGTGCGTTGATTAGTCAGCTTCAAAATAGTTTTATATACAAGGTGTAACATAATTACCCTATAAGCCCGAAGGGGGCGTAATCAGACCGACCACCTGAGTACTTGGACATGTGCAAAGGGTCAATAAATAGTAGGTACCTAATTGATATTTTCACACAAAAGTACAACTTTTAGTATTTTAAAAATTTCCCACAACCCTAAGTGTTTGGTTACTATTTGCGTAAACCCGTACACACGCAGACACACGTAGGTACCATCCTACCGCTTCACACGCACACGCTAGCTCTAGTAGGTATATTTTAAGTAAAAGTTACGAGTTCATTTCATGAATGAAAAACTTCGAAATCTCAAAAGTCGTAGAACAAACACTGTTCGCCATGACTGTAGAATACCCCACCTTCGGACTTATAAGGTACTAGCAGCGCCTCGCGGTTTCACCCGCGTAATTCCCGTTCCCGTGGGAATTCCGGGATAAAATATAGCCTATGTTCATCAGGGATAATGTAGGATTCTAATGGTAAAATAATTTTTTTAATCGGTCCAGTAGTTTCGGAGCCTATTCAATTCATACAAACAAACAAACAAACAAAAAATCAAACCTTTCCTCTTTATAATATTATATTAAGTATAATTGATTTATGATTGCACTTCGACAATGCAATTTACAGAGATATCCGGTTCATTGCGTGTTGATCCGAAGCTTATTAGCTTTTTGAACGCAAAGTAGGCACGTGGCTATCACACTAGCCGTTATTTAGCGTACTATCTAATCCCTATTTCTAAAGTCTCTCGACAGTGTGTAATATAGTCTTCTATCTATCTTTTAAATATATAAAACTCTTTTGAAACTGACATAGAATCAAAGCACAGCCTAAACTAAAAGTCCTAGAGGTATGAAATTTGGAGGGTAGGATCCTTATAGGTATAGAGTAGGTATAGGTATAGTGCACTAAGAAAGTAATTTTGAAACGTCACACTCTAAAGGATAGAACGCGAGCAACGCCGCGGGCGACGGCTAGTTACCAATAAAATCGATGTAAGCTCACTTGAAAAAAAAAATAGAGAGTAAAGTAAAGTATTTGAAATGTACGGTAAAAATACTAAATGAAACTATACATAATACCTAACCGTAGCGTAAGAACAAAACGAGAACCGCTTTTTAGAGAACCAGATCATTAGACCTTAGACCGTACCCTGTAGGAAAGGTAAGTACAATGGAGACCTGACAATATCAAATTCTACTGTCGTCCGGTTTTCAGAATAAGTAGATTTATTGAAGCAATAACTCTCAGTTTTGTAATCTGACAAAATTACTAGCCAGGTTCAGGTTTACTTTACTTTTAACTTGTTGTTTTGTCTACTTCTACAACTAACAATACTACGTTGGTATTCATATTTGATTACAATTTTCTACATAGTTTCTGATTAAAAAAAAGGGTCAAAAATTTATTCTAGGGGCATTATGACGCAGTCTTTCTAATCACTGTGTAGGCACCTGGGCCTCTACTGCGAATAATGATTACCGAAGATTCGGTAGTGACGTTTGTGACTGCGCGGTCACCTCGAGCGATGGTCTAGGCTCTTTCTAAGTCACAGCGTTACTGCGCAGTGTAGCACAAACGTCACTACCGAATCTTTGGTAATTATTATTCACAGTAGATGCCCTGATTGTTATTCTAAGACCTAACCTATAGCTGTGTCTAGCGTAATAAACTTTTTATCAACGATTATCACTACAGCTGTTATTTTACTGCATGTGATATAAATTAAAGTGTAAATGGCTATTAAGTACATAGTTGTTTCACTTACGCAACACCATATGATTTACAACAAACATTATTTTGCCATATGCAAATCTAAACAAGATAACATGTTACTCAAAATACACAAAAAAAATTTAGTAGGACGTTAAAGATGCGTCATTTTACACGTATTTTACGCAAGATTTATTATCTTCCTAAATCATTTTTGATACTAGTTAATTGGGATCATTTATAACGATCGTCGACAAACAAACCTAAGATGAACATCAGGCCTTTTATTAACTAAGTATACTTATCAGTGTATGTAAAATATTTTAATAAGTACATGTTATTCTCTTTTATTGAAAATATTCATAAATGTTTTTATTTGTGTGTTCAAATTAGGAAATCCTTGGAATTTATGCGAACAATGTTCACATTGAAATCCTAAAAAGATTTGAAAGCCCCAAAATTCCTGAATTTAAACGCCTTACGTTTGTTGAAGCCTCAGCCCTGCTCAATTTGCCAGTCTTTTGAAAGAAAATTCTTAGAACCAGCAATTTTCATTCTCAAATTGATTTTAGATAAATAATTTCCTCGAAATGTTTTTGATTTACTCGTACCAACCTGTAAATCCTTTATTATTGCTAATCCAATGCAGTTTTACTTATTTATTTATTGGGTTCAAAGTACAGTTTTTATATGTATCTACACGCGAGAGCAATGATTCCGGGTCACTTAAAGAATGTTAAAAATCTCGGAAACTAAAAATGATAGGTTAATGCAATAAATTGTATTTAATAGACAATGTAATACTCCTTAAATGAAGGTATTAAAACTTCTTAGTTATTGTAAAGTTATATCTTAAAAAAATCTAATTTGAAAAAGGGCCACTTTCGAAGATGGAACTACGAAATTACAGCATTTGGTTTTGCTTTTGTTTGTAATCTGTCATTTATGTGGGTATATAAACCATGTTGATAGTGCTCTATATTCATTATTCAAGCTGAAATTATGTCGCTTACGCCTGAAGAATGCACCAGAATACTTACAATGCTGGAAACCGGCCGGAGTCAGCGCGATACAGCCAGGACTGTCGGTGTGTCGCTGTCAACAGTACAAAGAGTTCTCCGACGTTACGAAGAAACTGGTTCTAACCTACGCAGACCAGGAACGGGCAGAACCAGGTGTACCACAGCACGAGAAGACCGATACTTGGTGAACACCATGCTTCGAAATCGCTTTCTCACAGGAACTGAACTCACAAATCAGTTTCGACGCCTCGGAGGAAGTAACCCAAGTGCATGGACAGTAAGACGTCGGCTTGCTGAATCTAACTTAAAACCCCTTAGACCTGCAAACGGCCCTAAACTGGAGCGTGGGCATCGTATTTCAAGACTAAGATATGCCCAGAGCCACGTAAATTGGAGTATTGAAGATTGGTCAAAAGTTATGTTCTCCGACGAATCAAAATTTATGCTCTACAAGCACGATGGAAGACACAGAGTGTATCGAAGACCAGGGGAAAGATTCAAGCAAGCATGCATCGAAGAAAAAGTAGCCTACGGTGGTGGGTCTGTACTTGTGTGGGCCGGAATTTCTTCTGAAAGTCGCACAGAGCTGGTGATCATAGAAAACGGCTCTTTAACTAGCGTAAGATATGTGGAAGAAATCCTCAATGATCATGTTGGTCCATTTATGGTCAATTTAGGTGAGGATGCTATATTTATGCATGACAATGCCCGACCTCATACAGGTAGGATTGTGAATGACTACCTTCAAGAGATGAACATTACTCGTATGGAGTGGCCAGCGCGCAGCCCGGATATCAACCCGATCGAGCATGCTTGGGACGAGCTAGGCAGATGCGTAAAACAACGAAACCCTCCCCCAATCACGCTTCGTGAGCTCAAAATTGCTCTCACAGAGGAATGGGAGAATATTCCCCAAAATCGTATAAGGAACTTGGTGTACAGCATGCCAAACCGCGTAAACGCAGTAATGGAAGCACGAGGAGGCAATACGAAGTATTAAAATTCAAGAAAATCGTAATAAAGTTCAAAAATTTCATGTTTCCTATTTTTGTTTTAAGGAGAGATCAGCAGTTTTTTTCTTTATGTAATTTTGTGTTAATAAAATGTATGCGGTGACTCATATTTTTTTACTTTCATTTAAGGAGTATTACATTGTCTATTAAATACAATTTATTGCATTAACCTATCATTTTTAGTTTCCGAGATTTTTAACATTCTTTAAGTGACCCGGAATCATTGCTCTCGAGTGTATAAACAATGTAGGTACTTACAGTCCTCTATTTTAAATCAAGCGATGAGGTCACAACAGTCCCGAAAACTTTATAGTACTTTTATAAAGCAGAAAATTTAAGTTTGACTCGTATTGCAAAGAAATAGAGTCCATTATAAATTAGATATTATTATTTCCACGTTCGAACTGAATATAATAATAGCCTTGATATTAAAAGCCGGCAATTATCGAAAGTCAAATTAGATTTGCTTTCTTGATTGAAGTTGATTTATGAGCAAAAACTGCTTGATGAATTCAGATTATTCGATAACTTTTGGAAACAGGCGGTTAGAAAAAATATAGGTAGGTATGTTAGTAAAAAGTAATGGGTTTGAAGCAAGGAGCACCTGATTAGCAAGATAAAAAATATTTAGACATGCCTTATAAATCTTTAATCTAATTGCCGGTTCTGCAAATTTCAAAGTTTAATTTATATGTTAAACTATGTACTAACAAAAATGGGAACCTCGAATTTTATTTGCCGATTAAAAAAAACAAGAAAACCACAAACACAAGGTTTTGAGTAGGTAGGTAAAGATATCTGATTCTACTCGTAATAACAGAGTAACATTACGTAGGCGTTTACTGATTTTATTTTTGAACTAGCCGTCGCCTGCGGCGTTGCTCGCGTTTCATATAAAGTGTGACATTTCAAAATTCCTTTCTTAGTGCACCACTACACTATATAAGGATACTACCCTCGAAATTTCATACCTCTAAGACTCATGGTTTAGGCTGTGCGTTGATTAGTCAGCTTCAAAATAGTTTTATATACAAGGTGTAACATAATTACCCTATAAGCCCGAAGGGGGCGTAATCAGACCGACCACCTGAGTACTTGGACATGTGCAAAGGGTCAATAAATAGTAGGTACCTAATTGATATTTTCACACAAAAGTACAACTTTTAGTATTTTAAAAATTTCCCACAACCCTAAGTGTTTGGTTACTATTTGCGTAAACCCGTACACACGCAGACACACGTAGGTACCATCCTACCGCTTCACACGCACACGCTAGCTCTAGTAGGTATATTTTAAGTAAAAGTTACGAGTTCATTTCATGAATGAAAAACTTCGAAATCTCAAAAGTCGTAGAACAAACACTGTTCGCCATGACTGTAGAATACCCCACCTTCGGACTTATAAGGTACTAGCAGCGCCTCGCGGTTTCACCCGCGTAATTCCCGTTCCCGTGGGAATTCCGGGATAAAATATAGCCTATGTTCATCAGGGATAATGTAGGATTCTAATGGTAAAATAATTTTTTTAATCGGTCCAGTAGTTTCGGAGCCTATTCAATTCATACAAACAAACAAACAAACAAAAAATCAAACCTTTCCTCTTTATAATATTAATAAGTATAGATTTATGATACACCGTGTATATTGATGATGATGATAATTGAGATTTTAGCAGAATATTTTCGAATCCTGCTCAAACAAGAATAGTTTAGGTAAGCAACAATATAGAGCCTTTATTCTTTTTAGCCTTGAAATATTTACAAAACTTATCTCATCGCAAGAAAATCCCCTCACGTTTCGTCCGCAATCAATCAAGGACTATCGGGAGAAAAAGGTCGCAACGCTACGAATACTTTCGCAGCTCCGGTGTTTTGCAAAAAATAGAAAATATGATACAATTTATGTCGATATAAACAATGAGGTAAAATCAAGCATAAGACTATTTATTTTGCACATAAAGACACTACGGAACAATCGACAGAACGAAATAGATATCTATACCTAGCCTACTTAACATCCTCTTCTGTGGTCTCATAGGTTTAAATGCGCCATGCATTTTGTGTGCTTTTAACCAAAGTGAATATTGCACTTGTTTTATTCGAATAATAAAATGCTGCATAATGGTCCGAAATATTCATAAGGTGTGTTACATCAGCGAGACATTTCCATATTTAGTCGGCGCTCGCGACATGACACTGCGGGCATTTGCACACTGGCCGATACCGGCAGCTACACGATAACAATATATCAGTGACTCGAACAAGTTTACCGTGTCCAGCGGAACATTTTTCTTGATGTGCAGGGCGGGCGGCGTGAAAGCGTCTCGTACTAGTGCCCACATACTTTTTTGTTACCACAAATAACCCTCGTCTCGACTCAACCTCGAAATCATGCTTTGCTATCAAAGACTGATTCCGAGGTCAAGTCGAGGCAAGGGCTATTCGAGGTAACGACTAAGAATATGGACCTAAATGTTTAGCTCTCCACCGATATCGTTGTTGTGATGGTGTCGTGTCGGTTTCAATCTGAAAGCCGCCGGACATGAGCGTGACTAAAGCGGTAACGATCGTGCAACACTTTATTTTTCATTTTACATGGAGTGCGTTGTGATAAATAGGCATTGGAATGGCGTAATTGAAATATTTTGTGATATGACGCAAGCACAGGTTGAGATAAATAATTATTTTCTTAACCTTTGCTGTGCATAAAAAACAAGATGAAGAGGAAACCAGAATATTCGCACTCTTTTTCGCATTCGAATGAACGCTCGGTTATTTCTATCGAAAAGAAGACAAACCAACGTCTACTTCTTTTTTTTTTGACGAAAAAACAGATAACCGTTTTTTGTCTTCTCTTCCGTATACTAAGAAAAACTGTTGTCTTTTAGCCTCCTGCCCTTAGAATGTCTCGAGAGATGTACTTTACCTAGGTAGAGCACCATTTTGGTATATGTTGCTATTTCATCAAGTAATTATTGCAAAAAAAATAATGTAACCTCAATTCCTGAGCTTTTTCTTATGGATACTCCTATTTCGTGTTCAATGGGAAATCAAAGTGCATATGACTGAAGTTACGGACAATAGCTAGGCAGATAAATTAAATACTTAGGTACCATAAGAAACAGGCTTCACGATGTGAAGTTGGAATGACCTCACCCATGCGTCATTGACATTTGGCGGGTCAAGCAACATGCTGTGCTCTTTTTAGCAAACTTTACGACTTGCTATGAGAAAATCTTTTATTACCTAGCAAGGTATTCATAACAAGCTCTCTCGCACTTCTATCGGTTCACACGAGCGCAAATCGTCTTAACTTTTTTTGGATTATGCGTCGTGACTTAGTTTTTTCTTTGTTTTTGTCCAAGTTTTTGTTGTGGCAAAAGTTTACTAACCATTTTTTCACCTCACAACTATATTCTACCAGATTCTGTCGGATTTACGAGTACTCTAAAAATATGATCACGAGCTTATATCAGCTTAAATCAATTCTGCCAAAAGAAATTACCAACTCTCAATTTATAAAAAAATTTAACTGGGCGCCCTTGTACTTTACTGTGCGTGTACCCACCTACGTGCATATTTTCTGCTTGAATTTCCCGTAAAAGTATAACCGAGACAAGTATGCAATGTCACTATTGCGCGAGTAATATACAATACAAGTATGGTCACAAATACCATTCACTCGCTTGAAAAATGGGGCTTACGAGTAGTTACAATCCG
Organism: Eulithis testata; assembly: GCA_947507515.1. Taxonomy (NCBI): domain Eukaryota; kingdom Metazoa; phylum Arthropoda; class Insecta; order Lepidoptera; family Geometridae; genus Eulithis; species Eulithis testata. The sequence continues at coordinate 5,043,206 of OX382199.1, read as the reverse complement.
CATTGCGGAGTTTATGAATGAAGCCAAGCATATTTGTTTGGCAGCAGTTTAATACCACGAGCACTGACTTCATTTTCAATGATGGTCACCAGGAAACCAGCTAAATGCCTTTTTTTACCAGAGAACTTTCAAAAATTAGAAACCAAATAAAACAAAAAAATTTAATTATTGATTTTAAAATCTAGTAATATATTATGTTGCATTAAAATAGATACGTATTGGTCTAAGATAAGCAACTCACTATCGAAGAGTATGGATTCGCTTTTATTTGCACTCATAAAAAAATTTAAAAGTATGCACATAATGGGCGAGTTATGAATGAGAACATTCATGTGCCTCCCAAATATGGAAATCAGCTTTTATTCTCTTACTTTGGCCTTGTTTGAAACTATTAATATTTTACTGCTTGTATTTACTTGAGAGCATTGGCATATTTGGCAACCCTTATTTTCATACAGCAATAAACATATCCGATTATCCGAGTAAACCCTAGCCCATATCCTCCTCAAGAAAACTGTTTTCAACATAAATCTCTACACACAAATTATACTAAAAGAACATCTTGTCTAAAACTGCACGACAAGCATTCGTAACAAAAGCTTTCCCATTTGCCCAACCCTTTCAAGTGTCCTAAAAATGGGCCAGCATACAATGTCGCACATGTACAGTCCCGAGAAAATAAGCAACAAAGACTAGTGTGTAGTGTAGTACTGTTGTTAGGAAAGTGTCCGGTCGTTGTGTAGAGATGGTTGATAAGTAGGCCGGCGTGAAGATGGGGGCTATTTTAAGTAGGCCGTGAATGTGTTACATGCACGACTTGATCACGCGAGGCTGGTAAGTAAAATAAAAACAGTCTCTTGCATTTTATACTCAGGTAAAAACTTATTGTACTAGTAAACGAGATTAATTATTTTGCACTGCTTGTTCAGTCTAGATAGCATAATATGTTGTCACTAAAGGACACAAAACAATAAAATAATAATGTTGATTATTAAAAAGAAAAACTAATTTAATCAACGGCAGATCAAAATTATGCATAATAATATCTGTATTGAAATAACTTATATTATGCACGATTAATACTTATTTATCATAATTTGACCTGTGGATTATTCAACCGTGTACGCAAAGACAGCTTAGAGATAACATGCGATGAATAACATATTCTTCATGCAGACGCGCATCATGTCAGGCAAATCCGTGTCGAATCATTGTTCTGATTCATGCAGTTATCAAATATTCGTAGAATCCTGTATGCATCATACCTATATTATGTAGATATAGTCTAGGTACAGGTCATGTAAACAAAACATGTAAGTATGTAATATAAATGATATTGATATTGCCTATTGAATTACTTACCCATAAATAAATGTACATAAAGCATTGGAAACACATAATATCAAGATGGCATTCATGCTCATGTTATATTCCGTTTATGGATTTCCTGTTCATCGTATATACAGGGTTGCACAAATGCACAGGCTATATACATGGGGTTGCGTTTTGAAATGTGACATACCCTGTACCAAGTGGCCACCTGTGGTTTCCCGGAATCGCCACCGAAAACAATATACATACACATATTATGAATTATAAAATATAATATATAGATACTAGTAATTATTCAACATAAATATAAAATAGGTATATAAAATATATCCTTAAAAAAATAACGACAAAGAAACAGCCGACAGGAACTGATAAGTGTAAGTAAACCGATTATAAGATTACCTAGGTTGATTCCATTTTTACAAAAACATTTGACACTTCTAAATCCATAACATTTTTTAACCCAGGAAAAATATATATGTTCTAACTCAAACATTGATCCCATTAGTTTTTATATAAGACAATCTGTAACCTACTACCTAAGTGAGTGAATGTAAGTTAAGGGTTTAGAGTCTAGCTAGTCAATCTTTAGATGTATCAGTAGGTAAGTAATCTATTAAACAACTAGATACTTGAGTGAGTGAATGTGGTTCGATTGGTGACCGTGAGCAGAATATAAAGAAAAGTATACGTACTCTCCACATAGCGGTATTGTTGAAACTGGTTTGAAATATCGGGTATGTCGCTACCAAGTAACGAGCCAATTTTCATACATTCGCTCCAATCAATACCGTGTACCTATAAATAAGCCAAGAGTCTTTTACTTTGAAGTAAAAAGCGGCGGAAGGAAATAAACAAGGTAGAGGAGTTCTGATTCCGATTAATACATTGCATATTTACATGATAATATTTTAAACGAATAAGAATTAGCCTGAAAGTAATTATTATAGTAAGCATAATTTTTTTTTCTACAAAAATAACATGGTTAACCACGCTCCCAGCGAATGGCGGTTTATATCAAACAACGCAGTTAAATAATCTTTATCAACATCATAAAAAAGTAAAGTGGGCAAGTACGTGCCTAATAGTAAAGTAGGTATTAACCTATTAATAAAGATAACAAATACCTAGGTATAAATTACCAAAATCCACAATAAATATATCTCTAGGCTCTAAGCTGATAATTAAAACCACCGTTTAGGTATTTAATTTATTGTGATCCCTCCACATCATAGTCCACTTTTAAATAACGAATAACAAAAATGTTGATATAGGAAATATCATAGATAAAAAGTCACACTGAAGCCTATTGCTTCATTGTGACTTTTTATGTATGATATTGTCTGATAATGTATATGTATGTCTGGGTGTTACTATGTATAAGTATGTATTAAAAAAAAGAGTATTCTATCAGCAATCTAGTTTCCATAGTATCAGCTTTGCTTAGTTTGGTACTTAGAGAGCGTTGTGTGAAAATGTCCATTAATTTTTCCATGATATATTTATTTGTGGGAGGGAGAGACAAAAGACAAAAATACCTTGTCTATAGCAATTCAACATTCAATGTATATCTATAAAAGCTTCGAGTAATAAGTTTTGCCGTCAGTAGGAGTCTAATTTCAAACAAAAATAAAAGCACTAGCATAGAGCACACGCACTGCTAAAGGGACTTATTTATAGCGTCCTGAGTCTGATTGAGTCTGTGATGTTATAATGCGAACATTTATTACGATTTGCGACTGTCCCCGCGTCGTTGTTCAGTCTCGCCCACCATTCGGCATTACCTAACTACCTACTTGTGCTTTTGCCTCGTTTATACTTTTATCTATCTACTTTATACAGCTTTATACTACTCCAAAGCTAGGGTCTGACTGCGAAGCTCAATGGTAATGGACTTTAAACATTTTATGCGTAATTATTACAACCTTAGCATTACCCAAATGGGGGGTTAGTTTACCAATTTAAAAAAAATTGTAGATTTGTTTTTTATTTGTCAGTACCACCGCGCTGTGCAGCAAGGCTGGTGTAAAAATAGACGTTATTCTAAATGGCCTATGAATAAAAAATAGCGGCTCTATGAGAACGTGTCTGTAAACAGAATCGGTCCATAAAGCAGCGAATAGTGAGGGTTGTTGCCTTGCAAAAAAACTAGTCTCTTATTGTTTTGCTGCGATATAGAAATGCTGGGGATTCCTTCGAAGACGGTTTTTGTAATAAGCTTTTGGGATTTGTTTTGCTTTGATCTTATATTTCATAACGTGTTTTAGGAAATATATTGTGAGTGTATATATAACGTACCTAGAGTATCTACCTACAGAAAGATAAATATAAATATAGTGAGAAAACTAATTATGATTTTTCTAATAAAAGTTGGATCACAAGATTTTTCTCCGTCAGATCAAACATTCCCCGGAGATTCGCGTCTCGCTTCATCGAACTCTTCGAAAGCTATTCAACTGCCGACATTTCATTTCAATTTATATTACAAAAGTAGAGTAATATCTACCAAAGAAAACGAAGATAAAAGTATTAGGTTATTTACACTTTCTATGAAGACCTGTGGAGTAGTCAAACAGGACCTTTCGCAGCGTAATAAAAAACAATTACGCTTAAGTAAATATTTATTTATTAGGAATCGTCGTGGTGCCATAGTACCTACTAGTAGGTATGTACTTAGTTATTGATGGTATTTACATTTGTATTGCATTTATTTATAAAAGCAACAGAATCAAGTGTTGTTGGCTATCGAGATTCATTAACTCTGTATAAGTATTGCGTGATTCTACGAAATTCATGTTGATATTTTAATTATGACCTTAGGTTTTCAACGAGATGAGATGATGGAAGATGAGATGATGGAATCGTGATGTAACTGTGTTTGTACCTTAAGCTCTTGATTAAATGATCGATTTTTACACAACGTAAGTATTTTATTGTGCCTAATAATTCTTGTGTTATATTGTGTGTGCCTATCGCGATAAGGCCATATTTTCTACCGATAAATAAAACTGTTTGATCTTTGTTTGTTCTTTTTGATTGAAATATGTTTGGTCATACTTAGCACGATGTTTTTTTGCCTGAAGATAATAACGCTCACATAAACAAAAGTAACGCCATATCAAAATAACTCTGCCGTTATATTTCCAAGACATATTCAGGAATAAATCAAAAGTTACGATGAAACCGTAACATTGAATAATCGTACTTTACAGAACAACAATAAATTTGAATAAGCGAAAGTTTGTGGCGTTGCCGCGTTGTAAAACCAGTATGTTTACGTAGTCTAGGTATTTTTACTGTCTTTGCTAGAGGCTATAAAGGCTATAAATAAAGCCTATTTTTTGTGCCATAAAATGCAGGCAATCCATGTTAAGCGTTTATTTATGCATGATGCCTCATTCTTATAATAAGACTAGAATAGCGTAGTAGTAACTCACGACCACGTTCTGCGGGCCTAAGATGCGCACCGCGAGATATTTGTCATGTCATTCTGTCAAAATGTAAACATTTTGTACCAGTTTAGGAACTATTGCATTATCTGTGGTACCTAATGGTGACGACAAAACGCGCCATAATGTACACTTTTGACACTTCTTAGTCGTCGTACCTCTCTGAGGACGAGATAATAGTCATACAGAAATGTTAAAAGTTGAAAATTCAAAGGCGCGGTTTCTCGACAACATTACCACAGATAATGCAATAGTTCCTAAACTGGTACAAAATGTTTACATTTTGACAGAATGACATGACAAATATCTCGCGGTGCGCATCTTAGGCCCGCTGGTGAAGCGATAAAAAGTTTGTGTCGTTACTTTTCTTTTTCATGGCATCATGGCAGTCAGGTCTATCACTTTGTCAAAATACTGCCATGAAACTGATGAAACTGAATCGTACCTACTAAAATATAATTAATTTATAAGCCAGATAGGTGGTACCTTTTACTACATCAGAGCGAGACTGGAAAAGATTTGAATCCCAAGTTACCTGCCAATCCGTCACGTCTCTGTTTCATATTTTGTATGTATTATTCTGTGAATTAGTTTTATCTTATTTGTAAATATGTGTAAAGTAACGCTTTAGATATCTAAATAAATACTAAATCTCTCATTATAAAGGCATTTGATCCATTTGGTTCTCATTTTACCCTAAAACTAAATGTATAACCTAAATCACAAGAATATTTCCCTCTCGAAGTGTACTGACCTTGGGTAGCGCTGCCAGGCACTGCTGCTTGACGTCCCAGACGAGCTGGTCGCGTGGGAACTGCAAACTCTTCTGCACGTTCAGCTCCGGCACGTGCACGCGGACCAGCAGCCAGCCCTCCGTCTCCGAGCCCTCGCCCTCCATTACTCTACGACATCTGAAACAAATGAGCATTATTAAGTGATGATTGTCAATTGTTTTTTATTGCAGACAGGTTACTGGCAAGTGCAAAAGGCGCCAGGCAACCAAAATTTTTTTAAGCCCAAGGAACTTGGTCTCTGACTACCACTTATAGTTCTTCTTCAAAGGCGCTGGGGAGGAATCTGAGGAAATTCGTCGCGAGTCGTTATTTTTGTCGTTTAACTTAGAATCTTAGAAGAACTCAACCCTCAAAATGTAATTTTTGAGATATGTCCGTATGAATGAATAAAAAAGGTAGTTAATATTACAATAACAAATTATAGATAAGTGATGAATGTAGTATTTAAATAGAGCCAGTAGAAAAATAAGAGGAAAGATAATAAATACAAAAATAGTTGGGACTTGGCGCCGACGCCTTTATCCGGTTGAATTTCCATGAAGTAGAAATTATGAATTCAACAGCCAATGGCGTGTTTATCGGCAGCTTCGGGGGATAAAAACCGAACTTTGTACCCTCTCTTCAGAGTTTATTATTATTTTGAGTAGGTTTGATCAGTATACTTCAGTGAATGATCAACAGCAAAAGGTAATAACTGGAATTGGCCGTTTAAACCTTCTCCATAGCTAGTAGTTTTTTTGCGCTTTTGGAAACATTAGACAGAGCTAAATCGTACAACTTTATAGAGAACGCGATAAGAAAGTGCACCTTCCTATGAAAGGTAAGATCAGAGTCTGCAAACCAACAGATGGTATATATATACACTGTGGCTAGTATAGTATTATATAATCTGTGACTGTGGTATTCAAATTTCAAGGTATAGGTAGGTACTTAGCTTCATCAGGCAACATTGGATGTCATAATTTTTAACCATCGCCCTCTTTCATAAAATCTTATACACCTGTCTTTTCAGCTAAAATGTGCTCGATAAGGTATTGCAACGAATCACAATTTAAGGCAAGCGTCCACAGGGCCGCATCGCACGTATCGAAAGCATCGCACGTAACGGATTTTAGTTTGCCTTGTATTAAAACTCATACAACTGCGTCCACTGATCCGCACCGTACGGACCGCTCAATGCTACATACGATGCGTACCGATGACGTCATACGGAATGCAGATCAGTGGACGCGCCCCGCGCGCTCGCTCCGCATCGTCGGCCATTTGCATTTGACGATCACTACAAAAATTCGAATGAAGGTGGCATCGGCAATCCGATTGCTGATCTCGCGTCGGCAATCCGATCGCTGCCGAAACCGTGGACGCAATCTAAAAATCCGTTACGTGCGATGCGTCCGATACGGGCGATGCGAGCCTGTGGACGCTTGCCTTTAGATGTCAAGAATTCTTTTGTTTTCTGAAAGACTTTATATCCTTTTGAAATGTGAAGGTTCGCAAAAGTTTTCTATTCAATGGAACTCATGTTTTATGAATCACGCGCGGCTTTGAAAGAAGTCCTTTTATCACTGTAATCAGGTTTACTTATACTCTATTGACATGGCGTTATGGCTCAGTCGGTAGTAGCTCTGCCTACCGTGCTGTGGGTCGTGGGTTCCATCCCCACCGAGAACAAACATTTGTGTGTTGTAAACATAGATGTTTGTTCTGTGTCTGGGTGTTTCTATGTATTATAAGTATGTATTTACAAAACAAAATGTATGTATGTATTCTATCAGCCATCTAGTTTCCATCGTACAAGCTTTGCTTAGTTTGGGACTAGAAGGCGTTGTGTTAAGTGTCCGTGAATATTTATTTATTTATTTATTTAAAACAAATAAAACTCTTTGTACGTAACTAGGTGTCGCTAGCGGCTTTGCTCGCGTGGTAGCAGCACACGCATTATTTGGTTAAAATCCTTGATCATAATTTTAGATCTTTTAGGGTGCGACTTTTCAAAATTCCTTTCTTAGTGTGCACCCCGGATATTACCCTCCAAATTTCATATCTCTATTCCTTATAGTTTAGGCTGTGCGTTGATTGTCTGTCAGCTTCAATAGTACATTATTCACCGAGAGGAGAAAGTGACCGATTACCGTCAAGGGTGTCGTTTGAAGCCGAGGCGAGGGCTTTAAAACACCCGAGATCGGGAATCGCACTTTCTCTCGAGTGATACATAGTGCTTTATACTACACCTACGAGGAAAATAAAAAACTAAAACTGAATCCTCAAACAACACACACAAATTGAAAATGGCGCCAATGGCGTCTGCAATTTTCAAATTGTTTATCCTGCCGCCGCGGCGCCGCAGGGTCGCACTGCCAGCCCGACACCATCCAACGCACAGCTAGTGGCCAGTGTCATTTTGCGAACTTGGAGATAAAAACTCACTGTAAAACTTTTTGGCTTTTGGTATTTAGGTTACCGGCGCATAGTCTTACCCAAAATTAAAAAAGAAAAACCACGTAAGAAATGGATTTTCATACACTTTTCTCTCCCGCTCAGATGCGTTTTCTACCCGCATATTTGTTCGATATGCAATGACGTACTTTCTACCGTAAATTTGATAAAGTATCAAGGTACTTTCCAAGCAGGTGTAGTATAAAAGAGTTTTGTATATTTAGAAGACAGAAATAGCAATTCTAAATAGCATTTGAATTCTTTCAAGCATCTTTGGTTCCTTCTTAAGTAGGTATATTTGTTGTTTAAAGACATGGTTTTAAAAACGACGTACCTTCCTTATAATCGTTTCATAACTTAATTTAGCTGTGATGTTAAATTATTGCTCTCTCACGAACAGGTTATATCAAACAATGATAGAGCTAGATTTTCATCGAATGTATCATAAGTATTATTTTTTATTTATAAAAACACTCATTCTTAGGTGTTCTAACTTTCTGTTACGTCATTTTATCTGTCTACATTTTCCGAACTCGATTCTCGTGTAAATTATTTACAACGTTCTTATCAACAATTTTTGTCCCAAAATATTTTGTCCGAATCGTCACAAAGTCAAATATGACTAATATACATTATATTGTTAACAGAGTCCTACCTATACCTAGTCTAATGTTTAGTTAGACGATTGATTGACTATTTTTCAGATTAGAATCTTGTCCTATTATTTGAGATAATGTTCTTTTAAACAAGCTGGTACAGCGATACTGCAGGCAACATTTTGAATAACAAAGTTTTAATTAATGAGGTTATCGGACTAATTTTAGCAGTATGTTATTAAAGTGGTATAAATTGTTAGAAATGATGATAATTATATTTTGTATTTATGATATGTACGGGGGGTAGTAAAATAAAATGACGTAAAAATAAAATGAAACATGCAATGTAATTTATATAAAAATACTTAAATTAAGTAAGTATTCAATTATTTTTAATCTAAACTATCATGAATAAAGTTTAGTCCAAAATAAATAGAGCGAGTCCTTGATAATATTTGATTTGTACTGAGAAGTGATTATAATTACTCACTGTGATAGGTACCATTATCTTTTAAATACCAACCTAATTATTACAGAGATACAATGATAGTATAATGACTTTATTTTGTCGACGTAACATTTTTCTGTTGATACTCCTTCTTTTGCATGTATTTTTACAACATCCCTTATGTCATTAATTGAGTGGGATTCAAACCCGCGACCTTCTGGGATGTTATGAAAATCTTTCTGATATTCCTTCATGAGGGAATACATATACAATTTGAAATGTAATTAAGTATTTATTTATATTTCATAGGTATTTTATATTTTACCCACTAAGTGATACCATACAGCTTACATATATAAGTAGGTACTAAAGTGGTCAATAAAATATATTGAAATAAATCTTAATATAAAAACTTTTGTACAAAAACAAGCAGCTGTTTTAAAAAGATATTGCCCTTTATGTCCAGTATTGTGAAACCTACGTACCTTTATATGTCAAATCGTATGGTATGACGAGAAAATACATAAATACTTCTTGGATACATTGACCTTGATCACTTACCTTCAGCCAGTTTTATTCACTTTCGTTGTTATACGAACAGTAAATTGGTATTTATATACATCGGTATATAGTAGGTATATTGGTGTTTCACCTTCAGAAAATGTATTCTGTCAACCGTGGTCAATTTTAAATACTTAATACATTATATTTCACTTTATTTTCCTCGCACGGTAGCCAAGTCAGCTCATGTATCTAAACGACAATTAAATCACGATTATTTACTTCGGAAGCATTCCGTCAGGGAGTGGACCGCAGTTATCTTAACTGCAGTAATTAACCCGATTCTACTTACTTATCTAGGAAACGTTTGCCCACTTCATTTTTCTTGATAAGCGTCAGATTGCTGAGTTACCTACTTAGTCACTGCTTGAGAAGCTAATGGGTTATGACGTCACAACGTCTCGAGCGATTTCAAACTCGGTTGTCTGACGGTTTTGTACCAAATGGGTAAACGAGGTGGTTAAGAAAATAAAGCCCCTAGTAGGGATACAGACGTATAACCAATTAGTACCTACTAATCTAGTCAGCTAAAATTGCCTCTGAATATGAATTGGTAGGAACAAGTCTTACTAAAACAAACATAACTTGTAAACTAATCGATAAATCACAAAAACTGGTTTTGACGGCGATTAAAGATGTAAAAATGCACATTTCAAACATTCAACCTTTCAAACTAGAGGATGCGATGGAACTTTACGAGGCTAATAGATTAAAATGTTCGTCTCATCATTTCGACATATCCATCCGTTGATTCGTCCGATAGTTGCAACACTCGCAATGTCTTGCAAGGCGGCGGTTGTCCGTTTACCGCAATATCCCAAAATGTTAATAGTATTTACTGAAAATTTAAATTATGGTCTCCCTCAGCCTTCTATTCAAATAGGAATACTTGAATAGGAGGTACTCGTACTACAAGTAACTTATCCCGTCATAACTGTAGGTACCATGGCTTCATTTACCAGCCTCTGCGACTGAAATCTTGGAATACTTGCTAATTAGTACCTAATTATACTTAGAGATGAATGTACCCTAATTTCTTGTCTTGGACAAGCTCGCATAACCCAAATAGTTTAGTCTTTGAATTTATTAGAGTTGGCGCATAGAATAAATCCAAGGAACCGTTCGCAAATTTTACATTGACACAAGTAAATAATTAATACACATTTTCCCCACTATTAATACCTACCTACAAATGTAAGTACTTTACATTGGTACGCCATAATTATCATAGGTTATCCTAGTTTGAGTACTGACCAATATGAACTAACGCAAAATTGATAATTTAATTAAATTTTTAATCTTGGTCTTTGTATTGATGATGTTGGTTATTAGCAAATAAATTTCATTTTTATTTCATTTCATTCTCAAAAATATCCCTGTATGGGTTACGCATTTTTTGTAAATTTGATAATAAACTATTTTGACAGAGAAAAGGTTGTCGTGTGATACTAATTAATGTATCCTCTTTCAATACAATTCCTTATTTTAAACTAGGTAGATGTTGCCTACTCCAAAGAGTGATACTTTGTTAATTCTCTGTTAGGCGAGTGTAAATATTTGTTCGCCGTTCGCCCAGAGACGGGTGTGAACAACTTATTAGCAGAATACTGCTGTTTGGCTTCCTCACTTTCTTTAATAGCCTCTTTCGAAAGCGTAAACGCAGTAAATTGCTTCCCTAGAAAATGTTTTTGAAGAAATATTTTAATTTCAAGTCAATGTTTTGGTTACCCTTAGAAGAATAAATCTTAATTATCTAAAATAATATTTATAATTTAGTAACCTTTGGACTACGATATGACCCTTTTTACAAAAACCTACACCACTGCTGGGAGACACTAATTACTTGTAAGACATTAAAATCTCTTGTCCGTACGACTGTAGCAAAAATTCCTTTCCTTTTAGTATCTAAATTCTACTGTAGGTACAAGGTACAACCAACGGTCTTGTCCTCCATTTGCCTTCCAATTTATCACGCGCGACAAACGGGTATCGTAGCTAAATACAACTGCGGGCCTAAGATGCGCACCGCGAGATATTTGTCATGTCGTTCTGTCAAAATGTAAGCATTTTGTACCAGTTTAGGAACTATTGCATTATCTGTGGTAATGTTGTCGAGAAACCGCGTCTTTGAATTATCAGCTTTTGACATTTCTGCATGACTATTATCTCGTCCTCAGAGAGGTACGACGACTAAGAAGTGTCAAAAGTGTACATTATGGCGCGTTTTGACGACACCATTAGGTACCACAGATAATGCAATAGTTCGTAAACTGGTACAAAATGCTTACATTTTGACAGAACGACATGACAACAAATATCTCGCGGTGCGCATCTTAGGCCCGCTGGCCTCAAAGTGCCGAGAGATGTTTTTGTTTGATCATCGAAATCCCAAACATTTGTTTATATTTAGTCAAAGTCCCAGGGTGTTAATAAACCCGACTAATTTACTTATTTCGGTATACTGTAATGTTTTAACTGTACTGATTATATCAAATAACTTAGTGTAGGTAAATCTAAGCTTAGAAGTTTTAAGGGCATTTATTTTTATATATTTTAAGAGTATAAATTTAACACCTTTAAGGGTATAAAGGGTTAAATTCTGTAGTTTCAAATAAATAAATATATAGGTGGGTAAATGGGAAAATAATTCCACGAACGAAGCCGTAGCATTCCACTAGTACACAAGTATAAAAGACGATTTGTCAAAGTCAGAGAACTTCTAAAATCGGTTTTTGATTTGATTACTGTTGTTTTTAGCTTTAAGTACTTTTGTTGTTATTTGTATTTGTGTAATGCTCATTTCATGTAATCTTGGTTATCTGTTTGTCTCTTATTGTCGCTGTAAGTATATGTACCTATACACGGTGTAACATAAATACCCTATAAGTCCGAAAGGGGGGTATTTTACAGGTCATGGCGAACAGTGTTTGTTCTACGACTTTTGAGATTTCCAAGTTTTTCATTCATAAAATGAACTCGTAACTTTTACTTAATATGTACCTACACCAGGAGGGTACCTACGTGTGCATGCGTGTGTACGGGTTTACGCAAATAGTAAACCAACAGTTAGGGTTGTCGCAAATTTCTAAAATAATAAAAGTTGTTGTATAAAAATTTCAGTTACGATTTATTGACCCTTTCCTTTGTAAAAAAATTATACCTATAGGTACTGTACGTGTACAAGTAGTCTGCGTTTCAACGCTTTAGATCAAAATAATTTCTCTTAAGTGTGCCATTTTATGAGTCATTATTTTATAGAATGTTAGTAAATGACATAAAATAATTAGGTACTTTCAAAGAGGGTACTTACATTTTAATATCATCACTGAAAGCTCAACGTCGACATTAAAAGTTCCCGCGTTACCTGTGGCGTTACGGAATATGTCGTAAAACTTAAATTTAATGAACACACATGCCTTTTTATGGTTACATTATCATCTCCAATTACTGGTGTACTGCTAACTTTTTATGTTATTATGGACAGTAGGCATATAAAGTAACGGAGCAACCTATACGAGCTTTTATCTACACTCGCCCGCAATTATTATTATCAGTTCTATGGCCAGCGGGGTGATTGTCTAATTTCTAATTCCTATAGGTATAGGTGAGAGGGTGGTACTGTTCTAGGCACTACAGTATCCCGTTAAGTGTAGGCATAGGTTGCCTCCTGAAGCTGTAAAAATCATCTTCAATAGATGTAAAGGCCTATGCAGTAGTAGTAATTCCGATACCATAAGATTTTGAAAAAATATCAATCACAATAAGTGTTTCACAATTCAATGAAGGTTTTTTTTATAATAACTTCTTATTTCGAGGTTCTTACTAAGCCGCCACGAAAACAATTCATTTTTCAATTTAAAATAGTGCAATGCCATTAGATAATTAAGTTAGGTGGATTGTTACACCTGTATTTAGAACAGTTGCAAGGCCGGCGCAAGAATTATAGTGTCACGTTTTAGGTAATAATATACACGGTGTAACACAATTACCCTATAAGTCCGAAAGGGAACTTAATTTAGAAACACCTTGTATATTCTTGGACATATCACATGTTTTCTAGTTCAAAACTAAGCAAAGCTTGTAGGTATTATGGAAACGATTGCTGTTTGAACACTTTTTACATACACATCATTTAGGTCTTCTTTGAGCACATTTTTTTTATTACGTATCACCATTTACCACCTGAAGGTACCTATAAAATGAGGTCGGATAATAAAACTTCTTGCACTTTAACTGAAAGAAAAAAGCTTATCACGTTTCGTACATTCGCACTCAGCATTGTGACGAAACAATAAGGTCAATGCTCTTTTGCGACAGTGGACAATGTTGACATTGTGGAGGTACGTGAATATAATTTAGTGTTTGATTTCACTTTTTCACTTACCAAATAAAATGATCCCAATTTTTTTCTAATACGGAGTGTTATCCAATTTTTTTTACGGTAAATTTAGGTACCTACAGTAAGTTGATGTGATCTTGAACATTGCAAGCTTTTGTAAGAGGTACGAGTAGGAACACATTTTTCAGAAAACAATACGGCGAATGAATCTGTCTTATAAAAAGAAACATATATAAATCCCTTCACGTTATCAACTTCCGTTTCGAAGATACGCTACAGACAATAAGTGAGTAAGATATCCTAGTAGGATGAAATAAAACAAGAACCGTAAAAGAACTACGGTTAATCGTGGATAAATTAGATAAATTAGGTAAGTCCAAGTCTAGAAAAACAAGGAACTTTACTGCTCGGTTTAGTAACGATATTGTGCCACCTATGCCTATTTATTATCTATTGACTATAATTCACTACATAAATAACAAACACCTAGACTGCGTGGGCGAACGCGTAGTACCTACCCGATTTTAATTAACAGTTAAACACTGCCCACTCAGTCGAGAACGCTCTCAAAACCGTCAGACGACCAACAACATTTCAAAAAAATCACTATTTGAATTTCACTAGGTATCATTTTAAGTTTTTGTCACACAAAAAAGGAAAAGTTATTTTGTTATTATGCCACATGACCTCGACAATAAGCACTGAGTTCAATACATCAAAAACCATGGCATTATTCAGAATGGCGTATATCTACCTAGTAATGTTTTTGATCAGTAAAGGCTGGAAGGGCGACTTTTGTAGAGACCTCCACTAGTTATCTGTAGACTGAAGTGAAATAATAATATTATGTACCTTCAAAACTCCAATAAAGCCTTTTAAAAAAGTGCTGAAATTTTGTAACGAATATAATTTGTGATTGTATTTTTGTAATTGAGCAAGCTTTTGAACCAAATGTTTTAATTTCACTGTTTGTCCTCAGTTACTGAACTAATAAAAATCAAGAACTTTCCCTAAGCGACGTTTTTTCTAAGAAGTCTTTACAAAGTCTAGCGAAACTGCTAGAAAATAATATAATTTTATTATAGTCGTTGATCACGTAATATTTACTTTTATTACCTCGTAGCATAAAGGTATCTAATGACATTTAAAATGTGCTCCAGCAAGTATCCTTTTATGGATATGAGGAAGTACATTAAATTGGTTCAGTTCATAAAATCAGGCCATAAATCTATGAATTCACATTATCCAATTAAAGTAACAAGTAATTTTCAAACCGTATTTGGCTTCGTTTCATTCACGTCCCTAAATTATAAAGGTTTGATTAAATGTTTCGAGGATTTTCATATGTAGGTACGATAAGAATCTTAACATGTTACATATATCCATCGCGATATTAAAATGTCTGTCTAGAAAAAAATACCCTAAGTTTTAGTTTGACTTATTCCATAACATACAGTTCTTTGTAAGGTTTATCATTTACCACAATATCAGTTTGGCAATAACAAAAACTCGGTTGCATACAAGTCCAGTCAGCTTAGCATTGACCTTAGTTTTTCTATGGTGCGTAAGGTGGTAATTATTTTATGGCAGAATAATAACTCAAAATCAACTGCTTTTGTTGTTCTCACCAATAATTTGAAGAATATTCTTTGGGTCATGGCTAGAAGTTGTTTGTTATTTGTTACAATTGAATGGAACTTTATCGAAATGACCATCTTCGTCAATCGCAATCCCGAGAACAATGGAATAAAAGCAAAAAGTCGATTAAAGCGATTTCCTTAGAACAATCTTGAGATAAATTAAACTGGTTCAATCAATTGAAGAGACAATGAGGTTACTGTTGACTTAAATATTAAAACGTATGTACTTATTTAAATACGTAGTAATGGAGATATTTTTTTCCTATGGCTAATTGCGTATAATCGACTCCTGACAAAGTTCTATTCGTCAATTAATCACGTGGTCATTTTAAGCAACTTTTTCTTGATAGAATGTTTATCATGCTTCCAAGAACTTTTTGATTCCTCCCCCGCCCGCCCCTTCACCCCCGGCGATACGTAGTGGGGATTATAGACAAAGCGCCTCTACCCAAAATCACGTGTATTTTTTGGTACAAGTAAATCTTTAAAATGTTCTTAAAAATACACGTGATATCTCACAATACCTCCCTTTTCGTGTGATATTTCGTGATTTGTTCCGAACCCCCTCCCTCCCATTCGAGCCTCACCCCTTACTTTGATGAATAAATTGCAAACGTGATCTTTAGTCAAGAAAGTTACATTTACAGCGTTTTTACTGAGAAGTCCCATCTCCATGGTTATCTCACGGTAGTAAATTATCTCAGACACGGTTACTGTTAGTTCTACGATTAAATCTCCATGCTATTTGCAACAATACAGATATTATCTTGTAATTATTTTCTTGTCACGGCTTGTCGTGGCTGGACAAAGCCCTTCATTTTTTGTCCGAAGCCAAAAATAGTCGAAATTAATATCATACCGGTTCTCACAAGGCCTTTTGTTAAGATTAGAAAAAAGTGGCATAAAAAATAAATTGAACTGATGTGCGTCATGGAATAAGTTTTACCGAACCTCTTTGTGTAGGTACCTACCTTTATCTACCTAAGAACAAAAAAGGTGCCTAAACTTTGGTTTTCGGAGTAGGGTTGCAATGGTTAAATCATAATTATTACGAGAGTTCTAAGAAAAGTTCATTTATTCAGTAACCCAAGGCAATATGGGCAATATTGGTCATCTAATTCCTATGTAATAGCATAGGCTATTGGTTATAGCAACTCCCTGCTATTACCTTGACGTAAGCTGGGAATGGTTGGATACAACGTGTTTTGTCTCTTTCGAAAAGTTTGTATTTTATTATGTGAGAAATTATACGGAAAAGTGGTTTTACAGGCTGATGCCAGCTGGTCGCAAATACTTGGACTTTTATATCCGACTAAACACTCAAGCGTGAATAACGCGCCACGGTACAATCAGCAACACAGATCGATTAACCGATTGAGTTTGTAAATCAAAGTTAGTAACTAAAATATCAGAAGTTCATCATTGAAATAAGTATAATATAAAGGTATAAAGATCTACCCAGAGGCGGATTAGCCACGTAGCAGGTGTAGCAAATGCTACGGGCCCCGCGCGTTTGGGGGCCCCGCGCACCAACGCTATCCTAAAATCTATCAACTTTTTCAAATCATATTGCTCAAAAACACAAAAAAAATTCGCGGCTCTCTTCGCTCGCCGATGAGTACGTATACATCTTTTCGCTTGTAGTCAACAATGTACCTTAAAATCACAATTTTCGGTAAATCTCAAGCTATTGAAGGGCCCCTTGATAGAAGTTGCTACGGGCCCCGCGCTGACTTAATCCGGCACTGGATCTACCTACACTCATGCAAAAGTTATAAAATACGTAGATAGTCAAAAGCTCCCAAAATAATAGTTAAACAATATTTAAATTATTAATAAACTTATGTTGCTAAGTGTATTTCAACATTCGTATCACATTGATTGAGTACATTTCACTTGCGATAACAGTCGATTCTAGGCCACGGTACTTTCTACTTATAAGTATCGCGTCTCGATATCGCCTCTATCAAATATCTTTGTTACGCTACGCTTTGATGAAAGGTATGCTCATTGTTGATTCTGTGATAATTTTGTAGGTAATTTATTAATGTTAATATTTTCGACACTTACGACAATATAAATAGACATTTTAGATGTCTATTTATATTGTCTAAGTATATTCATATTGGTATTTTAATGTTACGCAAGCTAAAAAGGCTGCTAAATCTGTTGTTATCTCATTTCGTTTTCAGTTGCAAATGACAATGACAGAGCTTTTTTTACAGCAGCGCTAAAATGACAAGCGAATATGAATAAAGGTGGATTCGAGTTTTGACATTTTTTGAAAGCACTATTATTTTAATAGTTTTTCTTGTGTTATTGTGAGTATTGTTGTTTGATTTTGGTGGAATTTTAACCAATAATACTTAGGTCGTAACATAAAGTGTGAGCCATTGGAATAAATGTGTGTAAAGTGGTTTCTCTGAATGTGAAAATTTGATTCAGGTTTTGGAGGGAAAATTCACCATATTCTCTTTAAAACAAACGACAGCCGACTTGACGAAGACTTGACTTATCATTTACGCAAGACAAACACATAAACAAACTAATCTAATTATGGGAAAAAACATAACGTTAGACTAGGCGGTATGGTTTTAAAACTATAGCCTGCTCAGAGGAGCAAAAAAATAATAATTAAGCGACACTTTTGTGGGTGATAGTATTTTACTTCAAGTTTGTATTGACCAAAGGGATCAAACAGTAAAAATATTAATAAAATTGAAAGGTAGTGTTTCATCCCACTGGGACGAGATACCGA
Organism: Eulithis testata; assembly: GCA_947507515.1. NCBI lineage: Eukaryota > Metazoa > Arthropoda > Insecta > Lepidoptera > Geometridae > Eulithis > Eulithis testata. Next base: position 5,024,853 of record OX382199.1, on the reverse strand, counting down.
TAGTCCGAAACAGTAACCAGTCACGCTAAGTTACGTCTGCTTGTTTTTAAGAAACTAGAATCAAATAAGTAGCTAATCGTTCCTATTATGTTACATTGTAATCAAGTAGGCGCCTTTCCCATCATCGGTAGCATAGCAACGAAGCTGGTAGGTAATTGTATCTGCTTGTGCTAATAAAACTAACGAGTACCCGTATCGTATAGGGTTACAGTATGGTCAATAGTCGAAGGTTCTTGGTCATCGTAGAGGTTGATATTTGTTTGATAAATAGATTAAAAAAACTGTAGGGCGTGTTGCTCCCTTTTGCGTGTAAAAAAGTCTTACATTATTTTGAATTCAGAACGGAACATATTCACTTTTTCGTTTTTTTTTCAGCGTGCACCTTAACTTACATTATTTTGAATTCGGAACGGAACATTCACTTTTTTGTTTATTTTTCAGAACTTGTGGTTCAACTTTCTTGGAATTGAACCTCGGTAAAGCCATATTTTGAAATGAGGTTCTCATCTAAAATTCAAAATACGAAATGGTTCAAACAAACCTATCAATTTGACTGGTCTGACTATTTTAAAAGCAATTTCTTTTATTTTTCCTCTCAATTTTCATTCTGGCTCCTTTCATTACGTGCTCAGTCAAGCAATGCATCTAGGCAGTGGTTACCACTTTACATCAAGTGGACCATAGACTTGTTCCATCATTTACTTAGTTGTAAAAAAAAATACGACATTACACCCTCTATGACCATTCCGGTACATGTCGGGGTACTCGTTTGTAAATAGTTACTGCTATTTTATACTGTAACGTATCGATTGCAAACACTTCCGGTTCTGACATGTTATTAAAGGGTGGATTATTGGCACGGTGATGGTCGCAACCACAGTAACCGGCTTTTGTTTTGACACTACGGAAACGGAACCATGTAAGCAAAATACACTCTTGCTCTCTCTGCCCGTCATACTTTCGAAACCAAAAGTCGCATGAAATATGCCATTCCAGCAGACCTAGGATGCGCACGCGAGATATTTGTCATGTCGTTCTGTCAAAATGTAAGCATTTTGCACTAGTTTTTTTACTATTGCATTATCTGTGGTACCTACCTAATGTTGTCGAGAAAACGCACCTTATTGTACATTTTTACACTTCTTAGTCGTTGTACTTCTCTGAGGACGAGATAATAGTCATGCAGAAGTGTCAAAAGTTGAAGATTCAAAGGCGAAACGACTTATGTCGTTTCGTTCTAATGAACGACAAGACAAATATCTCGCGTGCGTATCGTAGGCCCGCTGGTATAATATTCCACATCCTAAAAGCAACACGGCATATTAGCATAACGTCCTATTAGCAACATTAACTAGTAGCAAATGGGACTAATATCAAAACTAAAGTCTTGTGCATCCAATTCGTTACGGCTCCGAGAATAAAGAAAAATACCTCACAGAGCAAGTCCATTGAATACGTGGCCTGTGAGGCAATGCACTGCGTCCATTACTCTGCAGCGGGGGTCACCTCATATAATCTAGTCTAGGACGTATTTCAATATAAGGAACTGCAATCTATCCGGTGTGTGCGGTCTTCACTTGAGAACCTCTCTGCTCCAAAGGCGTTCCCTGTCTGTTTCTCGGGTTATAATAATATACCTCTTCCATTGCCTGCAACTTGCTAATCCTCTGGGCTACATCGTTGACTTTTATCTTTGGGTTTTTCATTTCTGATTTAGTCTCGTAAAGACATTTAAAGGATTCTGTTTTGTAAAAGCTTTTATTACTTTCCCAATATTAATTATACCAGGTGATTATATACTTCAGATGGCCTTTCATCATTGTCAGTACCTGTCTGGGTACTGCGCAGTGTATATAGGTAATTTAAAATTAAATACGCATTTATTCAGTAAAATCACAAAGCTCACTTCGAATTGAAATTAAATTCCTTGAGAGCTTGACGTCGAAATTGAATTTCCCAGAAATATGTTCACTGACGACATGGTTTTGACAACCCTATTTGGCATTTGCGACGAAATCGTCAGCGCTTTGGTATAATTTCTGCAAACCGAAGGGTAGGGGTACAAACTAGTTCGCTGACGTCCATACGACGCAATTACTCGTAAAGCCTGGGTTTCAAATGCACTATCTATTGATTTAATAATGCAACCGGCTGTGTAGGCAGAGCTTTATTATTACGAAACCGGTTGCAAAAGTGGACATTGGAAGAATATTAAGCAGGTAATGGAGCGCTTTTGAAGACTGTGATGGGACTTTGTGAAGTAAAGTAGAAGTTTTAAAAATTTATGAAGTTCTTGCCTCGAGGTAATAATCTGAGTTCAATAAATAAATGTTTTGTTATTCAGAAAACTTCTGATACACAACCACAACACAGTATAAGGACGTGGTCAATATATTTACAACCGAAATGAGAAAAATATATGGCAATCTGGTTGACATTTACTATGTATTTTAGATATACTGATTTAGAATCAAAATGTTAACTTGTTCGAGACCTTGGTGGAAGTCTTTCATAACTTCATATTACAGATATCCGGGAAGTATGATTTGGTTGTGCCCAAAGGTTGTGCAAACGTATAATGTCAAAATTGACAGCTGAGTCAATGACACTGGCAGAATTGTCACAACAAGTTGCTAAAAGCCATAAACCAAGAAGTTGAAGTTGAATATTACTTTAGAGTCCTTTTCATGAAAGAAGTCCCGCGGAAATTTCCGGAACTAAACTTTAAAACTAAATTTTAAATTAGTGGTCAGGTGCTGTTAATGTGTTCGGATGCTAGTGCGTTTTTATTTGGTTTCTGTGATCAAAGTCTTGTTTTCAATGCCTAAAGTTGTTAAAAGTGCTGCCCGAGAAATAATACTTAAGGTCGATTACAGCGCCGCGTCTGCGGGACTTCTTTCATGGAAAGGACTCTACCCTATATTTGACTGGGCTGAACTTTACCATCCCATGATAAGTAGGCCCCTTAATTTAGCACGCATAGTATACAGGCATATTATTATTGATAAAAAAAGAATACTAAGTATGCAAACTAAAGGGCAAAGTATATGCTATCATAGTAAAGTATATTATGTATTATGCTAGTACTTTATAGGAATATAGTGTTTGAAATGCATGGTCGAGCAAGCACCAGCGTCAACAGTGACAGTTGGCAATTGACAGGAAGTTCGAGGAAAAAAGGCGATGCGGGAAAGAATGCGGTCAAGCATTCCCGAGCAGTTCCCGTTATCACTGTAAGGCGATATCTAGTGCAGTTTCTAGGTCTTCTCGTTTTGTCTGTGCTCAATCATATTAGGCTGTGGTTTCGTTTGCTATTTTTTCGCAAGTTTATTTAGTTCAGCCCCGTAGTCTAAAGCCGCTAGAGAATAGAAAATGTTAACAAAAATATCGGAACGATCACGTGACTTTTTGTTTATATTATGTATTATATTGTCATATCTATACCTTTTGATTCATTTACGATTATAGCTTTATTTTACAATCAACCTAAATAAGTTTGAGTGTAAAATAAATGCAAACTTGGATTGAGGAACTGATAGCGAAATAATACTAGTGGCTCTGGGAGCTGTAGACCTCGCGAGCATACTAAATATTCCAATATTCAACATCATCAATCAACATCATCAATGTCGTGTAAGGTGTTTTCTGAAAGTCTTTAAGTGCACTTTTATTAATTTCTAATTTAAGGCTTATTATTATGCTGATGCTCTCATTCAGTGAAGGAAAACATCATGAAGATAATTATCAGTTAGTATTCTAACAGCGACGAAACGCTTGCAGCCTGTCACGTATTGAAAACTAACTATAATGCAAAATGTTGTGTGTGTGTGTGTGTGTGTGTGTGATGTGATGTTTTTTCTATTTAATTTTGTAAATTTTTGAGGAATGTAATGTGCAAGTGCATTTTCCGTTTTGTGATTTTTTTGATCTTTTTGATTTTTTTTGCATCATCTTGTGTAGAATGAGGTCCTTTGTGTTTCTCTCAAATTTGATTGAAAACCATCGATTGTTTGATGAGCTATCCTGTTCATCATGCTGAATCCTTATCAGATCTTCGCCAAACTTTTATGAGACCAACTTATAGTTACTACCTTTCAAATAAAAAAAGAATAATCGTAATCGGATCTCATTTGGTGGAGATATCCAGTATATCAAATAGCCCCCTTTTTGCCCTTTTTTTGGGGGAAGTACCCGTCCAATCAAAAATCCCCGACGACAAAAAAATTCTAAAAAGTCATATAACCTGTGTACCAAGTTTCGTCCAGATCGGTTGAAAAATGCGACCTGTAGAGGAGAACAGACAGACAGACAGACAGACAGACATCCGGACAAACGCATTTTTGGCCAATGTGGAAACTGAGACGCTTCGCTCGCTCGGTCAAAAAAGCATTATAGTTTATACCATGTTTATACCTATATTATAAGCAAAGAGTTACGTCAATTTAAAAAAAATATCGATTGATCCATGAGAAAAAGTACCGAAACTGAGTAATCTTCTCTGTCGGTAATGACCTTTTCATCACACCTATTCGAAAAGAGCGACTTGGTTCGCCTTTATGTGCACCCAAAGATGGTGTTTTCTATAAGAAACAATAAGTGCGCGGCAAAGTTCATTCCGGGGCACTTATTTAAATAAGTGCGCCGCAGTTTACTTTGCCGCGCACTTTTTGAATTTGGAACATCTTAGTGTTCAGCGCCAAAGAAATCGAACGAATAGAAAACATAAGAAATAAATGGTTTTCATTATAGATACTATTTATTTTCATTTTAGTTGTTACTATATATGTTTTATTAAATAATAATATTACAATAAAATATGAGGCGCCTTTTATTTTCTCATAGTTGGTGATGAAAAGTAGAGTGTACCACTCGGGCGCAAAATATATTTTTGGCTCGGGCGAAGTACTTTGAATCCCTCGCTACGTTCAGGATTCTACCCCTTCGCTCTGGATTCAAAAAATCGCCCTCGCCGTAAAAATATAATTTTGCTCCCTTATGATACAATCTACTATTTACATATGTATAAGATCATTGTTTGTCGGCATAAAAACGCGCGCAGTCTAAAGTTCGTAGCAATCTCGTAGCACTGCGCACGCGTTGATGTCTTTGTTACTGAAATAGTGTTCAATAAAACCATACATCCATATATTTACCTAGTTATATGTATAACTAGAGGCCACCCGCGACTTCGTTCGCGTCCCGTTGGATCCCGTTGATTTTTCGGGATAAAAAGTACCTAGTCTGTGTGTTAATCCAGGTCACGGACAATATATATTCCAAGTTTCATCCAAATCGAATCAGTAGTTTTTGCGTGAAAGAGTAACAAACAGTCATACATACATACATCGTTACAAACTTTCGCGTTTATTATATTAGTAGGAAGGATAGGATAGGATGATAGTAAAACAATAATAGATACTTTTTATCTTCGTTACGAAAATCCGTATGTAATGCAATAATACAATTTAACAAGCCACTGACAGAAACTACATAATAGTAATACATTCATCAAATCTGACAGTTGTCTGACATGACACATGACACGCGTTTGAAAGGTCAACTGTTTGGAAAGGTTAGTGAAGAGATCATTGGGTTAGTGATACGAGGGTACAAATATTACAAAATTAATAGCCAGAGCTAATTATTAAACGACTTCACTTGAGAGGATAATATGCTTTTGCTGCCCAGCATAATGTCAAGTGACGTGGCCACAGATATACGAAAGGCAGAAACTTTTGACGGTAAACGCTAATGTCACTATTTAGTCACAGAATACCTATGATTTAGTATGAAAACAGTACAGAAAACCTGCCAGGCTTACGCAAGGCAGCAAACCGATCGCGCCGCAGAGCTTTCTATGATTTGTATGTATACCTTTTAATATGGGAATTTTCATCAAGCTGAAAACATTTTGAAACACCAGTTTGATTTGACTGATACCAACATATTATCAAAGAATCAACCATTATCTGATCCGAAGAAATGCGGAATTCCGTTTATATTAGTTAAAAACTTATCTTTAGATAACCAAGAGTACCTACCTACTTAAGCTTGTCTATGTATATATTTATGTAGTAAGTATCTATAAGCCTTGTACCTACTATGGGTTATATTTGTTTCTGGGTTGCGTTTACGTACGATGAATAACTCGTTGCTTCCTACGTTACGTTACGAGTTATGACGAATTGCCTGGGTGATATAGGTGATTATAGGAGCGTTTTGGGCGTCTTGGTTTTTTTAGGTGGCTTTATGTGTGTTGTATGGTCAACAAAAGTCGAGTTAGGTATGATGATTTTATTGCGTGATGGTCCAATTATGTCAGCACTCAGCATGTAGTACCTACTAAGGCAACGTACCCATACTACGTGACCCGTTTAGGGGGGGGAGCGGAGTCTTTAAAATACTACGGTCAGTCACAGGAGCGGGGAGGTGGCTCAGGTTTTTGTCACGTAGTCGATTTTAATGAGAGAAATCTCGTATTTTTTCGACCTATATCCCTTGATTCGCGGACCGCGACTCGCGAATAATCCGCGAATCTGTCTGTATTAATGTGATTAAACAGAAAATAATTGTTGTGTTCGTAAATTAAGTTACTGTAAGTTACATACTGTATAGCAATATGTTTTCACAAATGTTGTTCTTTTTCATAATACATAATTCACTAGTAATTTAAGTATGCATGCAGTCTTATGCAATAAAGACGAGTATGAGCCAATTTTTTTTTTTTTCAATTTTTGCCTGTGAAATGATTAAAAATCATAATTATGAATTACTACGTGAAAACTAAAGGGGGTGGGGGGGTCTTGGCATATACTACGAGTGGTCACCGATGGGAGGGAGGGGTCGAAAAATCTTAAAAAATAGGTCACGTAGTATGGGTATGTTCCCTAAGTAGTAGTCGTGCTTTCTACAAAGCGAATTCCGCGTATGGATAATTGGCTGACTTGTCGGGTGACTTGTCCAATTCGTTTGCAGTTTGCATATAACTGTGTTCCCTGTTGGGCCAGTTTCAATTCTTTTGAAATTCACAATATTGATTTCAATCTTAGGATTTTTTGAAAATAAACGTTACGTGGCATTCGTAACTTTTATTCGTAAATTTAAAAATTAAATGTTAAAACTAGTAATTGAATGCTATATTTTATTGTACTAGGTAAGTATCCGTATAGTCGGTGATGTTATTCTTGATACTAAGTACTACAATTTCAAGTGCCTACTTACCCACTTGAATAAAACTCGATTAGTTCTGAGTAGTTTGAACTTGATATCAATATATGAGTACTTGATACAAGTTAGTCCCAATACGTGTGTCGGCACCTTGATGGTAAACCTTATCTATATGTAAGTGTATTTTTATTTATATGGGGCCTAAAAATCTTACTAACTATCGAAAAATCTAAATCAATGATATATTTAAAATAATCGATTACTCAAGTAGGTATGCTTATTAGTATTGAAATACTCTATCAACTGCTTCTAGGTCACTATCAACTGATGATAAAACCACTTTATAGTAGCCAGATAGTAGCCTGTATCTTCTAGGTACCTAGCCCACAGCGTAAATAAATAGTTCCAAGTGTAAATACGTAACTGATTAGCTTAGGGGGACAAACGAGTTTAACTTAAAAATAGGCTATGGATTGTATGATGTTTTGCCGCGGTATACCACAGCAAGATAATAGTTGTCATTCTTATATCTAAAAATGTACGAAAATTGTACGTAATTGTACGTTCCTGAACTGTTGTACGTCTAGTTTCTTTTTTCAAAAGTAACATGCAGTTTCAGTTTCTTCTTCTTCCTGCCCTTATCCCACTAGGTGGGGTCGGCACAACATGTTCTTTTCTTCCATTCTCCCCTATCATCCGTCATCTCAGTGTTCACCCCTCTCCTATGCATATCATCTTTTACACAATCCATCCATCTTTTCTTGGGCCTACCTCTTCCTCTATATCCATCCACATTCATACTTAGCACTCTTCTCGTTACATGACTCTCTTCCCATGTTACATGCAGTTTCAGTTTACTTAATTATTAATTGATTGATCAAGAAGATAAGGCTTATCATGTAAAGAAGGTAGCTAGCTATAAAATAAAATAGGTACCTAGGCAGGAAGATAGTATAATATTATCACCTGCCTAATGTATTAGAAAAGATTAAAATATCGTAGCACGTGAGGACTTTTTTTAAAGAATTATATCATTAGATAGGTACCCTTAATTTAAAACGTGAAATCTTTGTAAGTACAGACCCCGATACTTTTTAATAGCTCTCGGCGAAATTAAAAGGGAATATCTCTTTTTATCCTATTGTATCCCATATCCTTCGCTGGACTACCCACTTATTAGGTACTAGCTTCCGCTCGCGACTTCGCTCGCGTCCCGTTGGATCCCGTTGAAAATCCAAAAAGTAGCCTATGTGTTAATCCAGGTCACTGACAATATATATTCCAAGTTTCATCCAAATCGGATCAGTACTTTTTGAGCCAATTCGTTACAAACATACATACAAATCTTTCCTCTTTATAATATTAGTATAGAAATATAGACAAAAACCCACTAACACTAAAAAACATTATAGGTACAAGAATAATGGAGGTCAACTCGATAGGGAAAATACTTGAGCTGAATTTTTCCACTGAAGTTTTCCATTATTTCCACTAATAAATATATTTTATTGTGGTTCCAGTTGGTTTTCTTTAGCGCAAGTACCTAAGTATGTACCTACATAAAATTTTAATTGAATGATGGAAGACAAAATCTTTGTTTTCGATATTGAAAACGTTTTTTTTATTTACATTTACCTACTTGGCTGATTCGGATATCGAAGTGTGTCGGATTAGTGTATCAAAGAGGTACCTACAACAAACAAGTATATAGCTAGACGGAACAGCAACCTTTGATTGGTCTTACCATAAAAAACTACGGCAAAGAAAATCCAAGTAGTAGGTAGGTATTGAGTTCACAAAACTGGTTTTTCACACACACACACACACACACCCTCATACAACAATATTTTGTTAAATCACGCACAATATAAAAAAACTGCACAATTTTCACTGAGCACAATTCCAAAATAGGTTTTATTCGATTTTCAAAATCGCATTCGAGTTTCGTAGCACTGCGCGGGCAACTAAAGCCTAGCACAAACGACACACGACCGTCGACGAGCGGTTATCACCCACGACTAGTGAACGAACGAACGAATGGATTGACGGACCGGTATGTGGTAAAGAATAATAAGTGACCGAATGAAAATAGCAACCGGCTTTCGGCGTAGAGCCTATGATTATGGAATGTGAAATAATTATGGTATTTACAATATTCATAATATTTACCGATTGGTACTGATTTGGACCAGTTGAAATAAGTAATATTGGTAAAGTATCCCAAAAAAGTGGTAATAAAAACTAACGTGTCCTAACCTAACCTAAGTATGGAATTTTAGGTGCTAGGTAGATGCACACCTCTTCCAACTTCTGCTGCTTTTCAAAATATGGTTTTTAGAAGAATTTAGAAGGATCGTTCCTTCTAATTGGCCAAAACCCAGGTTTTCGTATTTTTCTTAGAATTTCTAATTCCGTTAAAACTGAATAGTGCTGCATATGCATTTATCACACTAACGGTTTTCTTTGCTCATTGGCGCATGCTGCTTTCTTATTATCCACAATATCTACGGTTTTTGTACTGTTTCGTGCAACTCATGAGTAGAGATTGGTGTGGTATGTAAATAACACACGGATATGAATCTACAAGTCTTTTGTAGAAAGCTGTGAATTCATTGGAAATTAATGAATAAATAAATTAGTATTTGTTTTATTGATGTTACTGTAGGTAGGTTTTCCATTGACACAATGTTTCTTGCACTCATGTACTGAGATTCAAATCCTTAATTTTTTTTCTTTGTATCTTACCATCATCTACTTATTTTGGTTTTATTTTCTAAACAGATCGGTCAGAAAAGAAAAGATGAATCATCAAAATCTTTTAAGAGAGTAAAAGAAAAATATTTCACATTACACGCTTTTTTATGTTACGTTACGTTTACAAGGATTATAAATATTAGTGTGACTACGTACTATATACACTGGCCTGCAAAAATAAGTACTTTTAAAATTTCATTTTTGTAATTAACGGTACGTAAATCTATGTCAAAATGTACAGATTCTTATTATGTCACCTACAATTAAAATAGTCATGAGAAAGTAACGAGTTATTATTGTATTAGTCCGTTGCATAAAGCCTAATTCCTAATCGTGGGAATATAACAAATGTACCTAAGTACTGCTCTATTTAGATTGTTACCTAATTAATGATCTGGCAAGATTCTTTCTACGCGCTACTCTACCAATAATTAATTATTCTCAGGAAGTCATTATTCATTGCTACATTTGCTACTGCAATTTCATAATTGGAATGATTTAGTTTTAAGATTTCATGTTGTGCAATATCAGTATTGTTCTATAAATAAATGAATGTAGGTAGAAGTGCGCATGGAGGTCTGTCATCGAGGTCATGGAGGCGCGCAAGCAGATTTCATTTTTTTTATACAATATAGGTAACCGTTTTCATCTCTAATGTTAACCTCTGCTACTAGTACCTATAGTATATATTATGATCTGTGCCTCTGCCTACAGACAATGCATTGTCTCGCCGTCCACTGAGGACGTCAATAATTTCCACTGTGGCAATAATTCCGGAATTTATCGCGGCATTCATGCCGGCAGAGGCATGGGCATAGTGTGAACGGTACAGACCCCCCGTATCGCAAGCTCTGAACTGCGTTCGCTGCCCAGCATAATGTCAAGTGACGTGGCTACAGATATACGAAAACAAGAAGCTTTTGACATCAAAAAACGCGCTGAACTGAAACGCGCTAATGTCACTATGTATTTAGTAACAGAATACCAATGATTTAGTATGAAAACAGTTCAGAAAACCTGCCAGGCTTAAACCTGGCAGGTTTTCATAAGACAACCATACCCTCACAGTAGTAGGTACTTCCCCGACAAGCTCTCTCACAAAAAGCTCTACTGCATTAAATAATAATAATAAATATTCACGGTCATCTAACACAACGCCTTAACATAGTCTCAAACTAAGCAAAGCTTGTACTATGGGAACTAAATGGCTGATAGAACACATACATACATTTTTTTTTGTAAAAAACATATTTTTAATACATATAGTAACACCCAGACACAGAAAAAAACATCTATGCTTGCCACACACAAAATGTTTGTTCTACGAGTAGATGGGGATCGAACCCACGACCCACAGCACGGAAGGCAGAGCTTCTACCGACTGAGCCATGACGCCAGTCATTATAAACAAAACACAAATGAACTAACCAAGTAAGTTTGTTAGGTTTTGCCGTTTATCGACAAAGGTATTTATATTTACCTCGTGCATAGAACACTTTACGACCGCAAGCATTCCGACGTTTCCAACTGACATACTTGTGGGATGTGAACGCCTCTCTACTCTACCTCCTTCACCAAAATATGCAATTACAAGTTAGTTTGTATCAGAATAGATACATTTTGTACTCTAATAAACATGTTTGATCAAGTGAAAACGCGTCTCATAATTCGAATTTTTTTGAGATACTTCGATTAAAACCAGTCTGCGCAAACTACATCGAGTTGTGCATGTTTTAGAATGTACTCAAACTCTTTCTCTTTGATTATTAGGTTGGTACATAGTTTAGATACCGCTCGTCAATATCGGCGTCAATATTGTAAGTAATAGGCACTAAAGAAAGTATAACCAGCTACCTACTTCACATGAACTGAGAAATAGGTACCTAATTGTCTTAAAAAGCAAAAAATAACTATCTAGGTACTCTCGAATAAATATTAATCAAAGATTGTTTATATGTATTGTACCTATAAGAAGATCGATATGATAGTTTTTATTACCTCGCAGTTCATACCAAAATTTGAGAAGTAGGTGTTTATACGTTACGAATGTACTCGTCGTAGGTACGTTACCATGACTCTACCTATGATTTGAACTTAGGCGGCTTGAAATTCAGAACTTGTCTAGCGAGGTCAGAACCTGAGTCCCAAGTCTGTGCATTTGTTTTGACTTTACAGCACACGCAAAAGTATTCGCAAAGCGATAAATTTTGTATGAAAACCGGATAAGCGCCTCTAGCGGGAGATTTGGGAATTGTGCAATTCTCAACAAAATTTCTCGCTATGCAAATGCTTTTGCGTGTGCTATAAGTCAAAACAAACGCCCGAGTCTGTGCGTTTGTTGCGGCTCTGAACACATTTCAAACCTACTTACTAACTACTCTACGTACTTGTATTGTAAAGCCAGCAGCAAAGTGTCGGCTAATAGTGGAACCGTGTACATCTGTTATCAGAAAGCTGTTCAGCACAGATTATACAACACCTCTAGGGCTATCTGGGCTAGCTCGACTTATCGCCTGGCAGAGACATGGCTCGCCACAACGAATGGTACAGTTATCAATCCAGTTGAGTTTGACTAGGGTCAAACACTAAACTGATAGATAGGACTTGGATTTAAATTTTTCCAAAACAAAATGTATACAAGTATTCTATCAGCAATCCAGTTGCATAGTACAAGCTTTGCTTAGTTTGGAATTAAAAAGCGTTGTGTGATGACCAAAAGTATTTATTTATTATTATTTATTTTATCTTACTAAATAAATAATTTATTAGCTTCGATGCAGGCCGTTTTTCACCTAAGTAAGTGGTTAGTAGGTACGGTTTTGATATAACTTCGATAGATATTAGAATTTGCGATTAGAAAAAGACCTTTTTTATTTGAAAAAAAAAACCTTTGATACAATTTAGGATTTGGATACCTAGTACATTCTAGTAATTCCAGCCAAGTGTGTTCATCTACTAGGTTGCCACAAGGAAGTATTAATGAGTCGATTTTTTTTTCGATTTAACACTAGAAAAAATAATCACGATCAAACTACTCATGTTTATGTTAATATAATAAGTCACCTCTATAACCAAATGGTTTATTCTATGGCAGCGTCCGAGCTCACCGTTACGTCCGATCTCACCGCAGTACCCGCAAATGATCTCGACATCGTGCAAGGTCACTGGTACTTATAACATAATAATAGGTATTGGTGCCTCTATCTAGCCAGCAGGTAACAAATACAGGAAATGGAAGACACGAAGCACTTGAAATGTACATCTTATTGAGCAAAATGTGTTTGTCTTATTACAATTAATTATTACAATTTATCTATTCACAATTTCCAATTAAAATGTACAAGAAAAAATAGAATATCTTAAAATGTGCTTTGTGACCTTTTATCTTAGCTACCTAATTGCTTAAAAAGCCCTTATTTTTCCTGAAATGGTGAATGTACGTACACTTATTTACCAACCAACCTCATCGAAGTATGAGATCATCCTTTAAAACTCGAATCATTTTTTACCTGGATCCCTAAGAGCACTCCGAACGGCAGGACTTTCAAACGAACATTTGACGATAGCTATGTAATCGCTGCGTTGTGCGTTGCGATGGCGGGACCAAGGCTATAATTGGTATTGGTATAAAATACATCCCATTTCTGAAAAAAAAGTTAATAATAATATGCTAGCCGACGGATTAGAATTTCCTTTATGAATGAATGAATGAATGAATGAATGAATGAAAACGCTTTATTGTACATAAATAACACCGAAACATATTCCTATGAAATAAAAAAAAACAGGTTGCATTAAATGTACAATCAAATGGCCAAATGTACAATAATAATTATGAAATCTTTACAAATTACAAATTATACTCGTGCCATACTTATAACCGCATTTTGTATCGGTTTTTGAAACTTTGAGTCGAAGGTACTCAAGATCAAGGTCAAGAAGGTGGTTATCCATAGTGTGGAAGTTATTTGAATTCCAAAGTTCTTGAATTATTCTGGATCACCCTTCATACCAGGAGAAGATATTAACTTTGCAAGACTCCTTAAACTATGGTTTATTCTGTGCCCGGTAGAACTTCCAAATTATAAGGGTCGAAAGCTCTTGAGTCCTTGTTGTAGGTATCTAGAAAATCTCGACGCAGAAGCGAGCTTTGAGAGGTTCTATTTATAAAAGCCAAACCTGCTGACAGGAGAGCTTTTCATAACATTTTTTTACTCTGTAGAACTTTTGGTGAGAGGAAAGTTAGGGAGTAAGAAACAAATTAAGATGATACTAGTAAAGTATCGTATGATCTGTGAAAATGATAAAAGTGTTCTAATTTTCGCGTAATTGCTTTTTCTCTCATTGTGACACGTATTTGATCGATGGTAACATATCCGTGTGACCATTGCAATTAGGTACCTGAGAATGTTATTAAATGGTCTAAAGTCACGTTCACGAACAAATCCAAAACTAAAATAGAGGTATGTATTTTTCTAGCACACTATTTTACAGATGCTTTGGAAATCATTATCGATCCGATCAATATCCTGCCAAAACGAATTGTCGCCGATGTATGTGTAAAATCTAATCCGTTCGGCGGCAAAAGGCGGCAAACAGCGCCAAATAAGCAAACAGTCAAGCGGAAGGGGAGTGGTGCAATCAGAGTATAGGGGAAACGACGATTTGTCGGCAATTTCTCGTCACCCGCCGCCGCCGCCGCCGCCGCCGCCGCCCCGCCGCCGTCGCCCAGAGCCACAGAAGTAGCTATTTATTATGAACGAGATAAGCAAAGCTACCAAAATTGATGTAAAAAATCGGTTTCGCACCAACCAGGTTAATCCAACGTAGCTTTTACTGTCACTTCACATCAAGAAGGCTTGGAAAGTAAAGCCGTAGATAGAATAACGAAAAAAAAAAAAAAAAAACAGCAGTAGGTAAATAAAATACTCTGTACTCTCTGGATCGTTTAGAATTTGGGGTGATTAACATCGTCGTACCACTCGTACCTACTAAAAACTCCTTCCTATCTACATAGTTTTATGATTAGGTACATTTCATTCTCATAATATTTCAAAGCACATACGTATAATCTACCGTAAGGTAGGTATAATCTACCGCGTCCATGTCATGTCATCAACATATTTACGTCAAGGTAGCCAAGTTTCCTGTGATTAAAAGATTAAGATAACGTACTCGATAATCCTTTTTATTCCTAAAGAATTTTATCATTATATACTATTTATAGCGCACTTGTTTAAAAGTATATAAACAAATAGTAGCGTATCTAAAATACCCCATATTTGTACTTTTCGTTTCGATACAGTTACTACAGTTGTTACTAAAATGTCTGTTTAAAGCGTTACTACCTAATTTATCCATATTAATAGTTTTATTTACATGCAGCCTGTCTATTTTTAAAGTACAGTTCTGCAGAAAAATAATACTTTTTTAGTTGAACCTTATTTATCTCAGTTTTTTAAAACTTGTCTTAAAAGCGCGCAATATTGTGTTTTAAAAACGAACATAACAAAGTATACAAGCTCTTCATTACATTTTCAGCGACAAATTAAAGAAGTTATTGCACGCTGCTAATTTTTTAGTGTAATATAAGAATACTCTATAAATTAGAGACATAATGGGCGACCTACTTATTGATGGCAATTTTATCTGAATTACTATAAAGTCCCGATGCTACCTAATCACGCGTAGGTCATTACTGGCCGGCACGCAATACTTATCAAATTAAGGTGTTTCAATCATTGTTATGTACCTACGAACCCCTGCACGTTAGCACCTACCGGCTGTAAAAACATTTTAAGATAATTACTTATACACAAGTATTCTTTCTAGTGTTTCAATAATATATATTTTTAACTAAAACAACTTACTTAAATGTTGGAACAAGCCAATGTTTATTTCATTACTTTCTTTTCATAACAACATCGAAACGAATACAATAGAAAATACTTACTTAAGATCTTTGAGATTCTAATTTACGTAAAAGTTTACCATTACAGACTTTCATAATATACCTAGTATATAGCAATAATAATTTGTGTCTGCTTTCGATTTTGCTGACGTAAAAAAAACAATTACCACCGACTTCTAAAACAAATAGCGTGGCATTTCTAAAAAGTAATCCTTTTTAGAGGCTAACTGTACAAGAACGTGGCCCCATATACGAGAGTGCCTCGTTACTCTCCACGTAACTCACGGGAATAAACTGAGCCCAATTTATGCGCTTTTCCAACTAATTAGAAGTAATAAATTAGCAGTAAATCAATTACCTACCAACAGTGCGGTCGGCGGATCTACCCGTTTGTAAATATAATTCAACTCGAAAAAGCTCCATTTTAATAAAGCAAATATAAACATACTATATTGTTATATTGTACCATTGATGAAACCAGCAAAGTAGGTATAGGAAGATTACAACATACCGCTTTTACCTCGCGTGCTATCTGCGACCACCCTCCAGTAGTGTTTGCTATTCATGCTGATGGTCAGGGTTACGGAGTGACCTCCATCTGTATGCTAATCGGTATGCTAATCGCGGATTAGCATACTAAACAATTAAATAAATGCAAGGTGGATCTACGTATATAGCTGCGTTTCTAAAGTGTCTTGTCAACTCAATCAATACCGCAATGTTTTGAAAGAAAGTGACTGTGGTTGGTGATTTACCAATGGACAATAGATAGGTCACGTGATAATTCACAGATGTTTGCCTTGGGTAGAGGGCAGGGCAAGCATTCGTTTATTATTCGATTGTATTAGTCGTCCCAGAACTAGTATTTTATCCAGAAGGGGACGATGCTCGACACTTATGAGTACAACAATGTTCTACATCTTTATAAATTCAATGATTTCATTGAAAAAATTTAGCATGTTGTTACGGCGGATTTAAGCTGGTAGAAAATGTACAGGTTGTAAAATAAGGGTTGTTAAAAACAAAATTGCTATAAAATACAAAACTAAACATGATTTCTTAGAAATGTTACCCGTTTAGCTGTTCATTTTCATGGTCTGAATCACTCCTACCAGTACTAAGACACCCTGTATACTGTGAAAGAATTTGTCACACCTCAAAAAAATACAACAAATCTTCTAAATATCTGGTAGAACGAAACCGTTTTATTTCCAATGTAAATTACAATTTCATGGTTTTTATGGCGTCTCATCTATTTGCCAATCGCAATACAACACTGTGTACCTACGTCAACTGTGAAATTATTTCGCACGACTTGATCCCATGATCTACCGTCAGCAGAGGTGTATTTAGAAATTTCAGAAAACTTGATAAGACACATACTACAATTTGTAACAGCTTTGAACTTGCTTCATTACGTTTGTAACATTTTTCGCTATTTTACAACTGTTTTGCTATATTCATAATTTATCAAACTGATAAATAATAATTATAACACCCTTTTGTTATTTCTGAGTCCGTCCATTTCGATTTTACGAGCCAGTAAAGAAATGCATCTCTGCCTGAGTTTTTACTTCACAATCTGTTTATCGTTTCACGATCGCTTACTCATGAACTTCGAGTCCACAAAGACTACATTATCCGGAAACTACGAGTTATCTATACCAATATTATGAAAGGGGAAAGATTTGTATGTAAGTATGTTTGTAACAAATTGGCTCAAAAACTACTCATCCGATTTGGATGAAACTTGGAATATATATTGTCCGGACCTGGATTAACACATAGGCTACTTTTATCCCGGAAAATCAACGAGATCCAACGGGACGCGAACGAAGTCGCGAGCGGAAGGTAGTTTTTATTTTGAATAAGATTAACGTGTTTACACACATTTGTACATTATGATACTGACTGGTTGAAACGTGGAAATGCAGTGTCCAACAGAATATTTTAGTAAAACTACTTTGATTGTAAATGAATAAAGTTTAGAAGGACCAATAGTAATAAGCTTGGAAACTAAGCGGCACGTATAGAGCTGCACTTTTCTACCATGTCCTGAAGGTTACCCGAATAAGATAAAAGGGTGGTATAGTGCTGGGCAAGCCTAATCTACAGAAAATCTCCCAGGCGCTAAAACGTCGACACGGGCGAAACGTGGCCCGCTGAACCTGTATAAGTTATCTTTAACACAGCCTGTTTCTTGTTAAAGTGTAAAAAATCTGTAAACTATGTAAGAATGGCTTGTTAAGCCTGATAAACGTCTTAGCGGTTCATCTAGAACACTTATGCCTCCCTAGCTCATTTTCTCGGCAGCCACCACCGATAAAAACTAACAAACCGTAGCCTGACCCCATTAGCCATAAACAGACAGTGCGGTTCCGTTCTTATTAGATATCTCGCTAATATACCTTCAACTTTTTCATTAGCTTCATAGCTTAATGGTAGCTAATAGCTATGGATATTAAAAAAAAAATTTTGTTTGCTTCTAAAATACGATTTGTCACGATTTCAAAAATGATTGACGTTCTCGGTCTCTATCATAATAGTAGATTATTTAACAAGGGGATAAAGCAGTGTCTTCTGTCGCGGGTTACGATTTAAATCGCGAGCGTAACGAAGGACTCGAAGTTTACTCCCGAGCGTAGCGAGGGTGTTAAATACTTAAATCACGAGCGAAGCGAGGGATTTAAGACGAGTCCTGAGAGTAGCGAGGGATTTAAGTTCACCCAAGACTAAGACAGCTTTATCACCGAGGAAAATACTCTACTTTTCGTACCATTTGCGAAAAAATTAACACAATAATAATATGAGATAGCATTTTAGAACATTAACTTATTTATAAAAATAAATTAAAAAAAATTAAAATAAACTTATCGTTTATGTATTTGAATAAAACAAAAACGCGGCATTTTCCTAGACTAATATTTTTTTGTCGGAAAAGCAAAGGCATCAAGCTCATACGGCCTGCATAATAAATGCGTATTCCTTTTTCA
Organism: Eulithis testata; assembly: GCA_947507515.1. NCBI lineage: Eukaryota > Metazoa > Arthropoda > Insecta > Lepidoptera > Geometridae > Eulithis > Eulithis testata. The sequence goes on along the minus strand of OX382199.1, from coordinate 5,006,028 downwards.
AAAAGATGTATAATGCTTTGTACACAAAATCAATGGTGTAAACACAGATGTAGTTCAGTATAAATTGTATTCCCAATTTAAATCACTTTCTCCCCCTAGAGGATGAAAGAAATCCAGTACAATTTTCTCTCCCTGTTTTTAACAGATTAAAAATGACTATTGATATGTTCGCTTTTTGTGGCATAGAATGTCACTTTTTTGAGCAAGTGGTACGAAAAGTAACTTTTATAAGGCTCTACTATGTCGGTCGATAAGATGAAATTCTAAATATCACCAAATAAGTTCGTAATTTTTCCTTCAGAAACATCATTTCCATACATTTTAATGAGATTTCTATTCTCTGAAATTGTAGAAAGCTATTTTTGCCTTTTATATGTATCAATACTAATAATTTCAGAACTTGGCTACTTGGGTTCAACAGAAAAGCACTCTGTAGAGAGCAGTACTTAGTTTTGGAAAAAGGTGTCATAGATATAGAGCTTCTTTAGCGTTGTTTGATTAAAGTTTACTACCTAGTAACAGTTGGCTGTTCTATGAAACGTCGCGTGGCCAGGTACTGTTCGCCTTGACGTGCTTGATCGCTGTTCAATTATGTGGAATGATCGGGTCCAGCGGTGCGAAATGATGGACGATGATACAGGGTGGAAGAAAACTTATTCCGAAAATGTACAGGTTTCATCTACTACGCCACTACAAAATAATTAAATTGCTGTTCTATCTCTCATCTAAAATCAAGTTTTACTAAGTTGGGGACTTGAGGGCGCTGTGTGAAATGTCCGTAAATATTTATTTATTTTGATCCAGCAATAGAGTTATTCAATTTTTTTTTGAAATTGTCTAATTTCATTATACTTTTTGAGTGATTGAGTAGCTTAAAGCGTATGTAAAAGGCAGACAACCCTCTCGCTCGAACATTTCAACATTTTTGAAGATGTAATATAACTAAATGTAAATGTGAAATTCCAGAGCTTCAGGGTCGAGAGAATAACAATGCAAAGGTTCAGTAAAAATATCACATTGATCCAAACAACATCCTTAATTACATTTAGTAATATTATCTTTAAAAATGTTGAAATGTGTGAGCGAGAGGGTTGTCTGCCTTTTACATACGCCGTTCTTGCTAGTAGTCGTTTCACGCCCTATAATATGAACCGGTTATGGTAAAAATACCATAATTTCTGATCATAGGGGTGTAACTTATCGTTGGACTAGGCCGGTTTCAGCGCTACATTGACTTCAGCCAGCAAAAGTGTCGCGTATGCCCGTATCACGCACAAAAACGTTTATACCTACTCCGTACTGTCAGATCGGTTCACACCACTATGTACCTACTTATCTGCTTCTCTAAGCACTTGACTAATGTAAATCAGCCTTAAATGAAGGCGGAACGATGACGTCAATGCTTGTAAGTACTTACATGTCACGAAAAAAGATGACCGTTTCTGAAAACTTCGAGCGACTTTATAACACCAGGCGAAATTTTCAGAGTCATGGATTTTTATCATTATACCAAAAACCTACTTTAGTGTTTTTAAGTTATCACTCAGTGTACCAACCGACCGTAATATCACGTCCACAGGATACTGTAACACCGACATATTCAATGAAAAGTTACTAAAAGGTACCCTTGATATAATTAGACGCCTAATAAAAAGACGGAGATGTGAAAACTGTTTGATTGCCCGAGTTTCGCAACGCCTTTGTTTTTTCAATTTACAGCACGTGATTTTGCAATTCTATTTACTGCAGTAAATATACTTCTAAACAAAAACATCGAGCTGCCTCTTTTGTTTACATTATAATAGCTACTAAAGTATAGAGATACAAACAAACAGGTACGATTTAACAGAGGGGTAGTTTTAGCTTTGGAATAACTGATATCATTTGCGATACGAAAAACATTTGCGATACCTGGAAAAGGTGAATAAGTTGAAAAGTGCCTCCTACAGTTAAGACCAAATTGTAACACTTATTTATGCAAATAAACATCTTGTATCTTGTATCCTGAATCATTTTTAGTTATTCATCATCTCAATCAAAAACCCTAAGTAAGAAGTGTTTATTCAGTCAGTATAGGTACAGATGCTTCTCTAGCAGTTGCGGAATGTCAAATAGGCTCGGGCTGGCCAGAAGATACAAGGTACGCTTCTGTATCATGAAGTAGCTTGTATGAACATCCAAAAAGCTTTTCTCGCACATATCCCAAACCCTAATGGCTCGTTGGAACGGCTCGACGCCACTAACTGTCGCCTGGCCCCTTGACCGACACTCGGTAAAGTCGGGCGTTTCTTGTAAGCCTCTTGGGGCTCAAGTGAGAGACTTACATGGAATAATTGCAGTTCTCTTTTGTTTCCACATAACGTGTGGTAAAAGGTTAAGTATAGTACTAAAATCTAGCGGCTGGAGCCCTCAATTAGAATTCTAGAGAGAATCACGTTTGCATGGATTGTTTATATTTTTCAACACTTCCATTGCTTTATCAAACCAGCTACCTACCGATATTTGGTTTTGGACTCCTGTATCCATCGACCTAGCCCTGAAGCTTGTCTCCTTCTAGATCAGTTATATTATATGATAGTATTTCCTCAAAGGTCTTCAGCGAAACGCTGCTAGTTCATCGCACGAGCTGGTAATTACTGCCAAGTTTTTGCCGGTAGTCGCTCATACGGTAATTCAGTCAGCAGCACGTTGAACGGTCACTGAGCAATTAAATATAGCTTATTAACAAAACCTAATTGACCATGCCGTGGTAACTGGGCATGTCTTGATCGAAACACCAATAAACACTAATAAGGGATCCACTTTCAATGTCCCCAGTGCAAGTGGTGATAACTGGGAATTGTTTTTAGACTGCGTCCCAGTTGTCACCACTAGGATCACCACTGGCATAGGGGCATTACAAAGCTCATAACATCCAACAATTCTAGCTGTCGGCAAATCTGTCATCGCTAAGGATTTTTAGCAGCTGTCGGCGGAGCGTGGAAGATTTCGGCGTATCATTCTATCGGTGAAGGATATTTCGGCGAATTCTTCGGTCTTTCAATATGTACATAATTACCGAATCAGTAATTAGGCACCTACCTACCAGCGTCGTTTTATTTACGGCTTTTTATCACTTTTGCATTTTCTACAACGTTTGAAGCCTTCATGTTTCCAGTTTTTTAACACCATGTAGGACGAAAGGTATGAAAAGCACTTGCATCATTGGCACCTACCGAGACAAAGCTCTACCCTACCTCAAACAACACACATGTACTTACCTAAGTACGTACACATTCCAAGTATGGGTGTTTGCACATCCGATACCGACATACCGACATGAGGCTCGATCAGATACATCGGTGTCGTCATGGACACGGTGGTGATGGGAAAGAGTACTCGTATGTGTTTATGCATTTTATTTATATTCACTTGTGACGTCACCCTATTTTTTGGCCCTGCCTGAAAACCAGCGCTGTTCAGCAGGGTGGAACCATCTGTTAGACAGCAATAAGCTGAGTCGGGACCGATTTGGCTGCATACAGCGCGGAACGAGACTAGCTAGTACCCACTTGTTACGTTAGGTTACCTATTAGATGTTACTGTACTTACTATTTGTTTGTTTCTTGTAGGTATCTTTATGTTTGCTTTCTGTGTGTATGTCAAATAAACTATCTATCTATCTATGCGAGCTCTCAGACGATATCGTCTAGGTGTCGTGTCGATGGCAGTGTGTAAACGCCCTATCCTAGCACAGACGACATGGTATTCGAAAGAAGGATAAGGTGCGTCGTGCCTCGCTGAGGACCTTTGACAAAGTAATGACGGGGCGCAGACAAAGGGCCTCCCCCTTGCAACCTGTCAGGTGTTCGGTGCTCCCCCCAAAGGGTTATTATAGCATTGACGCAGCGTTTAAAGTTTTCTCAATTATTTTGCAGTAGGTACCTACTTAGTGCAAATACCGGAAAATATTGCTATGTATTTATGTGCTTTTCCTGATTTTAATATTTTTTTAATTGATTTTTAGAAATGAGTCTAAGATTCAAAAATGTTTTTTAAAAAAAAAAGAAGCGACTTTCGCTTCTAGTGACCAACACGGCCACTTACTCGTATCAACATAAACAAGAAAAAACGTATGAATACGAAGTTGCAAATGTATCATAAAATTGTAATAATTATGTTGAAAAAATATGTATGGTTAGAGCCAATAATAAAAAAATTAAAGTTCATCAGTTCATCATTCAGTGATCAACTTCTGGCGCTAACTGTACTTACCGTATCAAAAAAACATTCTGATCAATAATTTTGATAAGATAAGCAATACACGTGTATCTATCAACTCTTTCCTTGAATGAGGTGGGGTGGAATGAAGCGAGCTCTTGCTCGAGAGTACTCGGTAGTTTCTAGCTATATATAAGTGAGGTATAAGTATTCTTGACTTATGGTTCTATAGGGAAAGTCATTCATACTGCTTTTGGAAGTGGTCTTATTCACCCTGTATAAGGTATGATTCCAAGGACATCTATAAAACTTGAATATCGTAGATTTTTTTCAACATCCAATTATTTTAAAAGGGATAGAGATTTTCTCTTAGCCAAATACCACACAATCACAACAAAGGAACCGCTTTGTGTAGGCGATCTCTCATTTGATTACTATAATTGATTTACCTACAATGCCTAATCTGAAAATTATTATTGGTTAACATAATAAATATCGTTACTCTACTCTGTAGAGTAATGTTATACCGGGTTGGGGAAACTCGAAGTAGCTAGGATCAATTTAACTTTTGGAGTTGGTAATTGTTTTTAGCTCGTGTAACGTTATTTCAGTTTACTTTGAATACGATTAAATTCAACTAACTAAGTAGTCTCTGTTAAATAAAACGGTTCAAGTCTTTGCTCTATTTATAGAAATGAAATGCAAACGTTATGTTCTATTAAGGCGCGTAGAATGGATGCGAAATCATCATCATCATCTCCTTGCCTTTGTCCCACTTCATGTGGGGTCGGCACAACATGTGTTTTTCTTCCATAATTTTCTATTAGCCGTCTTCTCAGTTGTCACTTCCTTCTTACCCATGTCGTCTTTCACGCAAACCATTTGTGAAATCATCACATTTATTTGACTAGTTAAATAAATGTGCACTACAAATAAATGGGACAGGCGATGGGGTGCGTTTGCTTCTCTCATTCGTCCGCAGTACGTAGGACGTGGTAGGACTACGCTGAGGGTTTCCTCACGATGTTTTCCTTCACCGTTTGTGAGCGCTGGCATTCCGCACATTATTCCAAGTAGAAAAATCCATTAATCCGAATTTTACCCACAGCCTTAGGATCGAAAGGTGGGGTCACTTACCACTAGACCATCCGTGCTCTCTACTATTTCTAGGTCACAGATAATATAGTACGGTATATTTAATACCCACCTAGCTATTTTATTCCCACCTCTCTGAATCTACCTCCAACAAAATTGATTTCAAAAGAACCTCATGCAAGGCTTCAATATTGTCTTTGCATTACCATATTATTGGAGTTTCGTTCGACACAAGTCCCTCCAATATTGGTCTACTAAAGTACAGAACATGGGAGGTATATTGCCTCTTGCACATCAAGACGAACTTGAAGAAAATGAGACTGAGACAGTTTAGAATTTTGCTGAGCGAAATGGTATTTTTTTACTCTACTGAGTATTGAAAATTTAATTTGATAAAGATGCACACTATCCAATGTGACACTTATGAACCGAAACAAACTTCGCAATTTTAGTTCCTACTGTTGCCCATCTTGCAACACCATTTACCTTTTTTTTTAAGCGGCTGCTACGTTGGCAGCCATTTTATCAAAGAGATCTCTTGTAAGAATCCTCTAGTTTGAACCGAACTCACTCAAGGGATCGAGCTCGTATCGTCGTCGTAAAGTCGTCGTATTAATTATTATATCCTTCATTTTATTTTCTCTACCATTGCCACACTCGTCAGTGAAGTTTTTGACTTGCTGACGATTCGGAGAAAAAAATTGGGAGAAATTCTCCCAATTGTCACTTTTGATTTTAATAATTTTTGTTGTGACGATTCGGAGAACATCAAATTAAGGAAGCCGAAGTGTCCTCCTACGAAAAGGGAAGATCTTCCACGCCGAGCGACCTTTGGCTCGGGGTCCGAGGACCGATGGATGGTATTCGGTAGTATTACTTATTCAATTCAATTCAATTCATTTATTTAAACCATAGGATCTTATAAAGAACACTTAGTTAGGTCAATTTTTGTACAATTTAAAAATAATAATAATCATTAATTAAATTAAAATAAGATAGTTCATTAAAAGTTGTAAAAGTACATGGGTAATTCATTTTGTGTTGCAGCTGTATAGGGGCTTTGTCTAAAATGATCTTAAAATTATAAATAAAATAAAAAATTCTTAAACTAGGTACATATTGTAAAACATTAATAAATAAATAATGTAGCGGCTATATAGGGCCTTGTCAAAAAATAAATAACTAAAATAAACTAGGCGGCATATCAGTATTATTCACAGCGACTGGAAAACACCATGCATTTTTATCATCCAAGTAGCTATTGATCGTGTAGTATGCTTTTTGAACTAAGTTATGTTTTATACATTTTTTAAATTTATTTTCATTCATGTCTAAGATCTCTCCAGGAATTTTATTGTAAAATCGAATAGAGTTTCCCATGAAGCTTTTGTTTGTTTTTTGTAATCTAAATGCTGTATTTAATAGTTTGTCTTTGTTCCGTGTATTCCTATTGTGAACATCTGAGTGCTTTCTAAATTTATCAATATTTTTGCGAACATACATAATATTTTCATATATATATAATGACGGAACTGTTAATATTGTAATGTTGTTGAACACCGCTCTTAGTGATGCCCGTGAATTCAAATTATAGATAGCCCGAATGGCTCTTTTTTGGAGTACAAAAATTGTATTAACATCTGCCGCTGATCCCCATAGTAATATCCCATAACTCATTAGGCTATGGAAATAGGCATAGTAAACCATCCTAGCAGTGGCGACGTCTGTGAGTCTTCTTACTTCTCTTACCGCAAAGACCGCTGAGCTTAGCCTGTCCCCTAGTTTAGTGATATGAGGTCCCCACTGTAACTTACTATCTAAAGTTATCCCTAAAAATTTTGTGCTTGTCACTAAATCTATATTCCTGCTCATCAACCTTATATTATTACTAGCTTGTGTTTCCTTAGATAATGAGAATTTAACATAGTTCGTTTTGGCGGGATTTAGTACTAAATTATTTGCACTAAACCAATCACTTACTATTTGTAGTGCGTCATTTATTGTTCTTACGTCAGTATTTCTTCGCTTAGTCTTAAATAAGAGTGATGTGTCATCAGCAAAAAGCACGATTTCCGTGTCTGTTTGCTTATGTACCATATATGGTAGGTCATTTATGTACACAAGAAACAAGAAAGGACCCAGTATCGATCCTTGTGGTACCCCTGATTTAATAATTGATCCCGATGACCTCGTGTTACCTATTGCTACTCTATGTTCTCTGTTTGTCAAGTAAGATACCAGCAGATTCAAAGCATTTCCAGTTATACCATAGTATTTAAGTTTCATAATAAGTGTTTGGTGGTCGACACAGTCGAAAGCTTTTGAGAGATCACAAAAAATACCTATGGTGTCTTGTGAGCCCTCCCAAGAATTTAGTATAAAGGAGATCAATTCCAATCCAGCATCTAATGTCGATCTCCCTTTCGTGAAGCCATATTGCCGGTTATTTAGCAGTTGATTTTCGGTAAAGTAAGAAAGTAACTGGTTGAGGATAATCTTCTCGAACACCTTACTGAGAGCTGGGAGGATCGATACAGGCCTGTAGTTCGAAGGATCTTTCTTGCACCCAGTTTTGTAGATCGGAATGATTTTACTATGTTTCATCAAACTGGGAAATATACCATTATCAATACTGGAATTAAAAATGTGTGCTAAATTTAGAGATATTGATTTAATTGTACAATCTAGAACCTTCACTGACAACCCCCATAAATCTTCTGTCTTCTTCAAATTAAGTGACCTAAAAACCTTTTCAACCGTTCTTGATGTTACATATTCAAAACGAAAAGTACTGGAGTTTAACGAAACATCGACATTGTCTTTTAATAACGCCTCTGCCAGATTAGGGGCCCCATTTAATCCGTCCGTTAACTTTTTTGGGATGTTGGAAAAAAAGAATTCAAACGTATTTGCAATATCAAGTTCATCAGTCACTACTATATTATTGACATTCTTTATAGAATTTATATTTTCTTTTACTTTATTTTTCCCAGTTTCTGTTTTTATAACTTCCCATGTCGTTTTAATTTTATTATGAGACCTATTTATTTTATTTTTAACAAATAAAGATTTAGCGCATTTACATACTTGCTTGAAGGTTTTGGAATATCTTTTAACATATTCCAAAAACGCAGTGTCATTAGTGAAATTTCTTTTTTTGTATAACTCGTATAGAGTTTCCCTACTTTTATAAATACCTCTAGTGGCCCAATCTGCTAGTTTTGGCTTAGTATTGATTTTCATCTCCCTGGTTTTAAATATAGTGTCGAATTCAGCACATAACATTTTAAATAGTTGTTCAAATTGTGCATTCGGATCTTCAGAATCAAAATCGAAGTCACAGACTTTCGCTGCAGTAATCAATTTAAATTGCTCCATACGCTTTTCTGTTAGCGGCCTACAAATAATCTTCCTTTCTGTGCGTTCGTCGCTGCTATTGAAAACGACACTCTGTCCTCTATGGTCAGATCGTAACTTATCTAGTAAAAATTTATCAGAATAATCAAAATTTAAAAATATGTTGTCTAAACAGGTAGCTGTTCGAGAAGTTATTCTTGTTGGTTCCATAAACAGTTCATTTAAATTAAAAGATTTACACAGTTGTGTGAATTGCTGCATTTCTGAGGAATTTGTCAAAAGGTCGATATTGAAATCTCCACACATCAATATATTTTTATTTTTGTTAGAGAGGCGCCGCCGTAAAGTCTCGTCTAAATTATTCATGAATATACCAAAATTTGCAGATGGCGGCGAGTAAACACATAAAATTACGTGGTGATCTAGTTCTATGCATGACATTTCACAAATTCGTTCAGTAGAAAGACTTACTATGTCTTTTCTTTCTTTGAATTTAATTTTTTCATTAATCATTATTAAACTTCCTCCACCCGCGGCTGATTTCCTGTAAAACATACTAGAGATTTTATAATTTTTCAATGTGAAAGACAAAGTATTAGACGTCAAGAATGTTTCTGTGAAGCAAAGAATTTCAAAAGGATTGGCTTCCAAAAAAATTTCTATTTCTAACAGCTTACCCAATAATCTATTTATATTTTGATGCATTAGCCTAATTGATTTAGCTGACTTACTATAAACAATTTTTTTAACTAAGTTGCAAGGAGAGCCTTGTTTATTTAGGGTCACGGTGTCGTCACAAAGCTCCCCTATTGTCGGACTTATCAGTTTAAAATTTGAATAACAATCGTTCCATAATCACATTTAGGGAAGTCAGTCTTTAATACATATGTCAGTACCTGTGCAATTACAATCTTTTATTTTTTATGTAGTATTTGACGATTATGTATCAAAGCAGAATTCCGGCTGTAATTATTGATGTCAAAGAGCAAAATTTGACCTTGATTACAGTTGGTCGCAATTATGTTGTATAAGATAAGATTCAGGGCATGTATTTTCTTATTTTCAATAAAACTCAATGAGTTTGAATATGGAAAAGTAGAAACTACTATTTTGTTCACATTTCCTGAGTCATGTAGGTTAAGCAATGATGTAATGCAATTAATTAATTGTGCCTTAGTTATCCTTGAGCTATCACCCATCAATATTACTATATCATCTTTTTTGGTGTGTTTCTCATTTAAAACATGGCTTATAAGTTGAGTGTAAGAAATGTTTGGCTTGCAATTATTTATGACTGAACTTCCCGCATTCATACTAAGTATGGACCCCATTCCCTCTCCAATGCCATCACAGAACACTTTAATATTTTTTGCACTGGTTGGCTGCGGCTGCTTCTTGGTGGTGCAAGGTCTTAGGGGTGGATTTTCTACAGGTAGTACTAGCGGCAGACTGGAAACAGACAAGGGTAAAGATGGGCCATCCTTGTTCGTTTCATCCTCTGATTGTTTAGTCTCCCTTAACTCGACGGGTTGATGATTGTACGTAGTTGCGCAAATCAGCTCGTCGATAATCGACATACAACTTCGCATCTCATTCTGGGCAGAAGCGTATTTACTATTAATTATATTGAGGTCAGCTTCTAGTAGAAATATTTTTTCCAAATTATCTAAGTAATCATTTTCATAGTCCTCCATTATTAACTCACAATTATTTACTTCTATGGTGAGGTTTCTTCGGTCTTTTATTAAGCCTGTAATTGTGTCCTTCATTTTCTTCTGCTGGCTTATTTTTCTATTTCTCCTCTGTAGATGTCTCCGTAATTTAAAAAAAAATCGTTTCTTGTTTTGTTTCTTATCTGATAGCTGATGAGATACACTATTCCCATAGTCATAGTCATCGCAAAAGGAGGCAAGATCAATTTTTTCAAGTGGTATGGTATCATTTGGTTTTATCAGTTTCTCATAAAGTATTGCTGATTGTGTGAGTTCTCTATGGCTTATTATATCTTGCAATGTACTTATGGTGTGCTGAGATTCGAGTAGTTGACGTTCAAGCTCTTTTATTTGCTCAAAGGCCGCGTCTAGCGCGATAGATCGCGCAAACGAAGTTATCACGGAGTTTGAACTTATGTTCAAACTCCGTGATAACTTCGTTTGCGCGATCTAGGATATTTCTCATGTTAGTTCTTATGTAGCGAGATAGATGGCGCTACATACCTAACAAGCAATTTTTATTTCTTTCTTGAATCATAGATCGATTTTTTTGATCAAGATCTATTTTTTTGATGACAGCTGTCAAACTTCAAACGCCCATATCTCGGAAACTACTCACCCTAGAGTTCTCGTTCCAAAACCAAATGAAAGGTGTGATCAAGATCTACATTTTTGATGACAGCTGTCAAACTTCAAACGGCTATATCTCGGAAACTACTCACCCTAGAGTTCTCGTTCCAAAACCAAATGAAAGGTGTGATCAAGATCTAACTTTTTGATGACAGCTGTCAAACTTCAAACGGCTATATCTCAGAAACTACTCACCCTAGAGTTCTCGTTCCAAAACCAAATGAAAGGTGTGATCAAGATCTACATTTTTGATGACAGCTGTCAAACTTCAAACGGCTATATCTCGGAAACTACTCACCCTAGTGTTCTCGTTCCAAAACCAAATGAAAGGTGTGATCAAGATCTAACTTATTGATGACAGCTGTCAAACTTCAAACGGCTATATTTCGGAAACTACTCACCCTAGAGTTCTCGTTCCAAAACTAAATGAAAGGTGTGATCAAGATCTAACTTTTTTTATGACAGCTGTCAAACTTCAAACGGCTATATGTCGGAAACTACTCATCCTAGAGTTCTTGTTCTAAAACCAAATGAAAGGTGTGATCAAAATCTATATTTTTAATAAACGTTTGAAGTTTGACAGCTGTCATCAAAAATGTAGATCTTAATCACACCTTTTATTTGGTATTAGAACGAGAACTCTAGGGTGAGTAGTTTCCGAGATATAGCCGTTTGAAGTTTGACAGCTGTCATCAAAAAGTTAGATCTTGATCACACCTTTCATTTGGTTTTAGAACGAGAACTCTAGGGTGAGAAGTTTCCGAGATATAGCCGTTTGAAGTTTGACAGCTGTCATCAAAAAGTTAGATCTTGATCACACCTTTCATTTGGTTTTGGAACCAGATCTCTAGGGTGAGTAGTTTCCAAGATATAGCCGTTTGAAGTTTGACAGCTGTCATTAAAAAAATAGATCTTGATCACACCTTTCATTTAGTTTTGGAACGAGATCTCTAGGGTGAGTAGTTTCCGAGATATAGCCGTTTGAAGTTTGACAGCTGTCATCAAAAAAATAGATCTTGATCACACCTTTCATTTGATTTTGAAACGAGAACTCTAGGGTGAGTAGTTTCCGAGATATAGCCGTTTGAAGTTTGACAGCTGTCATCAAACATTTAGATCTTGATCACACCTTTCATTTGGTTTTGGAACAAGAACTCTAGGGTGAGTAGTTTCCGAGATATGGGCGTTTGAAGTTTGACAGCTGTCATAAAAAAATAGATCTTAATTTTAAGTTCTATGATTCAAGAAATAAATAAAAATTGCTTGTTAGGTATAATAATATAATTTCCCCCAAATTGGTAAAATAAATTAATATGGAAATCGAACCACCTTAATAGCTATATCACATTTTGCTTAAAAATTGTTTACCTGACTGTACAATGCAGCTATTTTTAAAGTTGTCCGAATCGTCACAACAAAAATTATTAAAATCAAAAGTGACGATTGGGAGAATTTCTCCCAATTTTTTTCTCCGAATCGTACACTAAGTCAAGTTTTTCTTGACATTTCAAACTCGCAGATTCAACTTTTCAAGTTTAGAAGAAATTTGCAGAACAACTCTAGAAATGGCCAAGAATTGTGTAATACTCAAGTGTTGTAATGAGCTCAAACCGCGGTAATGCTTCCGCGAACGCCAAATGAACCATAATTTGTTGATGCTTCTTCCGCGTACTTCTGGAGAACCTTGTAATAAGGTTACGGTTCATGTTGGGTCAGTCACTAGGATCTTGGCACGTTCTACACATTCTGAAGCCATGCTTCTGAACAAAGGTTTTTTCTTTAGATTATCAGAGCTATCGATATTGTATTTACCCACTTAGGATCAAATTTTTGAAACGCTTTACGCACCCTCTTCGAAAACTACCTCTACGCACGGTACAGATATCATAGCATTGTACTACGAGTCAAAAACTAGGTAAGCATCTAGGTATTACATTTAGTTCAAACTTATAACGAAGCTTTCGAAGACCAACCGACTCCGATACTAGAAGAGTGACAGTAAAAATTACCAAGAAAACAATCCAACACTACACGCTCCTTGCCGGGATTCAGAATCCTCGGGGCAGATAATTGTTCTGAGTGACATTGAATGACAGAACCAGAAAATTAAACTGTTCCATCCGCAAACTTAAGTACAGTTATCAAATTCCATCGCAAAGTGTGTACGGAGCCAATTACGTAAGCAGATAAATGCAGGTTAAACATAACGGTTGCCGTGACGAAATGCACGCACGATTACCTACATCTAACCGGTTTATCATCGGAACTACGATGAAGAGAGAATGGCACTTGTCTCACGATGACCGATTCGCATTTACTTCTCAAACACTGATCCAGAATCAATAATAGATTTTTGCATAAAAATCTCTACTCAAATCAATGCTGGAGTAACGGTTCCTTTATCAGAATACTTACGAGTCTTGACCAGATTTTCAATTTTGCTAGGCATGAAAATATTACAGGCAGGTTTTTGTCTATCTTTCTCACCTATAGGTTAATATTTTCATCGAGAAAATCGTAACAAAATATACGAATAATATAATAGGTAATTGGTCTCTTCTCATCATCCAAAAATAAGAAGAGTGTAGGTGCCTAATTTGTTAGTATGAATTTTATTGCCTATCTAAAATTAAATCCATCATTTTACCCATATGTTACCTTATCGCATAGCTGCATTCATCCCACTAGATTTTTCTGAAAAGAGAAAGGAATTTATTATTTTCTATTCTACATCGTAAAATTTCTAGCCTCAGAACTTTCTTGGTAATAACACAAATGTATCAAAAATGAACCATATCTACAAAATTTAAGGCCCCTTTTTCTAGAATGTTTAGAAGTCTATTCTGTTATTCATTGAAAAAGTTAGTTATATTGATCGGTACTTAATTATCCCTTGAAGTTTTTGGAAATACTCCTGCTACACCTTGCAGATTTGTTCAGCGTGTGTAGTATTACCTAGGTATAATATCGTGTAGATATGTGATATGTCTTGATTCCTGCGGCAAAGGTTTCCACGTTACCTCGGATTACGGCGAGTACGGCTTCTGTGAGGTCATATTATTAGATCAAAAGCCACTGAGCTCCGTAACAGTGCAGGAATGCAAGGTGTAAGACTACTACCGAAAATTACAAAGGTAATGATGTTACTATAACATTATGCTAAGTGGCGCTTGATCATAATACATGCACTCGAGAGAACCCGAGTCATCTAAAAAACTTGAATATTTTTCCAACCATGAATACTAGTAGTTCGCCCCGATCTCGTGATGGTCGGAGGGTAATAAAACCCAAACAACTCAAAAACTATTAGACCTAGAATCAAAATACAAACGGTTTTGGAATGTCTAAACAAAACCCTATCATATGACACCCCATTTGATATTTTTGTACGCCTTTTTTTTTTACTCTCGTAACTTCACGACCCCTTGACCGATTTACTTCATTTAACAAACCAGTACCACTTAAGAGTACTATCCGTATACCTACCAAATTCTGTGAAGATCGGATAAGCGGTTCAAAAGAACTCGAAGAACAAACATACAAAGCAATTTTGTCCAAGTTGTCACTAAGATCTCGTTCGCTTCGCTCACTCGATCAATTAAGAAGTATAAAACTATCTGGAAACAGAATTTATTTCACTAAAGTAGCACTCATGGGTGATCATGTTGGAATTTTTGCTCTCGACTGTACTTAATGTACTTATATATCCACACCACAACCACACCATCAATTTCATTTGCCATTTTTCGAGAGCCTGAAATAGCTTCATCGTAACATAATAAGACAGTAATAAAATTACTCTTACGACCGACGCCATTAAAAAGAAGTTTACAGAACATGCTAGCAGTGTTTATACTACACTGTTGAATGTTAGCCTTACGCTTATTAAAATAAAGTTTAAAGTCGATTGCTTGGTAAGCAAGTACATGAATATGCGACAACACACAGGGCTGTAAAGTGGACGGCGAGACGTGTACGTGCCATTTCTTCTACTTTTTTTTTTGCTTCGATGTCCTGAGACATGTCTCTCGTGGTCTATGCGAACTATATGAGGATGTGCAACGCTTTTGGAAAAATGACTTCTTTTCTCTAACGGCATAAGATTTAAATTTGCATGCCCATCAGTTCGAACGATCCTGGACTAGCAATAACAGACATTATTATCACGTTTAGTAAAGCCAATAAGTCGAGTATAGATAAATTTATAAGTTTAGTATAACTAGAGAAACTAACTTGAATTTGACGACCTTCCGGCTTTATTTCATCATTACAATGATGATGGTGATAATGATGAAAACACCCTGTATTGTCACGTTTTATATGAGTTGACAGTTGACACTCAGTCTCATGTTGCGTGCAATACCGAAGTTATCGAAGTTTTAAATAAAGTTAGGGATAAGTAGGTATATTTGATTCACAATATTTAAATAAATGCATCTTCTTATTGACCTCTTTAGAGTTTCGTATCTCAAAATACTTAGTTTATTGATTGACCGTTTATTGGTGTCAATATATTACCCGTTTCCTCATATTTTTTTTATAAGTACCTAAATAAAACAAAAATGCAGCCAGATAAAATAATTTATTCAAAACAATAATTAGTAATTCTGAACTTAACATTAGGTATGTACCTAAACCTAAACCTATCAACGATCCCATTCGCTACGTTCGTAGGGTAACATTTATCAGCAGTTCCCTACGTATCTCAATCTAACCTTACGTCTTTATTGATTTTATTTACCTAAATAAAATCAATCATTTGCAGAAATGATAATAATAACAATTATAATGATAATAATTTCAACTTGCCATTGGTTTCCTCTGAACAGCTGATGACTGTTTGGACAAACAATTACATTAACCTATACTTACGCCATGCCAGGCGCAATCAATCACCGGAGTGTGTAGATATAGTCTGTGTCATAATATGAAAGAAAAAAATTGCAAGCACGTCGATAAAATTAATTAATTTTTATTTTATTTGTATTTGGAACAACATTAAAGTAAAACTATATTAGGACAAAGAAGATTTTCATTGAACTCACTATCATCAACAATGACAATACCGGCTTTAGCACATAAAGACCTAAACTTGTCTATTAAATCCGACGATTGAGCCCGATAATATGGATAATATTCAAAAAATAGCTCTAAGGGTATTTTACCATATGTATCAGCAGTAGTACAAATAATTTCGAGCTGTTCTTTTCCCATTAGAGATTCAATTTGGTCAAAAAACTCGAAATTTTGTGATAGCGCTGCATAATGCGCTGGTACTCTGCCCTTGACATCTCTGGCGGTTAATACTGTCATTTTTTGCTCAGAATTAAGCTTTTCAAAATATTTAGGCATAGTAAAGTTTTGACTCTTTTGTAATAACACGTGTAAAATTGTATACTTCCATGTGTAGAATGTGACAGTTAATAATTTAGTTAAATCTTTAGGGCTGATATTATCCATTAATAAGTTCATGCTCTCTTTAGCAGTACTGCTGATCTCTTCCTTTCGCAACGCATATCGGTGGCCAAAGGCGAGTTGAAATATATTCATTATCGGATCACCTTTTATTAAAAAAAATAGTTCTACTAACTTAGTGCAATCTAAACGAATAATTATTTTTATAATCTCTTTCATCCCTATATGGTTTCGTTCATCGTATGTACTCGCTAGAAAACAAGGGAGTAGACTGTGGCAATACTTTGAAACTAAGAATATAAAATCATCCAGATTATCTTTAGTTAGATATGTACTAAGATTATTTAGTAAAAAAAGAGCGATATTAGGATGGCAGTCTAAGATAACCTTAACGAGTGCGGTTTCAAGAGAATTGTGCATTTGCAAAAACAAAGTGTCACTGATACATTTAGAAGTAAACATTAAAAAATTTCTGTCGTATTCTAATTTTGCATCAAAAAACCTTTTGATACCTCTGTTATCCATCATTAACATATGGTTAATAATATATTTCCAAGTGGATTCCATATTACTTTCGAGCTTATCACAAAGAAATTCACACGCAAAGTACTCGGCAAATGTAAAGTGCATAAACTTAGGTTCGTTTCCTATAATTGTTTCAATAATGCCATTTTTTTCTTTACCTAAATTAAAATTCTGCATAAATACAACAGTTTGTTTCGAATCATCCTCAGTGAAAATACCTTCTTCGTTATTTCTATGTAGTAAAGCATATGCTGCCAGTTTCTTGTGGTTTTCAATGAATAAGCTGTATTCACTTTCTATCACCATTCTAATGTTCGGATGTTTATAACATAGACAGTTCATTTTATTACCAAAACGTATGTTATGAAATTTAATCTCAATAAATGCGTCATAAAGCTTTTTCAAATTGAAAGTGTCACTAAAGATATCTAAGTGTGGTGTGACGTAGGTTTCCGCAATCATGTGTAAATGAAGTGGTGTAGCTGTAAAATCTCTATCGTAGCAATTGATTTTGTGTAAAACGACATTAAAAAAATAGTTTATATCAAAATTATTATTTTCCTGCCTTGCTTTTAAAAATCTTTCCATAAAACATATTTGATCATTTCTAGAAAAGTATTTTAATGTGTAATGTAACGTATTTAATTCTAATTCTAATTCATCTAAAATCACAGATGGCCTCGATGTTATCCATAGACGTTGAACACGAGACTTGAGAAGTGTTTTAAATAAATCAAAAGCTTCGTTCTTGTAATATGGACATATTTCATCAAAACCATCTAATATTAGAAATATCCTATCATCATTATACATATTCAGAAAAGTTTGATATTCAAAAATAGCAAATGCATATGTCTGGCTTATTACTTCTCTGGGATCTAAAAGAATTTGATTATTTGCATCGATAAAAGTAGAATGTAAAGCGTCAGCAAAGTTTTGATTTTTTGTTGAATTAAAAAACTCGGTATTGTAAATGGAAAATGATTTATATAAAACTGTCAGAAACCACAATAGTCTCTTTTCAAAATTAAATTTCTGCCATGTACTAAACTCATTTTTAAGGTCAAGTAAGTTGAGTTTTATAACGCACTTTGATTTATATAGATATTTAGTTTGCATCATTAAATGTGTAATAAAAGTAGATTTACCCATTCCAGGCCCACCACTTATTAACACTACTCTGTCATTTAGATGTTTTAAAGATTTTGGTTGACTTAAACAATGAACATCTTCTGGACATTCTATTCTATAAAGGGAATTATGTATTTTTTGTAAGCTACCAGTACTTTTAACCCACTGCAGGCCTGAATCTTTCCTGCAAAACCAATGAACATTTGCATTAGGTGACTCTTCACAAACTTCATCAATTAAATCTTGGTCATTTAAAATTATAATAAATTCCTTTCCATTTTCATTTAGATTCCTTTTTATACTCTCTTTTTGCTTTTTATAATCTTCAAATTGTAAAACATTAAAGTCATTAGGATACGAATTATTTTCTAATTTTAAATATAAGCATCGACATAAATATCTATCTACATAAACATCTATTAATCTTGTAAGTTCTTTTCCTATCACGATTATATCATTACTGATCACACTATGAAGTATCATTTCTCTAACTAAACTTTGCCTGTTATCATCTACAATAGAAGCAAAAGAAACTTTGTAACCTTGAAACAAAATGCTTTTCTGTTTGATAATTCTACTTTTTGTTTCTGATTCAAGATCCCATAGGGTGTTATTTTGGTCTATTTGTTCTAAGAATGGGTTTACTCCTTGGAAGTTTAACAACGAGCTAGAATGAGATATGACTATTAACTTTTTGGTAACTTTTAGCACATCTAAAACAAAACTTTTTACAACAGTGGTGATATCACTTACAACAATAACAATTACGTCTACCTGTGCATCAGATATTTCCAATAATATGGCTTCGATATAACCATCTGCGGAAACAACATCAAGGTCAATAAACTTACAGTTAGAAAGTATTTTTATCTCACTAAAATATTGAACTACCTTCACACTAGTCCAAATTTTATCTTTAGTAACTATGTGTAACAGTTTTGCATTTGAAGTACTCATAAATCTTTTAAGCCCTAAAAAATTAACAGCTTTTATATTAAAACTAATATTATAATTCTTGATTTTTTTGAGGTAAACATAACTGTTTATGTTTATTAAGGGGTAATCAGTAATTACCTTTTTAGCCTCTTCGTAAAAATTACAAGATTTTACTAAATATTCTTTCGAGTTTTTCCACCACGTTTGTACTCTATCATGATATTGCAAATATATTGCATCACCTTTTAAAACATAGAAATTTTCGCTTTTTTCATTTTCTGAAATGTATCTATTGTTTATTTCCTCTTTTAAAATGCTTTCTACCCCTTCTTCATTTTCTTGGTCTGTGTAAAATTTCAATTTATTTAAAAAATCGGCAATCAACTTTTTTGTGTGATTCACATTACACAACTCTAACTGCGGAAAGTTTGAATCAATGATGTCTAATCGTATATTTTTGATATCACTCTCAGTGGCATGATTTAATTTAAAAATATTGAATACCCTTTTAGTGGTTTCAGAATAGGGTTCCTCCGTGTTAAATTTTAAAAAGCCGGTTTCACTGTCTTGTATAAGAGTTTCTCCCACTAGATATCCAATCGTGGCTAGGTCTCGTATATTAAAAGTATTTTTCCTACCAACTATAGTATTATCAATTACAATGATATTTGATTTACCTACAAGTTGCATCAGCTTTCTAACTATATTAGTCAGTTCTAGGTATTCTCCTTCATTCAGTGACAAATTGAAATTTCCAAAATGTTTCGGCAATTTGAATTTTGAATGAATTTTTTTGAAGTTGCTTGATTCTTTATCATTAAACTCTTTAATCATTGTTTCTCGCATTACAACGAAAATTTCATATTTACTCTCGAGAAAACTTTTACTAAAACTTCCTACGAGATAATCTACTGAACTTTCATTGCAAATTTCTAAAACATGTCTCGTTAAAAATACATGGTATTTTTTAATCCATTCGTTGAAAAACATATTTTTGTATTTGTGTCTAACAATGTACTTGGCAAACGCTTTTGCTACGCTTTTAGCTCGTGAAACTAAAGTTTTTTTATACAAAATATCGATGTCTTCAGTGTCATAGCCATACATAAATATTTTACCTTTGTTACTAGTTGATAATAAAGTATCTTTTTCTTTATCATTAACTTCAACAAACATTTTTTTGGAAAACTGTTCAACAACTGGAGTGTAAATTATAAAACAACAGTTTGAAATATGTACATTTGCTAACATATTATCATGATTTTTCTGTTGAATTTTTTTCCGAACGGCCATGTAACTTTCGAAATATTTGTCTAAGCTAAAATCACTGTTTGACTTTAACACACTATTCACAGTAAGTCTTTCTTTTGTCTGGTTAGCTTTGTGTTTGGCTTGAATAAAACAAATTTTAGACCTTTTTTCATTGGATAAACAATATTTAAATACAATATCATCAAACGCGCCTAATTCGTTGAGGTTCGATCCTAAGTAAAATTCTTCAATAGAGGTATCCTGAATAGCTCTATGTAATAGTAATCCTATAAGTTTAGTTTCATAAAGTTGTCCACTGATTCCCGCTGTCCCCGGCCGGATTTCACTGGTAAATGGTTTAATCTTGGGAACTTTGACTTCCTTCTTTTTTGAAGTTATTTGTTGTAGTGGTGCTTTTACTAATTTGACTTGTTTCAACTCTTTATTAGAAATATTTAACGCGCTTTCCAAAATTGCTTTGATAGTATTTTTATTTTTTTGATTCAATAGTTTTACGAGATCTACGGGAGTGAACTTATTTTTATTGATTGCGTTTACATCTGCCCCCATTTTTAGAATGAATTCGACAACTTCTGGTTCATCCTTTTCCACTGCAATATGCAAAGGCGTGTTGTTGTTATCGTTAGCATCCACTGCATTGACGTCTGCGCCTTCTTTAAGATTTTTCTCTAGGTTCTTGAGTTTGATGACAGTATTTTCGTTGTTACGCAAGCTACAGAATAATAAACCATTTGCTAATAGTTTTTTAATTTTTTCTTGAATATTTAAGCTGTATGCTGGATTCATATTTTGTTTTATCTTTTGATACCTTTTTAATATGTCAACTCTTCTTTAAAACACCGTTTCATAGCTTAAAATCTGAAAAAAATAAAATATACATAAAATTTCACCACAATTTTATAAGCCAAAGTTAAAATACCCAATCAGGTAATTTATGCACCTAGTGTACCTACCTAATAACTGATTTATACTTAAGTACAAAATAATAAGTTAATTAGCTGGGTATAGGTACTTACAGGCTTAGTTTCCAATCCAACACAATTGCTCCACAGTTATTTAGGCACTACACCGCACTATTGATGTTATTCCTGGATGGATGAGGACTAAATTAAAGCAGACACCGGCGGTGTGTTTGGCCTACGTATCTACATAGGTACATTAACTAACAGATAAGATAGTGATATGATAGCAAAATTTGAATCGGACTGGCGCACTTATTATTTTGTTGATTTTTAAGGATCCGAAGTCCTAAAAGGAAACCATAAAGTTTTGCTCTGTCTTAGTTATTACCGTCTTACGTTTAAACTAAGACCTAAGATTTGTAAATTTTAATTAGGCACTTAACTTATTCAACTGCACTAAAACATGTTGAATCCAGAGACAGAACAACATTAATATTTTAACCCACTTCTAACCTTTTTAGAAAAAAATACAAGAGGTACAGAAAGGCGTTAAGTAGAACTACTATGCAGGGACTATCTAATGCAGGAGGAACGAAATCCAGTTGGCTATGAAACAAAGCGTATATTTATTAATAATTTAGTAGGTAGGTAGGTACAGCTGGTCAGTATACCGTCGGGAAAAGAGGGCGAGCCGAGACCACGCGTCGTCTTTTATATGTAGGAACAGCGCCCTACAGTGGCAACTGTCTAAACTAATTAATTAGCTAACTAGTCTATGTAGTACTCGAAGTTAAAGATTTATTAAATTGCGTCCACATCTGTAACAATTCAACGCGCTGTGGCACCGTGACATGTTACGGGACATGCTACGCTAAATGTGGACCATGGTGATGATTGACCGGTGGTAATGGGCTTGAACTTCACTGGTTATGGATTTCAAGTTACACAATAAGGCTGCATGTGACATTATGCCGTGTCATTTTGCCGTGTCAGTTCGCCGTGTCAGTTTGCCGTGTCAGAAGTCAGTATCAGCGCCGCCAGCGCACAGTGGTTCCAAAGTCCAAGTTTTTTGTGTTTTACTCGTCAATTTCTCACAGTAATTACAAAAGAGGCTGCCGTATTGTTTGTTATGGATCATGATTAGCAGTATTTTTTTTTAGATCTTGATCACACCTTTTTGGAACGAGAACTCTAGGATGAGTAGTTTCCGAGATATAGCCGTTTGAAGTTAGACAGCTGAAAACCCTGGACTTTTTTAATTTCACAAAACTCGGTTGTAAAAATATCTTATATAAACTCGAGTCTTGAATTTAGGTTTTAAGTTTTACAAAATGTAAAAAAAAAGATTAAGTAAAAAAAACAGTTTTTTTAGTTTGTCATTGCCCAGTTTTTGGATATGGAGTTTCTATATACGGAGTTAGCTTGATTTCTTTGATAGGTATTTATGTACCTACTACCTACCTACTGTATTTGATTTTAATGAGTAGGTATTTTTATCGATTATCAAACTTTATTACAACGTGGTTGAGTAGGTAAGTAGGTAGCATCCACACCTTTGCATCTATTTTATAAAGTGTCTACCTACATGTACCAATTTAGCTTCTGGCCACATTTACCTAAAGAAAAAGTGTAAGTAGTAAGTACTTACTACAGTGTCCCGTTAAGTGAAGGCATAAGTTGCCTCCTGACGCTGTATAAATCATCTTCGATAGATGTAAAGGCCTTTTATTAAGTAGTAAGTAGGTACCTAAATACATAGGTATAATAATAAAGAAGGAATAATAAAAAATAATTTTGTCCAGCTAGATTAGCGTTTGGAACCACTGTGCGCCGCGAGCCGAGCCGATCCGTGACCAGTGCTGTGACAATAAATAATTGCAGCGTGTCTGTTACGCGTGGCAAAGACGAAAGTGTGGACGGTTGCATTTACCCGTAACAGGGCAGAACAACAGGGCAAATCCTTTGAAAAAAAACCGCCTTCCGATGAATCGGGTCGTGGCATGTGACATCGGAGCGGACAGCACAAAAACGCCGTCCACACCTCCTAAAAAATGTTACGCGTGTCTTGTGCGTGCTACGGCGAAATTTTTCGGCGAAATGTTATGTCACGGCGAAATGTTACGGCCTTCGGTCCTGGGGGGCAATTCTCGCCTGATAGACATAAAGTCTAATTCGACATTATCTCTAAAAATGACATTTTTGTCGTGAGAAAACTGAAACCGGTATTCTCGCATTTCTAAACTAGACATTTGTCTATACTTTTGTACACGACATTGTCGTTTGCAAGTCGACCGGTAAACATCAATCGACATTACGTTCTTTGACAGACATTTTGTTTATTTTTATTGCAGTTTGTGGTTTTGTGTTTTGTTAGAACAGAAAATGGATGAATTCATTCAAGCGTATGTTAGCGACGTGTTGGAAGAAGCTATCATCGCCGCTAGCTCATCACGACGACGAGCTTCGTGGCGAGTGGATCCTTTCCTAGAAACGGATCAAATATTTCAAAAAAACTTCCGTCTCAGCAAATCTTTGGTCCAAAGTGTGATGGGTATGGTGGAACCCTTTGTTACTACTCACGACATCGACTTAAAAACAAAGGTGCCAAGTATTTCCATAATATCATGACATCTATCAACCATTACAAGCAAGGTAGGTTAGTAACCTCCTTGTTTTTATTATTTACAGGTCCTTTGCACTCTAAACTTCCTTGCTACTGGAAGTTATCAAACTCCTACAGGGAATAATTATTTCATCAATTTGTCTCAACCTTCTGTATCAAGAAGTATGGAAGAAGTTATAAATGCTCTTAATGAACCAGTAATTTTCAATAGATGGGTGCACTTTCCTGAGAATTTTTAGGAAATGAACCGCATTGCTAGGGAGTATAAAGTAAACAAACAAACAAAATCAGCCACATTACTGTCAATCACTTCTCAAACTGTCACACAATATGTCAGTTTTTAATAGTTTTTAATTGCGTTCCACCCACAGAGTAATAAACTTTACCTTTTCAATAGAGATTTTCAAATGTCTATAGTAGAATGTCGAATAGGCGCGAGAATAGGTCATTTCCATTTTAGCGACATTTTTGATAGACTTTTTACCAAGTGACATTATGTCGTCATAGAGATAATGTCTATTTTGTGAGAATCGGCCCCCTGGGCCTCTGAGTGGATCGCCGCGTAGCACAAGCCCGTGTGACATGTTCGCGTATCAAAATAAAATACGTCCACACCTAAGTTTTTGTCACGCCGAAATGTTACGGCACGGAGACCCGGCGCGTTGAATTGTTACAGATGTGGACCCACCTTTAGATATCGACTTACCTACTTATTTAATTCAGCCGTTGAAGCACAGATGGCGCTGTGTTCAACAGTGACTTTGTTGCTTTTAAGAGTTCTACCGCAGAATCTACAAAGGCTCATGAATTGTATTTTCTCTCTAAGTGATTTTTGTAAATCTTTTGAGGAAATAAATGTCTTAAACCAAACCAAATTCAATCGCAAACCTCTAACCATCAAGTACACCTAGGAAGTGAAATGGCAAAAAAGACGTGGTAAAAGCCATTCCTGATTCCCGTGTGCGTGTGACCCACGGAAAGTAGTCGCACAAAAGACGTGGTATTTTACTTCAATGGTTCGTGGCGAGCTCCAAGATTATTTGAATTTTAATAAGCTCCAGGAAACGGTAGTACCTATACTTACCTACTTATGTATTGTGCTTTCAATTGTTTTTGTTTTGTGCTCGGGGCAGACTTCTCTGGAACACTCAGATGTCTTTGTCTTAGTTAGATTATCGGATAGTACCTACTTAGTTCTATCTCAACGCAACATGCTTGATAAACTAAGTACAATCGATATCAGAAATAACTGTGACAATATGACTTTGTCCGAATCGTCACAAAGTCGAACTATTGGATCTTCAAATGAAGCTCATTATGTTTACTTTGGTACGATCAACCACAAAGCACCTATGAAGCGCGTGGGAATTCGATTTTGTAGACCTGGGTACTTTTGATAATAGATGTGTTGCTAGGAACTGTATGAACCTTAGGCAATAAAATTGGTCGCATGCGAACTCATAATATCATGATATTATGAGTCTAGTTCTGCAATCTTCCTACAATGCTTCGATACGTAAGAAGGTAGGTACTACGTCAAGTTATTTTCAGAAATGCATAGATAAGTAATTCAATTCAATTCAAATCGTTTATTCCTTTAGATAGGTACAATTTGTACACTGGGAAAAGTCACAATTTACAAAATAATAAAAAAAGGAAGGTATGTACATACATTTAAAGTACCTACACATAATGCATAAATTTTACATAGTAAAAACATCAGCCAGAGCTTAGTCAATATT
The DNA here is from genome assembly GCA_947507515.1 of Eulithis testata. Lineage (NCBI taxonomy): Eukaryota > Metazoa > Arthropoda > Insecta > Lepidoptera > Geometridae > Eulithis > Eulithis testata. The sequence goes on along the minus strand of OX382199.1, from coordinate 4,980,488 downwards.
ATAGTAAGATTTTAACAAAAGAAATGTCCTTATTTTGCTACTATAGTCTATAGTAAACAATCATAGAAGAGTGTTGGTTACCTTCGGAAGTTTTATTTGTAAGAAAAACTCTATTTTCAATTGTAAAGTCTCTTACAAAAAAATCCAATTGGTCAAACAATCTCTACTTCTTCTGTACTTATAACGTTACTTAAAGTTTACACAACCTGTACGCGGCGGTTTGTTTACGCCGCGCATTCCATGGAATTTTCAAGAAAAGAGTGAATAGGTGGATTATAGCTAAGCGTGCTCCACCTCAAGCTGCAGCTACACTTACCATCAGGTGTGCTGGCAGCCAAATGCTTAGCTACAGCTCATAAAAAAAATGACGAAATTCATTTCATTTTATAATAAGTACCTACTTACCGACATGTAAAAATAACATGAAATAGTTACCGACATGGAAGTTGAACTCTGGTGGAAAAGCAGCCCCAAAGATGTGCGGTGGGCGACGTCAAAGCTAGGAAACTAGTGATAGTTTCCACTAAAGCTAAGCCACAGATTATATAATACTATACTGCTAAGCTAAGAAGGTAAAGATGCTGTGAAGCTGTGCGTATATACAGCGTGTATCTACAATGGTGACATTACTTTGACACACGGGTAGAGCTACTTATCATCAGCTTTACTAAAATGTGTACAATTCGTAATTTTCAATGTAGGGCCGCAGCATTGTTATGGACTTTGACGGTCCCAATATTAAATAAATAAATAAAATTATCAAATGTGTTCATAATTTTTTAGTTTTTATCCTGTAAATGTCTATTGCAATACGGTGACACTAGTTTGAAAGTTACGAATCGTACACATTTTAGTGCAGCTGACTGTACTTTAATATTTTTTTAGAATACTAATAAGGGGGCGTCCATAAATTACGTGAGGTGTTTTTTTAAATTTTCTGCCCCTCCCTCCCCCCCTGGTGAGATGTCGTGAGATTTTATTCAACCCCCTCCCCCATCCCCGAATCTCACGTGAGATTTTTCAAAATGTGAGTTTCTTACGTAAACACGTTTTTAAAAACGTATTTTCTTTCGAACGAATTAGTAAATGATCTTAATCGTACTACGATTACGCATGTACAATCTGGATTAAATAGACCAAAATAGTATAATTTTTTTTTTGTTTCAATCAGAAAAAAAATTGCGTGATATTTGCCGAGACGCCCCCTCTCCCCAACGTAAGATTAGATGAGATTTGACTCGACCCCCTCCCCCCCTTAAACACCTCATGTAATTTATGGACGCCCCCTAAGTTGCTCTATACTCGTGTGTCGATTTAATGTCGCCATTGTAGATACACGCAGTATACAGGGTGTCCCACGGCCATGCCACATGGAGGGAAAGTATCTTAAATAATGTAGATAGAACATTTTACTGAAATGAGACTTAATTTTGATTTTAAAAACAATTTATGCTGCATTCAAAGAATTTTGAATAATCGCCTGTCTGAACCGGGAATCGAATCCACCAAATTGTAAAAATAAAACACCCGTTATATTATGATGCCAATTAAAAGGCTCAATCGTAAGGATTATTTTTTCCAAATAACATAAATAAAATAAATAAAAATAAATATTCACGGACACTTAACACAACGCCTTCTAGTCCCAAACTAAGCAAAGCTTGTACGATGGAAACTACATGGCTGATAGAATACATACATACATTTTTTTTTCTAAATACATACTTATAATACATAGAAACACCCAGACACAGAACAAACATCTACGTTTACAACACAAATGTTTGTTCTCGGTGGGGATCGAACCCACGACCCACAGCACAGAAGGCAGACATAACATAACATACATAACATAACATAGAATCTTAAATAAAAGGAAGTCCATGAAATTTTACATTTATCTTACACACATCTTTCTTAAAACATAGCTTCGTTTAATCCACTACTAGTGTAAAGCTAAGTAAAGCTGAGCTATGAAAACAAACGATCCCCTTGGGTATCGAGCACATCTTTATAATTAGCTATCTTTTCTTGACTTGTTTCGGACAAAATATTTTGGGACAAAGTGTCCCAATTGACACTTTTGGTTTTAATATTTTTGCTACTGACGATTCGGACACCATCAAAATAAAGAAGCTGTTGAGTACAGTCAAGCAAAATATGATATAGCCATGGAGTCTCATCCAGAACAAAGAATTCTTAGCCTATCTTAGCTCTGATGGTAAAACAGCCTTACAACAGTTTTCAGAATTGCATCGTATTTCATCAATGCATTGTTAACTCATGTGTCAGCATTGTCTACTTACTGCGAAGTCAGGGTTTCAAATAGATACGTTTAATCCGATACCATCAAGGTGCTGGATGTAGTAACTAATCCTACTAATATTATAAACGCGAAACTTTGTAACGATGTATGTATGTATGGATGTTTGTTACTCTTTCACGCAAAAACTACTGATCCGATTTGGATGAAACTTGGAATATATATTGTCCGTAACCTGGATTAACACATAGGCTACTTTTTATCCCGAAAAATCAACGGGATCCAACGGGACGCGAACGAAGGCGCGGGCGGCCTCTAGTTTGTAATAAGTAAGTTTATTCACAGAACATTAATAGTGATACAAGTTCTAACAAAATACATATTATTTAAATAGCGGATTCTACAAGCAAAATTTTTCAAACCTATATTCCTAATTACGATTTTTCAGAAAATTACGTTTGGGTTAACAAAATGTAGGTTAGTTATTGATTTTGCGTGCATCGCGCGTTGATATCGTTGTATGAAAAATGCGAAATTAAAACCACAAATCGATTTTTAGGTTTCAAATAGAATAATATTTTCATACTTGCAGAACTGTATTACCTACAGGGAATCAATACAAATCTAAGCTGTTTCTTATTCTCTCTGTTATATCATTCACTTCGCTACGTATAATTATATAATAATACAGTGCTCGGATTATTGTATGGTAGTTGTCTGCTCTCTTGCTAACACAGTATTTGCGATAAAAATGAGGTGCCATGCAGCAAGCTGTCCAGTGTAGAATTCGTAGTTTACCCTCGATATGCCTTCGATCGATGCCGCCTCTTTGGCGACGGCGACGCTCCCTTTTACGCCGCTACAAACATGATCTTATGATTATCTTGATACAGTAACTATAGAGAAGAGTCACGGTAAATTCTTGCACTACGTATTCTACTCCCGAGTTTTACCAACTAAAGGTACGTTTACGCTTATTCAACATTCTGTTGAAGCAACGGATTGTCGTACAAGCAACATGTTGAAAGCAACAGTAAACAAAGCAACATCGACCGTTCCACAAAATAAGGCTTGTTGAAAGACGTTGCTTGTGAACCCACAGCTCAAGGTGCATTTACGCTTATCCGAAATTTGTTGAAGCAACGGATTGTCGTACGCAACAGCTTTCAACATGTTGCTTTCCACAACATTGCCTGTTGTTGAACAGATGTAACATTACCTTTACTGAAAATTTAGCATGACTGATCTTTGAAGTAAGAAAAACTAAAAGTAGGAAAAAAATCGAGCAACGCCTGCTTATGAGTGTTGTTGCAAAGTCGTTGGAATATCTTGAAATATGTAGGTAAGTATGTTCTAAATCTCTGATTTAGGCACTCCCGAACGTTGAATAAGTACATTTGTCTTAGTTGGTACTTCCATAAATCCAAACTCTGATTTTAATCTTGAATGATAGCCGAGGATTCCAACTAGGAATAATAAATAAATAAATAAAATAGTAAAGCTTTTCTAAAGCATTAGTTTTAGTACCTACCTACTTTTTTACTTTTTTCTCTCAGTTCGGAATATTTTTGCACACAATGTCAGTCATCTCAAACGGTAAAGGAAAACATCGCGAGGAAACCCTTGTTATAATCAGTTCCACGCGTATTGGCCTAGTCTTTCCTGTGGATAAGGCCGACTAGGCTGAGGCTGAGAGGATGGTTGGGCAAGCCTACTCTATCTAAAACTATATCCCAGATACTACAGCGTCCCGTTCATTGGGGCATGGGTAAAACTCGCTCCTGATACTGTATAAGCCTAGATTAGATGCAAATTCCTGATTATTATGGTAAGGCACCCTTGGTTATAAGGTAAAACCAGAGTTCGGTTAAATATTGGGGTTAGTCTTGCCTGATTATACTGGCCTGTCCCCGACGTAGATTACCAAATAGTATGTATGCGCTAAATAAATGCCGATACTGTTGCAAAAAAAGTGTAGAGGACGTTATTGTAAGGTGCTTTTATATTAGCGTAGTACCTACCTGTAATCAAAACTAACTAATGTAGATATGTACTTACTTAGGTACTTACATTTCAAATACTTAAATACCTGAGAAGTGGGCGAAAATCGTCACTCCTTGGGTGCCTGAGAACGGGAGGCGACGACCGGGCCGGCCGAGAAGACGTTGGCGGGACGATCTCGACGTTCACATGAGAGTGATGGAACAACGCCAACGACCGGGACCAGTGGAAAACTTTGGGGGAGACCTTTGCCCAGCAGTGGGACACAATAGGTTAATAAAAATACTTTGAGAAATCAGCTAAATTGGGCCTAGTATCAGTAGTCCGATGATAGAACTAATCGTCTCAGAAGACCGCCAGTTAGCATATTTTGAGAAGTCACGCACTGATCGCCTGAGCGGCACGTCAAAGTGATTTTTTAATGGATATTTAATGGGATAACCCTACTATTCTTCGTAAACCATTTTTTCCAAAATTTGGAATCTCAAAACAGGTAGGTAATGAATAGCTCATTAATTTTGTTGGCAGACAGAAAAAAGGTTTTGTGGAATAAATAATAGGGAGGTTTAGCTGGATCACGTTTTGATTTGGTAATCTTGGTATAGTATATCTATTTTTGGTGGTAGCTGTTCCTGCTACCAACCTACTAAGTATATAATTTTTTCCTATATAAACAGCACCTCTATGGCATAATATCTCGAAGTCCTTTCCATCCATGAGCGCCTGGTACAGATTGCAATAAATTAGGTAAATGACGTCACTATTTAATTTTGATGATTATATTATAACTATTCAAACGTTCATATGGATTTGTACGGTTTGTTGCTAAACACCTTGTACTTGTATATTTTGTTTGAACCAAAAAGAAACTATTTAAACAAAACAATACCGACGATACAGCAGACATACCTACTTATAAGAGGTCCGTATTCATAACATGGGAGAGCGCATGCGCGTATTTTCCCCTTAGAAGTCTGTTCGTTAACCTCTGCTATGCGTATCTATAGATGTAGGCATGGGACTCCATGGGGTCGCGACTCGTGGTGAATTTGTCTACCGTCCGCAAGGTCGCCTTTGCATACCTCCACGTACAGTATTGCGGCAAATTGTTTTTTAATACCTAAGTTCAGTAAAAGCACAATACCTACTCACTCATAAAACGTGCGACGATGTCGGCAAAATAAAACATTACATTACCAATTTGCATTGATTTAATTCCTTGTTCGTTTGTTTGCTCAATTTTGTACATTTGTTTTTTCCACATGTTTTTATTTACATTTTGCGTCCGATTTACACCAAAGCAGGACTAAAGTAACCTAACTGATTTTTCTCGTTTTATCTTTTTCTCAATTTCACTAGAGTTTATGGTCTACCCCGACTCGCAGACCTGCCACGTAGCCGGGAACATCTTTCAATACAATAATTCCCGGAGTAAAAAAATTAATATTCCAACTCCATACATCCAGCATTATATTGAAAAACTCCTAGTTCATTCAAAATGCAAACTGTTCACGTACGACATCATTGAAATTCCCCGGGATTTGTAAAGGACAGCTGTAGTGGATCCAGGGTGAGGGCCATGGGGCTCAAGCCTCTACCAAAAGCTCCGGATACCAAGGTCTTGGATAGATCAGACCAAGATTTGTGAGGATAAACTCTAATAGCTCCCAAACCCAAACCCTGGATCCGTCGCTGGTGGCGAATATACTCGAAACAAATAGGTAGGGTGTGAAGGGAGATAAAAAGATTTAGAAAGTTTGACGTGTTTCGAATTGATATGAAGTTTTAAGGTTCTCTTTCAACATACGATAAGAACCTTTGGTGAGCCTGGGTATGTTTGCAGTAGACGTAGCGTGAGCTGAAATGTTTTTTTGATGGAACAGCCTGATAGCCCACGTGATAAGAACCACTCATGATGATGATTTGCTACTTTACTAATTTAGATATGACACTACTCTAGTTAAGACGAAGGGTAAAATCAGACAACCTTTTCGCTCGCACATTTCAACATTTTTGAAGATATAATATAACTAAATGTAATTATGTGAAATTGCAGAGCTCCAGGGACGAGGGAATAACGATGCAAAGGTTCAATAACAATATCACTTGTAGCAATGCGATAAATTAAAGTGCACATTTTTTGGTTAGAAAACTTGTTTGCATCAATGTGATATTGTTATTGAACCTTTGCATCGTTATTCCCTCGACCCTGGAGCTCTGCAATTTCACATAATTAATACATTTAGTTGCATTATATCTTCAAAAATGTTGAAATGTGCGAGCGAGAGGGTGGTCTGACTTTACCCTTCGCCTTAAGTAAAAACATCTCAAAAACTACTTCAAGCTTCATATTTGACTCAAAATTGTAGACAATATAAAAAATTTACAGAAAAAAAGAAATGTATTTTCTAACCAATTTGACACTCATTTTACATTAATATTCTTTTCATGAGCTCTACAAGCCTCGACGAAATCCATGCAGCTCGTATGTCTGACCTTTGTTTTTGTGACGAGGCCTATTTGTAAAATCCTCGCCTTAGCAAAAAGACCAGTCATTTTGTGCGGCCCACAATTTGCTGTAAAAATCTATACTTAAAAATGCTATCCGTGGCATGCTATTGTCTATGTTTCAGTTAATTTATATTAGCTGCTAGAAAACACGTTCAGAGTGCTGCATAGTTTTCAAAGTTACCTACCTATATACTTATTAAAATTCCAGAAAAACCAATCAGATCATTGGTAAACCATATTATTATAGGTAAGAATAGTTTGCTTTGAACTAAAAAAGTCCTCCAGATGCGACGGCGCTAGGCGTTATTATATTATCCATCGAGAGAATGTTACCAAAATCTACTAAGTTGACAGAAAGAAAAAGACTTCCAAAAAAAATAGCCGCGTGGCATATCGTTCCGAAATGTAATTTTCTCAAACATGCTTGGAAATTAAAACATTATTTTGACAACCTTCTTCGAGATAAATCGAAGATGCAGTACTATCCACACACATGCGAGCCAGATAAAAATGTATGAAAATCCATTACTGTCGTGTTTAGCGGCCAGATACATACAAAACTCATTACTTTCGTGTTATTTAAAAATGGAACGATCTTTTACTCCATAACATGGCAACCAAGGACATATCAAAGGTTTTATTCAAATTTCGAACAGGCTTTCAAATAGAAAGCTGATTATTGAAAAAAAAACAAATGAACACTGTGACTTCGTTGTTCGATAATGGTTTTGAAAAGTAATTGTATTTTCACCTAAAATGTTTTGACTAGGTACTTAGTTTTAATATCCGCGCATTATTAGAGAAAAGTACTATGAAAGCCTTGGCCACAACTAGGCAATAAGGGACTCACGTATGTGTGCCTCGTCTTCGACTCGGCCCACATTTACACGTTCTTCCTTAATTGCCTCTGTTGCAGGCCGCTGCCGTAATGTACTATTCCATGCATAGTAAGTTTTTTTAGTGGTCGCAGATTGTAAACTTACCTAAGGGTATTATAGTACATATTATGATCTGTGCCTAAGGTCTTCCAATCGTATGTGCAGAGCACTCACTACGGATTTTCAATTATACAGGAAAGACCACTTTCGAGCAGTTACTTCAATTAAAGTAATGTCCGCGCAATGCCTACGCTAGCACTAGTTTTTAACATTATTGAGTCCCAATGATCTATGTCAATAAAAAACCTTTGGTGAGTCCCATAGCGAGATTATGGCATACGACTTTTAAATAAGTTGGTACCGTGACAACGCTGTCTGAAAATATGAGAGAAGTCACGTGACACTGTGAAAACTGTACACACAATTTTCTTTTCTCTAACGATCATACGTTTAAGAGGGATGGTATTTTACCCTCTGCCATTTAGCAAACCGACATAACGGGACACATTCTCCAAATGTAGTATTCCACTAAATATCCTCGTTTTACGGAGCAATCTCTTCATGGACGGTAAATATTTCCGCGACCGAAATATGTGGTGTAATTCGTCCTACTCAATGTCACCTTGCAGGAGAGTGCTTCTTCAGTCCCACGAATATAAATAGAGAATAGTGAAAAAGCTTTCACGGAATCACTAGCAATAACGGAAGCAAAACAACGACAGTACTCAAAGAGCAATTTATTCATAAATCAAGTACTTACGATACCACCCCCTTGCGACAATCTACCATCAAATTACTTATATCTAATTAAACGCGTAGGTACGAATATCTCCCCTCATTACTACGTCGTCTTGTGAAAAGCACGCAGTTATAATATTTCCACTTCATCAGACGCTAGCTGACGTAACGGGAAAACATGAACTTTTAATTGCTGCCAATTGTTTAACTCACCTTTTCCGGCGAAAATTGGCCGATACAACAAGCAAACAATCCAACCCACTGGTCAACCATACACCACTCTACACTCTCTGCCACATTACTCAGCCTTTCATAGTTTTACTGTCCACTATTTCTATTTTATTTAATGTAAATACAGGGGGTTTATTTTGATTATCGGTTGGAGTTCTGCGGCGTCAGCAAAAATACGGCCGCACGGAGTATCCGCGGTTCGCGACTGGTCGGTATCGAGCGGCGGCCGGCGGCGCCTCCCCGCACCTCTCTAAACCAATTTATAATACATACAGAGGCGCAGCATCCCCTTCAACCCTGCCAGAAGGAAACACAACCTTATTCTTAACATTTTACAGTCGAAATCAAAGTGGAAGCAGTTTGCCGCAGGAGCAGAATCGTCGCCAGTTCTTGCAGAGGAGCCAAGGGTGCGAATTGTGTACGTTTTCTTCATTATAATTCAAATCAGCGTCGTAAGAAAACTTTGATCGCGGCGATTGTATAAGTACTTATTAAATGTATTTTTTTCAGTTTTGTGATAACTATCTCGTTCAAAGTTTCTATTTTTTATCTAGCATCCGAGCCATTGATAATTCCAAGAATACCATATTTTTGGTAAAATGACGTTTTTAATTTTATTTTTAATTTAGAATCCATTTACTCTAAGGGACATTTTAGGTATAACTTGTTTGAGCTTTTAACCACATAGGCCTTTGTAACTCTCGTGGCTTGACACCTATCGTAGATCTAACACTGGCACCAGGACCTTACTCAGTTATCTATCTTCATCATTATGCGTCTGACGCCTGAGGTGCAAACATGAGGCATAGAGTTCATCAGATTACGCTCCATGATGCCTGCATTATGAATTAGGATGCAATCAGAGGCACTTTTAACGTGGTTATGCTGCACGTTTGTCGGACTATGGACGCATACCTGATTACAGGCTTATAAACTTGATATTTTTCACTAATACTTTCCTCAGTTGTTGATTTTTGTGATTGGAAATGCTGTTTGTAATTAGTGGTTCCAGATTTAAAAGTTATACGGTCGGTCATCTAATTAAAATGTGAGAAGGAATGAAAATGAATAGATGGAGTTATGAGATTTGAATTTAAAGTAACTATAGGTACATGTACATAATATATACTTATCATACGTTATTAAAATGTGTTCTTCTCTCTGAAAACTTCTTTGTTACCAACCATATTATCTCCTAGCGAGTGGTGTCCTTAGTGGTCGATGCTGACGTATTTCTAGTATTGGGTAAGTATTGAAAGGTTTTTATTTGTGCTGCGGTTCCATTGTCCGCATATAAAAGAGGCAATTGCGTGAGTTTGATCCCTCCGCGATAGTGGGACAGTGCCCTTACGCGTATTCCGAGAACTTGTGAGCCCTATCCTACGTCCTTTTTACTTTGAATAATATAGCCGGTACTTTCCTATTACACTTTACATTGCTCTTCAGTCTTATCCCTATTCAGCTTTTGATAGGTAAGTACATAGGTACATATATGTAAAGTAAAGACATTTGATATTACTTTAGCGTTTTGCTTTTACCTACTTAGTGTGTTTCAGTATAATCTCAAGATTAGTTTATTGTTTTCTTTCAGAATTCGCATAATATTTAATTAAGAGAAATAGTAAATGTTTGTAAACTGCGTACTGATGTCAGTCTCAGTTGGTTCAAAATCGTTCTTCTGGGAAATCTATAAAGCAAGCGTTTGCCCAGCAGTATTATTCAGCTGGATATGTTGATGATAACGACTATAGCCAAAGAGTGTGATAGAACCTAGTATGGAATGGCAAGGCTACCACGTGAGTTCTAAGGAAGCAGTAACTCACGCAGGGAAATTGATCCGGTTGCCGGAGCTACTGAAATTGGCCAGCGACCTCGGAAGGTTCAAAGACTAATTGCAAAAATTAAATAGAACTTCACAATTTTTTTTTATTATTTCAGACGATAACTGTCGATGTCTCTATAATACTCTACATATTAAAACTAGGTATCATAAGTAAAGAAATTGAAAAACTCAAAAATGTAGAGTTTGTTTTTAAATAACGAACGATATTAATGTAGAGTCTAGTTGCTAGGTAGTCCTTTTTTACAGTGAACACTGCTGTCTGCCTCTACTAAAAGGTGCGGCGAAGCTTACAGACTGCTTCTAACTTTTTTAGTTTTTCTATTTACAGTTCCAGTAACAGCTTAAAATGGTCACATACGACACGACAAACTGAATATAATGTAACTGCAAGTTACATCTAGTATATCTACCTTTTTTTTGAAGTTATACTTCTAATGCGACTTCAAACTGACAGCGTACAAAGTTGCGTTAAACGGGAAGCGTTGGTCTCTGTCTCTTACTATTCCCCCGAATAGAAAGAGAAAATTTAAAACACTGGTAAAAGTAAATGTCAAAACTAAACACCACGGCGACGGGTAAGAGCCTGCTGAGAGGAAAGATGGCGGGTCTTACCTGAAGCAGCTAATCAAAATGACGTTTTACCGTGTGTAAACAATTTTTCATTAAAATATATATTTACGCGGCATGATAATTCGTACCACGATAATGTACAATCGGATAGTACGCGACAAATAAACCAAAACATGCTTTGAATTATCGTGTTGTGCATTATGTGCGATACTATATCATGTTGCGGATGATTGTTACGGGTTAATAACTCGCAAAGCACCATCTAGTTTTGATTTAGGCAACATGAGCATAGAACCTTTTCTAACTAAATAAGTACTGCATATTGGTTAAGTACATAAAAATACTAAATTAATTTCACATTAAACACAGAGCGAGAATAAATGCGTGGCACTCGAAGTATAACTTCTTCCACGCGGAGGAACTCCAAGCACTTTTTTTTTCAGCTAAGTTCTTATAAAGAAGAGGTATTCCTATACTAAAAAGGTGGTTGAACTCATGCAGATCGATTAAAAATATTGCCATCTTTTCAGGGTAGTTTTCACCCTCGTACACAAATTGTTGCCACCCTGAGCCCTGATATCCCCTATATAACGTTGCCATAATGTGCGGTGAAGCCTGCAGTAGGTATGGTCATGGTTATTGATCTTAAACTGTCATGCAGCTGGCTGAGGCGCAAAAAACCAATTGCAATTTGCCACTTGCAAAAATCTCTTTTTTTTAAATTTATTTATTAATTTGAGATTTTGCCATTGGACAAATTATTTTTACCGGATTTATTCATTATGGCTTTATGACCTCTTAATTAATTAACACTTATTATTATTATAAATCTTGGGGTTCCTCTAAAATTTATATACCACTTACAAAACCGGCAAGACATTAGCATCGCGCTAAAAAACTAGCTTACTTAGTCCATATAAATAAATAGGTAACAAGGAAAGATATTTTTTGTATTTTAATAAAATCACAAAGTAAAAAGAACTTCTGAATTCTCTTTGTGTAAATAAATGGTGAGTGATAAGGTCACGGTTTCCCTGGGAGCTTACTTAGCAAAGAAAATAGGGACGTGGCGTCTTACCTTACCCACTAAGGATTTTCTCGTTTAGCTTGATATAGAATTTCAAATCACCTTCATAATATTAGATCCATTGGTGAAGAAGGTCCTCACTAATGGCTTTAATTTCTTGTAACAATAATGTAATTCTAAAAGGGATTAAGGGATAAAAAAGGGAATAAAATATTTCCACCTTTCATCTAAAGTTCGTGAAACTTAAAACGAATTTTCCGCTATTCTCATCCACTTTTTGGAAATATTTGTCAATTCGGTACTACGAGTACACCCACTGCAATTTCCTCGGTGGCGGACGCAGACGCTGCGACGACGCTTTTGGGAAATTATTTCCATTTCCTACTCCAACGAGGGAAGACGTTGCAGACGCGTGGTAATCAAATAGATTTCCGAGCAATTTTCCAGTTATGATTTCTGTAAATTTTCGAAAGTGTGAAGATTTTCATTTACGATTGGTTTGTATGATTGAATTTTTTTATGAAGTACAAGTAGGTAATAGGTTCAATCTCCGATCGTTCGTGCTCTATTCATAAGCTTTTAATAGAGTTCTTGTTTGCAGACTGCTAATGGAATATCAATTCATTCATCAATATGTATGAGTGGGCCGACGATGCTTTGCAATGAGATTAGTACCGAGTACAAGTCCAATAATGATTATAAAGTGCCGAAGGACTCTATGATTAACGAACCAAGTTACGGAGACATAGGTTTATCGCGTTCATTTATTCAAAAAACTACCTAAAGGTACTCTGTTTCAAATTATGTTTTTAAAGACCCTATTACAGGCGTATATTCTTTGGGCGGTAATACCGGGTTGTGGTATGTGAAGCACATTTATTTCTAATATGGGAGGTAATTTAGGGCTCCCGCATACGGTCTATTCGCGGCCAGTAACCACCACTTTACATGCATTTCAAGTGTAGAAACAAGTATGGCCGCCACCGGCTACACGTGTGGTGTAAGCTTTAAGAAAAATCGTTCGAAGCCTCGTCATCCATAGGATTTGTTTCACAATTATTTTCCTTCCCGGTTCTACTTACTGCTGACATGAGCAGACAGTCTAAAAGGATTACGGGGTAATGCAATTTACTCGCCAGCCGTTCTTACTCACTCAGAATTATCAGGCAGAGTGAACCTAGATAAATTTTATAAAGTACCGTACGTTGACAGGTTGACAGTGATGTGAAATCGGACATTTGTCGTCACGTTCCAATAAAACAAGGAGAACTAACCTTTCATGAATAAATGTCCGTAAAATCGGGTCCTATTTACTGCTATAATTAAACCCCAGAATATATTGAAATCTGAGAATTGAACACTATATTTAGTGTTACGATCTGTGTCTGCGTAACTCTACTGTTGAACAGTTTGGACTAAACTTATCGACTGACTTTGACACAACTCAATCTACCCAGTTCTTTAAACTCATACTTGCGGCTACTAAACAGATCAAAAGAGTGTACCAAATGGTAACCCTTGGATTAGAATGCTTATTATTTTACTCAAGCTTTTATCTGGAACTTATAAATTATAAAAATTATTATTGTTGTACCTCGTGCAGGGCACATCCTCTACGTGCTCTGTGAGGTAATTATTCATAAGCAGAGGTAACTGAATGCAATGAGTTCCTTTTTCTAAAAATCTTTGCTATTCGATCGGTGACGTTACCTGTGTGACAATGAAGTTACTGTCGTCGCTTCTAAGAATCCACAAAGCTTTAGCTCACCGTGGTCGCGTGGGCTCAAGGGCGCGAGGCTTTAGCCTGAGGGTAGTATAGGGGTAGCTGGGACGTACTTAAAGCGGTATAATGAACTATGAATGGGCCAGTGAGTAAAAGTATCGATTATCCTCGGTTGCCTAGCAACGGGGAGACGTCGTCGCGATGTCGTCCGTTTAGTTGGCTAGAAATAGCATTTTGATTGATAGTTTTGTAAACTAGATCATAGTTGAATTGATAAAAAACAATAGTGAAACAATTCATAAAAGATTTTAAAATAAAAACATTTCAGCTATTCAAAATATTATGATAGCGAACCATTAGATATATTGCAACTAATCGACTGAGCAATCCGGATTAAAATACGTAGAACAGCCCACCGCTGCTCGTTGATCTTTTAAAATTAGGTGCAGAGTGCAAGCGAAAGCGATAAGTTTAAAACACGTTTGTACTTTGGTACCTACTTACATTTAGGTTTATAAAAAAACTGAATGTGCCTTTTCTGCTGTATTTTTATAGGGGTTTAATATTTGGGCCATTGTCACCTGCAACGAAAAGAGACTACGTAGGTACTTAGACAGGTAGATACCTACGTAACCGATATAAATTTTATCACCTACATCGCCTGCCCCAGTTACAGTGATCCTAATTCTTCTTAGTCGTTTCATTTCAAGCACCGATAAGTAGGTAAAATAATAAAATCGGCACTTTCATAATTATTTGGAGGCTCGCTGAATACGTGCAATTGGTGGCGAAGGTTTAAAAAAGTTTTGTATCATCTAAGTACTAAGTAAATACTGATAAATACTGAGGAAAATAGTAAAGTCAAACGTTCTTTTCTTACCCCACAGATATATTAAAACAAGTAAACCACCCGATGCTGTGTAAGCCGTCCCGGGGGCATAGCGTATAGCAAATTGATGGGACCAATCAGCAACTCATAACTCAGCTTCACTATGGATTCTGTACTTTTGTTGTTCGTTAGCTATGCAGGTGGGTAATCAAGTGATATGATAGTTGTGACCGCCTTATCGGCACGGGTGGTCGTGTCGATACTACCTGATAAATATTAGAATACCTACGTATAAAAATATCGAAATGTTACCCAAAATCATCGTTTCCTACTCTAGTTAAAGCCAACGGTGAAAATGTAAAAGCTACACGAAAAACCCCTTAGCCAACGAAAATTAAATGAAGCTTCCCTGGGGGATGATGAGGGGTGAATAAAAGCAAACAATAAAATTAAAACAGCACGCACGAGTATATTTTGAGATGGTATGAATTATAAAACTAACCACACGACTTGGATAGTGAATGTAACCGTAAAAGTTTAATTTGGAACCCTATTTTTACGATATCAAGCTCAGAGTTCGAAACTCTACTGTTGACTCTACATTCTGAGATTTTTTTTTACTTTGTTTATTAATAGGTAGGTAACTACTTAGGTAGGTTGGGATGGAAGATAATATTTTTAATTAGGTATATGATTTGCATTGGCAAATGGCAATTTACCCTAAGTGCCCACTTAGGGTAGGATTTATTGTACAACTAAAGTGTGTTAATTGGTCCAAATCCTTCCAGCATTCAGCTTCCAACAAAACTGCAACGTTTTAATTATTATAAGAACTAGAATGTTACACAGTCGATTTCAGCGTGATCTGATCTCGAACAGGCTTCATAGAGTTCTGTTAATTGGCATAAATTTTCAACAAACACGAGTCTTTGGAAAGGAAAATACCAACAAAGAACCTGAAGTGACGGTATGTAAGTCCATTATCGAGATAAAGAGAATCTGAAATCATTCACCGTTTCTATACGTTCCCAGAGCTGTAGTAAGTGAAAGAATTAGATTAGGTCGTACCAAAATATTATAAGCCTTATAAACCACTGCATGATACATTTACCTACGTTAACTACTCTTTTTTATTTAGCCTACTTTTGGGTTAGGCTGAAAAAGGGCTTGAAGTTTTATATTAGTGTTAAAATGAATAGGTATCTCTATCACTGTTGTTTTTTTTTATATATTTCGACACGTACAAAAATATAAGTTAACTTTTTAGATGTAGGTACTCTATAAACCACCTAATAGCGCGTTCAGACTATGCCCAATAATGCCCATGCCGCTGCCGGAATGATTGCCGCGATTAATTCCGGAATGATTGCCACAGCAACATCGTCTTTATTCTCACTAAGGAGCTAGGGCATGAACTTGGGCAGGGAGACGAGACAGCGGCATGTTCGTGTTCACACCACTTCCCTGCCCACTTCGGCATAGTGTGATCGCGCTGTAAGGTTTGTGTGGGCACTCAGACGGTTTTTTTCTGGAATTATAAAAAACGATTTTCTAAAACGATTTTAAAACGATTCCATTAAAATACCTACTTACATCGAAATAATTAAATTCTTCCGTATTAAGCTACAGAATATAAAAATTATGATTGCCCAATTAGCGAATCTCGATCGCTCCGAGTTCGACCCTGCCTAACCCAAACAGGCGCTAGGCGGTTCCATTACCGCTACTCAATAATTTACTTGCATTCTACAACTATTGTGACTATCCTGTATTTATTTACGAGTATAACCCTTATGATATAGATATTATTGACTTACTTATCCGTTACTTTGTATGTTTGTCTGTTGTTTAATTAGATGTCAAAAGTGTACCCTGTTATAATGACCCGATATTTTGAAAATGTCTAGCGATTGAGTCGCTTTATTGGTTAGCTTTACAGGAATTAATTGATACTTAGAAGTTAACCAGTAAGATCTACAGAGATTTACAATACTCCTAGAAGATCATTCATTGATCACTTACCTAGCCATAAGAATAAAACTTATTTGGTTTCTGAGTATAACTTTTCGAAATTAATATGCGAAGATTTTTTCTAATTTGTTCGGTTTCTCTCTGAGCGTGACAGTCCTAAGGGGCTCTATATTCTGTAACAACGAAAAGAGATGGACACAGTGACCAATGAATAAGACCGAAATCTTGCAACTCTGCGCTGCACTGAATATATCATGTATACTCTTCTTTACTGGTTTTTCCTATTCTTTATTTATATTATTCTAATGGTATGGGCATCACAAATATATTACATACAAATACAAATGTAATAAGTACCGCGTTCACACTTTGCCCATGCCGCTGCCGGCATTATTTCCTTGCCACAGCAACATCGCCTTTATTCTCATTATACTAGTAGTTCGCCCCGAACTGAGATCTCGTGATGGTCGGAGGTTAATAAAACCCAAACAATTTATATTGACCAATGGCTGCAATAAACTTTGCAAATCGCATCGAAATCGCCGTCTAGCTAAGTACCAGTCTTACTTGAACTACAAAATCATTGAAACTCCAAGAAATCTTAGCTCACGTTATACTGGGTTTCCTAATTTTATAATTTTTCTAAAAACTATTAACAAAAACTATTAGACCTAGAATAAAAAAAAACGGTTTTGGAATGTCTAAACAAAACTCTATCATATGACACCCCACTTGATATTTTTGTACGATTTTTTTACTCTCTTTGGACCTTCATAACTTCACGACCCCTTGACCGATTTACTTCATTTAACAAACCAGTAAAACTTAAGAGTACTATCCGTATACCTACCAAATTATGTGAAGATCAGATAAGCGGTTCAAAAGATCTCGAAGAACAAACCTACAAACATACAAAGCATTTTTGGCCAAGTTGTCGCTAAGATCTTCGTTCGCTTCGCTCACTCGATCAATAAGGAGCAAGGGCATGAACTTGTGCCAGGAGCCGGGACATAACTATGCTCGTGCCCACTTCCCTGCCCAAGTCCCTGCCGATTGCGGCATGGTGTGAACGCAACATTAAACAAAAATTGTAGAGTACCTCACTTTTATGTGACTGTACTAAACATAAGCATTACCTATAGTAATTAGTAAGTATGCACTCTTCATGTGTTAGGTTAGTTACCTATTCTTTCCTGATAATTACAAGTATCGAATTCACCGCATATTTTATTCGCACATATCCCGAGCGCTGAATCGATGAAATTCTATCCTACGAAGCCACAGTCACGTACTGGAAGGGTACAATAGGTTACAGAATTGTAATGTACCACTTAGTATCTCAACAATAGGTCCTAGTCGCAGCAAGTTTGGGGTAGCCTCAAGCTTCCTTTTGTAATACAGGGTTGCACAAAGAAAGGAAATCCTGAAAATAGCTTATGAAATCGAAGGTCTTTCGCTAATAAATATTTATTTAATATTGAAATATGTATGGTCGTGGGTTTGATCATTTGATCCCCACTGAGAACAAACATTTTGTGTGATGGCAAACATACGTTTGTTTCTATGCCTGGGTGTTACTATGTACCTATAAGAAGTATGTATTATACCTACCTATTTACAGAAAAGTTTTAGAAGTATTACTTAAAAATCTTGAAGTAAATAGTTAATATTTCAATATTACGTAGGTACTAGGTACACCTACGTTGTGACAATTCTCATAAAATGAGCGAGCTTTTGAACAATTCTTTTACGGCCTGAAGTCGGTAGCCATAAAAGCTTCTTTAATCTTTTCAAACGAATAAGGAAATTACCGTTGGGTTTTCACTTGTGTAGCTGACTGTACGTGTAATTATAGCGGTACCATCTCATCTGGTAATGAAGAATAAATACATTATAGACTGTTATTAGGAACGTCCCGGTATGTTACTTATTTACTTAACGGTTGATGCAAAGGGCCGGACCTAGATTTTATGACCTACCAAGTTAAACACCTAGAGGAGACCCAGAGGAAAAATCTAGATGTCTAACCTAAGCTAAAAAATAAATAAATAAAAATTTATTTAAGACAAGCACAACTTACAGTTACGAAAGAACAGGCAATGTCCTGCAAACGGCGGTCTTATCGCATAATACGATTCTTACGATTCTTGGAGACTATACCTAAACCTGTGTATTTTTTGGGTTATGATTATGAAGACGGTTGTGGTAAATCTAAAGCACTCCAAAGGGGCACCTTTACTTACTTGAACTTGGATTTTGGACTCAGCTTTACAAGCCAATGGAACTATAGATATATTCGTAAGTACCTAAGTATACGTAAAAAGCATCAATGTGTGAAACTTGGTGATGTGTGCCGATGAACATCTTCTTTCTTCCAAACTGATGGATGTCCAGGTCGAGACTTCCACTACGTCACATCACACGTTGTACCAACAAGACCACGTGACTGTGAGGTAATGGCCATTTCAACCCTGAACGTCTTCTTTCTTCTATCAACTGCTTTCTTTTCTTTTTTCTTGCGTTCGTTGACAAACTAACCGGGATTTTTTAATTCTAAATGATACCTGTATTGTGTATTTACTGAATAACATATTTGACTTTGAATACCTATAGGTACCTGCCTATGTTTCGCATACAGAGTGCCTATAATACCTTAGTATGCCTATAGTAAAATAAAATAAAAAAGAATAAAAACCTAAAATTGTTCCTGTTGCTATAAATAAAATAAAAATTGAGCACCTAAACAAAAAGCTCTTCAATGCTGTTTGCTATTTGTAAAAATGTTATGCGGCTTTTGCTTGCTCCAGATAAACACGAGATCTATGCAGTAGGTTCATATGTTCAAGTTTACCCGGGTTTTTAAGACTAGGCTTTTACATCCTATAAATAAAGAGTTTCACTGTTTCTCGTGAAGTTTTCTTTACACTCTGTTCATCACATGGAATCGTAAGCACCTACTACCTAAGCGGAGTTTTTTTTCCAAACTTAGGCAATTTAGTTTTTACTGTTAAATTTGAGTGGTATACCTACCTAGTTTTAAAATTCACTTACCCGATTGAAGAATCCGCGGCCCTGATGGAAGAACAGCAGCATAATTTTCAGCTGATGATGATTTTCCTCCTGAAATTTTATTAATGCTTGTATTAGTAGAGTCGATTTACTTTGGTTTTCATAGGCGTCATCGATTAGCTATCTATATAAGTTTCGTGACAGGGTTCAAACCTGCTTCTTACAGACTCTTGTAAGTAAGTTCTTACCAACTAATATTCTGTGGCTCTACCATTGCTTTACATAAAAAGTTTCTGAAGATATGAAGAATGAAGATATCAGTAAAACATAGAGCAGCTAAACTACATAAAGGAAAAAAAACAGAACCCGATACTAAGGAAACTTAAGTTTTTGTTGTGAAAGAAATTAAAAAAAAACACTTTTACCAGGACACTTCTGTAGATCTTGGTTGGCTATCTAAGCTATGAAGCCCGTAGGCCCTGAGGCCCGTATGCCGATGAAGAAATTATAACTCAAGCATAGATTTGAGTAGAGATTTTATACAAATATCTAAGCTCGTGTCGGGAACAGTGCTTGAGTAGTAAACGTCCATGGCAGTAAATCAACATGCGGGCCTCTGGCGCAAGCGTCTCAGTAGCCGCCTACAAAGGTGAGACGTTTGCAGTCTGCCGGCTTGGTAGTAGTAGGTATCTAGGTAGTAAAAATATGAAGCCCGCAACGGATACGAAGGTCTAACAGGAAGGCTAAGGCACAACTTCCGGTCAACATATTAAATATTGAAAGTAATTACTTACATGGTGTGTAGTCCGGGTGGCGCGACTAAGGAGTGGGTGCCGGGCGGCTTGCACACGGGATCCGCGAAACGCTGACGATGCAACGCGATGCAATCAGAGGTAGTCAACTTTTTATAACAATTTAGGTTTAAATTTTATTGTCATAAAAACATAAAGGTTCTTTTACAATGAGATAAAAATTGCTTAAATGTTTGGGAGTGTTATTTTGCCTCTTCACTACATAAAGCAAAGTCGCTTCCCGCGTGTGTCCTAATGTCTGTATGTATGTATGCTTAGATCTTTAAAACTACACAACGGATTTTGATGCAGTTTTTTTTAATAGATAGAGTGATTCAAGAGTCAGGTTTATATGTATAATACATCATCATCATCACTGCATTGCACCCGTGCGACGCCGGGGCGGGTCACTAGTTGAAATTACTATGAAGTTCTATCTAAACTTAAGGTTGAACAAGTCGCAGTCAGTCGCACACCTTTCCATACAAACGTGGAAGGGTAACCACTCCACTGTTTGACGGTAACCAACCAAAACTAAGGATTATATCAATTTATCTCGTCATAATCTGTCTGTATACACCCCAAACCGTAAAAAAAGAAATAATTAAAAAATACAAGCTTCTAAACTTTCGTATGGAAAGTATTTTAGCTTGTATTTTTTTAAATGAATACTTTTTTTACGGTTTAGGCTGTATACAGACATAGATTATGACGAGATAAATTGATATAATCCTTAGGTTTGGTTGGTTACCGTCAAACAGTGGAGTGGTTACCCTTCCACGTTTGTATGGAAAGGTGTGCGACTTGTTCAACCTTAAAGTTACAAAACAAATCTTAAATTGTTATTCAACTCGTATTGCTGATCATACCTACCTACTTACTAGGTAAGGCAACTGCTGCTGAATATTTAGGTACCTAGGTTTTTAATAGCAAAGCCAACTTACTTTAATTGTGGGGCTCTCTCTACTCTTTTATTGGTTTAAAATTTTACGTGGTTTAATTGGTGCAGCTATGATTCCACTTCTAATTCCACCTACCTACTAGTACACACCAGGAACACCTGAATTCCGCAGGAATCGAACCCGCTCTTTTAAGCTCCTATCCGTTGTTGGTGGCCCGCCACAGGAGTCTAGCTAAAGTAGGTTTTTAGTATAGTTTAGTACTCAGAAGTACTAAACTATACTAAAAACCTACTTTACACAGACTACAGAAGTAGGCTCCTGTTTAGGTGTTACTAAAATGCCTGCCTGAGCAGCATAGACATAACTTTGGCTGTAATCAGTGGTGTGAAGTCCTGGTGACCTGTAGCACAGGTTTTTCATAAACCTATTTCAGGCACCAGTATATCACAGTACAAGTAAGTTCTATATATGTTTTCGTGTAAGATAAACATGGTGTAAATAAGAACCTTTTTGTGATGAGAAAATAAATGAATTAATAGTAATAGACAAAAAATACTCCTGCATCAAATGACAAGCAGAGCAGTCAAAGCTGACAAATGTTGACCATACCTGGCCCACAACAGTGTCAAATTGCCTTGTGAAACATTTATCGCAAGCGTTCCCTGGCATAAAATAATACCTTTCGTAAATACTTTGTAGGTATTGCAATAACAATATCATCATATTCAAAGAAATCGGAAACTTTATTCCGTTTTCTTTTCTATTTGCAATAATGCATTTACCTGCCTACCTACGTCATTCTCAGCACGTGTTAGTACCTACCTAAATGGAGTTGCACTTGTTTCAGTTCTAAAGTACAGTCAACATCATAAGTACATGATTATGAAACAAGTATTTGTAAAAATAAATTGAAAATTTCACATTTTTTTTCAGCGATAGCTATTATCATTTTGGTACGTATTATCTTTTCGGAAATTTTGAAGAAGCCATTAATATCTGATGCTGACAGTACTTACCTAACTATTAATAGTTGAGAGCTTTGATACCTAATACGCTCTAAGTAGGTACATAGTGAAGACGTTTCACTTTGATTTTATAACAATGAATAGGTATAGGTACCACGTCTTACAATAAAACACATTTCATATCAATCATACATTATGTATTTAATCAATATAACATACAATCATTGTGACAGGTGGACAAAACCATTTCAATTGAAAAAATCATAGTAACCCACTACATTGAACAAATACAAAGGACCACATTAAATTAATTCACTATTATTATGCCCAAATGTGTGATAAATTAATTGAGGTAGATTCCCATCAACAGCTGGGGTTCAAATTATAATTATCTTCGGATTCACCGCAGGGTATAAGCAAATAAGACAACGCATTAAACATTATACTATATAATTATATATCTACAAATTGAATATAAGTAGTGCACACCATTGAGGGTTACTCAGGCTCCGCTAATAGATTGCTTTCTCAAACATTTACAATAAAAGAGAACATTTTATATAATAAACGCATATAGGAAACATGTTTTAATGACATTCACTACAACCGCAAGTCTAACCCACGAGGGCTTCAACAAGATACCTTCGACACCCGCCTTCTCTTACTCTCCGAGGCACACCCCGGCGCGAAGCAAATTACAGAACTCTGCCGATTATAATACTTATCAATAAATACTAGCTATTTACATTTGAGAAGGCTGTTCCACTGACCAGACCTATCTATCTTATAAAGTAGTACAAGTATCGATAAAGAATTAGTACCGTATAATTGTGCAGAAACTGGTCAAGAGTGTAACAGTATCCTCGGCAACATCTGTCCAGCGCGCTTGCATCGCAGCTGTAATATGTTTCACGCCTCACAATCAGTGAATAGAGAAAAAACAATACAAAATATTATATAAAATTATAAAATACATTTGTTCGTATTGTCTTTGAGAAATAGCAAAACATTTTTTTTTTAATTTAAATTACTACGGAAACAGTTTATAATGTATTGTGGTATTACACTAGTATTTAGTGGCAGTGACAAAAATATTCAATCTTTTTGCGCTTACAAGTACGGTAAAAATTTCCTCAACCAAAACTATCAAATTTCCCAAAATATGTCTCTGTCTAACGTTTTGATCGTTTTACCTCTATTCTATTAATTTAAACGTTACTCATATCGATTATCGAGTTGTAAAAATGTTTTAAAGAAACTAAATTTGTACTCAAGCTTCTTGCTAGGCCAGGAACGTCTGATCCATCTGATACAAATCTAATTGAGCGAGACACAATTGGACCATGCAACTTATCTCGCCATTGGTCTCTTTTCACAAGTCACTGAAATGTTTGAGATCAAAATATTTAGAAAGTCCATTATTTTTACGGGTTAGAACAAAAATTGTCTTTACTAATTTGGTGTCGAATTTCACTAAAAAAATAATAATTTAAATTAGCGAGCCAATTAAATATGGCACTACTATCAGTGCTGGATAAAATTATAAAATTATACTAAATTTTAAAATTTTAAATAATAATCAGTACATTGGATAAACTCCAAGCGGAAGTCTCGAGTGCGCTTTGTGACAGCATACTGTACCGTACAACAATCAGGCACCAACTTGACTACAACATCATTTTTTCTAACATTTTCTTTGGGTCTACGCCTACTACAATGCATTCAAAACTGTAAACCGCGACAGCAGTCGTGGGATCATTTCCAGTTAGCACCACCTGTCCCCAGTGGTGACGACTAACACTTATTGTTAAAAAATGTCCCCGTTCTATCCAGTGGGACGATAACTGAAAATCTATATTATTACTTAGTTTAAAATTAAGGAGAGCAGAAGAAGCGACCAAGAGGTATTTATTGCACCTACTTATTACGAGATATTTTTTCATATTTTTTTACTCTCTCATTTTAGTCGTGATTAATAATGGTGACAAAAAAAAACCAACAAACAATCTTTTCTAACAAAAATATCATTCTCACTACTGGGGACAGAAAAGGCCGTTGCATGTAGAAATGACTCGAGTCGTGCAGTTCTGAAACGATTCTAGTTACTTTACAACAGTGATCTTCAAACAATAGCCAATTTTTACCATTGCTTTACCATTACCCTAAAACCATCCCGTTTCATTTACGTTACGCCTTCAATTCGTTTACTATACTAAGGGCCAATTTCAACTCTACGAAACGGTTCTAAGCTCCGTTCCCGTCAAGTACGAACGACGCCATGAAGCATTAGGTACTTTAAAATAATGGTATTCTAGTAAGTCAACACCATTTACCGCGCGTAATTCATTTTAACTTAACTAAGCTAGGCACTAACTAAAACAATACTAGCGAGATCTCGTGAGCACGGAACACAATGTATCTTTTCACTTGTGTAAAAATCCCTTACGACTAAAAGGCATTTTCGAGAACTTCTTTAAAGGGACATCCAAAACTTTCGCATTACTCTAAACTCTGTCTAATGGTGAAACTGTATCGGAGCCCAGTGATTGTAGGCCGTGCTCACTTTGGACACAAATTTGTTCATACGTAAACGTACGAGTAATGTTCGTACGAATTGAGTGCTCACACTGAATACGTTTTTGTCCGTCAAATAGTACGACTGCGTGATAAATCCCAACAAGTTTGGATTGTATTCAGACGTCGTATGTAAATGTACGTATACGTACGACTGATCGCATGCGGTGTGCGCGCTCCCATATCCTTGGAAGGTCGGTAATGTCGGTATCATTCGTGCGTAGTCGTACGAATCAAATTCGGATGAAATCGTATCCAAATTGAGCACGGCCGTAGGTTTGCTGAAAGGTTTCAAAAGGATCTAATATGATTTCACCTTTAGCTCTCTATTGATTTATTAAAGTAGATATCAAAATCAAGTCAGTATGATTTAATTTTATATTGAATTAATTGAGTTAATACTTTATGTACAATGAACATAGTTCACAGAGTTGTTTAGTTGACTTTGACTTCACTAATTATAGAATAATGTCTTCTAATAAGAGACAGTTTTTATATTTTACGGTATTCTGATCAAGATGTAATATTACGTTAAAGGCTGGAGCAGACCGTCATTACGTAAGCAGTGTGTCCTGTCTCATACAGTTTCATACATTACAACTCAGTGGTACGTGCACGTGTACGCTTACGTCTACGTATACGCATCCGGTCTGCTCCAGCCTTAAAACTTTTGTCTTGTAATAGAAAGGTGTAGCGTCCAAAATGTTAGTTGAAGTGGTATGGCCGAGATCTTACGGTTTGGTTTTCCACACGTGCACGATCTCATCTCAAGTGAAACGTAATCACACTAACGGTGAAATTATATCGAATGAGACGGTAGATAGTGTACGTGTAAAAATATCCCAACTAAAATACCATAACACAACCGCTAAAATTGAACATATTAACCTCGATGATATTGAACACTTTACGGCTATTTAGATAGAAACAACATTAAGATCTGTATAAAATACAAAAATGAAACGTATTTACTTGACTAATGAATATTGAATGTTCAATAGAACCTACACAACTCACACACATGCGAATTATCGCAAATAGGAAGTCCATCTAGTTTAGAGCATTGACTTGCTTCTCTTTCATCAATTTTATTGTACTTACTGCATCACACATTAAAATCTGCTAAATACATTGTGCATGAAATTAATAATCAACTATAGTCTCATATCACAAAATTTTATTGCTAACATTACGTTTTAGAGACTTGTGTACCGTCGGCCATAGATTAAAATATACCACATCAAAATTCTAAAAAAAAAACATTGAAATCCTCATAGTAAAAAAATGTTCTTATTCAACAAGGCACAAAAAATCTATTGCCGACTAAATTATCAATTAAATACAACTCCAATGGCAGTGTCGTTATTCACAAACACACACAACTCATAATCACACAGACAGCAGCTGTTGATTCTGTAATAAGCGTCATCATCAACAATTGCTTGGCTTTGTCACTCGGAACACAACTGATCAATAAATCGAATATCAAAAGTGGACTCTACAACCAACACACTAACGGCTAGTTTCGTTTGATATGACTAAGCGCATACCTGAGGCCTCAGCACGAATAAATGTGATAATCGTAAACGTATCGTAAAGCCGGGGTTACATTATTGTGTCGGGGAGTGCATATAACTCCGGCTTAACAATAGCATATCCGAGATACACTGCGCGGTGACGCTGCAGTGTTTGGCTTGACGCGCAGTGTGACTCGAATACGTAACGCGGCGACTGTCAGATTTGCTCGTGCTTTCCTCCCAGATAAACGTGAACACTACGAATATAAGGGCTACTATAGGCACTTGGTGAGTGAAGGTAAGCGCCCGTCAGGTTAGGAAGACACCTGAAATCACCGCTGTCCAAGGAATGTGGAACGGTAAATTCGTCTACTGATAAAATAAAGGCACCTATTTTAAAAAATTGAAATAATAGCTTAGTAATCTTTGGACAGCGCGATAGCCGTTTATATACGCGCAAACGTCGCCCGAATATTGGCACCTCAAACAAGCGAAAGCATAAGACGACTCGCGAGGAAGGTAATTAATTAGAACTAAATTAAAACGAGCGCCGAACGCAAATTATTCTAACCCGGATTTTATTCCGGCTTCAATAAGAACTAGTATTTACACATTGGCAGTGGTGCGTATCGCTGGTCGTAAACTGTCGATAGCGACATTACTTATTACATAAAAACTTAAAAATATTCAGACTACTTCCGTCCGTATCCACTCGAACATCGAGGGGTCAATTTAAACTAAATCATCTATAATTACATAGAAAATATCTAACCTCTGTCACCCATTTCTTTTTACATTTCGCACTAACTATTTACATAATTTGTTCACGTCTTCGCCCGCCACCCCAATCCGTGACGTGGTCGGACGCAATAAGGCTCGAAATTCCAACGAACCGTTCAAATATCATTATAAAATCATCAGTCTTGTGAATAAATTTACGCCTGCTATGGATAATAGCAGTCTATGAACCTTCGTCAACAATCTTTGGCGAGAATTTACCTAAATCAGCCACCCGGATCGGTGGAGAATCAACATCTGCCTTGCTTGCTCACGTTACATTCAAACTTACGCTACATTAGTCTACAGGCCGATAGAGATGTTGGGACTTGAGCTTGCGCGCTAAACTGCGTCAATTGTCAATAATCTATGAAACAATATTTCTTTGAATCTAGCAATCTAATAGAAGCAACATTTCTATCGGCTGGGGTGTATCGCTAGGGGAGCTACCGTCCGCACGGCCAGAATGCATTGCCGCCGTATCGCCGGCCGAGCTTTCGTTTCTTTGCGCCGCTGACGTCCGTCCACTCGCTATAGTCCTCCTTGAAGATGACCGGTGCGACGGGAGCGTTGCACTCGGGCTTCGGTTCAACGACCTTCACTTCGATGCTCTTGCGTTGCTTCGCGATGAGGTTATTCAGCAGTCGTGAGGAGGTGCAATGTCGTGCGGGGAGCAACCGCGTCGGCGTAGGGGGGGTCGTGGGGGGTTTCTTCACCGGCGGGGGGGAGACTTCCTTGCGGTACGAATCGCAGAAGTGTTCATAGAGGACCACCTTGGCGGACGCAGGAAGCGACGCGATCTCAACTCGCTTCAAACGCTTCACTTCCTTCTCGGGAACCCACTCGTCCTCCACCCTGAAATAGCAATGGACCCAATCAGTGTGTAAACGATGTCGTGCCACACAGAGGTGCAAACACATGAACTATGACGAATGGGTAACATAAAAAATTGCATTTGAAAATTCCTGGTGCAAGTCAACATCGAGAAATTGTCAAATAGATAAGTGTGTTTGCAGTACTTTGGGTTGCAGTCCTACACATTATAAACTACAAAAAGTGGAGGCAAATAACTTGAAACCATGCATTTCTAAAAGCTTATGAATACTAGTGACCTTAGACGACAGCACGAACATAAATATCTAACCCGCTACAAATTAATTAACCAAATCTATAGTTAAAACTAAAATAATGTCCAGGACTGGCAACCCTCTAGCTGCTAGCAACGTTGATGGAAACGACAAAAACCAGTTCTATGCATAAAATTATTCTGTGGTAATGACAATGGAGACCGGTAAGGCAATGTAACGTATTGATAATGTAGGTAATCTTTCGCTGAATTGCTTTGCTAGCAACGTTTGTAAATAAATGACGCTCTGTGTGGCTTTTGTCATACAACAAAATAACACCAAGCAGAGACTTTACAGGGATCAAATGCATATTAGATTTTGCAACGTTTCCGTAAACGTTCGTTCTAGTATTCATTATTCTAACAACTCATTTTACAATACAATGCAACAAACTTTTCCAACCCGGCGCCTGAGGCGATGCGGTATTAGTTGTCTATACTACACCATCAGGGTCAACGTAGACCAAGTAGAATTTACCACGAAATTCAGGCTTAGTTAGGTATCCAAATTATACTAAATATATTCAATAACTTTCTACAAATTCTGTGAGAAAAGTTTGGACGTGCCTGTTCGATTTTGGGTCGAGTATTTTGAGATACATTGTACTAGTAAATCATCTAGGAAAATGTTTACCGTGCTTTATTGGATAACATTCTGCTGCAATAATAGTAGTGAAATTATATCACGGTACACGGTGACAGAAAGTTTGGTCAGCAAGGGCTGCGTTGACCCCTTAGTAACTTAGATATAGCGATTGCGTTAGGTTCTGACAACCGGGCCCGATATGTTTGTGACATTGCCCAAATAAAATTATTACAATAAATCGTTGAATAATGCAAATGATCCCCCTATGAGCGCCAAGCTAATGAAAAGTGAAACCATGATGGTGAAGATAATGTACTGTTAGATTAGACAATAAAAGGATGTATTTAATGTATTGGATACTCCCATTGATTTATTATAGTAAACATTTGCAGTTGATCCATGAAGGATGAATTTAAACTGATTTACGAAATCTAAAACGAAAAAATGTATGTGTGCAAAACAACGTAGGTAGGGTTGATCATAAAATTTGAAAAACAAAACTGGTATGTTATGAAGTGAAGAATTTAATGAGTAGTATAATAAATCAATTCAGATGACCAAACTAAAACCCACCTGGAGTTTACCTTACAACATTATAACATCGTTCCTTTCTCTAAATCTGTACAGCTGTAGGGTTCGGCATTAGCATTAGTAAGACATTACAATCTTTTTTTAGAAAACAAAGTTTTTTCTTATGATGGTGATAGAGCGGATGTGGTGCCGTTAAAAGTGACTAGTGACCGATATTGAAAGAATCAATATGGGGGTAAAATACCTATCTAATATTATTCACAAAAGAATTTTCAACAGAAGTGGACCAAGTAATTTCACCAGTCGCAGGACTCATCAATATTTTATCGCCATGAATAATTTACATGAAATTGCTTACGCTTACTTTGTAAAATGAATACAATCTGAATTCATTTTGTGTTGCGTAAAGTCGAGTAGGCATTATTTTTATACCTGCTATGTGGAAAAAAATTGCGCTATCCCGGAAGTGACTAAGTACCTACATTTGTTGGAATATTAAAGTTATTGTGAAATGTGGATACTTCGAGGTACTTATTTGGGAGAGACCTTTGCCCAGCAGTGGAACATTTAGGGATAAAGAAAGTAATTTAAAGCAAAGATCAAATTTACCGCGAAATAATATAAAATCGGGCCATGAAAGTTATTACTGATGTAACCACAAGCGACTATTTGCATCCAATGCTTACCTGTAAAAACACACGATGACTCAATAAAGCTTAATTTAATTATGTAAGATAAATATTGATCTAAGACCTACTAATATTATAAACGCGAAGGTTTGTAAGGATGGATGGATGGATGGATGTTTGTTACTCTTAAACGTAAAAAATACTGATCCGATTTGGATGAAACTTAGAATATATATTGTCCGTGACCTGGATTAACAAATAAGCTACTTTTTATCCCGAAAAATCAACGGGATCCAACGGGACGCGAACTAATATTATAAACGCGAAAGTTTGTGCGTAGGTATGTTTGTTACTCTTTCAAGCAAAATCTACTGATCCGATTTGGATGAAACTTGGAATATATATTGTCCGTGATCTGGATTAACACATAGGCTATTTTTTATCTCGGAAAATCAACGGGATCCAACGGGACGCGAACTTAATAATACGAAAGTTTGTGAGGATGTTCAGTAATACGAGTATTCTTGTGTAAATATGTTATAATACCTATTGGGGTATTCGCATATGTAGTACCTATTATTGCAAGCTTATACTAAGCCAGAAACTATGTACTTAGTTACAGTTTATGATGATAGCTCAAACAACCTTTCTATTATTTAGAGGTTCAGAATACCAGATACTTTAGGTACCTACATTGTTTAGAGCTAAATAACTATAATGCTTTACAACTAGTTACTTAATTTGAATAATGACGATGTTCATTAACTTATCAAACTTAAAGAGAGACAAATAGAAGATAGAGATGATGACTATTGTATTTTGTTTTGCCTATAGGAGTCTCAGAGGCCGGTTGTTTGCCGGACATTATGCGCCATCGGTACGGAATAGAAAATAGGTACTTCTCATATTATTGGATTGGTTATTAGATGCGAGACTGAATGACGCTTTATCGAAACAAAGGATACGATGACCGTATTCTGTGATAGTTCTGCAGACCAACGAACTGTCCGAGAGATGCATACGTTGAAACTAACGTATTTTTTTTATTAACTCATTTGACTCAGCCACAACACCTTAAACCGAAACAAATATTGGCAGATCGTGCAAATATTTGAACCATTTTTTATAGAACAGTCGTCTACCACGCCACATAGGTC
Source organism: Eulithis testata (assembly GCA_947507515.1). Lineage (NCBI taxonomy): Eukaryota > Metazoa > Arthropoda > Insecta > Lepidoptera > Geometridae > Eulithis > Eulithis testata. The sequence continues at coordinate 4,949,339 of OX382199.1, read as the reverse complement.
ATCATAGTATAAACAAAAGAGAAGCGATTTGATAACGCCATCTAGGCTACCACCACTGAACGAATTAGCTTAGCATACCAGTATAGGAACCTTTTGAACTTTCTTTAGGAACCTTACCTACCTAGCTGGTTTTGAGTATTGCCGTGAAACAGTATCGCTACTTGTTTGAACTGAGATGTAGCTGTGTGTAATTTTTGAAGTTGGTACTACCTGAAGCAGTAGGCAGTAATTTTTTTACAGAATGGTCCGGTATACTAACACTGCTGAAAGACGAAAGGGGCTTATTCTACACTAGCTGATACCCGCGACTTCCTACGCGTGCGAAACTTTCCACCAAAATATCTGTCAACCAGCATACGATGAACCTCGTGCCAAAGGCGGCTTTTGGTTTAGAGAGGTCAAGCTAAGAATCAACGTCTTTCATTTCAATAAAATATAGCCTATATTTCATTGAAATTGGTCCAGTAGTTTAGGCGTGATCCGCGAACAAACAAACAATACAAACATACAAACAGATACACAGACTAACTCGATTTTAGGAATCAGAATTGTTTATTTAGTAGATCTGCATATTTACTTTATCCATATCTTTAATTTTAGTTTTTGGCTTTTTTACAGTTTTATAGATAGATAATAGATTACTAATATTATAAATCTATTCTAATTCTAAAAGTTATGGCCTATACAATAGAGTCTATTGTATAAGCCAAAATTATGGTCTATTCAATAGACCATAATTTTACTATTGAACATAAGAATTACTAAGCACTTATGAAATAAGTATCTATTTTGGGACTTGGGTTTAATTGAGTTCAAACCCATACTTCATCGGATTGAATTAAACTAAGAAACAACACATCGATCACGGGCAATGCCGTGGTCCGGTTGACCTTTAGAATAGAGCTTTAAAAAAAGTTCAGAACTTTATTTTTGTGCATTACACAAGCCCCTTTCGGAGACATTCCGAACCTTAGCACATGTTAGTTTACAATAGTAGTAAAACAGTACTCACACATGAGGCGGGTAGTAAGTAATCAGAGCCTCCCTCTCCATGGTGCCGGCGTTGTACCGCGTGGCTGCGAGCGATGCGTGCAGTGTAAGCACATGCTGCGTATTCGGAGGTTCAACAAGCAGACAGCCGCCGCCGAGCCGCCAATGCGTGCAACGCACTAACCGCCACATCAGACCCTCCATCATGCTAGCGTCGAAGAAATCGAACATGCGCGCTGTAATACAAAAGAGCACATAAAAAAAAAACACAATGAAATAAAACTGATTCTAATAACCTTTAAACGAGCAATTCTTGTATTTATCTCTGAATCTCGGAAACGGCTCCAAACAATTTTCATGAAATTTAGCATACAGGGGATTTCGGGGGCGATAAATCGATCTACCTAGGACTCATTTTCAGAAAATGTCGTTTTATTCGTGTTTTCAAGAAAAATGTGACTCTTCTCGACATCTATTGGCGAATAGAAATACTATTTTTTTAAGTTATACTTCTAATCGTTAATAGATGGCAGTATTGAGCATAGAACCTTTTCTAACTAAAGAAGTACTATATATTGGTTATGTACATAAAAATAAATACTAAAAAAATGCCAGCTGGTATACTGTTTATACAACTGCCTCTAACTACCCTCTAAAACTGCCTGCTCGAGTAATATTGAGCAACAAGAGTTTTGTTTACTGTGCCCGGAAAATACAGTCTGTCTTTTTGGAGAGATAGGTGCAGCGGTAAAGGGATATCCACTCAAACGGCTCCGTGACAGCTCCAAATGAGTGGCTTGAGTGGCTTAAGACACACAGCTAGCCAGCCCTACTATAGGATAAAGAAATGCATCAGATTGATCTCCATACCCCATAGTCGTCCAGGTCCAAATTGCCAGGACAGCGCACGAGACACATTTGAAATTAGTAACAGTCCCGCTGGCTTATATAGAAGCGCGTCAGATACCATGTCATAGTCCCCATTACGCCCATGTCAAAATAACTTAGCTTTATAACGCGATCGAAGCACCAAAATGCTCAGGGGCTCAGTTGTATATGGCACTAGCTATCGGTCATTCTGTTTTATAACGCCGAACGTTACTAAGTTACGCCTACAAGCACAATTAAATGATTGGGTACCTGTAGATTACGAATGATATTGGTACGGATGGACATCGAAATTCCATTTATGACCAACGTCATAAAATCTGTTAGTAGTAACCATAATAGTTACTATAGGCACACTATAGGGTATAGTATTATAATCTGTGCTATAGGTAAGTATTATGTTGTAATAAGTAAACATTTATTGATACGAGTAAGTTACAGTGTTCATGATCGTGAAATATTTGTAAATCTCAAGCATCATCCAATAAAAACCCAAAAATGTTGATGATACTATTTATTTATACGCACGACAAGCCTAACATGCTAAATGGAACACACAAGATGTCGCGCCGTGTGAGTTTTGGCAGTTTTGGTATGCATATCGAAATTCCATTGATGACTATCGCCATAAAATTGTGTCGTAATGTAAACCGTTGTAGGCCTGCGACGAACAAATCGAATCGAAAAACTCACATGCGTGCGTACAAAAAACAAACCATCATAAGAATGTGGAAGTATGCGGTGATTTCAGCTCTCAACTAATGTCTTCTGACATTATGGATGTATGTGCAGCTCGGTCCCATGTAAATTTCAATTTGGCTGAATTCTAGGTTACATCCGGTGATTTTCGTAATATACCAATATTTCTTATAAAAACGCCTGAGCCCCCTTGACACAAAGATGGCCTAACAAACCTCGCGAATTTGAACTTCGTGGAATCCCGCCTTGGCGACTACTTGTAGAAATTATAAAAAAAAACTTGTTTTTATGATTCTGCACTCACCCGACCATGGTTGCCGCCGGTACCTAAGCTTCTTTCCGTTCCTACGAATGAGTTTGCTCGCGCTGTCCACAGATTTCTTAGCACCGCTGGAGTTGGGAGACGACTCGTTGAAGTGATGGTTTACATGCCGCTCGAGTAGAGTCTGAAATTCAACGCCCTTATGTTAAATTTTGAAGCAACATTTGTTAAATTTTATAAGGAAGGCTGAAAATCAGTTTACAATGCTTCTCGTTTCGGAAACCGACTCAAGCATACTATCCTAACTAATATTATAAATGCGAAAGTAACTCTGTCTGTCGCGCTTTCACGCTAAAACTACTGAACCGATTTAAATGAAATTTTGTACACAGATAGTTTAAAGCCTGAGAAAGGACATAGGCTACTTTTTTATGCGAAAAAAGGCGGTACCCAAAGTAAGGTCTTTGGGTTCCACGCGGACGAAGTCGCGGGCACAGCTAGTCGTCCATATATTTAGTGAAATCATTGAGTAAGCTGATTATCGACCTGCCAGATAAATTATTTACTTTGAATGCCGCTAAGACTTTCTCCATAAGGTAACAAGTAGACAACCAGCCACCAGAAACACAAAAAAACATTTAGCATTTCAAGATATTTGAGACCTTAATCTTTTAAGACGAGAGGATCTCTGATTCATTCCTCTCTTCTTCGTTGAAGAAAGTAAGTAAGTACATAAGATGTCTTCAAATGGTAATGGCAAATTGTGTATTCTAACAACATCGATTTTTCTTTGAATATGCACAGGCGCAAATATTGCATGTACACAGACATAGGTTTTTTAAACTTTTTTTAGACTTTTCAGTCAACATTAAAGTTATTGGTAGTATTTTTCACTTTGTCTTACACTTTATTTAGATTAATTATTAGCTTTAGTCCATTGTTCCAATGAATAAATTTAACTTCAGTGAAGTTATTGTTATATACTTCCAAATGTTTTTACAACTTGAACAAAACGAATACTTTTGTTTTGTTAGGTATTGTTAAGACTGTTTATTATTTTTCAACGTCTCTATTTCACTGCATTTATGTATTTATTATTTAAAATCAACACTGTTAGTAAATTGGGCTCGTTTATATCTACTTTGTTATGTATTACCTAATACAACTATTCTAATCACAAACTTGAGTGCTGTCCAGTTGTGCACACACACATCCTCTCGCTCATCTCATCTCATCTCGTAGTGGTATTAAACAAAAGTAATTCAATAAATTTATCGAAAAAATCAATCAGAACTCCAATCAAAATAAATTACATGGATAGATCATGTAAATGAAAACACGTGAAAATGTGAATTTATGTAACAGTTTTAGTGCAAAATGATAGAGCTAAATGTGTATGGTCTATCCATGTATTATATGGTCAAAATAAACCCCAATAAATTCATTGACAAAAGAAACGTAATGTAAACATTGTTGAAGAAATGTAGTAGCACTGCCTTCGGATCCTTGGGAAAGAAAATATTACATCTTTATACGGTACTAAGTTATGCACATGGAATGGGGAACGATTGTAAACCAACGTCACTGTGGCGGCATCACATACACAAAATAAATTTAGACTAAGCAGAGGAACTTTTTATTTTATTTTTATGTAGTTGTAATTCGATGCAGTCCACAAAGAAGTAAAATGTACGTGATAATGCCGCTTCATTGACTAGTGATTGAGTCACAAAAACAACTAAGTACAATACAATGCAGATACAAATTATTTATTCCATAATGTTCACATTCAACACTAGTAAGTTAAAACAATAATAATTTTATTAGCATTTTGAATTATAGTGATTCAATCACAATCAGTTGGACGTGATTTACGTGGGACACACTACGCTACACTTACTCTGTCATTCGTATTACTGTAACCAATTTAAATAATTTGTATTAGAGCATTTTACTCTGCAAACTTATGTATGTAACTTAATTCTAACACGGAATGAGATACCCATCGCCAGGCCGGCTTTAGAAGATATAAATTGTGGAGTACATACGTAAATATATTTTTTTTACAGTAATTCATCCACAGTATAATTGTAAATAAACTACATGAGTTCTCAGACATAACTTCTATTACCATTGTAAAGTTTCACCGAAAAACTACTTAGTTGCATTTGCATCGCAAATGTTTAATATTCGCCCAGAAGAATTAAAAGAGTACGTAACTAGATACTATTTTATTTCTTCTGTGATTCGCCCAATATCTTTGCGGATGTGAAATCAAAGGTACTTCTAATACGTGGCATACGATTTGTTCCAGGCCAATTGCTTTTATCGGTCAAGAACATTTTATTAAGGTGTTTAAAGCATTTCTTACTTCTGAGAAACCTTTGAGTTCATAGATTGTACTACAAAAACCACGAAAATATTCGGCGAAGAGGTATATTGAAGTGTTATAGAGGCAAGAAACGTAATTGTACCTGGGTGGAGAATCTCCGCTCGCATCCGTGAACGATGCACTTGAACGGCTTATTCCCTCCGTGTAGTAGCGTGTGACGTTCCAACCAAAGGCGGGAACAAGACGGCTTGCCGTACACCTTGCAGCGCTCCCAAAGACATACGTAGTTTTCTTTGTTTGCTTGCGTTTCCACATGAGTCGACTGAAATGTTATAATTACAAGTTTAAAATTTAGATTCCATTTAACTCCAAACCAAACAAGAGTTTGTTTGTTGACCTTTAAATTCTTCAAAAGAATAAAGTTATGAGAGGGCTAAAAGTTATGAACTACGATACGAATATGTATGGCTTGACAAAATTGAGCAGAAGTGAAATCTATAGAAGGACCATGGCCCACCTTCCGTTACCATCATTAGTTAAGTTCATTAGTAAATGAGGTGAGACTAACTATGATGCAAATCGAAAGCCAATAACAAATAGGTAGTTTAGTTAGATTGTGGATACACACCTGTATGTGATCAAGTAGATCGGGATCTCCATCAAATTCTTTTTTGCAGTTATCCCATAAACACACGGTGATTGTGGAGGATGTATGCAAGCTAGATGTCCTTTTGCTGTTATCTGCTTTAACAGGCACTCTAGGCGGGAATCGTAACGTTTTCGGCTGTTTCAGTATAGGGCTCTTTTGGCTCTGGGTTTCCGCAGAGCATAAGCTAATACTCAACGACAGAGACGAATCATCGTCACCTTCTTTACTTGTGAGCGAGTCACTTGGAGAATCTATTGATTTATCTGTTCCGATTCCTGATTCAGACTCGTTGCAGAAATTCGCCTCCAATAAGGAATTATGGACATTTGACGACACGTCATTCAAAACCGTTATTTGCGTAAAAATTGTATCTTCTTGCTTTAGGACTTCTGTTTCTTTCTGCACGTCGTCGTCTACAAGGTCCATTCTCGATTCGTCACTATCGTCCTCCATTTTGATGCCTAATTCTATTTCATCTATTTCTTTCTCAGACAATAGCTCTTCAAACTTGTCTGGGTAACTACTACTCACTTCCTCAAAAGGCCTCTTTTTACTAGTTACTAATGGAACTATATTGTTGTTGACTGTTTTAGACAGCCAGGGAAAATCACACTTTGTAGTTGTAATTTCAGACACGTCCGGTTCCTTCACTGTACTGCTCGGTGGTTCTGTCCCTTGTATTGGATTATCAGGAGGTTTTACCGGAGCTATAGGAATGCTATTCGTGTGAATGGATTGGTTGGTGTAACTTACTAAAGATGGTGCGTGGTGAAGGAGTTGATTCGAGTACGATTGTAAGCTCGTTGCAGCCGTGTAAATGTGGTTAGAGCATGACGACTGCATGCTTTTAGCTGTGCTGCCGGGATATGTCTGATTAGTACATAGTGATGGTTGTATACTACTGCCACGATAAATGTGATTAGAGCACGATGACTGTATACTTGTAGCTGTGCTGCCGGTGTACATCTGGTTAGAGCACGATGATTGTATACTAGTTGCAGTAGTCCCAGAGTAGCTCCAAGTTTCCTTCACATTCATGTTTGGCACAGAAGTAACTATGAAACCTGGTTGAGGTACTAGAACTGGATGACTGAAATTTACAGCGTAGTTAGGCTTCTGTTGAACTGTCATTCCAACAGTCGCCACTCCAGGGACACTTTTGTTGATGACCGGTTGCGCGTTCATAGGCGTCGTTTTGTTCACATTTGAATACGGTGAGCTTGGCATAGCGCCGGCGAGTTTCAGAAGAGTACCGTTTATTAGAATCTGCGTAGTAGTGCTTTGATTTTGTAAATGGTCTTGTCTCTGCGGTGGTAACTGAGAAGATTGAGGAAGTACAAAATTAGGCATTTTAGCCATTAGATTTGGTATTTGAACGACTGTTCCATTGATATTTTGCATCAACGGAAACATAAATTGACCGTTTAGCTTTGTTGGACTTGAAACGTTGACATTTTGTCGGTTAAAAGCCGTCATATTGTTTTGTTGGCCCAACGTTTGCGCTTGTATTCCAGTTTGAGGTATTCTCAAAGTAGTTAGCATCATATTTTGAGGAACTGCAACAAAGGATGCCATGTTGGTGGTTGCGGTGCCATTGCAGGCTTGCGGAATGTTAATTTGGTGGCAGTTTTGTAAATTGTTCACAGGTAAGTTTATGTTACCGAGATTTCCATTTACCGCCATCGGTACTTGTCGGACGCCGTTAGGAATGTTAACTTTTGATGAACAATTTACTTCTCCTTGTTTGAAGTTGGTAGGTGGCCGTTGACTCGAGTTGATGCATTTTTGCTTTAGATTATTCGCTCTCGACCATGTAAGGTTTTTGCTGTTGGCTATACACGCTGAAGACTTGCGGTTTGTTTTTTTTACTGGCTGAGCATCTACAGTCTTTTTGCTGGGTAAGTCTTTCTTCGTTGAAATCATTTTGTGGGTCATGGGGTTAAGGCTAAGATTGTTAGATCCACACATAACACCGTTCATTCTACTGTCTAATTTGGTGGTGGAACTCACAACACCATTCATTCTGTGGTCTGGTTTGGCTGCCAACTTTATCGGTGATCGAGTGATGGTGGGCACTGATAAAGCAGGTATTGGAACTTTTCCTTTAGGTATACTTGTAGACACTTTGTTTACACCATTGGCGGATGGGTCTAATGGTCTCTTTTCGCTTGTCTTCTTTTTATTATCTACGAATCCGTTATGTAGCCCGCCCGTTGACTTATCTTTGGCGAAAGATTCGATCCCGTGCCGAATGTCCATGAAACCATTCATGGTGGTATGAACCCTTTCTTTACCTTCTCTGGACTTCCCATATTCACTTGTATTACCAATCGTACTTGACGGTATTTTACCATGATCTACGGTTTTCGGATCAGCTGATCTATTGAAGGTAGGGTTCGATGGTTTCATAGCAGCGGCTTCGTTTTGCCTTCCGACGTCCATAAGCACCTTAGGACTGAGCGTTTGCGATAAATACGAAATGTATTTTTCTAATTCGTGCGTGACGCCGTTTTTTGGGCATTTCTTTTTGGGATCATCATTAGTGACCGAATTGTGGTCCCGCTTGAGACCATTTTGTGGTTTCATTTTGTGGTTGAAGAACTCTGTGATGCGGCGGTGAGAGGGCGGGTTGTGGCGACGCACGGGCGCTGGTTGGACCGCGATGCGTCGCGGTGCCGGCGGCGCCGGCTCACTTGCCCAGGGCGGCATGCGCGCGCCCGCTCCTCCCGCCTCCTCAGCGCTGCTGCTGCTGCACGACGACTCGGGACTGCGCGGAGAGCGCGGCTCGGTGATGTCGCTGCCGCTGCATCCACTCTCTGATGGACTAAGCACCACCACGCCACTGAAACAAACAACATTTACATTAAAGGACCAACCTATGCAGTTAAATAGTATTTGTATCTAATATTATATTACTAAATAAGCACTGACTCCTTGACGACTGAAACCCCTCAACTGGAATGAGTGCTGAACTGGCCAGTCAGTGAAATTCATAGGAAACATGACATGAATAGCAGGATAAAAGAGGGGGAGATGACTGTAACTAACGTGGCGATCTAAGGTGCATTGCTCCGTCGAGCAACGACGGCCGTGACGCAACGAGACTGCACTGGCCGACAGACGCGACACGTTCAATTCGACAAGCTTAGTGTAGACAAGGTATAGAATAATGTATTTTTGGCTGCATGATATTCACTGCACGTCTACACACCCGACGCGGCTGTACAATGTGACGGTCAATACGATAATTTTACTCATTGTTGCGCGTTCAAGAAAAGCACTTTTATTGTTTAAGTACACCTTTACATTGACAAGTGGGCCAGGCACGGAGGTGGATATCAATCATACGTTTAAACTTGACGAGCCGAGACTCTAGTCGAGTTACAAGTGGAATAACTGTTATTTATCCAAATGTAAGACTCGGTTCACACGTGAAATGTTTATCCCAGGAGCATCCTCTCGCAAGCATAACTCGTTTATAGCCTATGTTGGGCACAATCCACAGGTAAAATGTCGAACATGAATTTCACGAGTTTGCTATGTTCCACTAAACATGTTTGCGATAATAGGCTTTGTGGAGATTATGATAGATATTTTGCTTTTATGGTGCATAAATTCGTACGTAGGTCGAGCTTTGAGCTGTATTGGAAATTGAGAACGCTACGCTGAGGAAATTCGCCATGTTATTATTTTCTCAAATTGAGATAGTACTTTAATATAAAAAATTGTACATACCTAATAGTAATATCAATATTATTTTATTACTTACCTAGCTAGGTATTTAATTACTGATTTCGTAATAAATACTTATTGTGTCAGCAGATCAGAACAGGTATTAGTGAAAACATTACGAATGCGTCCAATATTTCCGTATGCTAATTCGGTATGACGGACGAGGTCAATATTTGCACGCGTCATAGCACAAAGCTTCTCATCGGAACAAAGGTTCTTTTATAGTTTTTTTGCGAATTACCGAAAGCAAAAGTGGCTGGTGTGTCGTTATGTAGGTGAGTCGGAGTCGAGGCAAGGTCGCGCCCGCGCCGATTCCGGTCATTCACCCGTGCTCCTTACAGATGTAATAGTATTGTGATCTCGCTCTCGAATTAATTCAATACAGCAATACCTACCTCCAAATATTCTGATTATAAACAACTAACCAATAAAATAACAATTCTTGAGTGTTTGGATTCCACTGGATTTGACTTACTGATAAATATCTAAGACAATCTATCCACGGAAAAAATAAAGAAACTAGATAGAATCCGGTGATGACGAGTCAGCCGACAAGTCCGACTGCATTGCTAAAAGCTTCTATTGCATTGGGTTGGGTTGCGTGCGACACGTAACCGTACATCCAGTGAAACAAATGCCGAAAGCATGAAACGATTTTCATGTAACTTGTTTGAACAGCCGCTCTAGCAGGTAAGATTAAGAAAGTTTGAAAAATAGCCAGTCCGCGTCCTAATCGCCACCGACGACTGTTCTAACGAGTGGGCGTTCAAAAGCGCAAATGATACGTCAAACGCACATGCCGCGCCGCCGCCGCCGTAGGTACCTATAAGGTACCCATTGCATACCTCCCTGCCCGTAGCCCGTGACGAGGAGGGTGCACTGATTACAAACCGTGGATTGACTAACATGATTAATAATGTACTTTAATGGAAAATAAAAACGCAGCGCTGATGATGAGGTTGCATTTCATTTTTGGCATTTTATAAAAAGCATTAGGGTAAAGTAGCAATGTAGCAAACAAGTGATCTATTAATTTTATTTTCAAAGGTAATTTCTTGATTTGAGGTGTTAGGCGTTATAAGCAGAAACTCAATCACATAAATCAAATCAAGGATGAATAAAAATATGCAAACGAGTAAGCTTTTCCTCCAAACCTGCCAGATTTGCGAACGGAAGATAGCAAGCGTAGAGTAACTCATAAATTGATACGCATCATTACCCGCTATCAAATGAGGTAAAAGAAAACATGTTATCTAGCCAATAAAAATGGTAAATACTATAACTAAAGTAAGCAGTTGCATTGCATTTTGTGATTAAATCTTTCATCAATTAGAATCTGTTGTTTACTGTATGATTAATATGATTATGCTCTGGTTAATACCCCCAAGAATAAAAAATTACATAATAAAGGGCCAGCAGTTAATTTTCAAAAGTAGTAACTTTTAAACCTATCAATAAGCTGAATACGATAAATAAATATCTTTAGACCTAATTCAATACACTTTGGTGAAATTATATTTATTTTGGTATTCTTACAATAAGTTAAATTCATTTTACATTGCTGACAATGCTTGCTTCAGCCATGTTCATTGCGATAACATGCTATAAATGGAATGAAATCTGAAAGGAGACAACTTTGAATCCGTCCAAATTAAGTCTAGGGTTGGCTTTCTTTTGGGGTCGCAAAATGGAATATTATTACGTTTAGCGTTGGAAATTGATCATCATGCCCGGGGTAGGCCCACTGGGGATTTGCTCGTCGAATTTAGCTGGGGTGGTAGCTGTGTGCATCGCGGTACCCTACGGCGCGCATATGTGCTTCTACCCACGCATTTTGTATCCGCTGCGCTATTTTAAAACATAACATTCATGGGCAACTATAGCTTACAAGCCGATGTCAGAACAAACAAGTGGCAGTGTTGAACGTTTCGATTAATAGACAGAATTTTTCTCTTTTATGAAAAAAACCGGTGGGAAGCCTAAGTGCCTAAGTAAGACTACCAAAAATATATCAAATATGCCATGCCATGCAGCTCAGATTACCAACATTTTTGGAGGCATGCAGTCGTGTTGTGGACTTTTTCAGGCATTTCAAGTTATCGCGGTTAGATCTATGCGTCTCATGGGCTGATTATGACATTCGAAAAATAATGAAATAAGTATTCCTTTAGTATTGTGGATTAAAATGAGAATAAGTGGAGTACCAAGAGAGTGCTGCGGGACTCCGCTAAAGAAGAAACCAAATTAATACAACAAAAGAGTTTATTTTTATTTTTTATGAAACGACGCAGTAAAAACAATTTCCAGACTAGAATTCCCTGGTCATTCCACTTTCCGATCGCATGTAACTGTCACAATACGACTGGTTTTCAATGGCAAGTTGTGTCGCAACTGTGATTATGTCACCGGCAACGTATTTACTCCGTTACCCATTCATTACGAGTTGAAAGGAAGCCGCGTCGCGTGAGAATCGTGTCACAGGACGGGGTGGGCTATCCCCCTTTTTACTATGTACCTCCCGTTGCCTCCCTGTGCTCCCCACACCCCCGCGATTATTATGCTAAGTGTCTGACGGTTTTGTCAGGGCGAGTTTTTCGCGCATCTGCTATTTATTTACGCATTTTATATTCATGGGATTGTGTAGTCGCTCGGTCGTGGCAAGGCGTTAGGCTCACAGTTCATTACGCAGTGTTACAAGGTTATTGCTTGTCGTCTGATACACGAATATAGATTTTGTAGTGTAGGCATTACGGTAGCGTTTGTTAGCGGGATTTGAAGGGAAGTAGGTTACCGGGCGCACCCTGCGTGACGCTCCTGTCAAACATCGTTCAATTGATTTCGTAATAGCCAGCTAGCTATATAGGTCTGATTCAAATTGTTCTTAGTAAACGTAACGAAGGCTTTATTAACCTTTCTACATAAACTGCATTTAGGTATTCATATGTCCCCAAAGTTTAAATAAACCACATTAAAATGTTGGTTCAATAAATAACTATTTACTTTACAGAACCAAGTTTCACAGGAAACTGATTAGGTTACGTAAATATTACTTTCTGCTGCGATCATTTACTTGGAGTGTTAGTTAGGCGCTGATCATGAAAATGCTGATAAAGTTGAAAATTTCAGATTCTATTTTCGAAATCTGCATTGGGGAGTAGCAAGCATCGACAAAGTCATTGCAATTCTGGTTTCCTGTTAAGTCTGGCGCGTCTGGGCAGGAAATAAACGGATCCGCGGTGACTGCTTTGTCTAGAACCGCTACTTCTGTTAATTTCCGACGTAGTTCTTTGAAATAAACGTTGACAGCCAACAGTTTCTGTTCTTCTTTGCTTCGATAAGCAGATTTGAATAGTGACGAAAGGAACTTTTGTTTATGTTGATTGAAATAATAAAATAAAGATGATAGAAGATAATTACACTTGGATATTCGAAATTACACGAAGTTCATTAAGTTACCTATTAAGTTACGTGGTTTGAAAACGCACCCACTTCGAAATATAATATACGAATCCATGGACTCGTATTACAAAATTAAATTGAGAGAGTTCACCCTCGAGGGAAATCACACACAATGAAGGGTATAATGGTGGAATCTCCATTCCATCCTACCGCTTGCCTGTAGGTAGGTACTCGATCTCAAACACAACTTTATAGGTTGGTTGGAGTGAGAAATACAAAAATGAACATGACCTATATTTGATGAGAAAATAAGGCCTCTGTTTCGAATGATATTTTTATCCTTTCGTGGTTTATAGGGTACAACATCTAAAATGTATAGGTATCTAAAGTGTCGAAAAAAAATACAGATAAACGATTTTGGTATTTAAATACATGTAACAATAACTATCAATGTGGTCCTACGCAGCACGGTCAACCCCGTTATTGTAATTTAATCACGGGTTTGACAAAATCACTGCGACTTACATCTTAGCAGAGCAGAGATCATTGATCTAAAATCTAGAGTGCAATTTTTTATTTATAGCGATTCATACATTTATTGATACATATTTGACACTCTATTTTACTAAGGTTTGGTGAACATGAAAACACAGTATATCTAGGGAAATCATGGGAAAGTGACTCAAAGAGCTGTATCTTTTTTGTTTTTCTAGAGTCTAGACCTTTAATTAACATAGAGCATGGTTGAGGCCTATCTCTATATCCCATGGTTTAAATTTGCATAGATAACCTATAGATTAGCGGATATAACCTGGAAAAGCTTATGGTTTCTGGCAAGGTGGACGGGAGAAGGTCGCGAGGTTGAATCCCAATGCGTTGTTCTTCTGATCAGATCCGCATCACACTGGACACATCTGTCTACGATGTTCTACAACTAGCCGGGGATAGAAACAAATGGCGTACCATCGTCAAGAAGAGGATAATGACTGGAGGTAGTCACGACCCTCTGATATGAGGAATACGATGGAAGGAGGAGGAAATTTGCATGCTCTGCTCACGCGCAGGGATTTACAAATATATGAGAATTATCATGTTTAGAGTTGTAGAGCAAACGGGCATTGCACCCTGAGCATTGATAACTTTGCAACGTCCTCTCGTAACATAAATTCTATGACAGAACCACTTGATAACTGCAATGTAAACAAAATAATATCGAATTGTCTGCAAATTGCCTCAGATAGTTAAGTTACGTTAATATTCATGTTTGCATGAGTTATAAGTTTCACGGCGTCGTGTTTGTCTGTTGTGTAGCTCCGAAAAGGCCAGATTTGAATTCGGTTTTCCTTTTTTCATGCCATAGTTGGCAGACGAGCAGGAGGCTACCTGATTACTTTTGTTAGAAAGCTGTTTAATCTAAGAATTGGATGGTTCTTATTCTTAGCCATGTTTGTTGAAAATTAGTGAAGCCGTTTCCAGTTATTCATCAGGTCTGATAACCAGTTTTGAAGAATCTCACGTAAAATTGCAGTTTCAAACATTTAGTTCATCTCAATGAATTCCGATTTGATGAACTGTCCATACTCCAAGGTTTGATAATGACCAGCAATGATGAAGAGGACCTAATGAGATTTTCATAGATGTTTTTAAATTTATGCAAAATTGACTCTCTATGTATATTTCAAGCTCATTATAAGTAATCTGTAAAGTTATTTTATGAGTAATATTAAGTTTGTCAAACCAGCAACAGTGGATAGTTGAAAACTAGTCATAGGTAATTATGTTTCAAGTGTGTGAATGAATGCTTCGCTATGAAGGCGCATCATTACTTTGCCATTACTATGAGACAGTTGAGTAGGTAAGGTATGTGACGCATCGCAATAATGCATTTATTTACTACAAACTCTACCATAGGTTCGCGAGTTATACTGGATTCGAACTTATTCAAATAACAAGTAACTTCCTCGATGGTGCAATTAAGTATACAGAGGTTTCATTAAGTTGGCGATATACAACCTATTGTGTGAAAATTTGTAAAAGTCAGCTAAGTTCTATAGTATAAGCATCTTGCTACTAAATCATCTAAACGATTCAGGTGTACTTCGTGATATTTTGTTATGTTAATTAATTTAAATTAGATTTTAAGCTACGTGAGAACTAAAAATGATTTTCAGAGGCATTGTACTTGATTTCCGGTAAGTTATATAATTTATAATAGAATTATTATTTTTAAGAGTTACTGCGTTACTACAACATAATATAAATAAGTAGGTACCAACACTGACAACGAAACTCAAATTTTAAAAAGACTCCCAACTGGTATCCTCATGGAAAATCCGTATTGAAAACGGTTATAATTAGATATGTTATCCTAAGCACAACGACAACACCGCAACAATTAGCGGAGAGCGGGAAAAACTAAATGCGAACGTGTACATACTCCTACAGATAAGGTAGGTACTTACAAAAACAAATAGCGAAAAACAAGTAGTATCCTTTTGGAAATAACGTACAAACTTACCGGAAAATGGTTATTTTATTAGTATCTATACTAAGCCGAGCATTAAAATTTGCGGAGAGCGGAAAAGAGTAAATTAACTTGTTTTCGCCACAGATAAATATTTCCCTAGTATTCACGTCACCCAATAATTTTGTACGTTATTTATTACAAACAATTATTTTCAACTGAGTGTAAATGTACACTAGTAGTGGATTGACAAGGTATATTGCATATCATGTTCCATAATCGCGAGTGCAGCGACCTTGTTTTGGCGGCTCTGCGACAGAAGCCTCTTCGTCACCTTGCAGAGTCGTGACAGTAAAACAACTGTGATTGCTTACACTCAGATTTACTTGCATGCTGAACGAATTAGGTACAGTCTAAATGTTGCAGTTTGTATTCATGCTGTCAGTATTTAGAACAGACACTTGTGATTAGATTAGTGATGGTTACCAATAGAAATGCAACGCGGGTCTTTCCCTAAATATATACCCATTTTCTTTAGAAGGAATCATATATCTTATATATAAAATTCTCGTGTCACAATGTTCGTTCCCGTACTCCTCCGAAACGGCTTGACCGATTCTCATGAAATTTTGTGGGCATATTGAGTAGGTCTGAGAATCGGCCAACATCTATTTTTCATACCCCTTAGTGATAAGGGTTGCACGCGAGCAAAGCCGCGGGCGACAGCTAGTGAATATATATAAAAGCCCTCTATGTCACAAAATTACCAGGATCGTAATATAAATTAAAAAAGTTCAGAAGGCATTACATCACCACTATTGGCGGAAGTAGAGTTCCGGTATACCGTGCAGTCTACGCTACAGACCGGTCTCCGACGACGGATTATCAATCAACGGGATGTAGTTTGTAACTAGAACCCTTTATTCAATCTGAAGTCGGGACTATTCTATCGTACTTCTATTATTGAACATGTAAAAGTTTAGAAGGTTATATTTATGCCAACACGACCGACGACATAACGTAACGGTTTGCAGCCTGACGAACTTGGAATGGCATGCTAGGTTTTAAACAGGTAAAAATGCAGCCTATGGATATGTTTATTGGTTCGTGAAATATCACAGAAATAAAGCATCTCTATAACAATTCTCACAATGACATGCAATTGTAAATACCTAGTATGTCAAACAATACCACGTATGTTTACTTACAAGTTGTGGGCGTAAGTGAGCGACCGACTCTTGACTTCTCGATAGGCCATAGTAGAGCCACAGAAGGAATAATAGGTAGAGCCACTTGCGCAATGATACCGCGCGCCCATTGTTTCTGTTCACTGAACGTGTTTACATCACGATAATTGCACCTTCAATCCATCCTCGGAAGTTGGTAAGAGATAACAGAAATGTTGCCTTGTTGCTGGAACACGGCCAAAAATAAATGAAGCATTCCAAATGACCCTTAGATTATTTACTCTACCTACTGTTTCTTTCATTATACTGTTTGATTTGGAACTTATTTCCGTTTCACTACTTTGCTGGACTCTGTTTGCAAATTACAAAATCCAATGAGGTTTAATAATCTTACTCATATAAAATGAAAAATATAAGAATAAAGAAGTTCACTACTGGACATTTAAGGACATCTCTATATTTCTAAAAATAGCAGTCTTGTAAGACATCTTACGAAAGTAGTAAACTGCTTACCCTACCCCATTCAACTGAAAGTCATACAAAAGTTATCGATGAAAGAGTGCACTTACCTAACTATAAAAAGCAAACGCTTTTGCATGTCGATGATGAATATGTAAATCATAAAGTTAATGTGGTCGAGATGGTATCAGTACATGAAGCGAAGTTATATCATGAGGGTAATTTGTGGGGCATCGAACCTTGAACCTCGGGCCCGCATGCCCATTGTCCACTGGCGAACAATGTCCACTTGTGGCGTGCACACCACCGCCTGTTTAAAAACCATTCTTCGAATTTTGAACTCCAGACGTCAAGATTTTTAAAAAAAAACTTTGCAGTTATTACTTACAATACCACCCAACCGCTTAGTCTAGCCGTATTTATAGTTGCCGTGGCATTCATTTTAGGAATCATAGGTACGAGTAGTGATTACGTTTCAATGAATTAATTTGACATTAGATCTCTTTCTACGCTTACCAACGAGCCAACTTTGATAACACTGAACTTGCCAGTGTTATCATAGTTAGGTTAGTTCCAAACATTGGCAGCACCATTGGCACCTCATCTCAATACTTATTTTACAGATTCCAGTTATTTATATGTATAAAAACCATGCCGCAATATTCTTAAAACTCTTCAGTACTCATGCAACTTAGAATCCTCTAGGTTGACAATTTCAAAGTAATCCTTATGATTTTTGCCCACAATTATTGATATATTCCATGGTGGGGTATGTAACCTCCGATATGGAACTGTTAGTAAAAAGCTTGAGTAAAATGCTAATGCTCGTCATCACCCATGCCGTTTTATGTTGCTTTACTTGATTTCCATAGCAGCTCATTAACGCGACATATTATTAGCATTCATTTACATTTCCGATTGCAGATATAAACACGTTTACTTTATGCTATAGGGTTTTTTCTACTGCAACGGTATATAATATCTTATCCAGAAACTGGCTCGCAGTCTTAGTTAGTCAGACGGACCTATGAATGATCAAAACGCACTGTTTCACAAGAAAAACCTGCTTTATCCATATTTATAAATAAAAAGAGACCTTAATAATGTACCATTTGGCTATCAGTCAAACAACTAATCTAATGTTTGCAACGTCCAAACTGGTAGGGAGAGAACCGGAGCTCGCCAGGGGGTAAGTATTAAAAATAAATAACAATAATAAAATCAATACAGTAAAAGTACGAAGGGTGGTCAGACCGGTTTTTAGAATGAGACTGGTTTGGCTGGGCTACAGATGTACGAGTTTTTTAGAACTGACACGTGTTAAATCAAACTTTTTATAAAACCTATATCAATACATACTTATTTTTTGTTGACAATAATTTTATATCATCGTGCACTGTCTTCAACATTATTTTTATTGGTGATATCGAGGAAAGATTGGAACGGCATTGAATGGACAATTCGTAAACTTGACCGATTCACTCGACCGCTCCGTGGCTCCACCTCAAACCTGTCTCGCTTCCGCTCCGTTACGCCAAATAAGTTTTGTATGAATTAAATAGTTAAATGAAATGTATGTGTGAACTTACACACCATGTACAATTTTATATAAAATATTTTTTACTTCTAATTACAACAAAAATATGTTCGCCGATTCATTTTATGTCTATGAATTTTCATTTTCAGTTTTTATTGTAAATTAAGAACTTACATTTTTTATTTCACCAAGTCGACTGACTAGAGATGTTGTTTAGTAAGTTTTAACTACATCTATTTTAGCAGCTTCACTAAATAAATAAATATTTACATAAAGAATAAGCGAAAATGTATATTTATCCACAGGCAATGCATGCGACATGCAGGTCAAAAGCCTCTACATATAAGCAAAAAAAAAAACTTTATACCACATGCTGTCACACTCCTTTTTTTCATTGCATTGATGCATTGAATATTATAAACGCCTACACAATCTGTCCGGTTTAGTGTTGGACAATACATAATAACTACTAAATAATCAACAAAAATCAAGTAATTTTTATGCTTGGCTTACTCGTATCATAGTGTGATATAAAAAAAATATTTTATTGCCATACCTACTTATGACTCTTTTGTCTAACTTAATAACTGTGTTACCAATATTATGCACTGGCTTATGAGTGTATTCTATACTCTGTAGGCGTGGTGTTCCGAATCTAGTACATATAGATCTATTTACGGTCAGTAGTGACCTTCAAATAATATTTTAAAAGGTATCGCCTAATCCATATGACTTAATACTAGAAGTATTTGTTATGCAAGACATGTCTGTTATTGCGTAGGTAAGGTACTAGTGTAACGCGATAGACCATACTATCTATAACAATCTGTTAACCAAGAGTAGTAGATAAGCACTCGAACTTTGTTATTTGTTTTTTGTATCGTTGTCGTTATCAGCGCGCTAATTCAATGAGTAACAGGATCACGTTTCGTGACCTTAACATACTAATGATTATACTAAACCTATACCAATCAATCAGCATTGTTCATATGAGTTAGTGGCCAACTCTGGTGACGAATTTCTTTGACCGCCTTAGGCCTCCTAAATCATGAATATACACAGGTTTACGGCTTTTCACAGTCGTCAGAAGTATTTCTTCTCGGTTGTCGTAACGTATGTAACGTAACACTCTTATCAGAGCGGTTGTGGTTATCATGTCGGCCGGCGCAGTAGCTCGCTTCACAATCCTGCGCCGTTACTCTCACACCGTTGCTCTTCTGGCGCACTCATTTAGGGAACCATCAATAAAAAATACCAATCCGCTAAAAACAGCTTGAATCGTTCAATATCAAAAATTATTTATATGTATAGGAAGGAAGATCATACAATATCATTGCAACTCTATATGAATTTAACCCAGTTTCACGTGTCAATCTGTTTGCGAAACTTTACACAGCCATATAGCCAATGAAACTTATAAAATTATTAATAAACTGTAGTACCTACTTTTAATGCTGCGTGTAATGTAAGTAACATAATTTTACACCAATATCAACAATAGTTTTATTGGCGTATTGTTAACAACCGAAGGATATTTAACATTCCATGTGATAAATGTTTGTACTATAATACAATAAAATTCTCGATATGCTTTTTATGGACTAAATGTATACGCAAACAGAATGTAGTGTAATACTATTTGTAACGAGATTGTTAAGATGCTAAAAGCATTACAAGTCCTAGATTACTGTTGAGATTTATACTACTTCAGTAGTTATTTTCTGTATTATTAGTATTATTACACCACAATCTAAATTATAATGCGCCTATAAACATTTTTTGGTGACTATGGTCACGTGGGCGAACCTGGTATCCAACGTTTCCGGTATCAATGGCTCTTTTTTATATTTTGGGGAAAGTCAACCTAGTTTAAATAAAAAGTAGCTGTCGACCCTGAGCTGTGCTCTTCTAAAGTGACAGCAACGCTACACTCTCAGAATAATGGATGCTAAACTGAAAGAAATTGAATAGTGGCGGCGGCGGCGTAGTAGGCATGACCCTCCTGGAATAGCAGGTCATGTTTTTTAGAGTCTAAAAATTAAGACCAAGCCAGCAGGACTAGCATGCGCGCGCGAGATATTTTTCATGTCGTTCTGACAAAATGTAAGCTTTTTGCACCAGGTTTTGAACTATTGCATTATCTGTGGTACCTAACGTTGTCGACAAAACGCGCCATATTGTACACTTTTGAGTTTTGACACTTCTTACTCGTGGTACCTCTCTGAGGACGAGATAATAGTCATGCAGAAATGTCAAAAGTTGAAGATTCAAAGACGCGTTTTGTCGACAACATTACCACAGATAATGCAATAGTTCAAAACCTGGTGCAAAAAGCTTACATTTTGTCAGAACGACATGACAAATATCTTGCGCGCGCATGCTAGGCCTGCAGAAACCTTTTACTATAGTAGGTGCCAAATAACACCGCAATACAGGTCATTCACCCACCTTCACCACGATGTAGCAAAATTCAATTTATGTATGGTAAACAAACAGTACTACGAGATTCGAGCGATTACCGTCTTAGCGACAGGTTTGTATGGAAAGCGACAGAATTAGCCATTCATAAATTGAAATTTGTGACATCGTGGTGAAGGTGGGTGAATGACCTGTATTGCAGTGTTATTTGGCACCTACTATAAATAAATGTCGGGTACTGATCCTGGACTTACAAGTCTTACAACGTGTAGTTGAAAGTCATTTTAATTCTATTAGAGCAAGTCGAAAAAGAAAGCTATTAGACATAAGTTATTATTATAATCAGCCCTCTCTGTTGCACTGCTGAGCTCTAAGGCTTTTCATAGCAAATACACGGTGGAATAGAAAACGAACTAATGACGCAATCGATAACCGGTAATGCAATAATGGAAGTGCTTCTACGTTCAGCACTGCAATTAATGGTACGTCCGTAAACACAGAACTCGTTCGCGGAGTCGCGTCCAGTTGAGTTGGCGACTGCTGTGTTAGAGAGCAAGTTGAAATATTTTTAAGGTCACTTACTTTTTTTAAAGAAGGTATGTAATGAACATCAGTTAGAAAATGCTTCATCAGAAATAACGTGCGAATTCTGAGCTACATTTATGTAGTTAGTTTTTAACTACTGAAATAATGTTGTCAAGCGCTGATACTGCAATTTAAAAAAAAAATTATCTCAGTTTCGGAGTCTTCTGTCACAACATTCATCTCAAGAGTCGAGGTGCTTGTCATAAGAAACGTTATATTTAGCCAAGTATATGAAAAAAAATATACAATAATCGCAACATGTTGCCGTAAGAAATTGTTGACTGATTCGATATCTCCGGATATTGAGCGTGCAGAGGCAAGATTGATTTTAAATCGTGTTACTTGCAAGTGCACCGGGGCGATGCAGACGTCAAACGAGAACTCACGATAATTAAGTTCATTTGGACATCCTCTTTGCTTCTGTGTGATAAACTGATA
This sequence comes from Eulithis testata, assembly GCA_947507515.1. Taxonomy (NCBI): domain Eukaryota; kingdom Metazoa; phylum Arthropoda; class Insecta; order Lepidoptera; family Geometridae; genus Eulithis; species Eulithis testata. The sequence goes on along the minus strand of OX382199.1, from coordinate 4,927,300 downwards.
GACTAACAGGAAGAGACGATATGGAGAAGCGAATGTTTAAACGAACACTTCACATGGTTTCTAGAAGGAATAGAGCTCATATGCTAAAACTTGCATGTACAATGAAAAAGGTGCAGCAACAACAACAAGAATTAATATTCAGGGTTACAGCAACAGAGAAAAAGAACTAAAACAATTTAGACACAAAAATGAGAGAGCGCCGATATTGCTGATGCTAAAACAAACAAAGAGAAACATTAAAATAACAATCGTGCTAGCAACTGTAACAGGGTTCACAGCAAATGAAATTGCAGTGTCAAAAGGGATCAGTCGTAAAACTTTGCCCGATAGCTAGAATGGGCAAAAAAGAACGGTTCGCTTCGACTGTTGAAAAAACTGTCCCCTACCGTCGCGTCGTTTCGTTTCCCATACTACAAAAAAAGTAACTTGGGGTTACCAGGCACGTTAGCAACTCATCAATAGTTTGAAAATGGGTGTGAAGACTGTGAAGTAAATATTATAAGATAACACGGATTACGTAATGAAGGTTAACTATAATTAACTCATTAACCTTTGATTCGATAATAATGATAAGAATACAACCCGATAGGGTACTAAACAAATCTTGAAGAAAAAATCTTATAAAAAACATGCGGTAGAGTCGACAGGGTCACCTTTGGAGCAACATTCGCTCCGCGGTCACGAAACATCTGCCTGGCTCGCAGACAGTTTATTTCATTTGATACGTGGTATGGTATTTAAATTAAACATTACAGTACTTCCGAGTATCAAACACCACATTTTCAATATGAATCTGTCTGTCTTTATACAGTTTTAGAACGTCTTAAAATTATTGTAGTGTTCCGAAATAGAAAATGTACCTACTTACTTAGATGTCGATGAGTAATATTTTTTTTGAAATGTGTAATTCCTTACCTAATTTAATTAGAGAACTGAATACTGACAAAGCTATAAACGAAGTATAAGTGAAGTTATTAATAGTAGTTGTTTAGGAGTGGAAGGTGTGCGTGTAAGCACACATTGTGAACAGTGTACATACTAACACCACCCCACGGAACCGTCAAGAATGTCAATGACTTCCTTACAAAGAATATGATACAACGATGGTAATCATTTTGCAAAGCAACGCGCATGAATATAGCCGGGTTTCCATCTTAGACAAAGAATAGATAAATTATTCAGTGAATAAACAGGAAGGCTAGGCACAAGCGCACAAGGTGGTGGCACACCTGCCTTTTAAAACATAAAACCATTATTACAAAGTAGGTATTCTGTCAACTATCATTATCAATACTAGTTTCTAATGAGAAGCAAGCGCAATATTTCTTGTGGCTGTTGATTTTAATACTTACTTATTTTATTTTAGTCATATATTCGTTTTTATGTTCATAACCGTGATAGTTTCAGAAGGTCATTTAAGTATAGAAAATTTCCCCTACCTTCATTGCCACTGGCAGAAGTAAACCTCTAATATAATATAACATTATTGTAGCACTACTAGGTATGTAACTAATAGTAGGTTAGGTACTTACCTGTTTCAAGTAAAATAGAGTTCTAATCTGATAAGCTGATAATCTTGGAGATAGCGGCATGGATTTTGCTAAGGGCTTTGATGAAAAAGAACTGTACTGAAATTGGAGCTTTCGTTCGAGAACTCCTTTTTTTTAAGACGGTTATAAAGAACTTCGGGAGACTAAGATCGTTAAGTATTTGTTTCTTAATTCCACTGATCTTATAAAAGATCTTTATTGTATGAGTCAGGTCAGGAGTAGTTTACTGACGCTAGAACTAAGCGAACATTTAACGAACTAAATCTACCCCTAGGCCCTAGGGGTAGATTTAGTTCGTTAAATGTTCAAATTCATAAGTTCACCTAGGGTCTATTGGAACCCCTACACGTTTATGAATTCCAGTGTAAGTTATCATTAAAATTACTTAGTAAACCATAAAGTTTCCAATTACATAGGAATTTCTATAACGTGAGACCCATGACGTTGTATTCGGTGATTAAAACATATAATTGCGGTAATAGAGTACCTATATACGTAATTGATGGATGACAAATGACGGTAGGTATTAACCGCATTTCTAGCTATAATTACAAGGCCTATCTGTGAAATACCGTTGCTTCTATGTCTGGGTGTTACTACGTATTATAAGGATGTATATTTACAAAAAAAAAAGTGTATAGGTATTATATCAGCAATCTAGTTTCCATAGTACAAGCTCTGCTTAGTTTGGGACTAGAGAGCGTTGTGTGTAATGAAGAAGAATATTTATTATTATTTATTTATTTATTCTTAGAGAATCACCATGAGAATGTTGAATGGAAATTTGCTAACTTTAAAACCCTTTCTGATGTATTTTCCGAAGTTTCAAATGTACAAATTCCGAAGAGACATCGCTTTTCTATATTACCTAGCCTACACTAGTTATGTTAGTTTTGCTGGGAAATAAAGTAAAATCCTAATTAAATCTACTTCGGCTAGATTTATAGTCTTCCAATATATCAGAACGTTTTTTATAACGTTTTTTTTATGTTTTTGTTCGCATTGCCTATGACGACGGACGATTTTGGGCAAATATTTCCCAAAACCCTTAACTGCCGTAAAAAAAACAGAACCCTGCTTTTTCAATACAAAAGTCTTCCCCCAAGCAAAAAGGGCGAATTTCTTATTGATTACTTATTGCCTCAAAACATTTTTTGTATTCAACTCCTGCGTGTATGACTTCGGTAAAATGAAGAATACAAATGTAGAGATATGTATATGTTTAGTGTAAACATGAAAATTACAAAACCGTATTAGCAAGCATCATGGCCTACCAATGGTTTCAACTTCTAAATTACAACATTTTGTGATGGTACTGTCCTTCCATGACGCTCCCGCTCGTACGCACGCATGGTGTTTTAGGAGCGAGGTCGAGATAATCACCTCTGTTGGTGGTGTAGCATAACTTTTCATCTCCTGTCCGCCGGCCGTGTTGCGGTCAGCTCCTTGGTGTTGCACTGCACATCCTGGGCACGGGTTACACTCAACACTGCACCACACAATCGGTAACCACAGATCGAGACGTCACAGCACTGTACTGAGGAGAAGAACACGCGGGTGGCGGACGGGCGGGCGGCGCGCTCCGTCAACGCCGATGCATTGGCGGCAGGCAGGCAGTGTGCGGTGCGCGCTCCCGGTCGCGCAACAGCTGACGGGAGGCGCGGTCCCCTCGCCCCGCACCAGCCAGCAGGCAGAACGCGCGCGCATTCGGTGCGTGAGCCATCCCCCCCTACCCTCTTTCGGCTGTTCCTCGTCCCCCACTATGCCTCTAATCCATTATTTACGGACGGCCGACCGGTTTCAGCCGCGTTCGGTTTACCGGCATCGCATCTTCGATCTTTCAAATTTAATATCTTCCTATGTCCGGCTTGACTACCACTGTACAAGATACAGCTTTTGCGCTTGCCAGATAACAGAATGATCAAAATAATACATTGATTTTGAGGCAACCCCGGACCGGACCAAAAACTAACTTTATCTTACACTGTGAGAAACTGCTGCTCAACCCAGTGGAGTAACACATTCGATTTTTACTAACACCTAATTCAAATATTTATGTCAATCTTCTGGAAATAGGTACCTAAGCTAATTCCATATTATAGGTAACGGTAAAGGTTAGGACGGATTACTTAAAAGATGTAAGTACCTATAAGAAATTTGTGAATGTTGTGTGATAGAGAAGAATAGAAGAGGAGAAGAATATGTTGTGCTAACTCCACCCAGTGGGGTATAAGAACAGGGAGATGATGTTGAAGTAATGACTCTTCCACCCAAGTCCACTACGCATACTATTTTAAACTTTAACAACGGAATTGAAAACACAAATAGATTTCACAGAGCCAACATTTTATTGTAGGAGTGGAATATATCTTCCAAGCACACCAAAAAACTATGACGACCGAGTTGGGTTTATCTCACCATTTATCGTATTTCCGTGAAAAGAACTCGAGTGTTATCTTTTAATACCAAGAATTTTCTAACCAGAAAGCATTAAAACTTGAAACTTAGGTGATTGCACTCTAAAATTTTTAGTATATAAACCTAACTAGGCAAACATAGTAACCTTCGGCACCGCAAACGGGTTTAAAAGGAAAAAATGTGAAACCACCAATGAACCACATCGATCCATTTACTTTGCTACCGATTTCAAATAAGACATGATATTAGATACTGCAAAAGCAAAATCAGAGTGGAGGCTGGAAACCTCGAGTGTACCTGGCTGAAGCTAAAGCAACCCACAGTATTACATTACACCATTTACCCATATGGCAAACGGGAGTTAAAATTGTCTTGGATCCATTTTCATCCTTAGAAATCACGGACTTCGCGGAACTTTGTTACCTGTACCTGTAGTGCGGCGGCAGCGCAGGCCGCAGCGCCAAGGTGAACGTTCGGGCCAAGGACGGCCCGGGGCATCGCGGGGCGGGCCCCCGTCTCTCCACCCTCCTCGAGACCCCTCTTCCTGTGCCCCAGTAAAAACACTCTGAACCTTCCATCCAAGTCGATCGGTGCAACCCAGCAAAAAATAGCTCCGATGCCGACGGAACAAATAGAAAACAATTCGTCCCAAAAAAGACATCGAATAACATGAATGTTGACTTAGATATCAGAACCAGTTTTAAGGCTTTCTGGGTGAATCTCGAGATAATGAGGAGTTCGCATGTCACCTGCGCCTACGCAGATAGGTAACACCACGCAGTTCTATGATGCAATTGGTGAGCAATAAAAAAATAAGCCAGCGGAAGAGGCTCAGAACTGGTCGTATAGTAAGTATAATACACGACAACGCAGCGGGCGGATCACTAATCACCCGGAATGATGGCTATTATAATTTTACAGTTAAAGCGAGCAATGACACGAAGGAATCAGTCTATATAAGCAAACGTTTGCCAGTTTTACCACTATTTTACTTGATGTTATGTCATGCCATTATGCGATTGACGATGAAACACGTTTACCTAGAAGAAACCTATCACTTTACTCTTGAAGACTTTCAAAGTATAGTTTCATAGAATAGTCTTAGCAGACCACCTTCTTAGGTCCATTGCGACCGATCTGTTTGCCTGCAAACCGTGAATCTGGAAAACTGGTTTAGGCTACAAACATGGAAGGCATACTTAATATTTTTCTAATAAAAACTTGGCTAACTTCATGATCTGAGAGACTTGTAAGGAAGTTATTATTTAAGATGCAACCTTTACATTGCATTTCAATCGATAGCGAATCGACTTCCTTATTGACTCTATTGAGACAAAGACAAAATAAGTACTATCTCGTAGTGTGGTTGTATGACCAGCCTATATAGTTCGTATTACATCATAGAATATAAATAGAATCTCCTGGAGCACTGAGCACTTACTTGCGTACAGCGCGTGCAAAGAGGCGTAACATTCTGCACTTCTCTAGCGAGCGCCATTAAACAAGAGAGAAAGGGACGAGGCAGTGTTACAGTTAAGCAGGAACTCTATTTATATGCAAATAATAACCTCGGAGTCGACACCTGTTTGCGTATTCTCGACGCTGTTCGTCGCTTCTCTTTGTGGTAATAGCCTCTGTGACATCCTTTGGTTAGATTTTAAATAAAAATGCGTTTTTTAACCAAACCCTTAATTACACAACCAACTGGACATAGCATTCGTGGTACTGTTGTAAATTCACAAGACAATAAAAATGGTCATGGCGAGCATGGTCGAGAGCCAGTTTTAAATTGTAGACAGTGTTATCTTTTCTTTTGTTTTTCTGTAAGTATACGTCTCTTTTGCGTACTGCAACTTATAACTTTGGCTCTATGGGCTTATGTGACTAATAAACGATAATTAGACGAAGGCGTCTGCCTTCATGTTCCTCTCTCATTCTTTTTTGCAGAGTAAACTGACAACACTATCACGTCGACCACGTTATCCTTGATCATTATTTCCCTTGTGATCTCGCTTTCACATTTTTCCATTACTGTCATATTTCGCCGGACTCCTCCCGGTCCGGTGAGGAATTAGAGCGAGTTTTGGCGTTGGAGTGTTCATTTATCACACACGGAGGCAGGCGGGCGGGCGCGGGCGGCGGCGCAGACCGACGACGGTGAGTCCTGAGTGCGTTCCTGTGTCCGTTCTCAGCTGAGATACGGTCGCCAGCGCGTTGTTTATTTTGTTTACATCATGTTACGCTGCAGCGTCTACAAAACACGTTATGAAAAGCAATACAATTCAATCTAAAATGTTCTAAACCGCTTTTATCTTGAAACTCTAATTTAGTAGGCCTTGTGTCAGCGAATATATAGTCTAGCATTTTCTACCCTGAATAAAAGCTCAATAATGTACTCAACTTATTTTATATGTTCATGCTTATCAAATAGATTATAAAAAATATGATGTGGTTTTACACTGTTAACTGAAATACAGAACCAAACCCAAAACATCCTATTAAATGCGTCAGAAATATACAAGAAAATATTTCAAGCTATTTGGCAAACCTAGCATTGCTCCCTTCCCAAGTCCCGAGCGAAACAAAGAGCTCGTGTGTGACGCGCAGCGAGACGACGCAAACGACCTGCACTTCATGTCATATAATTACTCTTAGACGGGCAATTATTCGAATTACAATGTTTTCCACTTTGATGCATAAGGCGAATCGAGCACACCCTTGAACTCGAAAACGGAACCATGAGGTACGCGTACAGCGGATGACGAACGGACTTTATAATTTGTGCACAAACACGAACTCCGTCGTTCTTATTAAAATACCACTCCAACCGGGCCGGGGCGGCGGCGGCGGCGGCGGCGGCGGCAGTCTTAATAGATAGACGGTGATTAAATCTCCTGCAAACTCTCTCAACGAATTGCTTTCTGCAAACCTTCGGCTTATAATAACGCAATAACAAATTCTTACACTTTGATGTTTGTAAACTCGGAGCGTTCGGGAGGCAAGTTTCCAGAGGGTGAAAAATTTCACAGGAGTCGCTTTTAAGATGTCCCTAATCCCAGGCACGTCCCTCTCTCTAAGTACAAGAAACCCGTGACTACCGACGACGGAAGACGGCTTTAACTGGAGCCGACGACGAAGCGAACGACGCGCAGCACAGCTCGTCTCGACGTCTGACCTAAAAAACGGAATCTCGCACTCGTCGTCTTTCAAACCCCGTAAATATTTTGCTAAGCTTCCTCCCACAGATAGAATATTTATGGAGATCAGGAACTTTCACGTTTAGAATGCCGTTCCATGAAATATTGATACCATTAGGTACTTGTTTCCAGCTTATTTCCCATTTTACCCACCATAATGGAATCGTAAATAATTTAACTACTATGGAGAGACTGGTAAAAAGTTATTTTTAGGCAATGCGCTATAATCCGTTTAGTACTCTGCCGTACAGTACCTACATATGGCTATAGAGGCTTGTACTCGAAAAGCATGTCATTTCGAGTTTTAAGTTTTTCATGTTATTGAAATTATGGTTCATGAAAAGAAACGTCTCGCAGTATGACCTCTTGAAGTCTCGTTCAACACGAAGGACTTGTGCATTAAGGTCCGTAGTATCTCAAAAATAGTCTAAAGAAAAATATTTATTTACACATTTTGCGGTCATATCGCGTAAATATTATAAAAACCTATAAATATATAGATTAGACGTTGAAATGAGCAGGTCAGCAGGAAGGCCAGATCAGGATGCGGCGAGACATCGTCAATTTTCTAATCAATCGGTTACTAGCCAGGCCGCTGCCTTTTTCAAGCATGCGCTATTTCATCGAAACTAATGCCGTGCCTTTATTCTTGCCTTCCGATTCCCGACACAGGATTTTTTGATAGAATATCGATCGGTATTAATACTAGAAGTCAAGTGTATTATAGATTGTTCAGAATGCAGATTTATAACGTTGATCATTTGGATCATCAAAACAATACAATTTGACTAAGTAAAATAACCTTTTTTCAGTAGTCAGATTAAAAATAAACATGACACATCAACTAAAATGCAGCGTAATTGTATTTTATACTTTTTACACTTCCAGTGCTCTTTGATATTCAATAATAAATGTGTAAACGCAGTCGTTGGGGTTCTGTAATTCAATTCGCCGGTGTAGAGTTTCTTATTGACATATCCATTAGGTATGTATGTTGGCAGTTACTACCTATTATTCAAGTTCTTGAGGGACGCGTGAGTCGAGTTCAGGTTGAGTGCAAAGCAAAGTTCTTGAAGTGGAACCTGGGTTCGTTCGGAAAGCAATTTGAGGAAACCATGATTGTTAATTAGATAATTAAAATATTTGTTCTCGAATCTAAATTCTAAGATAGAATACAGCCCATGATATCAAAATATCTGGAACGATAATTATTTCGGGAATAAACTCGCCTTGGATCTCATTACGTTATGTTATAAAATCGAGTTAATCTTCGATAATATTTAGGGTTTTTATTCATGTAAACTAGGCGGTGAGGTTTTTTATACTCTCTAAACCACACTTTCTATACTAAAATAATTTATTTCTAACTTCATACTGTTTTTATGTTCCACGTTATTGTGCAGTTATAAAAGCGGTTGCTGAGGGGAATTAACTATTGAATACTAATGTCTTACTTATGCTTAGTCGTATTTTCGGTTTCCACGAGCCAGTTAACTGACAGATTAGTGTGTGTTATAAAACTGGATACAGCTATAACTAGTAGTTCGCCCTGAACTGAGATCTCGTGATGGTCGGAGGTTAATAAAACCTAAACAATTTTTTTTGACCAATGGTTGTAATAAACTTTGCGATTAGCTCCGAAATCGCTGTCTAGCTAAGTACCAGTCTTACTTGAACTACAAAATCATTGAAACTCCAAGAAATGGTAGCTCACGTTATACTGGATTTGCCAATTTTATAATTTTTACATCAACTCAAAAACTATTAGACCTAGAATCAAAATAAAAACGGTTTTGGAATGTCTAAAAAAACCCTATAATATGACACCCCACTTGATATTATTGTACGACTTTTTTTTAATCCCTTTTGTTAGCGCCCTACGAAAAACAAGGTTTGTCTCTTCAATTATTTTAACTGTCAATGTCAAAAGTCAGTCAAATAGCGCTTAGATCTGTCATTAGGACAGAAGGAGAATGTGACGTCTCGAACGACGCGGGAAGATGTGGGAAGTGTGTATCGTGTTGTGAATAATGTATTTCTGATGGTTTATAGTTATCATGTGATTAAACACAGGTAAAGTGGATTATGTGAGTCTTATTTACAATCTACAGGAGAAAAGTCTTATATCAGAAGTGACAAACAAGAACCACAAGACCCACGGCGACGCAGTTTGAAAATGGTATGTACACTACTGGTTTACATACTTTACATGCACATTTTGATGTTTTGGGACATACCTAATATATGATGTTCTGGGTATTTATCAAAATTAGCGGCTTTTCGACCAGGTTTATGACCTTGAATTACTAGTTTTTACGAGTGAAAAGTTACGGAACATACGTATAGGTAGGTACAATATAAACTACAAAGTACCCCACAGTTAGTACCTAGGTATTACTAGGTCAGATTCAGGTTGCGATAGTTTTTTTTTTATTAGCATTCAGAGCTATAAGTTTAGTATACCTACGTCATCTCATGAATATTATCGACTTAGATATTTACCTAATCATATTAATTATGATGATGATGACGCATCCATTGCATTTGTAAATAGCACAATGATGATCCGACCAATTTGATAGCCTATCATATCACCATGAAACAGTTGAGGCGTACCTACCTAACTCTTTGTAATTGAGTAGGTATAGACACCTACATGATGAACATTCTATAAGCTTATTTAGCGCCAGCTTCAAACAGTAGTGATTTCGTCAAGAAGTCAGCCTCGACAAAGTCGGCCATGCCATGGAACTCCTGGGAAGCTTGGACATGCTGGTCAGATGAAGTTGCCCTTGATGATGGTAAACAGTAAGTTCTTGACCGGATCCCGAACATTGGAAAGGGCCGGACAGAGATGAACACATTCTATGACTTTACAAATATGTGTCCATGCAAGATTTGTTCAAATAAGTAAGTAGATTATTTATCCAATTTAAAGAAAGTTGTAATGTAATATTTTCTTTAAACTTATTGGTACGGTTTGATACATGGCAGTTAACTAGCAGTTAGCTTCTGCCAATGTTAAATAATAAAGATGAAGAATAAATTAAGATTCAAATGATACTGTTGTTATATGGTAAGGTTAGTGGCCTACTTCAATATGAAATACAGGTGGGGAGAATCAGTAACATATTTAAAAAAAAAAAAAACTAAATGAATCATGAGCTACAATGTATTTGCGGAGCAAAGTGAGCGGACCCAATGACAATTCCCTGTACTTCCTCTGTACTGTATACGAATTAACAAGGAGACATTATTTAAGTACCTACATATTTTACTACTTACATCAGACCAATATTAGTACCCCAGTGTCAACAACCACTGACAAGTTTTCTCGGGTGAAAATTCTTTCTAAATTAGTTAAATCTAATTTCTATCTATACAAGTATAAAAGATATCTTCTACACAATAGAATGATCATCACAATAGTACATTATAGTTAATGTACAATCAGCATCAAAAGTTTTATTTTTATTAGAATACTTTATTATTTAGAATACTTTCAAAATTATTAATGGGTGGATCCTTAATTCATGAATGATGTTTTAAAGGTAAATTGCATTTACCTTTAAGACTATGTAAGTGAACTACCCAGAAAAAACATGAGTACCTACTTACATATTTAAACTTACATTTATAAAACTTTGATTGACCAAAAAAAAAAAAAAAAAAAAAAAAATATATATTAAATTCAGATATAGCTATAGAATAAATATTAGTTAGTACAAGTAGCTACAGCTAAGAAAAGTTCATTTCATGAAGGCAATTACATAAACAGCTATTTTTGCTAAGACACAAAGTAAAATTCAACTCGTACGGTGCTGGATCTTTTAGTTGCACAGTCCTTGTGTGTTAGGTCCCAAGTGAAAATGCAAATTAAAATTATATATAAATAATTTGAAAGTTATATCTAAAACCTTTTCAAAGTAGGTACATACCTACAATCCTGTATACAGTAAAAACAGCTAGCAACTTAATCTACTCATTCTGATGATACATGAATAACAATCTTCTATATATATAAAAATGTTATGTTGGTTTGTGTACGCTTCAAAAACTCAAAAGTAAGTACTGCACAGATTGAGCTGAAATTTTAGCATGATATGTGTAATCCGCATCAAGGATTGTTTTTATCTATATCACAATATGCCACAGCGAAGTGTGGCAGGGCATCACTAGTAAGTTATAAATATTTTGATGGTTCAAAATAAACAATTTAATTATATGTACAAGCTATGATACACTAAAATAAAGTTTATACGCTTGATATATATACTTACATAATATAAAATAACAAGATGAGGATAATAATATTGTAAGCATATACCGACATCAATGAAGTACATTTACCCAGATCCTTATAATAAAATTAATTCAACTTGATTGTGTAGTAGGTACACACACAATGTGTGCCTTAAGGTAGGTTTATATGGAGTCAGTAACATGGCAATACAGTAACCCAGCCCAGCGCTGACTGGTTCCTGGGTGCATGTAAACAATAGTTTTGTGCCGTTTTGGCAGTTACTGGGTCCGAAACCAAGATAACTGAGTCCAGTCACTGGCATTGTGTGAACCTTGCATTAGCCCCAGGTATAATATAATACTATGAAGCATTACTTCAATAATAAATAAATGCAGGTCGTCAGTAAAATTTGATTAAATATTACTATTGCATTAGTTACTTTATAGAAAGAGACTCGGATGGGATTAGCATGATACCCGCAACAATGTTTCATTTAGACAGATCTACCTATTATATAATGTATTTATCAAATAAAAGTATCATGTACCTAGTCAATTTCAAAATAATAATAAATCTTCCTAGTACGATTATTTAAAATAAAAGTATAAAGGTATATACAAACCTGTTGAGAAAGGTAGAAGCAAAGTCTTACATCAGGCAGCCAACATACATTGAAAGGTCTATGTAGTGTGCAGCATTATTCAGTTAAAAGTATACTCAAAGGTTTACCGGATTAAGTTTAACCCTGTGTCACGGACTGACACTATTTGTTTAATAACAACAAGTACGAGCAGCATTGATTTATACAGATGACAAAGTAATTCCAGGAATATAAGTAGGGTGATTGTTGACGTCTTGCCTATAGCACAGATCAGAAATCAGAAATCAGAAACATTTATTCGCTGAATATAAATTTTAGTGAACATTGATGTTAAATGTATTAAAAGAGATATATACATCCTACCAGTTATTGTCCTGGTGTGCAAACATTTTAACAAAATTAAATTCAAATACCTATATTTATTACAAATTACAATCATGTCAGTATCATATAATACTATACTAGTAAATCTCATGTCTGGCAAAGTCAATGAAATGACCAGTAAGATAGCGAATTGGCGAAAATGCATTTAAACTTACAGTTAAGACCTCATTGGATATTTCACAGTGGACAAAGTCACTTTAGGCTTAACACCGGTTATGGTATAGAAATTAGGATAGTATAATTCAGCTAAACATTTTTTAGGTCAAACTGAGGTCAGTATATAAAACGGGAAGATACAAATGATATACTTAATTACCAGTACAAACCTTAGTGGTTTTTTTTGGATACTGTGTTAAACCTATTCGATGTATAAATTGTTAAATATATAATTAAAATTAAAATTGTATTATTTCCAATATTGGAAGGAAAGTTTCAATATCCGATTGGGAGGATTGGATCCTTTATTTATTATTAATACATACGAGTATCACTAAGATAATACAATACCTAATTAATAATAATTAAATTATGACTTCGTTTAATGTTTCTTTACGTCTTAGTACTAAGTACCTACTAGGAGGTATAATAAACCAAACGTACTGAACTCAATTGATAATCAATAATGGTTATTCATGAAAGTCATATATACACCTGTTTTATTAAGAAGGAAATGATGATAACGAGTGAACATTAAGCCTGCAACACTATAAATAATGTTATATACACATGTGACTACGAATATTACGAATCGAAATAATGCAGTATCTTAATAGTTATCTTAATGTTACTAGAGTGTAACATAACGATAAGGAAGAAACCTATGTACTATTTAATTGTCACCTATGTACTATTTAAAGTTTGGTGGCTTATCGATATCCACAGTTCGGTTTTATCCAATCTGGGTAAAATCTTGACGAGTGAATTACATATAGGTAGAATATGGATAACATTCAGTTTATTTTACCATCACGACTTTAAATGTATTATAAGGGAAAATTTAAATCGTATTATTAGACATCAACACATTATGGTCCGAATCGTATTGTGTTAATACGACTATTGTCTTACCAATTCTTTGGTTATGTATGTGTTTCCATGGTGAACAATAAAGAGTTATATCTATCTATCTATAAGAAGGAATTAGTTGATTACGGATTTGGAAATTACGGTACGAAGATTGGTTTGCCGATTAGTATCTACGTTAATGAACATTAGTTCTACCTTAATTATGTACCTACTATAAAGAAGTACACGACTCACCAGAGAATGCCATTGACATGCAAATGTCGTGTCCTAGACAGAACGCGTAAAATGTATAAATGTTTGTCATACTTTCCGAGGACATTGTGTAGTGTAGGTATATCTAATCTACACCACAAATGAGTGAGACATCGATGGAGTCCATAAGCTGTTCGAGTACGAAGTGTCAATCGAGTATATTAATTATATTTTATGTACATTAATGTTACTACATACGTGATACTATATTTATCTACGTTGAACTATTCAGTCAAAGCAGAGTGGCTGATAAATTATTGAACATTATATTATATCTCATAGTCTTACACAGAAGGCAAACCTGACGTGAATATTGCGACATGGCATTTATCATGTTTCCGACTTATGCACCTTAGTTTATCAAATTCAACCATCTACATCGAGTATAATAATAAAACTAAAAATGTTGTTCGGGTCAACTAAGCATGGTGATACATACTACTACATGCTTAAACAACTACAATTAAAACATTTCTTAAAGCTGTTTGAGATTTATTTGTTATATATGTATATTACGTGCATGCAACTAAAGCATTGACGTAATGACCTGAACGAAATGTCGTACTGAAGTAGTATGTAACTTTATTGGTCGGACTAGGACAAATAGTCTCGACTACAATTTTATTGAAGTAATAACTAAAGTTCTCAGTACGCTAATAAATAGTTTGTTGTATGTTATTATTTCAAGTTTGAACAATAATACACCTTTTATAGTGAATTCATTTAATCTGGGCTGAGTAGACCATTTGAAATCTACAAGACCCAAATTATGGTATGATGATGCATAAAATGCGACTCCTAGTAAACTCTAAGTAAAATAGAAATAATGAAATGAACTAAGCTTGACATCCTGTCTCGTGGTTTTATAATACAGATATTTACAGTTACAGTTTAAAGACTTTTTTTAATGTAATGAAGTTGGACCAGGGGTAATGACAGTACCCAAAAGCATCTATATGTGTAACATGACAAGTAACAGACCGTGGTCTGAAGATTGCAACAGTAGCCCCGATACCATAAAACAAAAGAGTCGCGTTCTACATGGTGACTCGTGACAAGAGTAACAACAAGACGATGGCAACATGATTTTGATTACAGGCCGTGTCCCGAAGGTGGCAAACGGTAGTAAGCAATACAAAATTAAAAGGAGCAATGAATACAGGCCGTGTCCCGATGGTGACAAACGGTAGTAGCAATACTAAATTAAAAGAAGGAATGAATACAGGCCGTGTCCCGATGGTGGCAAACGGTAGTAGCAATACTAAATTAAAAGAAGAAATGAATACAGGCCGTGTCCCGATGGTGGCAAACGGTAGTAGCAATACTAAATTAAAAGAAGGAATGAATACAGGCCGTGTCCCGATGGTGGCAAACGGTAGTAATGAACGAAAGCATCAGAATTAACAAGAAAATAATAATAATAACACTACAGGCCGTGTCCCGAAGGTGGCGAACGGTAGTAGATGTAAACAACCAAACTACAGGCCGTGTCCCGATGGTGGCAAACGGTAGTAATGAACGAAAGCATCAGAATTAACAAGAAAATATTAATAATAACACTACAGGCCGTGTCCCGAAGGTGGCGAACGGTAGTAGATGTAAGCAACCAAACTACAGGCCGTGTCCCGATGGTGGCAAACGGTAGTAGGATGTTACAATCGTAACAGGTCGTGGTCTGAAAGTGACAAATTGTAGTTATCTCCAGCAAAATATAATCACTACAGGAATTAAAAGCTAAGTATAATATTTAATTGAGCTGTATAATGACATAACGCTTTGCGGATGATATATTCATTGTAAGTAATTACTATCAATCACAAAGGTGATTAACAAAAATAATAATAATAATAATTAAATGAAAACTCCAGCTTGAAATAAATAATTTACAATTTACTAGCTTCCGCTCGCGACTTCGTTCGCGCCCCGTTCGATCCTGTTAATTTTCCAGGATAAAAGGTGGCTTATGTGTTAGTCCAGGTTACGAACGATATAGATATAGATTCCGGGTTTCATCTAAATCGGACCAACAGTTGCTGCGTGGTTTAAGCAGACGTCCAAACATCTAAACATCCAAGCATCTAAACTTTGACATGTTTTATAATATTAACAGGATTGCCTCGTTTCCTATAATACTCATATTTGTTTTATTTCTTTAAGGTTTATTAAAGTGTATGACTACCTTAGCAGCGCACTCAAAATAAACTGGACGGAAACAATTAATGTCAGGTAAACTCAGAGAAGCTGCAGGTCCGCTCTGCAGGAAACACAGTGAAAAGGAACTCTCGATGCAAGGCAAGAGAAGACGAGTTTGTGAAGGATAAGAGATTTGCCAGATATAGTGATGAACCGATGTTTTACAAACACTTTATTTTGTGTGTACCTGCTTACAAATAATCAAATTTCATAGCTTATTCATGAATTATATTTGAATTCTGATCTACAATTATAATTATTTACAATATTTTATCTATTAAAATTAATTGCACAATTTAGTTCTTATAGTACAGGCTTTGCTTAAATTGGAACTATAGAGCGTTGTGTGAGGTGAGGAGTCCAAGAATGTTTATTCAGTTAACTTCATCACTGACGTGTCATATTAGTTTGTACAGTTATTTACTATTGAGTCATTCTTAATTGTAGTTTTAACCATTCACCACTGTTAATTATTGATTTGAACATGTTTAGCATGATGTGAATTAATTATGTTGTTATCTATTATGATTACCTTCATTTTATTTTGTAAATATCAAATAATATAATTGTCTACTTACGTATTAATTTAGTTACTATCACAGAAAGGAACTACCAGCCCTTAGGCTGCCAGTCCACCAGAGCGGAGCGAGGCAGCGGAGCCGAGAAACGGAGAAATATTAACCAATAGGATTGCACAAAATCTCCGCTCAGCTCCAGTGGACAGTCCTATTGGGTAATATTTCTCCGTTTCTCGGCTCCGCTGCCTCGCTCCGCTCTGGTGGACTGGCAGCCTTAACGAACAAAGTCAAAATGTGGCACTTGTGAAATGTCATGTTTTATCCTTTTCCAGTACCGAATTAGTCCGGCATTGCAGTTTTATTTTAATCCCTCGAAGTATTTGATGATCAAGGCTAATGTAAAGCCCATTCTATAAAATGTCGTAGTATCGATCACATTTCTGTACTCAACATGGTGCATGTACCTATTGATAGAAATTGCCACAAAATTAAGCTTCAATAATTAGAAACTTTTAAAACATCCTAAATAATTTTAATATTAACAATTAACTGACAATAAAATGACCCAGCGAAGCGGGTATTCACAACTAGTTTTACCTATATATTTTAAGCGGTTTTGTTTCTTTGATAGCATTTTAATACTGTTATTTGTTCTGTAAATGTTCCTTTGTAAGTTTCTTCTAGTAATATGTAGTAATAGAGTTATAGTTTTGGGCCCACTGGTAAGGTAACATCTATGCGAATAAAACAATTTGAATTTATGAAAATGATTAAGACTAGTTTGCACATATTTATTAATTCGCATAATTGGATTGATTAACACGTATCTATAAATGTTAAAATAAATAATAATAATATTTAAATTAAGTTCTTACCTATGTATGTATTATGAACCCATAAATACTTACTGTATAAGTTTCGATAGACATAAGCAGAGTACAATGTTATTTTAAACGTTTGTGGTTGACACATATGTACTAAATCTACTGTAATTCATGAATAAATGTCTGTGTAGTGTAAATGATTATCCAATTAGGTACTTATTGTAGGTACACCATTCTCTTAAAAATCGAGATAAAACTTATTTTGGTCTCTCTTCTTTTAAATAATACCCATGTTGTGCTATAAAAGTCTTTTTTGAGGCACAGTTTTATAACTTTTGTAGCTTCTAGGTTTCATTTGTAATGCACACTGTGCATTATTTTCAATAAACTACCACTAAGTACCTAACTATTACTCGTTTCGATAACCGTTAGGAAACGCATGTAATGTACAACAAACTACTTAAACTATTATTAATGTGCTTTGTTTAGCTAAGTACGTAGGTATCTATTTGTATACTTAATCACTACTATAAAATATTTATGCCGAAGGTAATTATATAAATTATTCAAGCATGTCATCTTTGTACATTTTAGGAATCTCACTTTACATTGTATTTCAATTGATGACTTTCGACATTGATAACTATAGATTTAAATAAGAATAGAATTTGGTTGTGAGGACAAACCCTAGCATATAGGAAGGCCGAGAGGTCAGGAATAGGGACATTCCTTGTTAATAGGATGGCCGACTGTTAGCGCCCTACGAAAAACAAGGTTTGTCTCTTCAATTATTTTAACTGTCAATGTCAAAAGTCAGTCAAATAGCGCTTAGATCTGTCATTAGGACAGAAGGAGAATGTGACGTCTCGAACGACGCGGGAAGATGTGGGAAGTGTGTATCGTGTTGTGAATAATGTATTTCTGATGGTTTATAGTTATCATGTGATTAAACACAGGTAAAGTGGATTATGTGAGTCTTATTTACAATCTACAGGAGAAAAGTCTTATACTTTGGACCCTCATAACTTCACGAGCCCTTGACCGGTTTACTTCATTATTAACAAACCAGTAAAACCTAAGAGTATTATCCGTATACCTACCAAATTTTATGAAGATCGGATGAGCGGTTTAAAAGATCTCGAAGAACAAACATACAAAGCATTTTTGTCCAAGTTGTCACTAAGATGACAATTATGTAGGCAGTTTAATTTAGCTAACTGAAACTTTTTCAGCGTTTCAATCCGAATCGGAAGACGAAGGCGTCCATTCGCGCTGAATAATTGTCAATTTGAAACAAGTTTTTTTTTTCAGTACAATTTTCAATAGTTTACGTGGTACGGTATAGAACGGAACGGTTTACTTTACAGTGAAGCTATGAAATCCAAATCCAAATATATTCTTTATTCAAGTAAAGTAAGCTGAGCACTTATGAAATAAAGACTACGCTAGTGAAGCCATGAAATGTCCGCATTAATCCGAAAATAGGTAAGTAATCTTTTTTGAATTAAAATATATGATAAGAAAATGCTGGATAAAAATCACAATGTTCCAGTGGGAAACAGTTTTTCACTAGGAAAGTGTTCCTAGTGAAAAAAAATTACAAATTGTTAGAAGATTATAAAACTACTAAGTTTGACTATGCGACTTCTGTGTTCAGTAGAAAATGTGAGAGTCGTCCTAAATATTTAAGGGTCTGCATGAGTGTCTCTTCAAGCAATTTATTTATGTTTCGATTAATGGATCTCAAGACCTCATCTCAACAAAATGAGGGTGCGGGCTATTATCCACCACGCGGGCTTATTCAGTGTCAAATTGTGAGTTCCAAATATATATATTTCCGATACCAAAAGGTACATTGGAATATTTAATGTACTTATTTATAACTTGGATGCAGAGGCCTAATCCCGTAAGTATTTTACCTAGGTAGGTAAACAAATCACTTGATTTAGTTCTTGGAACACGCTAATTGCTATATAGTTTACCCGAATTTTTGTGATCATCCCAGCTTAGACCTTCACTAGAATTTTATTTTTGAACTGATGTTTTTTATGTCTTCTGCCCCGTGTATTTTAGATTTTTCTAGATAAACGTATTCTTAGTTTGAGAAAAGCACTTGGTAGTTATTTTATATGTATTAGGAAGGTACACAAAAGACGGTGAGTATACATAATGCACATACATCTAACTATAAGATTTATGTATGTGAGTGCATTATGTATACTCACCGTCTTTTATCGCTCTACTATTTCCTAGTAAAGCCTGTCTTATAGGCGATGGTGTCACCTGATAGCGGTGGTCAGCGAATGCGGCACCAGTGCAGTGGTCAGCTCAGGTTTGAGGAAGCGGTCATTCTCACGGAGATAGTCTTATTTCGTACGTACCTGAAGACAAGATTACAATTTCTTTGTAAGTGACAATAAGTGTACCACCAAATCAATAAACTTAAACAAAGTTGAATCGTATCGAGAGATCGATGTTATGTTCTGACATTATTTTCTCGGTGGGAATAAATCATGTGATATTTAACAATATCTAACATATTTGTCTAGATAGATGAACATAATATCCATTAAACCTCCTTTGAAACCCTCCCTTTTCACACCCAAAAGATCACTTAACTAATTCCAAAACATCAAACTCTCGAAGAATAACTTTGCTTCGGGAGTTGCTCTGTTATTTTTTTAAAGCATTAGGTGGTATTGGGCAGTTTTTCCAATAAATCGAAATTATTTCGTTTATTCCCTTTCCCTGTTTACGGATAATTAAATTTCCATTCAGAAGCACTTCAGACGCCTCTAAAATGATTTCACCTCGGCATCCCAACCCGCATATTTTAGAGGCGGATCAAAAGCACAGTTATTGCGTGGCTTTGAAATGGGCAATTTCAAATTATGTTTTCATAAGATGATCACAGAGAGCGCATGAAGCATAGTTGAGAGGTTCTGTAATGAACTGTACTTTAGTTTTCATTCATCTATCGCTCGCTATACTTCAGCAGCGCAGCGTAGAGTTAAGGTGCGGTGGCAGGAAGCGAGCGACATGGGCGGACGTTTAATACGGGTGAGGAAGCGAACATGTCCGGTTCGCGTATCAGGGTTTGCTGCTTACAGCTACAGCATCGCATGCTGAGATTTTCGGTAATATTCGGCGTATTACTGTGTACAATATTTGCAATGTCCTCGTGGTGTCTCATAAAATAAATAAGTAATTGTATTATACTTACCGCCATCAACCTGACAAGTTTTATCGAGAACATCGATGTCTTTTAAGTTGTTAAAACTTGGAAGATAGATAAAGAGTTGTAAAACAGAAAAAAAACGTGTAATGAAGAGAAATTACTTTTGTAAAGCTTTAAAAAGGTTATTGAACTTTTAGTTTAATAAACCTACTATTAAAATAGTTTAAGGTCAAGGTTTTAGGCTAATATGTATAACATTCAGATTTCGGTTTATTCTATCTAATACTCTACGGACGGATACTGTAGTCAAGGAATGTATAACAACCCTCAACAGCTAATGGTCTGTATTTTCCACCATAATTATAATGTTGTTTGGTCCCCATAATAAAGATCTCTACTTCTACGAAGGTAACAAAGGCAAGCACGTGTTCTAGCTATCTGTTATTGATGAAGGTAGGTTCCGTGAATCAGCTGAAAGCACTTATTGTGCCTTTGTTCGTCCTTTGTAAACACAACCAGAGCTATTAGATCTTGTTTTAAATAATACGCGAGGCAATTAAAACAAACTTATTATGTACTTACCTATTTATGTCTAATAACGGTTTAACTTTTAGCATCCAAGTTTTTAGACTAGCTAAGTATTCGTGTGGATTTCTGTGTTAGATTAGAGGTAGTCTTCGCACGCCCACTGCCCAAAACAACTTGAGTAACTTGTACTGTTTGCTTTCAAAAATTTCGCTTTAATCAATGAAGCTATGGGTTAGATGGGCTGAATTCTGTTTTTTCAGCTGGCATAAAAATAAGACGGTTTCATTACATTTTACTGGGTAGAAGAGTAAATTTGGGCCTGAAACTAGTTGAATTTTTCAACTTGTCAAATTATGGTTTTATGATAAACGATTGGGAAAACAGAAATATTGATGTTACATACCATTGAAAGCGTAGGAAGGAACACAATAAAAAAGTGCGAGGTTGCCGCTCTGCCTGGACTCCGGCAACGTCGCAGGCGCACAATAGAAGGACCCAACCAGCTGTTTGTACCTGGCAGTGTTTGTTGAGACGACTGTTTACCCGAACCTATGCCGCACAGCCAGTGGGCTGCCTGCATGCAGTAAGTACTTTGTATTTGTATTATTTTGTATTTTGTATCCAATGGAGGAAAAGAAAACGACAGAGGTAGGTAAGGTGCCTACACTACCTACCACCACGTCCACCACCTACCTATAAAGCCTAGAAATAAAGCCAATAATGATAAATAATGATCCTTTGCCAACTCTTGATGATTTACGTGAATCTGTTAAAAGCCGACTACCATCATTGCTAGCAGCTGTAAATGTGCTCCCATAGTGCTATTTAAATAAATACTGTGCCTATACTGCTAAGAAATTACTTGTATTTCTTGACTAGCATTATTCGCATCAACTGTGGGCGATCAACATAACAAGTTTTTGTTCTTCCATGTAGAGTAATCGATCCGCGTGTAACTGATCCTTCCCCGGGATCCGCAAGATCTGACTAAGAGCACGTATGGCGTCTTCTCATCAAAAAGTCCTCGCATTACTCACGAGAAGATTCGAAAGTGGTTATACTTCTGATGTGCAGCGGAGAACACATAACCCCTCGTTTCATTGCGAGGGATACTTAATCCCTTGTCTATTTCAAACACGTTTTACCTCATTCATTTTGCGCGTAATAAAAAAAACTTGTACCTATTCGATTACATACTCGCGCACCCCACCGCTCGATCGATAAATGGGTCCTATTGTGCATTGATTTGACAGATCCTATAAAGATGGGGGAGATAATGAAGTTACTTATTAACACCTCTAGTAAAAGAAAGGTTCGTTAACATGATTTTATTGCTGTTGTACTACTTGTACTAACAGCCAGACGTGCTTTCTGCTGTGACTTAGCACTACAGCCATAATAATGTAGATTATTAAGCTTAATGAGTATTACTTTTGGCCGATCAATACTCCTCCTCATTGGTAACTAACGGCTTTGCTTTGCTCCACCGCAACAGTTCAGGCCTACCTGAACTCGTAAGTTTGAAAAAAACATTCTCTCGATATTTACAACAGATTACAAAATAAATAGTAAAATTTTAAATCGTAGAAGGTAGTTGTATTGAATGGTCACAATTTACAGTTAGCTATAAAACATAAAAAAATCTCAATTAATCAATCATTCATCTAAAAATAAGCCAGCAATAAAGAAACCCAATTATCTATCTCGGCATAATCTGTTGAACACGTGCGTTCTCGCGGTCGCCATGATCATAATATTTAATTCCGTCGATGCTCCCGCCAGCGGTATGGCACGGTAAGGTTATCCGGCAGTCTTCAAGCGAGTGATAAATGAAAATAGGCGGCGAGGGGGGGCGCGACTCCCGCAGAGCCAGCACACATGGCCTTATCGACCAGCGCCGGTGGCGTAAGGGTTAGATGGACGCGTGTCTCGCTGAATGGTACGAAATTATACAATAAATAAATAAATATATTTTAGTAGAGCTTTTCATTTGGATATGACATTTTGGTCTTTCATACATCATTTGTTATCCTTCTTGCCCTATATCAACACATACTTTGCTAACGGTATTTACTTGCTAAGCATATTCACAATACGATTACCACGGTCTCTTTGACCGCCAATAGGTTAGAATAGAACAAACCGCAGACCAAATCTCGAAAAGCTCATCGTTTGCTCCCCTGGCATCTTCTCAGGCCGGCACACGCGCTCTCCTCCGCTACAATAATAGGCACGCACGAGCCACGCGTGTGACCGCCGACTGCCGAAATAATTGTCCATTACATATCGCACCAAATTGTGGGGGAACATTATGTTATGTACATAGATATAGTGTTAACATATCAGCTATGATAGGTGCACCATAAAGATGATGTTTTACGACTCTCAAATTAATATGGGTCACTGCTAGTGGTGGTCAGTGAGTATGTCATCGAGTATGACGTTATCGTTCTTCAGCAGGATACTATATTTTACATGTTTTGGTATGATTCCGATGAGCCAAACTACAACTAGCTACTGTGAATTTTCAAGTTAGTGTAGTACTCTATCAAGGGTCAACTAGGTGTGGTATTCGCACAGATGCTGGTTAATTAATTAATTGGTGTGTAAGCAATTACTTAACTAAAATAAATATTAAGTATGAGATTTATAAGTAATTTTACGATAATTAGCCAATTCGTTAATACTTGACAACTTTAAATAATTAATATGTCGTTCCTAGAGATATTGTAGATAACGATATCTACGAACGACATCGGTCATTTTAGAAAATACGTCTACGCGATAGCCAGCGGAGATAACAGGGATGAAAACGGGCGACGGATAAGGGGAGCCCGGAGCTTAGGGAATTGAACTCGTAAACCTAAAAATAGATACGACGACACACCTCTATACGCTTAAACAAGCGTAACTGACACTTGAGTCCTCCAGCTGAGCAGCTTATTACATCACCAACGCGTAACTTATAAGAATCTATACCTAAGTATACCTTGCGTGAGGCCGTGAACTGTGGCTACATAAAAGCTAAGCTGTAGTATAGTTACTTTCTATAATTTCGTCTACCAATATCAGCATCTGTTAAAACAAATAACGTGGGTACTTAACCTACGTGCACGAAACGGAAAGAATGAACATGTTATAGTTAGTTTAACTAGTATTATTAGGATAATAATTACTTTAAAGCATCTGAATATATTTATGTCACCCAGATGTATACGTGTCCTAATTTTATATCCGGTGGTTCTTCCTCAAAAATGTGTATGAAATTAAAGTGTAGCAGTGTAGAGTAGCAGCCGCATGGCTCGTATGTCTGAAAAGTCGAAATGTTTCACACAGTGCTTTGCCACTACAAAGCACTGTGTGGAACATTTCGACTTTTCGGCAGAAGACGCCGTATGCGGTTGATATAATCCATGTTTTATTACAAAATATTAAATTTTAGTTCATCCATCTTACCCAAGTAGCTTTATTATTAAACTTATACAATATATTTCATCCCAAGCATTATTTCCGGCAGTTTGAGTCGGTACAATAAAAACAATACCTAGATAATGTGATATTATTAATTCATTTTACCTATACAAAGAAATTCTACTATAGAAGGGTTCTTCGTTGCACTACGAAACCCGAAAATATCGAAACTTCATTCAAATTTATTTTTACGTCATAGAAGTTCAATAATAATAGAGTAATAAGAACTATGAAACCATAAAAAAAGTTGGCTGAAAACGTCGCGTTCTTTAGCTACACTCAAGAGGAAAAATTCCGGTCGTCTATAAAAACTTGAATATCTTGCAAATCATGGATGGTTAGTGAAATGCAAGCTAATAATGGTATTAAACAATTAAGTATGTATGACTAGGCTGAGAGGGTGGTATAGGCTGGTAGGGCAAGCCTACTCCATCTAAAAATTGTCCCAGGCAGCAGTGTCCCGCTTGAGTGTAGGCATAGGTTGCCTCCTGACACTGTATAAATCATCTTCAATAGATGTAAAGGCCTATTATTATGTACTTTTATTTCATTAAGCTAGCACTCGGTTCCCACAATATTTAAGTTTTTATAGATGCCCCGGAATTTTTGCTCTCGAATGTATTACATAGAGATGTTATTGAAAAAGGTTAAGATTATGTCACACGCGTAACTTTTTCAGGTTAACCTTCCTCAATTAAAAATGTAACATTTTATGTAAACGTTAGCCAAAGTGACTCCGTAACATTAAAACTTTCTCTTTGGGTTGCAAGGGTGAAGGATAGATAGGGTTCCGAAGTCCAATCAAGAAAAGGAAAGTTTATAGTTTCGTCATGTTCATATTGTTTATATCTACCTAGTTGTTTGTCCGTCCATAAGCTGAGCCAGCGCCATAAGAAGTTACTTTTTCAGATAACTTTTCATCAAAGTATGTAATACTTTGATTCGATATGTATTTGGAAAAAACAAAATGTAAATGATAAATTAGTCTATACAAATATTATAAAGAGGAAAGGTTTGATTTTTTGTTTGTTTGTTTGTTTGTATGAATTGAATAGGCTCCGAAACTACTGGACCGATTAAAAAAATTCTTTTACCATTAGAATCCTACATTATCCCTGATGAACATAGGCTATATTTTATCCCGGAATTCCCACGGGAACGGGAATTACGCGGGTGAAACCGCGAGGCGCTGCTAGTTACAAAATATTTTTGAAAGTTTGTTTCATCACCATTTACTCCGATCATGCTGAAAAAGTACATATCTGGTAAGCCTATATTCAAGCACTAGCGCCAGTATACGATGAACCTCGTGCCAAAGGCTGCTTTTGGTTTAGAGAGGTCGAGCTGTATCTATTCACGTCTTTAATTTAGATGAAACATAGCCTATGTTTCAATCCGGAAAAAGGGCTTCCGAATGGTATAAGTTTCATTGAAATTGGTCCAGTAGTTTAGGCGTGATCCGCGAACAAACCAACAAACAATCTGATTTTCGGAATCAGAATCGTTTATTTAGTAGATCTGCATATTTAGTTTAGTTTTTGGCTTTTTTATAATAGTATAGATAGATAAAAAATAATTCAGAATGCCTTTCCTTGCATCAGCTGCAGTATGTACGGTAAGTGGGGTGGTTTTTGCCATTTGTTTAACCCCGCAACTTGGGGTTAGTGTCGTTGGATAGATTTCAAAAACATCAAAGTTTACTTGTTGTGTTGATTTAACGGACGTAACTGTAGGTACGTAGGTTAGGAACTACATCTAGGGAGATACCCTGAAAATTTTATTTGCCAGACAGAAATGGGCATGATGTCATTCCAGTTTAATCTATAACAACCACTGAACTAAAATATAACAAAATATCTAATTGTTAGTAATATACTGTGAATTATTACTAAATATGCTAAATATGCTCACACTTGGTTCCTGAGTTTATGGAAAGAATCACGAAAACGACCGCAATTTCACTTTAAAACCATCAGTCTTTTAGCATCGCGTTTATTCGACATCAATACGCAAACGGGCGTTCCAAATCCGTCGAGTGAGTGACAGATCCCAATCAAACTTTAATCAAAGCAGCCGCCAACAATTCTAACGTTCTGCCGGCTGCCGGCACGGCAGAGCAGACGAGCTCAGCCGCGCCGTGCCGAGGCTAATTGACCGGAATGGCCCTCTACCCCGTATGCATTTAAACTGATTAATTTAAAAGCGCCTAGCGTAACACGGATATCCAAAGCTCGTAAAAGACAAACATAAGCAAACAACCATCTAATTCATTAGTCGACTTTTTATAGGTAGCTATTTCCCGTTTATTTTATAATTACAGTGTCTGAACATTATCCATGACTCATCATCATCTCCCTGCCCTAATCCAACCTCACGTGGGGTCGGTGCCACATGCTTTGTTTCTTTTACGTTGTCTGAACAAGAGACTTGCTGACGTTTCGGACAACGGGTCAGCAATGAGGAGACCAGTGGATCGTCCGCCACGTTTGGATTGGAATGCTTGTCCTCGTGGGAAGTTCCCTTCTCATAGGATAAATTCCTGCTTATGGTGCGTGGCGACTCGTTCTCTTCTGACACTTCAAATATGTAACTGGCTACTGTACTAACTGACATGACGGTAGGCTTAGATGAACAAGTGATTCGCTTCAGCCTGTCACCCACAACTGATACCCACTTTCATGTGAGTAAAGGGGTGTGCCAGGGGAACAGAAAGAGATAAGAGATGGGTTCGGCACAATATTACGCGCCTGTGGAATGTGGGGAATTTAAAGCTTGGACAAGTCAAAAGGGTTCAGAGTGGCTTTTAAAATTGAAATGACAAACACTGAGGTAGCACCGTGTAGGTAATTGATTGGTTCTTTTTGTTATGTTATTTTCAAGAATATGACCGCGCAGTTGCTGTACATAACATAATAATATCAGACGGATTCAACCAGTTAACTGTGAGTGAACTAAAACGGAAAAACTAAAAGTATTTGTTGAAGTCGTTGGCAGTACCGAGAACTCCCCATGTGTCGAGCTTTCTCCGAAAACTCATTACCCTGGCACGCGTCACGTAGCAGCCATAACGGGTTTTATTAGGTTTCACTAACGCGCCCTAAGTCGGCTGGAGCCGCGGCGCGCATCTGAACAGCCCTTTGTGTCGCTCACGACTACGAGTTTCCACAGCGGATGATGCACGGATTTGGACATTACTCTTGAAAGTTCAAAGCGGTTTTTAGAGCTTAATTAAAGTAAAATATTACTTCCTTCCCGTACTAGGCTTATTCTGTCCATTTTGAACCTTCTTATCTCGCCAGTTTGTGGTGAAATCGACAAACTTACATGATCTGCAAATGATAATAGATTTTCGGTTGGTTCTCGTTATAAATAGGTAAATTGTAAATTACGAAGACGAATTATAGGTGAGAACCCACAATCAGATACAAACACCGTTAAGTTATAAACAGCTATCAAACTTTACCACAGGGGGACTAAGCTCGACTAAGATGCAAACTTGGGGTCGATTGTCCTCTTACCCAAATATTAGCTTAGGAACTCTCTAGGGATCTGTTATCGTATCACTAGTTCAGGCAGGTCTGGTTGTAGAATTACCAGAGAGATAAGATTTCCGAACTTGCAAAGTGTTTAATCAAGAGTATTCAGAGTGACAGACAGATCACGAGTTTGTGTAGGTTTTGTGTGCTAGGTAAGGTATCTGAACTAAACTAGCTACTACTATGTTGGTACAGTTTATTCTATAAACCAAAACAAATAAGTTTGAAACCTTTAGTATTGATTGCTCTCCACCTCTTTATGGTAGCCAAGAGTTTTAGTTAAATACTGAATGCTGATGATGTACTGTAAATCAAGAATCATGATAAAACAAGCATTATGCGCAAAGGGCTTAGAAAGCAAAAGTAAAGTACCAGGCTTGCATAGAAGTGAAGGAGGTCCGTGCTTGCGTAGGCTCGGCTCGATTCTCGTGTAGCCGGCAGACGGCGACGACGACGGGCGGGGGCGGATCGATACCCAGGCCGCATTGTTGCCCCTGTACTCCCCCCGCACCCTACCACACCCTCGCCATGGCCCTGCATCCGAAATTCGCCCTATTTGTTCCAGAGAAGCTCGAATCAATCGCCTTTGTTGCAGTAACTTGATGCGCCACACAATAGTGGTGGGTGACGTGACGAGTAAAGAATTTTGAACACAACACTTATGGCCAGATCACTCTCATAACCATGAAGTACTGTTATGTAAGAATAATACAAGCAGCAAAATGTTACAGTATAAGAAAACACTCACTTGCGCAGGTTGAAGGAAGCCATTTTCACAACAGAGTTTATGCCGTAGTAACTTTTACGATGAAATGTAATGCCTAATTAGCAGCCTAGTTATTACCTAACTATATTTCACACTTGAGTGCTGACCGTAATTGCTACGGAAGATTGAAGAACGGCAGAGTATGCACGAAAGTTTTTTCTAAAGGAATACATAACGCATAGATAACGATACTGATAATAAATCATGATATTTTTCTAAGCAAAGCATTAAAAAGATGCATGAAGTACCTAGTTTATCCACACCCT
Organism: Eulithis testata; assembly: GCA_947507515.1. NCBI lineage: Eukaryota > Metazoa > Arthropoda > Insecta > Lepidoptera > Geometridae > Eulithis > Eulithis testata. Next base: position 4,898,349 of record OX382199.1, on the reverse strand, counting down.
CATGCATAGAATTATTCTTTAGAAATGGCGCGTTATCATCAACACCGTGAGAAGATACTGGCCGAAGTACTGTAATTTCATGGCTAAGCTCCACATGCGATAGCGTCCCTTTTGAGTCCCCGGCTGCATTCCAGATGAGCGTCATATATAACACACTCATACAATAATAGCAGTAAATAATATAGAGTTCGAGTCAATCTTTCATCGGTTTTGCATTATTTGTTAGTGGTATGGTAGGTAATAAAGTAGAGTCAAGGCAAACGAAATCAAGACTTATGATAATCATAAAAAAGTCTTGATTTCGTGTGCGTTTGACCTACGTCTGCCCAAATGTGTTTCGACATAGCTAGCTGTCAACAACTATTGAGCCCTATCAGCAAAACGATAATGTTAAAATTTACAACTTCCAAAACAGCGTGGGGCTACGTTATGAGCCTAAAATTTTGTTATTCTTATGCTTGGTTATCGTTATCAGTAAGCTTGGAACAAAAATAAATCTCACATCTGACAAAGATAAAAGCTTTTTAAGGCAGCAAATGTCGAAGTAGGTAATCAATGTTCGATTCTAGTTTCTCGTCCCATTGGGACGAAACAATAACTTTCAATTATATTTCAATCACATTTCAATACTTTTATGTAGTTCCGGATTAGGTAGGAAGCAACCGCAACACGTCGAAGAGTTATTGATGTCAAAATAAAAACATTTCATTTTCATGTTCATAGTTTTTTTTTTAAATACAACTTCTAGCTTTATTCCATAGGTGCCGCTGACTGTACCTACGCTTTTCGAATTTTACTCCGTGGTAATTGATAACTGTTTTTGCAATTAAAATATCAGCTAGGTATTTCACTCATTGAAACTATAGTTAGCTATTAGCTACTAAACAAACGGATCGCAAATTTGCAATCACTGACCTGCCCCAATCTACCGCTAGTATTGGCCAAACGCGTCATTCGACCGACCGAGACGATCGACGTAATCACTACGCAGACTATTATAACTTTGCTAGCATGACTATAATATAAAAAGGCATTTAATGCTCCTTAATTACCTGAAGAATCAGGCTAGTTACGTACGAGTCAGGTTTCAGCAACATTATTGAAGGATGTATTGTGTTTCACATCTGTGGGTGGTATTTTCCAGAGACAAACGTAGGTATAACCAGAAATTCGAGTCGAAGTGAAAAATATTTATTATGTAAACTACGATTAGGTTACCCTACGAGGGCTCTTAGGCCAGTAATCGCTTTCCCTATTACTTTTGAAGAAATCTCTGGAATCGCACTAATTTATGACAGCTAATATAGTAAGTTTTTACTTCAATCAAGGTCTGATGGTGACCAACCATAGTGTTATTGAAGCTATTGTTTATACTTCTGCTGTTGCTTATGTTATGGACGGTAAAAAAACTAGTATTGATTACTCTGTATTTCAACATCTGAATGGTGAACAGGATTATCATCAGAAGGACTTAGGTGTTTCAGAGTTTATTGAAGTGTAGAACAGGTACAGAGTAATAGAAGTCTCCTCAATAAGCAGCTATCTCTCTCGGTGCATTGGATAGTATAGGTAGATTCGCAATGCACACGTATGTGAGTATCCTGAGCGCGACGCGTCGGGTCGCTATCGTCTCGGTCGCGTCATCGTGTCGCCGATTTGCATAATTGAGTAACATTATGCATTCATTCAGTCAGGTCGCCCCCATGTAGCGGTGCGCCGAAACAAAGCGGGCGGATGTATCGATAAAACGCCTCGTAATTACTTTAGATAGGAAGGTGGAGTGACCGCGCATCCGCTTCAACAAATCAGGAAACCTAATGAAATACCTAAGCTAGGTCATCCTACACTAAAAATTGGCCTTTTATTTAAGGATGCCTTGGATATCAAATCAAGCAAGACAGGGAAAGGTTCTAATGTACTTGAACCACAGTAAAATATCAGCGTATCATATGATTTTACTGCAGGACTATTTGCGAGTAAAATGACAACGAATACATGGATGGACAGAACTTAATAGTTTCTGAAGATATATGAAAAAAAACCCGCATTGCAATCTCTAGAATACGTCATAATATCCTCCTATTTCACAGATTCCAAAGGAAGCAAAAGTGCTCAGTGATAATTTTATTTTATCAAAAGCACCGGTGGCATGGCAGGTGTTCATAAGTCATTGATCGGTTCTAAAAAAAGGCTGCTACAATCTAGTAACCCTGACCGAACTATTTCATCGTCTACCGATCCTATTTCCCCGCCGTATTTCGTGGAAATACCGGTTGTTTCGCGTATTCCGAGAGACAGCGACTTTCTACGAGTTTTCCCGAAGTAGGAGGAAAGCGAAACCACCCCGTTTTCCCCCTCAGTGGGGGCTGGGGTCTTTGTCCCAGCGCGACCCAGTTAATGACCGCCCTCGCATACAGCCTCGTGCAGATATAAATACGCCTACTACACTTGACCTCTAAAGTTTTTATTGAAAAGCACGTGTGCTCCGGTATCGTGATCCAAGTTATTAACCATCAACCATTATGTAACGGTCCTGACATCTAAGAAAAAAAGTGCTTTATTCATAATTTTGAGTTTGCGATACTTGCGGCATTTCTAACTAATTTGGCAAGAATTCCGTAAGTTGGAAAAGGTTTACGGTCCAATCAATCCGTGATTTAAAGGGGCACAGAGAAGGCAACAGGTCGCGAAACAACTTTTAATTAAGTATAATATTATGCTGATAACCATCGACGTCATCGGACCGCGACAACCAACACATTGCATGACACGCCTGCAGTAAGGTACGATGACCGACCCTCCATGCGCCAGCATTTTGTTCAAATCTTGATTTTACAAGAGCTCGGTTCTCAGTTGTAGTCTTAATTTTTAGGATATATTGCAACCGAATCATAAATAAGTATAGCGCTATCGCAAACTTGCGCTAAGCCCAGACACAGTAATATAGGCACTTTTCAATGGCAGTTAGACACCTTGGGAGTAGAAGACAAGATACCGGTTTTCTGAACAGGAACCAGTTTGTGTGGAACTTTCGCGTCTGAGGAAATGTGTTTCTGTATAGTGAAACGAAGGGATCCACGAGTCTGGACGAACGGAAACAGCCCGCGGTGATAGTTGCATAAATTGCTATTTCACAAACGCTCGGAACTGAGGAAAATATTCGAGGACTTCTTGTTTGGTAAACATTGGTTTTAGAACCAAAAGCTAAGGATCAAAAGGAGGATTTTAGTTTGATCTGATACAGTTCATTAGATAAGAAGTACTTTATATTATAACAAAATATAGGTACTTTTGAAATAACGCGATTATTAAAACAAGCAAACAAGAACTTGCTAAATTGTATCTCTAAAAACTAATAGATTAATTGTTTAAATGATCTAGCTTCTGAGGATCTAGCCATCATCACTAAACTTTGTGTTGGACAGCTTCAAAAACAGTTACTTTACGAAAACACAATTGTACATTACCTACCATTGCGTTTCGCCCACACACTGTAAACCAAAGTACAAAGCTCGAATCTCATTGTTGTGGAGGCTTTGTGTCAGCTTACGGCTCAGTAAGCCATAGTATGCTCCGTTTTATGGCAACAGCATATATAACTGCAACCTCAAAATGTCATGCTCAAAATGCTCAAAATGTACAAGCTGGTAGAGTTTTTAATCAATCAACGTGTTTCAAGTTTGAGACGCGTAGGTAAGTATGCTAAGCCGACTCTTCTCATGAATTCCACATTTTATGAGTGTATATCAGCACCGTGGTGTATAAGTCATGACAAGGGTCCCAAGCGATGTTTATGAGGGCAAAGCATAAATAATTCTTAGATTACAAAAATCAATTTGAAACAAAACAATACATAAACCGTAAACGGTACACATAACATGGTTAAGTTTCAAGCTGTTTTAATAATATTTTAACTAAAAGCGAGGCATTGTTTGAATGGGCTAAGGTTGCAATATAAACATGGGCGTGTATGCCGACATTATAGAAATTTTAAGTACCGAATTTAATTAGTTTACGTCCCGTCGAGTACAATTATACATAGGTACTTAACTTACTCGTACTTTTACATTTAGTTGTGTGTGTTATAAAAATTATTAAGAGGTAATAAACTAAAGATACGTTCATTGCAAGGTAATAATTTAGAAAAGTGCGCTTTCAAATATTTTTAATTAATAACGGCCACCTGCTGTTTCACTTTACTCAAAACATATATTTACAAAATATTTCACAATGTAAGCAGACACCTTACCTCGTCCTGTATTATCCGGGAAATTCAATGTTCAATTTTATTCTTCCATCTAAAACTAAAATATAAAAAGGTTTAACCGCCCCCAAGTAAACCATAGGTTTTATTGTAGTCACAAATGGTAGTAGTTATCGGTATCGATTCGCGAATGTTCTGATCGGGTGCTTGTACTTGCATCGGGGTTGCATTAGAGTGCAGTTATTGCAACAGTATGCAGGGCCTTGCATTCGCCGACCCGCAGTTGGCCATGGGCCAAAAATGCCCGCTTTCACGCGCTAAGCTCGCTATTCTGGTACAGTCTCATACATTAGTTTAGATTAGACTTACTGAAATGCCCTATACATAGTATTCATATTATACTCGCGCCTTACGATTAAACAAACAAAACTTGAATGTTATCCAAGTTTTGTGCAAAACTATTTCTATTTCATTTATTATTCTTAGGTTTTGCTTCTGGGTGTTTATAGATTGGATTGACGGAGGTAGGTGGAAGCACTTGCTACATGGGATCTTGCCGTCCACTGCAGCTTTTCTTTATGTGTACTTTTGTAAAGTTATAAGTTCAATCAATTTAATAATAATAAATTCTTTATTTGAGAAAAGGACTTAGTACAAAATGATGGAATCAGAAAGTCTAATATTGTAATTTAAAGCTGACTGTATGTATCAACCTTATACCTACGGTCCAGTCTACGAGGGGAGGTCCAAAAGTCCGCGGAATAGAGGATTTGGAAATAAAATGAAACAATGAAACTATTTTTCCTTTTCAATATAATTACCTTTGAGCTTAATACATTTTTCAGATCTTGAAATTAGCTTATGAATACCATCAAAAAAATATTTTTTCTCCTTGCCCTCAAAATGAGTCAAAATTGCCGCCTTAACTTCTTCATCGTCTTGAAACTTTTTTCCCCTGAGTTCCTTTTTTAAATTTGGAAATAAATAATAATCGCTAGGGGCAAGGTCCGGGCTGTAGGGTGGGTGGACAAGTGATTCAAAGCCGCACCGGTCTAGAGCAGCCATCGCAACTTTGCTCTTGTGAACTGGTGCGTTGTCTTGCAAAAGCAACACACCGCTTGACAGTTTACCCCGCCTTTTTTCTTTGATGGCTTCCTTCAATTGCTCCAATAATTTTGCGTAATATTCTCCGGTAATGTTGACACCCTTTTTCTTGTAGTCGATCAACAGGATTCCTTCACAATCCCAAAAAATTGTAGCCATAATCTTTCCGGCCGACTCCGACACCTTAAACTTCTTAGGGGGTGGTGTGCCCTTTTTATGCCACTGCATCGACTCTTGTTTGGACTCAGGTTCAAAGTGATGAACCCAAGTTTCATCCCCGGTAACAATCCGCTCCAAAACAGGGGTAGATTCTTCGCTACACAGCTCCAAAAAGTGCTTTGACGCTTCAATTCTTTGTTGCTTGTGAAGCGGCGTGAGCATTCTTGGCACCCATCTTGCACTGACTTTTGACATGCCAAGATGATCGTGTAGGATCCTCAAAATGGTTGTATCTGATACTCCTACTATTGCAGAAAGCTGTTTTTTCTTCAGACGAGCATCTTCCAATATTAATTTTTCTATTTTTTCAACGATATCCGGTGTGGTGACCTCAGCCGGCCGTCCTGGGCGAGAGTCATCTTCAATCGACACTCTGCCTTGTTTAAAAAGACCATTCCACTTGTAAATCATGGTTTTACTAGGGCACTGATCACCATAAACGGCTCCCATCTCATTCATTATGGTTTTCGGAGGTTTTCCTTGCTTGGTAAGGAACTTTATAACGGCACGAAACTCAATTTGCTCCATAGTTGCAGTTTTTTTCCGGATTGACTTGTTAACAGGGCGATATCTCGTAAACGAGTGGTGTGAAAGGGCTAAAAATAAACTTGTTTATACCCTAATGAGTAACCGATTAGCGACATACCAAACAAAGATAGCTACCTGCATCCCCTCCCCCCCGTTCCGCGGACTTTTGGACCTCCCCTCGTAGGTTTGTTAGCATTAAACGCGATTTGTCGGACTTGTTCGCATAGAAGATGTCGTAATTTGCCCTGTTTCAGTACTATACCGGTATAAGTGCTTCACGTAAATACTGTGTATTAATCTGTGCACTGGTAGAGCAAGATACGATTTTATCGCCGCAAGAGGTACTTATCGCAAATAACTTTACTGTATCTTAGTATTAATTTTAACTAACTTTGTATTTTAGGGTCATTATATTATTAATGAATCTACTTTACTAATAGGTTTTTCGAACGATAGACGGTAGTTTACTTACCAATTTCCTACACGATAAATATGTCACCATTATTCAACATTATACGAAACTTTTTATTCAGCAGAGTTAGGGCTGTCCCATGCTCCTCCGTAAGTAAAAGAAATGAAATATTTGCGTGTCTACAACTACATGTATTAGAAACATACAGAGGATAGAAAACGGAACAAGCAACCAATACACCTGGTGTAGGCAATCGGACACAAACAGTTTGCGATTACAATAACAGTATGTGCGGTCCGAAGGGCGCCACCCAACACAATATAGATTAACTAACACTTGCATTAGAACTGCCAAATAATTGCCAACTACATAGAAGTCGACGCAACAACCTTTATAAATCTAATAACGGTTTCTAGTTGGGCTCTAGCTCTAGGTGCGGCATCATGACATATTTGCAGAAAGATAATACTATCATGTTAGTACTTATTAGGAAAGTTATCAGTTTGGTAAAATTGGTTGACGATAATGGGCGTTTACACACTGGCCGATACAGACAGACCGACACCGACATGTCAGTATCTCGAACATAAATACATATCGATTAGCTCTCCGTCGAAATCACCTAGGTGTGTGTATTTTTCACATTGTCGGTGGCAATGTGAAAAATAACGGATAGTAAGTATCGTTTCAGTTATTCAAGTTTGTGTGCATCTGGGTAAGTAAGGCGCCTTTTATATGTTACGACAAAGCAATGTTATGGACGAAGCAATATTTCTAACTTAAATAAGTTAGTACAGGTACTTACTCAAAAATATAAAATCGACAATGTGCAAAGGCTGTATAGATTCCCTAAAATTCAATAAGCGGAGGGGCAGTAAAACCAAACTGTTTATTTTACAGCCGAGCGACAAAAACAATAGAAACGTAAGACAAAGCTCTTTAGAAAAACTTTAGTCGTTCGGAACAAAAGGACGTTTCGTTGGAAGTCGCTGTAAATCAATGTAGGCGAATAATAAAATGAAAATGACACCGAGTTGTGTTCAACCCTGGAAGATGAAATGCTAAAGCCAGTATACCAATGCCTTGTCGGTCGCTTTCATTGAAAAATTCTGCATTTTGTTCAGTGATACGACTCCGTACCAGTTCCTGAACTGAACTTTTAGGGTCGAACAAAGGTGTAAACCAAAGTACACCAAAAAACAAATGTGAAATAACAAGCCGAGATACCTACTAAACAAGTACGAATATCGCATGCATGTCTCGTTTTCTCATAAAAAGTTATTGCAACAAGCTAAGTTGTATTTACCAGTTGTGAGAAAATAATAATAGTGAGTAAGTATACTCTACCAATAGCTCTATTTCCGCAAGCAGTATGCAAGGAAACCTTGGTCGGTGCATAAATTGTGCATTTTAGTGCTTATAATCATCGACATGCCGCCGCGCCGTAATTCAAGTAACCTACATAAAAACAACTGTGAAAATGTTATGGTTTCTCTTTACGAAGTATTTTTCCTTTCATTGGGAAGGAATTCTGCAAGCAAATCTTAATTCAAGGTCTCATTGCTCCTGCCTTTTTACACGATACTGGTCTACTCTCATCCTTCTTCCAACCTTAATATAACAATCTTCGGAAAAAATACTAAGTTAGTTTAACAGTACGAAAAACTTTTTGTTTTTAGTATGTTTAGGATACTTGAAACAATCACTGAACTATTGTCCCAAGGTTACGAGGCGCATGCACCATAAACTAAGATGTTAACAGGCATTCACTTGTCTTTGTCTTTGAAATCCATTGATCTGCGTGTGGTTTAAGTAATCGGCTTAGGTGTTCAAGAATGTCAGGCTTCCATGCCAGTGCGTAGCATTGTTTTCTTATAAACTTGGAATCGTATTGCCTCTTCTCCACCCCTTTTCTGATGAATTGAGTTGCATGCAGTTGTGATGAGATTGGTGCCTGTGTAAACATTAACATGAAAAGCACTTACAATGTAGAGTCCATAAAACTCTATAGTGCTGCATAATGTGGTTAGAAGAATAACAAAATAGCTTTCTAACATTAAAAAAATCTGTATTCTTAGGTAACTTCCCGCTAGAGTTCACAATATGCACCACAGCAGCCTAGCCTGCACAACTGCTCAAGAGAAGGTTAAGCGTCTTGAGAGGCGATCGAATGCACCGACCTACAAAGACGACCCTGGGAACGCCAGCCAGTCACTAAGTTTACTGCTAACGTAGGTGGTTTCAAGTAGTGCCACACCGAACGCAGCGACTGAAACTCTTGAGTTGTATGTGTGATATAATACAATGTATAGGAATCGAGAAACTAAAGGTTCTCGGTAGGTAGGTACATCATCAGCTACTCAGCTTTGTGTATAGGACGTTCATAAAATGCAGAATTTAGTAAGTGTATTGCCATCGCTGTAATAGGGAACTTGAGATCATCTTTGTTTGTGTGTGACATCATACGGAGTTACGACATTTAGATTTAGCTCAGAATTTAAAAGCTTTTGATATGTGCAAAACCCTAGTGTTAGTACCCTATCACATGATGGTGTGGTGTAGTGTAGACCGACGACTTTGCCAAACCAATCTATAGGAAGTTCTCTCGGAGCAGTACTTTCAAACAATGTAGAAGATAATAATAAGGACACATATCATAATAAGGACTTATATGCATAATAGACATAGACATTATAGACTACAACTACTGCACCCGTTCACATGCCAATCATTCGAATGAAGATGACCACAAGTCAAAATCGAATAAGTATGGAAAATAAACACGTGTCGATCACTAAATGACAATAATCAACCAGTCTACACCGCCCACCTGAATTCCTCAATTGGGGCCAGTCTAAGCTGCAATCACATAGAAATCAGATGTGGATATATGTGGCATGGCGTTGGTTAGCTAGCACCTGTTAGTAGTTTCATGACGGTTAGAATCCAGGCCAGTCGTCGCCGTTTGAAGAAGTAAGCACGAGCTCTTTCAGCTAGTCTTGCAGACAACTGTTGGTTTAGCAATCCGCTTTTATTTTGAATGTGGCTATTAAAATTACCGGCCCGTAGTTAGTAGCACAGTTGTTTACTCTCTCACAGAAGTTATAATATTTTTTGAAGTGCGTGACTTGTCAAATGCCACGTCACTGAACGCTGCATAGCATGCACGGCACCCAAACAAGGTTGAAAAGTGCTTCCGAATTTGGAACCATCTTTTATGGCCGTATGTTTTATTGAATGTAGATGGAATGTAGCTTATCTTCAGGTGTCTCATTGTTCTGACCTGATTTTCATAGTGTTTTAAAACGATACGTACCATAACGGGTATTGTATTCTGAAAAGATCTAATAACAGGATCAATAATATTTGAACTGCCATATCAATTGAATCCTCATCCGCTGAGATCATTGTGTAATGTTTTAGTATTGAGGCCAACTTGTAATCAGAGACTAAGATTTATTTGAGTGTTATCATCCAGTCTTGCATAGCGCATAAACGAGTCTGTCTATGATTTATGGAAGGGAGCAAGTTTGATCAGTTTATCAATACAGCTGGGACTACTGTTTCAACAGTAAAGAGATAAACATAGAGGCATGGGCTGGCAGTAGGCGTACAGAACCGGACGGTAAACAAAGCGGGGGTCAACGTACAACCGCTGCAGCACTACAGCGAGCCAAATGAGACAGACGAGCGTTTGAAATTTTATATCTCGGGAAAAATTCAGATTTTGTAATTCTTGCCCTTCACTTTTTGGGGTCCTTAAGTTAAATGGTTTATTCAAATTGATTTACCGTATCGTGTTTTTATTTTCATTGTGTTATGAAATCACAAAATGATCTAAATCAGATTTTTTTTATCATTTTTGATGGTATTGAATTGAGGGACAAATTCAAAAATCTAATTAGTACATGATTAAGATTAAATAACGCTAATTTATGACCACAAATATTTGGAAGATAACGTTATGTTAAGATTTAGAAAGGCAACACTTTCTAGTAAAAATACATGTTACAAATAATGAAGTTATCCCTCAGAGCATTCAGATATTCAAATAACTAGGGGTTTATACAGATAATGCTGGAGTATACATATATTATATGCAACAGCCTTCACCGCAAACTATACTATAAGTAATATGTACAACATAGCCATAAAAAAGGTTGGTGAATCAAATTTATTTCTCGAAATTAGCATTACTTTGAGTAACGAGAAACATGACTACACAATTTGAGCATGTATACAACAACCAACAAGAAAATTCATATAAAAGGTTCCATCAAGTCATATCCGCATCATTCTGCGACCCCTCACTGAGCTGTAAAAAATTTAATAACGGTCTGTAACGAGAACATGCTAACTTGAATTTAATTGTAATCACCAACATATGTATTAATAAAAATGGAAATATTATTTTATGATTTGCAGTCTTCAGTATAATGGTTTTGACTACTGAATCATGTTGCATTGCGCTAGCTAAGGCAGTAACTGTAGTACCTCGCAGAAGGCGAAAGGTGGTTGTGAATAATAATCGGCTACGAGCACTATTTCCGTCCGGCTCCATGGGAACCTTCGTTTATCAGAAGCGTGGGCGAGTTCTAATACTCTAGTTCTCTGACCTCCAAAGGATTTGCGATCTGTTGCAATGTTGTCGCAACTTCAGAAACAGTTTGCGAATTGCGGTAAGCTGATTCATTCTCGATTTCAACTAGAGGAAACAGAAATAGGTAAAGTCATCAGAATGAATTACAGTCAGTGATTCTCATGAAGGTTGATTACTCAATCGATATCGACATACATCTACACCAAAAGTAATATTTTTAGTAGATATAATTTGTATTACGATACGAATGCAGGTTTCGATTTTGACCAACGCGTAAGATAAATAGGAATTTAAAAGTTAAATTGAAAACGATGTGATATTATAATACGCCCACATAATGTATTGCTCAATGTTTGACATTGTATCTCGTTAGATCAATCTATGCATTAAGTTTTGGTTTTAAATTCCATTTTACGATGCTACGAACGAAACCGAAGAAACATTAAATAATTTTGTCACTTTTATAGAATGTGAATAAAAAAAGACATAATAATGAAGATTAATTACCAGCTAAGTAATGCGCTGTGAAGGCTAAAAGGCAGCGCAGATAAAAAGCTGGTGTAACATTTAGAGAGGGGTACTAATTGAATTAAGGTTTAGAAGAGGTGTAGCTTATTCGGACATTCAGAGGGGAGGCAGAATTCCTGGGAGGGTGGGGGCGGTACTTTTGTACCTGCCTGCCAGACGTTGACCTCGCTAGCCTTGGAGTTTTAGTTCAAGTAAAAAACCGTGGTTCAACCACGGTAACTATTTCAAGAGTTTTAGGAAAATTTATCATGTTATTGTTTCATATTATATATACTTATATGATATTGATACTCTTCATGCAGTCTTATACTAACCCGACTTTGTAATTTTTTGCACAGAATAGCAATATTTAATTTGCAATGATACTTGATAAACGTACGTATAATATTGCTTGGTAATTCTTCGACTAGTTAAAACTAATCTAAGAGTTCTTCCGGTATTGAAATAGTATTTTCGCCAATATATTTTTTTGTACGCCTACATGTATGGGGAAAATTCCTATTTGGTTTCATAATCTACTCACGGTAAATTACCTCGTAATTATGACGTCTCTTTACCTGAAACAAACAAGGGTTTAATTAGTTTACGTCTACAACGCTTTGTCGAAACATTTTGTTGATAAAAGTAACAGCACCAAATCGATTGAGAATTTATTCTAGAAAAGTGAAACACAACACTAATAAAAAGACAATATTAGGGAATACCAACTATGTTATTTTCATAAAAAACCTCGAAATAAATAAAATCGTCTTAGGAATTGAGGCTATTTAATATTCTTTGAGCGTTGTAGGGCCACTGGTCCCTTGTGGCAGTTCTGACTTCCTTGTCGCTCTGTAAGTCCACCTAGTCGAATTTAGAAAACAAATATTGTTTTTTTCTGGCAAAGTTACGATTTTAAATATATTCATTAAAGAAAAGTTACGATAAACTTAGTAGTCTGAAATTAATCTAATTAAGGTTTTAACACATCAGACTTGTCGTGATGTGGATATTCCGATTGTACAGTTTCTGCATCCACGTAAATTTTGGCAACGAAATAAATGCTCATCGCGAACTCGCGACTCTTGATTGGACCAAGCAATCAGCGACAATCAATACTGTTTGTACTTATACCTACTGCCCTGCCGCATGGTTTGTTATGCTGCAAAAGTACAATTCTGCTGTTATGTACCAAATAAACAAAGCAAGCCACACAAAAAGAACTAACTCAGCATAATAAAGACAATAAAGGCATCAAAGCAATCTTGTAAAAACGTTGGCTTGTATAATGTTTACACAACAGGGTATTATAATTCCAAACAAGTCTCCGCTCTTTCAGCGGATTTAGTCCATAAACCGCCATAAAACAAAAACGAGGTCCTATACTCCCGACTCCCGTTAATCCATTTTATTCCCGCCACGGAAGATAGTGTAGGACCGTATCCTGTTGTAGTATTGCCAGTCAACAAGGCAGTTAGAACACGCCGCTAACACCTCACATTTGTCTTTCCCGCTGTCGTTGTAGCCAGCGATTTATTGCCCTACTATTCGTGTCCTCGTGATCAAATAGGTACTGCGTTTCTGTCCTGCCTGATGCATGTTCGCTACGAGTTCATTAGTGGTTCAGCTAATTTTAGTTCGGCTTTAACTTTCAAACGGATCTGACGGACTGAAAGGAAGTCATTTATTTATTAGTTAGTCCAAGCAAAGTAAACGGGCTTCAAAGAGACTGTTCTGTATCTCGATAAAAGATGGTCATGAATTATTTACTTCGGTTGAACGATTAGGTAAAACATTACAAATGCTCTGAGTCTGTTTTTAGTTTGAGGACCGCGACACAATTTATCTGGTCGTCTAAAAGAAGTGTTGTGGCGGATAGTTCTGATAGACGGCACGAGACCCTTACCTTACATCTGCCAGTAAATGTGAGTGCAAGTTCAGTCTTCTCTTATTTATAGCATCCGGTTTGAAGGCAGGTGGCGAACTGATGATTGAACACACGCAACTGAGAATGGGGAGTTATGATTATTACTAATAAATCATCCGAGACTACAATGCATTATGTATTAAAAAATATCATAAAAACGATACTAGTTATTTGATTGCAGTCATTTCTTGGAATTTTTGGGTGCAGTAAGGTCAAAGTTTTTCAATGAAGCGCTCGTAGCTAGGCTTGCTTAGCCAATCTTCACCGATTATCTAAGTTAAGCAACGTTCTGTGCGGTCACTATTTGGATGGGTGACCGTTAGTGGCATTTACATCTAAGCGCTTCCGTGCTTCGGAGGGCACGTTAAACTGTCGGTCCCGGCTCTAGCAGTCGCCAAGCCACGATGGAGGCCTTAAGGCGGCCTAAAAACTCCGTCACCAGAGTTGGCCACTATCTCATACGAACTTGCTTGCTGAATGAGACCAACTCAAAGTTTTTCGAAAGTTATGTGTATCTTACAACATCTAAATAAAAAAACAATAATATGCAAGTTTGATATTACAACGTATACCATAAGGTAACCAAATAAATAATAACGTACTTTAAAATTATTTACTGGTGCATTTTGTGCACTCTTGTCCACCATCACCACCTCGTTCGGCTGTTTCCGTCGCGATGCATTATTTCTAAGTTCTAAACTCAAATTACCTTCGGCTGGGCTGTGCGCGGCGTGGTAATTACAAGCGCTGGTGATTAATGAGCAATCAGACCCTGCTCCGGGGATAAGGGTTACCATTTTAGTAAGGCCTTATCACTCTGAGCCAGCTTTCAATGTAAAATGAGTTTTATTGCTGACTTTTTAAAAGTTGATAGATAATTTATAAGTTTAAAAAACTGGAAAAACCGACTTCAATTATTATTTGATACGCATTCATCATCAAATGATGATGATGATGATGATAGCAGCTCATTGGGACTATTCTATTGATCGTAAGCACCACAGAAACGTCACAGGAAAGCAAATACCCAGAGTCGTGTACGTGAATGACGTGTTTTTTCGAGTTATTCTTATTTAACTGCCCTGCTAACAAATGAACTGATTTTGATATAAAACATTTATGGGACCATTCTGGAAGAATACCCTTTCAGATAAAAAAAGAATTTTCAAATCGGGTTATAAATGACAGAGTTCTGAGGTAACACACATAAAAAAAATACAACCGAATTGAGAACCTCCTCTTTTTTGAAGTCGGTTAAAAATAACCCTTATAGTTTACGGTAGGTACTAGCCAGGGATTATTCTGCTACCACCTGGCCTCTTCTTCTAAGACCATCCAATCTAAAAGTGCACAGGCACATCCTAGCCTAGAGGGTCGTGCGCGTGTACTTATTTTGGTTGCTTAGTAAAAGTAATATCACCGTATGTAACTTACTTATTCATATACTTCTTGACAAACCTTGACAAAGCTCAAACCTCGGGTGTATGCTACATAATGTGGACAACAAGTGAGAGATGCGTACGATACTGTTATTTCTTCTGTATAACATCTTTCGGAGGCCGAAGTGGTAACTCCCAGCCAGATTTGGTTATATTTTTTTTGGCAGTAAATCAAGTTCAATTTAATTTGGGACTGAATATCCGAGTGGTTGTAGATTTCTTTATTTTTAGCAATGATTTTAGACTCATTTTAAGTTACGACTTTTCAACCAAATCTTGTTACTGTTTTGAATTTAAGTGCAACTTTAAATAAAATATTTTACTGGCCTTATGTCCGAGCTTTCTATTCAGTTTTTATGTTGGTATACCAGTGCCTCCTAGTTTGCTATATCTCCAAAGAAAAGACAGGATCTGTGCAGTTTTACAAAGATTTACAAAGATTGCCAATAAACTTAGAACAGCGCGACAGTAACAGCCCTAAATTGGGGGCTTATTCGCAACAAACGAAATATCTTTCAAGCAATTTCTCCAACACCTAAACTCACTTGTCAAAGTAGGTACTTCGCCAGGCATAGAGCTCTTGGAGAAATACACTTCAACAGCTGAGCTTTAGTGATTAATGGTTGTTTTAAACTTTGAAATTATTATTGTTATAAATCTTCAAAGAATAACCCTTCGTCGGATTAAAAAAATGCTATTACAGTTTGTAGTTTCAAAATAAAACAGACCCACACACATTTTGGAGTTAGTATGCCCACGTTAGTAAGTCTGGCTCGTATTCTGGTAAAGAAATCGGTACCCAAGCCACCCAAGCATAAATTTGAGTAGAAATTCTCATAGCTCATGCTTGAGCAGTAAATGCGAATTCGGGCTACAAAATCAAGATAACCAGTAGGGCTACTCTTGACCATCGCCGCCGTTCCAAATTGGATTTTGATTTTAACGAATTTAGTATCATTTTGTACTGAAAAACGACACGAATTTTGTCAAAATCTATGGATCTGTATTGGAATTGTGGTCGAGAGTAACCCACCAGGACCAGTTTAGGGACTTCCTAAGCTTGTCCTGCGGGCCTAAGATGCGCACCGCGAGATATTTGTCATGTCGTTCTGTCAAAATGTAAGCATTTTGTACCAGTTTCTGAACTATTGCATTATCTGTGGTACCTAATGGTGTCGACAAAACGCGCCATAATGTACACTTTTGACACTTCTTAGTCGTCGTACCTCTCTGAGGACGAGATAATAGTCATGCAGAAATGTCAAAAGTTGAAAATTCAAAGGCACGGTTTCTCGACATCATTACCACAGATAATGCAATAGTTCAGAAACTGGTGCAAAATGCTTACATTTTGACAGAACGACATGACAAATATCTCGCGGTGCGCATCTTAGGCCCGCTGGTTGGCAAGATTTTTCGGGTTTGCCATATTAGAGCACATACTTGCGATGGTCAAAATGCACTAACATAAAAATTGTTTGACTCTCCAAACCAAAAACTTCATAAAATATGAGCATTAAATCAAAAACTAATATAACGACACAAACAGCGTCGTAATGTTAAATCCGTGGGGTGAATATTCAATGTGATGCATACTTCAGTCCTAATTAAAGCGCCGAGACCGTGTACCTCTCTCGCTTTACATTATCAATAACAACGATAGAAAAATGCTTGCCGCAAGGCAAATATACTATAAATATAAATATTCACGGACACTTAACACAACGCCTTCTAGTCCCAAACTAAGCAAAGCTTGTACGATGGGAACTAGATGGCTGATAGAATACATACATACATTTTTTTTTTGTAAATACATACTTATAATACATAGAAACACCCAGACACAGAACAAACATCTATGTTTGCCACACAAATGTTTGTTCTCAGTGGGGATCGAACCCACGACCCACAGCACGGAAGGCAGAGCTACTACCGACTGAGCCATGACGCCTGTCTATATGCAAATATAGTAGTTTTGCACGTATTCAAAACCTCGTAGCTGCTTGTGTTGCCAGCAGTACGTTCACCCTAGAGGGGGTACGCGATACGACCACTATCATTACAGTAATTGAAGTTGGAAGCCTACTGACTGAGGTGTCATTAGATCGCCTATATTGAAGGGACGTGCCAGCCAGTCTGCGAAATACAACTTATTAGTAACTAATGTTATTAGATTGGTATTCTATACCTAACCTACATACATCAAATGTAGAGCAACGTAAATAATGCACTCCAGTTAATTTAACTTACATTGGAATGTAACTGTGTCGTTAGTATGTAAGTTTTGATAAAATACTAAAATACCTCGTAAGTTCTTACGAGGATGTTTGGATTGGAGTCACAGGAGTACCGACCTCACTAAATAGAAGCCTCACATGTCAAACAAAGTACGATAACCGTTTTAATTAAAAACAATCAATCAAAGGCGAAATGATCAATAGCGGTGGAAAGGTCGATATTATCGGATGCCCCGCCCAGCTGGCTCCCCTGCGACACTAGGCCCTGGTAACCCAATATACGGAGAGTACGAGGGTTGTGGACAGGAAGCTACTTCTGCTAGATGAGTCCGAAATTAGAATTCTAACTATACCTGCAAGTACTGTCAAATTGATTTGAAAAGTCAGTGTTCGACCAGTCACATGGAAAGGTAAGACGGCTTAGACGTAAATACCGAAACACAGGGACCAAGTTAAACGACATATAAAATTAAGGTGCCTGCTAAGCATAAGAAAAACTGCAAAACTGATGTCTCTTCTAAACGCCAACTCAGATGAAAAAAGTAAACTGACATCATCTCATATCTCCTAATCAATCTTTATAAAACAAAAGCTATGTAGGTATAAAGTATTATAACGAACGATAGAAAAAAGTCAGGTCGATTCCAGTAGTTTTACAGCAAGTTTTCAAATAAGGGTGTCCGAGGGGCGGCGTGTGAACGAACCGGGTGGGGTCCCCGCGCCCCGCGTCACGAACACGGCCGATTGCTCGCAGCACTATGAAACTCTACCAAGGACATCTGATTTACGCAACCTATGATTGCTTACCCTACAACTTGTTGCTTTTCCGCCTAATTTCAAAATTGGTTTTGATTCCACTCGAAAATCCAAAGTGAAAATATATTCAGAGAATGAATTAATTTCACCAAATTCATATGCCAAAAGAATAGCTAAATTTGATTTTATCAGCCATGACTTTAGCCCAAGTATTTGTATCATCACCCAAGTATTTGTCTAGTTCAAGACAAGAATCTAATTCATTCGTGTTGTTTCGCATAATAATGTCAAACTTTTAAAATCGAATTTTTACTTCTACCAACCAAAATTGGTGACTCTTGTTAGATAAGTCAGCTTCGATTGTATTTATTTTTATGACTTCATTGGTTGCACAAACCAGCTGGTTTTGCATTGCAAATTCAATAATTTCAAAACCTTTCAATGCGGTCTGCAATTTTTCCATTGAGGACAACGCAGTATCGATCCCGTCCACCCTATAGTTTATTTCAGAGACCGACATTTCGCTGATAGAGTCTGTGAATGAATCAAATTCATTACATCAGTATCTCGACAATGTACGTATCAAAGGGTTGTTTTGAATGACACGGTCGCGTGCCTAATAAAACACGTGCGCACACAAATGGGAGATTATGCAAATTATTGCTTATGGTGAACAGTTTTTAATTGTTTGGTCCAATGGCAGCCATCGTTTGCTATTGGCATATATATTATATAGATTATTATATTTATAATTATGTAACATATATAAGATAAGATACATACTGTACGACAACGCTGCTTATTTATTGGCGATTTCGGTGCCTATTGCATTTTGTCCAGCTTCCATCTTGTTGTTTTAGTAGGTGAGTAAGGTTACAATTTCAAAAACTCCTAGCAGAAAGTCATTCTCTAACAGCAACATATATTTTTACGAGGTTAAAAATGAAAAGGGTAAAATACTAACGAATAGAAATTCGTGAGAACCTCAGAACACAAACAAGGCAGAGATGCTATTTACTTAGGTAATACACCAAATGCGTGTGAACGTGTTAGTCCACCGTCCACCCCCATCTCGCTTCTCATTTTCACCCTTACGGATATATACCACGGAGCGAACAAAAATGAACTTTATGTGCCAGGCAAAAGAATCACTAAGGTTCAGCCAAAAAGCCGACCAAGACTTGCCTCCGAAAAGGCTGCAATTTCGAATCTTATGCATTTGAGATAAGGCCTGGAAACAGAAACACCGTCGGAGGAAACCTAGACCCTTTCAACAAAGAATAAAATGTCACTGTTGAAGACTCGAAGCTTAACGAGCAGGATGGCGTAGGTATCAGGGGATTACTTTATTGTGTGCGAATATCAGGCACAGTTTTAAAGTTTGCAAATGTGTCACTGAAAGTTTTCTAGGCCCAGTCTGGTCGCGAGTTGGGAAATATTCAATATTGCATTGTACACAAAACACACATATATATCAGGAATCAGGCAAGTAAATAAAATAAATAATCTACATTTACTTGCTTTACTTTTAGTTATATTTGGTAAAACTTGTTATCTTTTATCAGGAAATCAGGACTAAACAAAATATTGTTTATACTCCAAAAGACGTGGTAAAGTGTTAGATTAGAATCCTACTAATATTATAAACGCGAAAGTTTTGTAAGTATGGATTGATGGATGGATGGATGGATGTTTGTTACTCTCAGTAGTTTTTACGTGAAGTAAAAATCGGATCAGTAGTTTTTACTTCACGTAAAAAGTACTGATCCGATTTTTATGAAACTTGGAATATATGTATGTTGTCCGTGACCTGGATTACCACATAGGCTACTTTATATCCCGAAAAATTAACGGGATCCAACGGGACGCGAACGAAGCCGCGGGCGGCACCTAGTGAGTAAATAACTTGGAAATAACCTGCGAGGTTGGCGGTAGCCCTAGCTGTTGTAGCTGATAGTAAAAACAGCGAGTGCGTGAAATGACAGATGGTTCCGTATCGATCAGTATAAGCAGAGTACGCACGGACGACCGACTCCATTATTGTTAATCGCAATCTCAGCTCATGATTACCATAACCATTGTGTACCATGCGCTATTACTACATCATGTTATCGTTCGTTTGATTCAATGAATATCAAGGATCATGTAAACAAAACAAAACGCTTGTATAAACAGTCTCGTATCGACTTCTTTTGAACAAAAGTTCCTAGTTATTTTTAAACTATCAATCGCTATATTGCCGGTCAATTAGCTAAAACAAAGAGTTTCACAGAAATGAGGTCGATTGCTACTGCTAATCCACTCAGTTTAATCTTCCTGGCAGACAGCCAATTTCATTTATAAAACGTTGATTCGAGAGACCACAATACGATTATAGGAAAAGTGCAGAGGATAATCTGATAATCCGTCATTGACGGTCGCATTCCGGTGCACAGACAAACAAAAACCAACGAGTTACACCAGCAGCCTCGAGATTCCCACGGGGAAACATTAGCTTTGATGTTTCACAAATTCATGGCGGTTCGTGAAATGCAACGTTTATTTGGGTAGAGTCAAAAATGTTTGTTCTAATGTAACATGTTATAAAACAATGGAGCAGGGCGTACGCCGTACATGTATTGATTACTTTTCTACTTGGGTAGGTAAGGTGCTTCTTTTCTCTTTCATCATGATCTGCACGTTTTGAAGACATACTCTGACACTTAAAAGACGTGTCAAAAGAAAACAGCCAAAGAGACATCAGATCTAAAAGGTTTTTGTTTGAGCCAGCGACCCGTTAATCCTCGAAAAGTCGACAAAGCGGGCGACTGGCTGGCAACCTCAACGCGTCGACTAATTACGGACCCTCGGCCTGATAATCCCTTCCCAGCAGGCGGCCTCTAAATTAAAAACCCCTGACACAAAGTCCAGTCCAGGATTACCGTTCCCGGGCACCAATCTAAAACCTTGAGATCCCGAAAAACCGAAGGGTGAATTTCTAAGTTGGCGCAAAATTCTAAATCCAGAGATGAAATAGTAATTTATCAAAGGATTTTGAAATCCCGAGGAGCGGAAGGGAAGAATAGGTAGGCCCTTTATCGTTAAACTGCAGTCGTGTTCTTATCCGAAAACTCTGAGAAACAGTAAAAAGAACTACTTATTCCTGGGAATATAGAAACATGAAATCGAATTGCCTTCATTGCGATTTTTACTAAATATAAAAATCTAGACATTTTTAGGGCAGAACTATCCAGTTAATTTACTTCGCTACTCGTTTGTTTTAGTACATGTATTTATTTTGTACATAAATATTTAAATAGCATTTACTTGGCATGCGTGAGCCCTGTGCGAGATTCCATGATACATGAAATATGGATGGCATTCGTTCCAAAGTTCCAATAACTCAACAGAGAGAGCGCTCTCTCAAACATAATCTAGCCATCAATGCAGGTTGCCCTTTACGCCTTTACCAATATAAAATCACCATAACATAAAGATAATAAAACTAACACCATAATGTTCAGCGATGAAATTGGAAAAAATATGGGTCAAATATTATATTCAAGAATGGGCCACTCAGTCATTAATAATTGTTTACCTGATTCTAGTTTACATGAAATCATGGGAAAAATCACTAAATGTTCATTTAATTCTAAATCCAATATTGTAATTTGGCTTGGAAATAGGGGTGATCTAAACAAAGTTCAGTTAATAAAATACATTGAAACTTTATGCTCATTAGAAGTAAACAAAATTGTAATGTTTACATTCCCCTACAGCAACAGCTGGCCACAAGCAGAAAATGATCTTAGATATAAGTTAAATATGACTTTGCATACAACACTGTGCAATAATAATTTGATACATTTAATTGACTATAACAATATTGTTAGTAAACCTGTTTACTTGACTAAAGGTAGATATTACCTTTCCAATTTTTACAAACGACAGGTAGCTGTTTCGCTATCTTACTACTTTGATATTACAGCCAAAAACTTGGCTAAACAAATTGCTTCTATTGAGCAGTATCAAGACACTCATAACAAGACTATGGAAATTATTCCAAGTCATTTAAATTAGAATATCAGACAATAGAGGAAATCTCTAGCATAATATCGTTAAATAATCATAAGAAAAATCATTTTAAAAATAATAAAAATCACTATTTTAATAATAATAAAATAAATAGTTTTAATAATCAATCTAGTCAGTCAAAAAGTAAATCTATCAAATTAAATAAATTAAAATATACCAGCTTGGTGCATCAGAACATTGAAGGGTTGCGTAGTAAAGAATTAGAGCTGGAACTGTACATGACCTCGAACAGCATCGACATTATTTGTGTGACAGAGCACTGGCTGAAATGTCATGAGCTTATGTTTAGTTTCAGTGATCACCAGGTTGGTAGTGCTTTCTGCAGAGAACGCTTTATTCGAGGTGGCTCATTAATATTACTAAATAAACAAATAAAATTTAAAGAACGCAAAGATATTGTCCACCACTCTGTAGAAAGGCACATTGAAGTAGCATGCGTAGAGTTGGAGCAGTTCATTGTTATAAGCGCTTACAGCCCACCATCCGCCTCATTTGATATTTTTGAAAAAGCAATGGAAGAGATCTTGTATAAAATAAGTAAAACAAATAAGCAAATTATAATAGGCGGCGATTTCAATGTAAATCTACTTGTTCAATGTTCCTTAAATACCAGACTAATAACTTTATTTAAATCATTTGATCTCGAAAATGTATTTCTGGAACCAACTAGGATAACAGCCACCTCGGCTACATGTTTAGATAACATCTTTACCAACGTAAAAATAATAAATAAAAATGTAATTAGTCACATCTCATCGGACCACCTTGGTCAACTTATTAAAATAGAAGCTCAAACTAGAAATAATGAAACAAGAAAAATTACTTTTGTCCCATTGACCATGCATCGCCTGGATAAGCTGAAGCTGGACCTTAACTCCAAGCTTTCCACATTAACTTACAGTAACTGTAATTCAAATAACTTGTATGAAACTTTTTTCTATAAATTCAATAACATCTTCAATTCTATTTTTACATCCAAGTCGATTATGGTCTCTGGCAGTTCTAAATTCAGTGAGTGGGCAACAGCGGGTATTCATAAAAGCAGGCAAACATTGTACGATCTTTATAGTGAAAAACAATATAACTTCAGTGAAGAGTTCAAAGAAAAAGTTAGAAAATACTCGAAAATTTTCAAAAAAGTCTGTCGTATTGCTAAATCCCAATATATAAGCTCAAAAATCAAAATTAGTCAAGACAAAATCAAAGCAACTTGGAAAGTAATTAATAGTGAGACCGGAAGAGTCAAAACACATAACAATGTATTCAATCTAAATGTTAACGACACAATCATTAACCAAGATGATGATGTGGCCAAAGCATTTGAAACATTTTTTACCGACATTCCAGTCTCTACTACAAAGTCTTTGAACTCTTCGCACATAATCGCAGAGTCACTACTTAAAGAAAATGTACCTGAATTCAAAACATTGTTTAATTTCGATTATGTGCAACCAAATGACATTGTCAAAGCTTTTAAAATGATAAATGTAAAAAAAACCACGGACCTCTGGGGCATTTCTGTTGCCGTTGTAAAATCCGTAATTGATCTTATCGCACCAGATCTAGCTTTTATATTCAACCAATGCATTGACTGTGGTGAGTTCCCTGACTTAATGAAACATAGTAAAATAACACCTTTATTTAAATCAGGTAGTCATTCTGACCCTACTAACTTTCGACCGATATCAGTGCTACCTACATTCAGTAAAATCTTTGAAAAACTTATGCTTAATCAACTGCAAAGACATTTTGAACTAAACAACTTACTAGACAATAAACAATTCGGTTTTACAAAGGGTCGCTCAACCACCGACGCGGGTGTTGAGTTAATATCACATATTTTTGAAAATTGGGAACAGTCACTTGACGCCTTAGGCATTTTTTGTGACCTATCTAAGGCGTTTGATTGTGTGCACCATGAAACGTTAGTCAGGAAACTAAACCACTATGGTGTGAAAGGGATTGCTCTTGAACTTCTTAATTCTTACTTAAGTAACAGAATTCAAAGAGTTGATGTTAATGGAAAACGTTCTCCGGGGTCAGTGGTAAAAATGGGTGTACCACAAGGATCAATACTAGGACCGTTCTTGTTTTTAATTTACATTAACGATCTACCACGAGTGGTTAGAAACGATCATGAGATTGTACTGTTTGCAGATGACACTTCACTTGTATTTAAAGTGAAACGACGACAAACTAATTATGACGATGTAAATAATGCAATCTCTAAGGTTGTAAACTGGTTTAATGTAAACAATTTATTACTAAACGAAAAGAAAACTAAATGTATTCGGTTTATTCTACCAAACGTCAAACAAATAAATGCCAATGTAAAAATCAAAGAAGATAATATAGATCTCGTGGACACCACAGTATTTTTAGGCATAACTCTAGATAATAAACTTCAATGGGGCCCACACATAGATAAATTGTCGAAGAGACTTAGTTCTGCAGCATATGCAGTCAAGAAGATCCGCTTCCTTACAGATGTGGAAACCGCAAGACTAGTCTATTTCAGCTACTTTCATAGCATTATGTCGTACGGCATTTTGTTGTGGGGGAGTGCTGCAGACATAAACACCATATTTGTGTTGCAGAAGAGGGCTATTCGTGCAATTTATAACATGGGTCCCAGAGAATCACTAAGAAATAAGTTTAAGGAAATAAATATAATGACAGTACCTTGCCAGTACATCTATGAAAACTTATTGTATGTTCAAAAAAATATCAATCTATTCAACAAAAAAAGTGATAATCATAATGTTAACACTAGAAATAAAGACAAACTCGCTGTTCCCACCACTAGGCTCACAAAAATTAGTAAATCTTTCAAAGGGCAATGTGTACGCTTCTTTAACAAAATCCCAAGTGATGTGTCTCAGTTGTCGATTGGCAAGTTCAAAAACGTAATAAAACAGAGACTTCTTTTAAAAGCATACTATAAAATATCTGATTATTTAGAAGACAAACAAGCTTGGGACGAACTAGCTCCAACTCATCCAATAAAAAAAATATGTAATCATACCTAATCATACAAAACGTAATGACGATTCAAAGTGATCAGTGAGATTTTATTGAATAAAAGATTTTTGACTTTGACTTTGACTTTGACATAAACATAGTATAATGCCATAACCAGCTGACGGCTTAGCTCTAACTTATAAACTTTTAAATGATGGCTGCAATAAAACAGCATCTGTGCCTGATGGTAAAATTTATATAGAGTGAAATCGTTTAAAAACGTTACAATATTCCTATTTCTTGTCGGACTATCCATCGATTTTCTTCGTATCTTCGAACAGCTGTTGAGGTAAAGGTTACGCCCTTACACACCTGCGTCTTCCTCTTTGGGAGACACTTCGCCCTCGTGTTGTTTAATAACAAACCTATTATCAATACTGCTTTAATCTCCATCCTCTTATTGAAATTAAGGGTTAGAATGATAAATATTTGACCGTCCGAACTTGCATGGTATTCATTATTCATCACTCTGATCGTCAAGATAATGTCCGAATGATTTTTGAGAAACGATTGAAGGCTCAGATAACCGAATTTAGTCAAAATACAATTTACAGCCCAACGTTGTATAAAATACTTAGGTTAAAAAGTTTTGGGATTGCACGTGCGCGTGAGAGTGCGAGCGCATTAATCTACAAAGGGTACATTTTTTTATAGACGAAAAAACCACCGACCAGATTACGGATGAAAATGAGGGAGAAATTTTTTACTCTCAATAAGTTCCTGTTGATGGCCTTTTCTTTTTGCTCTGCATTTCTTGGTCTCGGAATACGTTTTAATTAATCAATCTCGGTTCAAGTCGAACATTTGAATAATATTGAAGTTCGTACTAATTGGTTTTCAGTCTGTAACAATTAAAACTGCACTTGACGAAGTTATTCAATTAAATGGATGTTCAACATATCAATCAAATTTTTATCTTATTAAAAAGTTTTAGAAGACTTGGTTGATTCAGAATATACTCGAAATTGCAATGGAAAATAAGTTAGTGAGTGTAATTGAGCCCGGAACCGCTCATCGTCCATGACATAGCACGCGAAACAGTGTAATGACTGGGCCGAAGATAAGTGCACGTAATTTCGCCGCATTGCTGATCGCTGCAGGCGCGCACGCACGCTACTCCCGCGCGTCACTCGGGAGTCTTCCACCCAATATTAACATCAGCCTAACGAATCAATACATATAACTTATAAACTCAGCTCTAAAGAGTGTGTACAATCAATTTGGTGGTCAGAAGAAGAGTTTTGCATTTGCCGACAAGGTACAAAACAACACCTGAAAAACGATTTTTTTTTCTTGAAATTATGTTTTTGAATTCTTATAAGCCTTAAGTAACTCTACGAAGTGAACATAAGAAGTAGTTGATAGAAGTTTAGAGTTAAATCGAATATAGTGTGACCCAGGATCCAGCACGTTCTAATTCAACGAGAATTCAAGTAGTTTGAGTCTTCACAGTCAGACAGACAGAAGACAAAAGATGACAGCGATCGATCGGTGGCCGCCGCCGTTCGTGACTATTGTTCGAGCAGCGAATGCACCACGGTCGTACCGTACATCTGTTTCGTTCCTTTTTCACTCGCCCTGCATAATAAAACCGGGGCATTGTGAAAACATCCACAAAAGAACACGCACTTTGGCGTTGGGCTCGTACTTTATAAGAAAAATAACAGGAGCCTCCGAAACTAAACGGTGGGCGTAAACGCTGTCGGAAATGAGAAAGTCGAAGCAATGCAACTGTTATGACATACGCGGTTCGTTAAATGTTATTCATAAACAACGGTTTGAATTTTACGCACAGTCAATAAAGTAAAGATTCCACTCCCACTGAGAAAAGTATCATCTAAACCACCAAAATACAATATACGTCCATATTTTTTATTTTAAGCATTAAATAAAATCTGTATTATTAGCTGTAGCTCTGTTTTTGAGATAACAAGAGCCGGAGATAAAGAAAATTTAAGTCACTAAATAGTAATCACTACAGCTTGCATTGTACATTAAATTAGGACACGCGTGACACGGCACATACATACATACACGCATTATGAAATCAAAAAAATATATAACAAATATTTGTATTTGTATAATATCTCCTGCCTGCTTCATACGCATAAAAATTAAACAAGTTATCGACCTTTTTGATATATCCAGTAAATCTACTGCGGAGACTGCGAGCTACGCCATCTAAGCGAAGTTTTAAGGTACACATAAAAATCTATGGGGGTATAATGATTGCGGGTTCCGCCGGCAAATTGTACTCCCCGGGCGCCCAGAGCTTGCGCCGACAATTAACTACACTTTATTCCATTATAAATGTTGCCCAACGGGGAGTTCGCGAAGTTGCTCCAAGCTTCTTGATGGCAACACACGCATTATACTTAGGGCAACCGAAAGTTTGCGGTAACAAAAACGAAGACTAACAATTTTATGGCAAATCGTTATTCCGTGACCGCAACTTTTTTTAAGGACTCAGATAATATAGAAGGTTTAACTGGTCTTTGCATCACTGTATGATAAACATAGCATCGAAAATATTTGTAGTAGAGCTTGATGCTACGCTAATGACGACTTTTGCAAATGCAACATGGACTTTAATCCTACGCATGCATAATCACAACAGCTCTTGGGTAATATGCAAATGAACCATCAGCCTTGTAGGGGAGTACAGGCAGCCCTAGGGCTTTACTGTTACTCGTGGTACCACCCTCGCGTGAGTCGTTGAGCCGTGTGTCTGTCCAAATCGCTTCCACAAACTGCGGTATCATTATTTTATAACTATACTGATTCATCTATATGTATATAAAATTACGAGTGTTTTAGTAATCGTTTTGTAACTGTTTTTACTCATACAAATTATCAAAAGATCTTTAAAAATGAATGACATTTACATTTGAAGCAGGAAGTGTCTGCGAGAACGTAATTTTTTAGGAAATCATCAGGCTTGTTCGAAAGAGGCTCAAAAACTCAGGTGCTATTGCTTATTGTGTTACAGTAAACTCTCTTCGAGTGTTGAAAATGCCCTAAACGACGAGTCAAGGTTTTAATGATCTCCGCACACGAGATGGACATATACAAGACTGTAATAACATAAATCTTCCCACCGTTTTTTGATCCGCAATACTTTTTGTTTAGGGCTCTACTAGAACCGAGTTAGCTATCGCGTGATACAATGCTGCTCAGTTTAAAATTAATAATATCCGAGAAAACTCTTGCAGCAGGAAGTCGATCCCGTGATTCCCGCGTGGCTATTCCAGCTACAGTTTTTTTCATTGTTGTTGGTTATTGATACGATACTATGATACAAAAACGAACATGTAATGTATGAAGATAAAAAACCAATAAACACTGGGTAAAAGTAAAAGAAATCGTTTATTTTAAATAGATGAATTCATTCGATCATTGATAAATTCGTCTTAGAACTTTAGTAATTCGATGCAAGACGATGAATGCATATTCAATTTCAAACTATTAGAACCGTGTTGGATAAAATAAACGCCTATTTAGATGAAAATTGAATCAGAAATTCGAAACATTCTAATAAAATTATGATCAGTTCCCAACAAGTTATGCTTAACCTACTTAGACTGGATGAGTTGTATCTGGCATCATACCAGAATATTCGAGCTCTTTCCAGTTTGTTTTCATCATAACTTTAGGTTTGCTGGAAATAGACAAACTTCATCATATTTGGGAGCTTGATAAATGCCTACTGAATGATACCCACATTACCCAACCTCAAGACGGACGCCTAGACGTCGATATCGTGTAGATGTCGGTTTCGACTAGTGCGCAAATGTCCTTAAGCTATCTACTACCTACAGAGTATGAATGAACCATACGAAAAAAAAATTTGTTAGGTAATAAATGGCTGGGTCTGGGTAGGTAATAACGTAGTAGTTTTTATTTTTAATTCTTGGTACTTTCTTAAGTTCGACAGAATATGATTGCTTGGTAATTTTCGAATTACTAAGCCTTACTGAGTTGGGATTGGGAAAGTCTTCCTGTGCGTGGACGTATCCGGGTTCAAACAGGTATCCAGATTCAATACACGTACTCATACATTATTACACGAATCTTCACATGATAACTATCACAGCAAGCAAGCTTAGCACAAGAAGAAGTTTAAAATTCTTTAGGAGTCAGCGACATAACTGTCCAAGTGTAGCCCGACGATGTGCCAGTAAAAACATCAAGCCTGCATTGTGAATACCATCTGCAGAGCTCATCAGGACATTGGCGAGCGATAAAAACAATCTCACCGACCGAACATACGAATATCGAGCAGCATGATCTACCGCTGCGGGTTTTCGGTATTTTCATTTCACGTTCACTTCACACATCTCGCTTGCATGTAAACGTGACAACCAAATCTACGAAGTTAAATACATGATACTTGTTTACTCACGCTCCATAAAAAGAGAACCAAGTTCAATGGCAAGAACACGGACACGAGCGCCGAAAAGATTACATAAGTACGCAAAGTAAACGGCAAGGTCAATGTCGCGTTGAACAAAGATCGCGAAAGTGCTTCGTCGTTACGTAGGCAACACTCAGCACTGGCGGATAATTGCGATGTAATCGTCGTAATCCATCCAAGTCTTGTTTCCATTTATGGAGCGCGCAGCTTGCGACCGCATAGAAGAAACAGCTGACCGCCGCGCTGCACCGCGCTGTGGCACGCGCTTCCAATGCATATTTATGTCGCACCCGGGGCAAAAACATGTATAAAATAGAATCGTTATAAACTAGCTATTATAAAATACAGAACAAGTTTGTATTGCGCTTTAATTATGCAATTAAACGTACAATACAGTACATGGAGGATAGGTA
This sequence comes from Eulithis testata, assembly GCA_947507515.1. Taxonomy (NCBI): domain Eukaryota; kingdom Metazoa; phylum Arthropoda; class Insecta; order Lepidoptera; family Geometridae; genus Eulithis; species Eulithis testata. Next base: position 4,868,494 of record OX382199.1, on the reverse strand, counting down.
ATCAAAATTATGAAACAAGAAAACATTACCAACTCAAATTGTTAGTACCTACTGTTGAAAGTATGGTTCTCCAGCACTATCTTTCTTCCTTACATTCAACGTCATCGTAAATCTCTTGTAGGTATTTTTAATATTATCAAAAACTTTTCCATTTATATTATTGTAGGTATATGATAATTGTATTTATATATATATATATGTGTGTAAATGTGTAGGTATATTTATTTATCCATATTAGTTTTGTATGTGTATAGGTTAAATTATATTTATGTATTATGTATATTCCATGTTATTTTTATTTGCGCCCCGTTCTTACCTAGTCGAACTGCTTCTGTCCATCCAAAGGTTGTCTGGAAGAGATCGCTTATAGCGATAAGACCGCCCATTGTACCTCATACTTAAAACTTATTTCTCATTTTTTGTTTTCTTCTTTTCTTGGTGTGCAATAAAGAATATATCTATCTATCTATCTATCTACATAGTCATGTTCAATCAGAGGATAGTCGTAGCGTAGACAATAGTCATATGCCACTTTGCCCTGAGAACTTGGACAAATTCGTCTGGTAGGTGGCATACGACCACGGCTCTACCTCGCCTCGTGGTGACTCCACTCCACGTCACACTCACACACAGTTTTTTTTAGAACGGATTAAAATGCCGGTATACTATGATTCAAGAAATAAATAAAAATTGCTTGTTAGGTATAATAATATAATTTCCCCCAAATTGGTAAAATAAATTAATATGGAAATCGAACCACCTTAATAGCTATATCACATTTTGCTTAAAAATTGTTTACCTGACTGTACAATGCAGCTATTTTTAAAGTTGTCCGAATCGTCACAACAAAAATTATTAAAATCAAAAGTGACGATTGGGAGAATTTGTCCCAAAATATTTGTTCCGAATCGTCACTAAGTCAAACGTTTGACGATTTCCGACAGTACCCTACTCTACCATTGATTATAATAAAAAATACAAATACCTAAACTTGTATACATGCACCAGATCTTTAGGTTGCGTCGATAAATTATCCCTAGGAGATTGTGTTAGACCAGGCCGACAGACCACTTCGTGTTTTAGTTTTCTGAACTTGAACCTGGACTCAGAATAATTGCCTTATCAGATAGTTTAGGTAATGTCGCAGTAATTTCATTAGACTGGTTGAAATAAACACTAGCATTAGTTACTAAATAGTGGCGTATTTAATAATCAACAAGTGGTGTTCAATAAACGATCATTTTCCACGTATTAACTATTCATGCAAAACCAGCAGGTGTCTAAAGTTCGACGACGTTAGACCTTTCTATGCCCTGTCGCGTGCCTTGGCTTGCACATGCTGTTTATTTATTAATATAGGCTGGATACAAACGACTATTGCTTTCAACACTTTCTGGACACTTAGTAATGCTGCGAAGAGATATCGCGAATAAATGGTTCTACAGACCTTTCGGCTAATGGAAGTTGATGAGTAGGTGCGGACCAGCTGCTCTTCGTATAAAGAATATCCAAGGTGGTACGTTGAATATTATTTAATACGAAGCGCGTGTCGTGAATAAAATTTTTTTACAACTTTTTCATTTAATTTATTGACGTTCGATTTTTTTTTGTAGAGCAAGGAAAGTTACAGATGCACTAAGTGGCCCTACAAGCGGCTGTTCATATTCGCGGCATTTTCTGTTAGATTCAATTAATTTTATGCTGACGTAACTCGTAATGCGGTTCAGTTTATAACAATAAGTTATATATCCTAGTTTTTAATATTTATCTGACGGGCCTAGAGCCTAAAAACCTGAATGACGGAACCTCAAATTAGATAACAATATTTATCAACCAATCGGGTATGGAGCACAATTTCAACATATCTAGGCAAGGCAATAGCCAGTAATACGTATTTATGAGGATTCACAGCGGGAGAAAGGGCCCCCTATTAGCAAAACGGGTCTCGAACTTTCCAAGTTTATTGGGACAATGTTGGCTTCCTAAACCGGCTGCAACACCTGCCACGGCGGCGAGGGGACACCAAAAATTCAAAAGCTCGTTAAAATATTGCAACTTGATAAATCAATACGGAACTTAACAAGCACAAGCAGCAAGGTGTAAAAAAAAAAAAAAAATTCAGTGTTGTTTCCACAAATATGTGCTGTCAGTATGATATACACGAAAACAAAGCAGTCTAGACCGAAAACGATGAACCATCGGTAAAATAGAAGTGATGACCCACACAGCAAGGAGAATTTCGTAAAGCGGAACACTTGTGATCTGATTCCGGTGCCTGGCCATGTTATAGTTGTCAGTGACTCCGAGCTAAACCAGTTCAGAATATGTAGCTATTTTAGACAGAAACCATAGTTGGGCGGTAAGACTACCGATACTGTATTTTTAAGGGTAGTATAATCACTATGGTATGGAACGGATACGGAATCGAACGGAATATGTTTTTACCCCGAGTGCGATATGATGATTTTTTTTATCTTGCCATGATTAATATAGGTATTTATTACTTATAGATATGACGGTTTAAAAACGCATGCATTTTTTTATTAAGGTTATTGATTTATAAAATTATCTATTTAATTGATTTTATAAACGTTCATTTCAGTTTGTTCAGTGTAGATTGAGCCTAAGCGAGGGGACGGCGAACTCGTAATTACAAACAGGGCGAGGTGAGTCGAGGTGTGGAGACATCGCGATAATATCGAAACGTTTGCGTTTATCGTTACCAAAGGGTATTTAAACGTGGAATTTAATAAAACGGCCGAGCCAACGAGGTTCCCGACTGATTTATTGTGGGTATTCGAAGAATACCAATCGTAAAGTATACTTTTTCTAATTCCACGGTCAAAGAACTTTTTGGTTATGCACTTCGAACATAATTTGTATTTTACAACCCAATTAAACACAATAATTTAGAATCTTCAATTTGATTTGAAGGAACAGAAGAAATCTGAAGACAGGTAAGTACACCTACCAGAGGAAACAATATTAGGTATCATGTAAGTTCGGTAGCACGCTCTCCTCCCGAATTGCTATAGCACAGAGCCAACTGTGTTCAGAAAAATACGAGTATAAAATAAATAAAGCCTAATTGCAATGGGTTTATTGACCGTTTCAAGAATTTTTTAAGACTTCGCTTTGATTAATAATTAATTATACAAAATGTAGCGAAACGAAAAAAAATTGTAATGTCGGTTTCAAGTAAACGCACATGTGATGCGAGATAGCGGAAACTTGTTTAGTTTCAAGTTGAAGTTGTAACGGTGGTGGTGCGCGGTGTTGGCCAGAGTAATTACGAAATACATTGAAATGTTGGGAAGGGGGAAATCTTATAGTAAAGTTCTAGGGATTCGAACATAAAATGAAAAGGAAGTGTCTAGTCAGCTCAAATAATGAGGAGCGTGAAAAAGCATTTTAGTCTCACACAAAGACAAAAAATAGAGCCATTAGTTATTGGGGTCCCCAAAAATCTAAACCCTTACTGAATGATCTTGAGATTCCTGAACGAATGCTGATAATTGAGTGCTTAGATTATTGACATTTCTTACTAATGGGTAAGAGTTGTTGATTCTTATTTTTTTTGACATAATATTCCGCGATATTATTTCGCAATCATTTCTAATCATATTATTTTCAAAGTTTTTGGTAATTCTATTTTCGACCAACGGTTGTTGTCGCCCATTATCACTAAAAGCAACTCCTTGTTCGTTTAAATTGATCGATTCGACAAAATAATAAAAAATAGCCATCGAACTTCCTTTCAATAGGCCCCCACAACGCGCCCTCTATAAGACGACAATGACGTAGGCATGTGTCACTACAATTTACTCAGCCTCACCTACAATGTAAAGTCAGCTTTATTGCGCTGACTGTAGTTTTAATATGACTCAGGCGAGCGATACCTCCTAAATAACATATTTTAGGTTCTAACCAGAAACTGATAGTCTGTCAAATGGTTAAATAAGTAGTAGGTACAAATTTTAAATACTGCATCTATTTTGAAATCTTAGGGAGTGAAATTTATATGACTTAAAAGTGTTATTTGTTCTGCGGCTACGCCATTGGAAGCGGTAGAAATGCAATGGGATTATGCAGCAATCTCGCCCTCTAAGAAACCCCCTACTTTCCCGCTTGGTAACGTTTCGTGTTGCCAGAATTAATTGACGTTTACCCCACGCCAAGGGGCAAGTATTCTCGTATTATATCACGCAAAATTAGCAACGGTTGTAGTGCTAAATTAATAATATCCCACAGCCTCCGAAAAATTTTACATGTAATGTACTGATGATAATGACAATTCAGTGTCGCACTTATTGGATTTAACTTTCTACTTAGTGGGTTATTAAAAATTCATAACCTTAACATAAATAAACTAAAGTACAATATTTTAATAAAATAAATTTCAAGTTTTATTAGATCATTGTCCAACAATGCTTGGAGGACGTCCGAAAGCCAGGAAAGTAATTGGATAAAACGATGTACGTCGACGAACATCTTGATCTTGAGATGCTTCTAAATTGTGTACTAGATTTGAGTTACGTTACCACATTGTCTATTAACGGAATGCTTCTAATGGAATTCGGAAGACGTTTTATTTTGGGCTTGCTGTCGATTCGGACAAAATATATTGAGACACAAAGTCCCAATTGACACTTTTGATTTTAAAATTTTTGTTACTGTCGATTCGGACACCATCAGATTAAGGTAGCTGTTGAGTGCAGTCAGGTAAAAATTTTTTAAGCAAAATACGATATAGCTAATCAAATTGCTTTGCGAGCGTGTGGTGACAACCTAGGATCTGCAGGGCTATTTTAAAATCGTCGGGAACGGGTCGGATCCGAAACGAAATTATGTGTCGGAACCGATAGATATCCGACGGATCGTGAAATGCTATTTTGAAACCAGTTTCGGGAGGCGCGTCGGAACCTCGGTTTCGTTCCGACGCGGAAACAGAGATTGTTTGTTTACGGAGACTGCTTTGAAATGGTAGGTTATGGTAGAAAACTATATTATGTGAAATATGAAATGATTCTGCGTTTTATGAATCAAAACGTCTCGCTTTCAACTATTTCTTATTCAAAATTGTTATATTTTATTATTGTTGTTATTTTCTACAGTTTTTATATTATCATAAATCTACAAATGATTAAGTTTAAACTTTAAACTAGCTTCGTAAATACGATTTTGTGGTTGAAGTTTGAAGTTGAAGTTTGCGCGCGCTGTTTGAAAAGTCCGCAGATTGTTCGTTTCTAAGTTGAAGAAATAAATTGAGAAAGAACATCAAAATGGTAAGTAAACCAAAGTATTCATTTGAAAAATTAAACCACTGACTTTTTAGTACACTTGGAAAGCCAAATCATGTGTTTTAGGTGCCTAGATACTTTCCAGTAGGTACGATGTATATAAGTATATATACTTCACCGATTCTTGGCAGATTTAACGAACGCTGATGTTTTACTATTCAGAGTGGCAGAATATCTTTGGAGCAGAGGGCAAAGATGCTAGAATTCATGCTGGCCCATGAGGACCTAGCCCGCGGCAGAGTCTCAGGCCCCGACGCAGCCAGGACAAAGAGAGTTCTTTTAGAAGAACTCTCTAACATCTTGAATGCGTTGGGGTCTGGAGCTACAAAAACTCCAGAGAAGTGGCTGAAAGTAATAGTCTTATTTATTGTATATTATTATTTACTTCACATAAACTAAGTAGTATAACATAGTACAAAGAATAAAACATAGTCCCTTAGTAAAAACTGTAGGTACTTAGGTACTTAGTACGTTTTTGCAATAGGTATGAATAAAAATAAGTGTACATAAGTACCTACATCTCAGTACAGTATCTTATCAATTTCAGTGCTGGCAGGACTGGAAATCAGACACTAAATCAAAGGCCCTAAAAATTAAAAAGCAGAAGAACGGAACAGGTGGTGGTCCAGCCCCTGCACCATTGACGGACTTGGAGGAGACCCTCCTCCAATTTTGGGGTATCGAGATAGTGGAGGGCTTGGCAGTCATAGATCCACTAGAGGCGGTAAAGAATCTCATTGTTTAAACTATTATTTGTATTCTATTGTTCCGCTCATTTAGTTTTTACATCACAACAATTTAATTACTAACATCATTTTGTTTTTTAACCTCAGACCATCCTTGTGCCTGAATCAGAATCTGCCGAAGTATCTGATTTACCTGAGGCCTCATCACAGGAGCCACTGCCAGCCCCAGGCCCAAGTCGCACAGGGTCCAACAGAGCGAGAGGTATGATTATTGCATTTTTGTACCTAAAAATACCTACTACTTAAATTATATAGATCTTTTCTTAATTAAGTTTACCATTATTATTATTATTTGTACCCTACATCGTCCCAAAGGCCTCCCTACTATTCATCCTATAAGGAATACAAATTATAATGTTACAGATGATCCATTACTAGCAGTTTTAAAACAGCAGGCAGAAGCTATTAGTGATTTGGCTGTGGGTATGCACGAGATAGCTGCAAGTGTGTCTTCAGCCACACAAGCCTTATTGGCAATCGCTCAAGCCCTAGAGCAGCAACCTCGGATTATTTTAAATAACAATTAAGGTGAGATGTCTTTATCATTATGTATGGATTACTTTAATTAAATAAGATTTCATGAAGGTTGCTGTGTTATAATTATATATAATTTATTTATATTTTATAATTTAAAATAATCTATTTATTAGATCCGTCCTAACTTGGACTGCTCTACTGTGTATCTCATTTTCTACTCGTGCATTTTCCAGGAAATCGTCTGAAATCTCGATAGGCTCTATTTCAGGCTCTTCTATGTTATTTTTAATGCATACATTGTGCAACACTGCACAAGCGTTGACAATATGGCCAACCTTTGTAGGTGCATACTCCAGAGTGCGGTGCTTATGTAGGCATCTAAAACGGCATTTCAAAACCCCAAAGCACCTTTCGATACAGTTGCGTGACCGAATGTGCAGCTGTGTGTACTGGGCTTCTGGGCTATTAGCCTCTGCATTGAGCACTGGCGTCAGAAGCCATGGCTCTAATGGATAGCCTGAATCACCTGAAAATCAAGTAACATATTTTATTTTATTTCAATTTTGATGTGATGCTGTAAGTTTTAATTTTCATTTGTTACAGTTGCATACCCAGAAGCCAGCAAGAAGCTGCCATATTCAACATCCTGTCCCTCACAGCACTTGCCCTCCAAATGAATGCATCATGGGTGCTTCCTGGGTAGCGTGCTAAAATATTTATTATTAGTAAATCGCTATCACACACCTGTAAAAAATATTTTAAGTTAGTAGAGATAGATAGAAAATACTTTATAGCACACCACTTAAAGTAGGGGAGCCGAAACCCGGATCACCGGATCGAATATTACCGCTTGAACATTTAGAGAATGCTGGCCTTTCCTGTTTATATAGGCCTCTTCATGTATAATTGGCTTTTTTATCAAAATGTGAGTTCCGTCCACATATCCTAGCACGCCGGGAAAATTGAATTTTCTGTAGTTCCTAAAAACACAAAAGAGTGTAGGTACATAATAAGTTATTTATTAAAAATGTATATGGATCTCTTGTTAAACATTTACCTAGACTAGGTAAGTAGAGTTTATGATGATTGTTATTTTATTTATTACTAAATATTGATAAATGTTGATGTCTGCAGGTTAAAGTAAATAATATGTAATTAGTATTCTAGGTAAACTTAGATTAATAATTATACCTAAGTGGTGTATACATATATATAAATAGTTGATTTTTGGTTAAGTACTTTGTTACTCATGTGTCGTTAAATACATTGATTCATTTTCTGACTGGTGATTTCTTATTTTAGTTCCAATCAAAGTTAAATTTACATCAATAGGTACGTACTTTTGAATAATTTGCTGCCTTTCATTGCTGTTACTAGGGAACTTTATCCACTTGCACATCACTTGTGGCAAGTTTAACACAGCTGTTGTTTCACTTATGGCCCTTGAAACAGATGCCTGGCTAAGGCTCACAGCGGCATCCCTCCCACAAGGCTTTTGGTAGCTGCCTTGGGCATAAAAGTGAAGAGCTGCTAAAAACTATAAAAAGTAGGTGGGTATAGGTACATAAGTGCAACAAATGCATGACAAACTAACTTTACATGCAGGCTAATCTTTCTCCTATTATTAGCTACTTACTTTTAGCTCCACAGGCATTGAATTTGAATTTTTTTGGTCAGGATAATGACCCCTTATCTCGTCAATCAACCTTAGAGCTACTGTAGGTGTAAAACGATACACAGACGCAAAGTTTGGGTTGTTGAAGGGGTCCGACAAATCCCGTAGTGAATTATGATGTATTAGCGTTGCCTTCCTTTGCAAACTGCTATCATTTCGTCGAGCTCTTCTAACAAGAATGTGCTCCATCTATTTTACAACAAAATATGGTTTGAAACCTAATGTTTACTAACAAACAAAGATGTTAAACATAGAATGATAACATTAGCAGAAAATCATCCCGATTGATCACTTACTCTCGTTTTTACAAGGATAAATAGTAGGTGTATGGTTGCTTGGTCAATGGAAATAAAATATAATATAGGTATTGACACAAAAGATAATAAACGAAACACCGGACAACTCTCTGGCGGAATCGTTTCCGACACCAAATAGCTGTCGGTAACTCGGCTCTCTCGGATCGGAATCTTTAAGTCAAAGTTTTCGAATCCTATAATTTAGAATAGCATTTTCCGTCGGAAGTGTCCGCTACCGAATCCAATCGAATCCGAAGGCTTTCCCGATGAATTAAAATAACCCTGCAGTAGTCCGATGATTTAGTCCTATCTGGTAAAAAATAAACTGAAGTCAATGCATTTCTTTTTTTGGGAAGTTCGACTTTCCCAAATGAGTAGGTTAGGTTTGTTTATAAAAAATGCGAGCGAAGCGAGCCCATCCATAAAATCTGCTAAAAAATAAACTGAAGTTAGGTAATGCATTTCTTTTTTTGGGAAAGTCGAAATGTGTAAATATCGGACTAAAAGGCTCAGTAGTCCGATGATCTGTATTGATCAGCATCATCGGACTACTGATACTAGCCGCTGGTGACTTACATTAATGTTAAAAAAAACCAACAAGTTTCATTCATAGACTGACTGTACAATGCAGCTATTTTTAATGGTGTCTGAATCGACAGTAACAAAAATATTAAAATCAAAAGTGTCAATTGGGACATTGTGTCCCAATATATTTTGTCCGAATCGACAGCAAGTCTTATTTTGTCTGATATAAATAAATAGGAAGGTTTTGTTTATTATCAAAAGTCAAGAGTCAAATATACGTTCTGCTAGCTAATATTCTTGATTCTCATATAGAGAACTTGGAGTATCGATTCTGGGAAGAGCAAATTATTGAATAGATAACAGTCAGTACTAAGGTACACAAAGTCTAATCTAGACAGAAAATTATGTTTCTCGTTAATCAACCCTACAGCTTTTTTTGTGCGTTTAACTGATCGACCTTGCCAGTCCTTCAACTCAGAATAGCTGATAAAAACTCCGCTAGGACCAAGTCACGAAATATCAGCCAAAATGCCGGTGACGTACAAAACGCACGATTCCACCGCAGGGGATTTATAGTCGCTTATTTTCGTACAATTTTGATAATAACTAAGGACAACCATTAGGACAGACATCGTATTTGGTATTACATCGATATTAGACCTTTTTAATGAGTAAGGTTTAGCTTCAATATTCTGAAGGTTAAGCATTTTTATTTCAAGCTCCTAGGTAGTATGTGTAAGAGTTCATTTCAAAATCTTCTTTGAATTGCAGTGCCTAATATTAGGTAGGTATGCTCACTATTTAATAAGTAAACTAAAAAGAAAAGAATAAAAGCTTGTCGTCATAAAATTTTGTCAAATGTCAAAGCACACAAAACAAAGACACGCATAAGCAGGTGTCTGTCTTTAAGCAGCTGCTACATACAACTCATACAAGACAAGTTACATTAATCGAAAATATACCCCATAATGGTATAATCGTGCGCTGAATAGCATCAAGCAACAATATTTTTTATTACACCCACACGGCGGCACTTCAACAAAAACCATTTCTTACGGTTAATAGCTATGTTTTAATTACTGAACACCAACAGAACGGCGATTCCGAGAATCTGAGAAGACTTCGAGATTAAAAACTACCCCTCCGTTCCGGATCATTGGTTCTTATTTTTGTACGGTATCAATTCTCTGGAAACAAAACCTTTTTACGGATTATTGCTGGCAACACAAAAAACTTAAAATGTTGCAAATCTTGACTTTCTGTTCAAAAGTGAGTTTGAGTTACGTGCATTCATAAATATTGAATTTTAACCACCCTTTGCAAGCGAGATTAAAAAAAACTCAGTAGTTGAGAAAGCGTAACAATTAGTCAGTTCAAAACACAAGAAAAATCAACCATTTTATGTAACTCATAATTGGTTCATATCCTGAAGCATCAAATAAACTAGTGGCTCTGGGAGCTGTAGACCTCGCGAGCATACTAAAAGTGAGCTATTTACTGCCTTAGCAAAAGCTATTTCAGAGTTTTGAAAGAAACCTATCAATGTTGAAGAGAAGTAGAAAATACCCATCCCCACTACTTCTCACCTGACACCCATCCCTCACCCGCAACCCCCACTGTGCAAGTGCATTTTCCGTTTTGTGATTTTTTTGATCTTTTTGATTTCTTTTGCATCATCTTGTGTAGAATGAGGTCCTTTGTGTTTCTCTCAAATTTGATTGAAAACCATCGATTGTTTGATGAGCTATCCTGTTCATCATGCTGAAGATCCTTATCAGATCTTCGCCAAACTTTTATGAGACCAACTTATAGTTACTACCTTTCAAATAAAAAAAGAATAATCGAAATCGGATCTCATTTGGTGGAGATATCCAGTATATCAAATAGCCCCCTTTTGCCCTTTTTTTGGGGGAAGTACCCCTAAAATCAAAAATCCCCGGCGACAAAAAAATTCTAATAAGTCATATAACCTGTGTACCAAGTTTCGTCCAGATCGGTTGAAAAATGCGACCTGTAGAGGAGAACAGACAGACAGACAGACAAACGCATTTTTGGCCAATGTGGAAACTGAGACGCTTCGCTCGCTTCGCTCGCTCGGTCAATAAATATTCATGGAAATTCCACACAACGCCTTCTTGTCCCAAAGCAGGGTTCGAGGATATATATCAATGGATATATATCATGATATATATCCGATTTATATCCGATATATATCAAGCGATGTTTTATGATATACATATATCAATAAAAAAATGGTTTAAAAATTTTATACTATAAAGTAATTATTGGCGTCTGTTATTGTATTTCTACTTCCCAAATGTAGATGGCGTTGGAGTAGAGTTAAAAAATATTGCCTAATAGTAAGTTCTAATCCGCAAATGGCAACACTTCTGCCAGCATTAATGACGTCAGTTGTCAGAAAAATTTCGTTACGAAAAAGTTAAGTTTTTTTTGTGTTTTACATAAAAAGTAATTGACAAAGTGCGGAAACGATTTGAGGAGAACATGGTAGGATAGGTGTCCTCCTACGAAAAGGGAAGATCTTCCACGCCGAGCGACCTTTGGCTCGGGGTCCGAGGACCAATGGATGGTATTCGGTAGTATTACTTATGTTCAAACTCCGTGATAACTTCGTTTGCGCGATCTAGGATTTTTCTCATGTTAGTTCTTATGTAGCGAGATAGATGGCGCTACAGATTTTACTTTATTATTGAGTAGAAGAAAATTTTATGTTTTGGTGTCATTTGTCTGATTTTAAGTACCTAAACTAAAAAAAAACATTTTTGTTTTTTTTAAACAATGTATTATGTTTATGTAACGCATATGCAAATAGTATACATAAATATAATAATATGGCTTTCATACAAAACGGATATATATCACACTTTTGATATATATCGGATATATATCACACTTTTGATATATATCGGATATATATCATAAATATCCGATATTTTGATAATTATAATAAATATCGGATATTTTCGAACCCTGACCCAAAGTAAGCCGAGCTTGTACCTACTATGGAAACAAGATTACTGATACTCATAACTGAGTTGTGACGCCATTTCGTTTAGTCGGTAGGAAGGTATCTAATCTACAACCTATTCTATCATGTACCTCACATTATTTGCGTTTTTTCATAAAAACCTAACCTAAAACCTACCATGTATATGGGAAGGAAGCGAGGAAAAGCTAGAGATGTCCAAATCAAATTTCAAAATAATGATGGAAACGTAGTAGGTAATAAAACAATAAACTGACCAAGTTCGTGTCGAACCATGCAGCGCACAAAAAAGGCACTACCATTATCTATTCGGAGTTAAATTCGCTAAAATGCAAGTAAAACTTTAGGATTTATAGTTTACCTACCCAATCAAAGCAAAAAGATCACTGACCTACAATATTAGGTCAGTGGGAGAACGAGATATAGAATTAGTACCTACCTTTACCTACCTACTTGGAAAATGCGCACGCACCAGCGCACTTACATGAAATACACAAAATAGACCTAACTAAAAACGTTCAAATTCTCTTCTAAATAAAAGAGGCCACATCATGAGTAGCGGTTTGGATGAGTCGGATGAGGCAACTTAAACCTGTAATAACATTAGCGTCGAGAGAACCAGTTTGAACATTACCTGCCCTTTGACTATAGTGATTTTTCTGGCATGAAACATGAGAGCACAAAGCAGTGTTGTTTTGCTAGGTAGGTGGAATGGTTCTTGACACGTATGTCGTCGGTACGTAGGTAAGGAGTTACGGTGGTGGTAATGATGAATAAGTACCTACACCTACACACAAAACACACGGGTTATAGTCATTTCGTACATTCTTTTGTTATGCAAAACACACGGGTTACAGTCATTTCGTACATTCTTTCGTTATGCACATATTCAAACTTTATCATTAACTAGCTGATACCCGCGACTTCGTACGCGTGCGAAACTTTCCACCAAAATATTTGCCAACCAGCATAAGATGAACCTCGTGCCAAAGGCGGCTTTTGGTTTAGAGAGGTCAAGCTGCATCTAAGAATCCACGTCTTTCATTTTAATAAAATATATCCTTTGTTTCAATCCGGAAAAGGGCATCTGAATGGTATAAGTTTCATTGAAATTGGTCCAGTAGTTTAGGAGTGATCCGCGAACAAACAAACAGACAAACTCGATTTTCGGAATCAGAATCGTTTATTTAGTAGATCTGCATATTTCATTTATCCATGTCTTTAAATTTAGTTTTTAACTTTTTTACAGTTTTATAATAGCATAGATTTTATATCTAGCTCGTACACTCAATACTCATAGTAGGTAACCTAACCTACTGTTATTTGATCGAGCGAACAAAACGACCGAAGATCTTTACTATTTAAAATTGGCATTCCACTTTGCGCACCAATAACTTCCGCACCTACGCTATTCCACTTTTGCGCACCAATCGAAGCTTGGTGCGCAATGGCGTTGTATGTTTGTTGTAGCATAACTTTCTAACCGCTGATCTGATAATCATAGAATTTGGTATACAGATAGTATTCTTAAACTTTTACTGGTTTGAATAATGAGACGATGTGCGTGTTTTGCCAATGTATCCAGCACTCGGCAATAAATACGACAACCACTGGGTAAATAAGCGATACACTAGGCCTCCCAAGGCTGTACACATTTCACATTTACTGGGCCTTGTTTTGCGTGACCTGACTTGCCGGTGACGGCTGACTAGGTATTAGATATCTTCGAGGCAAAATTCCATTACAAAATTGTAACTTTAAAGAATATCACCACTCCGGCGGAAGTTGTAACACATCAAAACCCATTTTCACAGCAATCATTTCGCATTCGCATGTGGATGGATAGGATACCGCTTACCAACTGCCGCGCGCCACTCAGCCGTCGTCGTCGTGCCGAAGGTAATCATATCGTAATTATTATCACAAAACATTGAAATATTTATCTGGTTTTGTAATTGTATGTTGTTGCCATCGTCAGCCTAGCCTACAGTTGATTTATTTGGAAACATTACCTCACTGTGATAATGATTGACGTATTGTGAATATGACGTAGGTAGAGGAATGCAAATCGTTGTGATAAGAAAGTGTCAGAGGTAGGTAGGAAACCGCAATTTGTGAATTTGTGTAACTCGAAATCCTCAAGAGGATATGTATTTACCTACCATTAACTACCTACAGAAAGTCACTTATTATAAAAACGAAAAGCATGAGAATGCTACCAAAAGACTGGAGACGAATAAAAAATATGTAAAATATGACGAGACGAGTTATGACTAATCATTGAATATAATCTACTAAGTAAGTATTACAATACCTATCTACTACATAAAAAACATAGTGGGTAAAGTTATACTACAGAATATTAGTTGGTTATACCTAAATAAGAATATCTTAAATCCTAGACGCAGAGGCACCTACTTCCGAATGGTTTATTTATAGGCATTGTGCACGCGTCAAGACAAGTCTTATCCTGGGCAATAAAAATAAAGAATAATGAAAGTTGAACGACCAAGTGATGACTCAGTTTCTACCTGACCGGTCGGTTTTACAATACAAATTCGTCTGTGAGCGTCGGAAACAGAAATAACTTATCATCTGCATTTAAGATCAAGATTTAGGAATTTTCAGTACTTTGATTGTCTCGTTTTGTAAAATGAAGTAGAGAACAGACTAACAGACGGAATGACTCAAAAGATATAGGCGTAGACCGTTCCATCGTGGCATTCCATTTTGCGCACCAAGAACATCCGTACCTACGCTATTGCTGCGTAGGTTAGGTAGGTAAGGTAAGGTACCTAATGCACCTATGCTAATTGATATAACTTATACCTAAGATTGCTTCTTTCATTGATTATCCCTTGTAGTTAGTTATATTATACAGCATGTATGCGACATGCCCAAGAAATGGAATGCAAAACATCTATACGTACCTAAACGTTTTCCTACATCATTGAAAATGTAATTAAATCACTACCATCGTGGTTCTCGAGCCCATAAGTCGGAGCCCAGCGCAACGGTCGAGGGCCAATGCGCCCGCGCACGCTTCTAATGACAAGGGGGCTGTGGGCTCGCAGGGAGGGCGACCGGTCGGCCGGACGCCTTGAGGTACGTAGCACGCAAGCAGAATGAATTTATGGAAAGAAGAGCTGAAACTTGAACACACGGGCATAATGCTCAGTTCGGAAGAGATTTTACTGTAAAAGAGAAATTTTACTCTACCGAACTGCGCATAAGGCCTGTTATTAAACTTATTATTCGGTAGAGTATTATTATGGAGGGAGTGACAACAGTACAGATAGAGGGAGAGTGGAAGAGAAAATAATGTTGTACCGATACCGACATTACCGATCCCCATGTAAGCTGTAATGCAACATCTAGAAAATGTATAACCGGGCGGGGGCGGGCGGTTCGCGGGGTGTTGAGCAAGTTCCGACCGAAGTGTGGAGGGCTCACATCTAGTAACATACCTCGCCGCTTCCGAAAACCCGTTCGCTGTCCCCGGTTCGCCCGGTTAGAACTCCTAACTTTTTTTTACTGTTTACCCTTTGTGGCTTAGGCTCGCGTGAACGCCCTACTACCTACCGATACTGAGACTTTTTGTTGATGCTACCACGTCAGTTGCTTAAACTTTCGCACTTGTTTTAAAATTGCACTTTCGAGCTTAGTAACAAAGAAATTAACTATACTAGAGCAACGCTAATTCTCTGTACTAGTTAGCCGTAGATAACAAGACTATTACTAACTTCAAAGTGGCATGTGGTCATTGGTCATGTATGTGTAAAAATATAAGCTAATGAACAAAATGATACACATACAAAATCATTATTTAATCTAGGTACCTAACTAATAAGTCTTAATCATTACTACAACCCTCAGAATATTGAAACCTCTTTGTCGACCTAATATTTTGTTTCTAAACTGAATTGCTTTAAAAAACTACTTAATAATTACAGTGTTCCAAATTAAACCACTATTGGATACAATCTAACATTGTATTTATCAAGCATTCGGTGACCTAAATATAAGACCACTTAGCCATATCACTAGGAGTGATAGAGTTATCAACTATGAGTTAGTTGAAGAGCTTAAATTTATTTTGACTCTTTTAAGCCAAAGTCATATAATATGTAAATTAAATTATTGTTAGTTTTAACCACATTATCATAACATTCATTATATTACCTACTATGTACAACCCAACTATCTATTATGTAAGAAAAAATAGTACCTACCTACTATGTGGATTTAAAGCCACATGATTCAGAATGAAGACTTTTGGAAATTACCTATTTGAAGTCATGCATCACGTTAGCACACTTTAGTCTTAACTAAATAGTAAGTAGATACATATGTAGATAGTGGACCCAGTTATGTGAGGTTGGTGATACTGCAGAAAATTAGTACAAGGTAACACTTGGATGGAATACATACTGAAATGTCACTGAACATTTAAACACCACAGTTGCCCTGCCTTTTTTTTACCTTCCCCCTAAGTAAGAGATGACATTCATTTCTCCGCATAACATGGCCATACCATGCTAACCTACTGTACCCTTCCATACTGTTACTGTATAATAAAACCGCAGTAAAACTGAAAACAGTAACTTCAGTGTGTATAGAAACTTTGACAAAATTACTAATAACACGTTAATCTTAATTTCACAATGGTTTCATTTAGATAGTAAAAATAAATTTGTCACCATAACACTGACTCTTTTGTGTATGTTACCTTCCACTTGGTAAATTCTTTTTATCATTGAACTTGACTTTTTCTATTCACTGTCAAGGCTTAATAATCTCTGTCTATACATAATTTTATCATTTTATCACACAAGAACATGATGACAATTTTTTTTTAAAAGATAGTGAATTAATCTATTCCGTTCAGACATTGATAGGGGCCTCGTTTTCTAAATAGAAGATTGACTAGTCCCTGAATACTGAAACACTACTTGGATTAAGTTCATCCTTAACTTTTGGTATCCTGGAATACAGATATAGATATAATATATTTTCGATTGTGTCTGGAATTCAAGCATATAGGAGGTTAAATGATTGCCAGGTATTAGATATGAATGTAGATGGATATAAGAGTAGAGGTAGGCCAAAGAAAAGATGGATGGACTGGGTGAAAAATGATATGGGTAAGAAAGGAGTGACAACTGAGATGACAGCTGATAGAAGAGCATGAAAGAAAAACATGTTGTGCCGACCCCACATAAAGTGGGAAAAGGGCAAGGAGATGATGAGTATGGAAGGGTTTAGTAAGAGGTAAGGTGTATCAATTGGGTACCTACTATCTAGGTATTACTTGTCTGTGAGTTGAGTTGTGTGTAGTGTAGAAAAAAAAGAATGGACAAGTTTGAGAAAGACTTGCATCCTGCAGTGAAATAATAACAGATACAATTAAAATATTTCTGTAATATTCTTGACCAGGCACCGGCTACTTGGCAACAAGGATGCATAACGCGTGGTGTTATAACCCCTTAGCTATCAGCTTTCTGACAAAAAAAAAACCACATTGAATCATAGCAATAGCTTGGAAAGTCCAAGGCTAGAGATGGACATATCCTCTCTTGATCTTCGAGGCTTTCGTGCAGTACCTATTTATTTATTTATTTATTTAATACTTTATTGCACAAAATTATAAATTTGTTACAAAGGGAGGACTTAATGCTGAAAGCATTGTCTGCCAGCCAACCCAAACGTGGTGGTGTAGTGAGGATTATTAGACACCTATTAGGTGGGCCTTGTCGCGCCTTTATACTATGCTAGGGCTATCACAAAAGGGTGACAAGCCCGTACGACAAAGATAACATGAGGATGAGATTGTGGGTTGACTTATTGTCATGTAAACTGCTTCGCAAATGATTTTACTGCCCTAAGCTGGCAGAAGGCCACTTCGTGATCGACCATGGTTCTCTTTACACAATCACCCGCAGTTACGCCTGTGAAAGTGCCCGGATTCCAGCCTAGTATACGTGAACTAGGCTGTTCCAGTCCCTCAAAGGACAACCGGTTGAGCTTGGCTGTGCCAAGTGCTACCACCGTCCTTCCCCACGAGCAAACCAATCCGCTTCCTCTCAAAATGGTCGACCACAGCCCTATGGGCCACGCCGTGCCTCTGACCAACACCTCAGAGACACATTCCTTCGGCCTAACTTGGACCCTTAGTACTCGCGAGATCTGATGGACTATCGGAGCCGGCCGATGTCCATCGGTTTCCCTACCGGCTATACCGCGGGACTCCGAAGTACTAGGTAACGCCCTTGAGCCTTCGAGCCGATGCTCGATGGGCTTCTGAACCAATTCAGAAGCCCCGGTACCCGAACGTATACAACGTTCCTCCCCGATCGACCGAACTAGTCCATGTACAAAGGTACGCAAGTGGACTTTCAGATTAATTATCGCGGAGAGTAGATTTTAACGCGGAACTGTCTTCCCAAAATCTCATTAGCCTCTCATAGGAAGTAGCTGGTTAATCGCTAGCACTCACCCTGTGGCCGTGGGCTAACTTTTCCACCACGCCAGTACTCCTCTGTACTTCTGCACTCGAACAGGGTAGTTGTTCCACTCCACGATGTCTCAACTCACCCCCTGACCTCCTGTCCTAAGGTCTAGGCTAAAGTCTGCATGCCGCGCAGTTTTGCGGTCAACCCTACGAAAAAGAATAGACAAGCGAGAAAAATGTACCCACCTCTTGTCAATCCAGAGTTGCCAACGTACAAAACTGATTTCAGACAAATGAAACTTACTTTTTTGTCTGTGACCTCGTGCATTGCGCGACACACCCAACGAAACAGAATTTTCACTCTAGTAGGGCAAGCAGATGACGCGTCCATTCCAGGATTTTCTCCCTTGCACGGATGGAGGCGCCCCTTCTGCTTCTTCCTTCTACTTCATTCTCCTGCTGAGATTTTCCTTCAGCCACCTGTGCTGGGCTGAAATCTTCTGACGGTAGATTTTCACCATTGACGTCATTACTACGTCCTGAATCATCTGCCCCACTGACAGTTTCGGTTTCCATCTGAGAAGTCTCCTCAGGACCACTGGCTGTCGTCTGATCATGAGACTGCATCTCACTTTCTTGAACCCGAATTGACTCCAAGTCTGGGTTTACTTCTTCAGCCATACGTCCGCTGTACTCCTCTGGTTCCTGCTCTACTGTCTGTAGAGGCTGTGTATTCTCTTCAGAACTCTCTTCCAAAGGATAGAGATGCCCTATAGAACGAGTGAAAATAGAGTCATCAACCTTTACTCTCGCGACTCGACATGCGCCGTCTACACCTTCTAGTAGGTCGACAATTTTACCAACTTTCCAGTTCTGTCGGTTCTTAGAGTCAGCTTTAATTTGCACGACATCTCCCACCTGTGGAACTCGACTGGATCTGATTCTGGGCTGCTTAGGCGAATGCTGTGATCTCTCCCTCAAACAGGTGAGATACTGCCCTATAAACATTTTCTTAAATTCCTCCAGAATCTTGATTCCCTTTTTCCAGCTTTCTATCAAGTCCAATTTAAGCCTTGATCCAGTACATGACGCTTCTACTGGTGAAGGTTTCACTGTCAAACATTTTCCTAATGTTAGGAAGTCCGCTGGACGCAGAATGTGCTCCACTTCAGTGCCGACTCGGGTTAGAGGTCTTGAATTAATGACCGCTTCCACTTCCTTCATCACTGTAAGTAGCTTACTGTCACTCAGTAGGTGTTTTTCCAACGTGCGCTTTAGGCAATGCTTGACAAGACCAACCAGGCGTTCGTAGAATCCTCCATGCCATGGAGCTAGTTGAGGAATAAATTTCCAATGAATTTCCTTGTCTACGCAGTATTGACTTGTCATTACCTCAGAGGTCAATTTAAAACAAGTGGCATTGTCCGAGTACATTCTTTTTGGGACTCCTCTTGTGGCTGCAAATCTCCGCAAGGCTAGAAGGCATTCTTCTGCAGAAAGATCTTTCACAATTTCAAGATGAACTGCTCGTACAGTCAGACATGTGAACAAGGATACCCATCTTTTTCCCTTTCCATTTATCGAACTCACATACAATGGCCCAAAGTAATCTACACCAGTAAATGAAAAGGGCTCGCTGAAGTTCACTCTTTCTGGTGGTAAGGCTGGTGTATCTGGTAGTTTGTAAGGACCACCTCCATGTTTCACACATTGCTGGCATGTCTTGAGCATCTTGGTTACCTTTGCTCTACCTTGCGGTATCCAGTACCTTTTCCTGATGATACTCAACGTGTGTGAAGCACCAACATGGTAATTACTCTCATGAGTTTCAATAATAATTTTATTTGTGAACTCACAGTCTCTTGGAAGTAGCACCGGATACTTCATGTCGTAATCCCATGTTGTGTTAGCCATACGACCACCGCAACGCAGTAGACCCTCAGAATCTACAAACAAATCTAAGCTTCTTCCAAGATGAGTCTTCTTGCCTTCCAGCTCATCAGGGAAGTGTTCAAACTGCAATTTTTTAATTTGTACAGTGGTATTGTCTTGTGAACTGTCATTACTGCTATCTTCTTGTAAGTTTTCGATTTCCATAGGGACATCTTGGATTCTGGTTAGTTCTGACCAGTCATGAGGTTCCAACTCACCTGGACTCCCATCCAGGGCCTCCCCAAACGAAACGAAGGTTTTGTTCGTGCAGTAATGACGACTCTCTGGCCACTGAGAATCTTCGTCTTTAAGAAATTCGGGTCCGTTGTACCAAAGCTCTTTCTTTTGGTCCCAGAGTTCAGGTTCAGGTCTGGTAGCAATATCAGCAGGGTTAAATTTTGTACTGACATAACACATCTCTGTTTGTTGATGAAGACGTTTAATCTCATTGACTCTGTTTGCTACAAAAGGTGGTAAAAGCTTGCTCGACATAATCCATGCAAGAACTATTTGACTATCTGTCCACAGATATTCCTTTTCAATTGGTAAGTCTAGATTCGTTTTCACATACTTTAATAGCCTGCTTCCTATCAGGAAACCTAGTAGCTCCAGTTTGGGTATTTTCAAATCATCTCTGTCTTCAATTTGTGAAATGCGAGATTTTGCCATCACCAAGGAAACTGAAGTTTTCTGATCTCCCTTTGTCTTCAAATAAACGACTGCTGCATAAGCATGTTTAGACGCGTCAGTGAAACAATGTAGTTCATAAGTTTTAATGCCTGGCAAGTCAACTCCTATGTACCTTGGAAGTTCAGTTTCAGTTACAGCTTTCAGGTCTATCAGTATCTTCTCCAAGTGTCGTGTCAGACTTTCAGGCAATGCTACATCCCATTTCACTTTTTCTTTGCATATGTTCTGGAAAACAAGCTTTATTGGTAAGATCAAGGGGCATACAAAACCACATGGGTCGTACACTCTGGCTAGAGTACGAAGAACTCCTCTTTTGGTTTGTATTGGTGTGTCAGGATCAAAGTAATTTTCTGGTACTTTCAGCTTTAACATATCCTTTTGTACATCCCATGACAAACCGAGAACTTTCATTTCTTCGCACTGTGTAGCTTTGTGTTGTTGTGGTATTGTATCCATAAACTGTTTGCTATTCGAGACCCAGTCTCTTATGTTCATCGAGAGCTGCTCGAACGTTGACCTTGTCTTTTCATACAGGTGATTAGCTTCTTCGACAGACTCAGCTACTGTTACTAAGTTATCAACATAGCATTTGCTGGCTATATTCTTCAATAAGTCTCCATTTGCTAGAGTCATGTGATGTCTGATCGTTGCAGTGAGTAGGAATGGACTTGATATTATTCCAAAAGGTACTCTACAGAAGCGCAAATGCAACAGGTTATCATCTGTAGCTGGCTGGTTGGGATCTTTGATCCACAGGAACCTTGTGACATCTCTATCTTCTAGTTGTAATCCAACTTGAAGAAAAGCCTTTTCCACATCTGCAATTATACCAATTTTCTTTGTCCGGAAGTTGAGAAGGAGCGCAGTCAAATCTTCCAGCATCGAAGGTCCACTGTACAGGCATTCATTGAGACTCTTCTCTCCTGCTGTCTTTGCTGAGGCATCATAGACAAGCCGTCCTCTTTTGCCCTTTTGTTTCACCATATGATGAGGAAGATAATGAATTGGATGATCAGTTTGGCTAGAGCTTGATTCAATCACCTCTATGATTCCAAGATCCAGCTGTTCCTTTAAGATGCTGTTGTATTCAGCCAAAGACTCATCATCCAACTTCTTAATTAAACTTCTTAATCTTCCTATGGCAAGTCCAAAGTTTGACTGAATTTCAGGTGGGTACTGTATCCAAGGCCACTTGACTTCATACCGTCCGTTTCGGTACTGTACAGTTTCATTAAAGTGACGAACCGCTTGTTCTTGCCTGGTCGCCTTTGGTGAATCGGTTATGCCAATGCTTTCCAATGACCATAAAAATTTTATATCTATGTTTCTCAATGGTAGATCTGGTTCGGTCAAATATGGACAACTAGGTATGTGACATTGGCAGTAAGTAGTGACAGACAAAACGTCGCTTTCTATCTGGCTAGCGCTACCTGACAGCACCCAACCGAAATCTGTATCAAGTAGAAACATGCGTGCATCAACTTTGATTCTATCCTCATCACGCAAGAAGGAACAATAAAGGTCATTGCCCACAAGTACATCAATCTTCTCACCCACTCTATCATCATCAGCAGGTATATCCACCTTATTATGTTTCAGCTTTGCTACTGGAACACGATCCGTTATATGTGGCACAATGTTTACCTGTATCTTTCTACTGATACCACGCTTGGTTTCTATGATGATGTTAGAAATGGGGCTGGACATTTCTTGTGGGGTAGCAGCTCCGAATGTATATACCAGTAGCAGGTCCTTCCTTTCCATTGAAAGTCCAAGGTCTCTTGCTGCCTTCGCTGTAATGTAGCTGCGTTGGCTTCCACTGTCCAAAAGAATTCTGGCACTTATATTATGCTTCACGTTGTTCGGGTTCTTTATTGTTGCTACTGCGGTCTGCAAATAGGTATATCTGTTAGATGCGTTGAATACTATTGCAGGTACCTGAGCTTGGGTAGGTACATTATAATCCTCACCTACAGGTTTCGGACACAGTAACTTTAGGTGATTCCCTTTACAGTTAAAGCATGATATCTTCCTCCTGCATTCTTTAGATTTATGACCCTCTTTCAGACATTTAAAGCACTTGTTCTTGAGTTTCTCTCTTCGAGCTTCTATGGTCTTGACCGTCCTGCATTCAGAACTAACATGGTTAAACCTACCACAAAAGATGCACTGGCGTTTAGGTCTTTTATTTTGTGGTTCCTTATCTTGTTTGAAATTGCCGCCTTTTCTTTTGTAGGTATTTCTTCGGTTATCTTGATCAACACTAACCTGCAGTGCCTCGGTTGTTGTTGAAGAAAGGTTATCGGCAGGTCTTGTATCACTGTCCAATCCAGACCTTTCCATGGCAGTGATAACTTTGTCCAGACTCGATCTAAGATCAGGTACAGAACAGTCATCAGAAGAAAGTATATTCACCTGGTACATAATTTGCTCTGAGAATTTGCTTGCGATAACTGTCCTCAAATGATTGCTCTCCATACTCTCACCCAATGTCTGTAACACTCGGAGATGTTTCTCAATAGTGTCTAAAGTCAATCTGCAGGATGCAGGTTTGTCGGTGGCTACCTTGATCTTGCCGATTGCGGAGTGATGGGCATCGATCACCCGGTCCTTGGATCCAAACCGCTTTTGTAAGACTTCTAGTGCAATGGCATAATTTACATTGGTAGTCGATAGACCGCTTACAGTTTCCAATGCTTGGCCCTCCAACGAACCGAGTAGATAGGCCAATTTCTCGACATCTTTCAGTTCCTTTTTCGAATCAATGTTGGCTTCGAACCTGTCCCAAAACTCATTCCACTGGAGGATGTCGCCATTGAATTTGGCTAATTCAAGTTTTGGTAGTTTGGAGAAAGAGCTGGGCTTAGGATCACTAGTATTGGCATACCGCTCCGCAACTGAATTGAGGTTTATCTCTAATTCTTCGGCATCAAGCTGGTCTTTCATATAATCAGTGAATTCTGCCACTTCCAAATACTCAGAACTCAACCGCAGTTCCTTGTCAAACGCTTCAATAAACTGTTTTAATTTCAAGCGGTTCGTCAACGGGTCGTCTTCCGTAATTTGTCCTGTGTCAAAGTTGTTTCGTATCTCGCTAATTATTTGTGTTAATTTCTCATGTCGCATTCTCAGGCGGATTTTTGAAATAGCTTCCATTGTTCCCAAGATAACGAGATACTTTTCGATCGGTTCACACAATCTAAAATCAAAAATCAAGTTCAGCCGAGATAGGTACCTACTCAGATACCTACGTTTGAAACGGAAACGTTTGTGAATTCATCACTACTTACTGTGCTGAAGATTACGTACTGATATTTCACAACGATTCAATTTCACATACATTCAATTTCACTTATCACACAGAGAAAGTTAGCCAAAATTACCAAACTCGACTTTTCCTAGCAAATGCTAGCAAAATAGAAAAACAACCTTTTGAGCGGAAACGGAAAATTGAAACGACGCTGAACCTTGCAAAAACATGGCGGCAAATTTTAAAATTTGTATTTTCCTTCCTTATATCTACTTAATCTCTATTTATTATAAAATATAGATTTACCAATAAACTTGACTAGGTTAACAATGTATATTCTTAGTTAAATAAGCTTAATTTAAACTATATTCACTAAATAAAACTAAATAATAGGAACGGATATACGTGTTCGGTGAACGGAACGTTCCGTA
This sequence comes from Eulithis testata, assembly GCA_947507515.1. Taxonomy (NCBI): domain Eukaryota; kingdom Metazoa; phylum Arthropoda; class Insecta; order Lepidoptera; family Geometridae; genus Eulithis; species Eulithis testata. The sequence goes on along the minus strand of OX382199.1, from coordinate 4,843,714 downwards.
ATATTAACCATAGATAAAGTAGATGAGCTAAATCAGCTATAGACCCGTCGGTCTTTTATTTTCCCATTTTTTTCTTAGGGGAAACGCACACCTTCAATAAAAAGTGAAGTCATAGATAAAAAATATAAAACGTAAAACCGTAAACGCGAAATGCAAACGCAAAAATAAACGCAATGGGAAAAAATAAAAAATGGGTTAAATAAAACAACACACACTTTTACCAAAATTGTAATAAATCCCATCTTTTCTTTTGTAGGGTATTTAAAAATAAAATATAATAACTTTATGTCTGGAGAGAACCCGAACGTATCAGGCTGCTCCAAACATGCGCTGAACCAACCCTATGGTTGGGACTAGAGAAAAAAAAATCTGGCTCTCAAGGGCTCCAAGATATCCCTGCATCTCCACCATTTTTGTCGCGCCTTTATACTATGCTAGGGCTATCACAAAAGGGTGACAAGCCCGTACGACAAAGATAACATGAGGATGAGATTGTGGGTTGACTTATTGTCATGTAAACTGCTTCGCAAATGATTTTACTGCCCTAAGCTGGCAGAAGGCCACTTCGTGATCGACCATGGTTCTCTTTACACAATCACCCGCAGTTACGCCTGTGAAAGTGCCCGGATTCCAGCCTAGTATACGTGAACTAGGCTGTTCCAGTCCCTCAAAGGACAACCGGTTGAGCTTGGCTGTGCCAAGTGCTACCACCGTCCTTCCCCACGAGCAAACCAATCCGCTTCCTCTCAAAATGGTCGACCACAGCCCTATGGGCCACGCCGTGCCTCTGACCAACACCTCAGAGACACATTCCTTCGGCCTAACTTGGACCCTTAGTACTCGCGAGATCTGATGGACTATCGGAGCCGGCCGATGTCCATCGGTTTCCCTACCGGCTATACCGCGGGACTCCGAAGTACTAGGTAACGCCCTTGAGCCTTCGAGCCGATGCTCGATGGGCTTCTGAACCAATTCAGAAGCCCCGGTACCCGAACGTATACAACGTTCCTCCCCGATCGACCGAACTAGTCCATGTACAAAGGTACGCAAGTGGACTTTCAGATTAATTATCGCGGAGAGTAGATTTTAACGCGGAACTGTCTTCCCAAAATCTCATTAGCCTCTCATAGGAAGTAGCTGGTTAATCGCTAGCACTCACCCTGTGGCCGTGGGCTAACTTTTCCACCACGCCAGTACTCCTCTGTACTTCTGCACTCGAACAGGGTAGTTGTTCCACTCCACGATGTCTCAACTCACCCCCTGACCTCCTGTCCTAAGGTCTAGGCTAAAGTCTGCATGCCGCGCAGTTTTGCGGTCAACCCTACGAAAAAGAATAGACAAGCGAGAAAAATGTACCCACCTCTTGTCAATCCAGAGTTGCCAACGTACAAAACTGATTTCAGACAAATGAAACTTACTTTTTTGTCTGTGACCTCGTGCATTGCGCGACAGGCCTAATTGATTAGGCAGGTAAGGTAGGTACTCTGTTTGTGGAACACAAAAAACCTACCTACTGGCCACGCACCAGGTTATCATCAGGGCAGTGGTGGGGCAACCAACGTCTCGTAATATTACCTACTGTGATATTACGATTCACAGCGATTATGTAGTCAAACGGAGAACGCGACTCGTCTACGGTCGGCCCAGCGAGCTATTCCGAGGGCATTCAACCGGACGAAGGCGGCAAGCAACACCTAAATTTCACAACGACCATGACATCGAAATCGAACAGCATCCGGTCACTGGAGCATTGACTCGTCAAAATAGTGATTACATTACAAACAAGGTAGGTAGATGAAGGTACCAGAAAATAATGGAAATAAAAAATCCCATCGACTGACCTGTCAGAAGACTCCGAGCTGTCGTATCGGTCGATACATCGCTTTTTTCTATCGTCTCCTTCTGTCGTCGTGTGCTCATCCGGCGGTTTTTGGGAATCCGTAGCGAAGAACGCGCGAGTGGCGGCCACGCCGTCCTTGTCACTGTTCTCACACGATTCACTCTGATCCAGTTCCCTGTAGAATGATTTCTTTACACTATTACCGTTAAATGTTTCGCCATTAAACTTTTTTGAGTCACTAAGTCCTAAAACAGGCGCGGAAAAAGTTAAATCGCTCAATTGTTTCGGGCCGACACGGTCTGCGTGCGACCCATCCGCCATCTTTGAGCCCACGAGTGTTTTGGTTCTGAAGATTCGGTGCGACGCCGCGCATGGCCTGGCGCTGCGATCGCGCGCTGCAGGTGCGGGTCGCGGGCAGCGCGGGGGGCATGACGTCACGGCGGCTGCGCAGCCGCGGGGGGCAGGCCGTGGTGACGTAACGACTCCGCCCCGTGCATGTGCAGGGGCGCTGTCATTGGCCGCGAGTTACGCAACCTATGGGCCTATTCAAATACGAGCTCGGAAGGGCCCGTAGGAATCGACGCGATAGGGACAAGCCCATCCCAGCTAAAGGTGGCTAAAGTAACAAAATATACCTAATGCAGTCTAATGACCGTGTTCTGCTGATTATGAATATGATGAGCACACTAAACATCACACACTGCTTGATCCAGAAAACTAATTTACCTACATTAAATTTTTTTTTAAGGCAAGGTAGGGTAGGGTTACCTAACCTACATCATAAACAAAACCTGCAATGCATAAAAACCGTAGGTACCTTTATCCTCAAGCACGGTACTGAAGGGGTAGAGAAAACGATTAGTTACTCTAGAATCCCTAGATACCTAATGCAAGCCATTTATTACAGACAGGATTGTCAATAGATGTTGCATTATTATAGGCACAGGAAGCAGCGGTCACCATAACATCAGGTGGGCAATCTGTTTAGGTATTCTTTACCTAAGAAATCATAGCCTCTGTCTCTACAACTTTGCTAGAACTAACGAAGTAACAAAAATATTTTGAGGCTTATTAGAATCATGATCATGGGACCCATACTTATAGGTACTGACTCTAAATTAATTATCACCCCTCTAGGCGAACCCTCTACGGGAGGCGTTCCTCGATACGGTTGTCTCACTCTCTCCTTTGCAACTGCCTGTCTGCCTGCGAGACCCTACGAGTACCGTTGATAGGTGCCGAAGTGAGCTCGAGGCGTCATGCACAAAACTTTGATTACAAACTTTTTTGTTTGAAACTCAACTCTCGACCGACTAACCTTCACACTGATGTGATATCGATAAAAAAAAGGTTTTGCTATCCTTCACACTGTACGTAGGTTAGGTTAGGTAGGTACTACCGGTACTACAAGGCTACTAGGTAGGTAGTTAGGTACCGGTCTACCTACCACAGACAATTCAATAAATAAGCATAGTAGGTAGGTACCTATAGATAGGCACAGAATACCTACAGATCATATAATAATACTACATAAGTATGTATGTACTGGTTTTAAGTTTTTTCATAATAAGTGGGTAGGTAGATAAGTAGGTATATTTTTGATAACAATATGCAAAACTTTCAAATTTAGAAATGGTAAATACCTAAATATGTAAATACATACCTACTATTGGTATGTAACCAAAACCTAGGTAATTAACTTAGTACCTACCTACTTACATAGCTATTATAACTTTCCCTAATACCACAGAATACTTGTACCTACCTACCTATTATAGTCAATAGATAGGTATACCTATTGATTTGGTTTTTATATTTATTTAAGTATACCTACCTTGTAAACACCGTGTAGTTGGCTGTTTTGACTGAAGTCAATAAAAAAAACCCGTTTCGTTTGTACATTAATTTTATTACTTACTTACTAATCACATTGTTACAACATGAATTAAACCATTTTAATACATTTAAAAAATAAAACATTTATAAATTACAAATTTTAACATTCATTAATAATTTCATTGCAGGTAGGTAATTAGGGTTAAAAGCACCGTTTCTCATTAAATTAGTATAGATAATATTATACTTGCCTAAAGTACTTAGATTAAAATTTTTGTACCTACTAGGATGACGCGCGTGAGGCATAAATGTTTAGAAATTAAAAATAAGTAGAGGCAGTAAGACACGGTGGGTGTGAACCTTGATTATTTATATTACATATTTTATATATTTTTGCAAGAAAGTGAAGTATGTAAGTGTGAAAGTGGCGCCCTGTTATTAAAAAGATAAGGAGTGGTAGATTAGCATGGTATCGACACGTAATGAGGAGGGATGAAAGTCATATAACGAAGAGTTATGAATATGAGTGTGGCTGGGTATGCAAGGAGAGGAATACTGAAGAAGAAGTTGTTGGATTGTGTGAAAGAGGATAAGAATGTGAGAGGAGTAGATTCAGAGTTGACGAATGATAGGAGTGAGTGGAAGAAGAAAACATGTTTTGCCGACCCCACCTAGCGTGGGATAAGGCCAGGGGAATTATGAAATGATGATATATATTTTTTCACTTTTAGTAAAAAAAAGAACTTTTACGTATACGAAAGGAATGTAAGAAGGTACCCAAGTATAAATAAATAAATAAATATTCACGGATATTTTAACACAACGCCTTCTAGTCCCAAATTAAGCAAAGCTTTGTACTATGGGAAGTAGATTGCTGATAGAATACATATATACACTTTTTTTTGTAAATACATACTTATACGTAGTAACACCTAGACACAGAACAAACATCTATGTTTGCCACACACAAATGTTTGTTCTCGGTGGGGATCGAACCCACGACCCACAGCACGGAAGGCAGAGCTACTACCGACTGAGCCATGACGCCTGTATGCAGTACCTACGAGTAGTGATTACGTACGGTTAAAAAATAAAAGAAACGCTTATCCTAAATTATATTAGTAGCAAGCAAGCTTGTAAGAGTTAGTGGTTTTTAGGCACTTACGACTGAAGCATGGAAACGCTCAGATGTAAATGCCACTAACGGTCACCCATCCAAATAGTGATTGCGCAGAACGTCGCTTAACTTAGATTAGACAATCGATGAAGATTGACTAAACAAGCTATGCCACGAGCGCTCCAATAAATAAGTACAACATTTATGTTTGTTAGTCATAAAATTAAGGAATAAACTTATATTTTGTCCAATCATCGTTACTATGCAGACTGTACTTTACAATAGCGCACCCTAAGGTGCTTAAAATATAACACACTGGAATGATCATAAATAAATACATATAAAATGTCAACTCTTTTGCAATGCGAGTAATTAAAAACTTAGCTCCTTTTGTTCTTAAGGCTGTCCCAATAAATAGTGTCAAACGGAAGTGTCATGAATAACCCCTAGTAGATTGAGAACCTACTCCTTTTTTTAAAGTCGGCTAAAAACTTACTCTATTGAAAAATTAAGTCCAAAAACTTTATATATTGCGCCACCTCACTTCCGCTTAAACACTATTTATTCGGACACCCCTGTATAAACAACAAGGAAACTGTCAAATTCAGTTAGTTTAAGTAAAGGCTCAGAATTCGGTAGTCAAAGGCTTAGATATTAGAATAATGCATAAACAGAATAGACACTAATTAGCTTAAGAAATCATTGCAAATCCCATTAATATTATTAACGCGAAAGTTTGTGAGGGTGTATGGATGTATAATAAATAATAATAAATAATAATGTTTGTTCCTCTTTCACGCAAAAACTACTAATTCTATTTGGATGAAACTTGGAATATATATTGTCCGTGACCTGGATTAACACATAGGCTACTTTTTATCCCGGAAAATCAACGGAATCCAACGGGGCGCGAACAAAGTCGTATAATTTAATAAAATTATTAAGTAGTGATGTGTAATAACGTAAATATATTAGAATTATATAATAGCTTGGGTAATACGTTATTTATACTTAAATTTAAGGAAGGAAGCTTTGACGAATTCGTTCGTCCAAGGAAGGAAGTAATCCTAAAAATAGTACGCTAACTCATTTTATAGGAAAAACAAACGTAATAGGAATTTCCTCTTATATGATTAATAAAACTTGTGATTGTGAGACTTCCCGTATTCGGTCGAACTTTAAAAAATATTTTATTAAACTACTGTACCGTCACTGGAAGCTTTATATTGAGAAGGCGTATCCGGTTCCGTCGTATTTCCATTCGTTTTAGTACTTTTTACCCATGTGTATCCGGTCAAGTGGCGCCACCTGGCGGGTGCGATTCATTTTTGCTTCGTAAAATGAAACACGCCATATTGAATTCATTGGCGTTTTGTATTCCGTCGAAGCAACTTGTGCCCAGAGCTCTCTCTGCCACAACCGTTGCAAATATAGTTAAATATTATATTAGTATTATTATATATCATATAAAGTAAGGATTATTTCAAATAGTGAAATTCTCCATACTTTTGTTCAGTAAAACTGTGCAAGTAAACTAAGATTAGCATGGCCCCTGCAAGGACACGCAAAAGAGGAATAAACTGTAAGTACTACCCTCTATTTTTTAATGATTGTACGTGATCAATTCTTTTAACGGTTTTCCGTTCGGATCATGTACCCACATAAGTTATTATTATAGAAAAGTTTAGTATCCGGTATAATTTATTGTGCAAAAAATTAATTATTTATTTAGAATGGATAGTATGAGTCCGCTTTGGCTGGTAAGCCATAAGTTGTGGCTGATCCTAAGCGAGTTCAAAGCTGCTCCAGCAGCAACTCCTCCAGCAAATAAAGATTTATCTTATCTTATCCCTTACAGCAGTAGCTCATCGAGCTCACTTTCTTAGGTACTTTAATATTTTAGTTTTAAGCTTACCTTTTCAGCTATTTTTTCTTTATGGTAGTTTGAATAAATGTTTATCTACCCTATCTATGGGCTGTGAGCCCCAGCCTGGCAGAAACTAGTCCAGAATATGGGTGAGTTACAAAACATTTTTACCAATTTTATTACCAGCTATTCTGATAATATGAATACAACTTGTCTTTATGAGGCTTCTATTTACTCCGAAGTTAGTGGAAAGCTTTATGAAAACCACAGACCACATCGTTACCTACGGACGAACTGTAGTAATGTAGTACCTAGTGGTGGGTAGTTATAAAACTGTTTGTAGATGACATCTACCTACGAATGTGAATAAACTAGTGTTCAATCAGCAAGCTGTGTTTCACTACACGGTGGTAGCGATAGAACTGTGATGACGGTCAAAATCAACATCAACTTCTTGGTTTATGACTTTGCAACTTGTTTTTACAATTATGCATTGTCGGTTTAGTAGGACAAAGCTGAAGAACCGAGAGTTTCTAAAGCTACTAGAGGTCCAGTGTTTAGGTAGTACCTCTTAGTACGAGGTTAGATACGCTGAGGTGTTTAACCATACTCCAGGTTTCATAGACTTGGTAACAAACGAAAGGGGGTAAAACGTATGACACCTTACGTCACCTGGCACACACTGCTCTAATTAAATTAATCAAATATTTTAATTAAATTAAATTATATATAAGTACCGTAAACTTTGACAATCTAGTTTATTTATTTTATTTAAAGTAAAGTTGATTTGCTTATAGATGAACATACCTAATACTTCATCAGATCTTTTGTAATTAGTTTGCGGCCACTGAGCCGAAAGTATCGAAATGCGCATAGTCTTTTAGTGGAAGCGTCACTAAATAGATTACTTACCCCTGTCTGCCACTTACATATTTGAGTCAGAGCCTTTCACCGCTGCCCTGGAAAAGCAGGGGATGTCCGCAAAGCCACTCAAATCTGATGGTTCCTCACAGGAGAAATCTAATCAGTGCAACAGCCGCCCTTCGCGGGGGCAAGGCGTTCAATCAAAAGTCTATAGTTCCATCGCGTGAAATGTTTACCCATGATGAGCCTGGTCTCCTAATGCATATGCATGATTATAGCAACACACCCTCGCGGGGTGGATGTTATCAGCGCAAAAGCCGCCCCTCGCGGGGGCAAGGCGTTTGATGGTCTATAGTGCCGTCGCGAGGAACATGCATCCATAAGCCTGGTCTCCCAATGCATATGCATGGTTGTAGCAACCCACCCTCGCGGGGTGGATGTTATCAGTCCAAGAGCCGCCCCTCGCGGGCGGAAGGCTTTCGATTCGAAAGTCTATAGTTCCATCGCGTGGAACATGTACCTACCAATAACGAGCCTAGTCTCCCTTTGTATAATAATATGCTCTGTTGTAGCAAGCAACCCAACCCACCCTCGCGGGGTGGATGTTTCCATAACAACTTTCAGTACAGGAGTCAGTTGTCCAATGTTCAATACTAGAACTATGTATAACTATGTACAATCATGGAAGAGATTCATTTCACAACAGGGCTCGCGGCCCGACCGTGGAAACAGCTGAGGTGAGGACGCTCGAATGCTCCGAGAGGAAACCAGAAAGGTAAGTACAATGAATAAGCAAGCAAGCTCGTATGAGTTAGTGGCCAATTCTGGTGACGGAGTTTTTAGGCCGCCTTAAGGCCTCCGTCGTCTCTCAACGACTGCTCTAGAGCCGGGACCGACAGTTTAACGTGCCCTCCGAAGCACGTAAGCGCTCAGATGTTAATGCTACTAACGGCCACCCATTCAAATAGTGACCGCACAGAACGTTGTTTAACTTAGATAATCGGTGAAGATTGGCTAAGCAAGTTATGCCACGAGCGCTTCTTACAAGGACAATGAATGACTCAATGTTTTCGAGCAGGTCAGTTAGCGCACTACCACTCACAGTGGAAGAAAAGACTCTTGTCAAATACCATTTGTTCGAAAATAAAATAAACCTGGGTCCTTTTCACACATCTGTCTGCAGAAATGTCTGCCAAAGAGCTGCCAGAAATGACTTCAGCCCTCAAAATATTTTCTATGCTAAGAAAATTAGGTGGCTCAGGCATTGCGATAAAATTGGTATGACAGAATCGTTGTATATCTCGAAGATTACCTGATAGTATACCAAAAAGCAGACTTACTTTACGAACATGTCAAGGTCGCAGTCCAAACGTTAAATGGGTAGTCAATGTCGAGAAATCAGTCCTCAACAAAAGAGCATAATATATCTCGGCATATGTACCTGGAGTCCCTGTGACGACAACCTAAAATCTCTACCCAAAGAAAAATCTATAAAAATATTTCAGAAAGTTGATCAAGTTCTCAAACAAACAAAGGTAACCGTAAAAGATTTTCAGATAATAATTTAATAATAAATTTTGCCAGCTTTGTTGTTCCTCGATAACGACTCAACCATCGTCAATGATAATGCTCATGAACAGATTTCCAGATCTGTCGACAATGACCTACCTACTGGTTTGGTGGACTGAATTGTCTTTTATCATACCCGCATCCAGCGAACTTTTTGACAACAGATGCCCTCTCGAGCAATTGGTCGCAGGAAGAGCAAGGTCTACACTGCAACCGGAATGAGATGCTGGCTATTCTATATGCCCTTCAAAGTCAAATCAATCTTGCAGACCATCTGGCACGTCATCGTCGCCTCCTCATCGAGTGGCATCTACTACCGGCCTGTGTGGACGTAGTTTTTGCAAAGTAAGGAACATAGTAAGTACAAGACCGAAGACATGTATGTCAACAATTATATTATGTCCCGAGACCTAAGAGACCGCCAAACTTTGTTTCACGACGCGTTCAGTGTTCTATGGAATTACCAACTTGCGTGGCTGTTCCCACCACGGTTTCTAGTCCTCAGAGTCTTTGCTCACCTAAATCAGTCAACGGGAATATTTCTCGTAGTCGTCCCCGGTGGGCAATGGTATTTCGGCGAGCCGACTTCAAAGCTCAAGCTTTGGCAGCACCATTGACACTGAAAAATCTCCATTGACGTATCGACAGGGCTTCCACCTCCGCTGGTTGACAACATAACTCTCGATGTGTGGAAATATAGGGTGGTCAGAAGCAATAACAACATGGAACACTGAACAGTTATCGTTGCTTATAAATTCCTGGCGGAAGCCTACTCTAAAAACATATGAGGTGGCTTGGAATCATTGGATTTCTTGCTGTAAATCTAATAAAGTTGACGTAAAAATGCCTACGGGGTCACAAATAGATTTACTTTTGATTAACAAGTAATCATACAATACTATTCTTTTACATCAATTTGTAGTCTCTACATCTACATTATGTAACGCTAGCACTTTCAGTCTCTTAAGCTCTCATTTTTTGGTTAAGTACACTCTAAAATCAATAGCTCTATGAAATCCGAAAACTTCCAAGCCACCGGTCTAGGAAATTAGTGAACTAACTTCGCTTTTTAATGGACTATACAGTAGACAGTAGTAATAGTATCGCGTCACACTGCTATACTAGTATTACTTTGCTCAGGAATTCGCATCCACGACCTGAACTTATTCTTAAATATCGTTATCACTGCGTTAGATCAAATAGCAGTATCACATTTTGGCCGATAATCCGTTCAAAAACCGACTGCAGGTAGTTATAGACAGTCTGGCTAGGCTGATCATCCTAACTTAACCTTGCTCACAGATCATAATTATAATACTTTACTAGTACTCCGTTAGTATGGATTGAAAGAACTGTTAATCTTTAAATGAAAGACGTTGCACAACCAAATCATTTAATTTGTTTGTTACGGTAAGAAGTATCGCTAAACCTACATCATGCACTGTCATAGCAGTCTAGGTTAAAACGTTGTTTGAACAAGCAGGTATTACAGCACCTTCACGAAGCGTTCGATCTGCGGTTTCTCGGAAGAGTTGGTTGGAGAATCGTTCTCTTGACGAAATCTTGGCCGAGAAAATTAGCGATCAGCTAATACTTTCCAGCATTTTTACAGGCGACAGATATGAGCAGCAGTCAATCTGAAAGTAGGTGTAAGTGTAACACAATTATTTAAAGCAATAAATAAGCTTGGTTAAAATATACAAATGTATGTGAGAAATAAGATTATGATCATTACATTACTTATAATTTTTGATTGTAGCAAAATGATTAAGCTTATTATTACATAAGTAATTAAAAATAGTAAATGAATATTTTACACTTACAGGTTCAATTTTGGTTTATTCGTAAATCACTTTTACCACAGATTATATAATACTATACTAGTCTTTTACTAAGAGTTAAATTGTATTATTGTATACTTGTTGCTATAATATTTAAATGTCACATTGGCGCTAGGTTACCTAATTATACAAGTGGCGACACCAGGCGATAACAAACAGGTCTCAATATAAAGCTTCCAGTGACGGTACAGTAGTTTAATAGCAGCGTTTTACCTGAAATAAAACGCATATTAAAATACTTACCTCACTGGAAGCTTTCACTTTAATCTCTGCCTGGTGAAATTAAGCCAATGAATTCAATATGGCGTGTTTCATTTTACGAAGCAAAAATGAATCGCACCCGCCAGGTGGCGCCACTTGACCGGATACACATGGGTAAAAAGTACTAAAACGAATGGAAATACGACGGAACCGGATACGCCTTCTCAATATAAAGCTTCCAGTGAGGTAAGTATTTTAATATGCGTTTTATTTCAGGTAAAACGCTGCTAATAATTTACTAATTAATTTTAATTTGTAGAGTGTCTGTTAACCCAAAATCATTTTAACAAACATGACAATGTTAGCCGTTTGGTACTGATTTGGACCAGTGGAGCTATCTATAAATCGTTTGCAACGGTTTGTGGATAGCTCAACTGTTTTATGTGTATTTTGTAAATATTGTAAATACTGTATTAGTTGTAATTTTCCTAGTAGTTAGAACCATAATATAATCTCAAACATAATAATAACACTAAATAATAATTACTAAAACTAGTAGCTACAAAGTAGGATGGATTTTATCTTATACAAGCTGATTCAAAACGAAACCTGTATACAGCGTGTAACGCGTGTTTCGGCTAAAAATATTCACAACACAATCCTTACAAACGATTTGTTTTTACAATCAAGAAAAACCTCCCAAAGCACAATATTCAAAATGTCAAACATGCACAAGGTTTGGCGGCTCGTATGAGCTAGTGGCCAACTCTGGTGACGGAGTTTTTAGGCCGCCTTAAGGCCTCCGTCGTGGCCTAACGACTGCTAGAGCCGGGACCGACAGTTTAAGGTGCCCTCCGAAGCACGGAAGCGCTCAGATGTAAATGCCACTAACGGTCACCCATCCCGTAGTGACCACACAGAACGTTGCTTAACTTAGATTATCGGTTAAGATTGGCTAAGTAAGCTACGCCACGAGCGCTTTGTTTGGCGGTGGAAACGCAAATCGATATCTTACTTCACAGAGTTGTGCATGTTTTGCAGTGGAAACGCACGGTAAGAGACGGAATTCTATACACACAACAAAAATGGGGTTTTCTCTACAATATTACTATTTTTAGTGTGTATAGATAGTATTTAGCCCCTTACGGGTAGGTAACTTTAATTTTGCTAGACAAGTTAGCTACCCGTTAAGAATAAACCCTTTTCAACATTTTGAATCAACCTGTATTATTATTTCCGTTTAAGTAAAATATTATTTTCATATAATTATAATTCGATAACAAAGTTCATAATATCATATCACAGAGGAAAATAAGCATAAAATTAATAGGAAGTTACGTCATCGTTACATATTTGGTAGAACCATTTTCAAGCATATTTTTTCCTTTCGGTTCTTTTATATTATATAAAATTATTTATAACTGTTTATTTATTATTTATAAATTATATTTAGATCAGGTGATTATCTGGGCCAGCGTATCAGCATTGCTATTCAGCGCGGCAATGCAGCCAGTGTCTTTTGGGCACGCTTCCGAATGCTACTAATTTGGACCAGTTGAGCTATCTATAAATCGTTTGCAACGGTTTGTAGATAGCTCAACTGTTTCATGTGTATTTTGTAAATATTGTAAAACATAGTAAATACTGTATTAATTATTTAGATTCCCATGATATTACCCTTTGGCCAACAGGAAGTAAGATTATTTAGAACATTTAGTACACATTATATGGTCTGTTGCTAATGCTGCTAGAACCTTTGTAGGTACTAAAGTTGAGTACCGAACTACAGTACAGGGTATAACAAATCTACTCCCTAAAAATTTCTAAGGGTACAAACAACTTTTCAGTTGATTTCATAGAAAAATTTGTTCATATTTATGGGTATTTTAAAGTTGAATCATTATAAACTCTGTAATCATGGAATAGTAACACTGTGTTTTATCTCTTTCGATCATGCATTGGCATGCAGATTCAAACTCGATCCAAAGATAAGATATGTTTACTTGCAAGAATATATGTTACAGATTAGGTCTTAAATGTAAAAATAGTGCATTATATTCTACCTAATGGGCATGCAAACACTTAGAATTGGATTTTATATAAAAGTAGGTACAAAGAGCTAAAACACGGTGTAACTATTCCAAGCTTACATCGAGTTTATTAATAACAGGGACACTGAAATTAGAGCGAGTACTATAAATAAATGAATATACCGAATATACCGACTCTTGTTAATCACGTCCAGAGAGCAGTAGGCATCATCCCTTCCATTGTAATTGTTTTCGGTGTCAGCGTTTCGTTGCAAAGGAACTCCAATGGCATGTCGACCAAGTAACCTTGGATAAGGTCTATTTTCCTGTGCGCGAGCGCCGGGTCGGAGTGCCAGAGACTCTCGCAGTGTTCCTCTTGGAAACGCTTTAGCTCTGCAAAGTTGTGGACGGAATCTGTTGGTATGACGTGGAATACCTGGGAAAGGAACAAAATTGTTAGCTAATAGTACTAACAGCTCACTAGCTTCATATAGTGGGTTTCTTCGCTGTTAGTTTGTGGGTTCAATGATTTAGGACTAGCTTCCGCCCGCGACTTCGTTCGCGTCCCGTTGGATCCCGTTGGTTTTCCAACTTTTTCCACTTTTAGTGTTAATCCCTGGCCACGGACAATATAATATTACAAGTTTCATCCTAATCGGATCAGGAGTTTTTGCGTGAAAGAGGAACAAACATACATCCATACATAGATCCATACATACATCCTCACAAACTTTCGCGTTAATAGGATAGGATAACATTCGTGCGAAAATGTTGTGTCAGTCACTCCCATTTAGCTGTTCCCATATCGGGTCATTCAGCGATATCTCCACTTGGTTTAGACATTTGTAGACATTTTTCTATCAGTCACAAATGCTTTCAGAAAAAAATATCGCATTAATCTGCATACCTCTTCATAAACATCTGTATTCTTCTTCGAAATGGCCTTCCACACGTTTCTATAGAACTGTTCGCAGCACGGATCGTCCAGAGATATTCCAATTCGTTCTAAATCTTCTTCCATCAGACCCAGGTGTTCTCTGAAGAGCCGCTTTCGTAGTGTTCCGGCTACACGTCCGCAAGGAAACGTCTCGCCAGCTAATGTGCCATCCGTGAACTGCTCATCCTGAGTAAACAAACATTCAAACATCAGTGCCTTGATCTATACTATTATAAAACTGTAGAAAAGCCAAAAACTAAAATTAAAGACATTGATAAACTAAATATGCATATCTACTAAATAAACGATTCTGATTCCGCAAATCGAGTGTGTCTGTGTGTCTGTTTATCTGTTTGTTTGTTCGCGGATCCGAACTCCTGGACCGATTTCAACGATACTTATACCATTCGGAAGCCCTTTTTCCGGATTGAAACATAGGCTATATTTTATTGAGATCAAAGACGTGGATTCTTAGATACAGTTTGAACTCTCTAAACTAAAAGCAGCCATTTGCTACGAGGTTCATCGTACGATGGTTGACAGATATTTTGGTGGAGAGTTTCGCACGCGTACGAAGTCGCGGGTATCAGCTAGTCACGAATAAATGTGACAATCGCAAAAGCATCGTAACGCTAGCGTATCCAAGATACACTGCGCGGTGACACTACAGCGGTTGGCAGTGGAGCTGGCATTGACGCGCAATATAACTCGAATACGTTAACGCGGCGACTGTCAGATTTGTTCGTGATAGAGCTACAGATTCCTGTTAGGTAAACGCTTACCTTCGATTACGAAGATGCGCGTCAAATCACACACAAGTTCAAATCAAAGCTTGGAGAAATTGACAAGTTATTTACCAAAGCTTTAATTTTCGTCAAATACGTGATTTATCTGGTCCTTCGAGCTCTTCGAAGGACCTTTTACATAAATTTACATAAAAGGATAATAGGATATTTTACATAAATTCTCAATGTCAGGTTTGTTCCCAAAAGTACTGTAAGTATGGAGGGCGTATATCACAAAAGCTCCAGATTTTTGATTTCTAATTTATAGAAATTCAAAATCTGCAGTACATCGATTTACATACCTGCAAAAGTACCGCAATCTCAGAATCCCTAGTGCCCAGCATGGACCGATCGTTGATATTCGCGCTGCCGCATATGATTATCTTATCGTCAGCTATCATCAGTTTCGAGTGCACGTATATGAGTTCTGTAACGGGTTCGTTCCCGAGTGTACTGTGCGTGCGCAAGCCGTGGAATGTTATGTACTCGGACGGGTCGGGAACGCCGGATTCGTACAGTCGCGTGATAATTGCATCGCGACTCCTGAAATTAAGTTAAGGCGTATGTATAAGGCAGACAACCCTCTCGCTTGCACATTTCAACATTTTTGAGGATATAATATAACTAAATGTAATTATGTGAAATTGCAGACCTTCAGGGCCGAGAGAATAAAAATGCAATTATTACAGAACGGAGACTAAAGAAAGTCAAGGTTTAAACCGTGACGTTTACGTTCAAATCTTGACGTTTAAACCTGGACTTTTTTTGTTCCCCGTTCTGTAATAAGACCGATAGAGTTTACATGCAAAATGCTCACCGACTAATACTTTGATAGTTCCAATGAGTGACAGCGTGAAGCGAGGTTCCGGAAGGTGCTCCCACTTCGCCTTCGAAGCCAGGCAGTAGTGGCATCACTACAAATACACGGAATTTCTGGTTAGCGCGGAACGCACGCATTATCCTGTTGTATAGCGCCTCGCCTATCTGTAATGTTGTAAAAATAAAAATCAACTAAAAACTAAATTTCTTGCGCAGGCAGTTGACAATTACAGCTTTATTTATATGGATGTTGAGATCATAGGCTCAATTTACACCACCGCGGAATGGAATGGAAGCGTCAATTTCGCCTCATGACGGCACCGAAGTAGGGGAATTATCGAGAATGCGCGAGGATTCCCCAGAAGACGCGCGACCGTTTTTTGGCTCGTATTTAGTATGTATGTTATACAATTGACCTAAAGTTCATTATGCTATGAACAATTTCGTTACAAAAAGTAGCTCCTATTTTATACCGCGGCGCGGCGGCGCTGTAAATTGAGCATTATTTTTCCAACTACACATAATGTGAACTGAAAAATTATCAAGTACCTACTTTCATTTAGAATCCGTCAAAAGTAAAATAATTTTTTTTTAAACTTATGTACTATATTTATATTTTTTGTTTAATTTAGACAAAATCAAGATCTTAAGTAGTCGGAAGTATATCGAGTCCGTACCTGATTTCTAACATTGTTGTTGGTCCGAGACAGTGTGATGAAGAACTGGTTTTCAATATACACGTAATGTTGCGCGCTAGTTATAGTGTTGACATACGCTTCATGTATACTTTCCTCGACTGTGTCCGGGTCTAAGAAACCGCATGACCAACTCGAAACACTTCGAAGGACCTGGAATATACAATTATATTAGCTAGTGGTAGCCGACATTTTTTGAAACAAAAATATAAAACATAAATAAATATTCTTGGACTCATCACACAACGTTGTCTAGTCCCAAACTAAGCAAAGCTTGTACTATGGGAACTGGATTGCTGATAGAATAATTATATACATTTTTTTTTGGAAATACATACTTATGACACCCAGAAACAAAACAAACATCTATGTTTACCACACAAAAATGCTTGTATTCGCAGAGGAAGAAGGATGTTTGGATGGTAGAGCTACTATCGACTGAGCCATGACGTCATAAAAAAAAGTCATAAATATAAGTTTAAACCTCCTTCAAAAGAACAATAAACTTGTAAAATGGTGAAGTATTTACCTGACAGGAAACATTGTTGATATCCACATTCAGTGCCCTGTGAAGATCCGGTATAGGCTTGATATCCGCATAAGTCTTCGGAACTAGGTATGGATAGTTTGTGTTTTGCCTGAAAAGAAATGGCTTCATTCAACTGTGATTATTACATTATTACTCTCAGTCTATGTACGCACAGACTACAATTAATCTTAGGGTTAACTCATACTAGCGCAGTCGAAGCGCGTCACCTTCATCTCCGCAACATAATGCACATTATTTCTTCTTAGATAAAAAAACACGCTTTGTTGCGCTTCGACTCTGCACTATAGTAGGTGCCAAATAACACGGCAATACAGGTCATTCACCCACCTTCACCACGATGTCGCAAAATTCAATTTATGTATGGTAAACAAACAGTACAAACGAGATTCGAGCGATACCGTCTTAGCGACAGGTTTGTATGGAAAGCGACAGAATTAGCCATACATAAATTGAATTTTGCGACATCGTGGTGAAGGTGGGTGAATGACCTGTATTGCCGTGTTATTTGGCACCTACTATAGTATGAATTGACCCTAAGTGAGTATAATAGTTACCTGGCCTTCTCCAATTTGATAGCGTTCCAGCGCTGAATAAAGTGCCTGGCGACATCTCTAGCGGCGGCGTTTTGAACCATAACGCCAATGTCGTGCCAAGGCATTCTAGGTGTTGAGAGTCTGTCAACTAAGTCTGAAATGGAAAAACAAACACTCAAATCATTATCTACCAAACAATATTATATGACTAGTGAACCAGGAAATCAATTAATTCCTTACATTATTTATTAGACAAACAAAATTCTCTACTAGACAATTGACAAGGAGCTAAATGAAATAGCAATCTAAAAATAGCTGCGAATATGTAAGAATCCTACTATACTAATATTATAAACGCGAAAATTTGTAAGGATGTATGGATGTTTGTTACTCTTTCACGCAAAAACTACTGATCCGATTTGAATGAAACTTGGAATATATATTGTCTGTGACCTGGATTAACACATAGGCTACTTTTTATCCCGTTTAATCAACGGAATAGAACAGGACGCGAACAAAGTCACGGGCGGAAGCTAGCACACTATATTTGCAAATAAGACCAGTAAGTATTGTAAAATTACTAAAACTTACCAACAAAAGGCAGATCTAAATTACTAAAATCCTTAACAATAAAATTGGTGTAGTCCTTCCCGATCCACAATTTCGAGTTACCCTCGACATTTTCTAACGCGTCCTTAGTACTCTCCGTGATCACCCTTCCTTCTACAACTTGAGCTAGCGGAGTTGGCTCACTGACATTTCTCTTTACTTTTATATGTTTAGTTCCAAACGCATCAGTTAGTAAGACTTGGTCGTTCGATAGCGCGTATTTTTCAGCCTTTTTCCTTTCCGAGTCATCAAATTTCTGCTCTATTCTTTCCTCTTCAAACGGCGGATATATAATACTGATGATATCTTTCCCTCGATCGGTGATTTTGTTCAGTACGTTCCGTTTTTGTACTTCTGGGGTTTCGAAGATAGAAAATTCTGATGTGGGGTTCGTGGGTGTGGTGATCAGTAGTTGATCGCCTGGTTCTAGTTGAGGTAGATTCGGTTGTGGAATGTTTTCTGTGTCAGTTTGTTGGTCCGGGTCACTTTTCGTTGGCTCATCTTTGTTTTCTTGTATGTTTATTGTACTGCTGTAAAAGTGAAATAAAGGACTGTCTATCTACAAAATAAAATCCGAAGATTGAAGTTTTTCGAGTACAAAATAACTTCTGCACAATACATTACTAATAGAACAAGAAGGAGGAATCTTTTTCACCATTTTCTAAGTAATGGAATAAAGTTAAATACAATAAACTTACTCGTTCAGACTTATAACAAGATCTTTGGAACTCTTAGCGAGCTGTATCGTGGCTTGCAATCCGTTGGGTAGATTTAGTACCCCACCGCCGGGAGAGCTTGACGTTTTCATTTTCGTTCGAATGGAGTTTTTAGGCTGTGATAGGTTGCCGAGGTCTGTTAGCCTGTGGAAGAGTGTGTGTTAACTGGTCAATTGGTCAATTTATTTGCTCTAAGCTCCGCAAAATCATGACAAATTATGTAATTTTAATGGGCTAATTTTAAAATCCTTAGGGCCGTAAGATCAAAAGTAGTTTAAACTATGGATTTCGTTAACTACGATTACATTTGACTGTCATCTCTGTCAGTTTAAGCTACCGATGGTCGATTAACTACCATTGATCTTATGAAATAATCGGAGACTGGAGGTTAAACTCTATTTCGTGGTTTAAACCAGCACCCTTATTGTGTAACTTGAAATGCATTACCAGTGAAGTTCAAGCCCATTACCACCGGTCGACTCTGTCAGAACTTTTTCGGTATTGTATGCAAAACGAATACGAAAGTGACAGTTGAAGTCCAGTCTAGGTTTCAAATGTCAAAAACGAAGCCGATGTCGATTACCACTGAACTTACACAATAAGGCTGCAGTATTGATCTTACGGCCCTTAGTGAAAGAGTGAACATTTGACATCAAATAGTTGTAGAAAAGTATTTTTTCGTTGGTAATACTTATTGTTTTTTTAAACTACCTGTCCGTTGTGCCAAAACTTTATGGTAGAGCCCCTAAAAACTACAAAACTTTTATGGGAATTCAAAGTACTGTATCTCTATGCTAATCACCTGACTCCTGTGCAAGAGTATTCTTTCTCTATGTACCTGTGTTTATGATCGTCCCAGCGTCCGTAGCAAAGGTCAATGCCCCCGACGAATGCGACGGTTTGGTCAACGCAGACAATCTTCTCATGATGGGCCCAGAACAACACGCCGGCTTTCGCGTGGTCTGGGTGACGGAAAACCTAACGTTAGAATAAAATCATCAATTTTATAACATTACCAGATAAATTGTTTTTGATTTGAATCGAAATAGCTATATATAAAAAAATGGATTTTGAAACGACTATCTTACCGGCTGCGCCAATAAAAAAATAATTATAATAATATGTACAGAACGATTGTTGAACACAGCGCCATCTGTGCTTCAACGGCTGTACTAAATAGGTAAGTCAATAAATAATCTTTCACTTCGATAGTTTCTAGAACGGTTCTAGTGCTACAGGTTACTAGTTAGTTTTGACAGCTGCCACTGTAGGGCGCTGTTCCTACCTATAAAAGGCGCCTTGTGTTCTCGGCTTGCTCTCTTTTTCCGGCGGTCATACTGACCAGTACCTATCTACCTACTAATTTTAAACCTTATAATAAATATACGCTTTGTTTCATAGCCGAGTCTGGATTCCTTCCTCCTGCATTAGATAACGATATAATAATTTACGTATTTTAGTTATGTATTACATTACAAAAGTAGGATCCACAAAATATTGTAATGAACAAGCTCTCTTACCTTAATGTATTCACTGGCTAATCTACTTTTACTGTAGAAACTGTTGATACCTAGAGCCATTTCCACTTCTTTGTACAGCATTATGAAAATCTTTACACCTTGCACCTTGAACAAAAAAAAATAAGTTTAATTTTGTGGGTTTTTCAGGTTTAGTTATAGAAGAATGAACAGAAAAGCGTCTATAGGTAATGTTATGTATAAAGGATGGTCAGCCATACCCACAAGAAAGACAAGGTCAATACTGGCCAATAAGGTATGGCTGACAAGGCTGAGAGGATGGTATAGGGGCTCGGCAAGCCTACTCTATCTAAAGACACTGTCCCAGGCAATACTGTGTCTCGTTAGGTGTAGGCCATTAAAGACGCACATTATAACATATTCCAATTTTTCACACTTATCAATTTACAGAACCAGACGATAAAGTACTCACAGCTTTCCTCTTGAGCAAAGTATCGAGCCGCCAATAGTTGCCATTCAACGCGGGTCGTTTCAAGTATATCTCCGGACTGAGCCACCAGTCGGCAATGAATATCTCTTCAGTCGCGTGTTCCATTGCGTCGGCGACAGCTGATAGGTACGCGGATCCGTCCACAAAAGTAGCAGCGGGTATCGCGCTGCGACTCGGCGCGAATGAGTGGTGGACGTTTGGGTATGTAAAGTCTCGGGCTATAAAAAAACCAGTGCGTGGAGTTCCTATGCGCGGAAGAAGTTATACTTCGAGTGCCACGCATTCACTCTCGCTCTGTGCTTAATGTGAAATTAATTTAGTATTTATTTTTATGTACTTAACCAATATGCAGTACTAAATTTTCACTTCAAAATAAAAAGTAATAAGTTGCAAAAAGTCTATAATGTCGGTTTTTTTAATCTAAATTATAATCTTACCAGTTTTATTTGCAACTTGTTTCAAGAGCTGCATCCATTCCTTACTCTTGCGTTTCGTCCAGCATTTGATGACCAGTTGTCTGCTTTGATTTAACACTTGCAGTCCATGATTGAGCCCCGTTGCGTACATACCCGTTGATACTTCAAACCTTAAACACGTTTCATCAGATTCTATGAGTTATGTTGTGTCAGATTTGAATCAAGTAACTTAGGGCCGGTTTTTTGATCCCTACTAATTGTCAAATTTGGACCAAATTTGACTATTCGTTGATCCAAATTTGACAATTAGTAGAGTTAACTAGGGATCAAAAAACCGGCCCTAAGTAAGGTAAAGAAACTAAGTTCATATGAGTTAGTGAGTGGCCAACTCTGGTGACGGAGTTTTTAGGCCGCATTTAAGGCCTCCGTCGTGGCTAAGTCGGTAAGGTGCAAATAGATTATGTTTAAGCATGGTGTTTTTTCGTAATAAAATCTTTCTAAAGCCGGTATTTGGTACAAATAACCAGATAAAGTGATGAATTTCTTGTTTATTATTTAACGAATAATGTGGTTATTATTAATTTTTACTGGTAATTATTAAAAATAACGTATTATTAAATTTATCTATAGACTGTAACATAATACATATTGGTAAGCTTAATCGCGATCAAACACTACCAAACTATAAGCCAAACCAGTATTGAATAGCTAAGTATGCATGCAAAATTGCGTGACTGTTTATGTTCAAATATATTTTTATGCAACTTGAGACAAATGACAATAAAATGATACAAATTATTATTACGTATGAATTAAGTATTTTTATACACATTTGTGAATAGCAATGATATATAATAAAACTTCAGTGTAGTATGATTATGGACACTATGTTACATTCAGTCCAAACCACATTTACTTTCAATACTTACAAATCCATTATCTGCTTGAAATGAAAAAAAAAACAAAACTCATGAATACTTATTTCATTAAACTAATTTAAAATATACCCAAATAAATGCATAACGGTATGTAAGTAAATCAGGCAATATTTGTCCAGCAGCGAGAATCAACCCCGCACTTCTGAGCCAAGATATATTTTTCAATGTAAACACAATTTTAAGATTTCTTAAAAAAAATATAGAAGCGATAAGTATATTATAGATACGTACCCTTGATCAAAAAGCATGATTGCCTTGATAATCCCATCTTTCGGTCGGATGTACCCGAAAAAGGTATCTTTTACGAATAACCACCGCTCCTGCCATTGCGCACAAACCAGGCCCGTGCAGAAATAGTTACACCTAAAAATTACCAAATTGTTCATTGTTGTATGCATGTTTTTTTTTTCAATATTGTATTGACCTATGTAAAGTATGGACCCTGTTCATAGTGTTCGCACCTCACATCGTTGGTCTTTTTTATTGCCTAAAGTGAAATAGCGAATCAGCGCAGCGTTCCGGTTGCGCGTGCGCATATACAAGCCAATCTGAAAGAACGCCACCATAGAACCTTTCCGAACGAAAATTTTTACCACCCATTGATCAAATAAACTCTGGAGATTTTTTATTTTGCACATTGTCATGTCAACTGCGAGCATGTCGGCCTTGGCACATATTAGTACAAGTAAAATATTAGCCAAGTGGCATTGGCCACCCTTGGCTATATTTTCAGTCTTTCATTCCCATACCATGACAGGCGTCATGGCTCAGTCGGTAGTAGCTCTGCCTTCTGTGCTGTGGGTCGTGGGTTCGATCCCCACCGAGAACAAACATTTGTGTGTGGCAAACATAGATGTTTGTTTTGTGTCTGGGTGTTACTATGTATTATAAGTACATATGTATTTACAAAAAAAAGTATATAAGTATAATATCAGCATTTTAGTTTCCATAGTACAAGCTCTGCTTAGTTTGGGACTAGAGAGCGTTGTGTGTAATGTCCAAGAATATTTACCTATTTATTTATTTATTTTGTTTATACCTTTGCATTTTTTATAATTTTGGTGAGCAACATAAGTGAAAAAAAACGTTACCTAACGCAGACCATATTGCCGAGCATTCCAAAGCAGTTGCAGCCAGCTTGGCCGGGGCGAGTGGAGCCAGTGCGTTTCTGTATCATGCCCTCCTTTCCTTTAGTGCCCAGTTCAGATATAAACGAGAGATTCGATACTTCTAGGAATTTAACCTGGAATATGCATACACTAGATGATACCTGCGACTTCGTACGCGTGCGAAACTTTCCACCAAAATATCTGTCAACCAGTATACGATGAACCTCTTGTCAAAGGCGGCTTTTGGCTTAGAGAGGTCAAGCTGTATCTGAGAATCGACGTCTTTTATTTCAATAAAATATAGCCTATGTTTCAATCCGGAAAAAGGGCTTCTGAATGGTATAAGTTTCATTGAAATTGGTCCAGTAGTTAAGGCGTGATCCGCGAACAGACAAACTCGATTTTTGAAATCAGAATCGTTTATTTAGTAGAACTGCATATTTAGTTTTCCCATATCTTTAATTTTAGGTTTTGGATTTTTACAGTTTTATAATAGTATAGATGAAAACTGAATTTGAGGTAGAACGCAGATAATATGTTGCGTTGCGTTCACATTCAGCCGCAGTCGGCAGGGAAAGGCAGGGAAGTGGGCATGAGCATAGTCTAAACACGATCATGCCTCTGTCCCGGCATGTTCAATATGTTCATGTCCTTGCTCGCTAAAGAATAAAGGCTATGTTGTTGTGGCAATAAGTCCGGAATTAATGCCGGCAGCGGCATGAGCTGAGTGTGCACGCGGTATTAGATTTCCAGCTAAGATATGATAAAAAAATAAAGCACTACAGGATTATATCAGTTTTCTGACTTTGCAGATTGAGCTAGATGGCGCTGCGTGAAATGCCCACCGATATTATTTTTAATCAACTTCAGAAAAGGAGGAGGTTCTCAATTCGGTTGAATCTATGTTTTTTTTAACTTTTGTAGTTATAACTTGGCAATACATTATATTCACAGATCATAAAATACTATACTAGTACCTTTATTAAAATGGAAGTAGTAAGGAACTAAGTTTTATTTCGTATTTTTATTGGTGTTTTGTTAAAAAAATACTAGAATATCTAAACATAGATAAGTAATATCTAACCACTTCCCGTAACGGCGATATCACTGCCAATGCCGCTGGTATAATAGGCCAGTATAACCTTGACCTAGTGCAGACAAGTAGTTCTTTCAATGGTTTTCCGTTAGTTTGCTGTTCCGAAAACCATCGTCTACAGTTCACTACCTCATAAACAAAACGTGTGCACTTTAATTTATCGCATTGGTATAAGTTTTTTGGTCGGAAAACTTGTTTGGATCAATGTGATATTTTTACTGAACCTTTGCACTGTTATTCTCTCGACCCTGAAGCTCTGCAATTTCACATAATTACATTTAGTTATAATATAACTTCAAAAATGTTGAAATGTGCGAGCGAGAGGGTTGTCTGCCTTTTACGCCTTAACCTCAGTTTGTTACAACCATTATCAGTAATGATTTTCTATAGTCTTGTTCTCGTATGACCATTTGATGTGGATCCATTTCCAATATTAATCACTCGTTTTGCCTGACTATTTAAAGGTAAATTACTATGAAAAAATAGCTTATTTGGTCAAAAAATGTATGGCTTTGATGCAGATCGCTAACCTAAAACGTAAAGGTTTTAGGTTAAATATTGGGTAAGGGTTAAATATTGGTTAAATAGGCTTTCAACTATGTTCCCTGCATGTGTCTGTCTAAGTGTTTAAACGGGGTAAGCACAGGCATGTCCAAATAATTAACACTCTAATTTTTGTCAATGCGTGCTTGCTTGGATTGTCATCTTATTTTTTTTTATCTACTTACTGTTTCGTGATGGTTTCTATAGATAGAGATATTCAATAAATTATACAAATATTCTTCTAGCTGCTGCATTCTTAGTTGGATACCTTCGTACGTTATCATTACTTCTGGTTTTTTAGGAAATCTGAAAAAAATAAGAAACTTTAATTTACAAGCAACTTAAAAAATATGGGTGTCATTTCGTACAAGCATATAAAGTACTGCTATCTGGACATAGGTCGTCAAGAAAAAAACTATGTCGCGTTTTTGCTATAATATAGGTATCGCGATCGCCCTAAAAAGCGTTGGCGGGACGACCTCGAGGCCTTTGATAGGAGTTGGTGGGAGCAGGCCCGGGAGAGAGAAAAATGGAAGATGTTGGGGGAGACCTTTGCCCAGCAGTGGGACGAAATAGGTTAATAAAAAAAAATAGGTACTGACTTCCCGCGATTTTATGCACGTAACCAATCTAAAATAGACACTAAATCATCCTATATAAGATTGATATTACAACTGTACTTAAACATGGCCCTCAAACAGTACTGTAGTAGTGCGGATGACCTTTGTCTATTTTTACCTCGACCCTGTAAATCACCACGAGCATGATAAAAACTCCGTTCTATGTAATTGCTATATAACTAATTCTAATAATTACACTCAAACCAGTAAATTGCGTCAGACCGGTATTTACGGACTTTAAAATAGGTCTCCCTATCTACTCTAAAATAGGGAACTCCAAAACTAAGAAACATAATTATAACATCTGGGGCAGCGTTGCATTGCTATTCAGCGCGGCAATACAGCCTTGGGCACGTTTCCGATTGGTACTGGTTTGGTCTAGTTGAGCTATCTATAAATCGTTTGCAACGGTTTGTAGATAGCTCAACTGTTTCATGTGTATTTTGTAAATACTGCATTAGTTGTAATTTTCTTTGTAAATAGAGTATCCTTTTATATGAAAAAAGAAATAATATTTCAAAAAAATTACTCAAGAATTGAGAGTATAGTTTTAAAAGTGATTTGAAAAGAATCATCCATAGTGGACGAGTCCTATGAGGTATTAACATTGTTCTATCACTTCTTTAAAAATAAAGAACGAGACCGGTCCAGAGCAAACTGACTCAACTACCTTCAAGTAAAAATTTTAAATTTCTAAGCGAAAATTCTAAAATTCTTACCTAGGCAAAGCCCCTTTTCTAACCCTTGGCCTAGGATCTCTTTTCTTAGAATTACTTTTCGGCACTGCCGCTTCTAACGCCGACCGCTCAGCTGTTTCCTCAGTCACTGTGTTCTTGAAGCTTGCCCTTCTAGTCCTGTGAGTTTTAGTCGGGAAAGGTATGTCCAGTGAAGTACGGTATAAAGAGAGCTGCTGATGAAGGTATAGAATATGCTTGTAACGCTTCTTTATTGTCCATGTAAAGTCGCCATGCTGTAGGGATATTGTGTATCTGGAAATACGAGATTTTCTATATTCTTCTCTACAAATAAATTACGGCTACTTACTAAAATTACAATTTATTTTACTAAAAAATACTAGAAACAATGGAAGATGGAACAGGGCAGTGACACCGTGGTGGCCTGGCGAGGGTCATAGGTCACGAGGCAGACCACCAACCAGATGGGCGTGGGCGGACGATATCGTGAAAGTGGCAGGAGCACAGCACACTAGATTCGATTAGCGCAGGATCGGAAAGAATGGCTTGACAAAGAGGAGGCCTATACCCAACAGTGGGTGAGCATAGGCTGATTAGATAGATAGATAGACAAAAAATTATGGTAGACCAAGCGGCCGACCACTCGCCCGATGGTCAAATGACATCGTACAACGAGCTGGAAATCATTGAACAAGAGTCGCAAGAGACCAAAAAGAATGGCGTAATAAAGACACTATCAATCTCCGCGTTTATTGGAAGGTCGTCGGTTCTCGCCCAGTCGATATCATAGGTATAACATAGTATAAAAAGAATTGGTTTTGATCAGTTCAATCCACCGAAAATATGCTCGATTGATTCGTTATTCGGGAGTACTAAGCATAACCACTTGTACTAATATTCTGTGACATAACACAATACAGAATTAAGCATAGTACAACTCTGTGTTTTCCTTGATCGTAATTTAACTACTTAGTTCGTAGACCTCATTCATGCTGGTAAAGACCAACATGAATGAGGTTGATGACTAAATTAGCGGATTTTATTCCATAACTATCCTGCATTTGCTAGCGTCATATTACTAACCTGGATTTTGAGTCATGTGAATTTACAATTTGTAAGTTTTGCATCACAGACTAAGTCGATGAACATACCTAGTATGTACCTATTGTAAGCCTTACCTCAACCACTATTGATACCTTGCGGGAAGTCTAAATTTTTTGCAAACTAATATTCCAGTAAAATTTCCAAAAAAAATTTGGGAACGCCGCACTTGAGTTGAAGTTATCGCAGCTGGATGTTTTTTTTGTCTTTGTGACTCTTATGAACAGTAAATGATAGTATAAAGTTTTAAATAGGTATGGTCCGTGTTTTCTTGATTAAAAAATTACTCCACTCATCTCACCATGTTGTAGGTAATGTACAAACTGTCGTAGGCGTTCAGTCTGGCTCACTAAACTCAAGCTGATAACAGAATACAAAAGACATTCACTGTGACTTTGAACACCCCAATAAACTAGGATATCCAACATGCGCTACTATTTATAAAATATGTATGTATGCATAATGCAACAACTGTGGCAAGAATGGTAGGATTGTCATCATTATCGAGTACTTGGTCTTGGTATGTTGTAGACTGTTAATTTGTAAAAATCCTTTTCCTAGAACCATTATTATTTATTGTGTAATTCCCCCGTGACTCTGTTCGCGTGATGGAATTTGTTACAAATTTTAAATCTCCCGGCGTTGATTTTCATAATAATTAGTTTACAATTTAATCAAAAGAGACAAAATAGTAACACGATACGTACTTATAGGTATTAAGAGTATGAGTAATTAATTGACTATTCCTGCAAAACATCTCTAGATAAGGTATCTTGATTAAATTACTTACACTTATCGATTCGTCATCAAAAGTTATTATCTAGGCATATAAACAGGATCAGAGTCGAGATTGTCCAATGATTGAAAAACAGAACGCAAGCACTGTGCAATCTATAGATAGGCTATGATCTTTTATGTAACGGGCCGTACGCACAACAGGATACAACGAAACAATTTTTTTGACCTTTAAAATCTCAAATATGATTTCGACCTTGCAAACTAGCTTATGATCTTTGCAAAAGGTCATGAACCTACAAGAAAAAATCTTAGAACAGGTACTTTACTTACCTATCTGAAACTTCCATATTATTCTCACTACATAACTAATAGGTAAGCCAGGTACTTGCAGTTTTTACAACATACGTAAGATGGGTAATAGAAATCCCTACAATATAAACTTACAGGTTAGGGTTCAAAAGGTGTGTGGTGACGCTTCTCTCGTTCTCCACGAATCTGACCTTTATTACAACGCCCGGAATGAACACTTTTCTGTGGACCGAGCTGAATTTGATTGGAGGATCATGGATCGCCTTGAATGGCACGGACTTATCATCTAATGCTGAAAAATAAAAAATAAAATATTATTATGAGCTTACCTGAAATAAAAAATAAAATGTAATGTTTTTAACCTAAGTACAAAAATTAATTATGACTTGCAGGCGGAGTGGTTTAATGAACTCCCCCAAGTGTTAAACAGACAGTCAGAGGAGCATCTGATAGTGTTTATTAGTCACAACAAAAAAGATAACATTGAATGGCTATCAACGGCACACTTTAAAAAGAAAATAGAAATTTTATAAATAAAAGAAAGATGAAATTATAAAACATGTTAGTATCTTTCTAAATGTATGGAGATCCAATTAAGATGTACAAAAATATCCTGGGACACTACATACAATGCATTCAAGTCCCAAACTAAGCAGACTAAGATGGCCACACATTTCCAAATTTATGGAAAAGTCCAGAAAGAATGGAAGAATGGAACCAATTACTTTAAAATCAATAAACAAAAACATTACTGAATCATAGATAGAATTCAATTAAATTTAATATAAATAAGAACATACCAGCATCAATTTCTTCTTTACTTTTCTCATCTATCACAGATAGCGACTCCGGCACAGCAAGGCTGACATCAAATTCAGAATCCAGGGTTGGACTCAACGAGTCCAATGTCTGGAAGAGTCCTGGTAGGCAGTCCCCAGGCGTGTTCGATGGAGTAGGGGTCTCCATTCCGTAATTTGTATACCCGTATAATTTTTCA
This sequence comes from Eulithis testata, assembly GCA_947507515.1. Classification (NCBI taxonomy): domain Eukaryota; kingdom Metazoa; phylum Arthropoda; class Insecta; order Lepidoptera; family Geometridae; genus Eulithis; species Eulithis testata. The sequence goes on along the minus strand of OX382199.1, from coordinate 4,814,375 downwards.
TCTGTTTAACAAAATAGTATATTGAATCCAAGTCAATAGTTGGATTTCAAAGTGCAACTTTCAAAGGAGTAGAAATCAATGGTCGGTCAGCTTTAACTTTTTTTCAAATAGGGGGTAAACATTAAAACTAGTGTCATAGCAACATAACTAAGATAGGCACTAATTAACTCCAAACAGAAAACTTTTTATCTTAACTCGATCTTACAAGACCCATACATTTTGATTGTACAATCACAAAATGATGAATTAGAATGTTATTGATAAAACTATAAAAAATGAGATATCTAGGTAGGTATCATCTGTGTCAATATTATTATGTTGAAAAAAAGTTTTGATATTTTTTCATTTTTTTTTATAATTGAACAAAATGTTTGAGACATTTATGTATGTAATGGAGTGGTTAAGTTTATAATAAGTACCATAATAATACCACCAAACAGTTTTAAAACTCAATTAACAATTTTACTATTGTTTAAAAAGCACTATGATCACACAGCGGCACTCATAACTGAATTCAGAATCTTAATTCCAACACAAACACTACCTCGCTTTATTAAGTTATGAAAACTCAATGTTAACTCTTTGCGTTCCATTCGTTGAATGTAATCTATGTCTTCATGTACTTGAGATATAACATGGTACACAGGCGGGTGCTGGCTTGTAATGTGGTGCCCATTGCAAGGTACAGATCCAACACTTGTGTACATAATCTACAAACCTTATCTACCCTGATAAGATAGGTATACTTAATGATAATAGTCGGTATTCACTTGTTATTTTGACTACTGACAGTCTGCTAAGGCCGTAACACGAAACAGACGTTCGCGCTTCGCTGAGCAAGGCTGTAGCTAATTATTTGTACAATGACAAATAAGAGAAAACAAAGTTTTACTTACAAAAAAATAGACGCCGTTTCTTCACGTCTGCATGATGTTGGTGAAATGAAATACGCACACGTTTTTTTTTGGTTTTATTAATGCAATGAACTGGCTGGACCTAAGAATGATCTGTGATTAATTAAGCTGCATTTTACTACCTTACCACCTACTCTCTTATAATTTAAGGATTTACGTAGAAAAAACATACTCGTTTAGCGTTCAGTACGTCATTTTTTCCTTGGAGGGGTGGGGCCAGGGGCCACGGTGGGGCAGGCAGGGTGGGGGTGAACAACACTGAGGAGGCAGGGGCGGGGGTGATAGAAACCTGCACCTTCTTGTAAAAAAATAATAATGTCACGATCACTTCAACGAGTTGTTAATGTCTACGTTAGTTCTATGTCACTGTCATGCCATGTCGCTGTCGTGTACGTACACACTACGACGTGTGTGTTGTGCTGTCTTTTACACAACATGATAATTTCCACCACAGTAAAATCCACCGTGGTAATACGTGACCAGTAACGTAAAACATGTCATGACTTGAACTATTTATTGTTCTGTACATTATTTGTGGTGCAATATTATGTTGCAGATGATCGTCCAATCTAGTAAGATTACCGGTAGTGACTGGCGAACTGAAATTTCAGCTTCTACACGTAACATTAATTACAAATCAACCATTTCATTTGTGCGTGTTGTTTGACAATGACATGTAGGTACGCTACAAGTCATATAAAAAAATGCTCATCGCTTCGCCCCTTGCAACCTATTTGATGTTGGCCTGTTACGCATCACCTTTCTAAAAATCACTCTAAAAAGCTCCAAGTTCAAATTCAAGTAATACCTAATAAGTACCTCTGTAAGTAAGTATATTTAGAAATTAAGTTAAATGACTGTGTTTCAAGTATTAATAGAAAAACGCCATGGAAATGGCTCTGTAAGTTATTTTATAAATTGAAATTTATTTGAAATCGAAGTAAGTGAACTTGTTCGGTGTAAACGAGCTTTGAGTGCTTTGAGCTATCGGCCCACACACATTATCGACTCGTGAGTGACTGTATAATATGTACAGACGATAATCCATAGCATAATACTGCGCAGCCCGATAATTCAAATCTATGACACGGATTATATCGTAAGTTATTTGGCCATACATTATTATGCTATGCAATATTTTGCTTTACACACTCTGAAAAAAAATCTCTTCTCTTCTCTTCAGGGGGGTTCAACAGAACTCCTGCGGACGGAAACACTTGTCTATGGCGGCTAGCCCCAGTTCAATTTTGTAAAGAAAGTAGGCGAAAGATCAAATGATGTTGATTTCTTTCAAATTTACACCGGTGTCGGCCATTGTTTATGTTGTTTATCGTTTGGTTGTACGAGAAAAACTAAAATATTATTAATAAACATGAAAGAGTTGCGTGAAATGTGGAAAATCTGCAGCGACTCACGAAACTATAAAGTTGTATCGGTTTACAAAGCCTGGATGCTTGAATATTTACCGGTAAGTACGCCAATGCTTATATAATTAGCATCAAAAAAATTTTGTTCTTTGACGACCTACGTAAATTAGTTATACAATCTATTGATGAGTAAGAATCAATGCAATGCAATGTGCTGAGCTAAGTGAAATCATAATATTTTCAGAAGTGAATCCTGGGCTCGATTTTTGTACTCAAATGGAGCCGGTCTAGCAAGGAACTTCAGAGCAGCCTATATTCTAGTCACAAAATGCTGTGCGAAGATCATTTTCCAAGAAAAGCCTTCCAAGACTATTCGGCGAGGAAGCTCTTTCATTTTGCCATTCCTGAAGATGCTTTAGCACCACAAGAAATTCCTACTGTGGTGCCGCGCGCTTCAATATCTGTAAATCCCTACTTACTTACTATAATTTTACTGAGTAGTTACCTACCTTGCTGCTAGATTTAACATTTTGTTACTCGTAAAACTTTACGTATGTAGATATTATGTATGTGTGTATGAAGGCAAGTAGGTAGGTAGGTAGGTACTTTGTGTATAACATTACGTAGTCAGATTTTAGTTTTATCTTTGTTATGTTAAAGCGTCGCGTCATCTACTAGATGACGCGATATTAAATTAATATGAAAAATGTATCCATTTCAGGTGCTACAAGCTATTCGTACCACCACAAGCACCTGCACAGAAATTGCTACTGTGGTTGCTGTGCCGCTCGCTTCTACATCTGTAAATCCCTACCTACTTACTATAATTTTACTGAGTAGTTACCTAAGTAGGTACCTACTTTGCTGCTAGATTTAACATTTTGTTACTCGTAAAACTTTACTTATACGTATGTAGATATTATGTATGTGTGTATGAAGGCAAGTACAGTCCGATCGAAAAGAGTAGAAATTAATTATCAAGGAACTAAAATTTACTGTAAACTGGCAACTCTTTATGAAAGGCCAGTGTGGCCGCTATAGAGTAAGTGCATTGAGATCGTACTTACTCTGTGGTAGTAGGTAGGTACTTCCCTGATTGAGCTCTTTCCACAAGAACTCTACTTACTACCTTTTAAAAAGCGATTTTAATCGTTTGTAGTTTTGTAGGATCGTCGCTGTCATTGCAAAAAGTGTTATGAAAAAATAGCAGGTTTTCCGGAGACACAAAAAACAGTCAAACACAAAAGTTAGGTTTTTTTTGGGTAAGTTCTACTTTCCCAAGTGAGTAGGTTAGGTTAGTTTAGGTCAATGAAAACGGGTCATGTGAACACCGCTCAATGAAAAAATATTCCGTCTTTTTCTGTATCGGGACGCAACACTTAGAATATTTTTTCACTGAGCGATGTTAACATGACCGCCCTTTTTTACAGTGGAAATGGTAAGGAGGGGTGAGGGGAACAACGTTTGTATGGATATTTTTTATGGATCACTGTGAGGACGATCAGATTCAAATCATGAGCAACTTGAACCACTTCCTTACTCACAAAACATCTGTCCAAAACGATACGGAGTATGAAATATTAGGTGAAGAAGAGAGACAAAATATTGCAATATTCGCTGAGTGCAATACTGAGACGCATGATCCGGATATCAAAGATAGCGAAGAACAAGCTTGTGCCTACGTCTGCGGATATATTATAAAAAGAATAAATACGTCCTGCATTCAGTGCCTACAATATCTTGCAACGGAGAACTGCAATTCTTCACACCACTTGTTCGTATCAAACAAAGAGTACGATGAAAAAAAGAGGTTGACATATGCAAGCAACGATCTAACGAAATGTATTGAGGCATGTGCTTCGATAATATATAACTCTTTAGAAAATAATGCGTATGTATAAGGCAGGCAACCCTCTTGCTCGCACATTTCAACATTTTTGAAGATATAATATAACTAAATGTAATTATGTGAAATTGCAGACCTTCAGGGTCGAGAGAATAACAATGCAAAGGTTCAGTAAAAATATCACATTGATCCAAACAAGTTTTCCGACCTAAAAACTTTTTGAAGAAGGGTTCGTGTCGCTTCTACAACTATTAATAGGTAGGTAGGTACTTTTGTTGTTACAGTGACTTTCAGTGTGTTGTTTTATCGAACCTAGTAGTTAGTTGATGACCTAACTTTTGCACGCCAATCACTTTGGTAAAAATATGCGGCACTTATTTATACTTTTACATCTTTGTACTTATATTACCATATTTTTATGCAAATAAATGAATTGAATTGAATTGAATAGCAATACGATAAATTAAAGTGCAAATTTGTTGGTTAGAAAACTTGTTTGCTATTTACAAATGTTTGTTCTTATGATTGATGTGATGTTAGTAATATAATCTGGTTAAATTATAGTTTAAACTAATTTATCTATTACTAATATTTTGAACAAATGCGTTTTTTACATAGTATTGTCATAGACATGTACGACAAGCTGTATAAAAAAGTGTAAATTGCATCCCGAAATCCCAAAAGTATCAAATATCATAAAGAAATGGTGTAATCTCAATATTTCTAAGACACGATTGCAGACCAAGTTGCCAGTTGCAGGTACACTAATTGATGTAGAAGTTAGCGATATAGTCAATGTAAACCCTAGTAAGTTAGAAACAAAGGTAATTATTAAATATTTTGCCGTTATGCATATAAATTGTAGTCGGTACGCTTAGCTTTATGTAGCAATATTGCTACTTAAGCGATTAAAACACTTTCTATGAAAGCTGTATATTAATAATATAGGTAATATTACTCAACTGTTAACTAGGAACCTATGTTCTAGATAAAATATTTTTTTAATGAATTGAGTGGGATTCTAACCCGCGACCTTCTCTTTGATGAATATCGTAGGTATGAAGGTTTTGGGATGTTATACAAATCTTTCTTAAATTCTTTATTGCACACAGAAAAAATATGAACAAACATGTTAAAACTAAATATATGTACAAAGGCGAGCTTAACCGTAATAAGAGTTTTCTTCCAGCAAACCTTTGAGGCATAGGAGAGGATCTTAGGGATTTGTAATAGGATTCTGTAGTGATTCTGTAATAGGTATACATAAGTTAGAATGATTTCAGTTTATGTCTAATTTATCATAACTTAGCATATCTAACTCTAGTATTATTTTAAAATATAAAAGTTGTTTAAAATTGTTAATTTTCTGTTTTTATTTTTTCTCTGTTTCAGTAGGCTTTGCAGATGAACTATCTACATATTTATGTACTCGGTTATTCAAACTGGTCAGAAATACGAAAGAAATTTTGTAGTTCTTTAAAAATTCTTAGGAAACAAAATACCTAGGGGCTAGGCTAGGGATTCAAATTCCCGCCATTCCCGCATTAGCGCTCTCTAACAAAATCCCCTAAAACTGAGGTGAGTGAACGTAGACCGTAACCACTTCTGACATATGGTGTTGGGCTTCTTTCCGCTAGGATATATAGGATATAGATGTTCGGTGCTCGTAGTTCTCGTGCAAGGATGGCAAGGAGTGTGTTGACCTTTTGATTTTGATTTTATTTTCAGTTTCTACAAAAATTAAATAATGTCTTCCGAAGAAACTGTTGAAAAATTCAAAGCTCTCGGATTAAATGAACAGAAAGCCAAAGAGACACTAAAAAATGGTAACGTCACCAAGTCTTTGCTTGCTGCTCTAGATGAGGTTAGAAAGCCTTTTACTTTTATTTATTTTACTCAATAACTACCTACATGTAATGTACTGACTAACTATCGTACATGGCATGACTGTATTTGATATAATTTATTGTGTATAATTCATTTTAGGTGGAAATAACAAAGCTACCTCCAGGCGCCGGTATGTTGATATACCATCTGGCTACTAAAATAAAACCTCAGATCTCAGACAAGCTACTATTTGTTCGTGATTATATTACTAAAGGAAAACTAGACTCAACTATAAGAGTTGATGCAGCACTGGAGTATCTTCTAAGTAATGTGAATGAAATCAAAATTAATATTGTGGCCTTTGAGAAAGCTTGCGGAGTGGGTGTTATAGTAACCCCGGAGGAAGTGGAGCAAGTCGTAGAAAAACATATGGCTAAATATAAACAGGAGCTTTTGGAGAAGCGATATCGTTTTGTCTCTGGTATTATTATGCAGGCTGTGAGATCTGATCTACCCTGGGCTGATGGCAAAGCCATAAAAAATGAAGTTGATGTGCAGGTAATATTTGCTAACTATAATTTTAATAATATGTACGTTATACCCATGTATTGACAATGTCTGTCCTGTGGATAAGGCCGACTAGGCTGAGGGAATGGTAAAGGTGCTTGGCAAACCTACTCCATCTAAACATTGTCCCAGGCACTACAGTGTGTCGTTAAGTGTAGGCATAGGTTGCCTCCTGATGCTGTATAAATCATCTTAAACAATGTAAAGACCTATTATTATTAATTCCTGTTATTAAATAAACTCTATGTAAGTGTAGAATAGTTGTGTTTTATTGTTTGCATTGACAAGCTGATTCAAATATGATTAAAATAGACAAAATACTGTTTTAAGCTCTCATTCCAAGCTTACATAGAGTTTATCTAATAGCAGGGATCATGTATAAAAATATGTAAAGATTTTTTTTTAGATTTTAGATTTGCTAGGTCCTAAAACTGATGCAGACCTGGCCCCGCTGCCTAAAGCAGAGAAGAAACCTAAAAACACTGATAGTGGGATGAAATCCAAAACGGAAGACACTAAAGGTAGGATGTATATTTCAAATCACTCACACTAAATACTGAAACGTTGCTTGGATTAATTTCATGTAAAAAAGAGGCAGGGCAAGTAGTGTTTAATTTTTGAGTGAAGTTTCACTATTTCAATTGTTTTAGTTCAATATTTCTTTGTTTTTAATTGAGTTTATTGTTTTATTAACCTTTCGTAAAAACTCTGATATGCTGAAAATATTGTGGTCTAAACTGAAAGTTTTTTAAATACCTGTTTTGGCACCTGTGTTTATTTTTTTTAGCGAAAATTAAAGAAACTCCCCTACACAATGACGGTGCAGCATCAATCACGGAACTAATGAAAAAATTACCGTTCCATGTTCCCGGTGAAAATTATAAGTCTGATGGGTACATAGTTACTCCGGACACAAAGAGGTTACTAGCTGAACATCTAAAGATCACTGGTGGTAAGGTGAGGACCAGATTCCCTCCTGAACCAAACGGCATTCTTCACATAGGACATGCTAAAGCTATTAACATTAATTTTGGCTATGCAGCCGCTCATGATGGAATCTGTTTCTTGAGATATGATGATACAAATCCAGAGAAGGAGGAGGAAAAATTCTTTGTTGGGATCAAGGATATGGTGGAATGGCTTGGTAAGATATATTTTTTAACTAGCTGACCTGACAGACGCTGTCCTGTCATTCAAACTCTTACTGTCAAACAACTGACAGTGTGATTTCAAATGTGACATTAAAAAAGTTTTTATGGAAAAGGTTGAGGAACTTTCACCCTTTCAACCCTTTTTTTGCATTAAAAAGTAGCCTATGTCCTTTCCCAGGCTCTAGACTATCTGTGTACCAATTTTCATTTAAATCGGTTCAGTCGTTTCGGCGTGAAAGCGAGACAGACAGACAGACAGAGTTACTTTCGCATTTATAATATTATGGATGGATAGTGCTATTTTACAGGATGTTTCATTTAGATCATCAGCATCATCCACAGCCCCACTTCACCCACTGCCGGGTGCCTCTCTGTCTGTAGATAGAACTTTAAGATAGGTTAGTTAAAAGAATATCTAAAACATAAATAGATATGTTAATCTGTTAAAAATTTCCCCACAATGGCCCATCTCAATAAAATCATTTATGTATGACAGCACAATGAAAATGTTTCAGGTTACAAACCATACAAAATCACCCATTCCTCTGACAACTTTGACCAGCTCTACCAATGGGCTGTGGATCTCATCAAGAAGGATCTAGCATATGTTTGCCATCAGAAGTCAGAAGAGATCAAAGGGTTTAATCCTCCTCCCTCCCCGTGGAGGACTAGGCCTGTTGAAGAGAGCTTGCAGTTGTTTGAGGTAGTATAGTCTGTTGAATAGAGCTTGCAGTTGTTTGAGGTAGTATAGTCTGTTGAATAGAGCTTGCAGTTGTTTGAGGTAGTATAGTCTGTTGAATAGAGCTTGCAGTTGTTTGAGGTAGTATAGTCTGTTGAAAAGAGCTTGCAGTTGTTTGAGGTAGTATAGTCTGTTGAATAGAGCTTGCAGTTGTTTGAGGTAGTATAGTCTGTTGAATAGAGCTTGCAGTTGTTTGAGGTAGTATAGTCTGTTGAATAGAGCTTGCAGTTGTTTGAGGTAGTATAGTCTGTTGAATAGAGCTTGCAGTTGTTTGAGGTAGTATAGTCTGTTGAATAGAGCTTGCAGTTCTTTGAGGTAGTATAGTCTGTTGAATAGACCTTGCAGTTGTTTGAGGTAGTATAGTCTGGAGAAGTCAATGGATGTTGGTCCAAAATCAATATTTCTTGTAATCTGTGATCTAATCCCACTAGTAACATTGCTAGTTCTATTGATGGAACTCAGAAGTGGGAATGAGGGAGGCCTATGTCCATCTACAGGCTAATATGATGATGATGGCTCGAAGTCAAGAGGTAGATGTAGAGCTGTTTCTTTAATTAAAAATAACATTACTTTAATAATTATCTTGGCTTCTTTGAAATTTGAAATTTGGTTGATTCTAAGTTAGTTACACAAGCTAAGATATAGGCAAAACACTTACCATTTTTTACTTATTCCCAGGACATGAAAAATGGCAAAATCGATGAAGGTGATGCAACATTGAGAATGAAAATCACCCTTGAAGAGGGTAAGCAGGACCCAGTGGCTTATAGAATTAGGTTCAAGCCCCATCACCGCACTGGTAATAAGTGGTGCATTTATCCTACTTATGATTACACCCACTGTTTGTGTGATAGCATTGAGCACATCACTCACTCTCTGTGTACTAAGGAGTTTCAGTCGAGGAGGTAAGACGTGTTAGTGGCCAGAATTCAATAACAGGATGTTCTACAAAACTATCAAAAAATGGCCCTATGAAAATAAAAGTTTGTTTATGCATTGACAATTTTTTACCATGTTCAAAAAATTACAGATCGTCATATTACTGGCTATGTAACGCATTGGGAATCTACTGCCCGGTGCAATGGGAGTATGGGCGGCTCAATGTCAACTACACTGTCGTATCCAAGAGGAAGATAGCCAAGCTCATTGAAGAAAAAATTGTAAATGGTTAGTTCACACTTTGTCTGCTTAATAGTAAGAAACTATACCGATTTCAAAATATTATAGGTTCTTATAGCAATAAATCTTTCCTCACCTAAGGCAGTGCCGGATTTATATTTTTTATGAATGTAGGCCACTTTATTCCTAAAATAATAATATAGTTAAAAAGGGACAATAACAGTATGTACCTAGGATTGATAATTTTTGATAAGAATGAGTTTTTATAGTGATTTAACGTAGTAGTATAAAAAAACCATAAGAAACCAGTGAACTTGTTTGAGTTTTATCCTCTGAAATCTGTCGCCCCTAGGCCGCGGCCTATACGGCCTATTGACAAATATTAGAGTAAGTTATCTATTCTAAACTGTGTTCGGTTTTCAGATTGGGATGACCCAAGGCTGTATACTCTAACGGCACTCAGACGTCGCGGAGTGCCGTCTGCTGCTATCAACTCGTTTTGTGCTGCGCTTGGTGTCACCGGGGCGTTAGGTGCTGTCGACCCGACTATGCTAGACGCATACATCCGAGATGCGCTCAATGTAACCGCACCTAGGTAAGACTGTCTTATGTACTAGATTGGAACTATAATAAATAAATATTCTTGGACATATCACACAACGCTCTCTAGTCCCATACTAAGCAAACTATGCTAACGGTATTCAAACGACGTCGTTGCTATCAATTCGTTTTGTGCATTCTCTAGTGTGCAGATTAGTAAATTTTATTCCTACCTACTACTGTAAAAATACAGTGTGAAATCTATTTGATAACAAAGTTCAGTCAGTATACTCAAAAGTTGATATTCTTCTATCAACACAGATATCATTGTGTGGATACTAAAATAACACTTTATTACAGGGTAATGGTTGTGTTAGAGCCATTGAAAATTACAATAGAAAACTTCCCAAGTGACAAACCTATTCAGGTGTCCGTACCAGACTTTCCCAATGAACCAGACAAAGGATCTCATACAGTGGTTTTCAATAAGGTTCTGTACATTGAAGCAACTGATTTCAAGGAAAATCCAGAGAAGGGGTATAGACGGCTCACACCAACTCAGGCAGTGGGGTTAAGGCATGGAGGATATGTCATCCAGGTAAATTTATTTTTAATTTTCAAATTCACTAGGGTTTTTTTGATCTTAGTTCCATTTTAAAAATTACTAGTAAGTATACTAGTAAGCAAGCATACTAAAAATCTTTTCGCACACAGTATAGTTTTTGTTAAAATTGTGAAGGTCAAATAGCTGAAAAGATAATGAGAAAATAAATTGCTTCATCTCAACGAGTAATTAAATTATTCTCCTCAGCTCTTTGCTCTAGCTTTGTTTGAACAAGTCGAAACAATTTGAAAATTAATTATGTACCTAGTTTTTAATTAAATATTTCGAAATTGTGCGCTTACTGAGGCAGTTTGTACACCAACGCCAGCACCAGCACGGCACCGTCCACACCACTGTTGTCACACTGCGCCATTCGCGTGTTTTGTATTGCCCTGGTAGTGCATTATCGGTGCCGTGACGGTGCCGGCGTTGGTGGACAAACGGCCTTAGTTTTTTTCATAATATTCGTTAATATTATTATTCGTAGGTGTCAAAAGTGATCAAAGACAGTACAGGCCAAGTCACAGAGCTGATTTGTACGGCGGCCCCAGTAACGGATAAGCCAAAGGCGTTCATCCACTGGGTTTCTGATCCTATCAGCATGGAAGTTCGGTTATACGAGCCCTTGTAAGTTATTGCACTGAATTTTTTGTATCCTGATGATTTGATGATAGAAACGGTATAATTTGTGTTGCAGAAGATATGCTGACTTACAGTTGAAACATGCTATCACACAGTTCAGTCATGCTATCACACAGATCAGTAAAACTAAAACTCCTTACCAATAATGTAACCCAAGGTGTAAAAATAGTATATTATGCAACTAGTGAATAAAAGACGGATTTAAAGCGAGGGCCATAAATGAATCACGAGCAAGAAAAGACGTAGTGAGTTCTAACGACTGAGCGTAGCGAGTGATTCAAGTGTTAGAATCCTGAACGACGTTAGTGCTTCATGGCCCTCTGTATAATATAAATCCGTTTTATTCCAGAGTTGCATACTATACTTTATACCATGACTACGAGAAAAAGAAAGATTGGAGGTTTTATAGCCAATGCTATACTACCTCCTAATCCATTTAATTATTGTTTTTGCGCAAGGAGGTTGTATTGCCAATGCTATACAACCTCCTTGCGCAAAAACAATAATTAGATGGTAGTAAAATATATTAGTGTGTTCTAAATTCAAACACCGAAACAGTGACTGAAAGTGCTTTTTATTCACTGTTTTCAGTGAATAAAATAAGCTTTTTAGAGGGGGAATGGTATAAATGATTTTTACACCTTGGGTTACATTATTGGTAAGTTAAAAAAAATTCTAATTTTTTTTAAATACCCGTGCGAGGCCGCTAGTTGTAAATAACAAAGCTTCTATTACCACCATCAGGTTCAAGCACAAGAACCCTGAAGACCCGAGTGAGGTTCCAGGCGGTTTCCTCTCCGATTGCCGCGCTGACACGCTGCAAATTGTCTGCGGTTACGCTGACAGTTCTCTGAGGAGCGCTAAGCTCTATGACAAGTTTCAGTTTGAGAGAATAGGATTCTTCTCTGTGGATCCCGACACCACTTCTAGCAATGTGAGTATCTTTTTAGATAAACATTACACAACCATACTGTTCAATATGTGCATAGAATAAGGCCGTGCTCACTTTGGATACGATTTCATCCGAATTTGATTCGCGCGTTCATCCGAATTTAGAAGAGCTCACATTGCATGCGATCAGTCGTACATATACGTACGTTTACTTACGACGTCCAAATACAATTCAGTTACGCGATATCACCGGTACACTGCCTATTTGACGGAGAAAAACGTATTCAGTGTGCGCACTGGGTTACTGTACCGCCATGTTACTGACCCCGTCTAAACCAGGCTTATGGACGTCATCCCTATTAGAATAAAATCTCTACTGAACATAGGCTCTACTTGCAAATTCGATCACGGAGTATAAAATTCGTACGAACAGTACTCGTACGTTTACGTACGAACAAATTCGTGTCCAAAGTGAGCACGGCCTAAGGCATGACTTAGATATGTCAGTTTTTATATTATATGTTTTTGCAATGACTTTGGTTTTTGAAAGCAAAAATAAACAAATGAGGTTGAATTTGTTTTGGTTAAAATTTCTAATGAATGAATTCTCATCATTCAATCAGTATAAACTGATTTCGTTTGAATAAACACCGATTACCATATCGCATAGGCGGCTTAAAAACTCCGTCACCAGAGTTGGCCAATAAATCATACAACTCGTACGTGTATACTTCACTTTCAGGTTTTTATTCAACTCTCACTTTTGACTTAAGTTTTGCAATAAGGATAGTAATAAATATGAATATCTCGCAGTAAAAATGTTATGTCATTTTTATTATTTACTTTTCATAGCGTCATTGGAAAGTGACGAGCATATCGATTGACGTCAGCTTTTTGCATACCTGCCAACGTATTCACCCACTATCAAAGGATACTAAATATGCTATCAACTAAAACGACTCATTTAAAATGGCCCGACTACAGTAGCCTCATTCAAAACGGGTTGACTATTTATAGTACTAAAATTATTGAGTATTTTCTGGTAAGACGTAACCCACAATGTCAACTAACCAACTACCTATTTAATTTTTATATCTCTACAAAGTCTACGAAGTAAGTTTCATGAAGTTAAATAAGTGAAAAAAATTTTTGATTCACGGATGCTTTTAATTAAAGTGGTGTACGGAGTTATTTTTATTGAGAAACAAAACCTTTTTCACTACTTATTGGATGATGATGTTGTGCTCTGCTGTGTTATTTGCATGTTTGCAGTTTTTATTCTAACTTCTTTAACACGTCTAATCTTAGTGTCCTTTGTATTGTAGGTAAGTATGCTTTCATTATAATAATTATTATATTGACTCTCTGCTAACATTTATGATCACATTTAGGCGAGGAATAAGAAATAATGAATACCCAAGGGATATATATTTCCGCCTTGTAAACATTAAGGCGCATGATGGAAGGACGTGACCGCGTTATGGGCCAGGGATCTCTGACCCTTATCACATAAGAAATTGCCTATGGAAACCTTCGCCTTATGCCCAGTTCACATTACTTCAGTAGTATTCCAGTCCAGCGCTAAAATGACACTGGAATAGTGTAAAACGGAACTGGACCGTCCCATTCCAGTGAGCAATCCAGTCCAGTGACTGGATTGACGGTGTACGTTTTCATTCCAGCTCACTATCTTCATTAGATAGGTAGATAATTCTTTATTGTACACAAGGAATACGTATAAGTCTTAAAACTAACTTAGTATAGTACAAATTATTTAAAACATCAACAACTTTTGAAAGACTGGAAAATTTTTAACGATACAACCAGCCTAGCACTGGACTGGATTGATTCGCTGGATTACTGGACTGGAACAATGTGAACGGGACATTAAATGCCTTGAAACATATAAATTCATCTGTTGCATGTTGTTACATTTCCGTTTACTAAAGAGTAAATGATTTTTAGTGGGAAGATTGAGAGTGTTGTGCCCGAGGAGGCATACAGAACAGACAGACAGTAGTAAGCTCTCTAGATAGGTATGTACTTAACTTTATTTCAACGTGTATTCGAACCTTTCGTTTATTAGCGGCTCGGTACTTTTGAGCCGTGCCCTAGTGATTTCAGTTATCTTTTTTAAATAATTGTTAAATATAATTGATTTTGTATTGTTGCAGATCGTGTTTAACAGAACGGTTTCACTGAAAGAAGATACTGGCAAATAAGATTTGTTATGTATTAGTTATTTTTATAAATTATTTAAATAAATACATTGTTTTATTTTATCTGTAGTGCTTATTTTTGTAAGCCAATGTTTTAGATGGTGAGAAATGCCTGGCCACAAAAACGTCTACAGAATAGTATCGGTCATCTAATCTTCCTGTGTTATGTGTTATTTATAGTGGATACTTAAACTCACGTTATTGTGTAGGTAGAATATTGTTCGCCTTGCGATATCCTTGTGCCGAGTCCGATCGTCCTTGAGTATTGCATAGTACACAGAATTAAGTGTTACACGTTCATGTTCTTTTCCAATAATGTCTTGACTATATCACGTGTGATAAAAAATACTTATAAGTACATAATTACTAAATAATCAAGATGAAGATTTTTTCAATGAATAAAATTTAAAACTTCGTAATTTATCTAGGCACCTTCGTAATTTAGCAAGCCATTACGTAAAAAATCTTGCCAACTTATAAATTGGCATGATTCCCTCTGACCTACATAATATATGAACAATTTTTCCGAATACTAACAAAGTTCGCGATCCTATAAAATTTACAAAGTACCATCGCGCTGGACTTCGCAGGTTTTAACGAAGTTGAACTACTGTTTTGTTAAAACTGTGTCAAGGGGGTTGGGGCGACGCGACGGGCGGGTAATATCGAGCGTGGGCGACGCGCATGTCAACACTCTAGTCTCGGCTCTCGACCATCCCGCGGTATGCAGTGCGATCCCGTCTGCTAACTCTAGTGAAAACCCTGGTGATGTCCACCGTTATGTAGAGAACCAGGAATATATAAGTTTAAGGTAAGCTTTTCTCATTTCTTATATTCTGCTAAACAAACCCATTTTTGCTAAATATTCATGGTCTTGGAAAGTGGTTCAAGTGCGTCATTTTGACGTACACGTGACGTAACTAATTGGAAACCTTCATTTACATAAAAGCTTCCCACAAAGACATAAATAAAACTCTGCTATTTATAATTTGCGTTCGATACTTTGCGTCCTTACAAGCCATGCCTAAAGCTGCCTAAGCCTAAGTCAAAATCGGCCGTGTACGTATGTTTCATATACAATACAGGCATGTGTTTAAAAAATACTTAAAAAATACTAGAAAAATAAGCAAAGTAAAATAGAAGCTTTTTATTTTAGCGTAGCGTAGAACCAAAGAGTATAGCAAACCGTAGAGGGTCTACGCGTTATTCGTAGCGCGTAGACCCGCGTAGACGCGTAGACCTCTACGATGGTACAATTCCTTATTTTTTTTAGTAGGTTAGTTAGGTAAGTAGTATTTCTTTCGGTATGGAGTCAGACCATTACAAAGAAGTATTGTATTTGCTATATTGGTCTTATAATGAACCAGCTGCAAATTCATTAAGGTTTCTCTATGGAAAAACTACAAAATACTGACGAAACTAGGTTATAGGTACCTAACTGTACTCTTTTCTGCTCTAAAACCTTATCACCGTACACTATCGTCGCACTATCTGCTTTTAACGGCTCAGCATTATGTTCAACATGCTGGTACGATTACTTTTATGGAACAAAATTTGCATTACCCACACATTGTGATAGTGGATCGTGGGTGTTGCACTTGTCTTGTCCTATGAATAACGTAATGGTGTCAGTGTGTTTTGATACAGAATTTTATAGGTATGGGTGTCATAAGATTATCCTCAGTTATTTTAACCCCTGGCTGAAAAACTAAAGGGGTGTTATAAGTTTGACGGTATTGTGTGTTTTTGTCTGTGCCCTCGTAGCTCTGAAAGTAAGGCTCTGATTTGAATGCATTTTTTTTTATCTGGGATGGTTCTTAGGCATGTTTGGTGAAAATTTGTGTAGCCGTTTCCAAGCATGAGAATATTGATCAGTTCTGAAAAGCAGTTTTGGGGAATCTTAGTAATAATTGCAGTTAAGATAATAGACTTCTCAAAATTACATATTAAGAATTTACCATCTACCTTGTATATCTTCAAAAGAAGCGAAAACCTTGAAGGGTGAGCCTATAGTTATTATTAGATACACACACACATACAGGTAATCTACAAAAAACAATTTCGGGGCTTAGGAGCTTCAAATTGCGGACGAAACCGGCAAATATTTTCATTTTAAATACCCCGAAATATTGTAAATTTTGTAAATTTTAATTGGTTTATAAGCCTCGCTTTCACTGCTTCACTGCTATGAAAGCCGTTCAATCAGAGCGAGATTTTACTTCAAAGGGAGGAGGCTTGGAATTCGTTTTAGTAGTCCTGCCTGTCTATTTACGGTTGCGAGAGGCATTTGAAAAAGCAATTATGTACAGTGCCAACAGGGTCTCGAATACTGCTTTGCGAGGATAACTGAATTAAATGAAATCTGATACTTGGTTCTCTAACAAATTCAATTTATTTATCGATAACTAGAATAAATTTGTTTGGCGTAACTCGAAGATAGAATGTTCAGATCGAGGTCGGTTCTACTTTGTATTTTGTAGCTAAGTTCTAGAAAAAGTTTAGTTATAGCTCTTTCCATCATCGTAAATTACCTATTTAATAGCCTGACTTGCTGTTTGCAGAATGAGTTGGTCCCGAGAATACCCCAAAGCCATATAAAAGTTTTTATTGCGCGATCTTTTACTGAAGCCCTAGGGGTGTTGTCGATCGTTAGCATTTGCTTGCAAACGTTATTCTGTAGTCTAATCGTTCTTCTGGTTTTAATTTTTATATTGATCCAAGTAAAGGTACTTCCATACAATTAAATTTTTTTACGATTTGGAAAAATTTACAAATACTATTGAATTTTTTTAAACGCGACGGTTTCTTTCTTTAATATTCCAAATATGGAAGCTTTGTCCTTTTCATATTTTAAAGTAGGTATGCTTACGATCGACGAACGATATGTAATTGCTAATTAATTATCACATCGTTGCTTACGACAGCTGAATGTAAGTATTCGAACGTAGCCTATTCTGATTCGGATTACTACCCACTCCCGAATGACGTAACAATGATATGCCTATCTATAGACGTGATATCTAATTCTAATGCAAATATCCATGTATAATGTAATGGAATTGACCATGTAACAAAAAGCAATTGCAATAAAAAGAATAAGTAGGTAGCTTACACAGTAACATTTTACCAAAACGTTACGTTAGTTAAGTAGCTACCTACTGAATTGCCTATCTCAGTAAAACCCTCGTAATTTGACGGGTGTTCATTGTTCCCGTGAAACAATCGAGACACAGCTAGAATCTAATGAAATACCAGCCGTCATGGGAGTGTGGTGTATAAGCCATATAAGGGTTCCACAGAGGGGATCTGTTCAAGGTCAATAAACCGCCCTTGTTTGCTTGAACTTTTCGTCTCATTGCTAACACCAGGTTATTACTTCATTTGATTGCTACATGCAATCCAGTTTGACAGCTCTTTCGACTTGGGATTTGGTATTATGATTGAGTTTCATTGTGAATACTTCAAATACCTATCTCATTTTATAGGCAATAAGGAATGAAATGGCTTGCCACCAACGATAGGGGTGGCTGGGAGAGCTCCCACTGGGAAATGTGTCAAGGCAATAGACGGTTCAAGGGGATCGGGTATTTTATTGTACATTTATGATTGAAAACTTGGGACAGATTGGAAAACGCTTTACCTAGTTGCAACTTTCATGAGACCTGGGAAAGTATTTCAATTTATTGTTGTCAACTCGCTTTCGGAGTTCATCTTCATGAAGACGCTAAGCCGCCTAAAGTCAGTCAGTATTATTTACGACTTTTCATTCTTGTACACAGTATAATACACATCACGCGCCTACTCATATCCCGCAGGGGTAGGATTAATACGACGGGTTTTGACATACTTTCCCAAAGCTTGCTATATTCGTTGTATAATTTGTTTTTGTTTTCTGATTTAGTTTTTTTTTCAGAAAGTGATAATTATGACAAGCAATATTAACATAAAATATAATGGGTACAAACGCACTCTATAAGCAACAAATAATTACGCGATGGATGTTCAAAGACAGCAGCTATGTCCCCGGCTCGTGGATTACTTGACTATAGTCGGGGCGCGCCCTTATACTTCGGGGAAAGGACTGGCCCCTGTTCAGGTAAGTCTATTTCCACCATAGAAAGTTAGGACTAGTCAGTGAGTATGAATGGTATATATTATGCTGGATATTCAGTTAGCCAGTTGGTATCGAAACGGCCCCCGAACTGATATCTCGCCTAATACTTTATTGCACAAAATTATAAATTTGTTACAAATGGTGGACTTAATGCTGAAAGCATTGTCTGCCAGCCAACCCAAAAAAATCACGTTATACCTACTAGTTTTTCCTGACAGAACACTTGCTCGCTCGATGAAATTAAATTCTGAATTTGAACCGCACGCAGATTGGTCGCGATGGCAAAAAAAACTCGAAAATACTCCAGATTTGGCTTATTTTCGTAATAAAAGTGTAATCGAGAAATTCATCACATTTCCACAAGCACTTACTTATTTTGATTGCTCTCTAAAGTTCCAATAAAATTTCGCTTGCCTGACGCGACGACATTCCTCAAACTTCCCAATTTGCCAAAGAATTTCTTTTAATAAGATTTCGACAGTTGGAATACCTGCTACTTCGTTCGCGGCTTTGCGTGGTTGTATATTTTACACCCGTTAATAATTGCAGTAGGTATCTAGTATCTAGGAGTATCTTCAAGTTACTTGAAGATACTCTCCCTGCATTATACGTGCGGCATCCACATTTCATATCTTTGGTGTCTGTCAATTATGGCCATATAACTGACACGCATTTTTAAATACTATGAAAAGATAAATAGCTAGCAATATTCTTCAGGCCCCGGAACTTCTTCGTCGGTACCCTCTTACAAACCACGATGACTTTCCGCTGCCATTGGACATGGTTTATTTCTGCCAACCGGAGGGATGCGTATCAGCGGGACCTAGAAGGGCACCCGGCCATTTGGCTTCGAGAGACACTACGTCATTCGTGTTCACGCTCACTGATAAGGATTCTGGTATGTTAGCTAATCTACTCTGTTTTCGATATAATTTTTAGGCAGCAAATCGAGATTGAAGCGATTGTACCCTCATCAAAGATATTTAAATAAATACGAAGATTCTAAATTAAAATCGAATCAGCAAATATTTGTTTTTTTCGTTCTATTCGTTTAGATTCCGTATCAGCATGCTATTAGACGAATCCAAACAAAATTAAAAAGCATAAAATATTAGTCTATAGTAGGTGCCAAATAACACCGCAATACAGGTCATTCACCCACCTTCACCTTGATGTCGCAAAATTCAATTTATGTATGGTAAACAAACAGTACTACGAGATTCGACCGATTACCGTCTTAGCGACAGGTTTGTATGGAAAGCGACAGAATTAGCCATTCATAAATTGAATTTTGCGACATTGTGGTGAAGGTGGGTGAATGACCTGTATTGCGGTGTTATTTGGCACCCACTATAGAGGTTCAAAGGTTTTAAAAAGCACGAACCGACGACGACGTTGCATATTCAAACATGTTTTAGATATCGGGGCTTGTGACTAACAAATAACTTAATATTTTGTACAACCTGGTAGCAAAATAGTATATTTCATTACAAGTGCGGAAAGGCTGTCATTGCAAAGAGTTCCGACAAATGTCTACCCGAGCCGAGGCACAGCCGAAGGCGAGGGTTGACAGTCGGAACAAGTTGCAATGATGGTTCAGCACGTGTACTGAACGACTATTTTTAATACAGTTGCGAAAAAATGAAAAATTTCAGAAAAATGGCGCCAACCGTAGAAATTAGAATATAAGCAGAGATTATTTTTTTCTTCACCCATTCTGGTAAGCAAAGGGAACTATGCCCATACAGCCAAGTCTTCAGTAGATTTGTTTTATTGATATGAAATGAAAATGAAATGAAAATGAAATTTAATGAGATGAAATGAAATGAAACCTAACCTAACTTATTCAATCAAATCATTAAATCTGATATTGAAACAAATTAGTAGCTTCTTTTTAGAAATATACGTATTTGCATGAATCATAAAAACTTCTATGAATTTTTTTAGTAAAAACTTCATAATTGGTTTTTCTTTTTAATAGACATTATTTTGACAGTTGGGAAAGAGAACGCACGAGTTCGGGAAAGGTAAAAAAAAGCACGAGTATGTAATAGCCCACATCCCGAACGCTATACGTCCCTGCAATACGCCACTTTTTGAGCAACTGTATTAAAAAAGGTGTTTTTTACCAGGTAAAACGCGGTACGGGATATGCGTGAATTTCTACCGCGCCGTGGACCGAGCGGCTGCCTCGGGCCCGCAACGGGGCGTTCTTCGAAGAGAATCCTGGCGCAAGTCCATGGAGAAGAGCTCCGACTCTGCCTTCTCTAGGTGATTAAAACTTTATCTCCACTTCATACGGTTCAAATTTCTTCGGTCTCAGTAATGGCTCAAAAAAAGACGTCATTAAAAGCGCGATTTTGTCATTAGACATTCCAATGACGATGCACAACAGTTCCTCATCATGCAGTTCGACTTAATTATGCGCCATGTCTGCAATCTACCCTCGAATTCATAAACCTATTAAAGCTCCTCTAGGGCTTATTCAGGCGCTGAGCCAGGCAAACACCAGTTGTGACTGTCCTTTTCAGCATGCAGCTGTGTTCGTTTTACGTAACTACAAAGTTGACGTAAACTATATTTTTGCATATAGATTGGAGCAGCGCCCCTAGCAGGTAGCTTACAAAAAAGTTATAGTTTACTTACATGACTTTGCAGTAAACGTCAAACGTACACACTAAGCATACAGCCTCTGTTTATGAGTTCGTGGTTCGTAGGTTGTGTGTATGAGCGTTTAGGAGCTATGGGATGTTCCAGTGACTATAGGAGTAGCAACGTGGCGCCGAGCGACTCGGAGCGCGACTGCAGCGCCACTTTGGGACCGCGGCTTGCGCCGGCACCAGCGCCCGACTCCGAAAGCGGAGGCGAGCAGTCGCCAAGTCCACGACAAGCTAGGAAACGACAGGTGAGTCGACAAATTCTTGCTGCAAAGCTGGCATCAGACGAGCGTACGTGTACGAACTAGGTTGTACAGTTTACAATACCTAGTCCGCGGTCGCAGCCTTCGTGCACGCGACCCGAATTCAGGCAGTTCGCAATCATCCACCAAACCATTTACGCGTACTATTTTATCATAGTTGTTTAATATAAACCACCAAAAGTTGTACGACAAAACCCGTACAGTACGAATGAACAGTTCTATGAAGCATTGCACTGAACTCAGCGGCGGATTAATTGGCGCACAAATAGCTAATACAGCAAGTATAATGAAAGGTTATATCTAGACTATTCAGTGCCTTGATCACGAATAAATGTGACAATTGCAAACGTATCGTAACGCTAGCGTATCTGTGATACACTGCGCGGGGACACTACAACGGTTGGCAGTCGAGCTGGCATTGACGCGCAATATAACACGAATACGTTAGCGCGGCGACTGTCATATTTGTTCGTGATAGAGGTACTGGACTGATTTAATTGAGTGGAATATTATCGAACGAGCCGTCGCCCGCGGCATTGCTCGCGTTCTAGACTCGTCAGAGTGTGACTTTTCAAAATTCCTTTCTTAGTGCACCCTTATACAAGGATACTACCCCTTTCATACCTCTAGGACTTATAGTTTAGGCTGTGCGTTGATTGTCAGTCAGCTTCAAAAGAGTTATATATATTTAGATTAAATTGAAGTGTTGTAGGTATTGCATTGAAACAACTCTATAAAATACTTTATCCTAACCTTTTTAACAATCATCATCATCATCTCAGCCCGGTATCACCCACTGCTGGGTATAGGCCTCCTTCATGTTATGCCAGCCTTCTCTGTCTTGTGCGTGCCGCAACCAGGTGTTTCCTGCGACCTTAACGATGTCATCGACCCATCGCGCTTTCGGACGGCCCAGATTCCTTCGGCCTGATTTCGGCCACCATTCCGTCAAGGCTTTACTCCACCGGCCATCACCACGTCTAGCCAGGTGTCCTGCCCAACTCCACTTGAGGTTTACCGCCCTATCACCGACGTCGTATACTTTCGTACGGCGACGGATTTCGGTGTTCCGAACTCGATCTAAGAGTGTTATGCCGAGCATGGCTCGCTCCATGGCCCTTTGTGCAACTCGGACTCGGTGCACAGTCTCCTTAGTGAGCGTCCATGTCTCGGCACCGTATGTCATGGTAGGCAGGACACACTGGTTATAGAGACGGGTTTTCAGGCACAGTGGGATTTTTCTTGATCGGAATACATCTTCTAACTTACCGAATGCTGCCCAACCAAGCTGAATTCTTCTGGAGATTTCTTTGTTTGGAAGCTCCTTGCTAAAAGATAGAACATGCCCCAGATACACATATGAATCAACTATCTCTAACTTCTCGTGTCCAATCTTAATGATTGGATTCGTGACGCCAGAGACACTTGTCATCACTTTTGTCTTAGACATGTTCATCCTTAAGCCAACTTCCAAGGAGGCATCGAACAGATCTTTGAGCATTTCTTGTAAATCTTCCAGGGAATCGGCAAACAAAACAAGGTCATCCGCAAACCTGAGATGTGACAAGTAGACACCATTGATGTTAATGCCTCTTTGATCCCATAGAAGTGTTTTCATAACATCTTCGAGAACGGCTGTAAAGAGTTTAGGCGAAATGGTGTCTCCCTGCCTCACACCCCTTTTGATGGAAATAGGGCTAGTGAGGTCATGTAATTTAACCTGCATTGTTGCTGCAGCATACAGTTCCCTCAGCACGTCTACATATTGAGCGTCGATCTGGCAACGATGGAGAGAGTTAAACACGGCCCAGTGTTCGACACTGTCGAACGCTTTCTCGTAATCGACGAAAGCTAAACACAAGGGCCGGTTGTATTCGGAACTCTTCTCCATCAGCTGCTTCACGGTGTGGATGTGGTCAATTGTAGAGAAACCGCTTCGGAAGCCGGCTTGTTCAACGGGCTGGCATTCATCCAGTTGACGGGTGATGCGGTTGCAGAGAATTTTAGCAAATAGCTTGTAAATTTGAGAGAGGAGAGATATAGGGCGGTAGTTGCTTAAGTTGGAACAGTCTCCTTTTTTATGCAATATAGTAACTAGAGCGTTTTTCCAAACTAGTGGAGATTTGGAGCCTACGAGGACCTCATTGAAAAGTTTCAGAAGTACTTGTTGTACAGGTTGGCCACTTGCACGCAGTACCTCAATTGTAATACCGTCTTCACCAGGTGATTTGTCACTTTTCATTTGAGAAAGCGCTTTTTCTATTTCAGATGGTATAATATTTGGTAATGAATCTGTAGTTCGGTGTTCTTTGGGTGGTGCTCTTAGGTCCTCTGGTGATTCGGCTTCCGCAGATTTTGTGGCGTAAAGATCCTCGTAGAATTGTTCTGTGACTTTAAGAATTTCGTTCCGGTTTGTCGTAATGTGGCCATCCTTATTTTTAAGTTTTAAGATCTGACTTTAACAAAAAGATTGTGAATTTTGCGTGGGTGTGAATCGCGTGGGTGATTTAATTATCTCAATAAAATATCAACTGCTACCATGCTGTCACTAGTAATTTGGTATCGTATTTTTCCATCTAAACAAATGATTAATATCTTTTTGCTGACATTAATTGAAGGGGTTCATGGTACTCACTCTGAGTTTTAGGGTTGTTTTTGTATGCGAGTGTTTCAGAGCAAAACTAGATAGCCATCTTCAAACTTGAAAGTTCGATAAAGATAACTTGGCAATGCAGCCAGTGTTTTGAGCACGCTTTCGATTTGTACTGATTTTAAACAGACGAGCCATCAGACTGCTGCAAACAATTTAATGTATTTTGTTTGTAAATATGTTTTAAATAATGCAGCAGTCTTAATTTAAAAAAAAAGACAGAGTTTGTTTAATTTTATTGGTATACATGGTTTTGTTTCGTTTTACTGGTATAGGTACATGGTTTTCTTTATTCCAGGTCTGGTGATTTGCATTTTTGATTGTACACAGCTTTACAGTTTTAGCCCTCACTCATATTTCATTCAAGAACGAATCGAATCGAAGGTTTTTTGTTGTTTCAGCGCGTCCGAAACCATTCCCTAACGTCCTTATGTCTCCTTTCTCATCACCCCTTCTTTTCTACCTTCCGCGAGTGCCTCTTCATTCTCAAGAAACTTATCGACGCGTGTAACGAGTCTTCCAGTCCGAGGCGAGTCGGCGCCTCTAGGCAAATACTGAGGTAAATATTACCAAAAGTGACGTAAAAGGTAAAAGCAATATTTTTTAAGCTTAGTCAATACCTCTCTGTCCACGAACGAAACGGTTAGTACTCTAGCTATGGCGAAGAATCTTTTAACTGGTCATGTATGATATAGCAATTACTGCAAAATTAAGGCATCTGTCAAATGTTTGGACGTTCCTTTGACTAGCTCAAGGTGGCAAGGCAAGAAAGAGTTTTGAGATCTGAAGGGATGTCTACCGTGCTTTAATTTACAAAAGTAGGCAAATTATAACAACACCAATGAAAAATAAAATAAATAAATAAATGTTCATAGACATTTTACACTGCGGCTTCTAATCCCAAACTAAGCAAAGCTTGGACTATGGGAACCAGATTCCTGATAGAATACTTACATACTTTTTTTTTGTAAATACCTACTTATAATACATAATAACACCCAGGGAGACATTGAACAAACATCTATGTTTGCCCTACACAAATGTTTGTTCTTAGGCCCGTATTCCGTAGCCTTACTCAAGCACTGATCCGTACTCAAGCACAGATTTTTGTATGAAAATCTCTACTCAAATCTATGCTTGAGTAACGATTTCTGTCTCGGAATACGGACCTTAGTGGGTAAAATGGTTACCTATAAGTTTTTAACTTTGTTATTTTCTGACACGTTATTTGAACAGGGACACAGTATGGTCAGTCCTAACAGGCCAAGCTTACGACAACACGCCAACCATAGTTCTCCACGACGTGAAAGAGATAGAAACATGGATCCTTCGTCTCCTTTCCGCACCAGTACCGGTTCCCGGAAAGACCCGAGTGGAACTCGAAGTTCTATCACCAACTGCACATTCTCCACTTATCTTCGCGTTGCCTGACCATACGAGATTCACTTTGGTTGACTTTCCGCTGCATTTGCCATTGGAACTTTTGGGTAAGTGAATCTTATGTTCATAATAATAAGGGATACAGTTGTAAAGACACGACTGAGTAAAAGTTCGCGAAGCCTGATCATAATTTACAAATTTTATCACACTGAAGGACTTTACATCAAATTAGGTTCTTACTAAGGAGTGGGTAAGAAATGTTTATGAAACCACGGTTGATACTTTTTTAATGCTGTCCAAAAAATACATTACATGTACATTTAGTCTGACTTTGGTTGTGTTGTGACTCAAACATTTTGAACGGCTACAGATACGAAAAGTTCGATAAGAATTTATTCAGTAAAATTGCAATGATATTCTTATGATTCTAAATACCAATTTCTCGCAATTAAAAGGAAACTTTCGGTTTAGTTTAAAAGAGTTAACGACCGATTTATCGGTCATTGTAGCTATAAGTTTAACGACTTATGCAAGCGGGTTATTTTCATTAAACCTTCGCTTCTAAGTTGTTTTATGAAGTTTGTGTTAAATCCGATCAAACTCGTTACACAAGTTAAAGACGTAAACATCGAACTTGCTGTTGATTACGAATTTGTGTCTGCCTTCTAGTTTAATGCGTTTAGGAAAGTAAGTTTCCTAAGTCCATTATTTGTTCGGATGTGACCCTAACCTTGTTTGACCCTTGACCTTCTTGTTTTGGGACTCTGAAACTTCTAGAAGAAAGATCGTCTGTGATCTTCAAAGTTCTGCTTGTGTTCACTATTATTGCTTTTGGCAGCTTAGTGACTCTTGACAATCAATAAATATTAAAAAATGTTGTCCACAAAGTTTAGGTTTATTTACTTTTTGTATAAGTCCCGACACGGTTTAATAACTCTGATCTTAAGGGCGCTGAAGTAGCATTTTAAAATTAAGATTCCACTTCCCCTCCATTCAAGGTCAAATCTATTAAACCATGTCGGGACCACTGCCGATGAGCATTATAACAAATAAATATCAAATAAATAATCTTGGACATTTCACACAACGCTCTCTAGTCCCAAACTAAGCAAAGCTTGTATTAGGGAAAGTGGATTACTAAAACAAAAATATGAAGCTCTCGTGGCGTAGCTTACTTAGATTAGCGAATCTAAACCGATAATCTAAGTTAAGCAACGTTCTGTGCGGTCACTATTTGGATGGGTGACCGTTAGTGGCATTTACATCTGAGCGTTTCTGTGCTTTGGAGGGCACGTTAAACTGTCGGTGCCGGCTCTAGCAGTCGTTAAGCCACGACGGAGGCCTTAAGGCGGCCTAAAAACTCCGTCACCCAAGTTGGCTACTAGCTCATACGAGCTTGCTTGCTTGCTTCAAAAATAGTGGATTACTGATCCACTTAATACTTTTATACCTAGGTACGTACCAAATTTTTTTTCACAGGCGTGGACACGTGCTTAAAAGTCCTCACCCTAATAATCCTAGAGAACAAAGTGGTGGTACAGTCACGTGACTACAACGCCCTCTCTATGTCAGTGATGGCACTAGTCGCAATGCTGTATCCGCTGGAATACATGTTTCCGGCGATACCTTTACTGCCCAGTTGTATGAACAGCGCTGAACAGCTTCTGTTGGCGCCAACGCCCTTCCTGATTGGAATACCGGCCACGTTTCTCACATATAAGAAAAGCTTTAGGTAAGTTAGGCAATACCATCATATTAGCTACTAGCTTTCGCCCGCAACTTGGTCCGCGTCCCATTTGTACCTACTGTACTTCCCACTGTCCACTAATTTCTACTGTAAACTGTAATGTTAACTTTAAGACTATGCAATAAACATTTTTATCGTTTTTTTTATCTTTTTTACCGGTTGATTTTCCGGAATAAAAAGTAGCATATGTGTTATTATAGGCTAGGAACTTTATATTCCAAGTTTCATTTAAATCGGACCAGCAGTTGCAACGTGGATGAAATACAAACATCTAAACTTTGACATTTATAATATTAGACATAGGACGTCAAAAGCGATCAATCTCGTATGGTATGCTCGTCTAAGTTATTGTATTGTCTGTAATAAGAATAAAATTCTTTGGACTGATGGTCCACTTACCCCAAAAAATGTGCACTTTAATTTATCGCATTGGTATAAGTTTTTTGGTCGGAAAACTGGTTTGGATCAATGTGATATTTTTACTGAACCTTTGCATTGTTATTCTCTCGACCCTGAAGCTCTGCAATTTCACATAATTACATTTAGTTATATTATAATATCTTCAAAAATGTTGAAATGTGCGAGCGAGAGGGTTGTCTGCCTTTTACATACGCCTTAACATTTTCCTTTACTTCTTAGGTTACCTGACGATATTTGGCTTGTGGATTTAGACGCGACAAAACTCATAAGCCCAACCGGAAACGACCAGGACCTACCTCCATTACCGGAACCGGAAGGATCTGTACTAAAAAGTCACTTAAAACAGGTACTCTTTAATTCAGTTATTGAATGTTGCCATGTGTGTCTGAATTCATTTTTCTCTTCTCCATTACTTATCACAAAGTTTCTCTTTTACGGGCTTACCTTATCCACTAAAACTGATCAGATAATGCAATTTGTAGGCCGTTGTACACTGTGACAAGGTAACACCAACTCAATTCAAAGTAAATCATTTGAAGGCGTTGGGGCATTTCAGGTCCCGATTTGCATACATATAGTTATATTTTAGATTAATTTTGTTATTTATAACTTTTGTTGGTTTTATCATAATCTATTATGCAGTAGCACTCACGAAAACCCAAAATAAAGTGATTATTTTGACTATGATGTAAATACAATGCAAAAAATGCGCATTTTTATAACTAAAATTAAATAAATACGCGAAGCTTTCTTGATTTTCACACGTCTCGTCAATCACTATGTACCGTCAGTTTTGTAAAACTAGCAGAAAGATTCAGATTCCACTTACCTGAATGGTATGGCGACATTCTGATTTCACTCTTACCGCAAAACATCGCTATGGAATATCTGTCAATAGTGTCAATACTCTTGAACCCACAGTGGCAGTGAATATCGGTTATATCTAAACGGCCTTGAGGGTGTAGAGAACGAACCGTATCAGTGTACGTTGGCCTTTAGGTTGTTTTTATGATGATGATGATGATGATGATGTCTTCCTGGCCGGTTTCGGCTACGGCGACATTGTTGCTGCTTGATGCCTATGATGGGCTCTAAGGTGACTTGAATAGCCAATTTTGGCTTTAAAGATTCTTGCACACAATGTGCATGTAAGAGCGCCGTTAACGTAGTTATAGTTAATGTTTGAAGGCGGTTTAGCTTTTAGTTGGTCGCGTTTAATATCTAGATCGCGCCTTCGTTCATCTTCAAAGGTGTAGACATTTCGCTTCACGAGACTTCTCCATTCAGGCCGATTTTCTGCCAGTGACTCCCAACAAGAGGGATCTATTGAGCACCTTTTCATATTCCTCTTCTGTGCGTCTTTATATCGAAGGAGTTGGCCGCCAATTTTCCGCTTGCCATCCTGAAGCTCAGAGAAGAAGGTGCGCTTTGCCACCCTCTCATTGGACATTCGTGATAGGTGCCCGCACCACCTAAGCTGACGGCGCATAAGATATGCTTCCATTCCGCAGACATTAGCTCGTCGTAGTACATCAGTGTTTCTAACACGATCCGACCAATGTATGTTCATAATGTCTCGAAGACATTTGAGATGGAACCTATCGAGGGTTCTTATGTGTCTGCGGTACAGGCACCATGTTTCTGAGGAGTATAGGATGTTTGGTAAAACAATCGCCATGTACACCGTGATTTTTGTGCTAAGCTTGATGTTATGAGAACGAAAAACTTTGACTCGAAGTTTCCCAAAAGCAGCGGAAGCAGCGCCGATACGATGGTTTATTTCAGAGTCCAGATCGGCCTTTGATGTGAGATTGCTACCCAAATACTTAAATTTGTCCACTTGCTTTAGAGCCTTATCGCCAAGAAGCAGATTCGGCGGAGCATGATTGACTGCATCCATTACCATGACTTCAGTTTTACTAACACTGATCTTAAGACCGAATCTACAACACGTAGCGTCAAGCTTATCCATCAAACTTTGTAGACCCTCAGGTGTCTCGGCTACAAAGCACAGGTCGTCGGCGTACATTATCTCTGTAACCATATCATACGAGACTTTAGTTAGGGCTTTAAGCCTGGCTAAATTGAAAACACCACCGTCTGTGCGAAAACGTACATATATTTACATGGTTTGTTGTTGTTTTTATTGTTCTTATTTCGACCACGAGTTAATGGATGCGTAGGCAGCCGCGGTTACTACCTCCCATGTGTTTTGGGGTAAACATTTTTTTGGGACACCTTTTCTAGCCCCCTCCCCGGCTGAGCGGGGGAAGCAGTGTCTCTCTAAATAGAGCTGCTTCGTCACAAAGTGTGCTGCCGAGCTTGCACTGTTACCCCTGTGCAGTGCAAAAGCGACCACTCTCCCTTTGCCGCCTCCGTGCAGATATCAGACAAACCCCAGCCGGCATCATGGCCGGAGCTCTCCACTTCTACCCATCGCCGCAGGTCTTGGTTGTTAACTCGGTATCCAGTAAGCAGAAACATGTCAGATACGCAGGATATATTAAAGTGCATAAGCGGGCGCGCAAACGCAGATGCACTCTCTCGTCCGACCCCCCTGGCCCCAATGGAACGGAAAACCGCTACGATCGGAGGGAGGCTGGATGCAGTGTCTAGCCGACGATAACTATATGGCTCCTATCGCCGCCTTTCAGGCCTTTCACAATGCCTAGCTACCTCGCCACCGTTGGTGGATTGCCTAGAGGCCGAGACAGACTGCACTAAGCGGGAAGCATCCGCTAAGACCTAAGTGTCGAAACACTCAGGCCCCCCCCACCAGGTTTAGCCCACGAGCCGACGTGGTTTCCCGGGGTGTGGCCGCTGCATGCAGGACAGCTACTTGGAGCCACTGGTGAGAGATTGTGAACTACAACGATTTTAACAAATCATCCTACCACCTGTAATAGGTCGGCTGGTAGGATAGAACGCTGATAATCCACGACACCCCACGTGGGGGGGTTGTTTTTGGGGGGGTTGTTTTTATACTGTCCATTCTGCTTTAGTGGCTAGGGTGCCTAAGCGTGCACTAGCGCATTGTGATCGATGTCGCTATACTGCTGTCAAGTCTTGTTATATCGAAACTATTGCCTTTGTGAAATCGGAAGCGCTACTCTAAACTTGTGATTTTAAAGTAGTTTTTTGTTTAACACTGTTTAATCTAACATTTATATTCTACCTCCTTGTTGCATGAGATCTTATTGTGTTACTTGATTGTAAAGTGTTTATTTTTTTTTTCTACAATTTTGTCTGCGTTTTAAGATTACGGATTAAATCTCAATCACGTTGGACAGCTTCATATATCTATTTTAACTCAAAACATTTTGTAATTTTCCAAGAAAAAGCATATCCAAACACATTCGCCTTTAGCAAGAAATAACATAAGAATATAGTAACGCTTCCGATAGAGCTGTTTATTGTACGCCAACACTATCAATAACTCACTAACATACTCCCTCACTTTGTTCTGTCGTCGCTAGGCAGTGCATCTCCTGGGCGGTGCCGGGATTGGTGTAAATATCCTCTTTTTACATTGCACACTTTGACTTTTACTCACAATCGTAACAGTGATACTACAACCGTGTGTGCCAGATTTTCCTACAAAATACAAAAAAGTAACAAAATATCAAATCTTTGAGAGACCTCATTTTGATTAACTAGTTTGCTACTACAACTACAAAGTTATCTAAAAACTCGAGATACCTGGCTTGCCTTTAAAAATTTGGCACACATCGGTCTCGACTGAAATAAGTGTTGTGATCAAATTCGATTTACACATTTCTTACCCAAAGTAGGTATCCCATTTTTGATTCTACGCTAACACAATTTCAGTCAGATTGCTATTTTCGCAGCATGTATTTGAGTGTTGTATGGTGCTAAATAATTATCTATGCTAAACTATGTACCTTATTTAATATGGATCGTTTGGCTGTATAAAATACTTTTATTAACAAATAATTTTTAAGGCATAATCGTAGTGAGTTTGGCCTTTGGTTAATATACTAGGAAGTATGCAACAGTGCAGTTATAAAAGTGTGATTTCAGTAGCATATTAAAATTTAAAATAAATTGCTGTAGTAGTGTGCTCTTGATACAGCCTATTACTTGCTATAAAAAATTACCATATAAATACCAAAGAGCGCTGTATAAAGTTAGCTATAATACAGATTAAGCACAATTTGTAAAATACATACTAATCTACGTATCAAATTCAAAGAGTCAGAAAAAGACATCACCCAAGAATTCTATATTACTTAACGCCCTAATACGTGATGAGATACCTTTTCCCTATTGTACATTACCCAATAATCTGCGAAACAAAATTAGGGTGTCCGGGCCCATAACCTATTAAGTCGATCAATTTTCTGGGGTTGCCTTTTTCTACCCTCTCTTGCCTGTATCAATAATTGGGTGTTTAATAAATTATTATTTTTGCGTCAGGCCCTAAGTAGTCTGACGAATAACGCAGCCGAGCAAGCGACTGCGCTTCTAATGCCTTCGATGCGGGATGGTGTTGGTGGCGCTACCTTAAAGTAAGTTTTAATTAATAAATCAATATTTATATAAAACTCTTGAAGCTGACGTAGAATCAAAGCACAGCCTAAACTATAAGTCCTAGAGGTATGAAATCTGGAGGGTAGTATCATTATATAGTGTAGGGGGGCAATAAGAAAGAAATTTTGAAAAGTCACACTCTATAGGGTCTAGAACGCGAGCAACGCCGCGCGCGACGGCTTGTCTAGTATAATTTATATTTCTTCATTTACTATTTTGCTAGGTGGTACAATTTGTACCAAAAGAAAAACCATTTAGAGAAAAAAAAAATATGGAGCTTTATAGCGGTGTGTTGAGTAGTTCAGAGCTTCATAATCGTAGATCAAAGTCGCCACCCATAAGTGACACTTTTTATCATATAAAAAGAATACTTTTTTATGTTCCTACGTTCTGCGTACACAAAATTTAAATCACCAAGACTGAACACTTAAGGCGTAGGGTAAAGCCAGACTACCTTCTCGCTCGCACATTTCAACATTTTTGAAGATATAATATAACTAAATGTAATTATGTGAAATTTCAGAGCTTCAGGGTCGAGAGAATAATAATGCAAAGGTTCAGTAAAAATATCACATTGATCCAAACAAGTTTTCCGACCAAAAAACTTGTACTAATGCGATAAATTAAAGTGCACATTTTTTGGTTAGAGAACTTGTTTGGATCAATTTGATATTTTTACTGAACCTTTGCATTGTTATTCTCTCGACCCTGAAGCTCTGCAATTTCACATAATTACATTTAGTTATATTATTTCTTCCAAAATGTTGAAATGTGCGAGCGAGAGGGTTGTCTGCCTTTTACATACGCCTTAACAGAGGATATACTTGCAGAGTGCAGCCAGCATCGTACCGTTCATCAGACGGTGCACACTCAGCTCCACACAGTACACCGGAAAGTCGACGTGTGTCAGTTGCAACAAACGCGAGCGCTGGCCACACGCCGGCGCGACACTCGTTAGCCTCGCCTCACCACTCGCAGCCCTTCAACCCGCTCATCTACGGCAACGATGTCGACTCAGTGGACGTCGCTACCCGCGTTGCTATGGTAACTAACCTGTGTTGTAGCAACAAATGCGAGCGCAGACAACTGCTATTGACTAACAGAACTTGACGGCATTTATTCCGAAACACAAATTAAAATCTAAGAACACGTATTGTGCTCCACATTTCCATTTATAGGTCCGTACTTGTAGTTATTTGCTCATTTATGTACTCAAGTCAAAAAATTTATGATTGAGGCCGGATCCGGACTATAAATTTTTTGTCAGTTTTGTATGAGAATTTAACTCAAATCTATGCTTGTGTAGCGATTTCTTTATCAGAATACGAGCCATAGCAATACGAGCTATGGTCAAATTATGATCATATATTTTCAAGGTTTTTTGCTAAAAGCCTATGAATGTATACTTTTAGTGCGTATATCTATCAGTCAAACAAAGTATATTTATATTTCCAGGTCCGTTTCTTTAACTCCCAAAACATCCTAGCTAACTTCATGGAGCACACACGCACATTGCGACTCTACCCGCGACCTGTAGTCGCCTTCCAAATCAACAGCTTCCTACGATCTCGACCTAGGACTACCTCGTTCCTCAATAAATTCGCTAGAACTCAGGTGAGTAGTATAGTATAGTTCTTTTGCTTTAGTTTCGTCACAGATTTACCAAGATGTTCCTCTCTGATTAATTTTATATCTATACTATTATAAAACTGTAAAAAAAGCCAAAAACTAGAATTTAAGATATGGATAAACTAAATATGGTAAACCTCAAGTGGAGTTGGGCAGGACACCTGGCTAGACGTGGTGATGGCCGGTGGAGTAAAGCCTTGACGGAATGGTGGCCGAAATCAGGCCGAAGGAATCTGGGCCGTCCGAAAGCGCGATGGGTCGATGACATCGTTAAGGTCGCAGGAAACACCTGGTTGCGGCACGCACAAGACAGAGAAGGCTGGCATAACATGAAGGAGGCCTATACCCAGCAGTGGGTGATACCGGGCTGAGATGATGATGATGATGAAATATGCAAATCTACTAAATAAACGATTGTAATTCCGAAAATCGAGTTTGTCTGTTTGTTTGTCTGTTTTTTGTTCGCGGATCACGCCTATACTACTGGACCAATTTCAATGAAACTTATACTATTCGGAAGCCCTTTTTCCGGATTGAAACATAGGCTATATTTTATTGAAATGAAACACGTGGATTCTAAGATACAGCTTGACCTCTCTAAACCAAAACCCGCCTTTGACACGAGGTTTAGCGTAAACGGATTGACAGATATTTTGGCGGAAAATATATTCGCACCAAGTCGCGGTTATCAGCTAGTTCTACAATAGAACAGAAACTGATTGTGTCAGATTGTGGATACTTGCTGTTCTTTATGTTAGTTTCAATTCTGTGCCTTTTAACAACTTTGAATGAGGCTATACAAGTCTAAAATGAACCAAGAAACTTATTGGCTACTTTCTGTTATGTTCACCATAGGCGGTGGAGTTCCTAGCAGAATGGTCACTAACGCCTTGCAACGTGGCCTTTCTGCGCGTTCAAACCGGAGTTTTTGACCCGCGACAAGTGGGAGATAAACCAAAATGGTTTGCTGAGACACTACAGCCTGTAAGATTTGCTGTTTGGGATGATGGTAGTTCACTCAACGGTGCGCTTAGGCAACTGCAGCGGCAAGAAAATCAACCTACCGGTTAATTTTTTTTTACTATCTATCTGTAATATTTTTTATTATTTAACTCTTTATTGCATAAAATTAACAAATGTACCAATAGGTGGGCTTCATGCTATAAGCATTTTCTACCTGCCAACCTTACAGGTCAGGAGAATGGTTGGCGTGCAAACTTAAGAAAATAAACAGTACCAACATGTTAAAATAATATGTCGCGGGAAAGCTAAAATAGTCAGCGGAAAAGACCCAAGTGTTGAAAAATACTCGCTGCTTTTATCCACTTACTGCTCATCTGGCCTCAACTCGGCTCATCACGCTGCAAATGGATTTTTACTACTCGCAGCTATTAAAAGTTGCGTATGATTAAACCTGTTTTGGGAATCCAGGGAAATCAACCACTATTTTGTATCATCTGTGTAATTTTTTCAAAGCCTCTGGTGTTTTTAAAGACAATTCTATTGTAGATGAAAGTGGATCAGATTCGGAAGGTGCGGAGAGCACAAGCTCGTCATATTCGTCTCTCAGCGACTTTGTTTCTGAAATGGTGTCTTCTGACTTATCGCCTGGTAAGTTTTTTTTTATACAATATAGGCAACCCTTTGACCACAATCTCACCTGATGTTAAGCAATGATGTAAATCATTGCATGGGGTCTCTTGATTCTGTCAAATGGAAAATGTAACAGGTAATGGAAAATGTAAAAGATAATTCATCAAATACTACTGAAGTATTCTGTGCTTTTTCACAATAATGTGTTTTTTATAGGAAACTCCCACCATCAACACCATGTGATAGGGGAAACGTATAGTGCTGTAGTGCAAGTTCCGATGACGTTATCTTCATCTTTGGATCCGAAAACGGTAAAATTCTACAATATTTTGTTATTAAAAAAAAATTTAGATCATACTAGTTGGTGCCCGCGACTTCGTCAATGCAAGATTAAAAGTGCCATTTGCTACGCGAAATCTTCTAGACGTTTCTGAAGAGTTCGCGTCCCATTGATTTTCGGGATAAAAAGTAGCCTATGTGTTAATCCAGGTCACGGACAATATATATTCCAAGTTTCATCCAAATCGGATCAGTAGTTTTTACGTGAAAGAGGAACAAACATCCATACATCCTTACAAACTTTCGCGTTTATAATATTAAGTCCGATTTTTTGTTTTGGCCCAAAAGTATCCATTAATAAGTGAGCTTCTAATCAACAGGTGTACAGCCCCCCATCATCCCTAATGTTCGGTGATGAAGAAGTGGGGGGTCGGGCTTCCACATCTCCCTCCCCCTCAGGGGGCAGTAGTTCAGAACACAGCGACGCGTCAGATGACGAGCCTCCAGTACTAAAGGAACAGCATCCGCCTCCGGTCAAAAAGAGCGTAAGTACCTATTAAGGCGTATGTAAAAGGCAGACAACCCTCTCGCTCGCACATTTCAACATTTTTGAAGATATAATATAACTAAATGTAATTATGTGAAATTGTAGAGCTTCAGGAGAATAACAATGCAAAGGTTCAGTAAAAATATCACATTGATCCAAACAAGTTTTCTAACCAAAAAATGTGCACTTTAATTTATAGATAGATAGATCGTTTATTTGACATACACACAGAAAAATACAGAACAATTTATCGCATTGGTATAAGTTTTTTGGTTAAGTTTTGTTTTATTTTGTGTATTTAGGTTGTTTTTAGGTGATAAGTTAGGTTGTATATTAGGGTAATTTTAATCGCTCAGCGATTGAACCCTGTAAATAAAAAATAAAAAAAGTGCAATTGTCACGTGTGTACATACTGCACAGGACACGGATAGCGGCAGTTTCGGTCGCGAGTCCGACTCTAACTCCACGACTACGCCGAAGACAATAGTCAGTCGACAGCGAGCCACAGCCGATAGCGGCAGCACTAGCGAGTCTGAACGCGCACTCACACCATCGCACCATTCGCATTCGCCGCACGCACACACCAAGGTACGTTTCACATACGTATACAACAAACCACAGACGAGCTGAAAAGACCAAAGCTTTATTTTCATCTTTGTCTTCACGCTAATAAATTATTCCATATTAGTATATTATGCAACTAGTGAATAAAAGACGGATTGAAAGCGAGGGCTATAAATGAAACACGAGCAAGCGAAGGATTCTAACGACTGAATCACGACCGTAGGGAGTGATTCTTGATTTCAAGTGTTAGAATCCTGAACGACGTGAGTGGTTCATGGCCCTCTGTATAAATCCGTTTTATTCAAGAGTTGCATACTATACTTTATACCATGACTACGAGAAAAAGAAAGATTGGACAACCTCCTTGCGCAAAAACAATAATTAGATGGAGGTCAAATATATTAGTGTTCTAAATTCAAACACCAAAACAGTGACTAAAAGTGCTTTTTATTCACTGTTTTCAGTGAAGAAAATAAGCTTTTTAGAGGGGGAATGGTATAAAAAATATTTCAGTAAATGGTTTATTACGCCACGCGTTTTTGCCGTCTTAGGCCCGTATGCTGATTTACTGACCAAGTACTAATCCGAACCGAACTAAAGCATAGATTTTTGTATGAAAATCTCTACTCAAATCTATGTTGACAGGCGTCATGGCTCAGTCGGTAGTAGCTCTGCCTTCCGTGCTGTGGGTCGTGGGTTCGATCCCCACCGAGAACAAACATTTGTGTTGTAAACATAGATGTTTGTTCTGTGTCTGGGTGTTACTATGTATTATAAGTATGTATTTACAAAAAAAAATGTATATATGTATTCTATCAGCAATCTAGTACCCATAGTACAAGCTTTGCTTAGTTTGGGACTAGAAGGCGTTGTGTTAAATGTCCGTGAATATTTATTTATTTATTTTATTTATGTTTGAGTAACAATTTATGTGTCGGCCTAAAAGCCTGTTTCACATATCCCGGTCTTCGACACATGAAAAAAGACACTTAGACTGTCTGCAGATCTCGTGGTATAATAAATTGTGGCAACACTAGCGATACAGAACGAACTATACCAAAAAAGACTTGGCAAAAGGACAAGCCTCTAGTGCCAGAACAAAATAAAGAAATTAAGAAAAAAAGAACGAACTATGCTGAATGAATGAATGAATGAATGAAAATACTTTATTGTACGTGTCACCTTAGAAACTAATATACGAGACAGATTAAATTATAATACGTACAATAGGCGGTCTTATCGCTAGGGAGCGATTTCTTCCAGACGACCTTTGAATTATTTGACTGAATTTAAATTTAAATGACCCTGGCTTTGTCGCGTCTCTAAAGAGTGTTTTACCCCTTCAGAGTATCAGCGGTGTATCCCGTCAAGAGTCACAGTCATCCCTTCTAGAGCAATTCGCCGCTCAGGCCAAGGAACTTGTGAGAGAAACCACGCGCCAAAGTAGTCAGGAAGGATTGCTAGCTCATATGGATAAGGTACTTTCAAACTTTATCGTGTAATCTATTATTTTTCTGATAAAACCCTGCTAGCCTGTTCTCACGGTTACAAACTCAACAAGACCGGTATTTTGGTCCTATGTGCGGCCGTCAGATTGTCTATTTTTGATACCATCAGAATCTATCAAAAAGACTATCATTTTGATTGTAATTTATCAGATTCTGATGGTTAAATTGGGCCACAAGTTATAAAGAATTTTGATGCAATAGTGAGATTTCATATAAAATTTATATCACGGCACGTTTTAGTTTAGTTGGGCTTTCATTTCTACTTGTGAGAATGGACTTTAGCTGTAATTTTTATTTATTTAACAAAAACATTGTTGCCTATACCTACATAAAAGCAGAAAGGAAAAGTAGCAGAAGGAGATGAGAAGAAAATGTTTGCGCCTTTCGGTCAGGTATATTTCAATAGATTCTAGCTGGATCACGTGCCAGGCAAAAAGCAACCGTAAACGCTTGTAAATAGAATAGAGAACGTAGAGGATTTACATTTTGAAGGCATTACAAAACGTCCTAACACTTTTATACCCTCACGCACCATCAGCTCGGCTAGTAGGTTCTTACATGAACAATTTTTTGGCCTATAAGGAAAATTCCATACATTTTACACTTATGGATCCTATTGCAGGAATATCGGGACATTGCTATGTAGAGAAATAGATAAGTAATAAATTGAATATAAAAAATGCATCAAATCTTCCTGTTATTCCCGTAAAATGTGCTTTATAGTTTCACGTCCGATTTGGGACCCTATGCCAATGCTAGTAATATTTTCTTTAGGAAGCTAAATCACCATACAAAAGGTTAAAGTGACTTTAGGACTTTGAATAGCTATTCAACGCTTCAAACCCTACGCATTCACAGCATCAATACTTACCCCAAATTCTTGTAGAAGTAAAAACCTACGCTCTAGCAACAAATCCTTTCCTTGAGACAGGAATATTTAACCGATTTCAAGGAGAAGTGGTGTTCTACGAGCCAAAACGATTGAAACCAGATTCAGATTATAGTGGCGCTACTGGTCAAACATTAATA
This sequence comes from Eulithis testata, assembly GCA_947507515.1. Taxonomy (NCBI): domain Eukaryota; kingdom Metazoa; phylum Arthropoda; class Insecta; order Lepidoptera; family Geometridae; genus Eulithis; species Eulithis testata. The sequence goes on along the minus strand of OX382199.1, from coordinate 4,775,018 downwards.
AAAATGGCGGAATCAAAGTTTTGACGATGTTTCGACCAGTCGCAAACCAACCTCACATGCAATATCACGTCTTTTTGAAGTCGGTTGATAATCCATACCTTTTTAACGAACGAGGGTTATATACAAATCAAACGAAAATAGAAATCTTAATCCAATATATTTGATCCATAGCTAACTTTACACGCGAAAAAGGCCGCCGAAGAAGCCTCGAAAAGTATGCACGAAGCTTCAAAATCAGCTCTCGAGGCGAGCAAGACAGCGACAGCTGTTAGTAAGAATACATTTGAAGACCTCACTTATGTGGGCAAATCGACTCTGGGAGATCTCACTAAAACCGCTAAGGAAGCTGCAGCGAAGAAAGGCTTACTAATGGTATTTTTTTTCCAGTTATATCTAAGTAGGTACTTTTATTTCAGTTATATCTAAAATTAAAAAAAATACTGTTTTTGTTAAAAATTTAATAATTTTAGAACAATTTCAAAGAAAGATTTGCTACTGACAGAAATGTTAGCAATAAATTGAAATTGATGTAAAATTTGGGATAACACGCACATTTACACATAATCTAGCATTGGTTTAGTACGCGCAGCAAATTATGTGCATTTGTATCTTAATTACACTTTTTTCTGGTTATATGTACTTTTATTTCAGTTAAATCTAAAGATTTACTACTGACAGAAATGTTAGCGATAATGTGAAATTGATGTAAAATTTGGGTTAACACGCACAATTACACATAATCTAGCATTGATTTAGTACGCGCAGTATCAAATCAATGTAATCTGGGCATCACCAGAGCTGAGTTGCATAGTAATCGTTACGCTTTTAATTACTAAAGCAGGTCTAATTCTAAAAGCAAAGGAAACTGGACTTTATTAAAATGTTTCCTAAACAGGGAGAAAGTCAAGACTTACCAAGTAGTCCGCCAAATCGACGCGACTCTACCGCATTACAAACGACAAACCTACTAACTGCCACGCATAGAGACTTCTTATCAAACATCAGTTCGGATCTGAATGGCCTCGCTGCTTCAACTTCTAGTATGTTCAGCGGATTCTTCGGATCTAATAAAGGTAAGAATGTCTTTTAAATACTTACTTAAAATCTTCAAAGGTTTAATTTTATTTACGTATCAAGGCCGATAGTAAGTGAAATTGGTTATGCCAAAGCACAGAGTACCTATCCCTTTTGCTCTAATCCACATATCCCATTTTTATCTCTGTCCTACCTTTAAAAAACTCACGAAGAATTTGCGAGGTCTATTCTTGTAAATCCTCTCTTTATAACTGATCAGCTCGACACCCGATTATGTCCTATGTTGCAATATCACAGTATAAATAAGACAAATAGACAAATAGATATTTATTGATAATATTACATTATATGTCAAACTATTGTTTTTAAATTATAAGATAGGACCTCATGTGGAATATGTTTATGTAACGACTACAAACATATTCCACGCCAGGTCGTTTTCATTATTTAACCACTATCCAATATTTAGATGTTTATCGTGCCTGGTGCATACATGGTAAACTCTTACTGACAAGCCAAAGCGAAGTGTGTTCTCTTTCACCATACCTAAATTACATACATGAGTCATTAAGGAAACTTGAGCAATTATAGCCGTTTTTTCAACTCTTGTCAGCCTAGATTATAGATAGCCAGTGATTTCGTTCTCTTTTATTCTTAAATTCTTTATTGCACCCTAAAATATGAGCAAAAAAGTTAAAACTTTGTTTTATTACAGGCAAGCCAAACCAGTCAAAGGCAGCGGAATCTGTCCGCAGCGGGGGTGTATCGCCGGGTGGCGCTAGTACCGCGGCATCGTTCGGTCCGTTCTCTCAGGGCGCTCGCGGGTTGGTTCAGCGCTCGCCTCTGATCCGTCACGCGGCGCCGACGGCCGCGCCGCCGCCGCCGCACGCGCGCTCCGCCGCCAACACCGAGAACCAGGCCTTTCTTAACGACGTTAGTATATACATTACAGCCGGGTTTGACGACTGGGATTACACCTCGACCTCAACCTCTTCCTGTCTTTAAGATGTCGCTTATAGCGATAAGACCGCCCATTGTACCTCATACTTATTTATCTTTTATTGTTTTTCTTCTTTTCTTGGTGTGCAATAAAGAATTTATCTATCTATCTCGACTTTCGATCCGAAGGTCTTCTTCTTTTTCTTCCTGCCGTTATCCCACTAGGTGGGGTCGGCACAACATGTTCTTTTCTTCCATTCTCTCCTATCATCCGTCATCTCAGTCTTTCGATCCGAAGGTCGTGGGTTCGAATCCCGGCCGTGCATCAATGGAGTTTTCATTTCGAAAAATTTATATGCGCATTAACACGAGCTAAACGGTGAAAGAAAACATCGTGAGGAAACCCTTGGCTTAGTCAGCTCCGCACGTATTGACCTTGTCTTTCCTGTGGATATGGCTGACTAGGCTGAGAGGATGGTATAGGTGCTGGGCAAGGACTACTCCATCTAAACATTGTCCCAGGCACTACAGTGTGTCGTTAAGTGTAGGCATAGGTTGCCTCCTAACGCTGTATAAATCATCTTGAATAGATGTAAAGGCCTACAACGGCGACATTAAATTGACACACGGGTAGAGCTACTTATTAGTATTCATAAAATAGTATATTTCATTACAAGTGCGGAAAGGCTGTCATTGCAAAGAGTTCCGACAAATGTCTACTATAGTACAAATTTGAGGCACAAATTGTGTTTTTATTAAATAAACACATACTGATTTCAATTTTTATTCCAGTTGGTACAGCACGTTTTGGAAGGTGAAGGGGTTGGTTGGCTAAAACTCAACCGTCTCAAGAAGCTGATGGAAGACGAGTCATATAGAAACATGGTGCTCAGCAAACTCAATAGAAACTTCAACCGCAAGTCTACACCGTGCGATAAAGTTGACGATATAGTAAGTTATACAACTTGTTTAAGCATTCCTTGTTGCATAAAAGAGAGAAAATCTAGTACTTAGTGAACGTTTTATTCATCAATGCAATTTTTGTTCTACAGTTCATCAGCAAACCAATATGGAAGGGTATGCTCAAAGTCCTTCAAGCGGTAGTCCACGGGCTAGAGCACACTTTCTCTAATTTCGGTCTGGGAGGAATGGCGTCAGTGTTTCAATTAGCGGAAATGGCACATACACATTATTGGAGTAAAGAAATCGCCTGTTTAGGAGATGGGGGAATGGCTAATTCGGCTCTCTCGGACTACCGGCATGACCTTGAAACTCCATCCGCACCGTCTTCAAGAAAAAGTTCACAATCAGGTAAAAAACTTATTACAAACTAGGCCTGGGAGTAATAACTTCAGTGTTTTAAGTAATCTTCTTATGTCAACTCGGGTCTGGGAAGAGTGATGAAGTTCTTTTTATACCGCGTGCACACTATGCCCATGCCGCTGCCGGAATGTATGGCGGCATCAATGCAGCAACATCGCCTTTATTCTCAATAAGCGGCATTCATGCCGGCAGTGGCATGGGCATAGTGTGCACGCGGTATTACACGTAACCCAATATAAGGTTGAGGTTTTGTGTAAAGAGTAAGTAACCTAATTTAGGTGAAATCAACTTCCTTCCTACTTTGGTTTGATTAGAATTTATCTAGATTGATTGGAAAATGGTATAATTTAAAATGGTATTTTGTTTACTAGATATACCGACTGTCAACTACCCCGAAATGGATTCAAACGAGGCTCAAAGCACTACCGAAATGTTCAAAGACATGCTGAACCAGAAAAGAAACCTATTATACAGTAAATTGACATCATTCGATTCTGACGTGAGTATTCCTACTGCATAACAATATTATTACTGTTGTTTGTGAATCTGTTGCATGGTGGCGATTCAGTATGTTGCTAATGAATATGGTTTTGTATGTAATACAGTTAACCAACCCTTGAGCATGTCAACTATATACCTGTTGAACTGAGTGATATTGTGTTAAACCGTCTAGTTGGCAGAGTTACAATAGCTTCATTGAATCTGTTTGCTTTTCAATGTATACGGAAAATACCAACAAATAAAATCCACTTTATTTGATCTAAATTATTGAAACTCTTGATTGGAAAGCTAAAAAAATCCGATTGAATTCTTTTACCATATTTTTTTATTGGAAATTGGAATTGAAGATACACGTCACATAGTCGAGGTTAGCTAAAAGCAACTCGCCATGGACGTCAAAATTATCACTAGGCCATAAAAAGAATGGCGAAAGCGCTGGTATGTATGGTACAGGCTGATTTTGGCGGCAGGCGGCGCCGTCCGATTGCTCGGCAGACGAGAGCGGCTCGATCACCACCAACAGAGCCAATCTCTACGACCATCGCGCCTCCTTTAAGTCAAACCTCTCTGACACTGACGTCATGCTCCTCAATGTAAGTCCTAGTGCGTGTTTCCCTACCGCTAGGACCGTACCCAGAAACACCCCAATATTTGACCAATCATGGTCAACTGTGATAAAGTCATTGAGTTCTGGCTTCCAGTTACTCGTAATCTGCAAGTTTGCTCAAGTTTTGGAGATTCAAGTATAAAGTTTTTTACGTTTTCATTGAGTCTCAATTCGGGATATTTTTGGAGCATGCAAGCCTTATTTTACCATAGTATTTTATTATTCAACAAAATTACAACGTATGTGAGTGTTTACACTATGCCCAAAATAAAAACATATGAGCTGTATGGAGACCGTTGGTAAGTCATTTCAACGAAGCCTCATATTTTATAGACCGTATGAAACCTTCATCCTGCAGTGGGACACAATAGGTTAAATAAAAAAAAAACAATCCGAATCTGGTTTCTGGGTACGTTCCTGCACTGTAGTACCCAACCGCTTTCCGCTTTAGTATCGCGCAATGCGACAAATAGCTATACCCCATTGGCATATTGAAAGACAAAATTTGGGCTATTTGTCACACGATTTGACCACAGAGCGAAAACACTACTAATTATCATCTATTACATTATAGTACACGTTCTAGTTTACCGAACTCGTAGATAAATAAAATCGCAAAAGATTCAAAGGGTTTTCACGTTCTGTGGTTAAATCGATCTGTAAGTTACGTAATGCATGTTGTTTGGCATTTTCGAGTGACGTTTGCTAGTTTTAAAAAGGCAGTTCTTACAGGACTTACAGGTCTCTCAGGTGATCAAGAGAAAATGAGACATATTCATTTCACAGTAGCCAGCAAGCTCGTATGAGTTAGTGGCCAACTCTGTTGACGGAGTTTTTAGGCCGCCTAACAGGTTCACAGTCCAGCATCGAAGTATAAAGTACCACCCAAGTCCGGTGAAATTTTGTAACTAAGTATCTATCCTACCAAGTCCATGTTTAATATGAGACATTCCCTCAGAGTCCAATAAGATACGACCCGTTCAAACTCTGTAGGCGGATAGCCCATATGCGGGCTGTGAACTCATGACGCTATTGGACTGTGCAATCATTACAATGCACTACAGCATCACAGCAATACTTCAACGACGTTTAAAAAAATAATATCAAATTTTTTTTTCTAACTGTCATAGTTATTCTGAATGGCAGCATCATATCTGTCAAATGTGACATTCTTTGTGACCGCGAACATTCGTCTGTCTTCTGGCAAATAATCATTATATTTGATTTAGAAGTCACGCGCATACTTCGCTGTAGTCACAACTGTTTCAAAAACAGTATTCTATTGTTACTTCCCGGTACAGGTGTGTCGACCGAGCTCATCAGGCAAGCCTCGAGCGGCGAGTGTATTCTCAACGAAATCTTCAATGGGCTATCGACCGCCGGCCGGCGTCCCGGCAACATCACCCCTTACTTCGCCTGATACTGCACGCACTTATCTTTACCAGGGGCTTATTGGTAAGTTAGGTACCTTATTGCTTCTATACTCAAACTTCTAATTTAGTTCAATCCTTGACAGTACGCTAAAACTTGCAATAATGTTACCACATTCAGTCTGCTAGTGATGTTACGCGACATATTTGTAATTGATTTTGTTATTTTAATAAATGAGCTGTTAATTACATTGTACACATACATAGATAAGGATATGCTTAGCCAAGTTTATCCCAGTGTTTTGCGTGCACTACGCCTAGATTTTACAATTACACCTGGGTTTAAGTGCAAAAGAGAAAAAAATATGGTGGTTTTAATGTAGAAATATTTGCATACAGAGAAGTCAGTCATTTGCCACAAACTATAACTAAATTTTTCAAGTTAAAATTAGTTATTTTTGAAATTTTTATGCTCATTTAATTCACTTCACTGAAAAAGCAGCAACACTATCAAGGTTTGAATAATGATTTATTTATTAGAGTATAGATTCAGCCATTTTTTTTGTAAGTATACCATACTATTCGCTATAATATTCGCAGGTAAAGAACGCTCAGGCATTTGGGACCAGATGCAATTCTGGGAGGATGCATTTCTGGACGCCGTGAGTCAAGAGCGAGACATGATCGGCATGGACCAAGGCGCCAATGAAATGATGGAACGGTACAAATGTCTGAGCGAGACAGAGAGAAAACGCCTTGAGCATGAAGAAGACAGACTGCTGTCAACCGCGCTGTATAATCTTACTGCAGCGATGGTGTTATTCGAAGTGGAGTCAGATATAGTGAGGAATAAAGTTAGACGGTTACTCGCGAAGAGTCACATCGGACTTATTTACAGTCAAGAAGTTAACCATCTACTGGATGTGGTTCACACGTTGGTAAGTGTCTTTGTAACCTCTGACAGAAAAAGGAATGAGTGTTATAAGTTTGACGGCGTTGCGTGTCTGTGTGTTTGTGGGAGAAATCTGTTTTTAATGCAGTTTTTGTAAGAAAGCTGGTTGATCTGAGATAGTTTGTCCATGTTTATTGTTTAGTGATGTTATGATGATATTCATCAACTCTGAAAACCAGTTTTGAGTTCTTTAGTTCATTCCAAAGTATTCAGTTTGATAGTGATCAGTATGATGAAGAGTATCAATGGAGATTTCAAGCTTTGGGGGTTTTTAATTTCATATAATCTAGCATATCTCCCACTGGGCCCTCTCCCATTTGAACTAATGCTGTATCAATTATCATTGGTGTGTGTATATCTACGTTAAACTGTCGGTCCCGGCTCTAGCAGTCATTAAGCCATGACGGAGGCTTTTAGGCGGCCTAAAAACTTCGTCACCAGAGTTGGCCACTAATTCATACGAGCTTGCTTGCTTGCTTGGTGCGTTTACCAGTCCCAAGACAACTTAAACGCATTAAGCTCAAAAGTGTTTCTGTACATAACACAGCACTGTTGGTGTTCCTATTTGTAATCAATAAATAATAGTATATTATGCAACTAGTGAATAAAAGACGGATTTAAAGCGAAGGCCGTCGTGATTCATGATGATTCAAGTGTTAGAATCCTGAACGACGTGAGTGGTTCATGGCCCTCGGTATAAATCCGTTTTATTCAAGAGTTGCATACTATACTTTATACCATGACTACGAGAAAAAGAAAGATTGGAGGTTTTATAGCCAATGCTATACAACCTCCTTGCGCAAAAACAATAATTAGATGGAGGTCAAATATATTAGTGTGTTCTAAATTCAATCACCAAAACAGTGACTAAAAGTGCTTTTTATTCACTGTTTTCAGTGAATAAAATAAGCTTTTTAGAGGGGGAATGGTTTAAATACACTTTTGTCTCTAAAACAGCGAATTTTTTTACAACGATTAACGTAAACTTTAACGTTAAGTGTTTTTTACAGCACGGCAACGACATTGAACTAAGGCCGCTAGGGTCTCGGCTACTGCGGCGCGCCACATTCACAGTGCACGAGGGTGATGCGGGCGCGGGGGGGGAACTGAGGTTCCTAGAGGTACGGGACGATGGACTCGTGCTACGATCCACACAAGGTATTCATCAATGTCACTTAAAACACTCACTTAATTCCACTAAAATACTTCTCAATAAGGCCTTTTTATTTCACCAAGAAGAAGAAAAAAAAACAGCTCAAAAATAGTTCCAAATTACTTGATAGATGTAGTTGATCAGTCAAGAATTTCGCTTCAAGCACAGGCCTCAAACACTCGGAACATAGATGAGTACACAAAAAAAATGGTAGTATGGTTGGAATGTATCATGGATGTCGTATGCTACAGATATGTTTTACCCACTTCGAAAATAGGGGGGGTCTCTGTTTTTATTTAATGTTAGAACCTGAGAATTCTGTCATTTATAAACCGATTTATAGTCATATCATGTCATGTATTATCATGTCTTTAGGTTATATAAAAATGAAAGACATAAATGTGCTTGGTTATTTCACACAACGCCCTCTAGTCCCAAACTAAGTTTGTACTATGTGAACTAGATTTTCGATATTCTACAGTCGCTAGAGCGTTTTTATGATTTGAAGTTTTTCTCTATAGTAGGTGCCAAATAACACCGCAATACAGGTCATTCACCCACCTTCACCACGATGTCGCAAAATTCAATTTATGTATGGTAAACAAACAGTACTACGAGATTCGAGCGATTACCGTCATAGCGACAGGTTTGTATGGAAAGCGACTGAATTTGCCATTCATAAATTGAATTTTGCGACATCGTGGTGAACGTGGGTGAATGACCTGTATTGCGGTGTTATTGGGCACCTACTATAGCGGTTGTGGGTTGATTCAACTATCTCTACAGGTACGATCGTGGAGAGATGGTGGTACGAACGGCTAGTGAACATGACTTACAGCCCGAAAATACGAGTTTTGTGCCTTTGGAGGAAAAACGGTGGACAGACCCAACTTCATAAATATTACACCAAAAAGGTATTTATAAAACTTTATTAAACATGTCTTAACACAGTGTCTAGTTGGTAAATCCTATTTAATATTATGTATTATATGATCTGTGATATTATAAACCCGAAAGTTTGTGAGGATGTATGTTTGTTCCTCTTTCACGCAAAAACTACTACTCAGATTTGGATGGAACTTGGAATATACATAATTATATTGTCCATGACCTGGATTAACACATAGGCTACTTTTTATCCGGAAAACCAATGGGACGCGAACGAAGTCGCGGGCGGAGGCTAGTGATAAATATTTCTTTGCCTTTAAGTATTTGATTTGATTTTTAGCAGTGCCATTAGTAACAGAATGCTAATCTGCGTAACATTTCAGTGCAAAGCGCTTTACTACTGCATCAAGGAAGCGATGGAGAAAAGTGGCAGACGACAAGACGCAGCGGAATTGGGAGGGGAATTCCCCATTCAGGACTGCGCTACCGGCGAGGGCGGACTTATACAGGTAACCGGTATTCTAGGCTTCTCAGGTATTATGAAAAGTTATAATGGGAAGAGTAAAAATAGTAAGAATCTTACTTAGTCCATAAAACTCAATAATTAGTAGTTTGCCCCGAACATTCCAATAAAAAACCCACGATTTTTTTTAGCTACTTTGTAAAAAAACAGTGCTTAAAAAGAGTGACTAAAAAAGTGATAAAATACCTTTTAACACTGTGTGACGTAGATATAACAGCGAAAGCTGCTCGTCTATAAACTAATAAACAAATCGCATCGATAATGAAGCTTGCTTAGTCAACCTTCACCGATTATCTAACTTAAGCAACGCTCTGCGCTGTCACTATTTTAATGGGTGACCGTTAGTTGCATTTACATATGAGCGCTTCCGTGCTTCGGGCACGTTAAACTGTCGGTCCCGGCTCTAGCAGTCGTTAAGTCATGACCGAGGCCTTAAGGCGGCCTAAAAACTCCGTCACCAGAGTTGGCCACTAACTCATACGAGCTTGCTTGCTTATCAATAATGAAATTGATTTATCCTAGGTAGAACAAAAAATAAAACGGTTTTGGAATGTTTTTATAACACCCCACTTGGGTTTTTGTATTTGTTATTTGTACTAGCTAATAAATTTGAATATTAAATTAAAATATGTGTTAAAATGGTACTTTCAAGGTGTGCATGGAAGGCGTGGGTCTACTCTTCCACCATAGCAAGGTATGTTCAGCCGCTTTCAAACATTTTTTATATATTTTTGTCGGCTTATTTATGTCATTTACCCGATCAGATTTATTGATATACCAAAACTTGAGTCTGCCAAGCGTTTTGGTGTAGTCATTACATGACAGGTAAGATAGGGTAACTCCCATTTGTTCTATAGAACTGTTACGTCTAGAACTGTTAAAACTTTTTTTATCCCTAATATCAGGTAACTTCCATTTGGGTAGGACTATTGAAACGAAAACTAGCCCTAATGGGCTAGTTTCAATAGTCCTACCATGGAACTACAGGGATAAAAAAGTTTTAAAAACAGTCCTATAGAACAAATGGGAGTTACCCGTAAGATATTTGTAAGGCCGGTTTCAGAGCTCGACTGACCGTCGATACGTCGGTCGCGCATGTCATTTGTATGAAAAATCAGCAGTTGTTACAGAGCTCGACCGACCGTATATTGCTACTATCGTCAGTAACCCGATGGTACGTACCGACGGTCAGTCGACCTCTGAAACCGGCCTTAGTGTTTGCTTAATTTAGGTCGTCTCGATAGGTTTTAGTAAATACTGTAGAATGTCGTACAGGGCAATTGTATGACAATCTATGATATCCTGGGACAGCGTCCAAGCTACGCTACGCTTCATTGTATTCGATATTGTACCGGTGCCATTAGCGCATTGTAATCGTTCCTATTACATGAAGCTTCTTCATCCAACGGAGACAGAAACCCGGAACAAGCAATTATGTGATTATTTATGTCAAACTCTGCTGCTATAACTTTCAACAAAATAAAAATCCCATATAAACTAAGCCCATGATTATCTGTAGTTGATTTATTCATTATCCGGACGCAAGGACCTCTCAAACTTTCCTATCGAAGTATACTACTTTCTTCTTCTGATCTAATAAATTTTTCTATAATTTTATGTACCTATTTAATATTTTTACTTACGTTAATATATTTTTATTCGGGTAATTTTGCATTCTTACTTTTTTTTACGACAGCTTAACAAGATTAAATCCATTTTTTCCCCTTATCTTTGTATCTATCGTTCATGAGTCGATGTAATAGTTTAGTGTTGTTGAGCTATTTGAAAGTGAGAGTGTGGTACGCGATAGTACGCCTCGACTGGACTGGACTGGACTCGAGTGGAGTGGAGTGGGTTGTGAGGATGAGTGTGCATGCGCTGTATTGTGTGCCGTGGCGTTGCCTGCGCCGGCTCGGCCGCCGCCGCTCGCTAGGAACTTTTGAGATGGTCCTTGACACGCGCTCGGCCGCCCGACTCTCAACTAATCTCCTGTTTTTATCTGTTCTACCCTCCCCGGACACGCCGAACCCGCTGCGCTAAAGGATTTCGAGGTACATAGTGGTTCGTTCACTAGTGGCTGGCTCTTACGATGACACGACCTATCATCTCAGTCACGGGTACCGTGAGACGCGATCGGCGATGATCGCTCGAGGTCGTAGGGCTTTACTTGTAGTTTTGAGGCTTACAGATTGTTTTTAGCCGTTGTTAGCGTTGTATTAGTTCTCCCGAGTGCGACGGGCGGCCGGCGCCGTCGTGCATGCACATAGATGCCCTTTGTTTTATCTGTTTATATACATATCGCACCCGACAGCTTGCATTCGTACCGTTGATCGTCCGGCGAGCGGTCCCTATCCTTTGCTCCCGCATTTGTGCGGATTATCGGTTCGTTTGTCCCTTCACCCGGAACCCGAGAAGGCGTGACGTCAGCGCCGAACGCTTAACGTACGCGAGTCACGAGGTCAGTCGTAGAGCATCTGCCATCTCACAAGTTCTGGTGCGGGCCGGGCCGCGCACCGGCCACACTCCCTCTCCTCTCCCATCACTATTCACCTGACCTCGCACCACGCACTCTGCCTCGCTCTCCTCTCTGCTCTTTCTACACCTAATTACCTATACCCTGCCTTACCCAGCTCACTCATCCACTCCAACACTCTCAATTCACTCTATTAATAGGCATGAGCTTACTACTGCAGATTTTTTCACGAACAAATAAAAGCTTGTGATGTAGTGCAAGTAGTTACTCAAAATGCAAATGTCTTGTAACGCTAGTAAGCTCTGCATTGTAGGTCGATTCGCACGATTGCATGTCGTTGTTTAGATTATGGACATTTAGTTGATTAGCCTGCTCATTTATTGTAAAACTGTGATCATGCAATGGCCAAACGCATACTTACCTACACAATGAGGCAGTATGACGCTCACAAAATAATAAAATTGCATGCTTCCTTGTGATGATAACCCTTCACCTTTTATTTTAATATAGCCAAATCAATTATAAATTTTAGTCATTTATGTGTCAGCTATGATGTGATCAAAAATAAATATTACACAGCTAGGTAATTCTAGAAGAAGATATTCGGCGATATTACCTTTTAATCCAAGTAGAACCGTAGAAAATAAAATGTCCTAGTTTAAATAGATATTATAGTTATTGTATATTATTTATTATTGAGCTTTTCAATATAATTCATAGACCATAGTGATAATATCAAAGTAAATCAGTTTGTAAGGTAGAAAATTGTCGGTGACTTGAGTGTTTTTTTACTTGTTATTTTAACATGGATTTATTTAATTCTGTTGGTTTTCCAGTTCTTTGTGCGGCTGGATCACATTCGAAAATGCTTCACTCAGAATGGCGGTATCTTCGTTTTAGAAGAATTCAGTGAGTAGCTATTACGTTTTTTGTGTGGTTTTTCAGTGTTTTATTTTTATCGTGTCTAAACTAACATGTATAAAAATCATATGTTATTTGTCGCACATTGTCTCTTCCATTATATAATAAAATAAGATCATGCTCGTATCATAACACTACTTGAAAACCATACATACGAGTATCATACCTGTGTATATGAATACTGTTAATTTAAGCCTGATCTCATAATATTAATTTAGTACCTAGGTATGATATAGTATAAATAATTAATACTTCTATTTAGCCACCTAGCGGTAGATAAATAGTGTCGTGCCCTGTCAGGCTTCATATTGGAAGCTTCCAATATGTGGGTACAGGAGATCTTAAAGTAGGTAGGTACTTTAAGATCTCCTGTACCCACAATATGAATGCAATAAAGAACTTGAACTTGATTATTTCTCATTTTTCAGATCCAAAAACAAGACAGATAATACAGAGAAAGTACAAATCTATAATGGTAAGCATATCTCTATCAGACTGAATTGTGTAGCACTTTGTATTCTGTGATGTTTATTTGTTACCCTTTTATGTTTTGTTATAGGCAGAGAAAGTAGTATTTGATCTGCACCGTCTCTTCTCCATATGGCTTTCTCGATACTTTCTCTATCTCGAGGCAAATGAGAGTGTACTTCATGTTTTTAGTTAGTTATTCCCACGTGTACGTATATTTCTTTTATTTTATCTTATTTTTTTATGCTCTGCTTAATAAAATGTTTACATAATACAAGCTAGTACTGCATGGCTATATTTTTTCTTTGCTCGTAAAAAGGTAAGTTTTTTTTTTCTTTTACCTATTTGAATTAATTTTTCTTTATCCTTCCATTTAACAATTATTCAGATAAATACTTGGTGTTCCGGGATTTGTATGTTATCCCTAAGGGAGGTGGTTCTCGACACTACGGGAACAACAAATGTTCAATGATGTATTTTCATGGGCTGAATCATTCTGTGTAGCCTTAGCATACTAGTTCCGGGACATCCTGTAGAAGAGATAATGCTCGGTAACAGAGCCCGTAGTCTGAGTTTTGTTTTGTTGATCGAAACGCAAATCGAGAAGCGACTTGTGAGATATTTTGTATGAGAACCCGATAAGCGCCTCGAGCGGGAGATTTGCAAACTATTTTACTCCATACAAAAACTGCGAGTTTCTCGATTCTCGCTTGTCGCAAGTCAACATAACAAAACTCAGACTACGGGCCCAGGAGCAATCTTCCAGTTGTATACAGCATGACGTAATTTTGAATCGCGACTTTTTACGCGAGCAAAGTCTAAAATAACACAGTTGTATCAACAGCGTTTCGTTCGTATTTCCAGGCAGACCAAATCTGCTACGCTGTACTCTGCGTGTTCTCTTACTTCGCGGCGGGTCAGGAACAAAAGAAGGCGATATTAGAGCAAGCGGCGCGAGTGCCTCCTGCCTCGCCTTGTCGCCTCGCGCCTGCCTCGCCGTCGCGCCTCGCCGCCTCGCCTACCGAGCCTCGCGGCCGGATCTCTCCACAGGTAACTAATACTACCGAGCCTCGCAGCCGGATCTCTCCACAGGTAACTAATACTACCGAGCCTCGCGGCCGGATCTCTCCACAGGTAACTAATACTACCGAGCCTCGCGGCTGGATTTCTCCACAGGTAACTAATACTACCGAGCCTCGCGGCCGGATCTCTCCACAGGTAACTAATACTACCGAGCCTCGCGGCCGGATCTCTCCACAGGTAACTATAATACTACCGAGCCTCGCGGCCGGATCTCTCCACAGGTAACCAATACTACCGAGCCTCGTGGCCGGATTTCTCCACAGGTAACTAATACTACCGAGCCTCGCGGCCGGATCTCTCCACAGGTAACTAATACTACCGAGCCTCGCGGCCGGATCTCTCCACAGGTAACCAATACTACCGAGCCTCGTGGCCGGATTTCTCCACAGGTAACTAATACTACCGAGCCTCGCGGCCGGATCTCTCCACAGGTAACTAATACTACCGAGCCTCGCGGCCGGATCTCTCCACAGGTAACTATAATACTACCGAGCCTCGCGGCCGGATCTCTCCACAGGTAACTAATACTACCGAGCCTCGTGGCCGGAACTCTCCATAGGTAACTAATACTAACGCCGTTTGTCCACCAACGCAGACACAGGCACGGCACCGATAATCTACTACCAGGGCAATGCTAAACAGGTCCACACCACTGCCCTCACAGCGCGCCGTTCACGTGTTTTTTATTGGCCTGGTACCTAGTGCATTATCGGTGCCGTGCCGGTGCCGGCGTTGATGGACAAACGGTCTAAGACTCATATTATGCTGATAATAAATCGTTACTCAAGCATTGCAAGCTCGTATGAGTTAGTGGCCAACTCTGGTGACGGAGTTTCTAGGCCCACGACCTCCGTCATGGCTTAACGACTGCTAGGGCCGAGACCGACAGTTTAACGTGCCCTCCGTGCTTCGGAAGCGCTCAGATGTAATTGCCACTAACGGTCACCAGTCCAAATAATGACCGCGCAGAATGTCGTTTCACTTGGATAATCGGTGAAGATTGACTTAGCAACCCATATTTTCATCCTTATTAGGACATTTTCCTCACCACATAGTTTTCAACAGGCAGAGAAGAAGTCGCCAGTAAGCCGTGCAGGGGATACAAGAGGTTCGTTTGCGCGCTGCGAGGGCACTGACACGAGAGAAACTATCCGCAGCGGGGAGCGGGGCGGGGGGCAGCCCCCACCCGACCCCGGCAAACCGGATACTGCTATAGGTAAATTTCCTCAAACATTCTTGGAAATAAGAACATTATTTTGACAACCTTCTTCGAGATAAATCGAAAATGAAGTACTGGCCAAATACATGCGAGAAACGGCCAGATAAAAATGTAAAAATTAAAATCCATTGCTGGCGTGTAATTTGAAAATGGAACGATCTTTTACTCCATAACATGGCAACCAAGGAGGTACTTTATCAAATGTTTTTTAGAACTACTTTAGGCTACTTTAGAACTAAGCTACTACTATGTAAGGACATGTAAGCAATGAATAAATGAAAATAGTTCAAAAATCAGTGTGCTAAGATAATTAATTATCTGGTTTTATTTAATGATTTTTGTAATCAAATTTAAATATATTTGCTCTGAAATACATTGTTAGATCTTTAGTTAACTGTTGCTTAATTACCACTGAGTACAAAAGTGTTTGAGGTGGTTAGCAGTAGTAGCACATTTTTTTGCAAAGATTTATTATTAATTATTAATTATTATTTTCGACAAAGATTTCTCCATATTCTTTGCTGATAAACCATCAAACAAAACGAACTTACAAACGAAGGCCGATATGTAACAAGAATCTCCAATCGCACTCCAGGTGGAGAAGTTGCGAGTGAGTTCTCACCGGCTGACCGTAGGCCGGAACCACGTGGTCCTGAGCGCAAGAACAGCCTCCCCCCGCGCCGGCCGCCTCCCCCCGCGCCGCCCGCACACCCGCGGCTCAGTCGTGCGCTCTCACTCGCACCCGCGCCAACGAGACCTCTCGACCCACCCTCCGTGAGTTACGTTAAAATATATATATATCTACGGAAACTTAACACAACGCCTTCTAGTCCCGAACTAAGCAAAGCTAGATGGCTGATAGAATACATACATACATTTTTTTTGTAAGTACATACTTATAATACATAACACCCAGACACAGAACAAACGTCTATGTTTACAACACACAAATGTTTGTTCTTGGTGGGGATAGAACCCATGACCCACAGCACGGAAGGCAAAGCTACTACCGACTGAGCCATGACGCCTGCCATTTTACTGTACTGGTCGGCTTCTCAAAACTTGGCCCGTCTTAATGTTTAGAAATGTGACCTACTTTCTTTAAACCTTTGTGTGTATACCAAATGTTACAATCTAGTGATTAGTTACAATCTACTAATAATATTATAAAGAGGAAAATTTGTATTGTTTGTTTGCATTGAATCGGCTTCAAAACTACTGGACCGAGTTGAAAATTATTTCACCGTTGGGAAGCTACGCTATCCCTGGGTGACATAGGCTTTATTATATTTTCATAAAATTAGGGATTCCTTATAAAACTCCAATAATGTAAAACAAATTACCAACTTCCTTACCTAAGAAATATTTGTTAAATACCCGTGCGAAGCCGGGACAAAAACAGTTTTATGTACCTTGGTTTAGAGACAATAAAATGGTTTGAATTGATCTCGGGGGGTCAGTATTCTTGTTTTATGTAGTTGTATATTGATTTTATATACTATTATAAAACTGGAAAAAAGCCAAAAACTAAAATTAAAGATTTGGATAAACTAAATATGCAGATCTACTAAATAAACGACTCTGATTCCGAAAATCGAGTTTGTCTGTTTGTTTGTTTGTTCGCGCGTCACGCCTAAACTACTGGACCAATTTGAATGAAACTTATACCATTCAGAATCCCTTTTTCCGGATTGAAACATAGGCTATATGTCATTTAAATTAAAGACGTGGATATTTAGATACAGCTTGACCTCTCTAAACCAAAAGCAGCCATGACACGAGGTTCATCGTATGCTGGTTGACAGATATTTTTTAGTGGAAAGTTACGCACGCGTACTTAGTTGCGGGTATCAGCTAGTTTGTGTTATATATTCCAGATCCCGCCGCGTGTGACTCCGACAGTGATCCGCGCGGTGGGCCCGCCTCCCGCCCTACCCCCGCGACAACTATCCGCTGCCGCTGAACTCAACATAGCTCCTAGGTAACCACCAACTACATACTATTTACCAGTGGCGGATTTGCCTTAAGGCCCAGTAGGCCCGGGCCTAGGGCGGCCAATCGTGACAAAAAATCACTGATGATGGTAAGAAATAAATCAAATGCAAAGTACCTAAATATTTAAAAGGCTGCGCATATTATGGCGGGCCGCCCTGTACTGCAACGCAATAATCTTCCTAAGTATTCATTATGTACCAAGTCTATAATATGATGGGTGTTGAGAAAAGGGCGGACATGGCGTGGGGCCTAGAGCGGCAAAGACTACAAATCTGCCACTACTATTTACTTACACTATAAAGCTCTGGGAACTGATATGAAATGGATTTACCCACTAGGTCTATGGATTTATCTTTATTTTCACATAAAATAGGTCTGTGAATTTATCACTATTGTTTTTATGTTTTTTTTCTATTAGCTCCAACTAGGTTAGCTAAAAAACGTTTTTTAAACTGAGATTTCTAAATTTTTCGATGACAGCGCCGCAGAAATACTATGTATATTTATTGTATGCTAATAAATATCATAGATACCCGCTGACACTCTAGTTTTTTGTAGAGGATATTATAGTAGTCTTTAGATGTTGTAAATATCTATTTTAATATCTATGTTTCAAATTATGCAGCCCCGTCTCTAATACTAAGAACCAACAATAAGGTAATGCAGTTGCGAAATGCACTAAATTCATTACATTTTAGTCAACCAAATAGTCTGCAATCATTCTAGCTACCCGCATTACCCTTTTTATTAGTTATTTATAAATTTATTTCTTGGTTTGATACTGTTATAAGCATACACAAAAAAAAACTTAGCGTTGTAAGCTTGATGTAATCATGCCTTATTTATGTTTCAAATATTTTTATAAACTATTCCTAGTGGGTTACCTACTTAGATGCACATACTAACGTGGGACGCTAGTGCTTCGAAAAATGCCAGCCGTCATACCTCGCTGTAAAATACTGTATTTTAAATCCGTGGCTCACTGGTACACCGAGCTGGTTTTCCCCAGTCCTTCCGTCCGTGACCGCCTCCGTCAGCTTTTTCCCCGACCCTCTCGCCCCCGGCCTTACGTACGGGTGACATTGACAGGTCGAGTGCTTGACACTGACTGTTACCTAACCACTCGTGCACGCGAGACAGGGTAGCACATCTACTGAATAGATGCAAACACTACACTCGCCTTCCAGCAAACATCCAAAAAGGATTGTTTTTAACAAATTTCACAATAGACCAATTTGGAGATTACCTACTTTGTTCTTGCAATTTTCAATGTTTATATTCTGCTAATAGCATCCCATGATTACGATATCAGTCTGTTGTCTGTTTCTCCGTCTCTACTTTAGACTTGTCAAAAACAAAGAGTTTCTCAAGTTTTGATGCCCTAGTACCTACTGGTCTTCGTAAACAAAGCCTAAAAAGCAAAAAGACGTGCAAGAAAGTAAGAACGGTTGTTCCTAGACTAGTATACATATACATCCTTCATAGTGCACTTTTTAGAGGTTAATACCGTGCTTTGACCACCGTCTTATGATTTCGTAATTCCTGTTCACCCAAAGGTTCCAAGAGATCGCTTTTAGCGATAAGGCCGCCCATTTTGTCTGTTTTATGTTATTTCCTGTATTTATGTAATTTCTTTTTGCGTACAATATAGTATATTATGCAACTAGTAAATAAAAGACGGATTTAAACCGACGGCCATAAATGAATCACGATTCATGATGATTGAATCACAAACGTAGCGAGTGATTCAAGTGTTAGAATCCTGAACGACGTGAGTGGTTCATGGCCCCCGGTATAAATCCGTTTTATTCAAGAGTTGCATACTATACTTTATACCATGACTACGAGAAAAAGAAAGATTGATTAGATGGAGGTCAAATATATTAGTGTGTTCTAAATTCAAATACCAAAACAGTGAGTAAAAGTGCTTTTTATTCACTGTTTTCAGTGAATGAAATAAGCTTTTTAGAAGGGAAATGGTATAAAATTGTTTATCTATCTATCTATATTTATGCAGGGCTTCACCCGGCGCGGGCAGGCGAGCGCCACCACAACGACAGGGATCCATAAGCGGCCCTTTTGCATCCTCGAACCCTTTTACCACCCCGCGGCATGCAGAGTTCATCATCCCGCAGAGAAACAACGTACGACGCTCCTCTACTACTGATAGACATTAATTATTCACCCAATAGATACTATTTTGTTTAAGGACTTTGCATTCAGAGTTTAAAATTATTATTTTTTTACACAACTGATAAAAATGACCGTTGGCTCAGTTACTAATTAACATCGATATACAAGAATCTTGAGTTTCCCGCTACTTATATTTTCCTGTGCGGAATTCACGTCAAAATAGCTCAAAGTGAATAAAACGTACCTACCTAGGTAGATAGCAGGTACCTCAAAACTCTGTGGAGCTCTCCTTCAGTGTTTGTTTATAAATTGCAAAAACCGAAGAAGCTGAACTCGGCGACACAGTCGCCAGGTAGATGATTTATGAGTTTCCGAAGATCCTCTAATCTATAGGCAATGTTGCGATTTCCAAATATCCTGGTGATATGAGCCTTAGTATTTAACATCTTGTAGGTACTTTTCTAAAATCGTGAAAACTTGCGTTTACCGTCCATTTTTGTTTGTAAATCATGGTTGTTACATATCTGAGGAACATAGGTACCTAGGCAAGGACGAATCACCTAGGTAATTGAATTATTCTATAAGCACAGTATCTTTTTACCATGATACCTAAATGTTTTGATCAACAAATCTTTCTAATAATCAATGTAAGTACCTACCTACTTACTGATTATAGTAGCTGCGTGTACTGTTGAAATTCCCTTAGTATTGACAAGTTGAAGAATTGTTCTAATTTACTTAACAAAACTACATAAAACTAAGATTGTATTTACAGTATTAAGTATATTATTTATACAGTTGAAGCTGTTCATGTATAGATTCGTACGTTCACTTATTCAGTCAGGGTTAATCATGAATTATAGTGTAATAGATCATAAAATATTTTATTTATTGCAATAAATAGTTACAAACTTAATCGATTTTAATTCAACCTTTAGATAAGTACCTACATTAACAATTTTCTCGTTGCGTTAGATAATTTTTAGATCTTCAAGATAATCTTGAAAATTCTAATAATTTATAATCTATACCTACTGTACATCTATCTATAAAACTGTAAAAAAGCCAAAGCCAAAAACTAAAATTAAAGATATGGATAAACGAAATATGCAGATCTTCTAAATAAACGATTCTGATGCCGAAAATCGAGTTTGTCTGTTTGTTTTTTTGCGGATCACGCACTACTGGACCAATTTCAATGAAACTTACATATATCTACAATTCAGAAGCTCTTTTTCCGGATTGAAACATAGGCTATATTTTATTGAAATGAAAGACGTGGATTCGTAGATAGGTACAGCTTGACCTCTCTAAACTAAAAGCCGCCTTTATTTATTTATTTAATATTTTATTGCACAAAATTCTAAATTTGTTACAAAGGGTGGACTTAATGCTGAAAGCATTGTCTGCCAGCCAACCCAATAAAAAATTACGAAAAATACGCACTGTCGTGCACATGGATGACGTGTTTTTTTTTTCATTTATTCCTATCTAACTCCCAAACTACTGAACCGATTTTGATAAAAACTTTATGGGACCAATTTGGAAGTATATATACCTACCTACGCTTTCAATAAAAAAATAATTTTTCAAATCAGTTCATAAATGTCGGAGCTAAGTGGTAACCACTTGGGTAACAAACATTGAGAACCTCCTGCTTTTGTGAAGTCTGTTAAAAATGCAAACATTTAACCAAATTGCATGCTATTTCTCCGATAGTTTGCTAGATTCAGTATGAGAGCCTTAGAGTGCTCGCCACCACTGAAGTCTTACGGCAAAAGTGGTTATTAAATACGGAGAATGGGAACTAATTAGGGCTACTTTCTGCGAAAGCAGCGCCGCGTCTATCGGACTTCAGTGGTGGCGCGGAGTCTACGAAGCACCTACAAATAAAACAATTCCATAAGAAAAATTTACAAAAAAAATATATTTTATTTTTTATTTTTGTAAGGATAAATATTTAAACGTCGTTAAAGAAGGAACAGGACGGGAGGAATAAAAAAAATTTTCACGAGACATATTTTTATTTACAGGTAGCTAGTCTACATAAAACAATTAACAACACTGCACTGGGCGCTTTGGAATAGCTAGGTACCGATTTATGTAGGAACCTATGGCACCGCATAATAAAGTAGGTAAGGTACCTAGGTAGTACCTACTACGTTCAATCTTTAAAAAAAATTACACTTTAATATCACAGAAAACATAAAAAATAGACTAACATGGCTGTTACATACAAAATATCTAGGTGTATGTACCTATCTTACAGTGGGTAATATTATTATGTTTGTCGCCACTACCTTAAAATATTAATACAATAAATAGGTACCGTAGAATGATGCAACTTGGTTCATTGAAGTTTCATCATTCTACGGTTTTAGAGTCTCAGGCCTAGTGCGGGTAGTTTCAAACTAGCGCTGTGTGTTTTTCATACGTTTCGTACCACTTTTGATGTTTGTTTTATCAAAATGAAATAAAAAATGTCAGTCAAATGAAAATTATCTAGGTAAGGAAATAGGTAAAATGTAAAATCTTCATAAAAATACTTTGAAAATTTAATCAGTATCGAAAGTATAGGTATGCCTATTTATGCCAGCGCATATTTATACAAAGTTATATCAACCTGACCTGATCATAATTAGGTAGGTACCTAGGTATGTAGTTACTTATCGTTAAGTTTGTAAGATTGTTTAAAATTAAATACTAGAAATTTACACTTAATTTAACAACATAATCTGTACATATTCACTTTTAATTTCAACGTGGGTTTTATGGTTTCAATTCAACCTTCCCTTACAAGACGGCGGTACATACCTACCTACCTTTTATTTAATAGACTACATTACTACATGCAATTCAAGACAGAAGTAAGTAGGTACAAATTTACAAAAGTTTTATAAAAACTTTACCTAAGAACATAGATCAAACTGGACTACCTCAATTCAAAGGTGGTCGTTATATTATTTATAACACGTAATTCCACTGCCAAGCTGTTAGGCTGAAGTATATTTTAATTCTTGCTGATTAGTACCTTGCCTCTCATACATTTCTATAAAGAACGATTTTATGCCTGCTTGACGCACCGACTACATATACTAGGTGACTCGTAAAAGCAATAGGTATGAGAACCTACCTAGACTTGAGTTCAGTGGTAGGTACGTCAGTAAAAGTATGGTATTCAGTCTGTTTGTACTGATAGGTAAGTGTCCGAATATAAACAGGACAATCTCTTTTATGGTGTTACTATGAAAGATTATTGATCCTAACCTAGCCATTAGCCACCTCTCAACTCAATCACTCAAGCCGCTTTAATTGTGACGTTGATCTTTCTTCGTCTGGTTTTAACACTTGCTTAGTAGCTGTTCAACGTTGAGACGGGTTTATGGGGGAGAATTTTTCGTCTTTCAACATTGTAGAGGTCTTGTGTTATATAATAAGTTTATTTTCTTAAGTTTATGAGATCTCAGTCATTTACCAAATCATCATTTTTTGTCAGCAAGTCTCGTAACACCTCTGACATCTCAGTCTTTAATTCTTCGGGTACACTAAATGCTCGTATTATTTCTGGCTGAATTGTTGTTGTTTTATTCCATAGTAAACTACTTTCTTTATCAAGCAATCTGCTAGCTTCTTCTAGATCTTCGATGAGTTTTGAAGACTGAAAACCAATAGGTATGTTACAATAAAAGCAGGTACCTAAATAATTTGGTGCCTAACACAACATGCACTAAATTTGCGAACACAGGTAGGTATTAACATAATTTACGTGCAGGCGAAACAGCTACGAGCACATTCATAGGAGTAGACGCTTTAGCCATGACATTAGTTTTGGTCTAATGTGGAGTAAAATAATTATTCCCTATTTTTATTTGAATCTGCAGATATACTAAAATTCACATTACAAACAAGTTAGGATACCCGTGCTAACAACTACATGTTTTCAAAACCAAACATGAATACATGCATTTTGTTTGTGCCATCCACTACGGTCCTGAGCTAATCTCTCGTGGGAGAGCGTTTTATAAGCTCGTAAAATGGTTCCGGCCTGTGCTTTGACGATGTCGTCTACACATCTCGCTGCGGGACATCTCACGTTTCTGTAGTCATTCTTAGACATTTACAACATGTTAGCGATGTGTCGCGGATTATACTTTCGACTACAAAATGATTCTTACACATGCAACCAGTCTATACCAGACAGTGATTAGGCTAAATAACACATAAATTTATGCTTACCTAATGATGATAGATAATTATAAGCCCTCTTATTAGGTAGGTACTTACCGTATTCGTGCCGATATCTGCAATAGTTGCAGGATCCTTAAACTCCTGAGGAGGGTCTGTAGAAACTTTCCCACATTTATTTACTGTTTTTAATTTTAGAAGTTCACCGCCCTAAAAAAGGTTTAATTTAGTTTAAAATAAGTAGTAATTACCTGCATGTCTTAATTTGAATTCTAAGATATATTCGATTATCTGAACTTACGTATTTTTTTGCCAAATTGTTTAAGTCTAGAAGCCCCCGTTTTGCGTGAAGGCTTTCGTTGGCCTGGACATCCAAGATCCGCCATTTCATCTTGATATGCTTCGGTATGTTTATTTTTTGCGCCAAAACCCTGTAAATTAATGATTATCGTCAATTTACAAACAGGTATTTTGTGTGATGACAAAACATATATGGCCTTACCACGTTATCAGATTTATCTTGGATCTAACAAAAACCGCCAAAAACCACGTGTTTTGGACTTAGTTCCCTGTCAATAAGTTGTCAGATTTATTGTAACATATAAATCTGACAAATCTTATTGACAGGGGTTAAGTCCAAAACACACGCGGTTTTTGTTAGATCCAAGATAAATCTGGAAACTTAATTTGGGGGATAATGTTGGTTTTGTGTCCACGGGTGTTAGTATGTATGGTACCTATTATACATATACCTACCTACCTACTTAGGTATAGCTACTTAAACTACATACTATTTTTATTTTACGATTTTCTTAGAACATACTTTGCGTTTTAATGAATCGTTAGAAAATCTTTTGGACCACCCTATCTAACAATGTCTATCTGTCTATAGGTACATAATAATGTATACAGTTACAGGAGGGCCAAATTTATTGTGATTGTACTATGGGAGCTTGATTACTAATAGAAAAGTATAAATACGTTAAGATACCTAGTTTGGGACTAGAAAACGTTGTGTGATTGTGTGAAATGTCCTTGTAGGTATATTCTTATAATCAGCACATTTATAATCTAGCTCTGCCAGATATTATTCTAGTAGGTAATAAAGCACGGTAAATTCTTTTACCAAATAAAATACTTACTGATTAATATTTTCAATCGCCTCGCTTTCGCTGTACAAATCCATAGGCTGTAAGCCTGGAAGATCGATGCTCAACAAATTTTCTTCATTTCTTCTACCGCAAATCAAACCCAAGTTATTTATAGTGGTGCATTGAATCCAAACGTCTGTCCACTGATGTGTATTTATTTTTTCATTATTCTCATCATCTTCTGCGTCTGATATTAAAACAACATCGTTATCAGAAGTACTGTTTTCTTGTATAGAGCTAAGAATATATTTTAAATCAGCTTCATAATCATTTATATCATTCTCACTATCCGGTGTTTCATTGTAGTAATTGCAATCTGATATCTTCTTATTAATTTCTTCAGGTTTCAAAATAAACATTCCTGTTTTAGGCTCTTCTTTCTTTTTTTCGGTGGTATCATCATTTTTCGCATACACTTTTGATTTTGCATTTATGTCATCTAAACCTATTATCTGAGAGTTTTTTGCAATGCTCAAATGTTGCGGATCATTAAGTAATTTTTGGTTTTGGGACTTTACTCTTAGTCGTTTTGCATCTAAAAGTGATGTCACTGCATTGAGTGGGATCTTCGTAGTTTTGTTGTTCCTCGATGTGAGATGGTAGAAACCGTTTGTTCGACGTATTTTAATTGGTTTCACCACTTTTCTTTTATCAATAACTGCACTATCTAAACATTTGTTAGGTGAAGCAGAGGGTTTGTCATTGTTGATAGCCGCGTTTATACCCATTACACTGTATAGTTCGTTTTGTACAGCTTTTGATGGCAGGAATGACATAGGATCGTCTAATACCTTTATATTATCGACTTTGTTCGTAGTTATCCAATAACCCTTAGTGCTCTCCTGCTTTTCATTTTCTTTTACTATTTCTAGTCCTAAGGGTTCGTCTAATTCATAGGGTCCAACAACTGCACAGTAATTATTGGTATCGGGAAGTGCATATATTCCAAATGGAATGTTTATTATTTCTCCACATATCTGTTTATTAATAACAACAGTTTTACGTGTAACTCTGGCTAAATTTATAGCGTGTAGTATTTTTTCCCGCTCTACGTAAAATCCTTTTTTATGACAATATATTTCAGTAAAATCTTTTTCAAGTTTTATCAAAAACCATTTGGAACGATCCAAATTATTGTTTTCCAGTTCCTTTTTATCAATATCTTGTAAAGATTCAGCGTAGGTATTACTTGCAACTATGTCATGCTCCTTTTTCAGAAACCAGTTTTCATGTACGAAGTCTGAACCTAAGGAGTTTTCATTTTCAGTATTAGATAAATCTGTGGCACTTGGCCGAACACTGGTCATGCTTTCATTTTTTTTTACAGAACCAATTATTTCCCAGCAATCATCCCAACCACCCAGTATACAAAAAAACTCTTTATTGTTAGCATGGGAAAGAAGTTTTCTAACAACATTTGGATACTGGTCGATATCAGAAAACGGAATAGCATCGATGTTTATGCAATCTCTGAAGAAGGGTTTCCAAATTTGCGTAGCAATATATATGCGAAAAGGTCTCTTTTTTGTTGTCATAAAAATATTTTTATGATCTCTGTAACGATTTAGTAAACACTCCCATAAATGAAGGATTATTTTACCTCTCCTAGGGCGTTCTAATGTAGATTTACCAATGTTCTTTTGTTCTTTGTAGTTTTTATAACTTTTAGCTATCCAAGGTGTAAGAAACTCTTGCGTTATTGGATGTCCTTTTATCGGTTTGTAGATATCACCACTAATTTCAAACGGCATGCTTAGCTCAGTAGATGTTTTGGAATCGTCATCATCATCATCTATTAATGATAATACGCTATCTAAGGGTTCTATTATTTCCATATAATCTGTATTACTTTCAGTGTGTATCTGGGGTTTCTGCGTTTCCGCACTATTTAGAGTCTCATTTTTTTTTCTTCGACAACTATTTATAAATTCCTTTCTACTATCATATCCATATATTTCTGAACGCTTAGTGCTTGTAGATTTTAAACTTGAAACTGTAGTATTTTTAATTTTCCTGATTAGTTTTTTATGTAATTTCGTATCATTTTTCTCCATTTCTGATATTTTATGATTTGTGGTTTTGTAATAGTCATCATCGTATTTTCTACGTCCATATGCACGTGCTCTAGCACATGATGTATCATCATTATAAAATGGTTCACCTCGATCATATTCTTTCCAAACATCGGTTTCTTTAAGACAGATAGTTTCTATTTTTTCGGAACTTTCTCTGGTCTGATGAACACGTCGGGGTCTAAGACTCTTACTTATAATGCACTGGGTTGTTGTATCATCTGTGTCATGATTGCTAAGGTTAGAACTTTCAGGGTCTGTAACGTTACTTGTATTTGGTAAAGATGCAGCCATATTAGACACAGAAGTTTCCGTAAATCTGCATTTACAAAAACATTTATACAAGCTGTGAATCATGCACCATGGCTCTATATTAGCACAGTTTAGCTTATTACACACAACAGTCAATACTTTTTTCGGTTCTTGTTCATTCTTTATCGGTATACTGCTGTAAAACTCTGCATATTTCAGGGTGGATTTTGAAGTTCTTTTTCTGGATTTTAAGAAAATATTCTTGTCACCACTAACAACGACGGTTTGGTGAAATTTTTGCTCTTCTTTGGCTAAATTTGCATTTATTTCATAATCTAACTTCATCAACCCCGGTAATAATTCGGCACAACCATTTTCAAACAATTCTTTGTCTTTATATTTAAATAATTCACATTTACATCCAAACATACACTCAAACCGACCACAGTGTTGTTTCACTTTATATGTGCAATTTAGTGAATCGCATAAACACCCAAAACTACAGTGCGGTTCTTGACAAGGCTTCAAAGGGTTATGTCTAAGCGTTACGGGTAGTTCAATTACTGTTACAGCAAGCCTATCTAATTCTCCGTACCTCTTTTTATTTTTTTCTTTAGCAGTATTGTTGGTGCTAAAGTTATCTAATGGCATTGGTATAGCTTGTTCCAACTCATTCTCCACAGAGTACATGCTATCCTGCTGCAAACTGATTTCAACAGAATCTAACATTTTATTTAAAGTCTGTCTTATTTCAAGCATGCTGTCATATTCGTTTTGCAGTGTATATATTGGACTAGCAACATTGTCATTGTTTATAGACACTCTGCCAATATCTCGCCGCATTAAAATACGATCCTGGTCACATTTATAGCTCAAATCGAAAGTAATGCAGCATTGCTTATCGTCTTGCACAATGTTATCATTTTGAATTGTTCCCAAAACGGAAACTGCAAATTCTGCCCATTTTTCTGTAATGGTACCATCTTTCGCACGCAATTCATTTAAAAAATTGGACATGATAGGTTCTACAGTAATTCCATATGCGGGTTGAATATCTAGCGCGGGTTTCGGTAATTTCACCAATTCTACAGGACCCATGTGATACTTTTGATGAGAAACATCCAGATGTTTTTTTCTTCGAAGTGGCCCGGGTTTAAATTTAATATTTAAAGAGTCTCGCAATAGTGCGTGTTTCTTTTTAATTATTTT
The DNA here is from genome assembly GCA_947507515.1 of Eulithis testata. Taxonomy (NCBI): domain Eukaryota; kingdom Metazoa; phylum Arthropoda; class Insecta; order Lepidoptera; family Geometridae; genus Eulithis; species Eulithis testata. The sequence continues at coordinate 4,746,566 of OX382199.1, read as the reverse complement.
TTTTAGACAACATTTTTTTTTCAGTTCTTCTATGTTATTTTTTCCTAAATCATGATTACAAATGAATTTATTTTTACCGCCTTTACTCCCAACTACTCTAATGCGTCTACCATTACATAGAACAAACTGCGTGGGATTTATATTTTTATCTGGATTAATATTGTTCAGCATTTGCCAAGCCGTTCTTGATATCGGATGATTAGCATAAAGTAATTTTTTTGCCATTGCTTTTGTACTGTCGTCAGTAACAGATCCAGCTCTTATTTTGGTAAGCAATAAACTTTGTTGTTTTTCCATGTCTTCTATTATAAAATTATAATTATCTTGCTCAAATAAGTTACGTATTTCTTTTACTGTCCTTACTTTCATCCTGGATTTCTTTTTTGGAATATAAAACTTATCACACCTTGGTTCAAAGACGCAAGTCGCATTTTCGCTGGTTTCAACTGTAACTGGTTCAGCTGGTATTATGTTCAAAAGATCGTAAAGGTTATTTTTTTGTTCAAAATCTACTCTTGTTATTTCTGAATAAAATACTTTTTTCTCATATTCCATTCTGCAACTTAATTGATAGGTATACTACCTGAAACAAATATTTAAATCGCTTTTAATCGTATATAGTAGGTAGGCAGGCACCTTATGACGAAATCTTTATAATGCACTTGTTTGATATACAATACATTCAAATATACCTACTTAGCGGCACGGAATCTTAGCCAAGCATCTGACGAATTTTTATAAGTAGTACCTACCTGCCTAAATAGGTCGAAACTGTAGGAAAGTCAAAAATGATGATTACATCTGTGTTATAAGTTTATTTGGTGTTAGTGTAGGTATCTACATTATTTATGATTTTACTGTTTCGGTGCTTTTAAACTTAGTCTAAAACAATTTATTTTTGTTCTGGCCCCGCTGAGACAGTCAAAAATTCAAAAAGATAGAAGGAAAACGTGTCACTCGTTTCAAGGATCCAGACAAGACTGGATATCAACTAGACCGCGCTATCATTCCTATTTGCCAAGTATATCTCAATTATGTATGGTATGAGTGGAGAAGTAATTTAAGAAAACATAATTCATTATTTTGTTATTTATTATTAGTAAGTACCTAATAATCTGAATGTTTCCCCAAAAATTGGCAAATTTTACCGCGTTGTCAGCACTCCACCCACAGTGGATCGCCTTGCATTTTTCGTAAATGCCGTCTTTCCGCCAATCTTCGGAAATACCATAATTACAAGGGTCCATGCTTATTTCAGTTAAAAAGATCACCTGAACTTACTTATTGTTATTTGAAAATGTTCTGCAAAAAGGCAACTACCTATGATTACCTATTTTGGGTATCCTTTGTTGGCAACCCTCAATAAATTAAATATAGCTCCTTCGCAGGTATTGTTTTCGGACTTGCTCTATTGGTAGGTACCTAGGTACCTACCTACAGTTAGGTAGATACCTAGGTTACCTACATAGCTATCAGTTTCTTATGTTTAATAATGGACACACCTTACCTTAAGTTTTGGCCTTGTATGAGTAGGTTAGGGTACTGTACCGTACGTAAGTAGGTACTACGTAGTAAAAGGAAACACAAAATGGCCGCCACCGGCAAAAATTTTCTTATTACACATAATCCGTTGAAATCTCACGCCACTTATGACATTTTCCATGCAAACAAAGTATTCAGCATAAATACTACTGGGCAAATTCGATTTTACACGTATTTTTTCCATGCCATAACTATTTTTGTCTTCAAAACAAACAAAATGAAACGAGAGACACGCACAGGTAATTTACAAATACAATACAACATGAAAAAATAACTCACTCACAGATACAGAATAGAATATATAATCATTCATTCATTCGTGTCATCACTACATGTGCCACAGATACAGCAGGTAAATTAAACTTTGCATTCATTCATTCTAAAACGCCATTTTATTATAATCAGGATTTTATGTGAGCGTATAAGATTACAGATTCCCAAAACTATACAATTTGAGTGATAGACGATTTAGTTGTCAAGGCACCACTTCACTAAGAAGTGGTCGATGCCATGTCTATTCTATGCCATTCAGCCGATGGGTAGTGACGCCAACTACTTTAAACTATTTCAATTGTATGAAACTTTTATCTTAATTTTTTTAGACATTTTATAGCAATTTTCACACTTTATTCAGAATAATTTTCATCATCATCATCATCTCAGCCCGGTATCACCCACTGCTGGGTATAGGCCTCCTTCATGTTATGCCAGCCTTCTCTGTCTTGTGCGTATAATAATTTTTGTAGAATAATTTTATTTGGTAATAAAATGTCGAGAGTATTCGAGAAATCTGCTAAAGAACGCATCATTATTTTATCATCCAGCGGACCTTACGCTGCTGTGGGTCGCCACTGGCGGGGCGGGCGGCGCGGCGGCGGCGGCGCGTGGGGAAAACTATGCTAGGTAAGTAGAGCATCTGAGTGGCTATGTAACAAGTAGGTAACTTATCAAAAACGCCGCCCTGTGCCGTTCCCTTTATACCCGTAAAATTTGGCTTTGTTGGCATATAAACAAAAAATGTGAGATCACGTATCATCAGTAGTACCTAAGCTACGCATTTTTCTCCGTTTGTTGAGAAAACATACCTACATGTTGCCATCATCATTAACATGATTTCCTTACTACAAAATATATAGGCAGGTAGGCTGTAGTTAAGTTTTTAGTTACCTACGGAGTGAACTTTTGAATTAAAATATAACTTCCATAAATATTATTTAATATTTATATAGGTAGGTACAGAACAGACAAGAATAACAATAATAGAATACGTTCACGCTTTTTTCTCTTATCGTCGAAATGCCTACTTTCGTGTAGTATAATAATTAGTGCATTGGGTATAAGTAGGTATATACTTTGCCTTTGCATAGTGGTATTTCTGATAAGGTAGGTACGGTACGTTTCTTCATGTCCCTAAAGTATTGACGACACCTAGGTAGTACATAATATTCTAGGTGTACCACCTACCTACAGTGGCCCACCTAATACCGCGTTCACACTAAGCCCATGCCGCTGCCGGCAAGAACGCCGCTTAGTAAGAATAAAGGCGATGTTGCTGTGGCAATAAGTCCGCGGCATTGATGCCGCCATTCATTTTGGCAGTGGCATGGGCATAGTGTGAACGCGGTATAACGGTGACCATTCCGGTTTTGCCATTGGTATTACCGCGTGCACACTATTCCATGCCGCTGCCGCCATGAATGCCGCGATTAATTCCGGACTTATTGCCACAGAAACATCGCCTTTATTCTTTACCGCGTTTCACATCACACTATGTCCATGCCGCTGCCGGCATGAATGCCGCGATTAATTCCGGACTTATTGCCACAGCAACATCGCCAAGTTCATGCCATAGCTCCTTCGTGAGAAAAAAGGCGATGTTGCTGTGGCAATAAGTCCGGAATTAATCGCGGCACTAATGCCGGCAGCGGCATGGCCATAGTGTTAACGAGGTATATGGTAGGCAAGGCAAGGCACCCATCTCACTGGTATCCGATAGTTGGATAAAGCAGGGCGGCGGCGGCGGTGGCCCTATGCACGTAAGCACATTGTAGCAAGATACTAGGTAGGTACGATACATTTTATCTACAATAATAGGTAGGTACCTACCTAGTAACGGATCTACTTTTAGCTATTCTAGGTAAAACACGTAGTACGTAAGTAGGTACTTACCACTATCTTAAGTTTTTTAGTACCTATCAGCAAGGATTCTTTGATGCTTGATCAAAATTAGGTATAATAGTGGAGAATCAAATCTAAAAACAAAATGGCCGGCGATCGGCATGTCACTCAGAATGTTCATCGGTAGCACTATGCCATCCGTTCGAATCACACACAGTTAGGTCAATTTTCTTGTAATGTTGATTTTATTAGTATCTTCGGTGGTAAATCAGTTTCCGTATACTAATATTTTAAGCTTACAAAACCAAAATAAACGATTATATATTTTGTAAATAAACAAATTCACATGTGAATGTAAATAAAATAATGATGTAGTTCACTCACAGATTATATAACTTTTGTCTGTTGTCAAACGAATTATTCATTCAACTCTATCCACCCACAGGTCAAAAATAATGTTGACGTGAACAAAAAATACGTTTTCGTACCACTTGCTCAAAAAAGTGACATTCTATGCCACAAAAAGCGAACATAACAATAGTCACTTTTAATCTGTTAAAAACAGGGAGAGAAAATTGTACTGGAGTTCTTTCATCCTCTAGGGGCAGAAAGTGATTTAAATTTGGAATACAATTTATACTGAACTACATATGTGTTTACACCATTGAGTTTGTATATAAAGCATTATACATCTTTTTGAAAAAGGAATACGCATTTATTATGCAGGCCGTATGAGCTTGATGCCTTTGCTTTTCCGACAAAAAAATATTAGTCTAGGAAAATGCCGCGTTTTTGTTTTCTTCAAATACATAAACGTTAAGTTTATTTTAATTTATTTTTATAAACAAGTTAATGTTCTAAAATGCTATCTCATATTATTATTGCGTTAATTTTTTCGCAAATGGTACGAAAAGTAGAGTATTTTCCTCGGTGATAAAGCTGTCTTAGTCTTGGGTGAACTTAAATCCCTCGCTACTCTCAGGACTCGTCTTAAATCCCTCGCTTCGCTCGTGATTTAAGTTTTTACCACCCTCGCTACGCTCGGGAGTAAACTTCGAGTCCTTCATTACGCACGCGATTTAAATCGTCACCCGCGACAGAAGACACTGCTTTATCCCCTTGTATAATAATCTACTATTATCATTACAGAAAATAAGTTTTAGGGTTGATGTGAGTAGAAACGCGCATGTTAGGTGAGGTCAAGGTGTTCATGGTTGATATTTAAAGGCGCATATAGACGCGTGGCGCGGTGCCATGGCATGGCGTCTGCCGACGACGCGACGACTACACGACAGTGCGCAGCGGCGTCTTCGTCGTCGTCACGCGGGCGACTTTGTAAACAAACAAAATGCGTCGAGTGCAGGCAGGTTGCGGAAGCTGTGCAGCACGGCATGGCGGGGTGATCGCGGAACCTAGGGACATACAAAAAAGTACCTACCTACCTACCTGAATTTTACTAGAAAAATGAAGCGCTCGTGGCGTAGCTTACTTAGCCAATCTTAACCGATAATCTAAGTTAAGCAACGTTCTGTGCGGTCACTATATGGATGGGTGACCGTTAGTAGCATTTACATCTGAGCGCTTCCGTGCTTCGGAGGGCACGTTAAACTGTCGGTCCCGGCTCTAGTAGTCGTTAAGCCACGACGGAGGCCTAGAGGCGGCCTAAAAACTCCGTCACCAGAGTTGGCCACTAGCTCATACGAGATAGATAGATAGACTAGAAAAATAAGTCTCTAACTTTTATAAGTACAGTTTTGTTTGCGATCGGACGGAAGCCTCGGTGGGCGAGGGAGGCGAGTCCATTAGTATTTGACCGGACTTCAATGTAAATGTGCAGCCATAACCGAATGACTGGAACATTTTTCTTGTTCAAAATCGAAACTTTTAATAGCCAACGTCCCTGGTGTTTTATGAATAGGTGACCTAATGATGTACCTAGGTAGGTACCTACTTGATGTGGTAGGTACCTTAGTTACCTACCACGTGCAATGGAGCTAGGCACGACTAGCCAGGCACAGTGTTCAGATTCTTTATTGCTTTCATATTGTACAAAAAAGATCTTAAATAAATTAGGTGATAGCTTCCAATATGAACCCCCCCCGATAGGGCACAAACAATATGCCTGTAGCGACTCCCAACCTACCTCCAATGTGCTGTTAATTTCCTAAATAAAATAAAACCAAGCTTTCCACGGTAGTATTCTGTATTGTTTTTGTCCAAAGTTATCATCACATCACATTTTTAGTAGTAGGTACTCCAAGTTGCGATCCAGCCAGCATCCATTATCTTCTCAGTTTGGATTCATTGGACCGCCTAGTAAACTAATGTTAAGGATTTTGTTGGATGAATAGTGAACGTGTAAAGCATACTTATTTCAAATAGTAGGTATTTAGGTAGGTACATTACATACCTAACTAAAATAATACTATACATATTACAGAATATTGATAGAGAGATAAATCACGCTACTAAAATATGGCACTTCTATCTGTTCAGAGAACTGAAAAGCTGTTTTACAGCCACCGACAAAATATTACCGCAGACGGATATTAACTTGTAGGGCTTGTAGTAGGTAGGTATGCCAATTGATGTGGAATGGTTTGAGCCTAAGTTAGAGGTGCCTTCACAAACTAAGACAAACTATATTCGCTGAATAACTTAAGCACCTTCGAGGAAAGAAGTCCCTTCTTGTTATACTTTTCAAAGAATAATCTACCCAAAGATGTGAAAACTATCTAACAGTGACACTTATTTATCATACTATAAGAAGATCTATATCATCAAGGAGCGAATTGAAAACATCATGGTAATTGAATCTGGATCCAAGTGCTGGATTGTTAGGGGTCACACGGGAACATAGACATTACATTGGAGTAGTCGATCCGAGAGTGTGTGTGAAGTAGCTCATAGCTGTAGGTAAATATGTCTAGTAAAGGCGAATGATAGTTGTGCAGCAATCAAAAAAACAGAATACCTAACAAACTTTTTTCTATTTAAAAGGATATTGTTTATCTCTGGGCTCTTCATGGGGCCGATCCCGGAAAGGAGACTTTTCCTGCAAACAGAAAAGAGTAAAGCTTAGACCGCACTAGGGCGGAACTGCACTGCAGCGGAGCGTCGCGTCAGTTAGCTTCTATATTCTTTTACCTTGGAAAGAATATAGAAGCTAACTGCCGCGACGCTCCGCTGAAGTGCAGTTCCGCCCTAGTGCGGTCTAACCTTAAAGCGTACCTATTTTAAAACAGATTACCTTAATCAATTGCTTATTAGGTAGGTACCTCTATTTTCGGTTACATAAATCTCATTCATTTCCTTTGGTAATAGTGAGATGCAACATATTTATTATCTAACAATAGCCCAACGGAACTGACCCAAAATAATACTGGCGCCCCATTTAAGACTACCGCATATCGTGAACACAATTGAATGTTACAAAATATATCTATTAAGTAGAAGAATGCTAAAGTCTATAATTAAATAATATTAGTAGGATTCTCTTCTCTTACCCTTTTATGATATTTCTCATAATGATGATTTTGATGCTCCTCCTGTGAACCATTTTGATGACTTCCCATTTTGATCAAAGCTGTAAAGAGACATACAAGAAAATAAATTGGCCAATGAGCGAATAAAACTTTCACTACACACACATGCAGTATCTTTGGACGCCATTTTTACAAGATGGCGGCGGCATTTCCGGTAAAGTTACAAAGTGACATTCGTAAGGAGCTTCAATTTTCAAAACTCCCTGTAAACTTTCCAGGCAAAACTACCGAATGAATGGACTATTTAGCGCTATGGCTATTGAAGCTTGTTGAGACACCTAACAGAGCCAGCTACTGTTATCTAATAAACAATTATAATATTATGAACTAATTTTATTGAGAGGATTTTTAGAGAGAGTATTTTATAAGAGGTCAAAAATAAGGCCAAAATAAATTTTACAGGAAAAATAAAACAGGATTAAGACAGTTTTCTTACCCTTCTGTTCGTCGCGTCTACGCTTTTGTTCAAGAACAACGGTTTCCTCTGCTCTATCCTGCAATTGGTTAACATTTACTTAAGTAATGCCAAAGGAGAATTCATAAAGTGGATCTTATACTGCATCATTCGTGTAGTTAATTGAAACATGTAATTGAGTATGATAAATAAAAAAAGCAACTAATTTGATTCTATGTGAACGAAGCCCACTTGCGTAAAGCAACAAAGGGTGATAGGGGAAAATGCAGTTCGCCATTTACTTTTTGATATTTACAATTGTTCAAACACAGACGGTTATTAGGTATAACCAAATGACCAGTACATCGGCAGACAGCGCGTGCGCTGAACTAAACTTACCCTCTTGCGACTCATCTTACGCTCTTTACGCTCATCGCCTCTCAATTTAGGCTTTCGCTTTTCCTTCTCTGGTGAGCGTTCTTCGATTTCTTTGCTACCCTGCTTGGCAGAAAAATATATTAGCATTCAATTCAGTAGGCCTAAAACATTTCTCTCATATAACAAAGTAGTGCAACAGAACACATAGTGGCCGATAGCGTGCGTCATTGCCTTGATCACGTATAAATGTGACAATCGCAAACGTATCGCAACGCTAGCGTATCCGAGATACACTGTGCGGTGACACTACAACGGTTGGCAGTGGAGCTGGCATTGACGCGCAATATAACTCGAATACGTTAACGCGGCGATTGACAGATTTATTTGTGATAGAGGTAATTGAAATAACGTTTACAAACGGTCACTACGAGTTTTGATGTGCACGACCTTGCTATTTTTAGTATTCGCCAATAAATTGAATACATTTGCTTAAGAAGTTACACAATTTTTTTACTCCTCCCCGCCAATTTGTTTAAACTGAAATTCCAAGATGTAATTATTGACGAATACTATTAATAAAAATATTTTGGTGGCTTTTAAGTTCATAAGGACGATGAAGGTAACTCAAATATACCATACGTGGTATAGTCGGCCACACCGTCGTTTCACCACGCCTGTGACCCGTTCTGCCGTCTGGTTGTCTGGCTCTCCAATCCATTATCTTACGACATCCGAGTATTCTAAAACTCCCCCAATACGTTCAACGTCTTTCTTAAGTATTTGAAAGTTGGCGTGCATCTCTGATTTCTGAAGACGGTCTTCGGCAAAACGAGGATTCCATCGACGTTGTTATTTATCATATTGATAATTTATTCAGCTGGTCCATTTCATGTTGAATTACTATACATTTGCGTTTCCGACTTTGATTTATGAAACGTATAATTGCTTGACATTTGATAATTTTTATGTTGTTTTAGGAAGCGGATTTTTTGTTTTTTATCTTGATTATATCTGTTTTGAGATGTGGTTAGCTTTTATTTATTGGTTGATCCTTTTAGAATTGCAGTGGCGCTCCATAGTAGTCTTTACATTTTTTTTTGATGTTTGATTTTTTAAGGTGATGATGATGATTTTAGGTACAGTATTCTCCACGCAGATTTATAGTTACAATGTTTGGTATTACTATCATGACGGAGTGTTTTTTCTTCAGTAGAATGATGTACCTATTGCAGTGATGGACTCCAATGATGAATGACTTCTGGCGCCATAGAGCCTTACTTTGAGTTTCTCCAGGACCTGTTGACTCATACAATATTACTTTTTTACCATGCTCAATTGGACTGGGCCATTGATTTGTGCACAGTACTTCCATTCTTTATTTTATTAGGAATTTTTTGGATTGATTTCTTTCTCCTCCTGTTAATAAGATATTCCATAGTAAAACTTTATACATCGTCGTTAAAAATGGAATTGGTTCCCCTTTGTATTATTTTCAATAGTGTAACACCACATTGTATTCCATCACGTCTTGTAGTGAATCAAAAGGTTTAGATTTCGAAGTATTACTCTTCTTTTGATAGTCTTGGACTGGTATACATATTAGGTAGAGACATGTAGAGATTTGTAGTGGTGGTTGCATGCCTAGGAAACTTTAACAAGGTTTGTTTATACTTCCTGACATTTTCTGTGGCTTTAACATATTATTTTTAGATTATGCTGATTGGTTGGACGCACCATTGAATTGGATGTAGGTTTCAGGCTCGGAGAAAATCAGCCACTTTTTCCTCAAGAATCTTGTAACAGCAGGGAGTAATAAAATTATACTTATTGATAGCTTTGCAGTACTGGTCCCGTGCCTAGGAAGTGATTTGATGATTCTTATCAAAGGACACTGGAACTCCTGTCACAATGACGATTGAAATCAGTAGTATGTTTGATGATAATTGTCTCCTTATTAGGATATTTTTGTGATCAATTGTGTCCATCTGTTTTGATTATTTTGAGATCTTGTATTTATTTTCGACAGCATCAATACTTGTTCAGCTTCTACAATCTTGAATTCAGCTTCATTATATCTTGATATTTTAAATTTATTTACAGTTGATTTTATTTACTTTTTATTATATTTTATTTGAAATTAAGCACTGTAAGTCTTTTCCAGTCCATTTTTTCACTGGGATTTTTGAATCACTATTTACATTATATTAACTGGCGCTGTCCGCGGTATAGGCCCGTCCTTAGTCCGGTGCTAGCGTGATGCGCGTCCGACTAATCACCACGATACTCACCTTGCCATTGCTGCTGCCTTCTACTTTACGACGTTTCACATCTGAAAGAAAAATGTCAGTGAATACGCATATTTTATTACTTACCCTCTCACTCGCACATTTCAACATTTTTGAACATATAATATAACTAAATGCAATTATGTGAAATTGCAGAGCTTCAGGGTCGAGAGAATAACAATGCAAAGGTTCAGTAAAAATATCACATTGATCACAAGTTTATATCACTTGAAAATATCACAAGTTTTCTAACCAAAAAATGTGCACTTTAATTTATCGCATTGGTATAAGTTTTTTGGTCGGAAAACTTGTTTGGATCAATGTGATATTTTTTACTGAACCTTTGCATTGTTATTCTCTCGACCCTGAAGCTCTGCAATTTCACATAATTACATTTAGTTATATTATATCTTCAAAAATGTTGAAATGTGCGAGCGAGAGAGTTGTCTGCCTTTTACATACGCCTTAAAGAGCTCTCTGAAATGGCATATATATAATAGGCGTCAGTTTATCGCAACCAACTGCAAAAGATTCTTGATCCTTGGAAAATTGGATATTATACATTGTTATGCCATATTACGTTCGATTACTTCAAAGTTCATGTGAAACAAGAATATTGAAGTGGAACATGCAATAATATGACATCTGTGAAACACTACTTATGGATAATTCCCAAAATATCATTGTAATGTCGTAAACATGCTGAATATTTACCTCGTTCTATGTCGTCAGGAACTCCGCGATGTTCGTGAGGAGGTGACACAGTTTCCAAATAACGCTCCTCCTGTATAAAATATATGGAAAACGCTGGAATTTGATCTAGATATTATAAATTTATTGCATGTTTGAGCCATGCATAGCAGACACATTAACACTGAACAGTCTTGGGGTCTAGATTACAATTTCTAAGCAAACTTATCTTATTATATCCACGCGTGTAGTACATATTTGTGATATTTTGGAGCTATAATCGCACTCGTGGAAATGACAGGTTCCAATAATATCTTATAGTCTGAATCTTACCCGGTGTGATCTTTCTCTGGGTGACCTCTCTTTCATTCTTATCTCATCTTTGGCCTTTTCTTTGAGGGATCTGTGAAAAATCCTTTAGTTGAGTGATACCTGGTAAGGATTATCTTAGTAATAGGCCACTCAACATATTGACGTAGCTATTGTGTTGTAAGTAATTCTTTATGTATTAAACTTACGATCTCGATTCACGCTTGGATTCCTTCTCACGGTCGGAGTCGTCTCTACGTCTGTCACTTGTCCTGGATTCCCGTTTTTCTGCATCTATACAAAAATAAGCAACCATTTTATAATATACTTTTCGATGGAGATGATTATTTTAAGCTATATTCTCTCACTTAGGTTATAATTTCCAGGCTACTAATTAAGTATAGTGGTATTACATTAGTGAAATATTATACGTGAAATATTATATAGAGTCTTGAAATTCATGTATGAATAAAAAAGGTTCTCAAATCGGCGTCCCCCAGTGGTGCTTACCATGTTTTCATAAAATACAATCGAACGCGATTTTCGACTTTCCATAAAATCAATGACTAGTCTATTATCTCTTACCAATAATTAGTAATAAGTTAATGACGAAAAGAAAAACCGCAAATTTCCAATAATAGAGTGTTCTATGGGTTTTAGAACGTGTAGTGGCATGCCATATCCTAAAACTTACCCAGAGAGGGTGATATCGATGACTCCTCACATTTGATGGGAATTGGCTCTTCTTTAGCCGGAGTGGCGGGGGCGGCAGCAGCGGCCGCCGTCGCTAGTTTCTGCCTGTCAGCCACCTGGGTTATTAAACTCATTATGTAGTTAGTTATTTCACTATTCTCTCTTTGTAATAACTGTAACCTCGTGAAACCTCCCGAATGACTATAATTTGGAAGTTTTCAAGAGTAGAGTGAATAGGTATCATCTAGGTAACCGCGCTAGATCGTCGACCACATCATTGCTTAACATCAGGTGAGATTGTGGTCAAACGGTTGCCTATATTGTATAAAAAAACCTGTTAGAAACTCAATTTAAACGTGGAACACCCTGTTTTGTCTCTACGATTCTGCTTGTCAATGCAAAAGACAAAACACGGCTTAATAATAACAGTGTCAAGGTCCCTGTCTCGATTTGGAAATAGGGATGAAATAGAATATCCTATTGCTGAGGAAGAATGATTCGCGCAAAGAGGTAAGTTTCTAAATTCGCAACTGCACCGATTAATGTGAGTGGTTACTCTTATTAGTGAGTATATTTACCTCCTACTGTTTTGACAGATAAGATCGACTTACATGGTGAAAGTCACTCTCGCGCATCATACTATGAGCCTTGCTACGCAGTTGACCGCTGTACACTGTAGCGAGTGCATAAAGATCTTGCCTCTGGGTTTTTTCCTCATCTTTGACCTAGAATAAAAGAAGTTGTAGAAGGATGATTTCGGGGCTGAATGTTGTTTTAAACTATGCACTTCCAAATACTTGAGATAACTCACTGACGACTTTGACGAGGCTTGGGTCGGCTGGGATTACTTGTTGTGCCTGTGCTTTATTAGCAAGTCATGGAAAGTATGCAAGTGTGATCACATCACCCTGTGAAGTTACCTTGTCAACTTTCTTCTCAATGATCTGCGCGAGTTTGGCCAGCACCGGGAAATGTGGCAGCACACGAATAAGGACGGTGAGAGCGTTGCGAATCTGCACGTAGTCGCCCGAGTCCAGGCAGACTACCATTGCCTTTGTGATCTTATAGTGCCATTTGTGGCACACGTGTCTGAAAATGTATTACTTGGTATAGCATAGCAAGTACATTTGGTATTCTGTGTGTAAACTAATCGTAATGTATTTGAGTTACACTGCGCTGCGACTCGGCAAGTCTCCGCTGCCGATCTGTAGCTGACACGCATTGTAACTTACGTACAATACATTCAATTATACATCATAGCCCGTCACACCATCTTCAAGCAATCCACTATTTCACTCAAACTTCTCACAAAAATCAACTGCAACGTTTTTTTGTATCATTTCACGAGTTTCTGAACCGCAAGTAGTGCGAATTCACAATGAAATACCTGTTTGCATGAGTGCCGACTACCTTTACAACCGGAAAGGTCAATTTACCTGTAGTTTTCATATCCCACGTGGTCGTTAGCCTCCGTGAACTGATTCGAGACGCGATACTTGGTAACAAAGCCGGGGTAATGCGCGCACTCTCGATGAAATGCCTGCTTGTCGGCGTGCCATCGCATCGCAGTGCCGAGCACCTTGCACAGGAAAGTACCGTACCGACCAGCTTCACCTTCCGTGCATGACATTACAGAGTATGTGATGTCGCAAAATAGCTAGAAACAACCAGGAAATCAATATCGTAACAGCTAACAGTATATTTGAGTCTGGTGAGCTAATTTGGCACACATCCATTGTTGGTAACTTACCCGATCGTCGCAAAGTGAGAGTCCTTGTGAGAATGCATAGTATGCATTGCATTTACTTAGCATAGTAAATCGCTTCCACAATTGCATCAAAGGTGTCAGAATTTCGTACTTGGCTGGTGTAAAGTAGCACCTACTTACCCTGTCATAACAAAGTAGAGTTGAGAAGTTGGGCGTCTTCAGAGAATGCACAGTGTGCACAAACTCAGCGCAGTAAAGCGCGTCAGTTGCTGTAAAAACGCAGCGCGGGAACAAACACAGTTGCATTAAACGGGTCACAGTTTCGTTCTTGGCAGATTTGGCCGCACGAGCTGGGAACCAGGTTGTGCATTCACGTTGGAGGCGCGCCATTACGCGGGATACGTGCTCTTGTTGACGACGCCGCTCGTCCTAGTGAACAGAACATAAAAAAAATCAAAAAACATTTTTTTTTTTATTGTTAAATACAAGTTTTTTAAGTAATATGGTTAGGATCTCTTCTTTTAAGTTGATCTAACCTGTGTTAGAAGAGTCCCCTCTTTTCTGTGGTCAGAACATTCATAACACTGCAGAACCTTTTGCAAAATAATGAGGATTGAGGAGTAGATTGGTACATCAATATTAGCGCATTGTGTTATTGCTATCATTTGAAAAAGCTTTAGAGTGCCTTACAATTTAGAATACAGTAGCTTACAGTTGACTCTATTTGCTCTGAATGTAATCCTAGCACAATAGTATGAGCTAGTGAAAATTGACATACCTAGTATAATGCCACCACAAAACTGTTACAACTTTTTTTAACTTATTGCTTGATTTCCTGGCTTCTGATGAACTTTCATTAGAAGCTCTATAATAAATATTGATTTATTAAAAGAAAAGTTATCACCTGTAGCTTGTCAATCAAAGTATTGAATCGCTCTTGTTCCTTCTTGACTTTGGATCCTCCCTGTGAGCCGTCCTTAGCGGCGTTAGCGGCTGCCGTTTTCAAGCGATCTATCTCTCGATCGTAACTATCCTCTGGTACACGGAGATCATACATTGATAACGACCTGTCAGTAATAGGGCTTCTTGAATTTGATGGTAACACGTATTTCGGTATAAGGCGGAGCACTAACAAAAAAACTGTCTAAATTCGATTGAGACTTGAAAATTGTTTGCCAAAACTGATCCTATGCAAAATCTAGAGTAAAAATTAATGCTTTTATCAATCTCTAATTTTAGTTACATCATGTAGTTTGATAGTGAAACAAAAACATTGAGATAGAGAATATCTCAATGTTTTTGTTCAATGTAGATGTAAAAGGGCGCCCTTTCTTACTTCAAATTCTTCTTCTTCTATCGTGAATGAACGGTAATGACCAACTTTTTTCTAAAGAAGGTACAATATAAATCCGCAATCGTAGTTTAGCCCTGTTACGGTAGCCCGCTCACGCTATCGAAATAACAGAAGCAAGCACGACTTACCAGAAAGTCACATAAAACTCTGGCGAAATGTCTTCCCAAACTCTAGCCGGCAGCATCGGCGTAACCGACGTGACAATCGGTTCCAATGCTTCTTTGGCAGCTGTGGTGTACCGCAACACACTTTTCTCCAAATTATCTGTTTTGCTGTCGGCCATCTTGCGTAGTGCCTCGACTTTTCCGGCGATCTTCTGCGTTAATACCGGACGGTGGAGGAAGAAAGCAACGTCGGCGTCCACGTGGTAGTCACGAAGTAGTTCCTACAAGTAAATACATAGATGCAATATTCAACACAATTTAGTATCGGATAACTCAAATAAATATAAATAAAATTTGATGCAAGATAAGTGGTATATTCATAATGGTCTTCTACAGCTGAGCTATAACTAAAATGATAGATAAATCTGTTGTCGTCTCTTTTCGATGCCATGCAAGTGATAATGACAGATAGAGCATTTTTTAAAGCCGCTCAAAATGACAGTTAAATGAGAAAGGGGTTAGGTTAGATTATAACGTTCCGATTCTCATCATCACTTTCAACTGTTTTTTGTAGCGATGCAGATATAAGGTGCAGGTGTATTTGTTAAATACAAAAATTTAAGAGTTCGTTTAAAAGTGATGGTAACAAAATAATAAAGTCTCGGTGATAAAATTACAGCTGTAAAGTTACCCTAAGAATTTTAGGGTTAACTTATAGGTTTGTCAAAGCATTATCTATTTTAATGTATTATTCAGACTGGGGTTCCTTGTAGATGAAGCTAAGGACTGCGATATTACCTGCAGTGGAGGTAATCTCGCGGCATACTCTTCAGGACCGTGCGAGGAAGCGAGAAACGTTCCGAGCTGGACCAAAGCATCTTGACATTGATCAGCCAAACGACCCACCACTTTCAACTGCGAGCCTGGAGGCTCTCCAGCAGTTGTTGGCGTGTCTATGTCTTCGTATTCTACGGAATGTGATACACCAATAAATTTGATATTCTATTAGTTAAAAAGTGACCACAGAGTGGCGCCCGCAAGAGCCGAGACGTCGTGGCAGACCCAGAACACGATGGCGTGATTGAGCTTGACAAATTTAGACAGGAGTGGACCAGTGCAGCACAAGACCGTAAGGAATGGAAAAAATGGGGGGGGGAGGCCTTTGCCCAGCAGTGGGACAGAGAAGGCTCGTAATAACAATAATAATAATTAGTTAATCTTGTACAAGAGTACGCTTATGTAGGCTTTTCGGTCTATCCGTTTTTAAGTACCTGCAAGAAGAACCTCAACAATTCTGTTGGTAATCACAAAACCTTCAACAGTTATATAACGTTATCAAATAGAAACACTAAAATTGCAACAAAGTTACATAATTGTTGTATAACTGCTAACCGAAGAAACGTTTTCTAAAAAATCATGTCACTCTTCTGTCGCACATTGAGCTGGTCACTTACATTGATAGAAATGGCTCAGAAACATTTATCTTGCTTACAAAATGTAAACCAGTTTGTTACCTTTCCATACGCAGCAGTGGCGCTGTTGTGCAGACAATATGCACAACGATATGTCGAGGTTGTTGCCCACCATTGCTTCCTTCAGCCGAGCTGATGATCTCCTTGTGTTACGGACTTGGGAGAAATATCCCGCCTATGTAATGAATTACAACTGTTATAGCACATGTTAGGAGGAAAAACATAGGAGTGCATTTACTAAGAATTACATCAAACAAACACACCAAATTCTGGCACCATAAATGTATGTTTTGAATGAACCTTCGTATTGACATACCTATTGAACTATTGAATAAAACTTTTATATGTAGGAACTTACTTCTCCTTTGAGCAGATCACCTCCAGCCATGGCATCAAGCTGTTCGGCTGTCATTTCTTCGGCCGCTTCTATTCCAGCCATTTTCTGGACAATCTCTTTTAGAATGAGCAAATCTTGACTAGAAAAGAAAATGTAATGTAAGTCATCATTAGATTAGCTTGCTGGTTACTCTAATATTATTTATGGTGAAAGAAAGCATGAGTGGCATGTAAAGGTCTTGGATTACGGGTATTTTAAAACATCAGCTCAAATGGTACCACCTACACTGGTTTATGTTACAATGATATTTGTTATGAAGTGAAGGGGTCATATTGCACAAAACCGGTACTTTCACTGGTACCGGTACTAATATATCGATATTTCGGCTATTTATACCAGTTCTAAACAGCAAACTTAGAATATTGATCATTTCAAATATCGGTAAGTACTAATAATGTTAGTATTAATATATTTTTAAAGTATTCATCAACAGTGCGGCTAAAAAAAGAAAAATAAGATCTGCTGTGCCCTAATAAACCTGAAATAAGAATTGGGTAAAGATGTTGCATGTAGAATAAAAGCTGGTACATAAACTGAAACAAACCTCTGCTGAGACTTCAATCTATTAGCTACAAATTGCAGCAGCGCAGTCAGTTCAATATTATGCTTCTTGAAAGCCGCTCCCGCGAATGCAGCTAATGCTTGTAGCCAGGGCGGATGCGCCGCGCCGCCGGCACCCCTACCCACACACAACGCCTCAAGCAGACAGTAGCCAAGGACGTCAAGTGATAGGGATGTCAGGTACTTGAGAGATTCTACTACTGGTCCGATCAGATTGTCGTATGTTTGAATCTGAAAGCAATTTTTTCTGTAGTTTTCTTCTGATTACATAGCCCAGTCAAATTAGCATTTCACCTCGGAATTTGAGATACCTTGCATAAACTTGTATCTTGACCTCCTAAAAGTTGTCTCAAAACCTACATTATGGTAGGGTGTCCGCGACTATTAAAATCTCAAGGTCAATAGTCACAAAAAGCGATCTTTTGCAAATATCTCGTTTCCTATGGGTTTTTTGGTATTTGTATGTATGATCAATATTGTAGAGGATTAACAACTTTTGTTTCAATAAAAATTTTATACGTTGAATCGTTTTCGAAATGATTCAAGGTTCCGAGGTGAAATGCTAATTTGACTGGGCTAGTAGTTTTCTTTTGATTACAAGCCCAATGCTCGTATGCTAAAATGCTCAAGTCTTGCAAGTTCGAAACAAGCTAAAAACTTGTTCTTCGAACTTGCTGTTGAAAACTTGTAGTTTACCAATTGAATATCAAGAATTGCTATGTAAAAGACATTTTTTACCTGCAGAAGCATGTAGTCAAACAAAAATGCAGGTGCCGCATGCGATAGCTTTCCTATAAGCCGTCCTTGTGGCTTGATATTCTCTTTAGATATACGTTTCATGATATGCTTTATCCGTTGTAGTGCGTTGCCTCGCACCCGCATTAGTGTCGGTATCCGTTCCCCTGCTTCGTTCTTCCATCGCGAGTATAGACAATACCTACAAAGGAAAATTAAACTTGAGTATTATGTAAGAGCACATGACGAACCGCATACATTCGATTTGTCAAGTGTGACCAACCAAATGGTATATCTACGCAGATATTCAAAGTGACCATTCGACTTTACTAAATTCGCAAAATGTGCCGGCCTTCACACGGTTTAATAGCTGACTTTGAATGCGTAGAAGTTGAATTTACGAAAAATTTATAAATTTCAAATCTCTTTGGATGCGAAAAGCACCCTCCCACTTCCCCTCCACATAGCTATTAAACCGTGCCAGGACGTGTATTATACCTGCACTGATATGGATATAGTTTGATCAGAGTGTAGATTTCCTCAGCCATGCAACAGTTGCCCTCCATCAAAGTCAAAGCAGGTAAAATGGCCGCGTCAAGTACAGTCAGCGCCTCGTGATGTAAGGGATCACTTTTCTGGCCACGTGCTGTTTTCAATATTCGTATTATCTGAAAGAATTTATTTTTAACGATAACATGTGCATTAAATTAAGATTCTTATTCATGCAGTCTACTTACCAATGGTACTTACTTTGTACATCAATATAGGATCGTAATGAAGTGAGGGTCCCAAAGATATAAGAGCCGGTATAACTGTCTCTTTCATATCATGAAAAGTCTTGCAAGGTTGAGGTGCAAGAGTTGACTTTAAGGGTGGTATAGGTTTTCCAGGAATTTTTGGTGCTACACAGCATTGACTAAAAATATATGCAAATTAAAATGGATGTTGCAGGTTCTGTACGTTAAATACGTTAGAACTATAGTTTAATTCATTACTGTTTGTGTATTGCAAAGGTGCATAGCGAGAATTATAAATAACACAACAGACAATGGACGAAATCTTGAAACTAGCACATCTGTACACACACGTACAGAAAACACGTAATAGTACAATACACATACTCAAAGTTTACGGTGGTAAAACTAAAGAAAAACTACTTTAGCAGTAGAGTTAAAGTGTAATCTAGACCAATTTATAATTATTCATGAAAAATAATACCTTCTGTACAAGGGCTCTACGATAGCATGAAGCATATTACAAAGAGCCATGGCTGGTCTTTCCGGCATCACTATGGCCGGTAGCCTAGCAGACAATGCTGCAAATTCTCGCCATGCCGTGACATTCAACAAAGCCTCACACAGGACCAGCTTTTGGTTAGCCCAGTAATCCTATATGGGAAACAATCAATTAAAAATAAAAGGCTGGGTAGACAGGTTAAATTATTTTAGGGTAGACTAATAGGTACATGGTATTATAAACCGGAGTTGTGGATTACCACTACTATACTTCGATACTCATTTGGTATCTGTATTCATTGTAGCGATATATTTTGAAACCGTTTCTACAGATATTATCACGGAACCCGTTCTTTCACTAGTATCGTTACTAAAATATTAATCATTAAAATCGGTTCTTGAAACCATAATATCGGTATTAGCACGAAGCCGTTAGCCGCAGCCAAAAGAAAAGTACCGGTACTTGAAGTTTGAATAACATATACGTCATTAGCGATACGCAAGGAACAAATTGAAAAAATAACGTTACTTAGCGCTTTTCTTGATATCGGTAACAAGCCCTAGTTACTAGACTGATTACATGTAAGTTGCCTACCAGTACGTTTAGAAAAATGATCGCGAAGTGACACAATTTGTTGCATAGAAACTTTTGCATTACCTGAGGATCAGCTTTCTCTTCCAAGAACTCAGTTGGAGCATTTGCTTGAGTTCCTTTTGTTGAAACAATGCTTAGTTTACGAATGTAGTCTTGTACTGCTTTGATCTCTTTTTCAGCTGTTTTAGCCATGATTGAGTCATCGGGCCGAAGCTGTAATATTATGTTAATGACCTACAATGCTAATTATGCTCTTAGCTAGACTATCAATACAGAGTATTTCATACTGATCATAAAGATATTATGATAATTGTATGCATTATTCAATTACACAGCAGTGGTAGATATCGTGTAGAATCAATATAGGATGTTGCTAACACTCTAAGTAATGAATAAGATTATCAACAACATTGTTATATTGATAATTTCTTTAGTTGACAAAAAGAATATTTATAGACCATCTAATCAAATATTGAATTATCTAGATTCAGTAATCAGTTGTTTTATTTTACTTACCCAAGGGTATATATCGTCTAATGATATAACTTGGTACTGCAATAACAAGGCTATTACAGTCATCAAAGCTGGTGGCTCCTTATAATCTTCAAGTACCTCAGCGTTGCTCAACTTAAAGCCTAAAACCTCTGATATAACTTGGGCATCACACATGTAGTTCTTTACGAGAGGTACAAATATTTGGTCTAGGTAGGGTCTAGCCTCGAAAGATTCTAAAATTATATCGAGCACCCTGTTTGGATCTAAGTTAAAACAACCTGAAACCAAATAGTATCATTAGATAGTACTTTTAGGGGTATCTTGGTTCATATACTAAGAGAAAAAACAGAGTCTTCCAAAAAAACTGAGCTTGAGTCCCAATTGAATCTTAAGGGTGAACAAGTCGCCCACCTTTCCATACAAACGTGGAAGGGTAACTACTCCACTGTTTGACGTTGACCAACCAAAACTAAGGATTATATCAATTTATCTCGTCATAATCTATGTCTGTTGCCAAAAACCGTAAAAAAGTATTCATTTCGAAAATACAAGCTTTCTAAACTTTCAATGCAAAAGTTTAGTCAAACAGTGGAGTAGTTACCCTTCCACGTTTGTATGGAAAAGTGGGCAACTTGTTCACCCTTAAGTATCCAAGCCTGAGTTTGTTTTAGAATGTAGGTAGTTCTGCAAGTTTACCTATTAGTGATTGAATTATTTCCAGTAAGCTTGACCATTCCACTTCATCATTTAGTTCTTGATTTAACTCAACTATTAGTTTGGCGTATCCTTCACTTTCTTCTCTAAATAAGTTAAACTTACGTTGTTTGTAACTGCAAAGAAAGTTATGATTTAATATAACACTATGTTTTGATGGCTTCTAATGCAGCTTATTCAGTCAGCAGTGCTACTACTCTGTTTACATTATTGAATAATTGAGTATAGAATACTTATTATCGAAATAATTTTATTTTTCAAATTAAATGTATTAAAGGTATTTACAACTTTAGTACTTACTACAATTTGGTTTTGATTTTTATGAATTTTGTATAGAATATTTTGTTTTTCAGCGTCCCAACATCTTGCAATGTATCAATTTCTAATCTCTCTTTCAAAAGTTTGTCAGATATGAAGGATTCTAAATCTCTCACAATGTGGCAAAAATTTGATCGTTCGTCACTCTGCACATCAACACAGGTTTCAGCATCAAGCACACAAACCACATCAATGATTATAGATGGCATGTCTGCATGGAGGCCCTGTAATAAACAACATAGTTTCAACTACAGTTTTGTTTACTTGCTTTTGTTTACATCAAAACTCTGCTTACTGTTATATCACGAAGAACTGAGATGATAGCATCTTTCTTCAAATTTCCACGCAAACCGCACAGTAATAGGTCATAGATATTCTGTGACAAACCAGACAGCTTTCCAGATTTGGAAAAAAGCGGACTTTTGTCTTCATCTTTTACAGATTGTGTCACGTATTTTACACTGTAAATAGGACAAAATGGGGTTGTATTCCTGTTTTAAACATAAAGGTGTATTAAACTGTAAAAAACTAACGTCGAATTGCGTACATATATTAATTAAATTTGAGTAGGTCTACAACATCAAAGCATTGGTAAAAACAGACTTTGGGGGGTGATCTTTTAACGAGTAGCTACCTACAGGTACAACATGTGGTTTATTATTGTTTACCAAGAAAAACTTACAAATGGTCTTTTCCCGATTTTTCCCAGCTTTTACAGTACTCAGATACAAATTTCGCATAGGATCCCATCTTCAGCTATGAAAATAGAATTCAAACGTAAATTCGTAAACTAAAAACAAGCATCACGCTACCAACACCGCCATGATTTATGAGTGAATGATGAACCGAATGAACGTATGAACGAACATGGATGCATGGGCTAGGAAATAGAGATGTACCCTTTTGAGCTTCGTTTTGAAACTTACTCGGTCAGTTATTACGAGAATGGCTTTTTTTCGTCGTGCCTGTTATTGTCTGTTGTGTGAGTCGTGTTTGTCATTGTCAGTCAACCATTTGACAATAATCTATATAACCTGAAAAATAATTCTGAAAATTAATAATATTTAGGTACCTATTTACATTTTGATTTGAAGGATATTCTGGTGAAAAATTTATTGATAAAATGCCTACCTACGAATTAGCTTTGGTGTTGCGAACAATGCCAAAACCTGAACTCAAGAGTGCACTCAAACGAGTCGCTACTGCTGTATTTGATCGTGGTGGAATCATCAGAAACATTGAAAATCTCGGATTTAGGGCCATGCCGTATAAAACTAGTGCTCATGGACTAGTGCACAGAGAAGCGAACTATTTCTTGTTCAAAATTGATTCACCAACTCAAGCAGTTGCAGATTTGAAGGAAGAATACAGTAGAGATGTTGACATTGTAAGGCAACGAGTGTATAAAGTAACTGAGAGCGACCAGCACAACTGCACATTAGAAAAAGAGCTCTTGCCTCCAGCATACAGAGAAGAAGTTCAAAAGATGATCGAAATTGGAAAGTTTCAAGCTAACCGTTTCACCTATAAGTTCAAATATAACTCTGGTCTTGATTACTATCCATTCCAAAGATAATGGATCCTATTTAGGTATGGCATGGTGTAATTTCACTGTTGAATTTTATTGTTGATGTATTGTAGATTACCTATTATAGATCTAATAAACTAGTAAGATTATGGTGAGTTGTTTTTGAGAATGGTGATCCATCAGTACTATATAATTTACTAATATAGGTGATATAAGTATAGGTATAAAAATAGCACGAAAATTAACATTGCATTGAATGTTAATTTTTATTAACAAATAAAATTAACTGGTATTAGCACAATATTATAGAAAGAGGGAGTCAGGAATCAAAATAGGTACATACTAATAATATACCTACAAATTAATTTATTTACCGAGAGTAGTTTTTCGCACTAGTAATTATGTAAATATAGGCTCAAAATGTATGTTACCTTACCTACCGGTACCGGTTTATTTTTTACTTTGAAATATATTATACTATGTGCCGCCCGCGACTCGTTGGATCCCGTTAATTTTTCGGGATAAAGAGTAGCCTATGTGTTAATCCAGGTCACGGACAATACATATTCCAAGTTTTATCCAAATCGGATCTAGTTTTTACGTGAAAGAGTAACAAACATCCATCCATCCATCCATCTATATAAACTTTCGGGTGTCGTCATTTCACAACCATGGAAAACACAACCCCGGAATGTACAGTCAGGAATTGACGTATAATTTGGCAGCCAATTCCATGGTTGTGCAATCTCGGGACGTGTTTTCCAGGCCGTACAATGTTTTGCACAGGGTGGGAATACACAGCCATGGAATTGGCTGCCAAATGGCATCGAATTCCCGGGCTGTACTTTCCTTGGTTGTGTTTTCCATGGCTGTGAAAGCTCAGCACGTGTCGGGAATGCCCATCCACGGAATGTACAACCTGGGAATTGGATGCCAAAATACGTCATCACCTATGCTTCGTTTACACTAACTTGCCTGACTATGTGAACGATTGAACGATTGAAAGGGAACGTAAACAGAACAAAATATTTCATTTTTACCTAGGTAGGTACCTATATTTTTTGTTTACTGCTATTATTCGGAATTATTCGTAAGAATTTTATGGGTGAACTCTTGATCAGCCACCCTATTAGTCAATATGACTATAAAGTGTTTGTAACTTCTGCACAACTGAAGGAATTCTTTAGAAAAAGTCTTTGAAAAGCGAAAAGATGCTCTACCATTATTGGTATATATTTGGTGTGAATGCCGTAAATTAGGAAAGGAATTCTAAGACCCACTTTACCTATATGAACACTATAGGACTTATACATGTAAGTTCATGTAAGATCCTATAACCTACTTTTGAGTAAGTACCTAAAGGATACTTGATGCACAAATATCTACATAATCTTTGTAAAGTATTCCTGTATTTGTATTTTTATAAGACAACAAGTTATAAAAACCAGTGTTCTCAAAATATAGTGAAGGAAAACTTCAGGAAACATGGTATTTAGTTAGCTCCATACATGTTGACCATGTTTTTCCTGTGTACACCAAGGGCCGACTAAACTGTGGAAAAAAGTGATTGGCAATCATTACTCCATCTAACTAAACTATTTCTCAGACACTTCATTGTCCTGTAAGTGTTTGAGAGTTCCTTACGATGCTAATCCTCAATCGTAAGGCATTTTAATAAATATTTTACTGTTATTTTTATTCTTTCAGCAGTTGTAACAATGTTTTCCTAACCAAAATACCAAAGAAGGTACCATACCTATCTGAATCAATGCATGGGTTAAAATTGAAGATCAACAGTGAAACAGAATTTTATTAGACAGATATTAATACAGGACAGAAGCCGTAACAATCACTTCAACATCTTGGCAGTTGCATCATTATTTCTGCCTTGCAAGTAAAATTATTATTATGGTTAAAAATGAATTAAATTTTGAAACTTACAGTCCCACTCAAAGATGTACATATATAGTCCCACTCAAAGATGTACAAAGATGTATATATAAGATAATCAAACAATATATTGACATATCTTACCAATGAGTAATGATAAATAGAGGTCCTCATTTTGTGGTATGATCTTTACTTCTCTGTCATAAACTTGTCTATCTAGACTCTAGATATAGACACTAAGACTTGTAGGTATGAATTTGCCTTCATTAACATTGGGCCTAATCACCAAACATGTACAAATTAAACAGACTAAAATGATTTATAATATTTATATCTCATGGGTACCTACTATGTAAACTATATAAGCAAAGTAAATAAAAAAATCATTTTTCCAGGTACCTTCTACATTCATCGGATCTACAACAAAGTCCAGTGGTGAACACTTTCTAATAAGCCGCAACTGCCTCTACTCCAGTACCTAGACATCACATATTCCAGTGGGTGGCTTTGGTACGCCTTATCAAAGGTTTTCCTAGTTTGGGTACCAATGTTGTCCAATCTGAATTAGCATAAAATATTTTTATTTTTTATGTAGGCACCAACCTGCTTATTTTATTTGTAGGTGCATTTATGAATCAGTAATAGTGATGACTATGCTAAGATTTGTGCAAGTAGCTACCGTGTAAAAGGATGAACGACTTTAACAAGCCTACATAACTAGACTAAGATAAGAGTTAAGTAGGTACCTACATAGAATAATAGCAACTGTATAGCATTATAATAATAGCATTCCTAAGAAGGTAGGCACAATAAAACAAATGTCTTTAAGTATGTATGTATACATTTTTTATTCATAAAGATAAAATATTTTACAACCACATCTAAAATAATAAAGCAAAGTCCTATCTTATTCACACAGACTATGTACATATCGCTTTAATGCAAATACATATTCCTAAACATAACTATTAATCATAGGTATAGTAATTAGAAATTATTTCTTTTATATAGGTAAACGTATCATTTAGGTAGTACATAAACAAAAAATGTCAGGTTATTGCAGTTAATAAATAACTTTAGAAATGCCATCTACCACTAGGGAATGGCACGCTTGCAAACAGCTTGAAGAGCCTGACATATGTAATATAATGGCATGGGCACCGCCTGCGGAGACCGTAGCCAACAGCGTTCCGCTGAGGCGCGGGTGCTCCGTGAGCGCTGCCCCCAAACCCTCCAAACTCTGTGGCACGGGCGGCTGTGCCGTTTTCCTCCACTTCCGCATCGACGAACCCACCGACTCAAACAGCAAATGGGCCGCCGCGTCTGGAAACCTGTAAACATACAAACAGTTAGTTACACAAATTATGTTCAAGTAAATAGATATACGGCAAAAAATGGAACTACATCATAGTGTTGTAGGATACATATATTCATTTTCACGTACCTACCTATCTTTAACAGTTTTTGCAGCGCACGCCAGAAAAGCTCGCAGATGGCAGAATTTTTTCCTACTTACTTGACACTGATCCTTATATTTTGGACAATTCACACAATATCTTTATAAGTTATAGCCTATGTGTTATTCTGATATATAACTTACATTATTGTAAAGTTTCATTAAAATCCATTCAGTAGTTTTTGCGTGAAAGAGTAACAAACATCCTCACAAACTTTCGCGTTTATAATATTAGTAGGATAAGTAGGGTGGTAGGTATTAGTATTACAAAATGTTTTAATAGAACAGAAAGCACTATTAAAACATACGTTTTCTCACAAACAAAATTAAAATTACGGATTGTAGATCGTAGGTAGTTATGTAGGTATATACCTGGCAGCCTCCTCCTCATACATTGCATTCAATGGAATGTTTTCCATTGTAGCCCTCCTTTTGAGGGCTTGAAACATGGCATTCCTGTGAAAAACAAGACAAGTGTGAATTGACTCGCCGGCCGAGATTTCCGAACCCTGGTAGTATAGGTAGGTAGGTTTTTCAACTTCTTTCAAAAACTACTCATGACTCAAATGACCTTTGTTTTATTTGCCGTCAAATTATTATAGGTACAATTATTTTCCTGGATCCCACACTTCGGAGTTAAGGGTACCTATACCTAGCTCTTTGTAGTTTTAGACATTTTTTATTTTAGGTAAAAAAACTATGTGTCAGAAAAAATACATTTACCTACATCCATAGCTTACTTACTTTTGGGGTGGCTCGATGGATGGATGGGGTGATAGCTAGCTGTAAATAACTTTTAATTTCACTTTACTCACCGGTTTGGAATCCAAGGCGTTGGCTCGTGATCGTGCTCACCAGTGAAAGGCCTGGATGTCCGTTTCTTATTAGGAAGCGGACAGGGCACCCGTCACTGTGGCACCGCAGTGAAGTGGAGGCCTCTCTCGCTCGTGTGGTCACATAAAAGTGATCACCACGAGAGAACAAACTGCTGCCCTCCTTGTAGGGCTCTATTGGGGAAACCGGCTCCATCTTTATCAAACTAAAAAAGTGGGATTAAAATAAATTATTTGTCCATTATTTATCCTAAGTAGGTCCAAAGTACCTACTTAGGTACCTAGGTATATAAGTTTTTTAAATTAGGTAGGTACCTACCTACCTATGTAATCTAGGGTATACATAACCCATACATGTCATAACCTACAAACAATGGCGTCCTTTGTAAGCTGAATGATGCTATGCTATTGCTAAAATATTACCTATTAACTATGTAGACAGGCTGAGAATTAAATTAAACTAAATTCAAATAGATATAAACAATTATGAGAAACTTACCTAAACAATCGGCAGCAGAAATAGAACCAATTAGGCTCGATTAGTATGTATGCAAATGCAGTGGGAACAGAGAACACCTTCGCAACCAAGAAAGTTTTCATTTCATTTTTTATTACGCCGCACGAGTTGGCTACTACGATAATCTCCAAGCCGCTAGAACTTGCTAGAGTTCGCGTGTGAGTTCGCGCCTCTTCTTTGGTACAGAATAGCTAATAGATAGTAAGTAGGAAAGCGCGTTAGTCGCGGGCGCGTACTTTCCCGTCACCGGATTGGTTGTTCGTTTTGTTTGGGTTATAGTCTTGATTTTTTAAACCAATCTGAAGACGTCGTCGGGCAGAAAATAATAAAAATAATTTTGGGCGCTAGGTACCTCAGGCACCACCCACACCCCCGCCCGAGCTTGACCCCATTGCCACCTATTTTATAGGTACCTAACTCCCGACCGAAAAAAAGAGGTGTTCTAAGCTTGATGAATGATGACGTTGTGCGTCTGTCTGTTTATCCGTAGTTTTGAATGTTTGAGAACTGGTTTACCTACATAAAAATTACCAATCATAATCAGATTATTCAGATTACTTAGGTACCTAGGTATACCTACCTAGTTAGGTAGATACTTACCTGCTTTATTCACGTCGATACTTATAGGTATACCTGCCTATCTACCTAGTTGGTAAGTAAGGTAGGTAATTATTATGGTCTAGTACCTACCTAGTTTTTCACAAAAAGTAGATTTTCTTCTATCGAGAAAATATTTCTCTATCGTGTTTCGAGAATAGGACGGCCTTAGGAATTAGGTATATAATGAATTTTCTGTACCTACATATTTTTATTCTTGGTTTACTATACTTGTATTTACGGAAAACAATCAACACGAAGCTTGCGATTTTTACCCAGTGCTGGGCACTGGGTAAATCACTTCGATATAGCTTTTATTTATTACTAGCTTCCGCCCGCGACTTCGTTCGCGTCCCGTTGGATCCAGTTTATTTTCCGGGATGAACTTGTCGTAGGTACCAATTCAGAAACCTTCGTGGGCTCATGCACAATACCTACTTTACTGAAGATCATCACATGATCAAATGCATAGTTTACGATTCTATAAAGGACATACAGACAAACATTCATTTATATATATAGAATAAACTCTTTATATTGCAGTGGATTGAGCATTCGAAATATTGAGTATGTAATATTTCTTTGGCAGAGGGGAAACTACGAACTATCCGTATAATTCTGAAACCATCTAAAAGTCGATTTTATTACACTCTGACGGAAGGCTTACATTTCTTTTTCGATCGTAATAACCCCTGACACACATGACATGACCAATATAAATATTGGTCATGTCTTGTGTCTCATAAATGAATTAGTTTCGCTGATCTAATTTTTGATACATGTAGGTACCTACTGAAAGGATGCTATCTCCCTTGGCGTGGTTTTTATAGAAAATAAAACATTTATACGTTCAAATCAATATAATCTTTCAAGAATACCACTTTTCTCCACTAAACATCTGTTACGCGCCATCGATACCCTTCGTACCTCTTCTTCTTCTTGTTTTATCATTTGCTATAGACTATATAACTGCCACACACGGCATGGGTTAGCCTGACAATATTTAGTAAGCTTTCACTCGGCCAAACTGACCACATTAGGCGACCTCGCATAATTATGAATACAATTAATTATAATAACTACATATTGTTAGAACCTTATTCAATACATATACATAACAAAATTATCCGAACCTTATGAACACACTCATAATAAAATTGTCAGCACTTTGTTAGTTATTCGGATTTAGGGTTTCTATTATAATGCAAGTTTATACGAGTAGGTTACATTTATAAACATTATTATAGACATAAATTGTTTCCTATAATCTATCTATAATTTTTAATCAGTAGTCATTTTAGGTATTTTTATCGCTTATCTTAACAAAATACATCGTTGTAAGTCAACGGATCACTTTAGTTGTTGAAGTCAACGAATCACTATATTGCCGTCGCGTCCAACGGGTCACTTTACTATCTCTGTTGCGTCCAACAGATCATTTAGTCTTATATAACTAACAACTTACACCGTTACAATCCAACGGATCACTTTATTGCTGTTGCGTCCAACAGGTCACTTTGCGATCACTGTTGCGTCCAACAGATCATTTCAACTTATAAATAACAACTTACACCGTTGCAATCCAACGGATCACTTTATTGCTGTTGCGTCCAACAGGTCACTTTGCGATCACTGTTGCGTCCAACAGATCATTTCAACTTATAAATAACAAATAACTACCGCCGCAATCCGACAGCTCACTTTAGAAATATCGTTGCGTCCAACGAATCACTTTACATGTATCATCACTTTTTATATCTCTATTATTAATCTGTTGCGTCCAACAGTTCTCTTTATTATCTCTTTTAAACAAGCAATTATAGAATTAATAGAATTATCAATTCACAAAATAATAAATCACTGTGGTATAATTATTTTATATCACTTTAGGAACATAAAATCGCTTTACGAGATCACTTTACAAGTCACTTTATCTGAGATCTCTCTTACATATATTACAATAATTCACAAATATTAGTGAATGACTCTCTTTTTATAAAACTATCATACACCCTTTTTTTTTATATCGACATTTTGTATAAATAGGTATGGCTATTGGCAGTACTTGCTATGTTAGTAATAAATTCAAATCACTCAATCACTTAAATTGTAGTATCACTTTTTTTTTAAACTTTTACTGGTACTTTACCTTTTAGAAATTTGTTTCAACTAAGACCCAATTTACTACTTTGAGCTACTCACAATTAAACCCAGAAAGTTTTTTTTTTTTTTTATATATACATATACGTTTTTAATCATTATCAATTAAATTATTAGCAAGTGTTCTCCCATGCGAAAAAATCGAACGGTCGACTACGGCAGTCTTTAAGTAGATGTTGTGAGAATCTTATAGATTGTTCAATAAGATAAGCGAAGCATTATAGTATGTACGGTCGTACATACTATTCTTTACACAGTACAGTGCTGCCATTGTAGTTGCACAGACTATATACATTAATAATAGATAATATTCCAACACTCCTTCTCAATTTCAAGTCAATGATTTTCTACACAAAAACTACCAAAAACATAAATTGAAATTGTATCAACATGGCAACACTAAATTTAACAAATTTGCACCAAAATAGCTGTTGAAAGTGCTACGGACTGTTGTTTCTTTGAAGACCATGAGATCAGGTTGCCTTGGTGATAAATTACCATGCCACTGACACTCTTTCTATCAGTTTTATCACCAGCCCAATCTGCATCTGAAAACGCTGTAATAATGGAGACATTATTATTATTATCTTTCTTCTTATGGAAAGTCAGCTCATAGTGCTGCGTTCCCTTGAGATAGTGCAGTACTCTCTTTCCTGCAGTCCACAAGCTTCTTGTAGGCTTGTCCAGATATCTACTCAGATATGAGGTCGCAAAGGTAATATCCGGTCTACTTATTGTAGCCAGGTAATTCAGGCATCCAATTAACTCTCTGTATGGTACATTACTAATAATTTCTTCATTTTCAGGTACATGACAACTCTCCATTGGTGTCTTTGTTTCTTTACAGTTTGTCATATTAAACTTTTCCAATATATTTTCAATAAACTTTTTCTGAGATATTTTTATTGTGTTTTCATTCTTTGTTATCTCCATGCCTAAGAAACTTCTCAAATTTCCTAAATCCTTAGCTTTGAATTCACTTTGTAACAATTTAATCACTTTTTCAACTTGTTCCTTATTTCCCATTAGCAGTATATCATCTACAAATAGTATCAACCATATTTCTTTTCCTGTGTATAAGCAAATATCATTCTCTGATCTTGGCATATCGATTTTCTCACAAAATTCGTTAAATCTTTCATTCCAACCTTTTGGTGACTCTTTCAATCCATAGAGGGCCTTCTTTAGTTTCAGAACAGTTTCCTTTTTCTCAGTAGTTACTCCCTCTGGAACTGAGATGAAAACTTCAGATTTCAACTTTTCATTTAAAAATGCGGTGGGTATATCCAACTGCTTGATATCCCAATCATTATTTAAAGCTTGAGATAGTCCCATTCTTATCGTAGTCATTTTTGCCACTGGGGCATACACAAAATCTTCTGCTTCTTGTTGGAATCCTCTCGCTACCAACCTTGCTTTTCTTGTTCCATCTGATTTTGTTTTAAATATCCATTTTGTATCTATTGTTTTACATCCTTTTGGTAACTCTGATTCTATCCAGGTTTGTTGTTCTTCTAATGACTTTATTTCTTTCTCTACTGCTGTTTTCCATTCTGTACTTTGCTCTATAGCTTGTTTGTATGTTGTCGGATCATTCCCACTTGAAAATAAGCAATAAGCTTCATATAACTCATAGTCATCTTGATGTTGAGGTTTCTTTACTTCTCTACCTCTCCTTGTACATTCTTTCTCAGTTATCTGTCTCTCTTCTTCTATTTCCAACTGGTCTCTCTTTTGCTCTTTTTCTGCTGTTTCATCAATTATTTCTTCCACTATGTATCTCTTAGGTTCTTGTATATTTGATTTTTCTTCATATTTTATATCTGTCCCATCAAATCGAACGTCTCTTGAAATTATAATTTCATCTGTCTTTGGGTTCCATAATTTATAACCGTTTGTGACATACCCTATTATTCTAGCCGGAGTTGCTCTGCTCGACAGCTTGTCTTGTCTAGGCATTATATGCACCCATGCTTTACATCCAAAAACCTTTATCTTTTCCAAATTAAATTCTCTATTCATCACTTTTGCTGGTACTCTATTATTTATCGCAGAACATGGGAATCGATTTATCAAATATGTAGCGGTCAATACAGCACTACCCCATAGGTATCTCGGTAAACATGACTCATCTAAAATTACTCTTGCTTTGTCATATATAGTTCTGTTCATCCTTGCAGCCTTACCATTTTGCTGTGGGCTATAACTTTGGGTGTATTCTATTTTAATTCCTTTATCCCAACAAAATTCTTTCAGTGTTCTTGCTGTAAACTCTCCACCATTATCACATCGAATTCTCTTAACTTTTACTTCATTCTGTCTGTCCATTTCTTTTATGTATGTTATAAGGTTTTCTGTTGCTTCCCACTTGTTTTTCAATAGGTACGTCTGGGTGAAGTGTGAAAAGTCATCAATTATCGTCTGGTAATATCTATTACCCTCTTTAGTAGGTGTTCTCATAGGACCTGCTATATCTGTGTGTATTAATTCACCTATTTTACTTGACCTTGGGTTTTGCAGTCTTCTAAATGGCAATCTTGTAGCTTTATTTTTCATGCATACATCACACATCATATTGCTGTAGGGCAATCTTAATATTGCTAAATTCTTTCTACACATATGTCCAAACCTTTTATGCCATATATTATTTTCTTCAATTGTTACTTTGCACTCAGCATTCTCTCTCATTTTCATTTTATTTATTCTAGCTTTGAATGTATATAACTTTCCTTCTTTTGCACCATAGTACAATTTGTTCTTTGCCTTTATTATCAACTTTCCATATTTGAAACTTACTTCCATTCCGTTTTCTACTAGTTTTCCAACTGACATTAGATTTGTGCTCAAACCAGGTACCAAAACAACTTCAATTTTTATTTCTTCATTATTGTAAGTAGCCTCTATAATTCCTTTCTTTCTTGCAACAAGTATTTGACCATTAGCTATTTTTATATACAATTCATGTGGCAAGTCTTCAACTGTTGTCATACAATCTTCATAAATCTCCTGAATAAAATGGTGTGTAGCACCCGAGTCAACAATAAATGTTATTTGGTCATCGTTTATGCTCTTTACTGTCATTGCTTGTTCTGTTGCAATGAATATCTCTCTATTCTCATTTTCAATTGAATTTGCAGATCCACCTCTGCCTCTTGGACCTCTAAAGCCTCTTCCTCTGCCTCTACTGTTCATTCGGCATTCATATGATTTATGACCTCTGCGTTTACATTTGTAGCATATAATATTTGACGATTGATTCACAAATGATGTTTGGCTTTGTTCTGGTGTTCTTTGATCGTTTGACTTTGTGTTTCTTATTTCATGGTCTAGCAGTTTTGACCTAACAAACTCTAATTTTACATCGGTATTAGCCGTCTCGATTGCTGTTATTATATTATTGTACTGTTCATCAAGTCCTGTAAGTAGGTAACATACTTAGTCAGTTTTCTCTATTTTCTCTCCAGAGCATTCCAGTTCTCTTATTATATTGTCAAACTTAGCGAAATATTCCTCAAGACTTCCTTCAGTGTGCTTCAAACTCAGTAATTTTCGTCTAAGTGTTATTTTAGATATGACGGACTTTCTTTGAAATGAACTTTTTAGAACATCCAGCATTTCCTTAGATGTCGACGCATCTTTTACTAAATTCAGATGAATTAAGACAGATGATAAGATGATAAGATAAGATGATAAGATGATAAGATGATTTTTCTGTAAGACATTGTACGATTAAACTTTTTGCTTTTGAATCAACCAATAATTTCTTCGGATCTTCAATTTTAGTTGCGCTTGAGATTTCTTTTAAACCTCTTTCTTCCAATAAACATTGTACACGGAACAACCAGTTATCAAATGCTTCGGACTTTAGCTGGGGAAAATTTAGAAGTAATAACCTTTGAGTACACGCACCCACCATCATAATTTATTTCTCCTCTCTATCGTTTAGTTTCTAAACTCTTTTTAGGGTTAAGCTCACCTTTGTACATGACCTATCTTTAAGTTCCCTTTTATGTCACTACTTTTGTGTACAATAAAGAATAAAGAAAGAATAAAGAAAATATGTCGGCACGAACGCCGAAGTCGCCATCTTTATTGCTGTGCGAAAAAAATAAGCTTTGTTTCTAAACTTATTGTTCACCACTATTTCACTATCCACCAAGCTAATTTTTCATGATTCTCTTAGCGCCCATAACATTTGTTTATAACGCCATTGTGCACCCTGCGTAACTGAATCACAACTTAACGAACTAAACTAAATTAAACTTGGTGCTCTGTTTGAAACAAATTGTTACAAAATTAATTTATAAATGTTGCATACCTTTGCCATAACATAGTCAATAGTATTAGAGCACAAACATTAAAAAATATGAATTTCCATCAATCTTAAAAACTAATATTGTTATAAAAAATATCTTATTATCTTACTATTCTTACAACTTAACTAAATTTACCTTTCAAAATACCTTTATAATGTTTTAATTGAAGAAGTTGGTACACTACACATGTGCAAAATTAATAATATTTAACTTCTAGGCTTTTACCGTTGGGAACAATTAGAGCTTACTTACAGTTCTTATTATACAACTTCACTAGGCTGATCACACTTATTGGGTACTTATGTACCAGCACTCACACTAACAATAACACTTTAGAACGGTAGGTAAGATTTACACTGAATGTACTCACTCCTCAGATGTTGAATGTTTTTGTCACCTGTGCACTTTACAGCATATAGTTTGGCTCTTAGCTAGGAATAGTATTTACTACATATTGGAAATACTTGCGAGATACGAATGAATGTAACGAAAAACCTTTTCCAACTGCAACTTTTCACTACCGTATGAAACAGCAGTTTTCCATGCCGTTTCTAGCGAAAATTAGTCTATGTAGACAGCGTCGTTTTTTTTTTAACTTGTTTTTATACCATTTTCCACTGTAAGTTTTGTATTTTAGTGTTTTTGTCGAGTAAATGTTCAATGGCACTGACCTCTGGGTAATATGTACCTATTACCGTCCAGACTTGTGGTTCTATATCCCCGCTTCTGATTGAAAGGATGCTATCTCCCTTGGCGTGGTTTTTATAGAAAATAAAACATTTATACGTTCAAATCAATATAATCTTTCAAGAATACCACTTTTCTCCACTAAACATCTGTTACGCGCCATCGATACCCTTCGTACCTCTTCTTCTTCTTGTTTTATCATTTGCTATAGACTATATAACTGCCACACACGGCATGGGTTAGCCTGACAATATTTAGTAAGCTTTCACTACCTACCTACCTAGCTCTTAATTACCCCATAAAACCAGAGTGGTTCTCAATATTGTGGCCTAAGTATTTAGGAATAAGGGTACTAGGTATACCTACCTATATCTATTTCCATCACTTCATGTTTGTAATTTGATGTCCGTAACCTGAAAAATACAGCAATATCTCTACTCAAGCGTGGTCGGGAGCAAGCTTGAGTAGAGCTGCGGTTTTCCTAGAAAAATGTCAGATTGACATCTATGCTTGAGCGTTGATTCTAGGTTTAGCATAAAGAAAAACTTAAGTGTAGTTTTTAGCATAAACAAAACTTGGCTGAACTCTACTCAATTTCAGAATTAAGCGTTTCAGAATTAAAGCTCCACTCAAATCGACACTTAAGTGTTGATCTGTATTTAAGTAAGGCTACAGAATACGGGCCTTAGTGCTCTGTCATCTAAGTCCTTCCCAAAACCAAAGTATAGTATACCTAAGTACTTTAATAGGTACCTACTTAAGAGGAAATGCGGGCGAAGAGACTTTAGAAAATTAGGTATTTGAAGAAACTATCGCTGTCGCTCTGCGAGCGCTTGGCGCCCGGCAGCTCTATCCATGTGTGAAGTTGACAGTGTGTGCGTGTCTCCGACGCGCGATCCCGCCGCCGCCGATCGCCCGCGCGGCGCGCGGTAAACGAAACTACCCCGTCACTCGTTGTATTTTTTGGTGTTCACATCGTTCAATATCTACTTACGCGAAGTGATTTTGTCTTATGATTGTGGTTTGTTTATTGGACTTTTTTTCCCTGCTACTCTTTTGTTTCAACTTATGGTTACTGGACTTCCCGATCCTGATATATACTGTATTTGACTCTGCTATGTTTACTGGACCTTGCCTTTTATAAAACCCAAGAATTCCTCGGTACCTACTATTTTGCATTTGAAGAATAATACATACCTACCTACTTGTGCAGGACAGTCGTATAACAGTATCCATAGCGATTTCATATAAATAGGCTGACTGATTCGGCAGATAGCAATGTACCTCCGACCTCGGAAGTGAAAACATCAAAATAAATAGTTCCGAACAGTAGAAGAAATCTTTCACTTGAAGACTTTGCCTTTTTTTTACAATGGCAAAAGGAGGTAGAAAAGAAAAAAAACCCGTTTATTTCCGAGTACTAAACGAAGAAAACACCATTTTAGTGTGAAACGGCAAGTTCACTATTTGGCACCACAGTTGAACCTAGCTCGCGTGCGTGTAACTCCCGACAACACTCAAATGATTCATTTATAGAAGAAAACGCAAGCTCATCAGTCTCATCAACATTAGAATCGCCAACGCTAGACAATTTGTATATAGAGCCAGAGAATGTTGTTGAAACTTATAAAGACGAAAGATTAGAAGGACGTAGAATCGTGGATATTAAATATTTATTTTCCGAGATCTCAAAAATAAAGCATGAACACACTAATTTTACTTTTGCTGACTTAAAATTTGTGCGTGAACGACGAAGTGGTTTTCATAGCGAGTTTGTTTTTGAGTGCAGAATGTGCAATAAAAAGGAAACTGTACACTCTGAAGAACCACAAATTAAAATGTGCATAAACACTGCTGTCGTCGAAGGAATAGTATGTACAGGAAACGGATATGCTCAATTAAATGAAATTTGTGGTGTTATGAATATGCCAAATATGGATCGTTCGACTTACACAAATATTGAACAAGTTTTAGCACCAACAATTGAAGAATGTGCCTTAGAAGAAATGATCACAGCTGGCCAAGAAGAAAAAAGACTAGCTATTTTAAATGGGGACGTTGATGAAAATGGCTACCCTTTAATAACAGTGATCGCAGATGGTTCTTGGGCAAAGAGATCATACAACAGTGGATTTAGTTCTTCATCCGGTGCAGGTTGCATAGTTGGTCTGCGCACTAAAAAAGTTTTTTTCCTAGGCGTTAGAAACTCATACTGCTGCACATGTGCCAGAAGTCTGAAATTAAATATAGATGTGCCTGAGCACAGGTGCTTTAAAAACTGGCGTGACAGCGCTAATGCTATGGAGGCCGATATTATAGCAGAAGGGTTTGCGAGGAGCATGGAAATGCATGGACTCAAATATAAAAAAATAATAGGAGATGGTGACTCTAGTATAATGAAGAAATTAACGCTCAAAAAGCCATAGGGGCTTGATTTCATTATACAAAAAATCGAGTGCAAAAATCACTTGCTCCGCAATTTTTGCAACAAATTAAAAGCCCTAGGAAAGAAAACAAACAACAACAAAGGCTTTGTACCAGTTGAACTTAGAAAAAAGGTTAAGGCAAACGTTTTACGCTTGAGGAAGGCTATAGTTGGAGCAGTAAATTATAGAAAGGAACAAGAAAGCATTACGCAAAGTGACAAAATAAAAAATCTGAAAACGGATATAAAAAATGCCGCAAACCACGTTTTTGGTGATCATCGAAATTGTGCATCATACTTTTGCAAGCCTGAAAAAATCATGAATGCATTCTGGGAAAAAATGTAACCAACATTAGAAAAATTCTACCTTCAATGCCTTTTACCAGAAATCATTGACGGTCGGATACCAAAAAATAGACCAGTGAGAGAAAGAACGTCGTCGTAAGTTTCGTTGATGAAACTAGTAACATAACTGTTCTGTGTTATTTTTTGTTTTGTAATAAACATTCAAAGACATGACATAAATTTTATTTTACTTATATCCATTACCAAAACTAAGGGCGCCCAAATCACGATGGGTCGACGATATCATTAAGGTCGCGGGGAACACCTGGATGAGGAGCGAACAAAACCGGAAGGCATGCATGGCAGAAGAGAAGGGAGGCCTATACTCAGCAGTGGGTGATTACGGGCAGATACGATGATGATGTGATCCATTACCTATTTAAAAAAAGTATTTCCCACTAAAGAGGACATGCAAACAATTTTAATGTTTATCGACAACTTTTTAAAACACATTAGTGTTGTAAACAGTTATCGTTATTTTCAACTACTTCGCATCACTTTTCCGTCTGTGTATGTATTAAGCAGACCCCCCCCCCGCGTCACCCCTGCCCTCAAATTCGTGCAATAAGGACAACTGCAGATCCGACTCAAAAGCTTAAGTAAAAAGTTATAATTCGAGGTTTGGCTCTCGCCTATTCCCTCCTCCAATATTAAACCAATTTAAAAGATATTTTAGACACTGAATAAGGAGGATAT
Source organism: Eulithis testata (assembly GCA_947507515.1). NCBI lineage: Eukaryota > Metazoa > Arthropoda > Insecta > Lepidoptera > Geometridae > Eulithis > Eulithis testata. Next base: position 4,707,474 of record OX382199.1, on the reverse strand, counting down.
ATACTACGCCGCTATGTTTTTCTTTTTTCGTTAATAGTTGTCAAATTTGTACACTAGGACTCTGTTAACAGCGATCTAAATAAGCAATTTTGAGCATTTTTTGAGGGTTCTAGTTCTTATAAAAATAATTTATCACCAAAAAGAAAAACATAGGGGCATAGAAATAGTTAATATTTATTATTCTGTGAAAAATCATTGCTCTAGGGTCATTAACCAAAAAGAAAACAGGCGAGAGCGTTTGTACGGAGAAAAGACCTCCCACATTTCCTCTTAAGTAATTAATAACGTAAAGAAAAAAGGTAGTAGGTACAAACTAAAGGTGGTAGGCAAGTACCCTTTATAAGAAGTGGGTTGTTTTTATTATGAAATCATGAAATTATTACAAAGCTACGATTTCGATTCTCTTCGATTGTAAATACCTACTTAGTAAAGTGTTTACTCAGATGCACGCTTCATCCATACGAGCAGTACCTAGGTATATTTTTTGTTAGACTTGTGAGTCCTGAAGTAGGTAGGAAGGTAGCTGCTATCAAATAAAATGTAATATGTACGCAAAGATGTACATAATTATTACATGCGTAATATGTATGATAAATTATCATTATTTGGATTTAATGTAGTACATTGACGGGATTTATTCCGCCTGATACCACATTATCCCCGCTTCAAAAAAATAAAAACCCGCTACTTGCTAAGCTGTCATGCGTCGGTTATGTCACTGTCATCTTGGCTTGGCAGTGACTGCTGCACTACTTGTAAAAATACAAACTGTAAAACTGGCAACTCTTTATAAAATATAACAATTCAGTGGCCGGTGTGGCCGCTAAAGTAAATTTGTCGCCAAATTCAGCTTTTCTTCGCAAATATAAGTACTATGATCGTACTGTTTTATTAATAATATTCTTGATTGGGTACCTAAATAAATTAAAAAAATAAGGCCTATGTTCTTAGCTATTAAAAAATAAAGCATTCAAAAGATTTCGTTGATTTTTTTTGTTAAACAAATAAAAATGATAAAATGTTTATTACACACTAATGTACACACATAAAAGTTTATGCGTGTTATCTATTACAAAAACAGAATTGAAGGAAACAGAAAATAAAACCTTTGAAATGAAACCTATGAAATCTGGCATATTTTTTAGTCTAACTAAAATAATATTCCGGTAGCGGCAACACTTTAACCAATGTTTATAGTGTTTTTTTTTTAATTTATCACAGGGTTTTGTCGCTTAGCGACTATAGCCCTATTATAAACATCATCTTATAACGTTATAACAACTATTAAAAAACATATATATACATGAAACAGAACACTAAATAAAAACAGTTTATAGTGATGCATGTAAACATTATGTGGCGCCCATGGATGTAACGTGGCGCCCTCATTCATTTATTTTCTACTCCTTATGCTCGAACTTAAAGAAAAAAAACACATTGTTCATATAATTCATTTATATTTATTATTCATTTTCCTATTCTATTCAGACTTAGGTAGGTACAACTTTGTTGTTTTTCTCTATGCTTTTCAATCGTTCTATTTCTAATCTGTTTAATACCTTTGATAGCCTGTGCTTTACTAATCACTAAATTCACACTAGTACCATTTTTACTCTGTAGTTACATCTGAACGAAGCATAGAATGAATCGACCAATCAGGAGCAAGTACATCAATTCCATGGTTGTGCTTTCCACGGGCGTGAATTCCCTACACGTGTCGGGAATGCACGACCATGGAATTGACGTATTTTTTTGTTTTTTTTTTTATACATGAATTCCATGGTTGTGTTTTACCGGGCTGTGCAAAATCGGGCCGTACAAACTCAGCACGTGTCAGGAAAGCACGACCGTGGAATTCATGTATTTTATACATGAATTCCATGGTCGTGCATTCCTGACTGCGCTTTCCACGGTTGTGTTTTCACAGGCTGTACATTCCATGGTTGTACAATAACCGGACCCTATTTTTTGTTTACTGCTATCTAAAGGAATTATTCGTAAGAATTTTATGGGTGAACTCTTGATCAGCCACCCTATTAGTCAATATGACTATAAAGTGTTGTAACTTCTGCACAACTGAAGGAATTCTTTAGAAAAAGTCTTTGAAAAGCGAAAAGATGCTCTACCGTTAATGGTATATATTTGGTGTGAATGCCGTAAATTGGGAAAGGAATTCTAAGACATTTCGCCCACTTTACCTATATGAACACTATAGGACTTACACATACATGTAAGTTCATGTAAGATCCTAAAACCTACTTTTGAGTAAGTACCTACCGGATACTTGATGCACCAATATCTACATAATCTTTGTAAAGTATTCCTGTATTTGTATTTTTATAAGACAACAATTTATAAAAACCAGTGTTCTCAAAGTATAGTGAAGGAAAACATTCAGGAAACATGGTATTTAGTTAACTCCATACAATGTTGACCATGTTTTTCCTGTGTACACCAAGGGCCGACTAAACTGTGGGAAAAAGTGATTGGCAATCATTACTCCATCTAACTAAACTATTTCTCAGACACTTCATTGTCCTGTAAGTGTTTGAGAGTTCCTTACAATGCTAATCCTCAATCGTAAGGCATTTTTAATAAATATTTTACTGTTATTTTTATTCTTTCAGCAGTTGTAACAATGTTTTCCTAACCAAAATACCAAAGAAGGTACCATACCTATCTGAATCAATGCATGGGTTAAAATTGAAGATCATCAGTGAAACAGAATTTTATTAGACAGATAGTACCTATACAGGACAGAAGCCGTAACAATCACTTCAACATCTTGGCAGTTGCATCATTATTTCTGCCTTGCAAGTAAAATTATTATTATGGTTAAAAATGAATTAAATTTTGAAACTTACAGTCCCACTCAAAGATGTACATAATGTTAAAAGATAATCAAACAATATATTGACATATCTTACCAATGAGTAATGATAAATAGAGACTTTGTAAACTTCAGTAATAGGTCCTCATTTTGTGGTATGATCTTTACTTCTGTCATAAACTTGTCTATCTACTCTAGATATAGACACTAAGACTTGTAGGTATGAATTTGCCTACATTAACATTGGGCCTAATCACCAAACATGTACAAATTAAACAGACTAAAATGATTTATAATATTTATATCTCATGGGTACTATGTAAACTATATAAGCAAAGTAAATAAAAAAATCATTTTTCCAGGTACCTTCTACATTCATCGGATCTACAACAAAGTCCAGTGGTGAACACTTTCTAATAAGCCGCAACTGCCTCTACTCCAGTACCTAGACATCACATATTCCAGTGGGTGGCTTTGGTACGCCTTATCACAGGTTTTCCTAGTTTGGGTACCAATGTTGTCCAATCTGAATTAGCATAAAATCTTTTTATTTTTTATGTAGGCACCAACCTGCTTATTTTATTTGTAGGTGCATTTATGAATCAGTAATAGTGATGACTGCTAAGATTTGTGTAAGTAGCTACCGTGTAAAAGGATGAACGACTTTAACAAGCCTACATAACTAGACTAAGATAAGAGTTAAGTAGGTACCTACATAGAATAATAGCAACTGTATAGCATTATAATAATAGCATTCCTAAGAAGGTAGGCACAATAAAACAAATGTCTTTAAGTATGTATGTATACATTTTTTATTCATAAAGATGAAATATTTTACACCCACATCTAAAATAATAAAGCAAAGTCCTATCTTATTCACACAGACTATGTACATATCGCTTTAATGCAAATACATATTCCTAAACGTAACTATTAATCATAGGTATAGTAATTAGAAATTATTTCTTTTATATAGGTAAACATATCATTTAGGTAGTACATAAACAAAAAATGTCAGGTTATTGCAGTTAATAAATAACTTTAGAAATGCCATCTACCACTAGGGAATGGCACGCTTGCAAACAGCTTGAAGAGCCTGACATATGTAATATAATGGCATGGGCACCGCCTGCGGAGACCGTAGCCAACAGCATTCCGCTGACGCGCGGGTGCTCCGTGAGCGCTGCCCCCAAATCCTCCAAACTCTGTGGCACGGGCGGCTGTGCCGTTTTCCTCCACTTCCGCATCGACGAACCCACCGAATCAAACAGCAAATGGGCCGCCGCGTCTGGAAACCTGTAAACATACAAACAGTTAGTTACACAAATTATGTTCAAGTAAATAGATATACGGCAAAAAATGGAACTACATCATAGTGTTGTAGGATACATATATTCATTTTCACGTACCTACCTATCTTTAACAGTTTTTGCAGCGCACGGCAGAAAAGCTCGCAGATGGCAGAATTTTTTCCTACTTACTTGACACTGATCCTTATATTTTGGACAATTCACACAATATCTTTATAAGTTATAGCCTATGTGTTATTCTGATATATAACTTACATTATTGTAAAGTTTCATTAAAATCCATTCAGTAGTTTTTGCGTGAAAGAGTAACAAACATCCACACAAACTTTCGCGTTTATAATATTAGTAGGATAAGTAGGGTGGTAGGTATTAGTATTACAAAATGTTTTAATAGAACAGAAAGCACTATTAAAACATACGTTTTCTCACGAACAAAATTAAAATTACGGGTTGTAGATCGTAGGTAGTTATGTAGGTATACCTGGCAGCCTCCTCCTCATACATTGCATTCAATAGAATGTTTTCCATTGTAGCCCTCCTTTTGAGGGCTTGAAACATGGCATTCCTGTGAAAAACAAGACAAGTGTGAATGGACTCGCCGGCCGAGATTTCCGAACCCTGGTAGTATAGGTAGGTAGGTATTTGGTTTTACAACTTCTTTCAAAAACTACTCATGACTCAAATGACCTTTGTTTTATTTGCCGTAAAATTATTATAGGTACAATTATTTTCCTGGATCTCACACTTCGGAGTTAAGGGTACCTATACCTAGCTCTTTGTAGTTTTAGACATTTTTTATTTTAGGTAAAAAAACTATGTGTCAGAAAAAATACATTTACCTACATCCATAGCTTACTTACTTTTGGGGTGGCTCGATGGATGGATGGGGTGATAGCTAGCTGTAAATAACTTTTAATTTCACTTTACTTACCGGTTTGGAATCCAAGGCGTTGGCTCGTGATCGTGCTCACCAGTGAAAGGCCTGGATGTCCGTTTCTTATTAGGAAGCGGACAGGGCACCCGTCACTGTGGCACCGCAGTGAAGTGGAGGCCTCTCTCGCTCGTGTGGTCACATAAAAGTGATCACCACGAGAGAACCAACTGCTGCCCTCCTTGTAGGGCTCTATTGGGGAAACCGGCTCCATCTTTATCAAACTAAAAAAGTGGGATTAAAATAAATTATTTGTCCATTATTTATCCTAAGTAGGTCCAAGGTACCTACTTATAAGAGTTTTAAATTAGGTAGGTACCTACCTACCTATGTAATCTAGGGTACATAACCCATACATAACCTACAAACAATGGCGTCCTTTGTAAGCTGAATGATGCTATGCTATTGCTAAAATATTACCTATTAACTATGTAGACAGGCTGAGAATTAAATTAAACTAAATTCAAATAGATTTAAACAATTATGAGAACTTACCTAAACAATCGGCAGCAGAAATAGAACCAATTAGGCTCGATTAGTATGTATGCAAATGCAGTGGGAACAGAGAACACCTTCGCAACCAAGAAAGTTTTCATTTCATTTTTTATTACGCCGCACGAGTTGGCTACTACGATAATCTCCAAGCCGCTAGAACTTGCTAGAGTTCGCGTGTGAGTTCGCGCCTCTTCTTTGGTACAGAATAGCTAATAGATAGTAAGTAGGAAAGCGCGTTAGTCGCGGGCGCGTACTTTCCCGTCACCGGATTGGTTGTTCGTTTTGTTTGGGTTGTAGTCTTGATTTTTTAAACCAATCTGAAGACGTCGTCGGGCAGAAAATAATAAAAATAATTTTGGGCGCTAGGTACCTCAGGCACCACCCACACCCCCGCCCGAGCTTGACCCCATTGCCAACCTATTTTATAGGTACCTAACTCCCGACCGAAAAAAAGAGGTGTTCTAAGCTTGATGAATGATGACGTTGTGCGTCTGTCTGTTTATCCGTAGTTTTGAATGTTTGAGAATTGGTTTACCTACATAAAAATTACCAATCATAATCAGATTATTCAGATTACTTAGGTACCTAGGTACCTACCTAGTTAGGTAGATACTTACCTGCTTTATTCACGTCGATACTTATATCGACGCTTGAAAGGCAATAATGACTAAGCGACATATTGGCAACTTTACACCAGAGCATTTTAAAGTTTGTATTTTTGGAAAAAAAATCGTGAAAAATCGCCTATTTGTCGTAGTTACTCGATTCCAACGAATTTTAAATGCAGTTTAAAAGCTTTATAAACTGGCATTTAAAATTTATGCATTTTCTTAATAATTTAAGAAATAGTGTCGGTTAGTAAAATTTTTATCAAAATCACAAACAGGTAAAAATTACTTATCGACAATTTTTTTTTATTATAAAACATGTAAAATTAACTAAACCATACTATTTTATAATTGTGTTTCAAGCAAAATGACGCATCCAGAAGTAACAGATGTTTGACACATAGGTAAAATGATCGAAATATTGAAGCAAAAAACATTTCTGCCAAGCAATTTCAACCATATTACAGATTAATTAAGGTAAGTGTAGGACATTTTTGGACAAGTAACAAAGAGTTTAGGTTTTAGTACGCAAGATTAAAGACTTTGAACAAAGGTTTTCGATAGATATCGTCATTATCAACATCAAAACAGCCTTTGTAGTCTATCATATTGACTATGTATGTTTAATGTAGTAGACCTACAATAACTGACTACTGATTATGGGCTTCTGAAGAGTGTATCTGACGATGGGTATCTGACGAGGGGACGAATTAGCTTACTCCGCCACGCTGCTCTTGTGCAGGTTGGTGGAGGTTTTAGGCCTGTCACTATTAACCCTTTGTTAAAAAGGTCTATATAAGCCTCTAACACACCAATATTGCAGTCAAATCTCAGAAAGTGGATAGCTGATTTTATAAAGAACATGAGTTGCCGTGGTTTTGATCGAGTGAGCGAAGCGAAGATTTTAGTGACAACTTGGGCAAAAAGGCTTTGTATGTTTGTTCGTCGAGATCTTTTGAACCACTTATCTGATCTTCACAGAAGTTAGTAGGTATACGGATAGTACTCTTAAATTTTACTGGTTTGAAAAATGAAGTAAATCGGTCAAGGGTTTGTAAAGTTATGAAAGTCCAAAGAGAGTAAAAAAATTCTACAAAAATATCAAGTGGGGTGTCATAATAATAATGATAGGGCTTTGTTTAGATATCCCAAAACCCTTTATTTTTATTCTAGGTAAAATTTTGAGTTGTAAAAATTATAAACTTACAAGAATCGCAAAACCAGTATAACGTGAGCTATCATTTATTAGAGTTTGAATGATTTTGTAGTTCAAGTAAGACTGGTAATTAGCTAGATGGCGGTATCGATGCGATTTGCAAAGTTTATTGCAACCATGGATATTCATTAGCTGTGAAACCCGATTTTGAGGAATTTCAGGTATAGTTGCAGTTTGAAACATTTAATTCATCTCAAAATTTTAAATTAGATGAGCTGGAAACCATACTCTAAGATATTAATGATCATCAATTATGAAAAGGATTTAAGGAGAATTTCATAGTCAGGTAATTTTATCAGGAACATCCCAAGATCTCAGTTCAGGGCAAACTACTAGTTCAAAAACAATCACAGTAATGTTGGAGAAAATGGCTGTCAAAAATTATGAACGTTTTTTGTGAACTTGGTCCAATTGTTGCAGTTTTTCGTATTTATTTTTGTCTTCTCAGTTCGGGGCAAACTACTAGTTCAAAAACAATCACAGTAATGTTGGAGAAAATGGCTGTCAAACGTATTTATTTTTGGAGCTCAGCTCTTGTCGGTGTAATTTAATTATGCAGTTCTCGCCATCTGTCCCTTTCCAGTGCAGCTTTCTAGACGTCCTTATACGACATGACAGCGATCTTTTCTTTCAGCTGGCTCGTATAGCTTTTACGCGGTCTTCCCCTTCCTCTCTTACCTTCTACCTTTCCTTCAATGATATTTTTAATTAAACTGTCATGTCGTATGAGATGTCCCATAATTTTTCCTCTCCAGTTTCAAAAACCCTCTTAAGGGCTCTTTCTTCATTCAGCCTACTCAGTACTTCCACGTTAGTAATTTTCTCCGTCCAGCTTATCTTTTCCATTCTCCTCCAACACCACATCTCAAATGCTTCCAGATACTCTCTGTCTTTTTTAGTCATTGTCCATGTCTCACACCCATAAAGGGCTATACTCCAAACGTATGATTTAATGAATTTTTTCTTAACTTTTTGACATTTTGGATGTGAAAATTTGTTTTTTATTGTTAAATGCTTGTTTTGCTATTGCTATTCTGGATCTGATATCTAGTGTGCTAGAGGCTGCCGTTATGAGGTGTATACCTACATATATCTTGGCCCCTAAAAATTACAATTTTTGATCGAGTGCGCGAAGCGAACGGAGATCTTAGTGACAACTTGGGCAAAAATGCTTTGTATGTTTGTTCGTTGAGATCTTTTAAACCGCTTATCCGATCTTCACAGAATTTGGTAGGTATATCCTACTGGTTTTAAAAATGAAGTAAATTGGTCAAGGGGTTGTAAAAGTATGAAGGTCCAAAGGTCGTAAAAAAAAATTAAGTTGTCTTTCACTTGAAGACTTTGCCTTTTTTTTACAATGGCAAAAGGAGGTAGAAAAGAAAAAAAAAACCCGTTTGTTTCCGAGTACTAAACGAAGAAAACACCATTTTAGTGTGAAACGGCAAGTTCACTATTTGGCACCACAGTCGAACCTAGCTCGCGTGCGTGTAACTCCCGACAACACTCAAATGATTCATTTATAGAAGAAAACGCAAGCTCATCAGTCTCATCAACATTAGAATCGCCAACGCCAGACAATTTTGTATATAGAGCCAGAGAATGTTGTTGAAACTTATAAAGACGAAAGATTAGAAGGACGTAGAATCGTGGATATTAAATATTTATTTTCCGAGATCTCAAAAATAAAGCATGAACACACTAATTTTACTTTTGCTGACTTAAAATTTGTGCGTGAACGACGAAGTGGTTTTCATAGCGAGTTTGTTTTTGAGTGCAGAATGTGCAATAAAAAGGAAACTGTACACTCTGAAGAACCACAAATTAAAATGTGCATAAACACTGCTGTCGTCGAAGGAATAGTATGTACAGGAAACGGATATGCTCAATTAAATGAAATTTGTGGTGTTATGAATATGCCAAATATGGATCGTTCGACTTACACAAATATTGAACAAGTTTTATCACCAACAATTGAAGAATGCGCCTTAGAAGAAATGATCACAGCTGGCCAAGAAGAAAAAAGACTAGCTATTTTAAATGGGGACGTTGATGAAAATGGCTACCCTTTAAACAGTGATCGCAGATGGTTCTTGGGCAAAGAGATCATACAACAGTGGATTTAGTTCTTCATCCGGTGCAGGTTGCATAGTTGGTCTGCGCACTAAAAAAGTTTTATTCCTGGGCGTTAGAAACTCATACTGCTGCACATGTGCCAGAAGTCTGAAATTAAATATAGATGTGCCTGAGCACAGGTGCTTTAAAAACTGGCGTGACAGTTGCTAATGCTATGGAGGCCGATATTATAGCAGAAGGTTTTGCGAGGAGCATGGAAATGCATGGACTCAAATATAAAAAATTAATAGGAGATGGTGACTCTAGTATAATGAAGAAATTAACGCTAAAAAAGCCATATGGGCTTGATTTCATTATACAAAAAATCGAGTGCAAAAATCACTTGAACAAAGGCTTTGTACCAGTTGAACTTAGAAAAAAGGTTAAGGCAAACGTTTTACGCTTGAGGAAGGCTATAGTTGGAGCAGTAAATTATAGAAAGGAACAAGAAAGCATTACGCAAAGTGACAAAATAAAAAATCTGAAAACGGATATAAAAAATGCCGCAAACCACGTTTTTGGTGATCATCGAAATTGTGCATCATACTTTTGCAAGCCTGAAAAAATCATGAATGCATTCTGGGAAAAAATGTAACCAACATTAGAAAAATTCTACCTTCAATGCCTTTTACCAGAAATCATTGACGGTCGGATACCAAAACATAGACCAGTGAGAGAAAGAACGTCGTCGTAAGTTTCGTTGATGAAACTAGTGACATACCTAACTGTTCTGTGTTATTTTTTGTTTTGTAATAAACATTCAAAGACATGACATACATTTTATTTTACTTATATCCATTACCAAAACCATTACAAAAAAACAACAAATTTATTGTTTTTTTAACCTTTTATACCTGCTCAAAGTCCCACAAACCGCGCTGAAACGAGCTAATTTAGGCCATTCTATTGTTTAGTTGCCACTGTTATGATTTCGAAGGTCAAGGCTAGACATTTTGTGTTTTTAGGAAGCTAACAGTGTGTACTTCAATTTAATTTAAGTTATATTTGCAACATCACATTAATTTAAAAAAAAAATAAGGGTCGAAATTAAAATGTAGGAAAATGCCTCTATGTGCGATTTCTATGCTCTCGAGTGTACTTCGCATCACTTTTCCGTCTGTGTATGTATTAAGCAGACCCCCCCCCGCGTCACCCCTGCCCTCAAATTCGTGCAATAAGGACAACTGCAGATCCGACTCAAAAGCTTAAGTAAAAAGTTATAATTCGAGGTTTGGCTCTCGCCTATTCCCTCCTCCAATATTAAACCAATTTAAAAGATATTTTAGACACTGAATAAGGAGGATATATACTACGCCGCTATGTTTTTCTTTTTTCGTTAATAGTTGTCAAATTTGTACACTAGGACTCTGTTAACAGCGATCTAAATAAGCAATTTTGAGCATTTTTTGAGGGTTCTTATAAAAATAATTTATCACCAAAAAGGAAAACATAGGGGCATAGAAATAGTTAATATTTATTATTCTGTGAAAAATCATTGCTCTAGGGTCATTATCAAAAAGAAAACAGGCGAGAGCGTTTGTACGGAGAAAAGACCTCCCACATTTCCTCTTAAGTAATTAATAACGTAAAGAAAAAAGGTAGTAGGTACAAACTAAAGGTGGTAGGCAAGTACCCTTTATAAGAAGTGGGTTGTTTTTATTATGAAATCATGAAATTATTACAAAGCTACGATTTCGATTCTCTTCGATTGTAAATACCTACTTAGTAAAGTGTTTACTCAGATGCACGCTTCATCCATACGAGCAGTACCTACCTAGGTATATTTTTTGTTAGACTTGTGAGTCCTGAAGTAGGTAGGAAGGTAGCTGCTATCAAATAAAATGTAATATGTACGCAAAGATGTACATAATTATTACATGCGTAATATGTATGATAAATTATCATTATTTGGATTTAATGTAGTAGGTACATTGACGGGATATACCACATTATCCCCGCTTCAAAAAAATAAAAACCCGCTACTTGCTAAGCTGTCATGCGTCGGTTATGTCACTGTCATCTTGGCTTGGCAGTGACTGCTGCACTACTTGTAAAAATACAAACTGTAAAACTGGCAACTCTTTATAAAATAATAATATAACAATTCAGTGGCCGGTGTGGCCGCTAAAGTAAATTTGTCACCAGATTCAGCTTTTCTTCGCAAATATAAGTACTATGATCGTACTGTTTTATTAATAATATTCTTGATTGGGTACCTAAATAAATTAAAAAAATAAGGCCTATGTTCTTAGCTATAAAAAAATAAATCATTCAAAAGATTTCGTTGATTTTTTTTGTTAAACAAATAAAAATGATAAAATGTTTATTACACATTAATGTACACGCATAAAAGTTTATGCGTGTTATTTATTACAAAAACAGAATTGAAGGAAACAGAAAATAAAACCTTTGAAATGAAACCTATGAAATCTGGCATATTTTTTAGTCTAACTAAAATAATATTCCGGTAGCGGCAACACTTTAACCAATGCTAATAGTGTTTTTTTTTAATTTATCACAGGGTTTTTTCGCTTAGCGACTATAGCCCTACAATTTCACAAACACCAGATAAGCTTACAACCACCTCTAGAGCCTCGCGAGGCCCTTATGGGCCGGCGCCATTTTGTTTACACTTTCCGACCACAGATTTTATAAATACCTTGTTTTTGTTTCTAATGATCTCGGCTCAGGATTTAGAATAAACAACCTATCTATCTGTCTTTATAATATTTGGAATTAGTAGTTCCAAATTCAAATTTGAAAATATTTCCGAATTTTCCGCCATTTTCCGGAAAATTATTTTCCAAAAAAATAAATTCAAAATCAAATACCTCTTACTATAAACAACCTTGTTTGTTCACCAGAGAATGACGCAATAAATCACTCGACCCAACACTCAAACAATGAAAAAATGTAAACAATCCACTTGACCTTGGATACGGTCGGGCCGCCCGTCTCAGGTACCCGAGCGGTGTCGGATTACACGCGTCACTTTTTGTTTACGTTTTATAAAGAGTTTTATGTTCGCCGACAAATGAGTTTTGTGGGTAGGTTTTTTCAACCCACAGACAGTGGAATACAATGGATGGTGCTAGTGGTGCTTGAATTCAAATATTTATCGAAAAAGTACATATTTGGTTATAAAGTACCGGGGCTCAAGAGGTTAAAAGAATTGTCTAGTTTACTTACTTATACTGGGCACAATGTCAAGCCTACAGATCGAGCCTGGCTCACTGGGCTTTGTTCTGTTTGCCCAAGTCAAAATGACCCGTATTCACATAGGACGAGAATCTCACCTTTGCCGTAACACAGTTTCTAACTAGCACGGAAAGGATGGGTTCTACAACTATTTGTATACCTACCCGCAAAGTTTAAATAATACATCTTTTGACTTATATTATATTATATCTAATTAAGTACCTAGTAGTACCTACCTACACTATCTTGTTGTTATTATTTAAGTTTTGTATTAATAAATTATTCTTATTCTTATTCTTATTCTTATTCTATAAACATCATCTTATAACAACTATTAAAAAACATATTATTATATATACATGAAACAGAACACTAAATAAAAACAGTTTATAGTGATGCATGTAAACATTATGCGGCGCCCATGGATGTAACGTGGCGCCCTCATTCATTTATTTTCTACTCCTTATGCTCGAACTTAAAGAAAAAAAACACATTGTTCATATAATTCATTTATATTTATTATTCATTTTCCTATTCTATTCAGACTTAGGTAGGTACAACTTTGTTGTTTTTCTCTATGCTTTTCAATCGATCTATTTCTAATCTGTTTAATACCTTTGATAGCCTGTGCTTTACTAATCACTAAATTCACACTAGCACCATTTTTACTCTGTAGTTACTACTGAACGAAGCATAGAATGAATCGACCAATCAGGAGCAAGTACATCAATTCCATGGTTGTGCTTTCCACGGGCGTGAATTCCCTACACGTGTCGGGAATGCACGACCATGGAATTGACGTATTTTTTTTTTTTTTTTTTTTATACATGAATTCCATGGTTGTGTTTTACCGGGCTGTGCAAAATCGGGCCGTACAAACTCAGCACGTGTCAGGAAAGCACGACCGTGGAATTCATGTATTTTATACATGAATTCCACGGTCGTGCATTCCTGACTGCGCTTTCCACGGTTGTGTTTTCACAGGCTGTACATTCCATGGTTGTACAATAACCGGACCCCAAAAAATATAGGTACCTACTTAGGTAAAAATGAAATATTTTGTTCTGTTTACGTTCCCTTTCAATCGTTCAATCGTTCACATAGTCAGGCAAGTTAGTGTAAACGAAGCATAGGTGATGACGTAATTTGGCATCCAATTCCCAGGTTGTACATTCCGTGGATGGACACGTGCTGAGCTTTCACAGCCATGGAAAACACAACCAAGGAAAGTACAGCCCCGGAATTCGATGCCATTTGGCAGCCAATTCCATGGCTGTGTATTCCCACCCTGTGCAAAACATTGTACGGCCTGGAAAACACGTCCCGAGATTGCACAACCATGGAATTGGCTGCCAAATTATACGTCAATTCCTGACTGTACATTCCGGGGTTGTGTTTTCCATGGTTGTGAAATGACGGCACCCTTAGAGTAGGTAGGTGTTAGTAGGATTCCTAGTCATTTGTTCAGTCAAGTCATGATCACGTCATGACATTCTCTGTCTGTGGAGAATGAGAAGATTATTTTTTTGTATGCTGTGGAGTGTAGATCAAACCTCAGAAGAACAATCTTCTGAGGATCAAACCCACAGACGAAGTATCATAAACTTCGTCTGTGATCAAACCAATCATCAATCAATCAAATCAATTTTCTTTCATTCATTTAGGACAGAAGAGTATTTTTTTTCTGTGATCAGCAAAGAACGCAAAGGGAAATTATTTTTCTACGTAGATAAAATTAAAATTGCGTCATTTATTTATCGTAAAGAATAATTGAGCTATATACCGTTGAGAAACGTTTATGTTTATGGAATATATTTTTACAATCACCTATTCAAGCACGGAGTCAGCTGACGTGTATAAACAAAGGGCATGATACTATTTTGAAGTGTTTCGATTATCAAAACGATTTCAGCTTTGTGTGATAAATTCTCAAAAAATGGATGTCGACGGTTCATCGATGGGTGGAGAGATAGACCAAAACCTATTACTACAATTTAGTTGTATGAATACGAGTGATCGAGAAGAACTCATCAGCCAAATGCAAAGACTTCTAGGGCCTAATGTGAACTACTACACAGCTAGCTTTTTCCTGGACATGAGCAACTGGTAAGGTTTCTGAGTAGTATATAAATAATATAAGTACATAAATACATTTAAATTCACTGTTCCTGTTCATAGAACTTACAAAAAGTCTTGTTTCCAGGAACCTACAAGCTGCAATATGCTGTTACTTAGATTACAGTGCACCAAAAGCTCCAATGATGGCAGTAACTGCCGCTTCAAGTCTAGTACAGACAGTAGGTTTGGGCTCAAGGTAAGTTATTGACAGAAAACTTTGTTTCTTTCAAAGTTACCATGAACAAAAAGTCTAACGGTTCTATCTACTAAGTTGTTTGATTGACACAAAATCAATTTTCTTAGACAACATTAATGTGATTGGAAAACCTGTCAGTCTCCTTACTTGGCTTAGCATGTATAGAGGAGGCCTTAGAATAAAACACCATAAACACCACCAAATAAGTACACCTTTTCTTTTTCAGTTTTGAAGAATCTTGGACTCTAGCCAATACTGGGACAGAACCGTGGCCAGTTCTTTGTAGTATAATCCCAACCGGTGGAGAACTATTGGGAGCAACTCGTTGTTATGTGCCACCACTGCCTCCAGGGCACACCACAACTGCGACTATGAAACTTACTGCGCCACTCACAGCAGGCACTTATACGGCCAATTTTAACTTAGTCACTGATAAAGGAGAACATTTTGGTGGTAAGTAACATTATACCTCAACACCTGCCTGTAGCATGACTTGCTTATACTGTCTTAGGCTTGTATTCTGATAAATAAATTGTAAATCTATACATACTTGAGTCCGGATCAGTGATTGGGAATATAGGCCCTAGATTACCTATTTTAAGCTTGGATTTTCTTCTTAATTATATTTACAGTAGAACGTCGGTTATCCGAACGTCGCTCAACCGAACGACCGCTTTTCCGAACGCAAGACCCTCAAACTCGCTCGCGTCTCCCGCGCTGCAGTTTTTCGCGCTTTTGTCGCGACTATGTATGTCTTTAATGACCTATTTGTCATTCCGAAACGAAAAATCCATTGATGCACGGCCGGGATTCGAATCCATGAGCTTTGGATCGAAAGTCGAGGTGCAATATTATCCCACTCGGCCAACACGGCTGTACATTATAGGTAGTTCGATTATCCGAAAATATCGGTTTTCCGAACACCCACGTCCCCCAATTAGTTCGGATAATCGACGCTCTACTGTATTTAGTTACTCCCAGACTTAAATGACATGATAAATAAATTGTCAAACATAAATTTGGAACTCTATACTTACTTGAGTCTGGATCAGTGCAGTAAATGGGAGTACAGGTTTACATGTATTTTTTTAGATACAATGAAGGTGACAGTGAGAGTAGAGTCTGAAATGACGATGGCCCTGGTAGAGCAACTAGCAGCCTTACCTATCCCCAGTAGTAGGATGGAAGATTCTATTACTCAGGTATTTTTGAGCATAGTATTTTACCAAAGGGTGGATACTGGCCATACACAGGCAGTTAAAACAGTTGACCGCAAGCTGAAAATTTCAATTTCAAATTTATTCATATAAAATAAAATAACAACATTATCTTTTCCATGGCATTCTACTTACATTAAATTTAATACTAAGAACATGATATGTAATTCAAACTTAATTTCTAAAGAATACTTTTTAATGACTTTTTAAGAGCCCGGCGAAATGAGCTCGCAACTTCAATTTGAGGCCCGAGCAAAAATCGCTCCGTGTATCGCTTTCTCTGTTTAGATGACGCAGGCGCGCGCGGGACGCGGTAGTGCTTGAGTGTGTGCGTGAGTAGGTGTATACCTCTTCCACCTACCTATTTCTTTAGGCATGCATGTGTACTTACCTTTTTGCGTTTCATACTTACATTTAGACATAGACATAAAAACTTCTTGCTGCTTCGCTGTTTTCTCGAAGCATTTAGGGAAGTGCAAGAGTAGGTAGGTATTGTAAAAAAATCTAAGCGAATGTAGTTTGCTAATGCGTTTTTTATTCCAGATTCTCTACAAGGCCTACGTACTTATATCTCAAGAAACCTATTAGGAAAATACTTATTTAAATTCAGTGTGACATTTTTGTAAACTAACCGAATTTGGCTAGAGTGTAGGTAGGTAGGTTCTGCAATAGGATAATTATAAATTTAGGGTAAAATACGAGTATCTACCTACCTATTGTGAAATTATGATAAGAAAATAAAAGATAAGCATTTAAAAGTACAAACATTTATTTTGTTTATTGATTGACATTTATTTATATAAAAAATAACATTTTTCTCTTACGGACACATTCATTTATTAAAAAAACCGAATCATTTTACGATATTGGTAAGCCTACTCAATCACACTAAAAACAAAAGTTGAGATAATACCCCCGATTCTGTTGTATAATTTTTCTAAACTAACCTAATTTGACAGCACTAAAACTGTTGCCATCCCTTTCTTATGAACTGAAACAACACAGACAGCTATCATTGTAGTGCTGTCAAATTAGTTAGTTTAGAAAAATTATACAACAGAATCGGGGGTATTATCTCAACTTTTGTTTTTAGTGTGATTGAGTAGGCTTACCAATATCGTAAAATGATTCGGTTTTTTATCTAAATTAGAAAAACGCAACAACAGAATCGGCAGCCCTACTAATATTATAAACGAGAAAGTTTCTGAGAATGTTCGTTACTCTTTCAAGCAAAAACTACTGATCCGATTTGGATGAAACTTGGAATATATATTGTCCGTGACTTGGATTAACACATAGGCTACTTTTTATCCCGAAAAATCAACGGGGTCCAACGGGACGCAAACTTCCTACTTATCTATTTTATACTAATATTATAAAGGGAAAAAGATTTGATTGTTTGTTTGTTTGCATTGCATAATTATATTGCTACAAGCTTCCGCCCGCGACTTCGTTCGCGTCCCGTTGGACCCCGTTGATTTTTCGGGATAAAAAGTAGCCTATGTGTTAATCCAAGTCACGGACAATATATATTCCAAGTTTCATCCAAATCGGATCAATAGTTTTTACCTGAAAGAGTAACAAACATCCATCCATACTCACAAATTTTCGCGTTTATAATATTAATAGGATATTTGGAATTATAATGCAGGCACTCATTAAAAACTTTATCTAATATACCTGCTAGACGATTGACTGATTGGTTCAACGTTCATGACCTGATTTGACTCGAGTTCAATAACAGGATTATACCTTGATGGTGCATTATTTATATCAGCCGTTGACGTGATTTCAATACCACCAGGTTGACATGAAGAAGATCTGTCTAACTGTTGTTGATTCATGTTTGATTCGATGAGTATTCCTTCATGTCGAGGTGGCACTCCAATAAGTTGTACATCTCTAAAAAAATATTTGGACGTTAGAGTCATCATAAAAATATACACTAAACCTTGCCATTTATGCGCATTTACTCACCTCATAGACCCATATTTTCTTTTTCTTTTTCGCATGTTTTCTTTTCCTGGGAACTGATGGCCATAAGCGTTTTTTAAAAGATCGCAGTGGCTCTGTAAATATTCATACAAATTATTATCAAATAAATTTACCATAACCTCTTATTTCGTGTCGAAATCCGAGCAGCAGCTAATCTCATGGAAATATAGTTTTTCTCTATATTAAAATACTAGCAATTCATTATTATTACATTGAAAACGGGTTATTTATTCTTAGAACCACTTACACGTTATATTTGTACCTACCTAAGTAGAGATCTTTCACTCTAAAAATGCACACAATAGTAGGTACTTCCCTACTTCACTTGGGTACCTATACTAAGATATAAGTACCTACCTACCTAAACAACATGTTAGATAGATCCCTACCTAGGTATTTACACTTTAAAATATGAATACAACTAGGTTAAAACGAGTTAGGTACTTACTATGAGATACATCCCAATGTTCCGAGTCCATATCAGCAACCAAACCGTAAGTGAAAAATATCGAAGTCCATAAAGAAAGCTAAAGTCGTAGTACCTATGTAGGTAGGTTCTGTAGCATAGCAGTTTTCGCAGTTAGGTGGTTTAATATTTCAACGAAATTATAACGGGACTTTGTTTTTTCGACGTATATTTTCTTCCGAAATACTTGACATACATATTTCACTTTTTGACAGGAGTTTATGAAAACTAACAAGGAGGTACGTATCAATCGCTGAAATACACGCTGCATTAGTGTGCGTGCGTACCTACTTGTCGTGCCGTCCTGTCGTGCGCGATGGCAATATTAGCCGTTCAAAAGTGGTATGAATTTGGTTGAGTTCCGTAATACCAAAAATGATTACTTAAAATTGTTAGTATTCTTCACATTGTATTATTTTTCTTGAACTAGACAATATAAGCTATGTTCCTAAACAAACAACACGTAAGATATTGTTGTTTTTAATTCGAAATAAGTAGGAAGAAAACTTGTCAATTTTAGCATAAAAAAATGCAAAATGCGATTGGCTTTAATTTCACTTTAGGTAAGTTATCTGAAAATAAAACCTATCCAGGAACGTATATAAACGCTATTCGAATACTAATAATACAATAATATAGTGGAAATATGCTTGAATTAGAAATTACTTTGGTATTACGTTTGTATGGATATTTCTTCCTTCGCCGGGCCCTTAAATGACAACTTTTTATGTGACTGCTCAATCGGTTTCATATATTATTAATATTACTATAAATAGAAGATGGTAGTCACTATGCAGTCTCAGCTTGAAGTAGTCAGTAAATGCCTAGCTGATTGTGTATGGCCGCCCTAATAGGGATGTTAAAAAATAATCGATTTTTATTAAAATCGATTATTATTTTCTTATAATACATTTTTTATTGTCGATTTTTATTTTAATATTAATGGATTTTTAATAAATCGATTATATAAATTACATGTTGAATCCCATTTTGAGAAACAGCTCGTTTATAAGCGATGGATGAATAAATCTTGCAAAATAGGACTGGACATTTGTATATTTGGTTTCCTAATTCCTTACCTTGAAATTTTAAAGGAACATTGCCTTTTATTTTTAGTCAAAACTAAAAATAAAAAAAATAACCAATTCAAAAATTGGTTATTTTTTTTATTTGTATAATTTTATTTGATTTTCAATCTGATAAATGGTTAATATGAGTTAAATAAATGGTTACTCTTAAGTTTATTATTGGAATATGAAAATTTTAAATAATAAAAAAAAAACGATTTTTTCGCAAAAATAGTTATGTATTTTATTAAAATACATTTTTGACAAATCGATTAATTTTGAACAAAGAAAAATCGATTTTTATTTAATCGTTTCTTTTCCAGCCCAGGTACTTGACGAATGACTTGACTTACAAGTCATTCGTGTATATTATTTCAAATTCATCACTTGTCACTGGCAAAACTGTCTGTCGAAATGACGGACACAGGCCATTATTTAAGAGAAGAAAAACCTGTGAGAAAAACTGTATACAATGTTTTTTTTCTATTGTTTCAGACACCACAAGATGATATCAACTTATAGATAAAAATGTTTTTTTCCAGTACACCCACCTACACAAAATTAAGGTTGCTACATCAAAACTCAAGTTAATATTATTATGTTACATCTAATGCAAGTGCAGCCAAAGATGTACCTACCTATTTAAATCTACTTAGATTCTTTTTTCCTATTCTCGATGCAGCATATTTTTTGCTCAATATAAAGTTACTGAACTTTACAAGTTCAGTCTATAAGCAACAATTTGATAGAGGTCTATGAATTTGGTCACCTAGTTTTAGATTAGCTCATCTTATCAAATTGTCAGTACCTATCAGTAGACAGCGCGCTCAGTAGTTTGCTAAGTTTATCTTCACCGATTTATCTAAGTTAAGCGACGTTCTGTGCGGTCACTATTTGGATTGGTGACTGTTAGTGGCATTTACATCTGAGCGCTTCCGTGCTTCTGAGGGCACGTTAAACTGTCGGTCCCGGCTCTAGCAGTCGTTAAGCCATGACGGAAGCCTTAAGGCGGCCTAAATACTCCATCACCAGAGTTAGCCACTGACTCATACGAGCTTGCTTGCTAGTAGCCTGTAGTTTTAGTTTCATATCTACAAACATCACAGATTTATATACATATATAATGTTGGTGCTTTGCTGTAAACGTCTTTCTTTGAATTTATTTATTATGCCACCTTATGTGTTTAAAAATCTACCTAGGATAGCTCACTGGAACTTGCATTGAAATATCTAAATTCTAAGTGTACTTTCTTAGCAAAGCTGAATTTTACCTTTCTTTCTAGATCAATGATTTTTTTTTGCGATAATTACCGTAGACTTGATTAAATCAAATTAATTTATTGAGTAGATAGTAGGTACATACCACAGCAGTTACCTAGACAAAGATATTCAATGGAGGTAGTAAACAAGCATCATAGATCACTTCTGGCACTGTGATTAAATTTCTTAATCTTATAAATTATCAATTAATCTGTAGGTAAAGTTGTTGATATAAAGACTGCATCTATACCTACCTAATTTTTAAATTTATTTAATTTAATATTTTTTGAATGGTTATACTTATTTTAAATTTAATTATACTTAAAATATCATGAATTTCAATTATAATATTTTATGTAGGTACTTTTTGTACTTATCTAGTTTAGAGTTTTCATTTGTACAGCCCCATATCCATCAATTTCATTCAGATTAATTTATCATACCTACCATCATAGTTTTGAGTTTATTTTTAAATGAATCAACTGATGTAAGTACAAAATTGTATGCATTGATTTTTAACTTCATGTTTTGTAGTTATTGCTCTTAATTTGAGTAAAGTAATTCTGTAATTAGTAACATGAACACTGATCTGGTCAGCAACATGTCTTTGACTCCCAATGCAATGATATTATACAATGACGGTTCAGAGTCATAACATTCAAATAAAAGCATGCATGTATCGTTCATGCATGCATGCTGAGTGTGTAATGTTTGAAGTTTTCTGCAAAGTCACGTTTGTAAACTTCCCGCTAAGGGTGCTGCTCAATCTCTATACTAAAATATAGTTTACGTCAACTTTGTAGTATGTATACGTAAAACGAACACACTAAGCATGCTGATGATAAGACGTGTTATTGACAAGATCCATCCTAGATCCACCAATTCATGTACAGACCATGCGGGTCTCAACTGCATTAGTTCAAAACTGTCAACATGAAGTTTACCACATAATAGTCTCTTAATAACTACTCTGTTGAAATGATATTTTACTGTAGTTTTGCACTCAAAATAGATTAAACTAGTAACTAAGTTCATCCTAGTTAATTTTAACTAGATTACAACATAGTTCGTTATTCTGGCTAGCACTGTAACTAGGAATATCAGTGTATATTGTTATTAATACTTTTGTCTGGCAAGAGACCGCAGAGAACAGAGATATACTTGGTGCAGTTTTGTGTTGGAGACCGAAACCCACTTTGGGTGGCTGAGCCAACAGTACCATGTATCTTTGCATGTTCCGTTTCATGATTTAAACCTTTATCATGAATGAAACAAAGATAGTTTTAAGTTTGAGCTGTAATTACTTGTGTTTAATGGAAATCATTGCAGTCATTCAATATCATTTTTGGTAAAGTTAACTTGTTCCTTTACTTTGGTCTGTATAAATAGGTTGTACTACTACTAAGGTATGGATAAATTGTTAGCTAATTAAACTCATAACCCTCATTTTGCTGCGCGTAGTCGGATAAAAGTACCTACCTTCCTACCTTTCATTAGGTGTTTGCTAGAATTATAAAAAGTATGAACTAAGATAATAAAAGTAATGCCATTTAAGGATTATGGGATTTTTTTAATAGTCCCTATTTGTTAAGAATAAATCATAATTATATATTATTTAAATAATTTATTTTAATTACTTTAATCTACTTATTGGTATAAAATATTTTAGTTTAGTATACGTAAGGCACAATATATTTCTATATAGCACAATTCTGTCAACCAAGCTAGCATAATTATGTTTCTGACTTGCTACAGTCTCATTAGCAAGAAGTAGGTAGGCACTTCACAGCTCGAAGATAAGTTATCAAATTGTAATTTTAAACTAAACTTATAAGTTGGCATCCAAATTTTTTCATAATACACTCTTGTGTCAACCAGTTGCAATCACTCACTTAAAATACTCAATGGCAAAATGATTATGTACCTAACTTGTGACTGATAAATTCACCACTAAACAGCCATTTCCATATCTATCTTTGGATGAGGCTGATACCCTTTAATAATAAAGTCTTCATACTTGAAGTCATCAATGGACTCGATCTTACGAGCAAACTCCAGGGTGGGAAATGGTCTGGGCACTCGTTGTATCTGCTGTTTCAATGGTTCAATATGATTCAGGTAAACATGGGTGTCTCCTGTGGTGTGGACAAATTCACCAGCCTGGAACAGAACATGAGTCAGTAAATCTCTCAATGACTATTGATTTGGAGTCAATTATTTTTTATTGCAATAAAACCTGTGTAGTTACCTCTAAGCCAGTTATGTGTGAAATCATGTGAGTCAGCAGAGCATAGCTGGCTATATTGAATGGCACACCGAGTCCCATGTCAGCACTTCTTTGATACAGTAAGCAGGAGAGTTTCCCATTTGCTACATGGAATTGGGCTAGGCAGTGGCACGGAGGTAACGCCATCTTACTGAGGTCCGATGGATTCCAGGAACACATCAGCATTCTTCTGTCTGCTGGGTTGCTTCTGAAAGTAGCAAGTTTATTAAATTTTTTAATAAAATCTTCAGAATTTAGACATTAAAATATCTAATAGGTCGGTACATAGATAAAATAGATTGGCACAAAATTGGAAATGGACAATGTTATGGGAATCAATGTGCAGGAGCATGGGTTTTAATCCACTCCCAAATATACATAGATAGATATAGAATATAGAGCCAAATGAACAAAATTAAATCAAAATGGTACTATACTCACTGGAAAACAGCCCTGCATGCCATTAAGTACCTTCCATAAGATCTGCTTAGCCAGCAGGCTGATCACAGATGTGAAAACAAAAAAAAAAAAACGTGTTTCTTGTTGCTGCCCCATATTAAACCCCACCCTGTTTTTTTATCTTATTAGGACAAGCTGAATGTTGCAGTAATCCATAAGTGGAAACATGACTGAACAGCTTTGAACTTACTTTATTGTTTGGATAATATTCTGCAACTGATCAATGCCCTGTCCGGTGTAGTCAGTTTTACAATCAACATATTGGGCTCCACTATGTCTCCACTGCATACCATATACTGGACCTAAATCACCTGAAATTTTATTAACTCGATTCAGACCTCTGTACCTACATAGTATTGATAAATAATACTAAAGAACTTACTTGGACAAAAATAATCTATCATAATTTTTAAATAGGGACACTCAACAAGCAACTGGTACTACTAACTAAGGTAGCCATATAAAAATTTGTCGACCACACCATATGATAAAAATTTGCAGGCCATCTAGCACACTTTAATCATACCTTCATCTCTTTCAGTAAATCCTAAATTATCAAGAAAGCTTCTAGACCCATTAGCATCCCAAATATGGACACCTTTCGCAGCCAAAGCTTTCGAGTCTGTTGATCCAGAAATCATCCATAATAGCTCTTCAATAACTCCTCGGATGAAGACTCTTTTGGTAGTGAGCACAGGCAAAATGTTATTTTTCAGAGAATATCGCTGCATAGCACCAAATATTGAAAGGGTGCCGACACCAGTTCGGTCAACTCTTTTATCTCCTGTAAATAGGATTTGATGGTTATTTTATACGTGAGGTAAGTTAACCGTAAGTGAACTTTTTAGTCAAGGAACTTACCATTTAATATAATTTGCTCCACTAGTTTCAGATATTGTACCTCATCATGTACGGTTTCAACGTCGTTGGGTTTCATTGTAAACTTGATTTTTACTTACACAGACCGTAGGTAGGTAGGTACTTTGGACAGTACACGGCCGGTATACACTACAAACTGAGAATACAAATTACCTTATTTGTTTTGCAAACAAGGCGTGTGAAATAAAATAAAATTAGAAAAGCAATGTAGCAACTATCAAGACAAGTCTCAACAAAGTAGCGTAGCGCAGCGCGCCAAAATGCCTTTCATCACCAAATTGTCACCAAACCACGAACGTTGTCACTGTCACATTTGACATTTAAGAAGAGTGTCAGATACAGAATGAGGCGCACGGACGTCACGCGGCTGGATTATTCCGAGGGCTATTCCATTTTACCCATTTCCTGGGTTTGTCGAGTAGTCGGGTGAAAATGAGAAATTTTACATGTGGGAACACTTCATGCTTTTATACGTTAACTACAAAAAGTGAAAACAAAAAAGACTTGGCAAAAGGACAAGCCTCCAGTACCAGAACAAAATAAAAAAAAAAAAATATACGTTAGCTTAGTATAACGTACCTATTTTAATTTTAAATATGTAAGTATTTAGGTGTTTTATCGTGGTCCTATTATTTTTTTCCATTTACCTAGTTACGTAGATACATAATTTTGAAACAAAAAAGTAAAGAATATGTAGATACCTACCTAAGGACGAATTAACACACATGTACCTACCTATTTTATCTAGCTACCTCAGCTATCTACCTAATATTAGATAGGTATCATAGGTAGGTAGTTTTAAAAAACAAAAACTAAGAAGTCATTGAGCTATGTTTGTCGGAGATGAGACTAGGTAGGTAGAACCAGCCGATCCGCCTATTTATTTATAATGCATTACCTCACCGAGCACGTCCATTGAGGACGTGCCCTACGGGGCATCACTCTCTACTTATCATTATTCAGTATATTAAAAAGACTCCCAGAGAATCAATAGGTAGGTAGGTACATATGTAATGGATAATATATTATTATTAGGATGTTTATGCCTAGCAACTTTCCCTTTTTACGAACAAATACATAGAAATCTCGAGAGAGTCCCCTTGTCGTTTTAAGTCTAAAAGATCCAAGTGTTGTCACGCCCCCAATTGGAAAGTTCTCAAGAGGAGGTCAACTCTGTATTTCGGAGAAGAGGAAGTACCTAGGTATTTCGATTGGAATTCATGGAAATAATAGGTGGGTATCCACCCAACCCCCCGGTTGTTAGGACGAAAACATTTAACAGCACTTATCTACACCAACAGGTAAGAGTAAGAGATAAAGGTTAGATAAAGTAGGTAGGTAAAGACGCATTCAAAAAAAATCACTTAAAAATAAGTAGGTATTGGTGTCGATTCATTGACTAAGGGCCGTAAGATCAATAGTGGTTTAAACCACGAAATAGAGTTTAACCTCCAGTCTCCGATTATTTCATAAGATCAATGGTAGTTAATCGACCATCGGTAGCTTAAACTGACAGAGATGACAGTAGATTAATCCATCGATCAAATGTAATCGTAGTTAGCGAAACCCATAGTTTAAACTGCTTTTGATCTTACGGCCCTTATTGTTGACTATCTTTTGTCATATGTTTCACTGTGCGACAAGTATGCGACTATTTAAGTGCATAGGAGTACCTTGACAGTCGCTAAAATTATAACAAAACGTGTGCGTTGTGTTATCAAACCGTATAATATAACCAAATATACAGGTAGGTAAGTATATCTAGAATAAATTTTCATTCGCTAAAGACGTGATGAAGTAGAGTCCTATGAAAATAAATTTTGTGATGATCAAAACAAAGAATACTACCTAAATTGAATTAGCTTCGATGGAATAGCAATATGGAGGTTTCTGTATAGGCACTTAACTTGGAACGGTCCTGATATTTATTTTCCGAGGGTTTCTTACCGAAAATATCCATAACCATTACATACTTACACGTTAAGGGGCCGCCACAAGGGTAATTTTATTGAAAGTACAATACAATATTTAATATCGACATTTTTGAGTTTTCGTAGCGCTGCGTAGAGTCTCGTAGAGCCTCGTAGACAAGTACTACGCAAAATCGTAGAACGCGACTTGGTAGCGTAAAGCCAAAGCTAGAAGATAGCTCTAAAACTGGCTCTAAAGTTAAATTCTAGTTCATCATAAAAAAGTAGATACCTACGTTTAAATTTATCAATACACTCGTTTGAAATAAGAAAAAAAGTCAGCTATTATTTATAGCCCCGGAATAAACCTCAATTCTAATTAGATCCATGAACCGTGTGGATTTTATTCGTAAAACCATTTTCTAAGCAGAGGGTATGCTCGGCCGGTGGGCTCGCTTCTTTACCCAGAAAGGTATAAAAGAAACTCAAAATAAAAGAGTGGATAATTGAATCCTCGTTTCGGCTCGGCTGCGGAAAGTATGTAGATTACATCGATAACATTGAATGGTAAACCGAGGTTCGGCAATTGATACTTACCTACCCCCAATAGCGGAACCTACTATTACCATAATGATACGTTATACTTTGCAATATTCAATACCTACGTTATCACACTGCTGTGTTCTAGTTTAAAGAAGATAGCCCTTCAATGAATGGACATCATGTGACATTGCCCACATTGTGTCGTATTTTGTTTCATTTTCTACCAGCTTTAAATGATAATATAAAACGGGTAGAAAATTAAATCAAATACGTTTATTTTGCTTGAAGTATGGTTACAAATACAGTAGTTGGCACATAGCTCACAAATTACTCGAAAATAACATTAAATTAGGAATATTACTAGGGTAAAACTAGTTACCGACTGGATATTCTGGATTTTATTAACATAACAAAATTGGTTATCTGTAATCTGTGAAGTGTGAGTGGCGATTGTTTTGGGCAGTGGTCTCGCCAGGTTGGCTATCTAATTTTGTGGGTTTCGTCCATCATATTTTTACATAAAAACACTATTCAGGTCTAGTTTATTCTAGGTACTTAAATTAATATTTTACTAACTGGATCTCTCATTAGCCCTTGGTATTTTCATATTTTAGGTAAGTCTACGGTAAGCAGTAGCACTATCTACTTGAAATTAATGAGAGGGATCGTTATGGTTCCATCGAGAATACTGAGAAAATATATTTAAAGAAAATAGTTACTATTTAATCTACCCACTTGTGTTTAGTTAGACATAATAAATAAATACAACGCTCTCTCACAACTTGTCCTAATTATAGGGATTGTTTATAAATCTTTCAATACCATGAGAATCGGTCTCGGATTTGCCTAAAGTTGCTAAACTATATTGAGACTATAGATTATAGTTCTTCTTCTTTTTCTTCTTCTTCTTAGATTATAGTTCCAATTTGATTGTAATTCAAAAATCAAAATGATAGTTTGTGCTGACATTTTGACTGATGGATGATATCAAAAGATGAACAATCAGGGGGCAGGTTGTTTGACCAAGCTACAACGTGAGTGAAGTCACAGACAAAAGTTAGTAACTTTTTGCTAAAGATAGTTCTATTAGATTCCATTTTAGATTTAATAAATAATAATATATATTCTTGGACATATACACACAACGCTCTCTAGTCCCAAACTAAGCAGAGCTTGTACTATGGAAACTAGATTAGAAACTAGATTTATTTGAAAACAGAGGGTTTTGGGAAAAAACGTGCTTGAATAAGGTACCTACCTACATTGGCTCTGCAATCGCAGCATCCGCAAGCCGCATAACGCTCTAAATGTGGTGGCATATTGAAATATTTCTCGCAATTGTTTTCCCGCTTGAATACTTACTCCGTTTCGCACAATTTTGTGCCAAATCGTCAATTCGTCAGCATTTATATTAGGAGCCAGCCAGGCATACTCTCTACTAACGACAGCGATAAATTATTTCGCTAATTAATTAGCCTTTGAGTAGGTACTTTTAAAGGTAGTTATTATTATACCTATACTTTGAAGTTTTAATTAAAGAGAAACTTTAATATAAATTTTTAGCTGCGAAAAGGGGAGTAACTAACTTCCTATTTGAGTTGGTAATTGAATAGTAAATAATTAACCAGTTTCATTTTTCTTTGCGTTTGAGTGGCAGAGAACAAACAAATTATTTTAAAACACGACGTCTGTCTTCATTAAATTGTAAAAAATGAGGACAAAGGATGAAAAAATAAAATTAGGCAAAAAGCCACGAATGTTTCTAAGTCAAAAGCATTCTTTATTATTCCTCGCTGATGTTTCGTTCATAATGAGACATTGCGAAAATTGAGCCTCCCTTTGAAATATTTATGGCAGGTTTTGTGTCTATACAGAATTAAAATCCTGTGACACTTTTGATTAAGATTAAAATATGTACTAAGTGGGACCGTGAAAAATAGCTTACTTACTACCTACTTAACTTACACTCTTTAAAGCCACGTTATTTATTTGTGTTGTGTACCGAAGCTGTGTGAACAATGTCGGTGGTGCGTGCACGTCTCCATGGATTTCGTCGGATATTACAGCAGCGACAGAACTGCGTAAGCCTACGCGATGTATCCGTGTAGGAGACTCTCGGGACCCGAACGACCCAATATAGACCAACGCGCTCGTAATCGGGATTCGGCAAATTTATTTGCGAGGACCGCGCGTGCCTCTTTTACCCTTTTAGCGCGAAACTTGGCAAAGTTTTCAGAAGTTATATTTATTGAAAAAAAGGAAGGACGCACTACCATGAGCCCAAGTATTCAGTTTATCAAGAAATACGAATGCTTTGTAAAATTGAGAGAAAAGGTAGGTACCTCCCTAATCTAACTGGTTTAGAAATTAACCCGTTAGATTAGGTTAGGTAAATTGTTGTACACTGTAGAATATATAATATACTACAATGTACGACAATTTTACTATGAAAACAGCGCCGATACCTTCTTATAAATAATCGGGTCTATGCTCTGGTAGTTCAGAAACCCTATTCACATTATAAGAGGCACTTCACCCATTCACTTGAAGCAGCACTCACGATACATACTGTAATGTTACAGATAGGATAGGTACTTTAATGATGAACTGAATTAATGTTTGAAAAATATGTGGAATGACTTGGAATGATGAGATATAACTTAGTCTAACTATACCTAGTTTTTTTTATAGGCATAGAAAGCGGTAATCTGAGAGAAAGGGTTACCCACCCGGTAACAGTTACATGCATAACCTTTTTCTAGCAGTTACTGGTAAGACTTTTCCTATGCATGATGAATTCATTGTTCAGTGATGTTTCTAGAAATTCTGCTAAAAGTTTGTTGGACGTACGAAGCCATTTTGCTTTTTTTATTTGGGACTGTGATGTGTTGTGTATGCTTATGTATAGTTTACTACCTATTTCTACAGTAAAAATTTGTATATAATGTCCGTGAATAATTATTTATTTTATTTACCTACGTTGGAAAAGTAAGTTTAGATATTACTTTATTTTATTTATTTAACTAAACCCACAGCCCTTAATACTATTAAATAATATCTAACTAGGCTAGTCCTATGGCCAATTACGGATTTACTTTTTATAAAATATAATTTTTAAAACAGACAGTCGAAATAGTAGAGTAAAATACTTAATTACTTTACTTATCTAAATAAAAATACACGAGATAGGTAATTGTGCAGAGAAAGGAACCATTTAACATTCAAACACTACCCAGTCCGTACTGCCATGGTTTCCGGACCCGTTCGATCCTGCACAGCACCTACTTAATTAAAAATGTTTTGTTCTGTTGCACTGCTATTTGCTAACGAGTACAAAGAGCTCGCCAAAAGGTTTGTAAACACGAATTAACTACTGACATGGAAGAATAAACCTGTGGAGGTTGGGTTTAATTTGAAAGCTCTATTGAACTGGATTGGGTGTCTAGGTGTAATGTATGCTGAACATTAAAATGATCACAGCGAGCAGGCTGGGCGAGACCACGGCCCAAAAAACCCTGCAGACCAACTGTTCCAAAACACGCGCTGCTGCGTAAGTCCCTCCCTCCCTACATGGTGATACACGCGCAGCGATGTGTGCAGCTCTCTTCGACGACAGGTTCACGCACGAGAGTCGTGTATATCATGGTATTTATAGTAAGAGAGCACGGGCAACCCTGTGTAGAAAAAGAAAGATGGAAGCCTTACTAACTAACTAACGTGGATTATGTAAAACGAAATCAAAAGTGTGTTCATCATAATAGAATTTGATTTAATAATAAAATAGCATATACAATACATGTCGAGCGGCAGCTTTGGGTGGCTCCGGTCTCCAAGGCGAGCGGCGCTGCCAGAAAATATTATGTTCTCAGTAAACCGTTGCTCTGTAGGCTTTCTGCTCCGTGGCGGGACGGTATGGTTGAGGGCGTAGCTATGAACGAAATATGCATGAAATCGTCGCGCATTCTCGAAGCCATGGACTGCCAGCCGCGTGACTTCCGTACGAGTGTATAATATAGCGTGCTAGCTAATATTAACAGTGTTTCACATTTAAATTTTTTAGAAAAATTACCTAGCTTAGCCCGTTTCACACTTGACATCGGTCCAATTCTATTTTAGTCCCGTTACATATATAATTTATATAAAAAAAAAACTAACTGTAACATCAAAGCCATCCTACCAAACAACGCAATATTACGAAACGCACGCTAATTTGCTACTGAAAATGTCGAACTGAATTTCATAAAAATAGTTTCAATCGTTGCTCGCACGCACGTATGGTTTTGTACGTAAGAGCAAATTAATTTGTATTTACAAATCATTCAATAGATAGCTTTTGATTAGGTTGTAATGACTACCTAAAAACACAGAAGCTTAGGTACAAATAATAGAAATAATGAATTCGTTGAAATTAATTCCCAATATTTCCGCCTTTCCGGTATTACTGAACGGGCTGACTTCGTGCTTCTTAGAAATAAATAAAAGCGTGGATCTCGTACTACAATATTTTTCAGAATTTGCTCTGCAAAAGTAAAAGTCTACCATCCACCAAAGAGGAAGGATAAGGGTACGTACACACTTGACGTGTTTTCAACCGGAAATTTCACTTATTATCGTAATTATACTAGACATAAGTATGAAATTGAAGTATTGGTAAGTATACCAACCTGTACTATATAAATTTAGGTAGAACTTGTGATAGCTAGTACTAGCGATAGCTTCTACTGATTAATCAAATTGTACCCAATAGTGTATGCGATTTCCGGCTAGGTGGGGCGACGATTTATGAAATGTAGCTGGCAAACACTGGATGAGAAGAGCCGAAGACCGGGCTCAATGGCTCGTCTTAGGAGAGACCTACGTCCAGCAGTGGACCAATATAAGTTGATGATGATGAATATTGTAAGACGTCATCGGTGGCTAGTTGTTTACCCCGCGCATGTTTGGTAATTTGCTATGCTCTGTGATATAATCGGTAAGTAACTCAATGTTTAGAATTATCGTCTACCTGCCTCTTGGAAGTACACCACAGCACAACACAACCATCATAGGTACACAAACATTTGAATCTCCAGGAAATGGAATTCACATTTGAAATATCTCATTCCGTGCTTAGATTGAGCTGCTAGGTAGAAAGGAATTTCCGATCCTCGCATCACTTGCATTGTAAGCATCCCCCATTCGGCACTAATTGCTATCTGCCGGGTATAGGCACGTGGATCGACGCGGTGCTAGATAAGCAGGGAGCTATGTCAGCCGTAATGGATACCGAGTTCCCTAGGAATTACGACGCACACACATTGCTAATCAGAGCTCTGATTTGAAGAGTTGTTTTCACGTACTCGTAGTTCGGGAATCAGGGGCTATTAGTGGTTCTGCTGTGCTTGCCGTACCGTACAGTCCTATTGG
The DNA here is from genome assembly GCA_947507515.1 of Eulithis testata. NCBI lineage: Eukaryota > Metazoa > Arthropoda > Insecta > Lepidoptera > Geometridae > Eulithis > Eulithis testata. Next base: position 4,674,992 of record OX382199.1, on the reverse strand, counting down.
TTAGATAACAGCTCTCTTATGTTTCAATCGTTTTTTGTTGTCGTTAGTGTCGTATCATAAACCTCTGCTGCGAAATGTTTGTTATTATTGTTTTCAGTTCCATGTTAATATTATTACCTACCTACTCTTTCAGTCAGTTACTGCATTCTTAGAGTTGGATTACAAATATTATGTATATTGGTTACTCAAAATGAAACTGAGCAAAAATGGTGACTTTTACAGCTCACAAATGCGAGCGCACTACAAAACACAGACATGTAGTTTTTAGAATATATACTAGAGCTCTATCTACAGAGAAACTATGTTAGACTTTTAATTAAAATCTTCGTTAATTTTAAATAATTATTGTTTGATAAGCCACTGGAATGGTGCTCTAGGCCAAAATGAAATAATCACAGAAATAATCGTAGCGTAACACTCTCACTGCAAATGTAAGTACGTAGAAACTGAGTGTTGCCGCGTTGATGACCTAATTCTGCTGTTCATATTTGCTGCAACGGTACGGCGTAGATTAAGCGACTAACTGGATATCCTAATATTCCCTGAACAATGAGGAACAAACACGTACGTAGAAATGGTCTAATTAATTTACTTAATATTCCGGAAATCTTAGCTATATGGCTGTACCTGCAATTACAAAATGATTATATTTTGAGGTTGAATAGCTAACAAATGGACTTATAATCCTTATTTGTCTCAGCGCAATACTGATCTTTCCGAAATATCTTTCAAGTTTACTAGGTACCTAAATAGACGTTAATTCTTTACAGAGACTATAAGTTACCCCTATTCATCACGAGTTTTACTAGTGTATTGGTCTGCTTGTTGAACCTTTAGTAAAAGGTGACAGATATCATACATCCAATTTTAGTGAACAATTTAATACCTAGCAGTCCTCTATTCCTAAGTGTCTCGACTTATCCCCACTTCGACTCTAATCGGGTTTAATTCCCGCAGATGTGGACGACGTTGACATCAAGTACCACCCTACTCGAGGGTGTCGGTGGCATATTCCGAGCTCAAGTGACAATACTTGGCTTCAATACACATAGATTGAACTAATTTTGAAGAAAATATTTTGATATGTAGAATGAGAACCACGACTAAAGCTAATAAGCTCGAAATTCTACTAATCATTTTCATACAGCATTCTCGTAGCAGTTGTGTAAGCGTAGCGCTTTGTAGAGGTATCGTAGCAGCTTCGTAGTACCATAGCTTAGCATTTTTGTAACAGTTTAGTTTTTCAATTTTACTTAGTTCTCATACCTATGATAGTAATATGACATAATAGTAATTGAACAATTAGAATTATCTCTGTTATAAAACTGAGTAAGTAGGTAACTATAGCAAAAACCGGTTTTAATTAAATTAGGTACTTTTAATAAAATTTTCTTTTAATTTACTGTCAAAGAAATAGCTGCATAGAATATTTAAAGCAGTATAGTAGTTACAAAGTTCATACAGCGTAAAATTATACCTAATTAAGTGACTTGCGACTGTAAGGAGTTAAGTTTATAGATGTTTTCCCGCCGTAGTAGAGAGCAGCTAATTAATTAAATCATTTTAGGGCCAGCACAGTTTTACGATTTGTTGAGTTTCCCTAGCTACATGAACAGTTAAGAAACGATTACACCAAAGTCACGAGGCTATGTTACGATTATACATAAGTATATCTCGTACTCGTACCTAGTATAATATATTATTATGATCTGTGCTCGTAGTCTCGGCGACATCTCGAATTTATTTATTAAAAGGTCTCATCGTCTTATCCCAAACACAGCACTTTGTAATTACGGATGTGCATGGGTTAAAAATTACCATCCTATAAATCAAAATCGTATATTAAACATAGAACATACATCTATGTTTGGCACACACGAAAGTTTGTTCTTCGTGAGTACCAAACCCACGACCTACAGCACGGAAGGCAGAGCTACTACCGACTGGAGCTGTGACGCATGTCAACTTTTCATGTTTGACATTTGGAAGTAAAATGAATCTAACTGGAAAAGTGGGTGGCCCTCTCTTCTCGGATAGTACTTATTTAGTAGGTAATCCTTTGAAAACGATAATTGTTCCGGTCTTAGCTCTCGCAGGAACAGATGAATCGCTTTATATTTTATAGTCTTTTGTTTTCCTCGAGGCTGTTTTAAAGCAATTAGTGGTTGGTTGTTTATTTGTTAAACAAACCCTCTTTATTTAAGTATTTTAAGAAAAAGGTTTTACACGCGTTTATACCGGAAAACGAAAAGTGGGACAGCTGTATCCCGACATTACCCGATGGATCGAAGACATTCTTGAGAAGAAGGTTAAAATAATTCTTTTTGGGAAATGGAGCAGGTCTGTGTCCAATAGTGGACTAATATTAGCGTGATGATTATGATGATACCACTCTAGTTAGTTCCTAGGTAATCTACTTAAATCAATCTGTTCTTGTACTTTGTAAACCATGATATCCGTGCCGGAAAAAGTCCTTGATAAAACATCACGTCCGCAAAAGCATAAGTTACAAGTAGGTAAACCGGATCGTAGACTAAATATGGTCAATATTTTTATGGTGCTAAAATGGTTAAATAATAGTTCATTTTCAATACTCAATTACGATTAGTACATCAATTACAATTATATTAAAACCTAAACAGTAGGAAAAAACCTAACCAACAGTACAGTACTCGTATCATTTTTATTGAATCTTTATTGCACTAAGTAAAGAAAGTAGAACGTGTTTTCTATATCAACAGTACATAAGCAAGTATAACAAACATTTGCGTCTGTAAGAATACTCTTAAAAGAACACTGCGATTAGGAGCTTTTTCAACAAATAGAAGGAAATTCAAATATTGCCATGTTAAGTCTTAAATTGAGTCGTTCGTGCTCGAGACGGGTCGGCTTAGCACGAAGATAAACGGCGAAAAAAGGCGTAACAACAGAACCACGTCCATTTTAATCGAGTTAAAAATGTCTCACACTTTTATAAATAAGGGACAATTATTTGCAAAATTGTAAGTATTAAGACGCAGACAGCCGACGAACGAGTTCTCGCTCGTCTTGTTTGGATTATAAAATGATATCTATGTATGCTAAACTTTGTGCAATGTTATTTTGTGCCCACAACATTGTTGTTTGCGATTTTTCTTAGATAACTTCTGGGATTGAAATAGTGAAATGTACGGGCGACAAGTTGTTCGATGGCTGTCAACGTCTTAATATTTCATACATCAATCTATATGTCGGCATGTATTATAGTCTATGGTAAAAGTGACATGACAAGCGGCTGTCAAAGTCACTCGCGTTTGAGTCGTGAGGATGGTCGCGAAAACGGGTTTCTTTGGTGAAGGTTTGAAAAAGAGGTTCTGGACCTTCGGAAACACGAGGAAACCGTGAACGCACCACATCTACGACGAATCGCTAAATATCATGCAAATCCAAGAGAATCCAAACCAAGATGATTGTATATAGCTACTATGAATTGTGGCCAACCTACCAGACGTTATATTTTGTGCGCTCGGGCCATCTAAACCTAGCCATTTCTGATAAAAGGTCTCGTGTGCCTTTATCAGAAGTGAGATGGTTCACCACGACCCACATCTGGATGCATGAAGCCTGGATGATCCACTGCTTGATTGATTTACCATGCGGAGACAGTGAGATGTAACCTGCATGATACCTACAGCAAGATGTAATTTGAACTAGATGTGATGTAATCGGAATGACAGCTTGGTGCAACCTGGACGAGGCATGAGAACCGAGGTACATGTAGCCGTTTCATTTTATTTTTGGGCTTGGAATTTTTGAACGACATATCTGAAAGATTAGTTCATTTTCTTACAACGATCGCTTGCCAAACAAAACTTAACCAATTTTTGATTGTTGTAAGTTGTTGTGTGGATGCCTGGATATTTGTTTGTTGTGACTTATGTACAGTCGGGGTTTAAGTGAGGCTAGTGAGCATGTTACTGTGCGAAGGTTTCGTTCTTTCCAGGTGAGTCACGTGAAGACGTGTTGATGATGGAAATTTGAGTCATGCACCATGGCATGAGTGGCGCTATGAAGAAAGTAGAATGAAGGTCAGGTGCTGGCGGTGATGATAACCACAGCAATAGTAATGGAAGCATCGTGAAAGTGTTCTATGGTATTTGATGATAGTTGACTGCTGCCTAGGTACTGCCTACATATTGGAATCATACTAACTACCTGTGAGTATGTTTTGATTTGTTTTGATTTTAGTAATGACCATTTTCTCAGAGTACCTACCTATACCTACTTGGAGATATGCCATACGACACCGTATGATATCTCTATATCTACAGAGCAGTTTTATGGATGAGATGAAAAATGATACCAATGGTGGTGTAAGTCATTACTGTCTTACCTGAGTGTCATCAAACACATCTGGCCTTCGTTTTGCGAACCTGGTGATGACGAAAGAGTACCGATGTAGTCCCAGTGTAGCATCTCTATATAGTCACGATGTAGAAGCGCTATGTACAGTCGTGATAAAGAAAAGAACGTCAGAACGAAGAGCGGTAAAGTCCAACAGAATACTGTGTTTGAATTTGTCTTTACAGAAATAAAGGCACACGAGACCTTTCATCAGAAATGGCTAGGTTTAGATGGCCCGAGCGCACAAAACATAACGTCTGGTAGGTTGGCCACAATTCATAGTAGCTATAAACAATCATCTTGGTTTGGATTCTCTTGGATTTGCATGATATTTAGCGATTCGTCGTAGATGTGGTGCGTTCATGGTTTCCTCGTGCTTCCGAAGGTCCAGAACCTCTTTTTCAAACCTTCACCAAAGAAACCCGTTTTCGCGACCATCCTCACGACTCAAACGCGAGTGACTTTGACAGCCGCTTGTCATGTCACTTTTACCATAGACTATAATACATGCCGACATATATAAAAAATATATCTATGAAATTTTAATTTAGATAACATAATACATCATTATAATCTCATGATCTTATTTCACTTTAAATTAAATCTAATATCAGATGTTTTTTATACCTACGTACCTATACCGCCTACAAAATCAAGCTATTTGTATTTTACTGTAAAATAAAGCAAGAAAAAAATACATTTGCTAAAAGGGTTCAAACGTCAATCTAATAACCTCTACTACGCAATATCACTACGTTCTGTCCTTGTTCTACAGCACCCACAATTTATTCACACATGTGACGTAGAAAAAAGAATAATATTGTAGTGGAGGTGTCTATGATAGAATCCTATTTGAAGCCATTTGAAGCACCTCGTAACGTAGATTGCCCTGTCAGTCTAGGTTAAGTATGTTCGACGCAGACAGCGTTTGGATTGGTGAAAGCTGCGGGGTGCCTATACTTACATTTATTTATTTAATTACTTTACATTATTTACCTATGATATATATATACCACTAGTGGCTACCAAAATATTTTGTATAATTTTTTTGTACTGTATATAACTTTTGTATCAAAAAGTTCACGTGACTATTTATTTTAGAAAACCTTGTAAAATATTAATGCCAAGACTATCTTTGAATACGGTGTGGCTCTTTGATATTCTCTCCAAATCGATCAGAAGGTATTGAAATGGGATATGTTTTAAACATGATCTCAACACTGGAAGGTTTGTTTGATGTCAAGTAAAGAAAACAAATCTTTTCTGTGGCGCTCTAAAAAGCATTTCAGCTTTGGAATCGTTTCATCGAGTCGATCATTTGTGAAGTAATCGGCTCAATTTAGATCCAGTGCTACTACAGTTTGTTGTTATGACGACAATCTAACAAACTATTATTGAGAATTGATGGTCTCAAACAGATTTTATCAGTATTTTTGGAATTTATTTATTTTCTTGAAACTATATGTATATTTATAATGTTTTTATATTGCAGTAAAAACGTGAACAGCTCCCAACGGCCATAAATTATACAGGGTTATTTTGTAATGCAAATTGATACTAAAAGTAAATAACCTTGCAGTGTTGAACAAAAAAACCTAGCTTTCTACTCTACAGTCTTAACTTAAGTACAGACACCCACTCTACTACTTAATTTCATTTAGGTTCTGCGTTAAGGAGGTTTGTTATTGATGACGTATCTACCTACCTATATGCACATGAACTATGTTGTAAAATTAATTTCCCCTGAAATTTTAAAGCGGCTAAGTAATATACAGTACAATATATTTCAAAATACGACCACTAACTCTTTTGTAACTGTTGGTGAATAAATAATTTTCAGTAATTATTTTAAAGCAACATTAGCGGTAGCTGATAGCGGATGCAGCATGCCATTGACATTTTAGAGTTGCCATTTAAAACGTTTATATTTATTAAATGCATATAAATTAGAATATCGCTAAGGTAATCAAACGTTGACCGGTTATTATCATTTGAATAGGTACAATCGTACGCTATGAAAAATGGTAGATCATTCATAAAGTCAAATCGAAGTTTTGCTCAAAACTGATCTATCGTGACGTGAAGTACTGTAGGACCAGATTGAGTAGAGAATTCTTGTAGTTTCGAGCAAATTGTTTGAAATAACCTTACACCATTCTATAGTGCCACAATTTTAACTGCCCCTCTGGCAAATAATTTGACATTAAGTAGGGTATTATTGATTGTGTGTGTTGAATTATTGGTCTTTACTCATATTGATCTCCTAAAGCTCCTGTAGCTACTTCTTCTTCTTCTTCTATTTACGGCCTCTGTCCTTAATTTCGACAGGCAAATTGGTTGCTAAATCTGTTATCTCTTTTTTTTGTCACGCTAGTAAAGTGACAACCTCTAAAGAAGAGAAAACGTCGAGAACGTGGAAATAGTTTACGTAAGCATTTTGTTTTTTTTTGTATTCTCTAGCGACACAGATTATATAATACTATACTACACAGACGAAGGATCATAATGGACGGAGCCATAGAGACGTTGCCAGCCCGCCCGTCATGTCAACGCATTGCCTTGTTTCCTTATCTATTACTATGATAATCACGTTGAGTAAAAGAGAAAGCTATAGGAAGTTTGGCAACTCCGCGCTGTCGGTGTACTTCGTGTCCATGTTGTGACCGACTAGTCGGTCACAACATTGCTACCGGTGTACGTAAAAAGGCTAAAATAATTCAGAAAGATTGTTATTACAAACGAATATTCATTAGTATAAAGAAATATGTCGTGTTGTGCTGTGTTCTGTCCATCAAGAACAACCAAAGGTGGAGTAAAAGACCCAGAATTATCTTTTCACACGTAAGTTTTTTTGGCAAAAATATCTTAATTTATGAAGTTTTAAAGTGATATATGTATTTTACATGAAAGATATACGTCCCTGGCATAATATAATTACCAAGTAGTCGTAGTTAACTGTGGATTTAAAGCTTTAATTCATGATAAATAAATACATTGTTTTACGCCTCCCGGCTAGTGATGTGCCTGCAGCGTCCTTAAGATTTTATCGATATTTACAACCATGTTGATTTATCCTTTGTTTATATTTAACCCTTGTTTGTGTTACCTATAATAAAATCCTATTTACCTACGCCGGCACCCTAAAATGGCAGTTTTTATCACTGATTGACATTTCGCGTCGCGTCAACCGTTTTATGCGTCCCACTGCAGGGTACGGGTTTCCCCCATAGATAAATATCCTATTTATTGGTTACTAATAAAATATTTTGTTTTAGGTCCCGAAATGTCCAGAAATAAGAAACCTGTGGATGAAACAGGATTTAAGTCATTGAATACAAAGAGTAAAGAGCTATTATTTAGGTTCTGTAACTTAAAACCCTGTTTCAGTCTTATTTTTAAATTACAGTAATAGCGAGCCATGTGTGGGTAAGTGTGTTTCGAGATTAGTACGAGTATGCGACCATTTTTATCGATATATTTCGTAATAGTATCTCTTCCCTACTCACGCACACTAATGTAAATTTAGAAACTCACACCAACATAAAACTGACACGCTACCAAAGATTTCACTTCGTCCATTATGATCCTTCGTCTGTGCTATACTAGTACTAGCGATTATAGAATGTCAACGCTCTGTCCGGTGATGAAGTCGCGTGGTCGCTATAAGTGAAGTATTTATTTCATTTCATTTCATAGCGTCCTTATGCTACCTAGGTAAAAAGCGACGACGTTACACCATATTTTAGTCACTGGGCTTAGAAAGCTTTTAATACTTGGATAGTCCATTGCAATCTGCTCAGAAACTGCATACTTTGAAAGTTTTATTATTAAAAAGTATTCACGGCTTCTCAACTTTACTCCGGCAGATCTACTTGTGAGTTCAACGAATTACACTGAGTAAAGCCGACCTAAAAGGGATAGCTACTAAAACTACGGGGAATCGGTTTTAGTGATAAAGGAAGTGTCAAAGATTAGATCAGCGTGGCCGTTCGGCATTTCAATTACTACAGTAGTGCCCACTAAATAATTCATCGGCTCCTTTGACTAAAAGGTTCAACGGTGTTGAACTTACTGGTAACATTGGATATAGATAGTTAGGTGCCTATAGTTTTAGGCTGCATAATTAATTACAGCTTGGAATACAGTTTTTATAGACTATATTATATACTAGCAGCGCCTCGCGGTTTCACCCGCGTAATTCCCGTTCCCGTGGGAATTCCGGGATAAAATATAGCCTATGTTCATCAGGGATAATGTAGGATTCTAATGGTAAAAGAATTTTTTTAATCGGTCCAGTAGTTTCGGAGCCTATTCAATTCATACAAACAAACAAACAAACAAAAAATCAAACCTTTCCTCTTTATAATATTTGTATAGATGTATAGATGTATAGATAGACCAGTGGGCCGGTCGGTGGGCTCTATGGGGATAACCCGTTTTTTAGTTGACAGAAAATTTTATAAGTTGCTAAAAATAACAAAAGATTATAAAGACCATACAAATGTATAAGCATGAGATTTCTTTTAATACCTCCGGTAAACTGAAAAACAACCTTTTCCTGACGGAATTTTCGCATTGAAAAAACTTACGTCCAAATTTTGTTAGTTTTCGCCATATTTGTCGAAACCAGAGTATTCAATATAAGCCTACCCATACCACAGATTATATAATACTATCCTAGTATTATATAATCCCATACTAACCAACCATATTTAGGTACCTACATATTTTTGGCAGGCATCATGGCTCAGTCGGTAGTAGCTCTGCCTTCCGTGCTGTGGGTCGTGGGTTCGATCCCCACCGAGAATTTGTGTGTTGTAAACATAGATGTTTGTTCTGTTTTTGGGTGTTTCTAAGTATTATAAGTATGTATTTACAAAAAAAAATGTATGTATGTATTCTATCAGCCATCTAGTTCCCATAGTACAAGCTTTGCTTAGTTTGGGACTAGAAGGCGTTGTGTTAAGTGTCCGTGAATATTTATTTTTATTTATTTTCATCGAGCGTTGATATTTTACAAACTTACCAGCTTATACTTATAATCGTTGCATAACTTAATTCAGCTGTTTAAATTATTGCTCTCTTACTAACAGGTAAAACAGAGCTAGATTTTAATAATCTGTTTATATAAATCTGCTTATGTATAGCCCATTGTGATCCTTAGGACTACAAAAGCAAATACACATACCCAATGTAAGTTTGGGTGTTGCAATATGTAAGAGCGGATCGTTTCCTTTAGTAGGTGGAGTAAGTGACATCAGTATTTCCATGTTATGGAGATCTATCATAAAACTGTAGAAACGCCAAAAACAAAATTAAAGATATGGATAAACTAAATATGCAGATTTACTAAATAAATGATTTTGATTCCGAAAATCGAGTTTGTCTGTTTGTCTTTTTATCGGTTTGTCTACTTGTTTGTTCGCGGATCACGCCTAAACTATTGGATCAATTTCAATGAAACTTATACCATTCAGAAGCCCTTTTTCCGGATTGAAATATAGGCTATATTTTATTGAAATGAAAGACGTGGATTTTCTTAGATACAGCTTGACTTCTATAAACCAAAAGCCGCCTTTGGCACGAGGTTCATCGTATGCTGGTTGACAGATATTTTGGTGGAAAGTTTTGCACGCGTACGAAGTCGCGGGTATCAGCTAGTAGTTAATATAATAATCCTTACTTCTAACTAAAGTAGTAAAGTTTTGGATGTTTGCTCTCTCAGGAATTATTTCAGTTTATTGGCTGCGCTTAGACAAGAATGCGTTTGTCTAAGCATTTTGGAGCTTTGAAGCTTGAAGCATGGAAATTGTCATTCCGGTGCATTCCACGCGCTCAGCACAGATATGAGTGCTCTAGAAGTAAGGACGAAATAGGGCATTTGCACACTGGCCGATACCGGCATGTCAGTGCAGTGGCTGGAACAAAACGGATATTATAAATAAAGCTCGGAAGCGGCGCGCGGGCGGGTCTTAGTGTCAGTAGTACCATTGATGGTACAAGTGACACAACTTTGTATCCTTAGTACCATTAAAGAAAAATGAGGATATTCCTCCGTAATAGCTATGGAACTAGTGATACAACTTTGTATCTCAAGTACCATTAAAGAAAAGTAAAGATATTCCACGTAATTTAATTTTTGACATGCATTTATTTTGTATTGTCACAAAGATATAAAATGAAAAAATAAAACCGAAACTTCTAAACGCAAATAAAATGGGCGGCACCGTGAAAGCGTACTAAATAAAATGATATTAGCTGTTTACAGATATCGTGTTGGTGACAGTGCAATAGCAGCCATAGTACGACGTACGACGAAAACAGTTGTGGTAGAGACACATGCTCAAGCAGGTGGTTCAGGTTGAATTTTTTTTTAAACTAGGACATTTTCTCTATAGATTTTGATAAATACCAGATTTTTATGAGGTAGTTCGTATTCTTCAGATTTGTACTGCTTTACCTACCTTATTTATGAGAGATGAGTAAGGGATGGAACCGTTGCGTTGGTGGGACGATCTCGACTCACATGAGAGAGTGGTGGGACAACGCCAATGACCGGGACCAGTGGAAAATTTAAAGGGAGACCTTTGCCCTGCGGTAGGACAAATAAGTTAAATTAAAAAAAAAGGGATGGAACATGCCGATGCTGCTCTACTTTTCTATAACTATATACTAAAACCTGTCAGTATCTATATTTTTGCATATTTTTTCAGAAATTTGACTTCTTTTTGTATAACTGCTGCACAGAAAAAAAAGATCTAGTCTGTTGTACCTACTTTTCTTACGTGTTTATTATAAAAACCATAATATAATTATCCATAATGGTAGAAATAACAGGGTCTAGTTGAGAGTAAAAGAAAAGTAAAACATACCATTTACAACAGCAAAGAGGAAGGCAACCAGTTAAAAGTTGCACCACTGCAATACAATATCACTGTTGGTATGTGGACAACACACTTTGGTACAACTGTGCTGAGTACCTATAGTATGTATGTATACCTACAGCTCAAGAGGACCGCCCGTGCCAGCAATTTGGAGCACTTATTTAGGAAGTATTTCCGTGCAGTAATCTAGATTTAGGCAATCAGAGGTCGTTTGTAGCCTGTTTTCACCCTGCTTTGTGTCGCAATGGCACGCCACTATTGGATATAAAACAATTTACCTTGTACCTATGCAGTGTTTAATGTATTTGGTTATACCACAGATTATATAATACTGGTTATACCAACGTAAATACTCATCTTGTAAGGATAATCATAATCAAGGTGGGAGCCTACACCTTGTGGGTGTACCATGTGTCAAAGAATTTGATATGTGCACAACACTTTGAAGCTTTATACCGCGTGCACACTATGCCCATGCCGCTGCCGGCATTAATGCCGCCATACATTCCGGCAGCGGCATGGGCATAGTGTGCACGCGGTATTAGATTTTAATACCTTGACATTATACCTTCTTACCGCAAGATGTATGTTTAATTTTGTAATAATGCTTGTCTTATGAAGGTTATATCTTTTGAGGGTTATTCTCTAAAAAGAATATAAAGGTATACATCTTGAGGGATTTCACTTACTGAGCTCCGAGTCTGTGCATTTGTTTTGACTTTCGACTCGAGTATAGCACGCAAACGCATTCGCAAAGTAAGAAGTTTTGTTAAGAAATGCACGATTCCTCAATCTCCCGCTAGATAGGCGCTTATCCGGGTTTCATAAAAAATTTCTCGCTTTGCGAATGCGTTTGCGTGTGCTACACTCGAGTCGAAAGTCAAAACAAATGCACAGACTCGGGGCTCTGCACCCAGTTTTTCATTACAGCTCCTAAAACGCTATTCCAGTTTACTTCTGAGCACCGATTGACTCTCTTTCTTTAATTTTGCAAATCCATATTGTTTTAACATTTTCTAGTAAGATAAGTACAGGTAGGTTAGTAAAAGCTTAAATTGAAACAGCTTTGAAAATTTTAATAGCTGCCTGGGAAACGTGTACCTAATTGTATTGAATTTTATGAACATAATTACCCATTTGTGACGCGATGCAAGTACGTTCTCCAAATTCTGGGTTGCATTGCATGAAGAAACGCGATAAACTCGCTATGTTACAGCTGTTTCGTGAATTTGCTCCAATAAAGTGAAAATTTTACCGCGTTACTTACAAACAGGGGAATTACAGTGTCGACAAACACTGTTTAATTTGTTTTAAACTTATAAGTGGCGCGAAGTAGATCGCTATTGGCAAGGGAAATCAATTACGTTTGTTAGTATATTATTTACTGAGACTCTAGTAACGTTCAGTCCTGCTGTTTCATATATAGCGTACTAGGTGCCGCCCGCGACTTCGTTCGCGTCCCGTTGGATCCCGTTGATTTTTCGGGAAAAGTAGCTTATATGTTAATCCAGGTCACGGACAATATATATTCCAAGTTTCATCCAAATCGGATCAGTACTTTTTACGTGAAATAGTAACAAACCATCCATCCATCCGTCCATCCATCCATACTTACAAACTTTCGCGTTTCTAATATTAGTAGGATAGCAGCTATATGCAATGCCTATGATGAGTATTATGTAATATGAGAGAATCAGACGATAAAGCGTAAGTACTTGCTAAAAAGCACTTCTCATAAAGCAAACGGATACATGTGAAGGGGCTGAGAAACTTATTTGTTTTGTTACATACGCTCTCGCATTAGCAAACTCAAGACACAAATTCAAGTTTGTGTAGCGACTAGACAAGCGATGCTTTGGTATAATATAAAATGAACTCATATTTGGTTGGTCACGTCTAATTTCAGACAAGTCCAGTCCAGCTTTTTGGACTTCCGCCCAGACTCATTTTTCATTTGTTCGGATTTTTCAGGTCAGAAATAGCGAGGCGAATCGTAAAGTATGCCAACGTGGCGCGTTGCTTTGCTGTGGGTACACACTACACACGATTGAACGCATGCTGCATTGCATTATTTAGAGCTCACACAATTACGATTTTGTGATTTAACTTTGTATTGCTAAAAGCCTGAAAACCGGGCTTTTTGTTAGGCGGTTTTAAAACTGTCTACAGATACCAGTTGAGTTTGAGCAACGTATATATATTTTTATTTTAGCTATGGTACAAAGCTAAGTAGCTAAGTACGATGACAGCGATCGCTTTCATCAAGTTTAGAACTTTTAGTTCTACTACTTTTGGTGTCGAGTTGATATTTCTTGAGTTTCACATCACGTACGCGTTGTCTTGGCATCTGGAATGTTTTTGTTACCAGTTGTAGCAGTGTCTTCTTGCAAGTTAGTTTTTCAACTCGAGGCTCCAACTTCGGCCGACGCGACGTAAAGCTTTACGTGCTCATGCCAAGCCAAGAGCTGAACGTCAGAACTACTTTTAAAATACTAAGTAATGGGGCAGAGTAAATAAAATAAACATTATGTTTTTGAAAACATCATTATGGTTGAATAATTGTATGAAAAAAATCCGAGTGGTTGTATTCAAAAGCTTTTTCTAAACACCAATGCTAATCACTCTTTAATTCAACTAAGTATAGTAAGTTACACAGTTTTAATAATAAGAGAATTAAATTGAATTACTTACGTACCTAAGTAGTAGTTAATTTAATAGTTAGTTACATAAATTACGCAGTGGGTTAGCCGCTAGGATCCTCGACGGGTCCACGACGACGCTGCAATATTAAATTCAATTTACTTGAGTTGATTAGTTGGTGGTCATATCGCCCATATAAGCAGCCAGCTCCTCTATTGTACCGTTGATTGCGAGTTCTCTCTCTGTGATTAAACGTGCTCGAATTCGGACTACGCCAACTTGGAGAATTGAACTAAGTATTTAGAAATTAGAATATGATATCAGAGTTCTTAGCTATCAAAAGTTTTAGCTTCCTTCCTGTGGTTTCCGGTTTTGTTTACCCAAATCATGTTATATGATTATGTTACTTTGTTCCTTGTTTCTTACATTTTGAATATACAAAAGTTTATCTACTTGCCTCTCAGAATATTTTATTTTATGTTAGGCAGAGCACTTTTATAGAAAAGTACCTAGGTAGCTACTTTATGTTGAGTGTCGGTAACGCAAAAGTTCACTGATAACGATGGCTTAGTAGGCTTATTCCCATCGAGCCCACCGGCGGCCGGCCCACTGGTGGGCCGGATGGGAAAAGAATTATTAAAGAAAAATATTATTTTTCCCATCTGGCCCACCAGTGGGCCAGTACAATTGTCATAGAGATATTTGGTCTGCTTGTTGGGGTAGATTAAACAACGGTTTCTCACGACCACGTTTTAAAAATACCTAACAAAAAGTTCCGCTGGACCACTATTTTATTCTCGGGCTCGATGGGAATAAGCTGCTTGGTACGTAGGTACCTACATAACAAAGTTTAATAAAACACATAAGGATGCATGGTTTGCTATAGGGCTTATACAAAACACTGCGATGCGACGTCGCGTCGTAAAAATCTGCGAGCACGCACGACGCATCGCAAGAACTTGCGAATTGATTCGCAAGTCTTCTTTGTTTCTTTTTCCTGTATCTGACGGGAGACGCCTTGACGCATGAAATCGCATTGCAGAAAGATGCGTCGTGCGTGCTCGCAGATTTTTACGATGCGACGTCGCATCGCAGTTTTGTGTACAAGCCCATAAACATCATTTGTACAACATAATGTATATTATCTCCACAGCTTATGTTTGTTGAACCCATATTTTACGATGATTGAAAAAGTTCATGTTTTCAAACTTCAAACAAAGCAAGTCTGCCGTATCGAGTGATTAAAAATCGGACGACTGTTTGTATGTTTACTATTAATGAGTTGAAACCAAACAAAAAGTTTTTGTATTATCTACTTATATCATGGATCCGGATTGATTTGGTTCTTCTGTTTGTAAAAGAGTTTTTAATTATTTTCGGTTAGTATTTAACCGCAAATCAGAATCCGCTGGTTTTACGAACAAAATGTACTTTAAGTACTCACGACTAGGATTTATATTGCTTGAATGGACTGTAGTTAATCGGCTTACTTCCATCGTGTGAAACGCGTAAAAAGGTGAAGGTAGCGTGCGAAATCCCAAAATGTCGCTTTTTATCTTGGGACAGTGGTCCAATCATACGGTCCACTGAACGAGTTAATTAATGAAATCCACTAACTTCTTCATTCCACTGAGAGGGAAACGTTCAGCAAAACATTTTTTGTTGAACGTTTTAGCAACGGTACGGGAATTAACTCGGGATTTTATGAGTACCACGTTTTGATTTAGGAAGTAATTTTACCATTTTTTTAAGCTCAACAAGACGAATTTTTGTATCTGTGTTGTATAGGTACTTTGTAGTCCCAGTTTTAAAGCAATTTGTTTCATTTACTTGCTAGGTTCACGAGCACAGCAATTGAGATTAAATATTTCAGGATAATGTATTGCATAATGTAGTTACGCCACGTCGCGTGACTCGTTCATTTCATCGTGATGATTCGCTCATTTCACCGACAATTTGTTGTGCTTTATTCCCGCGACACGGCATGAGAACATTGTGCACGTATCAGATAAATGGGAGGGTATACAGTTTATATACAACAAGGCTGGTTCACTGTGTACACGGCGTAAAACCAAATGATAACGTAGAGCAAAGTCTAGGTATATAATATTCCAGGTTTACCTTTTCTAATCTTGATTTTTGATACTAAAGTAATGCCTTGCGAGCGAGTCAAATACGGAGTTTTTTTATGAATATAAATAGATTTATTGCAAAAGTAGTACGGTTCATCAATAAATAGGAAAAGCAATTCAAAATCTCTAAAGATTAAAATTAAAAACAGATGTAGCTCTCTTTTAATTCTTTGTTCTTACAGGTAATGTTTTATAGGCCGTAATAAATTTATCCAGGTACCGCACGGGCAAAGCCGCGGGGGAAAGTTTGTGAGTGTGATTTCTAAAACTAATCAGCAAAGGCACCCCCTTTTCAGACATCTAGGAGATATTATAATAAGAGATATTACGAAGTATAACGTTGACTTGTAAACACTCTACACATCGTCGTCAAGAGCAAATTAATCTCAAAATCAGTCAGTAAGGTGTGATCGGGCCCGTCACTCGATATTAAATTATATTCACCGCGACTGAAGTGCGATTTTACTTATGGGATGTGTGTTTTCAACAAAGGTTGCTGGGGGGGAAAAAATCAAACAGTACTTAGAATGAGGCAAATGTAAATGAAATGGCGGTTGTAATCTCCGAGCACGGTAACCAAGAGTAAGAGGTTACTCTTTGTTACTTGGATGATGTTTTAAGAGCGGATAAGGATGATCAGCGCCAATTCCAATTGAAATTGGCATATTCTGTATTGCATTGAAATAGTTGATATGCCATATGTGCGAGTATAGTATCGTATGATCTATGCCATAAGTGACATGTTTAGGATACGAACTAACAGGTTTTCTTAGAACTTTTTCCTTCACCGAAGAGGGCTTATATAGTGTTGGCATTCATACAACATTTTTACAAGATATAATAGAAAAGTAGAACTAAGTGGGTACTATAAGCTGTGACAAGGGCTGGCTGATAACAATAAGCAGTATAAGTAACGTTCACATCTTTCAGAAGCATTGTTCACTTGAGCCTTGGAGGAGAATGGATATTTACTTCGCAAAGATTGCCTTTCAAGTGACTAGTCAAAGATACCTTAAAAGAGACGTCGTCCGTAGATTAATGGAAAACATTTATTATTTTTTGAGATCCATTAAACGACAGAGTAGAATGTATTAACATTCGGCTTCTGACTACCCCCAAAGTAGGTATCTAAAGGATCTCCAGTCGGTTCTTTAGATAAACAAGAGTTTTGATAAACAAGTATGTTTAGCATGGGCCTTATCCATGCCACGAAAAAGGTAGTAACATCGTATTTAATTTCACTTGCGTTACTACGTACAGTAGAATGAGCCTAGCAAACATCAATATAGGTACATTATGTGAATTATATATTCCATAAGCGGAAGGGGTTTAAGAACATCAACGAACGTCAGTAGCATAACCATTCTATACAATCACTCATAATAAACTGACCCTATATTCAGCATACAGGGTATAAAAGTAGGTACTCTCGAAAACTAAGAAAAAAACTACAAATTATCCATAGAGATTTCGCTTATGACTTTACAACAGTTTCAAATCCGTTCGATATAATGGTTACAAAAGTCATAAACTCAGGTACAGGACGAAATATTGGTATTTGTATTCACTTTGAGTCTGGCCGAGTTTTCCTAACCCAAGATAGGAAAATCCCTGCTGAAAATTAATCTTTATTTATAAAAACGATTTGTTTATATGCTAAAAATCTCTTAGCTTAATTTTTTTTATTCGGTGGTTATAGATTGAATCAATACCGGTGTAGTATAATCGTTGAACTACAAAATAATAATAAAATGTATACAATATCCTTGAGTATAGTGGCAGTCTTTTTAAGCCCTGTATATTGTTATATCATGGGAAGTATCGCGTGCTTATAACGACGTTGTTCCTCACAATAACAAGGGTTCTCAGAAGGTGAAGGACTTCGCTATTTGGGTTACCAACCGTTCAAATTAATTATGACTATTACTTGTAACGTTTATGCATATTTTGAAGTGCCTACTCTCGCTTTTCGGTGATCTAAGTTTGATGACCACTGTTACTCTAGTGGGCGACTCTACTGCGCTGAAGATGGGAGTCTGGGATCAATTCATCATCTTTGATCATAAAAGATAATTTTTCTTTTGAATGATGATGACACTCCATGACAGAGTATTTATTAACCTACCTTCGGCTTTGATAAATAGGATAAAATACTTTTTACCGTGATAAAACAAGTAAAACATATTATTATGAAGGCACCTCATAAGAAAGGCTGTTATGACATGCGCCAGGTGCTACACTCAAAATGAAGAAATACTATATTTTTCTATTAATTATGGATGTGGCAGACAGCTGCTCGCACGGAATTTTTGCAGTTCCAATCATGTGTCAGTAAATACGTTTGGCCTGATCCCTTCTATCGTTGCACCGTTACTAGAAGGATAGAAATAGTCTAGTTACTGAATTTTACAAATATCCAATACCTAAAAGGAACCACTTTTTCCAAGCTACCAAAATTTCTGCTCTAGATCGCAATCTCAAATTGGACTGGCGGCGACCGTACGTCGTTGTCTACTCTTCAGGTGGTCCAAGGGTCGGTTGTTATATTTTTTGCCCACTTCTTGGTTATATTGCCAGCAAAAGCTAATAAGCTGTAATCTAGCTGCCATGCCGCCGCCTTCTCAGCGGGGCGCCGCAGACAATCAAAATTTTAATTTACCCGGCTTAATAGTTGACTGGCCATAATGCCTTCATTGTGAACAAAGTAATTCAAATGTTATTTAGTTTCTGAATAGGTGATTCTAATGAATGGCGGTCTAATGAACAGTTTTGTTAGAAAATTAGGTTTAAATAAAGTTTTAAATAACCTAAACTGTACTGATATAACCATCTTTCTAAACACTAATAACAGCCGGAGTCAAAACTAATCTGGAGACGATATAAAAACAAAGACAAATGAAAATTTAATCTCATTAAGGTTAATGCGTTTTTCTTTGCATTTACAGACAAAACAACGGCTGGCCTTTGAAGCAGTGGTAACAGCCCTATTTACAAAGATAAACAAAGGCAAAACAAACTCCGGAACATCACGAGTCGCATTAAAGTACACCTTTCCATTGTATTTTGCGACAAAAAGGCCAGCTACGTTGACGCTTCTGAACTGCGTTTTCTTTGTTTCTGCTGAGATTACAGTTTTCACGACGCCGCCGCGCCGCTCCGCCCCGGCAAAGACATCAACACGGGAAACTCATCAGAGTCCAGTTGTTGGGACGTTTGCGAACTTCATTTACGGACAGAAACTGTTTGTTTTCTAACATCAGATAGATAAGGCTGCTCCGTTGTTAATTACACAGGGTGTTCTAAAACTAAAGACATAAACTTAGACGTAAGTGGAATTATACTCGTATATTGAAGTAGTATTATATAACTTATGCATGAAATACCGTATATAACCTCTACAATAACTATAAAAATCAGCAAAATTTGTTTTTAGTAGGCCAATTCATTTAAACATTGCCTGAAAGATACGGTTATTTTTCTTATTACTTTCTATACAGGGTGTGATGAAATCATTCCCGAAAACTTCGAAGGGTATAACACAAGACATAAAAACCACTTTTCGTATGGAACCATCAGCACAAACCAAAATCGTCCATTTCATACATGTTTGCCAAGTAGGTTGCATTGCATTTTATATGGAACAGCAGTTTTTATTTTGAGCTATCATTGATTGTTTCATAGGAAAAGTTGTTTATATAATTTTCCGGGAGTGATCTTTTTAGGTACACCCGGTATAGTTTTTAGTTTCTACATTAGCTAACTCAGAAGTCACTTTTGGGGTAAAATAAAACTAATGTAAAATATATTTAATAAATGTATTGTTTTAGATTTATTTACATAATACTTTACTTAATATAATCTGATATCATTTAGGTTTACGATATGTTAAAAAAAGTTTTTAAGTCTCTCAATTATTATAATTTTACAGTTTGTTTTCAATGTAATTTAGTAGAACTGTGATTTTGTTACACAATCATATTTCAATACTTATATAAAACAGTAAAAACATAATCTAATGGATATTTACCGATTTGAGTATGAATAAGGTAAGAGACTAAGAGACAATAAGAACTGTATGTTATATATCTATCTTTATTGTTAGTAAATTAATACTAGGTTCGTATTTTTTACTATGCACGAATACCTATTTATACTAAATTAATATATTAAAGTTACCTACATAAAGAGTGTATTAGCATCACAGTAAATTCAATGACATAACCCAGTATTTACCTTACAACTACTCACATATTTGTATGTATATATAGTACAGTAAGAATATAAGAAATAAGACAGATAAAATGAGGGGTCTTAGTTCTCTTTGGAGAGAGCTTGTGATATTCACAATTTACCTTACACCATGTAGAAACTATACCAAAGCTGTTTTAAGAGAAACTCGAGTTTAAATAATAAACACTTAAAAAATACCACTGCAATATCAAATTATTTTAGTACGTTATATCTTAACGAGAGGTCTAAAGATTGTACGACGTAATTTGTATATAGTAAATTCGTTTGAAATAGAATTCAAAGTTTGAGCTTTATTATTAAGACAAATTCATCATGTTAGTATAATATGCGTCTTAGTAAGTAGTACACTTATGGACATATTTAGAACTAAAGAATACTAAAACAAAGAATTGAAAATACACCCCCTTACTTACGATCGCTGCATAACTTTATTCAGCTGTTTATATTATTGCTGTCACCTACTAACAGGTAATGTCAAGCAGTGACAGAGCTAGACTTTGATTCAACTGTTTAACTATTCGTCTGTCATATATAAGGCCCTCTGTTTCTCGTACAATATTCATAAACGCCTGCCCACCTACGTGAAAATTAGTATCTAAATTGAAAAAGAAAAAAAGTAATGATTCTAATCATCTTTTGTTTCAGAGTTATATCAGCTTTATTGTCGGAGACAAAGCATCCATTATTTTGAAATGTATTTTATATTTTCGTTATTTATTCGTTTATTTAGATTTTGATACTAAATTGTCGAAAGATTAAAAATAGAGGTTATGCTAAAAAAATGTAGTAGTTATAATAAGTTCGATCATTTTATACAACATTATTTACCTACCTATAACGACATAGTTTTATTATACTTAATTTAATCTACATACAATCATTCGGCTCTACGTTGAAGATATCTAAAAAAACCTGTGCCTAGGAATACCTACATCTATAGAATTTTTTTACATAATAATATCGTGATTTAAAAAGAAAAGATAACATAATAAAATAGAAAACTTAACTCTACACAAACTTTTGTTTATTTAAATGTCTATCTTCAACGTAGCGTCGGCCTTAGGCAAGGCATAAAAATACATCAGACTAGACATAGCTCTCTCGTGCGTTCTCCAGAAGAGGCGTCCTCGTTGTTACAATCTCACGTCGGCGAGACAAAGTCCCACTTGTTACACTCCTCCGGTCGTCGGCCAGCGTCCCGATGCTCTGCACAATGAGAGGGCGGTTTTCATTGCGTCATTATTACCCCAAAACTACTTTTAATTTCAGAATGACCCTTGTGAGTTTACAAAGTCTTTCATATTATTATGTGATTCTACGATCGGATGGGAACTGGGTCTCTACTCCGAAAATTGATTAACGAATATTCGGTAGTGACGTTTGTGTTATACTGCGCGGTCGCCTCGAGCGATGGTCCAGGCTCTTTCAAAGTCACAGCGTTACTGCGCAGTGTAGCACAAACGTCACTACCGAATCTTCGGTAATCATTATTCGGAGTAGAGGCCCTGACCACATATGTTTTGTATATGGACGTTGATAATTTTTTTCGCATCGCTTACGATCGTGCCACAACGCTTACAGAGCTACCGAACATGGATATCGATCCTTTCCCAAACTAAAATAATTTAGTACCCAGCAGTAGGTATTTCAATTTTGCATTTGATTTTAGTAATAAAAAAAACTAAACATTTACATTACATGTCAGTTTGTATAGATTAGATTCCACTTACTATCAAACAAGAATAGAAAGGAGACGTAAAATGTTTGCTTTCTATTCTACAAAGGGACATCGTGCATCGTGCAATCACGGAATTGCATCCAGAGATTATCCAGTAGTCTGTCCCAAACAAACTGGTGCATCCTACTATTCGCTGTATTTTTATATTCTCCAATCTTCCGCGCTGCACTATAGAGTGTCGTCGGCAGGGTAATCTCTCATCTCATTGGCTAACGTTCAAGTAACAGCCAATGAGAGACCCTATTGGTGACATTCCGAAGCGCTATTCAAATTCAAATCGTTTATTGCACTTATGTTGTACAAAGGGTAGTGTAGCAAACAAAAACCCTGTTAGGGCACAGCAATTTGTTCAGGTATTGATTCATATCTTTGTATAGTATAGAAACTCCGCATTTACTAACAATTAAGTTAGTTTACCTGAGCATCTGAAGCCGGCGTGTTTGGTGTGTGTGCGTTCGATCGAATCTCCCGTTGCAAACTATTTATGCTCTTTGAATTTCCTACTAAAGGAGCCATCACACCGTATTGTGGGGGCTCTGGAAAACTTTCCGAATCCTCCTTATAGTTGAGACCTGTCACAAGAATAATAAACTTAAAAGTTTTTGCTATAAGTATTTTGAAGAAATATTTGACTTACACTTCATAAGTTTCCACAAGGCGATTATTCAAAAACTTGCCTCTTAAAAGTCCATATACCTATTTTACAAGTTTATTTATGTGGCACAAGCATAGTATATTAAAACGCACCTTTCTCTAGAGGCACGACATCAGGATTCTTGTCGTCAGGCTGCGGAGGTGATTGGTTTCCAGAGCTATAAACTTTCATAATCATGGGTGCTGAAACAAAAATAACCTAAGAATAAAATTTATTTCGACTAACGGAATTAAATTAAAAAAAATTTAAGATTGAGTTGAGCCCGAATTGTTTTCATGGAGTAGAGCTTGTTGTCGAACTTGCAAAAAACCATACTCGACGAGAGTCGGATTAAACAGAATGACGGAAATATATTGTTGCAGTTCAAATTGATCTCGTAAATCAGACTTTGGATGCAGTTGCGGGCTTAGTAGCCAGTCCGTTCCGAAATTCCAGTCACGCGGCAAAATCGTACTGCGCTCTGTAGTAAACTCCTTCAAAGGCGATTTCGTTCTATTTGTGGGTTGATGGCAGCTTTATACTTTGATTTAAGAATGCTTTTTAAATAATACGTATTCCTTGGGACTACATAATAGAAGTATTTCAGCGTTTAATTTGGAGCAATATATTTTTCTTTTCCTCGCAGCCCGCAGCCCGCAACTCAGTGGATCACTATGAGAACATAAGTTCGTACGCATATCTTCTATATTTGATTCAATTAGTGTAGGTATGCGTGTACCTAGCTTGATAAAATAAACTTACCTGGGTATTGCATAGGTCGACCACGTGTGTTTCTCAACATTATAGTAACCACCATTCGCCACACCACCATGACTAATAGAACAGCCAACGAAAATCCAGCGAGCCACTTCATAGTCCAATTCAGATCCAATCCGAAGTTTGTTGATTTTGCTTCTGTGCGGAAAACAAGCGTTTTGCATTGTAAATCCGATGCTACACACTTTTACCATCAGTAAAGTTCGTCAGTTATATTTTTTTTGTTGTAGAATAATGCTTTATTTTACACTTTGATGGTTTATTAATGCTTTTCTGCACACATCTTTCTAGTAGAAATGATTAGAAAATATTTAAAACTACGAAAAACTAAAAAAAACTGATATTGGTTTGGTCTCCTCTTGTTTTGTATGCGAAATGTCACGTGATCGGTCATCGATTAAAAATGTCTAGAATCGTTTATCGATATAGAAACAGACGTATCCTACTAATATTATAAACGCGAAAGTTTGTGTGTATGTTTGTTACTCTTTCACGCAAAAACTACTGATCCGATTTGGATGAAACTTGGAATATATATTTCCCGTGAACTGGATTAACACATAGGCTACTTTTTATCCCGAAAAATCAACGGGATCCAACGGGACGCGAACGAAGTCGCGGGCGGAAGCTAGTTGGATTATACATATGTATACATCGAGGTGATGTTATTTTAGTCCATTATACAATACTAAGCTAAGCCCTAGATATACGTAATAATTCTCGGATTCCAATACAAAGGCACTATAATTACGCAGCGTACATTGAAATGGAGCTCATTGAGCTGTAATTCTATTCTCTCTATGAAACTTTATTAAGGTAAGTCAAACCACCAAAAGCTAGCGAGTGAATAATTAAACAACTAACTTTGCTTTTGTGAAATTCAAAAGCTTCCTTGTTATTAATTAAAGATTTCCTCAAAAAGTTATCAGAATCTGCACTTTACTTTCAGGAACTTTAGATGACGTACTTATAATAAATACTCGTAGATACATCCTACAAAGACGTACCTACCCACCCCATCTTATTTAAAGAGACGCAAGGCTGTATGTAAGAGATCATCTGTGATTATTATACATCAATTGTAGGGTACATTTTATTATATTCAAACAAAAAAACTATGTGTTTTTGGAAAACATCGTCAAGATACCCGCGACATAACCAGCTTACGTATTGAGATACTTTACTGTGGATAAGGCCGACTAGGCTGAGAGGATGGTATAGGTGCTAAGCCAGCCTACCCCATCTAAGACCATACTCTAGGCACAGCAGCGTCCCATTCACAGGGGCATGGGCATAGCTGCACGCTGCATAAAATCATCTAGATTAGATGTAAAGGCCTGATTATGATTAAATGATGCGTCTCATACACCGCAAACCCGAGTCAAAATAGAATTCAGAAATATAGTGAAACTTACCCGTGTGTAAAGCTAATCGTGACAATGTGTGCACTCTGAGCGTCGTAATTTCAGTCCGTCCTCTTGAAGTGTACGCGTAGAAGACCAACTTCAAAGTCTTCCCGGAGCCGAGGCCTCGTAGTTTCCATACTGGTGTGGTGGTGGACACATTTAACACCAGGTTACCGGATTCCCACGCTTCTACGCAGTAGCTTGTGTGGAGTCCACCGTTATGGCCTGTTGATAAGTGTTTTTCAATCACTCTAAGTAACTAAGTAACGTAGGGAAATATCATGTAAATTCAAATTATACAACAGAAAGGCTACAAAGGACCAAAACCAAAAATACCAAGCATATAATTTTGTGTGAACACAAAAAACAGGACACTTTATTCACATACGGAGGTTCCTTCACCAGCATAGAGCTCTGCTGTTCGTCGGAAATATTACATGTAGTTATTCCCTACTCAAGAAATAGATCATATTATTTTTGGGATGTAGGTATAGCTATTTCAGCGTAACGTACCTATGTATACAGAGCAAACCAAGGCAGCACTACGCTAACACATATTATTATAGCGTCAGCCTCTCCACTGTTATTATCAAGTAGGTACTATATCTATACTGCGCTATAGCACAGTATTAGTTTGCTCTCGTGCATGACATGTAGGTCAATAAAGGTATAACGGTAAACGACATTAATTAGTTGATTGACGAACTAATAACTACCTATGCTCTGAACGAAATTACCCACAACTAATAATGTTTAGACCTACGTATAAGGAAATGACGTAATTACCGTAGGTAGGGGTTGACCTTTTTTACGATAACCAGAATTTTTTGAGCCAAATACATACTTTCTATTTATAAATTGTGTTTATATTAGACCAAACTAAGTAATAAAGGGAAATAACATTTGAGGTAAAATGAAGCGAACACCGCCATTTTTTGGAATTTAAGAACTACACCAATCTTTAACTTCCAACTTACCAAAATAAGAAACTAAATTACAACCAAAACGTTCAAAAAAGCGGGACTTCCATCCGCGTCCTGCCAATAAGCCATTCCACAGATTTCTATTTTAAATAAAACACGTATTCAGATTTTAGTCAACCATTTCATAGATCTTGTAGTTCGCAAGAGAGAGCTATTTTTTTCTGCACTAGAAAAAATAGCTTATGAAATCTTTACGCTGCGTTTCCACTGAATGATGTGCGGGTTGGATGAGCGGTGTTGTAGGAAATAATTCACCAATAGTATTGCTGTAACATGACACATGAATTGACACTATTGGTTGTTCTTTTTCTTGCACACCGCTAATCTGCCTATCAGTCTATCATCATCAATATATATAATAGTAGATTATGCATTAAGGGGATAAAGCAGTGTATTATGTCTCGGGCGATATTTTGAACCCCAAGGACGAGGGATCCTAGGGTTAACTCACGAGCGAAGCGAGAGAGTTACAGAGTTAACTCCCGAGCGAAGCGAGGGAGTTAAAGCTAGAATCCCGAGGCCGAGGGGTTCAAAAACGCCCGAGACAAATACACTGCTTTATCCCCAAAATGCATACTCTACTTTATATAAACACTGCAAGGCAATAAAACATAATACAATTAAAAAGAAAGTACTTACTTTATTAATTTTACAATAATGAAAGAAGACAAATATAGAAAATTAAAAGTTAATGTTAGAGACGTTGGACCAATTGTGAAAAGACAAAGTTATATTATTGTTGAAATCGTTGTAGGTTCTCATATACGCTTCCTTAGATCTTTCAGAAAGCAAGTTTCCAATGATATCAGTTGCTTTAGATTGTATGCATTCCGGTATCACATCACTTTCGTCACTGTCAGTTGACATTTTTGTTAAAATACGCTATTTTGTTACAAAATAACACAAAGATTTGCAGTTTAGCGCCTTTTCGTTCTATTTGTTTTTTTTTGTAGTGGCAAATTCATGCAGGTTTCTATGAAAAGTTTTCATTCTAATTTTGAATAAATTCTTCTTGGTGTAGGGCTCTATGAAAAGTTTATATTCTAATTTTGACGTTTGGTCATGGATTGCAAGGAGCTCGTATATTCAATGTTGATTGCATTCCAAATTCAAATGTCATAATTCCCTAGGGGATTATGAAATTTAGTACATTTATAATGACCCGGCTAGACCATAGGACACAAATGACTTGCTTTAAGTTGAGTTTGCATGACACATAATATGCCATTGACGAGTAGGTGTTATATAAAACTCTTTTGAAGCTGTGTAGGGGTGCACTAAGAAAGGAATTTTTTAAACTCTTTGATTTGATTTTGAATTTTGAAAAGTCACACTTTAACGCGAGCAACGCCGCGGGAGACGGCTAGTACTTTTATAAAACTGTACAAAAGCCAAAAACTAAAATTAAAGATATGGATAAACGAAATATACAGATTTACTAAATAAACGATTCTGATTCCGAAAATCGAGTTTGTCTGTTTGTTTGTTTGTTTGTTCGCGTATCACGCCTAAACTACTGGACCATTTTCAATGAAACTTCAGAAGCCCTTTTTCCGGATTGAAACATAGGCTGTATTTTATGGAAATTAAAGACGTGGATTCTTAGACACAGCTTGACCTCTCTAAACCAAAAGCAGCCTTTGACACGAGGTTCATCGTATGCTGGTTGACAGATATTTTTTGGTGGAAAGTTACGCACTCGTACGATGTTGCCGGTATCAGCTAGTTCTTTGATAAAAAGCTAGTTTGTTTGACTCACCAACAGCACACTGCAACTCCACAGAGTCGTCGGTCATATTCACCGTGGAGCAGTTGTAAGGGCGGTGAACGGCAAACCGACACGGTTCCGCTTGCCTGCCTCCTGTGTTCGCGGCTCTACAGGTTATCATCCCATAATCAGCATCAGATTTAGGCGTGAACAAGAGAATAGATTTTCCTTGAACTGATGTCGTGATGTTTTCCTGAAAATATGTGCACAATGAGATTTTTTACGTTTAAAAAATACCTACTTATTTCAAATCTTTTAGTTTTCTCTTAGTGTAAGAGGGGTTGGAGGGGTAATCAGACACATTTCTTAACATCTTTGGCACATGCCGACATTTTGTAGTAGTTGAAATTCCTACGTGACAGTTTGTCTGAAGGCGCGGCTTTTTCCACTATTCTATCGGCAGCGGCACAATACACATTTTGTGGTACCGGTTCGGTGCCGCATACGTACCGCATCTAATTCTACGGTTCCCACTGAATTATTAAGCGTCCATTGGAAGCTTTCTGGCTGAGGAAATGCATCGACTTCGCAGGTTATTTTGGTTTCTTCGTTAATCGCCACTCCAACTATTGCCATCGACGTGGTTTTACACACCGGCTTATCTGCCAAACATTATCCATAAATAAGTAATTTATAACACATTCATCTTTATTTTGCAGGCGGCAAAAATTATTATTCCAGTAGAACGAATACGAATTCAGTAAATCCAAAATATATTAAAACATAGGTACATCTATTACAAGAATATTATATTTCAGTTCAGTGAAAGTAATTTATTTTATTGTAGAAATGATTTCCACGTCTGTAAACAGATGTCCAAACAAAGTATTTGTAGTTCGTAAAATTCAGGCAATTTCGTTTGATGGATGTATTTCTTTAGTTTTATCAAAGTTTTTTCATTTTAATTATCATTCTGATTGTGACTTCATTCATATTGGTTGCTAAAGATTCTATGAGCTAGTAAAATGGTGATCATTTTGTTTTTTTTAGATACAAAAATATACAAAATTTCAACGACATTATACTAGGTAGAGCTGCTATAATAATGGGAGCGGATTTTGAAAGTGACCTTGTCGGATTTAACAACGTAGGCTACTGTTTGTAATAATATTCCTATGCAGACCAGCAAATCCTAGTCCCTGTCCCTACCTACCTACACACTCCTAATAATGGGTTCTGCGTATTGGAACAGTTTACTGACGCGGAAACCTCTGCCACAATTATTCAGATCCAAAATTATATTTATGTAGCTAGTTCGAGTTTCGAACAATTTCTACAAAGCGTGGGCTATATTGAAATTATCCTGAAATATTCACTGACTGAACCTTAGTTGAGTTCCTTGCTCGTGAATATGTAATGTTTTTACAATTACAATAAGACTAGACGAGGTTGAATTTATTATATTATGTGTTTTGATGGGTGAAATAATGTTACTTTTAGTTGTGTGGACCTTACTAAGGTAAGTTGGATGTAGTGCGATAAATATTGGTTTTCAGTTGTATGCAATCAAAATAAATGTATTTGATCGAAACACTATTGATTTAGAAGGTCTACTACTACTTTATCTGAAATATGAACATACGTTGTATGTATAGCCAAATGACCCCGAATGTCTCCAAATGCGATTGAAAATTTGTTTATCAGGAGGAGAGTAATTGGACCAATACTCACATATAATTTTAAGGTCGTATGGTACAGATGTCCCATCCCCCTCAACATTGGAGGCTGTGCACGAATATGTGCCGGCTTGCTCTCTCGATACGGCTCGAATCGCCAAGTGCCCCGAGGTCGCTATGATTCCTCCTTTTTGGTTGTGAGTAATAATTTGACCCTGGATAAAACAAGTCAAGAATTTTTTTTTATTGCAAACGAATTCCTAGAGAACAGTGTGATCGGTAAAGCGGTTAAAACTTTTGCAGAGAAAGACAATTATGATAATTTCGAGCAAGATTTGTCGCAAAGACTTTTCAGCTCGGTTGTGTAAACCGGGAGTCTCTTTCCTTGTCAACTTCAGCAAAAGTGTGTTGCCCACTTTACGGCAAAAGTTTAGAAAATATCACTCACATTGTGCTCCCACACAACTTTGTAAGCGGGCGGGTATGCTTGCACGACACACGCGAAGTACACATCGTCGCCCTCCTCTATGTCGCCCGGTTTGAGTTCGGAGCCCAGTTTCAAAACTACGATGGGAGCATCTGTTGACAAACCGTACAGATTTTTGTTCTACAGCGCAAAGGAAACACTCTGTCCTACTTTTTAATGTTACCTACTTACAATGTAAGTTGAGTAGTAAGCTGGTATCAATGGTGGTATGCTTGAGGACGGTGTGAGACGCGCGACACGTTAGCGTTTGACCGTTGTTCTTCATATGAGGTGTCCATCGCAGTATTGATAATGTCTCATTCAGATTCTCCAAGTCCTAATTAAAAATAATATGGATAAATCTTAAAGCACACAAATAAAATAAATACTAGACTTTTTCAATGGAGAAAAATGACAGCGGCGTATTTTTATATTACCTACAACTAAATAAGTGGATTTTGGACCAAGCCACTAAAAATACACGGCAGACCGAAACAAAATGAAAATGTTACAAAATTATATTTGAGAGAAGGTGTGTGAACTTGAGAGAGATTAAGAGATTAGTCAAAGTACCTTCTGCGCCGCAGAGTTGAATTTCTCATTGTCTAACCACCACGTAATGAGAGCCGGGGGTCGCGCCCCCACTGCCCTGCACGCTACCTCAGCAGTTTGCTGAACCGATAGCGGCTGCTCCCTCGTCAATATCTCCACGGCGAGCGGCCTCACTAAAACAAAACACTGTAATAAAATAAACAAATGACAAGCTAGCGGTGGCGTGGCGGCGCGAATCGACGAGTCTTTACGACACTTTATTTTTCGTACACCGCACGCTTCTGAATATTTTATACCATTGCGTAAAGAGATAATACATTCACAAACAATATAAAATTGGAAATGGGGTGAAACTGAATAAATGTGGGTGGAAAATAGCGGAAGCGTTTCTGAGACTTACGTAGCTTAGGAAAAAAACCTCTATAGTTTATGAGTTTAAATAAAGTAAAAGATTTTCTTTTCCCGATGGCATCCATTTTTAAAGCAACTATGCCATTAGACTAACGATGAATAATTTTCTGTTGCGGGAGCCATTCCGCGTCCCAAAGACAGAACAATGAGCCACAAATAAAAAGTAATGGATGTCGAGGTGTTGGACACAAAAGAGTATATTTATGGACAGTTATATTCTGAGAAATCGTTGGCTTTAATAATAAAGGTCAGAATTTGAGTCGATCTAATCGTAAACTAGCTATGATATATATAAAAAAATTATATTGGTTTACTTAGGTACATTAGCGTAGACCATCGTAGCGCTACGTAGAAAATCTCGTGGGCAATTAATTTCTCAGACATTTATGATATTTTTTAAGACTGCATATAAAATACCAATCTATGAAATTTCTTTGGTGTTATTAGTTGTTTGTGAGTTACTGTTCAATTATTGTGTACACGATACGACGCCGAAGTTGGAGCACTACAGAATTTCTCACTATTGTTTATAGCCACGAAACGATTCAATATAAACTTTGTCGGTACATAGTTCGGAGGCTTCTTGTGTCAGATTAGAAACTTATGGTACCGAAATGTGTTATATCAAACTATATACACACACACAGATAGTATTACTACAGAGTACATAATAATAATACGCCGTAATAATGAGCACAGATCAGACTTTCATTTGCTGCGACATAATTCCATTTATTCATTTGCGCAACAGACATGTTGGTTTCTGGTACTGAAAATCATTTAGAATTTAATTAAAATACCAACGTTTCTAATTCTATGTTTGGGTGTTTAACCTGCACTGCCTTCTTGCTGTTGGATGTTTCAATTTAGAGGTTTGTGGTGTAAAGTCGCGTTCTCACTATCCTGAAGAAGCCACATTTACCTACGTTTGCGCAAAACTTTAAATATCGGCTTTCGCAACGATGAAGCCTCGTTTTCACTAGGGGACATGTCGCGGGAACAAGTCGCCCGACATCACATAGTTCGGGCGACGCGACGTCGGGCGACGTCACGCGACACGTGAATTTCGTGTCGAGCGACAAATGTCCCCTAGTGAAAACGAGGCTTAAAACGAAAAGTGCAAAAAACAAAACACGATACTGTTTTGTTTTTTTGCATTGACAAGCTATTTCAAATTCGATGAAAAGAGCCGCGGGTCTGGCGCGGGTCGGGTGCGCGTTTGTTTTGTTGAATTTACACGGATGACAACACACAGAAAGTGTGTGCGGGTCGAGTGAAACCCATACAAATTCAAGCACTTGACCTGCGCCCGACCCGCGCACGCGTTCTGTGTGATTTGACCGGGGAAACGCTCTATGAAATAGAGCGTTTAGTTTCTCTACCTTACATGACATAGAGTTTATGGTAGAGAAACAAAAAGTTATAACTAATCGAGTTGACATTCTACAGTATGTATATAGAAAACGAAGAGACCACGTGCATTTTCCATGCACGATAAGATTTATATTCTAACTAGTGTAGAATTGCTACAATCTATGTGTACATCTGCTGAGGGCCTAGTACGAGTTTTGGTGTGTAAATGTGGTGTAAAACGTCTGACGCCCAGCACACCAGTGGGCGCTGATTTGTATGGAGACACTGAGCGGATTCTTTGAGAAGCTCGACATGCGAGTACGGGCTTGGTGCAGATCAAATCAGCGCCCACTGGTGTGCGCGTCAGACGTTTCACACCCACACTATACACTGAAAACTCGTATTAGGCCCTTTGTAGTTATACTAGCTCAACCTACAGTAGACAAGGGAGACCGTACTTACTAGTAGGTACGTGTAAGCGGCGCATGTTGATGTCCAAATCAATTATCTAGGAGTTGTCGTGCGACACGCTTGCATGCACACAGTGTGTACCTAGCCAGCTCGATTATATCGTATTTACATGAGCTAGAAAAAAGACCATCTAACCTAACAGAACTCTATGCATAGCCTGTTTGGTTACATGACCTTTTTTCCAGTAGTGATCGATGAAAAAGCGTGTTTATTCATTTATGTATATGTAGAATACAGTTTTACATTCGGAAAAGTCTGTATTTGAAATTACTCAAACAGAAACGCAGCCAATAAAGTTTATAGGTACTGCCAAAGTGCGATGCCCGAAAAGCGACCTACTCGACCATTCTCGTCTCAATCATAATGACGTGTTTAAAAATGTTTTGTTACTGAGTACGACATTTTGCTTACGAGTTATAAGATCTTTCCACTAGGCAGGATATTATAATTGAAGCTGCAAAACGTGGACAAAGTCTTGCTTGTTACGTTACTATGCTATACCCTATGTATGTTTCTAGAAATCGGCTAGTTATTAAAGCCATAAAAAATAGCCCGCTTCTCGGTACCGGCGAAAGCTGGTATCGCTGTAAAAACTCATCTCATCCGACGTCGAAGCAAAAAAGAAGGGTTATGATTTTTACTCTTAACTTTTTAGTCCGACTAATATTATAAACGCGAAAGTTTGTAAGTATGGATGGATGGATGGATGGATGGATGGATGTTTATTACTCTTTCACGTAAAAACTACTGATCCGATTTGAATGAAACTTGGAATATATATGGTCCGTGACCTGGATTAACACATAGGCTACTTTTTACCCCGAAAAATTGACGGGATCCAACAGGACGCGAACGAAGTCGCGGGCGGCACCTAGTGTATTATAGATTGCTTACAATACATTTGGATTTGTACGTTGGTCCGCAGAGGCGAGACCAATGCTGTATTATCAGCGGTACAAGAGTATAGCGCTCCATTGTAGTCCCTGGTTAGTTTCGGTATCCGAAGATCGAGCTGGCTGGTCCGTGAGTCGTCGTCGGTCGGCGGTAGTGTAGACAGCACTTTGTCATCCCGCCACCATCGGAGACGAGGCATCGGCTTTCCTGGTTTATAACAAATGAAGTTTAGCTTGATGTATTTTCAAAATGTAGGTCTTCGTACTTCTATGGAACAGGTAAGTATTATGAAATTGGTTGGGTTAACTCAATGTTTTACACAAGGTCATTTGGAAATAGCGCAAAGTGGTTTTCATACGGGCTATTTACATCACAATAAGGAACAATAACATATTTTGGCTAAAAAAAATTATCAAACTTTGTTTTATAAAGCTTTTACTTTTTTATTACTCTACCTATTTATAATTCGGAAATAATATTAGGTAACTAAAAAGTTAATTACGAGTAGCTTTAGCGCAGTTTTCGAACTACCCTGTAAAAATTTTGATTTACGGGTTTAATTGCGATTTGTTTTAATCACTTGATAATAAAATTACAAACAACACTTTACAAATTCTAGGTAAAGTAATAAACAGCCTGTGTTTACGTAAAAGGGTACTGGGTATAGGCCACTATTTTCATCCCGATTAATTTACATAAAAAACTAATAAATATTCCCACTAGTTTTACCTCCACTTACAACACAGGTAAGTTTGGCACTGGTGTCTTCAACGTAGGGTCCCGCGAACCCGACCATTTCTTTGTCGAGCTCGTCAAATATCTTTGGCTTCGCCGGTAATTCTGTGAATATTCGTTTCTTTCAATCGTATAGTAGTTACGGAATCCAAAAATGGTCAAAGTGAAAGTAAATATTTTATTCAGTAAAATCACAGGATGGTTGTAACTTGTATCCAAAGTATTACAGTTACACAGCAAATTGCAGCAATATAACATTTCTATTTCTAGTTAGAATATAAATTATTAGAAATAAATTATGTAGTTCTTAATATGTTCATTTATTTGCTTCCAAAAATATGAGAATACTATGTTAATAAATGCTTGATTTACTCGCTAAAACATTATTCACCACAAAAAGACAAGATGTCGGTCTAGCAGCCGCCTGTTTCTGGCCTGGTTCCGATACGTACTGAACATAAATTTCAGCGGCAGCGTAAGAGCCAGGTGATAAATAATGTTGCTATAGCTTTTCCATTTCATTTTCGTTTACTATGTAATAAACCGAGATTATCCCCTGATGTTTTTCGATATTAACAGTTCAATGAAGTCGAAAATTGAGTAACAAGTTCGAAATGAAAATATTTTCCTGTAATCGATGAAAGTAGGTTAAAGATAACAATATTTCGATTTACAGGTGAACAATTGGTTAAATACAGAAACGATAGACAATAAGAACTCCAAGTAAATGCTTCACAAAATACTTGATTGTGTTATTTAATATTATTTCCGGGCCGTTCTCTTTTTTAAACGAACTCATTTCATTATTATTTGCCAGATTTAAACGATTGTTTTTGAAGAGTTCTGTTGATCACTACGTAAGTAGAATAGAATGAAACAACGAAACTTAAATGATCGTAATACGGTTGATATCACTGTTAAACAATAATTAATTTAGTTACTATGATATCTCAAACGTTCAATACTGTACCCTGCAAATGTTACAGCACATAGTCAATCGTAGAACATTAGCAGCACATACGTAGAACAGCCGTAGCACCTTCGTAGCACGGAAATGGAACGTTTGTGAACAGCTTTAGCACATGCATCACACACAGGTATAATAGTTTCAAAGCACGTCCGTGGCCAACTACACTATTTCCCCTGTTTGTAGCATGTTCGTAGCACCATCGTAGCACCATCGTAGCTTGTACGTAGGACATACGTAGCATGTTCGTAGAAGGTTGGTAGCACTTCCATAGCACATACGTAGCACGTTGTAGCTAATGAATGGAACGCACCCGCTCGTAGCAACTAGCACGATCGACAAATACCGTCAAATATTACGTTACTTTTCTACTTAAAACCAACGAATTTTCGTGGTTTTCATCACTTCGGCGTCGTCTCACCTAATGAGATTTGTCCAACGAGCTTAAAACCCAGCAGCGTAAAAGTTGTCAAGCCCACGCTTTTATTAAAAAATATTTATTATGTTTTCTCGGAATAACGCTGGAATATAGATACAGAGCTTTACTTATAAACGCTGCATAGTTAAACAGTTGATTAGATTGTAGCTCTGTCACTGTTTGATATTACCTGTTAGTTATTGACAGCAATAATTTAAAACAGCTGAATAAAATAATATAACGATTATCAGTAAGCAAGACAGATGGTAGAAAATACTCTACGTGAAAAAAAAGCGACGGGTTATATTTACCTATAACATCGAGCAGTATCTTTTGATTGATGGTGGGTGAGATTTTGAAGTCGACTCTGCAGCGGTAAAGCGCCCGGTCTTCGGGCACAATGTTCCGGATTAGCAGAGTGGAAGGGTCGGCGGCGCGCCACTCCGTCCGCCCAGACAGACTCTCATCCGCCCAGTTAGCACCTGGGCCTTTTATTCGACTGTCGAAACTGACAACCAAAACATACAACTAGAAATTCAATTGTATTAGTATACAGCAAGACTGAAACCTCTGAAAACCAAACCATTTTTCAAGATCTAACAGTCCAATAACGCTTGAACATATTATATTAAATAATACAAAACATATTATTTTTTATTGTCTGTCTTGTTTTTTGCATTACTTCTTTGCGACCACTAGAAAGCAAACTCTAAGTAAATATTTTTATAATGACGAGAGAAAATATGATCTTCTGAAACGAGACCTCGCCGGCTAAAGTAACTGTTATGATGAATTCATTTTATTTTTCATAGTGTTCTACGAATTTCAACGATGACAAAGTTGTTATAATAACAAACAAATAAAACCTTTTTAGGTCGACGCTGTGGAGCCGCACGCGATACGGGCTTTATTACAAATCAAGAAATAGGAAATTGCTACTACATTTACCTACATACGTAACCAGACGGATTTTACATAGGCAAATCGGTACAGGTAGTTTGGGAACGGTGAAAATTATTTAATTAAAGACTGAAATAACAACATTAAGCTACACGCACACTCGACAGCCAAAAGTGTCATGCGACCAAGATTCGATTGTAAAGTATACGTTCGACAAATTCGATGACTTTTATAATATCGTCGTGTATGTTCCTATTATAATTTGTAATTTGATGACACCTTCTAACCATTAGTTTGATTAACCATTGGGTGTTTGCATACTGGCACGATAACTACACGATACCGACATTACATGTAAATCAAATAAAAATAATGAATAAGCAAGTGCAATCGCAGGACGAAATGTCAAATAATTTGCAGTTGTACAAACAGGTAAGTACAAACATGTCCCCGCGTCTTATTAAGTTGTGCATCATTAGTGATACATTCTTTCTCACAATAATTGGTTAGAGAATACAAATAAATAAAGAAATAAATAAAAATATTCACGGACATTTAACACAACACCTTCTAGTCTCAAACTAAGCAAAGCTTGTACTATGGGAACTAGATGGCTGATAGAATACGTATATATATATATTTTTTGTAAATATTACACACATACTTTTATGTATTAAAAGTATGTGTGTTTAAGTTTGCTTTTTATGCTGTTATTTCTTTTACTTTGTTTTTGTGGTGGTTTTGAATAAATGTATCTATCTATCTTAATATTTACAAGTAACACAAATCAATAAATATTGTTTAAATTTCTAAGCTTCGCATAGTTTCTCTTAAATGAAAAGTCGAGTTCTGTAAATATTGAAGGAATAGCCAATTACACAAATGGGGTGCGGTAAAAATTACACACGTGTCACTGAGGTGTCCTCCCTTCGTGTGTGTCAGTTCTGCCTAACCCAAGTTGGTCAAAGTATAAACTATAGGTAGTTGTAGTAAAACTATTTTTAGTGTTTTGTGAATTTATAATACAACGTCATTTCGCGTAGCTCTGCCAGTGTTGATGAAAATATCCGAACTCCATGAGTTTTTACTAGCAAAAAACATTGCCACCGTCAAATATTTCATTACTCAACTATTTCATGTTTATTCTGTACTCTGCGGAGTTATCTGCGGACTGTTACATATGATATTTTATGATCATTGGTTGCAAATTATCAATCAATCCCAATCGGTACCAATCGGAAGCGTATCGAAGACACTGGCTGCAATGTCAGTGTCACGAATAGCAATGCTGATTGGGCCATAGAATAGACAGTGCAAGACTGAACAGTGAACATGCATTGTGTATTTAGTAGTTTATCTATATGATATGAATCTCTATAGTGTCCACCGTTTTCTATATCTATTGAGATTATAGTTTGTCCACCGGGCGAAGGTCTCTGTGGTCGATTTAATTAAGAAACAAGATCCAAGATCTACGAAAATCTAGTTGAAAATTCTAGTTAGATAAGGTTTAATTGTGTTTTATTTACTTTAAACTTGAGCTAGCTAAACCTGAGTTTATTGACAGTGGACTAAGCTCAGCAAGACACGAGAAAAGTCAGTGCTTGATCTGGAGCTTTTATTCAATTAAAAATCTCTTTTTGCGTTAGTTTCATTGCACCAACTTACTCCGATATAATAATAATAATAATGTATTTTTCTAATCAAAATGGTAATTTTACACCAATGCCATCTAGTCACACACAATAGCAATAAGCAATCTCTTGCATTACCACAACAAAGACATCTTTACAAATAAATAGAATGTTTTCTAACCTGAAGACTGGTACATCGTCCTTGTACCAGACAACCAGTAGCAGCAGATCAGCAGGCTGCGAAGAGTGTGTGTTACAAGGTAGTACTGCGTCACCATCCGTCACTGCTGACACCCGCGATGTGTCTAGGAATTCTCCTTCAACGGCTGAGCTGGCCCATTGTCCTGCCAATCAAATAAATCGCTATACTTCCAAGTTTAAAGTATACGGTACGGTAGGTCCGAAAATTGGTTGAATAAATTATGATTTGTCTATTGACTATTGTATAGATCTCGAATATGGGAACATTTTAGCTGGGCCAAGGCGCGTGTATTGTGAAAACCTGTACACCGAACACCTATATCCTAATCTGTAGCTGGTTATCCATAAATACAAGCAATAAACCAAAAAAAATAGGTGGGTAAAGAAAATTCACTATAGTCCCGTAATTTGTCCTTATCCAGAAACAGAATAGAAAAATATTATCTTGATAAAAAAAAATACAAAGTTACCTACCATAGATAACCTTCTGAATTTGTGTCAGAATATCGAATGCGGTAATTATTTGGTTGAAAATTAGGTAAAGTACAAATAAGTATTTGTTTGTAACATTTGCAGCATAAGTGCGATCCAACGTTTGTTTTGATGACAATTTTACCTTTATGTATAGATTTTTACTACCTAAGTAATCTACAAACAATCAGGTTCCCATAGTACAAGCTTTGCTTAGATTGATAGAAGGCGTTTTATGAAATGTCTATTCAATAGGTATGTAGTAGGTATCTATTTATTCGTATTTATTTAGTATTGGATAGTTAAGTCATTATGGGTCATATTTGGTATGGGCATGTCATGCGGAGGGAAGAGAGTCATGTAACGAGGAGAGTGCTAAGTATGAATGTGGATGGATATAGAGGAAGAGGTAGGCCTAAGAAAAGATGGATGGATTGTGTAAAAGATGATATGCATAGGAGAGGAGTGAACACTGAGATGACGAATGATAGAGGAGAATGGAAGAAAAGAACATGTTGTGCCGACCCCACTTAGTGGGATAAGAGCAGGAAGAAGAAGGATAGTTAAGTCATTGTTTATGGAAGAACTACTTAAATTTAACTTTAGCAAAGAGAAGTATATATATACTCAGCCAATTTCGATGGATAAAGAAAGGCTTTTATTAGGGACCAAACACTTAGTGGGAATTTCTGGAAAAAATCCAGAAATCCCCACTGCTACTTTATAGACATGCTACGTCGTAGTGGTGGGGATTTCTGGAAAAAAAAAATCTCCACTGTAGGGATTTCTTGGTGAGGATTTCTGGAATATATCCAATTGCACCCACACATTCCTCCCACGATATCTATATAAAATATTTTAGATACTTCTCAAGTTAGATAAACCTTCACTTGGCTATTCCATCATTTATTCAACCTTTCGATATATTATTTCGTATTCAATCCTAAAATCATTTCCAGAATAATCGTTTGGACGATTTATTTTTGTCTTTTCACAATAAAATCACAGCAATATTTTATAGGTCACACAGCCAACGAATCCTTGTCTTTTATTCCATGAATAAGTTATTGGTGATGGCACAGATCATATTATTATAATACTATAAGTGAAATGTCTAGACTTTTCAAAACGTACCCAATGTTTGGTATTTATATTCATACATTTTTACTAGATCATTACAATAATTTTACTCATCATCGTTGTGGGCCCCGCGAGGGAGGAATACTCTAGTAATTTAATTTATATGCCACATAGTAAGTTCATTATTTTAATGAGTCTGTTGGTTTACACCGCATAGTGACAGGCGTCAGAGCTCAGTTGGTATTACCCCTGCCGTATATAATCTGTGCCCCTGCCTAGTATAGTATTATATAATCGGTGCCCCTGCTTTCCGTGCTGTGGTTCCGATTCCCACTGAGAGCAAACATTTAATTTTGTGTTGCCAACATTGATGTTTGCTCTTTGTCTGGACGTAAGTATAAGTATTATATATATAAGCATATAAATCTAGTTCCCATAGAAAAATCGTTGCCTGGGTTAGGACTAGGGCATTGTGTGAATTTATTTAAATATCTAATAATCCATTATGTCAGAAAACCAAGAAAACCTAAATTGAAACGATGCGCTGTGCCCCCTTGATACAAACCTTTGAGTTCGAAATAATGTACGTTCTTATAGATCAATAATTCCACAGTATTTTACATCAATAGGCATCAATAGCTGTAACACTATAAAAAAGTTAGTAAACAAAAAACAGCACACAATAATCTTGCATCTAATGTAGATGATTTATACTGCGTCAGGGGGCCACATTTTACCCATGCCCCTATGAAAGGGACGCTGCAGCGTCTGGGACATAGGTTTAGATGGCTAGGTTATGATGAGTAGGCTTGGAACCTATAGATACCATCTTCTGAGCCTAGTCAGCCTTATCCACAGGAAATTATCTTCAGAAAAAGCTTTATCAAGCAAATATTCCTAGTACAGAATACTTACGCCTGCACAAAAAACAAGGTTATTGGAACACAGAAAAGGTTATACATGAAAGAGATAAAGTACTCACAATACGATTGCGAGACCACACAATATGGGACCGAAACACAGTCCAAAATCCTCGATCCCCGATACTAATCGGTGCGTTAGCATATGGATTATTCACAGTAGATAATACTACCCCGGGTCTGGCACAGATACGAACCTCTGTGTTGATTCCGACCGAGTGCGCGTAGATTTTAAGTGATTTGTTGCTTGCCTTTACGCCTTTTCTTTGAGTTCATCATGTAAAGGTATAGATAAAAGCAAGCAACATTATTGACACACTTTTATTTTTTTACTAAAAACTAGGCTTAAAACTTGCAAGGCATAAAATGAGAACTATCACGAATTTTGCCAATGTTTCGGTTTTTCAAGACACCATCTTCGCTTCGCACCTACCCTAGTTACTGATGAAGGAACAGCAACTTTGTTTATGACTTGCTCTCCTGCTGAATCTTATTCACTGCCTTGAATCTTATTATATGATTTTTTTTTATTTTTTTTGTAAAAAAAAATATTCAAATAGTATATTATGCAACTAGTGAATAAAAGACGGATTTAAAGCGAGGGCCATAAATGAATCACGAGCAAGTGAAGGTCAGGGAGTGATTCATGAGATCAAGTGTTAGAATCTTGAACGACGTGAGTGGTTCATGGCCCTCGGTATAAATCCGTTTTATTCAAGAGTTGCATACTATACTTTATACCATGACAACAAGAAAAAGAAAGATTGGAGTTTGTATAGCCAATGCTATACAACCTCCTTGCGCAAAAACAATTTGGAGGGGGAATAGTATAAATAAATTTATTTAATTGAAAATGGAATATACCCTATCTTGCAACAGTTTTTTTATAATTTAGCTGAAAATGGAAGGAAGTTTAATGAGTTCTGTGCCACTTATATACCTACGTATGTGTAAAGGGCTGCCTCATTAAACGATTGAAAATCTAGGCAGGTGCATGTAGAAGCCGGTATTCTAACTCGCAGCCTCGAAGGCTTACAAGCATGTTAAATATCACAGTGTCGATATAAATATTCATGATCGCGACGGGATTCCGCACTGCTGCGGCATGTTAACGTGACGGATTAAACACTTGGCGATGATGCAAGCCTACAGAACGAAGCGATTTTGACTGTAAATATTTATTTATTAGTAGATCACGCATTCTTGACGATATTGTATTGACTCATGAATTAACGTGCTGTACGGCATGAGAAGAGGAAATGTCGACTTTGGCAATACAATTGTAAGCTCTTTTCATTGCATTTTACTACTGATAATCTAAGATGTTTTATTTGTATAATATAATTTTTGTAACAATTTACACCGCTAGCCTTTGATAATAATCAAAGCCAAGCTAATTACAGAGTGTGCGTGCGTATGATATGGCTCGTAGGTCGTAGGTTAGGTATCTTGGCCTGAAGGAGCTTTTGTAAGCCAGTTATTTTTACAAAATTTCAGTCTTTAGAAAATGTTTGCCAGAACCGAACGCTTCTAAAGTGCTGCTTTAACTGATAATTCTAAGCCACTAATCCCGATATGTCTGCGGAGACGGCTGAAATTTATAGTGTAGCGAAGCTTTACAGCCGTGCAGTCGCAAGTAAATGGTCCACTCTTGAAATAGGTTCGTAGGCACTTTGTTGTACAGCTATTTTCTTGCTCCTAAACTCAGCGATATTTAGGTGGGCGTGTGAATTACTTCATCCAATTTCATAGACGAACACCCACCCACACATATACACTTACGAGTGCGTAAAAAACATTATGTAATGTACTTGTATGTATGACATAGATGTGCAAGTTTCTAACTTATACCTCATTGTATTGACTACAGCATTGGTGGAGGCAACACGAGAGCTCGTCAAACAAAAATATTGTTAAAGTACGTGTTTCATTTGCTACGGCCTTTAGTTCTGCGAATAATTACAAGACTTTTCCATAGCGGTTTTCGAGCCGACTAACAAGTTCATTTGCAATGGGAACGTTTGGTCAAACATATCATTTAAATTTTTAACGACTTAAATGAAGTAAAAACTTTACTTTTAAGGTTTGGCTATAAAGTTACCTATAATACATACCTACTTTAGCTATAATAATAGGTTTTCCTCGATTTTGCTCGTTAATATGTTTGGTAACAAGAAGAATGGA
Organism: Eulithis testata; assembly: GCA_947507515.1. Taxonomy (NCBI): domain Eukaryota; kingdom Metazoa; phylum Arthropoda; class Insecta; order Lepidoptera; family Geometridae; genus Eulithis; species Eulithis testata. The sequence continues at coordinate 4,632,123 of OX382199.1, read as the reverse complement.
TCGTTAAATAAAATAATAAAAATTTATGATAGACATCATGCTCAAAAGCAATCAAACTTCGGGACACTGAACACGTTTGTTATAACGGATATTTTTTGGCAACCAATGTTCTCGACGATCCAAAATCAAATTACCTCCATCGAAGTTCAAACCACTCCAGCGTGACTGGTCTGTATTATATAACTAGAAGAATAGTTTAACTATCGATCGTCCTCTCTGTGTTCAAAAAAATATCAATTTAATCAACAAAAAAAGTGATAATCATAATGTTAACACTAGAAACAAAAACAAACTCGTTGTTCCCACCACCAGGCTCACAAAAATTAGTAAATCTTTCAAAGGGCAATGTGTACGCTTCTTTATCAAAATCCCAAGTGATGTGTCTCAGTTGTCGATTGGCAAGTTCAAAAACGTAATAAAACGAAGACTTCTTTTAAAAGCATACTATAAAATATCTGATTATTTAGAAGACAAACAAGCTTGGGACGAACTATCTCCAACTCGTCCAATAAAAAAAAATTGCAATCATACCTAATCATACAAAACGTAATGACGATTCAAAGTGATCAGTGTGATTTTATTGAATAAAAGATTTTTGACTTTAACTTTGGACTTTGTATTTTAATCTATTCTTCTAGAAATTATATCTTATTAAGCTAACTACTACTGTTTCGAGGCAGCCATTGCTTTGCCCATAATTTTTATTACTCTTGTAATTATATTTTACATACGCAAAATATTTAAAAGGAAAAGGGTCCAAAATATAAAAAGACATTTTTAGTCTCTTTTCTCCACACCCAAACCAGTAAGTACCTAATTGATGCAGATTTCGTTCTACTTATATCTCCTAAATGCTCTCTCGGTTTTTCAATTTACTTGTATGTACGATTTGATTATTTCCACTTCATTGTGTATTCTGGCATTGTATCCCCTTTTCAGTTTTTCTGTATTTTTCGTAAAAGGGACCCCGCTTATCGAGATAAAGGCCAAACGCTTTGTCTCTTTACGAGAAAAGGATAAGTAAACTACTTTCCTTTATTCTATTTCTTTTGTATGAAAAAGATAGCCTTCACTGAAATACTTAAATGCATATTACTTATGTTGGTTTTGTTTTCAAAATTATGATAGAACGATTTTGATGTCTATAAAACTGTAAAAAGCCAAAAACTTAAATTAAAGACATGGATAAACTAAATATGCAGATCTACTAAATAAACGTTTCTGATTCCGAAAATCGAGTTTGTCTGTTTGTTTTTTTATCTGTTTGTTTGTTCGCGGATCACGTCTAAACTATTGGACTAATTTCAATGAAACGTATACCATTCAGAAGCCCTTTTTCCGGATTGAAACATAGGCTATATTTTATTGAAATTAAAGACGTGGATTCTTAGATACAGCTTGACCTCTCTAACTAAAAGCCGCCTTTGGCACGAGGTTCATCGTATGCTGGTTGACAGATATTTTGGCGGAAATTTTGGCACGCGTACGAAGTCGCGGGTATCAGCTAGTTAAGTATAAGAATGACAAGAAGAATAAATTTGTCTAATCTTATATATAAAATTCACGTGTCACAAGTCACAATGTTCGTTCCCGTACTCCTCCGAAACGGCTTGACCGATTCTCATGAAATTTTGTGGGCATATTGAGTAGGTCTGAGAATCGGCCAACATCTATTTTTCATACCCCTTAGTGATAAGGGTTGCACGCGAGCAAAGCCGCGGGCGACAGCTAATAAGGTTATGTAATTATTTGCGGTCGAAAACATTTGTATAATTATGTTTTTTTTTATTTTGGTGGTCAAATATGGTCGTACAGTTATCTCTATCGACACAAATGTTGTGCGCGCTCGAGCTCGTTATTGTACTCACGATTATGTAAATAAACTAACTTCACGCCAATTTCATTCTCGAAAGTAGAGAGACACTAGCACGCGAGCACACCACGCTCGATATTGTTGTACCTACATGTTTAGTAGAATGGATTTCACTACTCTACCTTATTTTTGCGGTGATAGTTTTACTACTAGTATAGTATTATATAATCTGTGGTTTTACCATTCTCGTAGCGTATATTGTCTTCATCTAGATTTAGTCAACGGATTGTTGCTAGGCATGTTTTTATACTAATTTATAGTTTTCAATAAACATTAAAAAAACATTAATAAACATTGATTTGATTTGATTTGATTGTAGAAACAGTGCATATTTATCAATAATTTCAATGTTATATCTACACATGTAGGTAATAACAGGTGTATTCAAGTTGAGTAACTAAGCTTTGCGAACTTCATAGCTAGTTGATGTCTCGTTTCGATTTCCGCCTTACATCTATGCTTTCAATGCTTTCATTTATATGAGACTAGCTTGCGCCCGCTACTTCGTTCGCGTCTCGTATCCTATGTTACTTCTAATACATCCAAGAATGTACAAAGTTTCATAATGATCGGTTAAGTAGTTTCGCGTGAAAGCGTAACAAATAAACTAACATTCACATTTATAATATTAGTAGGATAGGATGAAACCGTCGGTGGAAGGAGTCTCCCGCAAAGCTCAGTCGTTGAGAAGAGTAACTCAAATGTTCAAAGTTATAACCCAATTTGATAAAACTGTGTAGCACGCGTCAATGAAATGTAAATTTACGATTCGCATACATAATAAAGTTTACTGCTAACCTTTTAGGAAACGTCGCTTTGCAACTCATTCCGAGAATTAAATAAGGTAAGTCTCTAAGTTATGCAAACATTACAAACAAAAGGATTTGGGATAACACGACTGTAAACTGAAAGTGTAGAAAGTTGGAATAAAACATATAACGCTGTGGCGGTAGGTGCTTGATATAATTTTTATGTTTGTGCTACACCTCCACTGTACTAGTTAGCGTTTTTTGTAAAAGAAAATGTACGTAGGTACCTATGTACGCGTCATGCATGGCGGTAAATGCCTTACGGTAAAACGTCACACTAATGTAACTTTTTTTTTTTTTTTTTTTTACGTGAGGAAATCCATCATGGATACCTACTGCTTGTTACAGCGGTAGGTTATGTCAGACTCTACTGACTAAAACCTCACGGTCCGTCGGGCACTTTTACCGGGGGACGCGAGGGCGCGTTAGCATTCTTCCGCGATACACTAATGTACCTACACTTGAGTTCTACAAAGAACAAGGTACTCTTTCTATTCCTACAATTATTTATATATGCATCTAAAGATCATAAAATTCGCGTAGATCACCAAACAATTCCTTAAGAAAATCTTTGGTATGTTAGTGAACATTATAAGCTTGCTGTGAACATTTGACTACTGGTAAAATTTTCACAAAGTTCGTGGCTATATAAAGCTGTATAGCTTCATCTTGCGAAAACAAAACTTGGCTAAAACAACGAGATGCGGTAATTTGCAAGCTTCGGTACAAGTTATCGCTCAAAGGTTTTATTTTGCTTTGGTAAAGTGAGAAGCAAAAGAATCTGCTATACAATCGTTTTTCTCTGAATAAACAATCTCGTCTATTTCTATGAAACCTTTGAAAGGGTTTTTATATAAATGTTTTCTGTAAAGCTCTATAAATTGTTTTTGTGGATGTATCCACAAAAACTATTTATAGACCAATTCGTGTACGAATTGGTTTGAATTATAATAATGTGATTGATCTAGTATTTGTTGTATGAACTCAAATGCAATTTGATTTTACAACATGTCCAACAATACTTTTTTGGGAATATGTTTATTACAAGATAATTAAGAGTGCAAAGTTTTATTGAGTTGTTTCTTTCGTACTCCGTACTCTACGAACTGTTATAAAATAGGTATCAAAAATCATAACTTGTACCTACATAGGTAAGTGATAGGTAGCGGTATCTTTGTGGCTTTGAAGTTGCCTGGGGCATCGCTTCGCTTCAGCTCTACATCACTGATCCGACAAAGATCTACTGTGACTAGGTAGGTACACTTTAACCGACTAATATAATCTGTGGCTTATAACTTATGATGAGCGTTCGCGGCAACCCAACTACTAACAGTTTTACCAATTTTCTAACTGCCATATTTGCTCACAAGTAAAAGACGAAGAATCCTTTGGAAAACTCCATTATAACAAACATTTATTTCGTTCTTTTTTTATCTTTTTACTTTCGAAGCGAGGTGCAAAACTTTTGTTGAGGCATTCGTTATCAAACATTAATTGGTACTGGAAGTCAGTTGTAGTTTCAAGTATACATCACTCCACTGAATAGGTAAAATAAATTAAAAAAACTAAACTAAGTAAAATAATAAATATGTAGGGTAGGTTGGTGTAACGTTGCGCGGGCGATAAGTTTGCGCATACGTCATTACTCAACACTGGTGTGAAGCACGCAGCCAACTTCAGTTGTGTTTTGAATGCTATGTGTGCCGGTATGCGCTGCCGAAAAAATATTGAGAATTCTGTGAAAACGGCGAGTCCAGGTGAGTTCAAAGTTTTGATGAAGCCTTTTGATCTAATAATTTAACATTTTGCAACAATAATTGACAAAAACCCTTAAGCAATTACAATGTTTTGCTGTTCGTTTTACTTGTGTTTGCCATCCAACTGACGAATTCTAACAGCGTATTTCAATAACTTTCCAAGAGATGGCAGTACTGTCACAATGTTTACGCAAGGGGTCAAATGTGTAAGTTTGCGAATTGGGGGATGGATAGTGTTGCGAGCGTAATCTTACACGCCACTTTGAATGGTTAATTTTTAATGATGCATATAATATAATGTTTTGTTTTTAAATGCTTTATTTTGTCGTAGAATGTCAAGAAGACCAAGAAGAACAATTTGTGCAAGAAATTTACCGCAGGAATCACTGCGCAATCTTATCGTCCTATGTGCGCACACCGGTGTGTATAAGATTGCGCAAATCCCGAGTTGTGGTTTTACTAGCTTTAAAACTTGTAGCCAGATTATTAAAGTATTAGTAAAAATAAAGAAACATGTGATTATTCCATTTGTTTTTTTTTATATATAACTGATTAATTTCAAACTGCGCAAACTTACACCAACCTACCCTACTCTCTTACCATCCCTTTAGTAATGTACTTATTTACTGAGTAGCATTAAGTAGGTACCTAATCTACTCGTCGTTGGTAGATTAACCTTATCACAGATCATTATAATACTATATACCTACCTACACCTTATGTACCTTACCTTATGTAAGTATAACATTTTGTGAACATTTGGTATTTCAAGTTACTTTTCTGAACTTAATCTAAAAGCACTAAAAGGTTGTTAAGCTTCTTCCTTACCTGACGTTTTGTTTATAAATATTAATAAAAAGAACCCTTTATTTCGATCCATTACCATTTTGCTTACGCAATAAGACGGCTGGTACTAAAATACCTTCAATATTGCACTGTCAGCAAAGTAATAATAAACTGAGTAGTCTGATTCCCCCGTCGGTCATAAGACTAGGTTTCGTACCTTCTGTAGAGAGGCATCCCAGCAGCAATGCCCACAGGGACAACCCATGACCCGGCCGCGAGTGTACTCTCCACAACATTTTACATCTTCCGATTTTATCCAGTCACACGACACCTCTTCACTGTGTCCAGCATTACCGTTATGGCTTTGATTCTCTTGGTCACTTTTCAGAATCTGAAACAAGAGATATTAAAATGAGATTAATAAAAATGAATCTATGATCAATGGCCGCAGATGTAAGGCTTTCTTTTTATCACGAGCTTTCATAGGTTTATAAGTAGTTAAGTATTTTATATGAGCACAAGAAAATGACATGTAAAACATTTTCTTAATTACTGAGACCACAGTCGCGCAGTGTAAAAGCTAACTTTTTATTCAGTTTGACCTATTTGTCGTTATATTGCAGCGAGAAAAGAAGGCTAAGTAAATTAAAATAACCACCTCCATTAGCACGAGAGCTAAGAGCGAACAAGATGCTGTTAAAAAATTCAAGTAAAAAACGGTTACCCCATCTGCGTCCCTTGAGACAGAAGGTACTTATTACTACACTTAGGAAAAACATGCAGCAAAATAAAAACTTGCAGCTGGATGAACGTAATAAATTATTGCAAGAATTATCTTACTTTACGATAGGCTCATATTTAATCTCATTAAAATAATAATTATCTAGAGCACTACGCAATTCGTTAATTGAAAATTTCAAAGGAGCTTCCGTTTCCATGCTTTGACAGCTGTTTCACCAGTAACGAGCTGTGGTCAACCTGGCGTATCTTTAGTATATCAGATACTTTACGTGAAGCTGGTTTTACTAAAGAGTCAGCCTCTACTCCGAATAATAACTAACGAAGATTCGTTGTTATTTTGTGTTACACTGAGCGGTCGCCTTTTGGGATTGTGCAGGCTCACACAAAGTGATAGCACAACTGCACAATGTAACACAGATATAATCACTACTGAATCTTCGATAGTTATTATTCGGAGTAGAAGTACAGGATCTAAAACCCCCATAATCAAAATATCTTTTCTGTGGCTATTTGCCACTGTCTCAAGTTGCTCTTTTCTGAATCAAAAGATTGTTTGGTAAACTAGCTTTATAAATTTTAATAATTAATGTTCACAAACATGGTGCTGAATATACTAAATTACTTTTAATATTTATCGTAGTGTGCATGTGCAATTATTTTTCTCTACTCATTTAGGTACAAACTTTATAAAACTGAAGAATAACTGAAAGTCGAACTCAGCAGAAAGAATTCTGCTAAAGTTGCAAACGTTGATCATTCCGCTCATTCAAAGTGTTTCAAACTTGGTTAGCTTCCAGTTAGTTTCTGACGAACCTCCATCGCAGTCACGCTCAACAAATACATCTTGGCTTAATTAACGCTATTCGAGTTAAATTGTACATTCATTCCTCTATGCATGGAAAGTGCATCGTGTTTATGCATATTTGCCCGTATAGGTAGATCGTGGATAAAACTGGCTAGGCTGTGAAGATGGTATGGTGCTGGGCAAGAAATTGCAGCGTTCCGTTCATAGGAGACTGGGTAAAAAGTGGCACCTCATTCTATACATTATCTGGATTAGATGCAAAGGCTTATTACATTACCTATACCTGGGAACCTTTGAAATCTTTAAACCTCCTCTAGTAAGTAATCAAACCTCTTCAAAAGCTTACCAGCCTATTGGAGTTCACTGCAGGTTTCTCATTTTCCCGAAAGAACGACCAAAAATTGTATTGAGTTTGATGAGCCAATGTGACAGATTATAAAAAACAAATGAGCAACCAAACTTGACCCAATCAATATAATGTACTTACCTATCCAGAATTTATAGTTTCAAATTATAAGAATGACAATGTGTAGGTATTCTATGAAAAAGTTCTTGGCTAAAAAGCTAACACAGCTGTCTGGTAAAGGACTTCTTCATGTTGATAGTGATGTCAACTCCTGAGTTCAAATATATACCATCTCGAAAGTTCTACAAAAATGTAGAGTCTACCTGATCTGAGTTTGATTTCAAAACAAATTACGTATATTGGGTCACGTTAAAAACGCCTTTACTATTATTAAGTTACCTCATGCGGGGGCCCGCGGGTATGCCTTAAGTAACCAGATGACGACCGTTTTAATTTTGCGCCAGAATATTAAAATCTTAACTACCTACCCTGCTAAGGCTTCATAATGAAATTTATATTAAAGGCTTATCAGACTTAGGTGCCTTACTTGCGAGGAACACCTGTTATATTAGCTGTTAGGGTATTGTACTAAAATAATAACATAACACTTATTTTTTTTATGAACAGGTAGAGATTTGCACTTTTGTCTATAACAATGATAAGAGCAAGGTTACAAGGTTTAAAAAATATAGATATGATTTCTACTAAATATGAACCTAAGTAAGAAGAAAAACAAACAATGATAATAATAATACAGAACTCATACACTATAAACAAATCAAATAACAAACCCATATCTGGGTATTTTGCTGCGAAATGTATTTATAATGATGACCTATTTATCAGAGACGGTATTTTGACATATAAAAATAAACGTTAGAGATACTAAAACTCAAAAATAATTTAGTATGCAAAATACTATGTCGACGTTTCCTCATAAAAATATTTATTATGTGTTACTTATGGGTTTGATTTATTGCCAAAATAAACAATTCATTTAGCAAAATTATAGTGTTCGTGGCATAGTTATGTATTAAAAAAGTAATAAACGCTGTGCTACGGCAATAACCGAGTGGTAAAAAAGCAAAACCCAGCCGTGAACTCTTTCATTTGGACTATCATTTACATCTTTTAATTTCCTCTAAAGAGCGCTTTTGTTTTCACAAAGCCATTCGGCGATTCTTTATTAAACTTTGCCAACGAAATGCATTTTTTTTTTGTTTTAAATTTAAATAGGCGAATAATTGCTTCATTTGATGAGCTAGATGACGTTAGTAGTATTTTTATTGAGCTTTTCTTATGAAACCACACGACATATCACTACCGCTACGGCACGGCTCAATAGGAATCTGTCTGATCTGATCTGATCTGTGTCAATATGTAGCGTGATTAGCAAGGGTACAAAGTTATCTTGCATACGTAATTTTGTCGGGTTAAAGCTACTAATCTTTATTACACACAAAAGCAACGGTTAACATGCTGAAATGTACCACTTAATCCGGAACAAAGCCGAGGGCTACCTCGCATGTGACGGGTCCACAACGTTGTATTGTGTACAATGTGGGGCGTGCCGGTTTCTCGCCGATTTCAAGGGCATGAATGGTGATAATAAATAATTGTGTCAGAAATTAACCGGGTATAAAAAATTGACGCGCTATTCTTTTCAGACTAGTTATAATAGATTTTAAACGTTCTGAAGAGTATATTTGTAAAAATCCATAAAATCGGAAGCCAGACCCCGCGCATTAGTACCCATATATGTACATGATATTTTTACCCTGTTGTCAAAGTGGCCTAGCTATCGACTGGCTCCATGATACGTATTTATGTAGAAAACGTTAATTTTGTCAGTGTAGGTATGCTTTCATATATATATTTTTAATAGTACCTAAGTATAAATAATAATCTAAGCATACAGTTTGAGTACCTAGGTACCCCTGGTTTTTGCAGCGACCCAAAAGCGCGTTTGAGAAATGCACGACTGCATCGTTTTACACAAGCGCTTTTGCAAAGGTTTGTATCAACTCAAGAGTACGATTATGTCGAGAAATCACACTGTGAATAGTGTGTCGTTATAGACAGCCAGCGAATGTATCGCTGTGTATCGCGGGTATGGTGTCGTATATTGGCAGTATTGCTGTTAAAAGTGCTACAAAAAGTTGTGATATGCAATCATATTTGCCGCTCGTTGCTTATTACAACATCATAACACATAACATGATAAGGTTTTTTCGAAGCACTTTTGGCATACCGTCACCAACTCAGTGTAGTCTAGTCACCACAGATATTCCTTATACACGTGACCGGTAAGTTGAGACGTTCAATCTTTCTATCCTTGAGAACTAAATGATTGACAGAATTAGCACGGTTCTAGAATACTTCTGGTAGTTGCTGCAAGCTTTTCTAAAGATGGCAGCGGATGAAGAAACATGACACAAACTAAGTCACCAGCACTATTAGGACAAGGATTTCAAAATCAAATATCCAGGGTATAATCATCTATAATAACAGATTCGTGTTATTATGAAATAGGTACACCTGCAGCTTGCTATAACGGAAAATACTAACATACATTGTATGTATACATTGTAGGTACCTATAGTAGTAATAATTATGTAGGTACAAAAAACTTACCACTGTTTTTTTGTATCCAATATTTATTTAAACAAACACTTTAAACTTTATTTTGCCACAGTTATTCACATTACACCATCACAAAGTAAGTGCTTACTAAAAGAAATGGTTAGTCAAAAGTATTTTCGTAAATCGCGCGCGAATCTTCCTGCACTGAAAGTGGGTTCCAGGCGGATTCAGGCGGACTAAGCGGCATCAAGTCAGTAACTGACTGAGTACTCGCGCACAGAACTGTAAACAATATCGCGCATGCTCCAACCGAATTACCTCCAAAAGCGAATTCATAAGTTATTTCTAGTACTGCTAGTTTTGTTTATAATGTTCTTCTCGCGGCGAACCCGCAGTTTTTAAATCAAAATAAGGACTAACTGGGGTTAGGGCAATAACATTAGTTTGCTGAAAGTCCCGGAGCAAAACCGAGACATCACATTGCAGCTTTTTATTAGCTAGAGGAATAAACAATTTGCTTTTCTTATGGATCTCTATATATTTTTAAAGAGTTTCAGTTATACACGTCATAATCACTAGATAAGAATGTCGTGCACATTCTTATCATATTTTTTCCAGTTTATTTAATCATCTCAATATTCTTCTCTAAGACATCCTACTAATATTAAAAATGTGAATGTAAGTTTGTTTGTTACGCTTTCATGCGAAAACTATACTTAACCGATCATCATGAAACTTTGTACACATATTCTTGGAGGTATTAGAAGTAACATAGGATACTTTTTATCCCGGAAAATTAACGGGATCCAATGGGACGCGAACGAAGTCGCGGGCGGAAGCTAGTACCTAGTACTCTTCATCTTCTTATTTAAATACTTAAATAAGAAGATACTAAAAAAAATACTTATTTAGTTTGAAAATATCTTAAAAATTTACAACAGTGTTTTGATCTATACGATCATATGGATTCAGGTCTTCAGGTCAGGTGCGAAATAAATTATGAAAGTACGTGTACGTGTTGCGGTCACTTATCAGACCGAACGGAACCGCTCTCCATTCTTCAAAGTCAGCCATACGTTTTAAATAAATTTCCATAATGACCATCGTGCCGATACTAAGATTTTTAAGGATCCATTATGCATGTGCGCTATTAATTCACCATAGGTTGGTATGTACGTATAGTTAGAACTTGCATAGCTGAATAGTAAACATAGCATACCTAAGTACCGCGGTTAAAATCAAAACCCTTTTATTTTGCTTAGGCGTAGTCGGGTAAAAAGTAGTCCCCTGCTGGACATATCTAAATGTATTCATTTTCGAGATGAACTAATTAATTTTAGAAGAAGATAAGTATTTGTAATAAAAAAGGTTTTGTTCTAGTAAAACTTATAGCGAGATTATCATCGATGTCACGATCACGAGTCATGAATATTTGCTGAAAATGTAATGGATTTAATTTGGCATCGGTTGAAAGTTATTTACTCAACTAGGCAGTAAAATACTGTGGATTCATGACGTGATTTTTTGATATCACATTGTTATCCCGTTTATCATGGACATTCATATTCAGTATTCATTGTGAAATTATGAATCAAAAACTGTTTTACAACAAGAACTACACGATTTTGGATCAACAAAACACGTTTCAAAAAACCAATGCCTTACTAAAATGTGCTCTTATTATCTTAGGATAGGTTCAGCAACTCGATATTTCATGCGAAACGCTCTTATTTTCACTAAGTAATATAATAATAATTAATTCAGCCGTAATAAATTCACTCACGTGGTTATCGTATCATTGCTGTATGCTACAGTTATCCACAAAGTTTATTTAAATGGTCGTATTCTCCAGCAACTGTGCAAAACCACTCAACCCTTTTAAAACCTCGATCCGGCAACCGGTCGTTAGCAGACAATAATGTAATACAAGTGATTCGGTTATCTATAGCCTCATAAGGCCAAAATAAGGTCAGGGAGCAGATAATAATGAGTGCATAAATGCTGGCTATTTGTCAGTAAAACCTAGGGTAGGTAAAATTGTGAACTCTTCACTCAGGTGGCTCGTGATTTTATAAACATTTTATTATCTCTCAGTCGGTTTTTGTCTCCTTGACGCTCAGCTCCGTCTGTTAGACTTGTGTATAGTATTATATGATCTGTGGCCTTGTCGTTTTCGCCATTGTGCAATAGTTATATTAGTTAGAGAATATATAGGTAGAAGTTTAGGTGTTTTGCTGATTGAATCCAGCAGTAATAGCTGGAACTATGTATATTGGTTCGTGCCCTGAAATAGCATAGAGCCTACTTTTTACCTAGATAACAAGCGAGCTAAGGCGGAAGTTTGTTAAGAATAAAAAATAAATTGTCAGCATTTTCGCACAGAAATAACTAAATTCAACCAACCATCAGCGAGAATACCACGATGTTTAAATATACTACACTAACTCGGAAAAACGTCTAGTATTTATTCAGAATATATAATGACTTCACGTCTTGTTAATTCATATGATACATAGAAGTAAGTAGATAATTACGCTTACAACGTGAACGTAGCTACTCGTATCTACAAGCCTGTATTATTTTAGGCTTCGGAACGCCAACATGGTCCGACCGCTGAAGGCATTATATGGAAAATTGAATTCGGGAGCCTTTTGCGGAGCTGTAACTCAAATTATATCACCTACCTACACCGTACTTACCTATTACGTGCGAATATGAAACTGGGATAGAGTTATGGTGAAGTTGGGCTTTTATAGCGCGTATTTGATTAAATTACATCACTGTAACCTGATTTTGTACGATATATACTTTTAATACCAATCAAACGTAAAATATGTATTTTATAGGTAAGCTATATATTTTGTTTATTTGGATAACCACAGTGTAACTTTACATTTATATATTCAGTTTTAGTTACATTGGTTCTAGCCAGATACAGCTTGATAGTTTTCACACAATGTAGAGCAATCCTATGGGTTAAAAATTTTTTTTTGATAGAGGCACACAGGAGTAGCGCATCGTTGTGGGAGGAAACACCCTAGTGAATATACGGTCAGTTTTTGGTAGACACTAGATACACACCATTCATCCGAGTCGCAATAAGACAAACGGTCCCATGTCCTCGCCTCGCACTGTAATTGGTACTGCCTTTGGTCGCACTCTCAGCTGCGTAACAGATGTTCACAATTGCCGGTTTTCTACTCTAAGAAAATCTTACTCACTTTGCGGGTCAGCAAACGTTATGAACTGTGATGATTTTTTTCCTACGGTTACAATTTTTATGATTGATTAATTAATAATAATGGTAATTTCGATGGGCGCGAAGGGTTTCCTCCAAATATGGAGAAAACCCTTCGCTCCCTTTGACTACATTACCTATCTACCGCTGAGTAGAATATTGTCAACTGCGTGTTCCTCTCTATACTCGTATAGGTTTACTTGTTTCTGCTATCTACGATACAATTACCTACTTATGGGTTTATCCTTTTTTAACGACATTGAACTAAGAAACATATCTTTTTATCTATGCCTGGTAAAAAATCATAGGTAGCTCCTATTGAAATCTCTGATATCATAAAACAACCATGGTACTTATAGAAAACTAGCTTCCGCTCGCGACTTCGTTCGCGTCCCATTGGATCCCGTTAATTTTACGGGATAAAAGTATCCTATATTACTTCTTACAACTTCAAGAATATGTGTACAAAGTTTCATGATGATCGGTTAAGTATAGTTTTCGCATGAAAGCGTAACAAACCCATCATAACATTCACATATTTTATAATATTAAGTATCATTATGTTTTAGAAAATAAGGATTCTAATAGAGCTGTCCTATGTAAATTGTTACGCCATCCAATCCATGTGATGGATTGTAGGTGTGCCGTAAAATATAAAAATAAAGTGTTTTAAATTGCCCAATAAAGCTTCAACGTTTACTAAACTCCCTTGGGTGGTCTGGACTCCAGTCCCACAGTACCTATGTAGTTTCAGTGACAAAGTACCAAATTCACAGGTGAACAATTTTACTGGTGATTTTATTACATAATTTACATACTATCAGTTTTTTGATTAACTTTCGAATTGATTTCCGGTAAATTATTCTAAACCTTGTTATTTTTTTTAAGTAATTATAAACAGCACGTGCACACTATTACTATTATATTATCTTTTGAGCCCAACATAAACAACCAACCTCCTCACTACACCACCACGTTTGGGTTGGCTGGCAGACAATGCTTTCAGCATTATTATTTTACCCTTTGTAACAAATTTATAATTTTGTGCAATAAAGTATTAAATAAATAAATAAAATATCATTGTAATGAAAATCAACCTACTTGCAAAAAATCGTAGTAGGTACCCACGGGCTGGCTGCTGCTGTGTAAAGGTAAAACTTTTTGGGTATTAGCAAGGCGGCGAAGTTTTTTGCTCACTGTGTAAAAACTTCGAATCCAATTAAAAATTGTACCATTGTAGTTAAAACTTCATGCAAACAAATATAACTTGTTTACCGAAGTGAAACACTGTGGGCAAAAATCATGTACCTAAGATTTGAGGACGATGTTATCATTATCAGCATACATGTGGGGTTTCGCTGCCTAGGTATTTTCAGGCATTCAAAATCTCAGCATGGTTAATTTAGAATAGAAATATGTACCTAGTTTTTAATAAAAGAAGAACTAGTGATTAGTACAACTACCAGGTACCTAGGTGATGGTCAGTATGATCGAATAGCCAGCTCAAGTGACTCTAACCGTTAGCACGAGTAGAGACAGCCGTCAGCATTCTGAAAAAACAGACCGGGGTGTTGTGTGAACGCTGTAACGAAGCGGGCACGCGACGGACGGTAAACTAAACAAGCCTTCATTAAAATAATTCATTTCATTACCCCTTTCGGACACGCAAGTGTATATATTCTTACAAGATCACCCAAAGCCATCTGCTGAAAGTTGCTTGTTGGTAACGTTTTATTTGTTTACCTTTCTTACTTACAAAATTTTTTAGAGTAGTCCCCACTTGCAGTTTTGATTTGGTTGTAAAAGTAGCCTCGTTATATTCGAGGCTACAAATTTCCTCTCCATAACAAGAAATATTCATTGGTCACCCCGACGACAATATAAACGCAGCATCCTTCGGAAGATACTAAGGTTTATATCGGTTTATAGAAATTTATTCTCATAAAGACAAAGTCACTTACATGAGAAAATACTTAATAGTAGGTAGGTTAGTAGATCGTTCTTATAAAGTAGGTTAGTAAATAGGTAGGTATAGGTAAATAGATAGATATAGGTAAATAGGTAGATGTTTGGTTACGAGTAGGTAGGTAGGTTAGGTACTCGCCTAATGCATTGGTTCCGCAAATTACTAAAAGTAGTTTTCAAAAACATTATATCCGTCTTTCGATTTGTAGAGCCAGATTTCCAGATATTCTCATTCCAGCACAGAACATTGAAATTCCTCAGTCAGTACACCGTAGTAATTTCAGTAGGTACTGCATTAATAGACCAAGCGCTGTGAAACAAGAGATCAGAACTAGGTGCTTGTACCTAGATAGGTGCACTGTATTCGGCTGAATGGTCCGAATCACAACATCAAGAGAAGGCAAACGGAATGAGCTGCAGGTATCTACCAGCGTGGACTGTGAGCGCGTAGCTAACCGCTATTCGCTATCTAACCGGTGAAATGTGGTCGACACAATATGTGGAATCACGATTGGAACTACAGTCTATTTTCTGATATACTATTTTTCCTTAGGTGTCTAAATAAAACTTTAAAAAATACATGAAATTGTTAGTCAAGCACGTGTTTGACTATACGTGGTACAGAAGCACGACATTGCCTTTATACGACTGTATAGAGTTACGGATGAATTTACAGGTTGACATGTCGGAACATAAGGGTTCACTGTAAAAATTTAAATTATTAATTATAAAAATAATTAGATAAAACCTCCGTGTTATTACGCAAACCATATTTTAGGTTGTAGCAAGCAGTTGTGGAACGTAAGTCCAGTAACGGATAATCTCAGTAAATCTGTGGTTAAAGCCATTAAGCTGTCCGGTGTCCGGATACGCCTCTGTAGGTCTTCATTAGACTATACCTGGAAAACATAGATTAAAGTTATCAATGTTTATTTCATACTTACATGGAGTTAAAGACTGTTCTGGTATAAATCCATCAGAACACGATTGTCGACATCAAAAATGGGCTTACTTAGGTAGGTATCTACTCGTATTTTTAATGGTCCTAAAAAAACCGCAGCCCAGCAAAAACCGATCTGTGGCTCTATGGCTTGTTCCAGAAACAGTAATGCTGAATCGAAACTCAATCGATTTTATGTCACTTCTCAATGAAAAAACGTTTAAGAAAGTTTGTGATGCTTGTATCTCGATTCGACTCGGTAAAACGATCAGTATACCTACCTACTAACCTATGTCTCCGTGACATAGTTTGCGCGTACCTACGTTTCTTTAATCAAGTGTATATTCTATTAGATTGTATAAATAAAGGTGCTAAAATCACCATAAAAACAAATTGGCAAAATACAAATTGACATTTAAAATTAATCAACTATGTAGGTATTATACCCGTTTCGATTGCGATTGAAGTTCCCACGCGGAGAAGCGTGAGCCCACATAAACAAGGTAGAAGGAACTCAGTAAGCATGTCAATTAGAGCAAAACTCCTTCGGAAGTTGACACTGCTGGCAGGGATAGAGCACTATTTACTTCTTTGATCATATCTAAAACCAACACAAGTTGAAGCACATTGACTCGCGCACTTGGCGGCTTCAAAGCTTCAAAGGCAGTCAGCGAATACGAAATAGTTTACAGTTTCCATTTGATGATATCGATTACTTTTTGACGTTGCGTCCATAACCATAATAATTTTATTTATTTTATGACAGTAATCTGTTTTTTATTTATTTTTTTCAATCTATTTTTATTAGTGCCCGGGCTCAGCCAACTGCGACCAAGGCTGCAAGTGCGCCTACAGGCTAAAAGCTTGGACTCGTTTGGTAGGTGATGGGAGTCAATGTGCCCGATTCTGTTGGTGCATTTTTCTAAAATAAACTAGTTTGGTACGCGCGACTACGTCTAATTATTATAACATTATTCAAAGTGATGAGTTTTAATTTAACAAAATAAAAAAATACCTTTGAATAGGTAATTGTGAATGAATGTAGTCAGCGAATGTTTGGTAGGTATCTGCCTACCAAACATTCGCTGACTCATTATTTTAAATACATTCACATTCATATCGTTTATTTATTATCACTTGCAGTGCAAGTAAAACGTACAATATGTTGTAAAGTTAATATAGAAGCCATGAAGCTGTATAAATATACATTAACTAACAACACTATAATAAAAGTTTTAAGTTTTAATCAATGCTAATATTAAATCCATTATGTAAAAGGTAAGTCGAAGAACAAAGTTATCAAACTGCAAGTGATTGTTTAGGCTCAGGTGCTAACAACTTCGGAATAGCTCTTCCTGCCTCAACAGAGCCTCGCAATAAGTTAAGAGGCCATAAATACATTCCGGCATTGCGTATAATGTTCCAATAAGCTGTAACATATTTTAGAACTCCATATTTTGGAGTTCTAATTAAATTACGGCTTTCTTCGTTGTTTAGGTACTTAAATCTGGACTGACGATGTCCCCCGGTGCATTACGGTAAAAGTTGTAGTAGTAAGTTGCAGTAAGGTTAAGATAATGTCCTTTTCTATATTGAACGCTATTTTTGAATAAATATTTTGATAAAACTTTCGTAGGTAAATTTATAAGTACTTCTAATTAATAAAAATGCTTAATGAAACCTCAGTTAACTTGAATGGTACTAGACAATTTAATTAAGTCAATGAAAATAATTTAATTTTCGTAATGAAAATTGTGAAAAAGCAGAACACCTTAACTTGTTTACGAGTCCTGAGTAAACTCACCAAAACAGCAGAGGTACGTAGGTAATATAATTAAAATAACTCGACATTACGTAAAAGGGCTAGGTACCTACCTAAGTAAATTAACCTTATACTGCGCCGTATACCATGACGTTCTGTGTCCTTGTGTTAGTTCTAAATTAAGAAATAAATACCTATTGATACACCACTATCATCAACATAATTAATTTTGTATAATAACAAGACCGCAAAGGATTACGTACCTAATACAAGGCAGTTATACATATATCCAGCAGCGGGTGAACATAGGCATACCTACTATAATGTATATACATACATATAGGTATTTATTCTGTGACATGACAGTCTAAATGGGTACCTAATAATATACGTAATCAGGCCTTTGCATCTCATGTAGATGATATAAGGCAAGCGTCCACAGGCCCGCATCGCACGCATCGGACGCATCGGACGCATCGCACGCAACAGATTTTAGTTTGCCTTGTATAAAAACTCATACACCTGCGTCCACTGATCCGCACCGTACGGACGAGTTTTTATACAAGGCAAACTAAAATCCGTCGCGTGCGATGCGGGCCTGTGGACGCTAGCCATTATACAGCGTCAGGAGCCACTTTTGAAGTAATACTTCTAACGCGACTTCCAACGTTTCGTTATACGGGAGGACATAGTCTCTGTCTCTTTCTATTTCCCCCGAATAGATAGAGAAACTAATACGCTACAAATGCTACAAACAAATAATAGATAGCAGTGTTCAGCATTTTTTGAAGTTATACGACTTCCAACTGACAGCGTCAAACAAGAAAAAAAAACATAGCCGTAATTTCAATCATCAGGTGCAGAGCTCTGTTGGCGGAACAGTGAATCGTCGGACTGCGGTCATACCGACAACGAGATACGAGTTCAAATCCAAACCGACATTATAGACTTTTTGCAACTTTTTATTTTGAAGTGAAAATTTAGTACTTAAAAATATTTTCACATTAAACACAGAGCGAGAGTAAATGCGTGGCACTCGAAGTATAACTTCTTCCGCGCGTAGGGACTCCACGCACTGGTTTTTTTCTCCATGCCCCTATGAACAGGTCGCTGCAGTGCCTGATGCGGATTTTCTCACGATGTTTTCCTTCACCGTTTGCGAGCACTGGCATTAAAAAAAGGTGCACGACCGGATTGAACCCACGATCTTTTTTTTAATTGTGATCTTTGAATAAATAAAAAACGAGATTTTAAACAAGAACGCGGGGTCTCTACCACTAGACCACCCCGGTACTCTCTATACTAGGTTATGGCTACTTAAACACACTAAACAGCTAACTTAAAAAAGTTAATGTTTCTAGAGATCAGAGGTTACCCTACCGAAGACCTCTAACTGATGCTCGTAGAGTATTGAATGATGGTCGAAAGTAAAATTATAACTTAAATTATTTATATCCTATGCAATACTGGTATAAAATTTTGCGACATATTCTTGTACTAGTATGGAAATCTGTCGGAAAATACTTTCTCAAAATAATGAGTGGGCAATATTATGAAAACTGTTTCCACGAACCTCTCGTTCGTATAGCTTTATTAAAGTCAATAAACGTTTAAGGTTTTCTCTAATTAATCGTCGGATATTTTTCATGGTGATCTGACTCACAAATGAAAGCATGCAAATTATTTTATTCGTTTTATCATTTTGAAATTGAAAATGTTGAAAGATAAACATGAAGGATGACTGACAGTGTTTAATTAAAACGCTTTTGGTTTTAATCGAGCAGGTATCTATTTGTTTGTTTATTGTTAATACTTATACATTATTTATTAGTAAAGGAGTCTTCATGATGATTTACGCAGTGTCAAGGGCCTCTTTATACCCAAGCTCCCAGTTACGGACCGCGCTGTAGGCTGTAAGACAAAATATAAACAAGTAGGTACCAATAAAGAGAGATGTAGAGGAGATTGAGTGACTTTGCCCAGAATCTATTAGTGCGTAGTGTACTTTCTATTCTATCAGCCCAGTAATAGGCCTAAAACAAAAACAGGTGATCTGGACTGCAGTAATTTTGGAAGGAATGGGGAATGGGCTGTAATAAAAAAGTAAGCTATCATAATATACGATTTTGTTTCATTTATTTTATTTTGTTTTCTATGTATTATAAGTATGTATTTACAAAAAAAAATGTATGTATGTATTCTATCACCCATCTAGTTCCCATCGTACAAGCTTTGCTTAGTTTGGGACTAGAAGGCGTTGTGTTAAGTGTCCGTGAATATTTATTTATTTATTTATTTATTTATTTATTAAGGACCCACAGTATGTAGGTACATGTACCCTACATCCTTTCGGTTTTATTGTTTCTTAAATTGTAACTTGAAGTGGCACTCGACTACCCGACGGGTTACAGGGTGGAATAGACATTAGGCCGAAATTACAGTTTGGGCGTGACTTCAAAATGTACAGTAATAATGACAAGTATTCTCTGTACATTTTCAACTAAACAACAATAAACACAGCTTGAAGATCCCTTGATGATTGTATATTATTATTTCTATATTGTCTTTTTAATTATTCATTGACCTTTGTACAGCTAGCAAATAGGTGACGCTTATATATTCTTCTTGCAGCGTGAATTTTGTTATAAACTACAAATTTTCCTGTAGTCATCATTACGTAACTTATGAGTCTTATGACGAAGCAACAAGAGTAAATAAGCGCAATTCATTAATAAAAATTACAGCAATGGTTTATTGTGAAACTTCGACTGCGTTTTCATTCATGCTGAACTGTCACGAGGTTCCATAATAAAGAGCCCGGTTTGGGTGCTTCAATAAAATTTAATTCAGTAATGTCAACCCTACTTATTTCTCTAAAATCTATGCTAACATAGGTATGTAGGTATTTCATACAGCGTGGGTAGGTCAAACTTACTTCCAATTTCCTGTTTCGACTTCGTAGCCTAACTTTACTATCGTATCAGAGACTCACTACGTACCAAAGTCGTTCTTTTCAACGTTTTCTTATTTGTTGCAGGCAGCTTCTGAAGTTTTTTACTTCTATTTGTGTAGGTAGGTATGTCACGTCCTAAATATGTGATATTAAATTATCTTCTATAATCTTTCGTGGCTGAATGGAATATCACCAATAATTACAAGTTACTTACTTGTAAAAAAGTTATTTACATAAGTTATTTCATTGAGTGGAAATTAAACCTAAAAGAATTTGTTTTATAATAATAATCAACACATCGCACAGGATGGCGTCGACATTTTAATATCCCTCATGCGTTTCACATCGAAATACTTATTGGATTTTCTTATTTAATTCCGCAAAATATCGGAATATGTTATTCAAATCTAACCCCTCATATTGGATCATAACAAGATGTTTACTATTCTGATTTTCAACTCTCTACAGACGGACAGACACTCAAGTAAGATTGTACGTGACGTGACCTGTTTTTCTAAGCTAGAACACTAAATCCTACCTAACATAGGCACTTATAGGTTCGTGTAAAGACCAAGACAGTATCCTTTTCAAATACTTCGGTGAGTAGGTTAGGTATATAGATGTAAAAATGTGCGAAACCAACCAACCCGCATAAAGTATTTTAAAAAAGAATTATGTAATTCATGTAAAGGTCCTTACATACAAGTTTCTTAACCTCACAAGGAAAGTAAAGGGATCCAGATTTGAAATGATAATGAAACGCTTGTCCGTCATGATGAGCCCGGCTGTTTTATTCACATTCAAAACGCGCCCCGTAGAGATATAACGAGGAATTTTCTCGTTTATTTGTTACAGGAAAATTCTTTTTGTCCTCATTTCACTCTTGACATCCGAATAGCGACAGATTACTCGGCTATTATTTTAAGTCAGGGTCGGATTTTAAGAATGGATACGTTAGATAGACCGAATACTAAACGAATGATAAATCGATTACCTACTATATAATAGGCCTTTACATCTATTGAAGATGATTTACACAGCGTCAGTAGTAGTAGTAGTGCCTGGGACAAAGTTTAGATGGAGTAGGCTTGCCCAGCACCTATACCTACCATCCTCTCAGCCTAGTAAGCCATATCCACAGGAAAGACAAGGTCAATACGTGCGGAGCGGACTAAGCCAAGGGTTTCCTCACGATGTTTTCCTTCACCGTTAAGCTCGTGTTACTGCGCATATAAATTTTCCGAAACGAAAAATCCATTGATGCACGGCCGGGATTCGAACCCACAACCTTCGGATCGAAAGTCGAGGTGCAATCCCACTCGGCCTACACGGCACCTACTATAAGGCTTATTCCTATCGAGCCCACCGGCCGGCCCATTGGTGGGCCAATAACAATGCTAACGTAGACTTTTTTTGAATCGTTCAAATTAGTGAATTTGTGTTTTTTTGGTAGTAGAAACAGACCTATGAACTTATGTACTACTCAGAATATTAACCTCTGGTGTACCTATTATTTAAAAAAATACAGTTTTTCCGACACACATTCACAACACGACCACAACTAAGTATCCAACATTATTACTTCCTTGACAAAAAACCCAGTGTATGAATTTGACTCTCTTAAAATTGGCGACTTCAAACAAACGACTTCATTTACGTTTCCTTGAATTTGGCACTGTGAAAGTTTCAAAATGGACTTGCTACGCCCCGGTCGGCCCCCGGGGCCATGGGAATAAATAAACACGCTGACGAATTTAATTTCCGCTTTTATTATTTATCATGTTGGAAAATTTAATAACTGACATTTTAGTAGGAACAGGCAGACATGGTATGCATGAAATTTCGTGCAACATTAAAGTATTAAAATTTAGATTGAGTTAAAGATCCGTACCTACTTTATTCCGCATCTGCTTCTGAACCTGTTGCTGTACCTATCAATATAGGTTGAAACTAGTAAATCTGGTATTCCGCTATTACTATTGATTTCCCTATGACTTTTAGCAAATCTAATTGCTACTATACAACACGTTTTCTTTTCATGTTTCCGAAAATAGTTGAAGGTGATAGAGTCAAGATAATATCTAAAATCAATAGTCAATGTGCACTAGTATTCTTTTTATATCAATGAACGTTGGACACGAATGAATAAGTATTTCCACGAACTAGGTCAACCTGAAACAACATTTACTTACCTACCATGTTAACTTCGTTCAATTGGAGATGGAGTAACAGCCTCTGTATCGGCACAAATAACTTTCAACTCTTATTCTCTGAAGGGGCAAATTGAAAAATTCCTAAAGAAAATGCGGCCTGCTGTAGCACTACAAAATCTTGGACATTTCTGTGTCCGTTCTCGCGGACATTTATCTCTGTTTCACACATGTCTACGTTCACTTTAATGCATGAGAGTACTCACATTTTTCGAAACATAAGCATACCAAATGGAAGCGGATGGAAACGCTATCCGCCATACCCTAAGCATTATAGTTGTGAAACTCGTAAGTGTAGCCATTTTTTCTTTTGTAAGCTTTGTTTATTCTTTTCTTTTCCTTTTTGTTATGAGTAATGGAGAGGCTGAGAGCAAGTGACACGAGCGGTCGGCTCTCAGACGAGAAATACGTTTACAATGTGTTTGCGATTGTTGCTTTGGGTTGATTGTAAGATTTCCCGCCACTTATATGCGGGGGATGTCGCGCATTTTCCTTATACGTTCGCTTATTTAAATTTATATGTGACATTTTTTATGGAACGCTGCTTCGCTTTCACGGATCATAACACTGTGGATAAGCAATCGTTTCTTTTTAGTATTTTTAGTAGGTGCCTACCTACTTGGTGTTGTGGATGTACCTACACTGGTATTTTGATGATTCGAGTGAACCAGATTCTTTTGACAAGTGTGCACCCAGGTATGTGATACCACGTGATAAGGTGATATGTGATAAAGGTGCCCTCGTTATCGTTTGAGCGTCTTGGTCTTGGTTTTTACCTATACACCTAGGCACATTGATTAACATTATTTTATGTAGTGATGTACCTACCTCTAACTTTAAATTAAAAGCCGGTTTATAGCCCACCAGTCGAGAAATAAGTCTAATCCTTCATCGTGGAATAACATGTATAAACTAACTTGGTTGTAGGTAGGTACTATTAATCTGTTATTGTAATAACTAAAACAATGTAATATATTACAATAAAACAAAAATAGAATTATATAATTTTATCTTAGGAAATGTACTTATTATTGTATGTATTTAACTTCTTAATTTAAGTTTAAAATACTACCATCTAATTTAAAACCAAATTTGTTTGGCGGAGGGCATTGATACGCCATAATACAGGTTAATTCTAGTTTGGGTATCAATGTTGTCCAACCAGGAAACACAACGCTGTTAACCAATTTACAATATTGAAAATGTAATATTAATGTCTGTTGTTATTTCAGTAAATTTCATTTCATTTCAATAACTTATTTGAATTTAGTTCAATACCTAGGTACCTAGCTACAGAATTTTTTGACATTCTTAAAAAGCACTTACTGAGTATAACGTCTATTATTAGAAGTTTTTCTATGATTGGGTCTCACGGGAGAACATCGAATTGTAAGCTGGGATACTACAATTCGGCAATAGCTGCAAATCCCTTTTTTATGATTATGGTAATAGTACGATTTCAATAAGGCGGTAGGTAGGCGTTCCATCGTTCAAGTAATAAAATCTGTCAAAAGAGGAATTTACAACGGGGGGGTTCTTCATTGCATTTTTTTTATTCTTGTAAAATCTTTGTAAGATTGTTGGTAACTATTTCAGTACATTTGGGTTACCTATATTGTAGGAACAGTCATCAACATCACAATGTTTATTGAGAATTGAATGTTCGACTATGTTTCCGACTATTTGTATTGTTACTTTTGTTTAAACTTTCCTCATTTACTTAGATTTTAAAAGCTCAATTTGTTAATTGGTTTACGCTGCTGACTAAATACGTTTTCAGCGTAATTCAAGTCTTCTTTGTTCTGTGATTTAAAACAAGTGAAATACTAAGGTACTTAAAACTGATAATGCTGAATTGGATATCACCTAGCGAATTCAGCATAATTATTTATACAATGTGTGCAGTGTGGCTTAGGTACATATAAATTCAAACAGCCGCTATCTGATGTGGAGTTACATAGAAATAGTGAAACAAGCAGTAACTACAAAAAAGCTATCTATTAGTCTGGGTGCAATAACTTGGACTATTAAAAATATTTTAAGGGTGGAATAAAATCACTCTTGCATTTCTTTCTTATCATAACTCTATCGCCGTTTAAAACAAACTCGACAGGTTCAAAAGTTCAGAGAAAAATGTACCTACTGTAATCGCGTGATATTCTTGCGAAAATAGTCTGATTGAAAATTGAATTTGCGAAAATAACGATCACGCGATAGACTTTACTTAGTAGGTATTTTATCTACCTTCAACTACTTTAAAAAAAAAAGATATCTGTATGTTCCGTTTGGAATCTGAAATTGCCAATAAATAATGTCAACCTAGATTTCTAGCTTGCTAGCTCATTTCCAAGGTTTTACGGACCATAAGAATAAAGATTTAAAATCGACTACCCAGCACTCATTTAAATTGGCCTGATTTACTTTAATCACATTTTCTACAACAGTTGGAATTGGATTGCGATTTATGATCGTTCAGAATGTGAGCCGCTGAGACGGGCTGAGATTCTCAGAATTTGAAATGACTTTCGATGTAGGTAGGTGTGCTTACCTTCTAATGAACCACTCAATGCTTGAAATAAGCAGCAGCTGGTTCCATTCAACACAAACAGATGAAAGCTTTGTGACCCCCATTACCGAAAATCAAGTGGTAAGCTTATGAGCGCCTGCCGATTAGAGCGGTCTTCCGCTTTAATTGGCAAACACTCTTCACGGTGCTTCCGCGGGAATTACCACAGGTATTAGAGCAATTTCCTCGAAATGAGGCTAGCTAACATGGGTAACTACTCCACTGCTTATTGTGACGGAATCAAGCGGCAATTGCTTTGAAAATAATTTCGTCTAAGTACGGAAAGCTCTTCATATTTCATGACGAAAGATCAGGCAGGAGATATTCTATGTTTAAAAACAAATCGAATACTTTATCTAAAAAGTCGATCACGAAATAAATGTCTCCTATAAAATCACATCGCGAATGAACGAGATAGGTAAACTATATACCCGTTCGTTTCTTTATAAAGGTACGTCGAATTTGTAAGACGTCTAAAACTAGTTACCTTTGAACTAACTAGGCAGAAGGAATTCAAAAGTGAATTTAAGTTTCGTATTTTGACTTCGGAACTCAAGAACTGGCTCTAGTTTAAATAAAATAGAGATATTTTAAAACAATATTAAGTAGTACATGGTATATAAAGTGACTCAGTTCCAAGTGAGTTTATACGCGTACAACATATAGGCTGTCGCTGTCACCCAACTCGAGCTTTATTCCAGAGAAGGTTAATTTTACTCTGAGATTTCTTGACCATTACGACTTCAAAATTATGAGAATTAAACCTTTAGCAAACTTCACAGCTTTGAATTTCATCACGTACTAAAGCTCCGGGCCTAACTCCGGTAGTAAATATAATACAACAGGTGAACCTAAAGAAAATTTTCCTCATATAAATTTACCGTAGGTATAATGCGTCTTCATAGTCGATGGAAAGTAATTTATTGGTGGTCGTAAAAAGTACATTGAACGCGTAAAGCGTGTGAATTTTTGAAACTGGCACACACCGCCCATTTTCACATCAACACTTCGTCTGGAGAACTTAAAGAGGAAATCACTTATATTTCCAACTGCGGCCATGAGTTTTAGTCCAGTAAAAACGTAAAACCTTTTGTATGGTCCATGTTTTACGCGACAGAAAACCTCCATCCAATCTAGGAAATTGGTCGTAAGAATATTTTTCAAATGCTAAGATTCAAATAGGTACGTAATAAGTAGGTACATCTTTTACTTTCTAAAATTTTGCGAGCCTTGTGTTCATTGCAAGGAGTTGGTGTTATTGTACACGTGACGTTTGTTATGAATTTTGGAGTTATTAGTTACAATAGATGTGACTACAAAATGCACAACAAATCTATTAACTTACCTATGTAATTTATTTTCATTCAGAACTACTATAGCTATGATAGTCTATGATCTGTGGCTAAGTGTAGGTTAATGTGGCTGAAAATGGCATCATTTTAGTTGTAATGTGTGCCAGTTTAGAAAATTGTTCATTTTATAATTAATTCGCTAAAATTCCATAACTTGCCGTTTTTCGTGTAAAGTTTAGTAGCCATTAATTATTTTTCCTGGGGGCATCGCCGATCCTCGACCAAATACTCAACAGTTGAAATTGAGCTCAGCCACTTCCTGAAACCTACTCTAAAATGCCTCTTTTGTTTGAATTTATTATCAACTTATATTTTTATGATGATAACTTTGAAGTTTTTTTATTTACGTATTTCTCTATACCTACTTTAGAGTAGTTCTACTTGTTTGTAGTAGTACCTACTTAGCAAGTCAATATTATTAAAGGCCACAGTTTTGAATTTCAATTTGTTACCACCGCTTTAGAGAAAAAGTTCTCAAGATAAACAAAACTGTGTTTGCTTCTGCTTTGGTAAAACTTTTGAGTAAGGCAGCTAGACGAAGGGTACATAATAATAATAATAATAAGGAATCCATAGCACAGCTATAAAGCAACCAAGCAAACCGAATTATGACAATGGATTCTAAATGAAGTTTTGATGGGCTAAACTAAGCTCGTGAAAAATTCGGAATCGACATAGACAGGTAACATTTATGAGCCACGGTGTCAATCCCTCCATAGCAGAGAAAAATCCATTAAAATCGAACCAGCTTTTACAAAGTAATCGGCGTATACCGTAAAATGCACTGGCATGACGCTGGAAATTCGCGATTGTTGACCCCGACAAAAATAGCATCTGATCTGCTAAATTGTGAACCTCCGTCTTTCGTGGAGTCGGTTAAAGTAGTTTTCCACCTGGCTTTGAGTCAGTCATAATTCATAGCACGATACACAGAAATGCAAGCATGTACTCGTAGCACTCATAGTAGTTGACTCATAGCACTTATACTCCTCCGGGACGGATCGTTTCCGTCGGACCGACGGATATTGAAACAAACCAAACCTCAGAATAAGTAAAGTTTTACTTGTACCAATTCATATACTCACTCACACTGTGAAAAAAATGTCTGGTCATCATTCCTTTACATCATCGCGACGAAATCATCAAAGAAATGATTTCACTCGAAGGTAATGTACTTAGCAAGATCGAATGATGCTACTCTTGATTAGTCAAAACTTGTGCAATGCAACATCTTTTGTTTTAGCTTGCTGAACTGCTACCAACGGAATCTCATGCGCATAATTGCAGTTTGAAACTTTGGTTCATCTCAAATTATTGAGATTTGATTAACTAAAGTCCTAAGGTCTGATGATGACTAGTACCGATGAAGAGGATCTAAGAAGGTTTTCACTATCGGAAGTTTTTAAATTTTGTAAAATGAACTTGTTATTGCAAGTATTGGAAGAACGATGATATCTATGAGTCCCGTGCTTTTCCCGGGTCAATATAAGTGGAACATTACGTCTGAAAGTGTGCAGCAGCTGAAACAAATCGCAGGCAGCGCCGACTGCTACCTAATGGCTATAATGGAACCGAATATTGGTTCGCTTACTCGAAGAAGTCTTTGGGCACGCATATGAGACCAAACATGGGGCGCTACCGGTAAGGTGTTACTGCAGACCTCCATAGAACTATATTTTTTTATTTTCCGAAAATGTTGAAACCTGAGTCTACGGAGCGTAGTTGTCGCTACAGTAATCTCACACTGTCCTCTTTCATTGCCACATTTTGGGCAATGAGATAAAATATTACCGCGACGCTCTATGATCCTTTCAACGGATACTCGTAGAATATAGCAACTGAGCCAAGTCGGCGACTGGCGTTACCCTCACTGCGGTTGCCGGTTGCGCGTGGTCGTGCGGTTGTAAACGAAATTACTTATTTTCAAGGCACGCATATTCGGGAAAACCTGCAAATGTCTGAATCTCTCAGTGTATCTTTATTCATATAATTTCACTTGTCTTTTTCTCTTATAAATTTTCCGTACCTATAAAATAAAATCATTCTCAAGGAGCGCTCTCTAATATACAAATACCCAGCTTTTATCTACCTTAAATCGGTGTTTGTCGCTCGCTTCCAAAGTTCCTCCGAGGCTCCGACTAATTCTTCATGAATCTCCGTCCCAAGGCGTCATTTTATTTTCATCGCCGCTGGCTGCTTTATTTGCATGAAAAATGCTTCCGACACGACGGCTCCGAGGTGTGAAAATAAATAATGAAGACTGCGGCAACAGTTTTTATTATTGCAATCGATCATAATCCAGTCCGCTGGGATAAAGTACGACCGAATAAGCTCGGTACAAGAACCATTTTATTAAGTACCTACTAGCATTCTGGTTGTGAAATAAATACTTACTAATAGAAAGTCACAGCTCGTAGCAATTTAGTTGAGTAGCTCTACGAACTTCGTAGACGCTCGTAGGCACTGTAATATGAACTTCTAAACAACTTTTATTGGATTACCAACTAATTATTAAAATTAGGCATTCACTGCAAAGTCAAAAGTTGTAGGTACTTAATACATTTTTAATATGAGTTTGTAAGTAACCGAGTACCTAAGCTCGAGAAAATAGCATTAAAAAAACAAAGTATTCTGTCGTGCTTTGTTTATGAATAAAAAAAAAATGAATGTTAACCTAGGTACCTATTAATTGTTATGAGAGTACTATATTATATGATCTGTGGTACTACTTAGCTATGAACATTTAAAAGCTTTTCATTTGTGCTAGCTGTGTGGTAAGTGAACCTGGAATCTGTGAGCTAAATGGTCCAAGTTTTCTTCACCGCTCTCTAACTTTGTATGCTCTTTTGTTTTCCCGCATTTATTTTTGTACGCGGTCTAATTCTCGTCGTTGTCACAGTCGTTTTGTAACCAAATTCTACAAAATGAGGTCTGCTGTTCAAATGAAATTGGTATTCTAAATGAATTGGGTTCTTAGTAAGTTTTGCGGACCCTTTTACTTCAAAACAGTGCTTGATTTTTAATTCGATTCAAGTTCTGCACGACCACTGAATACAGAACGTCTTGATTGTGAATACAATTCAGAGAACAACTCATTATAATAAATCTCAAAACCCAAAATTAAATGGTTGTTTTTAAATTAATTTACCTACTTCGTTAGTTATCAAGCAAACTTGGGAATTCTAGGAAACGTATTAGGTCACTGACTATTTCATTTCATTCATTCGGGAATGCAGCTTGCAATGCACGTGCGCACACATGCATACTTTCGCAAACACACCACGTGTAGAATTAAAACGAGATAGTAATACAATGAAAATTCACGAGCTCTCTGTAATCTGCACACATGTTTCGGATTTTTGTGTTTACATAAAAACAGTATTTAGGTACGTGGTTCGCGATTCCCGTAACGCAGGTAACACAATCCCGTTTGTTGGTTACATAGGCTTCGGAACAATTTCGAACAAATATTGTTACAGTAGCTATTGATCTCCTTATGAGCTTACGTTGTCAATTAACATCAGAAGTTTTCCAATACAACCAACAAACCAACGAAATAGTAATAAAGGACAAAAGCAGATGTAGCCGACCAAGTTCGGCCCGTTATTAATTTTATTACTCGTGTCTTGTGTCATGAGGTAGTAGGGATGTTTTTCTTGTCTCTGGGCGTGGTAGTTTTCCTTAACCTTTTTAACCGACTGCAAAAAAGGAGGATATCAATGGCACTAGTGGGATGTTCTATAAAATTTAATGTGATGTCTACATGTAAGTACTACAATAAATTAAGCGGTTATTGGTCCAGTTAAGTTTAAATAATATTAAGATTAAAAAAATTGACAAATTCTTAACATATATAATTCACAAAAATAGTTCACAACTAGATACCTACGTGACTATACCTAACCAACTGTTTGTAGTAACATTTCAGAGGCCTGTATCCCACATCCCGTGAATGGACACTATTTGACCGTGGGGACAAATAAAAATAATTTAGATACAGCGAGATTAACTAAATCCTATGATAAATGAGGGTAGAGCAAATGTACGTAGAGCGCGGTCTCTAGTGCATTGGGTATAATTGGATTTATATCACCTAGAAATGGTTTAGTTGAATTTATTTTAAAATGTACCTATAACTATTGTTTCAATTTAATAAAATATTTGAATACGTTTTAAATGTATGTACAAACTAGGCGTCTAAAATAGTATAAACCTCATACATACATTCTAGTAGTCTGGTTCTGAACAAGCTTTTTACTAATTTAACGATTTGCAGGATGGTCAGATCAAAAGGTTTGTTAAAATAGCTCATACGTAGAGGTAGCAAATAGGCGTCACGTATGGTTTACTAACTACTGCAATTATCTTAAAAGATCATTGAACTACTGCAACATATTAGCATGTCATTTGCACGTGCCTCTGCATAGCTCCTTAGTCATCTTCAGGTGTTCAGATCTTAAATTCTCTGAGATCTAAAGATGAGTCTAGCATGTTTATAGGATTACTCATGTCATGTTCACCGTCTTAGCGCATATCTCGTTACTACAAGTTATAAGACCGCAGTGCTGAAATAAAAGGACTTTTACCTTCTGATAAGATAACAAGGTCACGGAAAGCCCACGTAAGGTATTAGTGTTTGGATCCAGAGCTTAGTCCTACTAATATTATAAACGCGGAAGTTTGTAAGTATGGATGGATGTTGGTTACTCTTTCACGTAAAAACTACTGATCCGATTTAGATTAAACTTGGAATATATATTGTCCGTGACCTGGATTAACACATAGTCTACTTTTTATCCCGAAAAATCGACGCAAAAAAAGACGCGAACGAAGCACCCGGGCGGCACCTAGTCTGAAATAAGTTTGAAATGCCAAGTCGGAAAAACATGTTAAGCCATGATTAGGGTCACTACGTGTCTCTATGTAAGTATAGTTAGGTAATCTAGTTTCTCGTCAGTACTATTATTTTCGAGCATCAAAACTTAGAAGTACTTAATAACTACTAATACTACTAATTAATGTAAAAGATTAGAACCATCATTTTAAATTAAATTGCATTACTCCAGTTAAGCTACAGTAAGTAGGTATATTTATTTTATGTACAAATCTTCGCAATGGTTTGTTTTACTGGAAATTATTGGAACAACGAAGTGAAACTGTTTTGGTAAAATATACAATCACGGCAATTCTTTTGGCTTTTCAGTTGCAAATTAAACCTGTCAAAGGTTAATTTGTAAACTTAACGGTACTAGGTAAACAAAACGACTATATTGCTTTCGCCGCGGTCTCCAGCAATATAGTCGTACTGAAACTTTTCATCGAACACAACAATTCAATTACCGCTAAGCAATGAATGTAACAATGTGCAACAACAAAGCGCCAAGAAGCGGAGACAGGAGTTCGGGCTCACAATGGACTCAAACAAAACATGAGACTTGCGTGTTTGCCTACCGCATTAAGTGCTTAAACTTGAAGATGATGGGAAATTTATGTTTAAACGGAAAACCAGTGAAAAACACTCATAGAGTTGTAAAAGTTTATTCCACAGGTAGACCCTTTTTTCATGGAGCTTGCAAGTAAGCACCATCATATCACGGTTGTTGCTTAGACACAGTGTGCCTGTTTAGGTACTAATATCTTCTGTCAGTGTGTGTCTAATGTTTATTCAGAAAAAAGTGCAGGTCCCAGCCACCACAGAATATTCTGTGTCAGTTACCTAATTAACTTCGGTAATTCTACCAAAGTGTTCCAAATTCTGTCAGATTCAGATACAAACCGACATGAGTGTTACGACTAACGACTCATTAGTAACAAACGATATTATATTATGACACAAAAGTAAAGAGAGATTATAAATAACAACAGTAGAGACGGCATGTGGATCCCAATTAGGGAGCCAATGTCACGTTCAGAGGTCTTAGTTATACTTACATATGTAAGCACATACATGCTGTAATTCGGGGTTGCCTATGAAACGGACACAGTGCCTCTGGCGAGCCGTTTTGGCAACTAATTTTGTTCATAGGTTACTATGCCGCGTACACAATTCTGCATGCTCAAAACTTCACTAGGTACACACACCCTCTGAATCATTGCTTTAGTTATATTTAATATCGTATTCAAGTAGATAATTACTATCTTTTAAATAAGAACGGGGTAGAAGGGAAGACTTTATTTAGTGGGTTTAGCTATACCTTACCTACCACTTATAATAATACTATACGTACCTACTAGCAGCTATATGGCTACTACTACATAATTAGTTTGATTACCTGCTACTCCAAATTACAGCTAAGTATAGAGTCAACTATGGTTGACTCAAAAACATAATTTTTGACATATATGCATACACTTACTGTTGATCACTGGATCTACAGAGAGTAAACGACTGAAACCGGTATTTTCATGTAATATCACAGAATGTCGTTCAAGAATACAGAGTTATTTATAAAATCTAATAATACTTATGGGTTGGGACTGGGAGTCTTGGGAGGCTGTAATTTGATAGTCTTTGTAGTTTAAGGGTAGTTCAGAGAAGTTGCTTTGTTCGAGGTTTAGAATTTCAAGTTAAATTTTAAACTATCAAACTCTGTGTAACGTGCTGAGTATACTTAATACTTATCTCACCTACTTAGAAATCAACTTAATTTCACACAATGCTGGAAATCTCATACAATTTTATAAGACTACTGTTAGGTGTCCACTACAGCAAAATTTTTAGGCCTACACATAACAACGTTAACACCGATCATATTAATATAATACTATACTATTAGGTACCTACTTACCAATTACTTAGCTAAAAGAGATGACGATCATAGGAAGGAGCCAAAGATGCTATCTCGGCAGGTCCGGTCGGTTGAGCTCAGCTTTTAGGCGTAGAATTCAAATATTACCCATGGCCACATGCAACAATCGCAAGTGAAGTCCCAGAACACGAGTAACAGATATCAGTTTTAATGCAAACTGAATTATCCAGCGCACACACGATTAATATAAAATTAAGTGACAGCGATTTCAGGAACAAAGCACCGTTTTATGCAAATATGGCAAGCAGTTATTGTGAGTTATTCCGTACTATATTCCGCCAGAAATAATTTAAAATGTTTACGATATCTGTAAACTTGTTACTGATACTTGTACCTATAGATAAGGTAAATTTTCTCGATCGCCTTCTAAGCAGGGCTAAACTCTCGAACTAGACTCGTGCTTTCGAAAAACGAACAATGTATGAAACGGGGGTTGAAAAATTTGAATCACGTTTCATACAAAACGAGATTTTCAGTTTGTAATTTTGGTAGAATGGGAGTCCCGCTTCTTCTTACGTGGGAACTACGTATTACATATTCTTTGTTCTAAGGATAAAAACAACATTAGACCAACCGTTATTTTTTGGTATTTGTTTGTTATCATAGGTAGAGAATGGAAATGTATTAAAAAATATTAAAAAAACAACACTTTTTAAATGCAGTTAAGTACCTATTATTTTTATCTAAATCTAACCCCTGACTTCGAGCTACATTTTCTTTAACTATAGCCGCTCCGTTTAGATTTTGCTCTCAGGTCAGGGAGCAGTCGAGAAGACACCTGTGTAGTGGTATTACTACTGGAAAATCAGACAGTTAAATGTGCTGTTGTTCCGACAACTGTCGGTCCCGGCTCTAGCAGTCGTTAAGCCACGACGGAGTCCTTAAGGCGGCCTAAAAACTCCGTCACCGGAGTTGGCTACTAACTCATACGAGCTTGCTTTCTAACAGTTTTGCGGCGTGCGTGGGTCTTTCTTGTGCATATTATTATCTAGATACTACCTAGAACATTTTTATATTCATCATCAATGTTTTTTGTCAACGTTACCATAGTCACGTACCTACTTAGTAAGTAATACCTGTGCTGTAAGCTCTGGTCTAGTTCATATAGTATAATAAAATAACCGCCTGGTAAATTTTTTGAGAAGCTGGATCACAATCTCCGCACAAATCTTTTACAAAGGGTTTTGAGCGTGTGACAGCCACTTTATTTTTTGCGACAATATAAACCAGCTTATATTATTTTGATAGAATCTGAAGACTCGATATTAAAGTTTTTTGGTTGGATTATTTCGAAGCCTCCCTGAATATATTTGAATCTTTCTGAAATAAATGTGGTGACATGGAAGTTCAATGAAGCTTCTTGCTTGTCGATTGAGGTCACTTTGGAAATATGAAGACAAAAATATAATATGGATAGGAAAACGATAACATATGAAATAATCGGGCAAGTAAGCTACGTGTGTACCTACATAATGTTTGGTTTGTTCCAGGATTCCAAACATTTTAATTCTCTACTGTAGCTTCAAAGAAAATTACCTTGAAACCCAACACTATACCTACACATAGACAGACACTAAAAAATTAAATAAACTAAAAGAAATAATTAAAAATAATGCTCATTAACAGAGTGATTACACAGGTAATAAAGACGTACCGATGGACGGACAAAGTCGCATCCGGATCGGAACCCGAAAAAGAGTTTAGCACTCACATAACAATGAAAAATTTTGCAAAGCAAGAATTTTGTGGCCGTCTGTTGTCTGTGGTCTGTTCTTTTCGGTTTTATTTCTATGCTTGCATGCTACAGCTCAGCCCAGTTTCAGACAAAAATTCTTAAAATTCTGGCTTTCTTTCATGTAGGTTACCCCATACATAAGGTTTGATCGCTGCACAAACATGTACACTTAAGTACACGTAAGTACACATAAAAGTTGGTTATTCATAAATGGCTTGTAATAAAGTAGTGGTAAGTAAGGTTGAGTATACTTAAGTGGTTGATGGTAGTTCTATTAAAGAAGAAGAAGAAGTTCTATTAAGAAGTAGGTAGACGATTTTCAAACTTTTTTCGTCAAAGTCATTAAAAAGCCCAAATTTAGTAAGAGCAATTAAAGTCATAGAACAATCACGAGGATCAATTGGAAGCTTTTTCTGTCTGGTGCATTATAAGCAGCGAAAAAAGCAAACAGGGATCCTTAAAGGTCTACAAACCCAAGAAAAACGATCAATCAGCCGCATCCGTCTGTCACTCTCATGAATAATACAACACCAATCATATGAAAAGTATCAAAATTTATCGAAATATATACTTTTTCCTACTGAATTTTCCGCTAGCTTTCAGAAAAAACTGCCGTATTGAGAAATAAATATTGTTTACGGAATGAAAAGCTGTAGAGTTCAACGAAGCAGAAAGTAGGTAAGCACTCATATTTAATTTTCTTAATTAACACCAACACATTCCGCTTATAGCTAACCTTAACGTTGAAGTAGTCCATATTTAACTTTAATTATGTTTTAAAACACGTCGCAGTTAGGTACTTACAAAACACAGTAACTCTGATAAAGATTATAATAGAAGAGTTTGTTTTGCAACGGTTTGTAGATAGCTCAACTGTTAAAATTAACTGTAAATTAGTCGTTTAATTAAAACGTTTAAAAAATAATCTAAACATTATTCGTAATTTTTTTGAGTGTTGTCTTCACCTTGTAGCATTTTTTTAGTATTTAGATAAACATAATTATAAAGATATTTTTTCTCTTGAGACGAGCTTGTTTCCCTCGATCTGGAAAAACGCCTACGTTATTCCTCTCCCTAAAACTGCTAGTCCCTCCATTGCCTCCCACTTTAGATTAGACCCATATCCATATTACCTATCCTCTCCAAAATTCTCGAGCAAGTGGTTCATAAACAATTATCTCTGTTCCTTCACCAAAACAACATCTTGAGCCCTTTTCAGTCCGGATTCCGTCCTGGCCATAGCACTGTCAGTGCCCTAATTAAGGTATCTGATGATATTCGGTGGGCCATGGATAACCAGTTAGTCACTGTCCTGGTGCTACTGGACTTTAGTAGTGCATTCAATTCGGTTGACTACGATATACTCCTCTCTGTCCTTTCCTCCCTCAATATGTCTCCCGCAGCTATCTCCTGGTTCGTTTCTTATCTTTGTGGCCGTTCGCAATGTGTACGCTCTGATGAGACTTTCTCTGACTGGTGTGACATCACTGCCGGTGTGCCACAAGGTGGAGTTCTTTCTCCTCTCCTCTTTTCTATCTTTATCAATGCTCTCACCCTTGTTTTATCTTCCCATTTTCATCTTTACGCCGATGACCTGCAAATTTACCGTCATTTTAAAGCCAATGAGATCTCTGTAGGCATCGACCAAATCAACGCTGATCTCGATAGTATCCACTCTTGGGCAAAAGCTTTTGGCCTTCTGTTTAACCCATCTAAGTCTCAAGCTATGATCTGTGGTAGCCCATACATGCTGAATTTGGTACGTAAATCCTCTCCTCCTCCTCTCCTGTATGTCAACTCTCCTATTTGCTACTCTGATACTGCCAAAAATCTTGGCATTATTTTCGATTCACAGCTGTCTTGGACTAGTCAGGTCAATGCTATTAGCAAACGAGTTCACTACTCGTTTAACTCTCTTAAACGTTTTCAAAAATTCTTACCTTTTGAGACCAAAGTCATTCTTGCACTAACTCTTTTAATACCTCTCCTTGATTATGCTGACTCTTGTTTTCTTGACGCCACGGAGGAGATCTTTAACAAATTGGAA
Organism: Eulithis testata; assembly: GCA_947507515.1. Taxonomy (NCBI): domain Eukaryota; kingdom Metazoa; phylum Arthropoda; class Insecta; order Lepidoptera; family Geometridae; genus Eulithis; species Eulithis testata. The sequence continues at coordinate 4,594,846 of OX382199.1, read as the reverse complement.
CGTGTTCAGAACTTGTGTATTCGTTTTATTTTTGGTCTACGCAAATATGAGCACGTCTCAATGTTTAGAATTCAATTAAAGTGGCTACCTATTCGCCGCCGCCGTGACCTGCACGTTCTGTCTCTTCTTTTTAACATCCTCAATAACCCTCTTTCTCCTTCATATCTTCGTGAGCGTTTCAACTTCCTTATCCCCCGTGGTGAGTCCTGCAGAACTGCTAAATCTCTTTTACTAAAAACTCCCCCTCACTCTACTAGCCGCTATGGTGGCTCTTTCACAGTCTTCTCTGTCAAGTTGTGGAATTCTCTCCCTCATGATATTCGTGCTAGTCCTTCGCTCAGCGTATTCAAGCGTAAAGTCAAATAACAGTTTCTTTCCTTGTAATTTTATAGTATCTTATTGTATGTATGTAGGTATGTTTATTTTATGTATGTAGGTAACAGGTTATATTGTATGTGTACTGTATGTATGTAGGTTTAGTATAATATAGTTGTGCTAGGTATATATGTAGGTTTATTTATTTATTTGTATGTAGGTTCATTTGTTAGTAGGTTTATATTCTTTATTTGCTATTCTTTTATCTATATGTGTTGTACACGTACCCACTTTCATTTTCCCATCTCTCACATCCTAAGGTTTGCTGGAAGAGAACTCTTTTTAGGGTTAAGCTCGCCTTTATGTACATGTTTTAAGTTTAAGTTTTAAGTTAAGTATCTCTGTGTACAATAAAGAACAAAGATATTTTTTACATTCAATAACAGAAATATCGGTTTTGCAAGAAATAAGCGAGTAATTTTGCATTTACATACTTGAATCGTAAACCAAAAATAAAGAAACCACTTTCCGAGCGATAAACGGTACTTTTCTGCATCGAGCTCATCTCTTCAATCTTTGATTACGAAAGTTTAAACTATACTTAGTTGTTTTAAAAGTATTGAATGAACGTCGATTTCATTTCTTGCGCGATTTTCCGAACAAAGTTAATTTAACTCCCGTGGCGTTTGCTTTTTGCAGAGATTAAAAATAAATTGACTGACTAAAGAGTTGGAAGCCTCAGGAACGAACGGGATTTCTGGATTTGAAAATCTACGGTCATTATAATGTATTTTAGGTACAACTTATTATCTTTCCTCCACGCCGCCATACGCCTTCGCGTCGCCAAAAGATCATAAATCGAACGTTGACCTGTATAAATACGAATTGTTTACTAAATAAGATGCACAAATATAAAAATATTACTTTAGACTTAAAAAACCGTGTTTGTATAATCAAAATTTATAAATCGACATCTGAAATAAAATGTTTATGGCGCTAAGCCTCGAATACAGGCTATGTAGTAGGACATCAGCAAACAGCATGCTAGTTTCAAGCAGCTGATGTCTATTAGACGTAAGTAAGTTTCAAGCCAGTCGCATCAAGTTTTGATTTTTCATACAAACTTTGACCGCTAATAGCATCGCAGTTTAGGGTTAAGTTTTTTTTTAAATGCAGTTCTTATTTATTTTGTTTGAAGAATAAACATGCCAATTTTGGTGTTTGTAACTTCAAGGAATACGATTTTGCATACAAACGTTTTGGCCCAGTTTGACCCACTTAGGGGTTCAATTTCTCAAAATCCCGCCTTAGGGGGTGCCTATGCCATGTAAGGAAAGTACATTCCAAATTTCAGCTCTCTAGATTTAGCGGTCTGGCCTGGAGCGTGATAGGTAAGTCAGGTCCCTCTTCTTTTATATATAGAAGATATTATGCTATAACATCACTGTAAACTTATGACAAACTAGCTTCAGCCCGCGACTTCGTCTGCGTCCCGTTTGATCCTGTTGATTTTTTGGGATAAAAAGTAGCTTAGGTGTTAATCCAGGTTACACTTTATTCTATTCCTTCTTCTACGCAATTTACGAATAATAAGCAGAGCAGCAACACACGCGGCCTCTTTCATTGTGGCTTAAATACGAAATAGCGAGCGCGGCGTGTCTCGTACATGCCGCGCAGTACCGCCGCGCAAACATTTATTTGTATGTCTAAACAAGTGACGCGGCAAATTTGCGTCCTGCGACTGCCGCGCACCTTGCACGCTGTGTTTGGACACACCTTTAGTACCACACAAATTAGCACGTGTATCATACGGAAAGAGTACGCTGTAAATGTGCAGACTACTAGTAGGTAACTAGTGGCAAACGAATAATAATATGCTTTCTAACAAGGAAGTGTATTTCAGGCACATTTCAGGCAATAAAGTTACACAATAACACACGAAAGACACGATAGCAATAAGGGAAAAAACTACTGCTAAAATTGTATTGGGTGGGCTACGCTACGAGTTCACGCTGAAACTATTGGCTGCTTTAGTAAATCAGCCAACCAACATCAAAGTAATACGTATACAAACTTATACTTAGCTAATCGGTAAAAAACTTTGATTAAAATTCTTGGATTACATTTTGGTGACATGGAAATGATCCTGTGTGATGCAAAGGTACCTAATTAGAAATTATATCATCAAAGAAAACCTTACAAACCATACGGGCAGTGTTCAGAACTTGTTAATTACCAGCGCTGTGCCAACAAAGGCGTCCATCATAAATGCTTTTTCGTCGGCATCATCTTAATTGCTTTAAGAAACTCGATATCGCCGGTCGACAAGCTTTTTATTCCCGCACTTGGCTTCTTTTCTAGTAAACAATGGCTCAACTTTATAATTTACAAACATTATAAAGGCTTTGTTTTTTTAGCTGATGGTTCTGAAAACTTTCAACACAAAAAATCTATTCGTTGGACATCAGGTACTTACAACAGACCAGTTGCAGAATAAGGTATCTAAATACTCAAAAAAGTAAAAATATAAAGTTGTAAAAATATTTCGTCTCAGAAATTCCCCAATAGGTACGAAGAGTATCTAAGTATATTGTATTATGCAACCCACCTCTGCGCTCCTGTTTGTGTTTCAAAAAGCTTTTGTGAGTACACTGTTATACTGTACCTAGTAGTTGGTATGTGAAATTTCCTTAGCTTTGATGGTATTGCTCCGTCCAGTAGATAATAGAAACACGATGTTATGATGATGATTTCCTCGTGGCAGCAAATGTGCGTTATTGCTGTAGTGGTCATTTGAGCAAGGATAACGGCCCGAACACAATGATAATAATGTGAAGATAAAACGCTTGGTCTACGCAGATAACACTGTTTCCTTATTTCGGCTTGGTCTTCAGCAGGGATATAACCATTATGGTGTAATTGAAAGCAATGTTACACATAGTGTAAATGGCTCTTTATTTTTTGGTAAGTAACTAAGATGGTCTACCTACTACAACATGGTTACGTACTCGTAATTGGTATGATATGTAAGAACGGATCGAGCAAAGTCTCAAAAAAAACAAAATAAGATCAAAAATTTACAAAAACTGTTTACTCACGGTGCTTGGAGTTCGAAACAACCAAAATTATAAGAAATGTATCAATACGTACCCATGTTATGGAAGTCCTTTTCATTTGGAGCATTCTTCACATAGCAGTATACACCTATTACATTTATGTACCTCTGACGTCTTAATAATATCACAAAGTTAGAAACGCTTGGAAAAGTGTGCTCTCCGAAAAATCAAAATTTAAAAGGTGAACTTATCACCAGCAGGTGCCACAGATGCCTTTGTAGAACCAACCCACATCGTAAGTAGGAACAAAATTACTTGAGAGGGTGTTATGGCGGTTGTAAGTAAACCGAAGTGTCCTGAAACATGGGACTCTACTACGATAAACGATAAACAGGTTTGCTAGCAAATTTTCTGTTACACTGCGCGACCGCCTTGGTACGCGCGAAATGCTTCGCGAAGTTTAGTAGCCGCGTCGCAGTATAACTCAAAATGACGAAAAGAACCTTCGTGCACAGTAGTGCGCAGTATACATCCTGAAAGGACGAGCCCGGCTGCCAAACGTTATTGAATATAAGGACGAAGGTGTCCTGTGGGACTGAAATATCAGGGGCGAAGTTTCGCACACGATGCATATTCAGCGGTTAACGCGTAATGGAATCCAGATATTGGACCAAAATAAAGTGGAAACATATTATTATTTTTGGCAAAATACCATCTGAGATTGTACTCCTTTTAAAAACTATTCAATTTGTTTACCTTTTCACTTACCTACATACCACTTATCTTTCAGTTTATAATATAAAAGTCTAGCCTCCTAAGTCCCTGTGGCTATTATATAGGACAAAATCAGTGATGGCTGTCAGTCCTGACAACCGACAGTGACAGTTCAAATACAGACCGGATGGCCTTTATATAGGCTTTAATATTTTTGCGCTTGCCAGCACAATTCTAGTGCTCCGATTGTTTCAAACTATGTTTGTAGAGGTAGTATAACTATATATCTCAATAACACGATTGCGGCAAAATATTGTGATTAAAAATGGCAGTCAGTATGGTCAAGTTCATCCAGCAAGATGTCACTTCCCGGGAGAAGGGGTTAGTAAATCTGTAATTAATCGAGAAATGTGGTAGTTTTTTGGCAGTAACTTTATTCAATTCGTTCATTTTTAATATTTCGGTTACCATATCAATGATAGTATTGCATGAAAATTATATTTTGGACGCGAAAAAAGCTTTTAAATAATAAGTTCTACACACAGTCACTTCGGTCTCAAATTGTCAATTGCATAATTTGTTCCACTAGTTCCACATAGAGAATCTTCGGCTTTTACTACAAATATTTTATTATATATTATATTTTTTTATTTTTTTATAATTTTTTTTTGTTATTGAGTGAAATATGTTTATTTTGATAATTATTAGTGTGCTTAAAGCACATTTTTTTAAACATTTTAATATTAAATGAATATTTTTGTTTAATTTGGATTTAAATTTGAAATGTTAGCAATGAAATTTTATTTCTTAACTATTTTAAATTTTTACCTCATAATTACGTATAGCATAAAAGTAGGTACATTTTTAAATAATAAAATATATAAAATATTACACTATTTGCTATTGAAATAACACCCTAATTAGGTCAAAATGATACAAATTGAGACCGGATGTCCTTTATAAAGAACAAATGATAGAAGTTCGAAACTTAACTCAATGTATTCAGTAATAAGTTCTAAAATATCTTAGTTCTAGCAAAAATCCATAAAATAAATTATAGTCCTTAAAACCAGCGCGCGAAGGTTCAGGACTGAGTGGTACAAACGCATTTGTTCTTTTTATAGTACATCCGGTCTCAACAGCAAGTACCTTATTCAAATGTCAGGACTTAGGAGGCTAGATAAACTTCATATACTCTACACATAAATACTCCAAATATTCCTAATGCAACTTTGGATCTACCTTTGGATCAACACCTATAGGTGTCTAACTTACCATCACCATGCATGAGGAGAGCCTATTAGCTGGAAGACATTGTGACAAGCAGCCAGCGGCTAGTGGTCGTCTCACAGTCTTGGGTACCTAGTTCCACTTTTTATTCCAATTCCAATGTCGTGACATGATCCATTATTTTATCACAAATAAGCAGTTGAAAAATGTGTAAATTATCGTAATAATAGATTCGGGATGGCCATTGCAGTCCTTGAGCTCTTTACTCTAAAATACGGAAACTGGAGTGGAACAAAACGTACTTACTAAATTAGTATAAGGTACACTGTAGCTGAAACCCAATTCGTTATGTTGTTATCTCCAGACAAATAGTACTTTAGGGAATGCTGTTGCAGTCTATTAGATTAGCTATTTATGTGCAGCTTAGGATTACCTTAACTAAGCCAAGTACTGAGATGCAGACGTTGCCATCTTAGTTATACAAGATTGTTGTGCTACGTTTCCGTTTTGGCACATTAGGTACAGTGTAATGGCTCGCCGAAATAATAGTGTAACATTTACATTACGATAAGGGTACCTATAAATAGGTGTGTCATGCCCAATATGCCCGTAACATACACTAAGCACGCACACTCAATTCAACAAAATTAACATATTTGGGTTTGGAACCACGGTCACAAGTTGAATTACCTTTCAACCTGTTTAAATCTCTGCCGAAGATCTTATCTTTGTATCAATAAAAATCACAAAAATCTTGAGAGTTCCGTTCCACTGTATAGACCAACATGAAATATCATGAATAATATGAATTATTGGAGACTCCTATGACGCAAGTATCGTACATACTGAAGTATATGTCTAGGTACCCCATATTTTTATAAGTACGGAGGATAAAAATATCCTGCATTAAGTAATAAACATCGTGTTAATATTAAACTTAAAAGGCATATAAATTCTCGTGAAAGCACACGCACCTACCCAACTCGCTATTATGCTTGGATTTTATGGTGGATACTTACATAATGTTACACTAGGTATGGTATGTTACATGTTAATTTTCCGACCCAAAAGTTACAGAAATTATATTTGCAAAGCACACAAGGTAGGATAGGTATACCTGTCAAAATTGTAATTTAGAAAGTACTTACCGCCTTCAAATCAAACTCTGACACGTACCTAAAAAACAGTTGTCCCCAGCGAGAACAAATATCCAGACACGTGGTTTGTTCTCGGTGGGGATCGAACCCACGACTCACAGAACGCAAGGTCCCACTTAATGTCAAAGTTCATATATTGTTAAGTGTTTTATTCACGCTGAAACTACAGGTCCGATTTGGATAAATCTTGGAATATATTATATATGTAGATCGTAATCTGGATTATCACATAGGTTACTTTTTATTCTGGAAAATCAATAGGATCAAACGCGCACGAAGTCGTGGGCAGAAGCTAGTTTTTAATAAAAGAGAGTAATTTATATAGCTATTTTATTTGATCACACACACAGTTATAAGTAAAGTTATTTAGAATAGGTAATGAAGCCTACCCGTTTCCAACAAATCGACGAAAATCAAAGCATACGTCATGTTAATACGAATTGAACGTTATTTATGATAGAACAGCTTCATGAGCTCACTGAAGAACCCCACGTGATACTTTACATAGATCTAGACCGGGGCACACTACATAACTTAGTCGAACACGTGCGAGAATTGCACCATAGCAATGATACAATTGGTGATGCTGCCAAAGAGTCCTAGGACTAATTCAGCGTCGATAGAAATAACGCTCCACACGGAGAATTTGAATGGACGCAGCGTCACATAAGTCAAACCATCTTCTAGCACCTCGCGAACACTGTCATCTGTAAAAATAATACTTTATTTGTTCATCGAGCTCCTAAAATTTCCGCTGTTTTTGGGACTACCACCTGCCTCAGTCTAAAAAAAACTGCATGGTTCTTTCTACTAAATAATTTAGTCACTCAAAGAGATGAGTGACTAAAGTATTTAGTAGTATACATTAGTGAATCACTCACTTATTCATTATGTTACGGAACATAATGAATAAGTGAATGATTCACTAATTGAATTTTTGTTAGTTAGTTGATGACGTTTTACCTAATCTCGTTATAGGTAATTGTACCAGATATGTCCAATTTTTTGCGTGTATTAGAAGAAACTTAGAAACTAAAAAAATTCAACTCACCTGCGCAATTAAGCAGTTTGTTCTTTAAGACTAGCTTTATTTTATCGCACTCACTGCTAACGCACGCTGCTAAGGCAATCCATTCAGTCATGGCCAACAGCTCTATTGTAATAAAAACCATGCGATAGAGAATGTAGACCTGTAACAAAATCCCTTCATTTTATTTACAGCTAATCAAAGTAACTTTTTGTGGTAGTAAACTAGACAGACCATGGTTCGCCTAGGATATTTTGGAAAGAGATTATTATCTTTCATTAAAAAAAACAGTAAAAATCAAATAATGAAGCTGAACGGAGACCCCGAAGTTCACTTACATATCCCGTTATTTTTCTGCTTATGATGACGTCGTATACGCTCCATAATTTAAAAAATATGTAAACGTGTGCAAAAAAATGCCTGAAATAAGTACAAACATGTAATTCACCACATATCTTTGTATATCTTTGAAGTGATCTCAAATACATTTAACTCTACGGTCTGGTCATCTCATCACCTACCGTTACTTTAAGTAAAGATGATTGTTTCATGGCATCTAATAAATATTTATAATTCAACAGACATTTCTTGATGGTCTTGGTAGTGTCTTCTGTACCGGGTCGAAGGCGCCATCGAAACCTGTTCCAGGGCTTTCCTCACTTCCGCCATTTTAAACCACATCAACTCGAACATCAAAGACAAGGTTAAACCATTAAAAAAAATTAATCGTTGTCAGTATTCCTGCTAAGTAATTTCTAGTAGGAAAGTTATAAATCATACAGTAAGTGAGCACACACGAAGATTTGCCATATAAACATTTTTCCAGTGACGGGCTCTTTCATGGCATCAGGATCTGAAGTTAGAGGAATCATTTCCAAACTTTTATAAAACTTATAGAACTGCCCGCTGTCAGTAGTCATTGAGAATAGAACATTTTTAACTGAATACACTGCACGTGTATTCAGTTAAAAAAGCAATGGACGAGTAAATCGATCCTTCAGTATAATTAATATAAAACAATAAGTTGATGTAAATAATAATAGAACATAACGCAAGGCAGTACAACTTTGCAAAGATCAAAATACGCCTGCTGAAATTGATATTACAATAAAAACCACAAAGCAATCGAAACATCATAATATTTTTTACTGAGATATTCATGATGCAGCACATGAATATTTAGTAGAAACACGTAAGTTGTGTGTGGCCGACAAGTTTTAAATTGAAATAGGTAAGTCATTTACCAAATGGAATTTGTTTTGATCAATAAATTATAATTAGGTATAGAAATCCATCGAGTTCATTTTATTAGATTGATGGGTAAACACACAAATCAACATCTTATCACGATTGAAACCAAAATAAAGTATGTAGCATTGGTCGAATGAAACAGCTGAAATAAATATTACTCGTATTAGTCAATTCTACTAACTACTCTACCGCTACTGTTCCGATTTGAATGTAACTTAGCGGAAAATCAACAGCATCAAACGGGACGCACACGAAGTCGCGGGCAAAAGCTGGTTTTTAATAAAAGCGAGTAATTTATATATCTATTTTATTTAATCATCAACACAGATAAAAGTAAAATTATTTGAAATAGATAATTAGAATTAAAATTACACCATTATCATCATCTTCCTACCAGCTTCCAACGTTTTGATGTTATTTGATTTAAAAACTAAAAGCAAATCGACGAAAATTCATGTAAATAAATTAATAAAGCACACATCTACATAACACGAATTGAACGTATTTTTTTTTAGAACAGCTTGATGAGCTCATTAAAAAACCACACGTGATATTTTACATAGATCTAGACCTACATAACTTAATCGAACACGTGCGAGAATTGCACCATAGCAATGATACAAGTGGTGATGCTGCCAAAGAGTCCTAGGACTAATTCAGCGTCGATAGAAATAACGCGCCACACGGAAAATTTGAATGGACGCAGCGTCACATAAGTCAAACCATCTTCTAGCACCTCGCGAACACTGTCATCTGTAAAAATAATACTTTATTTGTTACTATTTATCAAACTCTTAAAAATACAAAGTATTTTCAACTCACCTGCGCAATTAAGCAGTTTGTTGTTTAAGACTAGCTTTATTTTATCGCACTCACTGCTAACGCACGCTGCTAAGGCAATCCATTCAGTCATGGCCAACAGCTCTATTGTAATATAAAATATGCGATAGAGAATGTAGCCCTGTAACAAAATCATTTGTCTATAACCACACCAAGTAACTTTTTTTATGGCAGTGATCTAGACAGTACCATAACGAGGTAAAAAAAGGACCTTTAGATCATTTTCTTGTGATCTTCATGTAACCTAAATATCTGTATAAACGCAAACAAACTTTTTTCACTTACATGTGTCTTTATTGTTCTGTTTACGATGACATCGTATACGTTCCATAACTTGAAAAATATGTAAACGTTTGCAAGAAATGCCTGAAATAAGTACAAATATAAGAAATGCCTGAAATAAGTACAACAAATATGTAATTCACAACATATTTTTGTAGGTATATCTTGTTATTTAACAGGATCACTTCAGAGATATATTAACATTTAAGTCTGTTATGGTTCGAAAGTACTAACCTAGTTTAATAAGTTTTTCCTGTTACTAAAACTAAGCTGGACCAAGTTGTCTGAATAAATAATCTAAAATAATAATATGATCATCTCATCACCTACCGTTACTTTAAGTAAAGATGATTGTTTCATGGCATCTAATAAATATTTATAATTCAACAGACATTTCTTGATATCTGTCTTGGTAGTGTCTTCTGTACCGGGTCGATAAGGCGCCATTGAAACCTGTTCCAGGGCTTTCCTCACTGCCGCCATTTTAAACCACATCAACTCGAACATCAAAGACAAGGTTAAACCATTAAAAAAAATTAATCGTTGTCAGTATTCCTGCTAAGTAATTTCTAGTAGGAAAGTTATAAATCATACAGTAAGTGAGCACACACGAAGATTTGCCATATAAACATTTTTCCAGTGACGGGCTCTTTCATGGCATCAGGATCTGAAGTTAGAGGAATCATTTCCAAACTTTTATAAAACTTATAGAACTGCCCGCTGTCAGTAGCCATTGAGAATAGAACATTTTTAACTGAATACACTGCACGTGTATTCAGTTAAAAAAGCAATGGACGAGTAAATCGATCCTTCAGTATAATTAATATAAAACAATAAGTTGATGTAAATAATAATAGAACATAACGCAAGGCAGTACAACTTTGCAAAGATCAAAATACGCCTGCTGAAATTGATATTACAATAAAAACCACAAAGCAATCGAAACATCATAATATTTTTTACTGAGATATTCATGATGCAGCACATGAATATTTAGTAGAAACACGTAAGTTGTGTGTGGCCGACAAGTTTTAAATTGAAATAGGTAAGTCATTTACCAAATGGAATTTGTTTTGATCAATAAATTATAATTAGGTATAGAAATCCATCGAGTTCATTTTATTAGATTGATGGGTAAACACACAAATCAACATCTTATCACGATTGAAACCAAAATAAAGTATGTAGCATTGGTCGAATGAAACAGCTGAAATAAATATTACTCGTATTAGTCAATTCTACTAACTACTCTACCGCTACTGTTCCGATTTGAATGTAACTTAGCGGAAAATCAACAGCATCAAACGGGACGCGCACGAAGTCGCGGGCAAAAGCTGGTTTTTAATAAAAGCGAGTAATTTATATATCTATTTTATTTAATCATCAACACAGATAAAAGTAAAATTATTTGAAATAGATAATTAGAATTAAAATTACACCATTATCATCATCTTCCTACCAGCTTCCAACGTTTTGATGTTATTTGATTTAAAAACTAAAAGCAAATCGACGAAAATTCATGTAAGTAAATTAACAAAGCACACATCTACATAACACGAATTGAACGTATTTTTGTTTAGAACAGCTTGATGAGCTCATTAAAAAACCACACGTGATATTTTACATAGATCTAGACCTACATAACTTAATCGAACACGTGCGAGAATTGCACCATAGCAATGATACAAGTGGTGATGCTGCCAAAGAGTCCTAGGACTAATTCAGCGTCGATAGAAATAACGCTCCACACGGAGAATTTGAATGGACGCAGCGTCACATAAGTCAAACCATCTTCTAGCACCTCGCGAACACTGTCATCTGTAAAAATAATACTTTATTTGTTACTATTTATCAAACTCTTAAAAAATACAAAGTATTTTCAACTCACCTGCGCAATTAAGCAGTTTGTTGTTTAAGACTAGCTTTATTTTATCGCACTCACTGCTAACGCACGCTGCTAAGGCAATCCATTCAGTCATGGCCAACAGCTCTATTGTAATATAAAATATGCGATAGAGAATGTAGCCCTGTAACAAAATCATTTGTCTATAACCACACCAAGTAACTTTTTTATGGCAGTGATCTAGACAGTACCATAACGAGGTAAAAAAAGGACCTTTAGATCATTTTCTTGTGATCTTCATGTAACCTAAATATCTGTATAAACGCAAACAAACTTTTTTCACTTACATGTGTCTTTATTGTTCTGTTTACGATGACGTCGTATACGTTCCATAACTTGAAAAATATGTAAACGTTTGCAAGAAATGCCTGAAATAAGTACAAATATAAGAAATGCCTGAAATAAGTACAACAAATATGTAATTCACAACATATTTTTGTAGGTATATCTTGTTATTTAACAGGATCACTTCAGAGATATATTAACATTTAAGTCTGTTATGGTTCGAAAGTACTAACCTAGTTTAATAAGTTTTTCCTGTTACTAAAACTAAGCTGGACCAAGTTGTCTGAATAAATAATCTAAAATAATAATATGATCATCTCATCACCTACCGTTACTTTAAGTAAAGATGATTGTTTCATGGCATCTAATAAATATTTATAATTCAACAGACATTTCTTGATATCTGTCTTGGTAGTGTCTTCTGTACCGGGTCGATAAGGCGCCATTGAAACCTGTTCCAGGGCTTTCCTCACTGCCGCCATTTTAAACCACATCAACTCGAACATCAAAGACAAGGTTAAACCATTAAATAGATTCATCGTGGTCAGCATTCCTGCTGCGTAATTTTCAATAGGAAAATTATTAACCGCAGAATAAATGGACACACATAAAGATTTACCAAATAAAATAAAAATAAACATTTTTCCAGTGACGGGCACTTTCATGGCATCAGGATCTGAAGTTAGAGGAATCATTTCCAAACTTTTATAAAACTTATAGAACTGCCCGCTGTCAGTAGCCATTGAGAATAAAACACTGCACGTGTATTCAGTTAAAATTGTAAAAACAGAAATGGACGAGTAAATCGATCCTTTATAATTAATGAAAAACGGTAAGCCGATGTAAAGAATAATAGAACTTAACGCAAGGCAGTACAACTTTGCAAAGATCAAAATACGCCTGCTGAAATTGATATTACAATAAAAACCACAAAGCAATCGAAACATCATAATATTTTTTACTGAGATATTCATGATGCAGCACATGTATATTTAGTAGAAACACGTAAGTGGCGTGTGGCCGACAAGTTTTAAATTGAAATGAAATAAGTAATTTACCGAATGGATCGTGTTTTGATCAATAAATTCTAATTAGGTAGAAATCCATCGAGTTCATTTTACTAGATTGATAAGTAGATACACAATTATAGATAAGAGATACACAACGTCTGTGTTCCACCCTTTCGGTTTATAGAAATTTATTCTCATAAAGACAAAGTCACTTACATGAGAAAATAGTTAATAGTAGGTAGGTTAGTAGATCGTTCTTATAAAGTAGGATAGTAAATAGGTAGGTATAGGTAAATAGGTAGATGTTTGGTTACGAGTAGGTAGGTAGGTTAGGTACTCGCCTAATGCATTGGTTCCGCAAATTACTAAAAGAAATTTTCAAAAACATGTTGTTGTAGTTTTGATTTGAATGCATTAAACCAGTTTACATTTTTTATAATGGTAGGTATTTTGTTGTATAGTTGTGCACCTTCAAAAGTTATCATTTTTTTACCATAATTTGTGCGTACCCTTGGTAGAACCAGAAAGCTGGCACGACGAGTGCTGCGTTTGACTATCTGTCGCTTTGTAATAAACGTTAAGTTGGTATGGAGAGAGTTTTTTAATATTTTCCGGACAAGAATGCATGTGTTATAGATTTATAATTGTTTAATAGTCATAAGCTTTGTTTCTTTATAAATGTTTACTGTGGGTGATAGGTAAGGATATTGGAAGAGTAATTTAATGATTTTATTTGTAATAGTTTGAAGTTCCGCTAGCTTAGTCTTCGTAGCACTGCCCCAAATCTCTATTAAATAAAGCAAGTGTGATTTCACTAAGGAGTTATAGATAGTATAGCGGAACACAACGAGCGATGGTACGAAGTGACCCAACAAGTGAAGATAATTTGGTTTTAATATGTTCGATATGCGCGTTCCACAACAAGCAGCTATCCATTCTAAGACCAAGATATTTTTCGCTAGTTTTTAGCTGTATGGGCTAAAAACATTGCTTATCAATAAAGGGGCATGGGGCATAATTAATTGGTTTTTTGCTTTAAATATAGTTAGTAGTTAGTATAGGTTGTGTTGGAACCAAGAGTGTAATATATTTAAGTCTGCTTGTGCTTGTAAAATTAAGTCGGGCAATGAGGATCCAAAGTAGAACAAACAAGTATCGTCAGCATAAAGCGTTAAGTGGCCCTGCAAACCTATTTCATGGATGTTATTTATATAGATCAAGAAGATCGATGGTCCCAATATAGAACCTTGTGGGACTCCACAGGTTACCCTGGAGGCTTTGCTTTCTGTTTTTTCAATTTTAACTGCCTGAGATCTATTGGTTAGGTAAGACGTAAACATTTTTAATGCATTTTCCATAACACCTAAAGCTTCTAATTTTTAAGTAACAACAAGTGACTAACTGTGTCGAAAGCTTTCTTTAAATCAATGAATACACCTAATGCAATTTTTTTAGTGTCTATCTTTGATTTTATTTTGGTTATTAAGTCTATTGTAGCTGAGAGAGTGCTGCTTTGGGGTCTGAACCCGTATTGATTTTCATAGATAAAATTAATTGATTTGAGGTAGGATTCTAATCGTTTGTGGAGAAGTTTTTCGAATACTTTTGATAATACTGGGAGCACCGAGATATGCCGGTAATTTCCTGGTTCAGTTTTGGCCTCTGATTTGTAGATTGAGTAACTTTTGCTTGAATTAGTATCCAGACTGTTTATGATTTTGTCAACTTCATCGAAGCTACATAGCTCCAGAGTTGATAGCTCAGAGGAAGTATCTGTTAATGTTTGTGGAAGTGCCTGGAAAAAGTTGTCATGATAGCTTTTCGGTACCTGATTTGCCAAGACCGAGCCAATAGTTGAAAAATATTGGTTGAATACTTCGCAAATGGTTATATTTTTTGAATCTATCACCAGCTTTGGAGGTGCACAACTTACTTGTAATTTGTTGTTAGCTAAATTGTTAATCAGTTTCCACATATTTTTTGGTTTCTTTTCACACTTTATGAATTCTTTGAATGAGTTTTCTTGTGTAGTTTCTTTGGGTTGTAAATTCGGTTTCTATGGTGTCATCATCGGTATTGTGCTTACGTTGTGTCCACAAGTAGTTTCTTTGGTTTATCTCAGTTAATGTCTTTATTTATCCAGTCTTTTTGTGGTTCGTTAGGTATAGTTTTTTTTTTTTTTTTTTTTTCATTTATTGTTTTAAAAATACATAATAACTTATTTTGTACTATAGCACTAAGGAAACCACAAGTTAGTTAGTGTTAGTTTTCGTAGTTTTACTGTTATTTATGTGGTTCTTGATATTATTTTCTAGTAGTGTTAAGTCATTTTTTATTTCGTCTAGTCTAGCTTCTTGTACAGATGTGTAAAGTTTGGTATAGTCTATTGCTTGATATTCAGATTTTAACCTTTAAAGAAAATAAAATAATTTTTGTGGTCTAAAGTGCACCAAAAGTGGTAAAACACGTATATCTTGTACAAGACTACATATTAAGATTATCTCATTTTATTCTTCTTAATTAATTTTGATATAAGTTTATTATAAGTAGTTTTGTACACCAGTTTTTGAAACTTTTTTATTATAGTGCATGCTGTGGTTGCCTGTAATTGGAAGAACACTAGATATAAGTACTGTAATATGAAACTATTGTTATTTTGTGTATCTTTTGTTGGCAATCCTCAATAAATAAATACCTTAATAAATAAACAAAATTAAATGATCATCATTGAAACACGATTTAAAAAATGATACATGTTGCATCGGTTGAATCGAGTCATGGTTGGTAAGAGCATATAAGAGGTATAACTAATAGCATGGTGATATGTACATGTTTGAAGCAGCTGAAAAAAATAATTCTCGTATTTTTAGACTACTTTTTGTTCCGGAAAATCAACAGGATCATACGGGACGCGAATGAAGTCGAAAGCGAAAGCTATAAAACTATTATTTATTATTAATAAATAAGTATTGTATAAACCATATTTTTTTCTATGCGACATGTGCGTGTATGCGTGCGGTGCGAAGCCCTGTATCTTAAAATCTTATAAAGTAAAGTAGAAAATTAATTGTACTTAGTGTTTACTCGTAAATACACTAGCTTTTAGCTAAACCTACACAAACTTGAAATTCAAACCACAATCGATTCAAGTTTTAGCGTAAATAGGTACCTTGGTAGGTACTTTTATTTTGTTGTGCTGCCATAAACAGCCATTTCTGAAAACTTGCACGTATCTTCTCAGACGTGAATATTAGGAATAAGCACCGGTACCTTGCAAATTTTAAAACAAGAGTTTTCAGAGATTTTTAAAATCACTGAGAAACCACCTTATCACTCTTACTTTGTGTAGAGTTTTTGTTTGATGTTAGAGCGCACAAAGATTACTGTTAGAAACCATCGGGGCACCGCAACATAGGAATCATGTTTTTTTTCAAAAAGGCGAAGTTTGTTTTTGTTTTAAATAGATAATCATCGCTGCTTTTTTCATATCATATGATATCGCTCTATGCCTACGTTTTGGAGGTGGGCGTTGATATTTACGACACAGTTTATAACTATTGTAGCTATCATCGTTCTTTATTTTTGTTATTGTCTTCATTGTATTTTTGTTCCAAATAAACATTTTTTTTTTTTTATTTTTGATATCATGAAGGCCCAGATTTTAGAGCTTCGTAGGGCCATAATAAAGTTAGGGAAGATTGCTTTTGAGGATTCTTTTAACACCCTGTACCTATAAGGTACACCTGGATCAGATAGGTATATTTACTTACTGCATGTCTCACGGTTAAACGAGGATTCCATTATGTGAAACGATTTTCTACCGTTCCACACGCGCGACACTGTAAAAACGTTCCACTTTTCATTTTGAAGTGATTCTTGCCTACTTTAGTGAAACGAGCCCTGTAAAGGAACGCATTGAGTCCGTATTTGAACGGGTTTGTTCATGTTACCTACACAATAGTATTTGTATTACTTAACATTGGGAACTTTACTTACATAGAAACGATGGAACGAGCAAGACTATCTGACGAGGTGCCGAAATAGGTGAAAAATAACAGTTATCTTTAATTTACTGCCGTTCAATAACTCCATTATTTTTTTTACAGGCGCGTATAGAGAATCTCTACGTATGTACCTACTCTCTAGAGATACCTAAACCTAGCAAATGTAGGCAGAGTTTATCCAGAAAATGGCCGCGACTTGTAATATAAAAGATCTTATACCCCACAGGGCCGTAATTTGCACCTGTACGCACAGATATTATCTGAGAAATTTCGAGTTACTCGAGCTTGGGTTGTGATGCCAAATCGGAAATATTTTGGGTTTACCCTATTGTAATATTAGAATCGCCATGTGAAAAGAATCATTGTTAGTTTGCATAGTTGCCTAACTGCTTATCCTAACTGAACTGAGGACAGCTTCTGTAATATGCGCATTGTCAATCGTTCCAGCACCATCAAGGATGATATCTTGGACGTATGTGTTTATTACTCAATACTCAATACTCAATATATATTTATTGCTTTCACATGGTTTAGGTAAATTTTACATTGGTGGTGGCGGTAAATAGATATGTCTCATGGACCCTGCTTAGGGTATAGCAATATGAAGGCAGGCCGAGGTTTATAGATAGCTAGTAGATCGTTAATTAGTATTACATAATAGGTAGTCATTTTATTTAGGATATTTTATATAATGTACGGGTCGGTTAATAGAAAATATTTTAAGGTTTGTTGTTCAAGTGTTCATGTAAGCGTGCGAATAGTGTTTAGTGTCAAGTTTTGTCTTTGTTGTAATTTATTTCTTATATTTAGTAATTAGTTTAGAGTTCGTAGATTTAGTAGGCAGGTGTATTTAGGTTTGTATGTGAGAGATAATGTCAAGTTTTGGTTTTATCCAATAATAATAATATGTCCTAATATTACTAGTCTAAGTAGTCCTTTATGTCATAGTAGGTTTTGTCAATTAGATATGATTTGATTATTCGTCCAAGCATCCAAGTTACTAAATGAGATTGTTAATGATTTTGAACTCGGAAGCAATTAAGTGTTTGACGCTGAACACAGTTGAACCTGGCAGTGTCATCTTTACGCCTACACGCAATGACTCAGACAGAGATCATAAACATGATCTCACTAGCAACATTACAAGTATGGAAACTGGCTTTGGTTTTTGGCACACAAAAACGGTGTTTTTATCCAATAATAAAATATGTGGCTAAAATAATATGGAGAAAATATTCTCAGTGTCGACGAGTCAAAAGGAAAAGCTCGTAGGAGCGTTGCATTTCAAAGTTTTCAGGTTGCCACATGTGGATAGCACCCAATATTCAAATATATTGATACGACCTTATTGGACTATTTCGCTTAGAAAAGCTTCAGTATAGCCGAATGCATCGAAATGTGCCTGAGAAATTCAAATATCTCGATTTTATTAGAAGCAATGCATGTCTCGGTGTGTTTACATACGGCATGTTTCGTGATCCCGGCGAACGGTACACGCCTGCGACTCTAGACCGTATTTACCAAAAGCGTATTCATATTAGATTTCCGAGCTCCCAATGCCAGGCGGCCGTATCGAGAATGTCACCGATACGTTCAATACTTTATTCGTGCCTGCTCGAGAGCGCCCGCGACACTCAACTGTGTCAAATAAATACAGGTTGAAATATATCTCCCGTGTAGAGCTGTGATCCTGTATTATACGTGCTATAAAAAAGATGAATCTTTGTTTGGTTTTCGTGTTGTGCGGATATTTTTTCGCATGGTCGTCCGGGATGTTGTACCGACGGGACGATGACAATGTTTTAATACCCGGTAAGATATTATTTTCTGCATAAAGTAATAATTCTTAATATTTATTTTTACCTTCCAACTAAGGGTGGACCAGGAATTTATCAGAAATCCTGCAAAGGATCTGCCTCCACTGATTAAGGTATATTGTTACTTATTTGTTTATTGATTAGGGCTCGATATAAGGGGACTACACATCAACCTCGAAAAGTCACTGCAGTTTAACAAATAAGGTGAACTAAGAAAACGCACGATTTTGAATGACATTTTTATTTTATTGGTCTATGATAAATAGAGAGCTGGTCCAGAGTACGTCAAGCCACAGGACCGCACTCCGCCGCGGCGTGCGGTGCGGTTTGTTCTACATCTCATTTTCTGAACAAATAAAAAACCAAAATAATATCAATACTTAATTATAAATTGTTGCGGTATGTACTTATCATTAAATTGCACATAATACTACGGCGGCAGGTTGCGTTGCATAACCTTGAGTAAATGGCGCACTATCAAATTATGTCATACGATTTTACACTTAAAGTTATTGACATAAAGACGAAATTATCGATTCAAAAGCTTCATTTGCACTAGCAAACGCACCTTCACTACTTCTTTGCACACGATATTGTGCGATGTGCTTCATCTGACTCTACCATCACCGACCGGTGCGAAACAGAAGTTAACATAATCAACCGATTGTTTAGTATAGGTTCCAAAAAATCGGCTAACGTTTTATCATAATACATTAGTACACACAGTAAAAAAAGTTGTACTACGGTGTACATAATATATATTATCTTTGTTTATAATATGGAATGAAGATGACACACTAAACATGGTTAGAAATCGATAATCAAGTAATAGGAAATAGGTATCGTTTACATGCAAAACAAGGTAGGTAATAAAAAATAAATTACCATATTTTATTAAACGAACGATACAAGGTCAATAATTTATTAAAACAAAATTATTTGATATTGTCTATGATATTTCAATAGCAATGTTTTTATTTTATTGCAGTTGAACTTATTTTTCAAATGTTTCATTAAATAAATTAAACAACAACGTATTGTAATGTGGGGTGACCTAAGTTTTAAGTCTACAAGTAAGTTCACGAATTCCTTGAATAAAGCATCGGAAGGCAATCCGGTTGCTCTTGTAGGTATCTACCTTGTCTCCTTTTGCGCAAACTCAAAATGATCATACCCAAACTTGAACCCACACTTTCGTCTTAGACTTAGAGTAATGCAATTCTTATTTGTGTTACAGCACAGAATTACGAATTAAGTTTAGTGAATGTGAAACATTCCTGTGAATGTTAAGTAACATTTGATTCAATAGCTTTATTTATAGAGAGTGATCAGAGAACTTAGAACAACCAAGAACCAAAATATCTTAACTTACCAACATAGGAGTATGTATATCTATTCATAATGTTCATTTAAAGCAGTGCTAAGTAAAATGATTGCTAACTCTGTTGTCATCTCTTTTTACTGTCATGTAAGTGACAATGACTGAGCATTTTTTAAAGTCGCGCTAAAAATGGCAGTTGAATAGGGGATACAGTATAAACCGGTTTCAATTAAAATTGCATACAACTTTTCAATATTTTACTGCAGTATGCCATAGTACCTACTTTAATAATAAATAGACAGAACAGACTAGAAAGCGTGGCCTTGCCTGCAGCGCATGCCACGGTCAGAAGTCAAGTGGTCAACTTGGTGTCATATATAGCTTGGACAATCTGTGGTTTGGAATAGTTAGTTACACCGTGTTTGGTCTCTTTTGATTGATTTTTAATCTGCTTGTCATGCAAAAGACCAACCACGGTGTAACTATTCCAGGCTTACGAGTAAAGAGCAATTGGAAAATATTGGTGAAAGTTTAGTGGAAGCGTGGCAATCCGTAGCAACGCCACTGCATAATTGACATATGTAAATGACAAGCCCAGCCGTGGTAAAGCAACACACTCACTTGCATCCCAAACTTCCGGTAGCTGCTGTCTCCGTGTAAAAGCACCTTTGACCACAACGAGGTCGATCTGCCTAACTACCTGATTACTAGGCAGTAACTAAACTAGCAAACCTCGATTCCTATTTTATATGAATGTTCGTTTGTCGTCTGTCGGATAATCTCTCATTTCACTTTACATTTTCAGTATTTCACGCGACAAATAGGTTCAAGGTTTAGAAATAAGTTGATGAAGTTTAGGATTGGAGCTTTTTGGAATGTAACACAAACGTCACTCCTGAAAACCAGCGTTAAAGGAGCCACCGTGCACCTTTAGCATTTACTGTGCGGCGCTTACCTATCCGGTTTTCATACAAAATGTGTCGCTATGCGAATGCGTTTGCGTGTGCTATACTTAAGTCGAAAGTCCAAATAAATGCACAGGACTCGGGGCTTAGCTTCCATCTTTGTTCGTTTTGTGTGCGGCTACTTTTTTACGCATCTGTTATTTATAATTTAATGTTTGTTTTATTGTGTTTTTGTATGTGTTTTTGCGTAAAATAAATAATTTCTATTGTATTCTACTTTCTAAATATCTTTCGTTAATTGTTTTTCAGAGTAGAGGCTCTGAATTCAACAAGGTAGGTAATTTAACTTCTCTTTATTTACAGATCTATTGGCAATATCATCGACAGTGATCCCCTTGCCTGCCTTGACAGTATACAGCTATGAGAAAAAAGTACTTCAAGAAAAAAACAAGAAACGGACTCCTGGAAAACTTATCACCAAAGGACATGAATAGAGATTGTTATACCTACCTATAATATAACTATAGCTTTGTTACTTTTTAATTAACTAATTAAACGATTTAAATGTGGTGTCGTTATTTTTTAGTTATTAAAAAGAATGAAAATAATTTCATATTTAAAATAAATAAGCAGCTGAATAAAAGCAAGATGACACAGCTTCGAGCAGGGCGGAAAATAATTACCTATGAGTATAAATAAATGAAAGAATGAAGTCCATGCTATGAGTGTGTTGTGTACAGTAAGTGTAGCATATTCCTTATTTGATGTAGTAGAGCTACGAACCCTCTACGCTACTGGGAAGAAGCTCGGTCCCACTGCAACACCGTAGGCCGTAGCCCAATTCGGCGTAGCAGTGCTACGAGTGATCTACGCTGCCGGGAACAAAAAGCGGGCGCAGTATCTCTACGTATTTTGGCGTACTACGAACCCTAGGCTGGCTGTTGGGAAAAAATGGTTGGCGACTTTGAACTTCTAGTATTATGCTTTATTCTTACTCTCCCGGACTATCAAAAATAGCCTCAGTTACCTATCTAAATCTATAAAAATGTTTAAAGTAACTTGCACCTAATGTAAGTTAGTAGCGTTATCTATGTTTGGTTTCATAATCCGTCCATTAAAGAGGAGGCAAGCACTATAAATCCGTGCTCCAGCACTACGTTTCAATAAAGCTTAGCATTTTAGGTGAGATTTCAACACAGTTTTTGGTGATTATAATGATCCCTCCCAAAGCGGATCTGAATTATTCGCAGTCCGATCGTGTCAAAGCGATCGTCCGTAGTTAGTGAATTATGGGTTATTCCCATCGAGCCCACTGGTGAGTGTAACAACCCCCCCTTATAAAATCAATTTTACACTACCTAACCTACCAACTAAACTTAAATCTAACTTATTCAACTAATTTGGCCTTGTGATCGTATAGTGGTTGTGATTAGGACGCACTACTATTATGACCCGATAGTAACTCAGATACTTTACGGAATTATGTTGAGATCTCTTCTTAGTTAACCTATGAATCTACCTAATATGAAAGTAACGTTTTCCTATCTACACTAAACCTTATTATCTATCTAATCGTTGCTAATATGAGTAGACCGTAGGTAGAAGTTTAGTTAATCGCGAGGGTTATTCCTACTATTGTAGCTTAATAAATAAAATATAATAGGTTAATTAAAAGGTCCATATTATGTAGATCCTAGATAATTAGAGGTAACAGAAGTTATCTTAAGCAGGTACGACTCATTATCAATGAGGTTTTTTTTTTGAACAATATATCGAATGGAAGACCTAAACCTCAATTGTTTATCAATTACTAGCTTTAGGAAGAAATATTTGTTCGGAATTATAAAATATTTGGCTTTGCTAGAATACACGTAAATAGAAAAGCTATATTTCCTACAGTAGAAATCTACTTATAAAAATTAATATCAAATATATAAAATGATTCTAAAGTCTCAGAATATAAATTTATTATAGCTTTGTTACTAGAAAGATATTAAATTGTGTACTATGAAGCTAATGTATTTACAATAGAATGTATTTACATCAGAGTTAGGTGCCCCTCCTCCGCACCAAACTAGTGATTTTCGACACCAAACTACGAATACATATTAATCACATGTATTCGTAATAAACCCCCTCTTCACAGTACACTATACTTTAGCGGATGTATGATTAGGAATAGGGGAATAAGTAAAATCAATTTTTACTATTTCTCTAAACTGAATCCAACATCAGTGCTACTATGGATTACAAAGATCATGGAACTAAATTCTCTTTAAATAACTTTAGTTACTCAAAGCCAAAACAGTCTCATGCAATTAAATACTGCAGTTAAAGGCAGTCTGTTAGAGAACCACTTCTAACAACTGAATCTAAATTTAAGTAACCTTCCTAGTTCATGGTTCACTCAAACCAGTCTTTCTAGATAGCCAAATCAAAACCACAAAATCAAGAAGTAGGTACGGTCATAAACATAGCTATATAAAGATACCCTAGCTTGAATCAGCCTAGAATACTTCGACATCGAATGTGTCTAGCTAGATAGACCTAACATACATCATAATAATTACTAGGTATCAGACTAGACAGAATAGATCTATATAACTCTCTGATGGTAGTTATCATCCCTTTTCCATAAGATCAGAATAACTACGAGACACACGCTCTAGAGTAAGATCAATTTTATCAAGTACGGACCTTAATAGAGAACAACTTTTCTTTTTAGCTATTCCTTCAAGTATTTAGTTTGAGGGAAACACTCAGACAGGTCCACAAGAACTAAAGTTGATGCTAAATGTCACTATTAAAATAGATAGTCAATGCAAGACATCATAACTATTAGGAATAATCGTTCCATTTGAACATACTAAATACTGTACTGAATTTGAATGATAAAAGAGAGAGCTACTCAGCTGTCTCAATGGCACAATAAATATTGCCACTAAAATAATTAAGTGACTTTACAATGATTTTATTCAAGGGTGAACAAAAGTCATTTGATAAAATTAATCTGATTTGAGAGACTAGTTTTCCTAGATGTAGTGTATGCATCTGTTCAAATCCGACTTAATATCCGAAAGCAAATCCAGGTAGTGAAAGGTTAAATTATATATTTTTAAGTTTTTTTTTAAATTCAAAGTTCTAAGTTTAAAGTCTAGAATTTAGTAAAAATAAATAACCATGGCAGTAGAATAAACTTTTCCATGTTGAAGCAAGTCTAATGTAACATGATCTATTAATCTAGATCTTAATCATTTAGTATAAAAGTAAGTAGGTAACTGAAGGTGCTATTAGGCATGAAACGTATATTTGTACTGATCTAATTATAGTTTACTTTATAAATAAGTATTTTTGCGGTATGAGAATAAATACGTATAACTATCCGAACTAAATATCAAACCTATCTACTCGTGTATCTAAAGTAGGTATGTAAAAATAACATAGAAAATTTAATAAAATTCTAGCAAAGTAAATCGAGAACTCAGCGCCATCTATGCTTCTCTGGCTGAACTAGGCAAATAAGTAAAATGATATCTAATAATCTTCACTTCGAGTGCTACAATGATATTTGACCATCCAACTAATTAGTTTAAATAGTTGCCACCGTAAAGCGCTATTCCTATCTAATAAAAAAACACATCATGTTTGGAGGCTCGCTTCCTTTCCTGACGATCATACTGATTTGATGTATTTACTTATTTACTAACTTTTAAGCTAATAATAAATATATGCTTTGATTTAAAACTAGATGTGAATTTACCAACAAACGTAGTAAGTAATTATCTATCTTCAGCTTATTTTATAAAATAAAAGTAACCGTATCTAACTAGGTATTGATTTTATTTATTCGTGTATTTAAACAAAGAAGAATAAACAATCAATATAACTCTCTGATAGTAGTTATATCATTTAAATAGTACCTACATAAATATGTAAGAACAGGCGAATATAAATAGTACTCATTTAACTATAACTCATTTTATAAGTTAGTCCAATGCAATATAAAATAAATTGATACGTACAAAATAACCGTCTCTTATTTTTGAGTTTATTCAAGCGGTTTCATTTGTATCATAATTTCACGATTAGAACTGTAAATATAAACAACTTTGTGTTAAGTTCCACATACCCAACGTGTGATGCAATGTAGATACGCACAAAAATACAATAACCGACCGTCTCTAACTAGTTTTACCTACTTATTTATTCCTATCTATCCCTCTAGCTTATGTGTGTGCCTAGCCCTATCCATATAAATACATAATGTGAAATATATATAGATAAACAAGGATATCTGTTACCATGAGACCTAAGGTACCAGACGGAATTTTTGGATAGGATATTACTGCCAGCCAAGCAGACTCACAAGACTGATCTTTCGACGGTTAAAGGGATTCTTGACCGCAGTAATTGGAAGGTGATATTAGGTTTATGTACATTGGATTCAACGTACATAGGGGGTTTGGGATATTCTCACTGCCAACCAAGCAGGCTCACTTGGCTGAATCTAATGATTGGAGAAAGGTGTCTTGTCCAACAGTGAGAAGGATAATGAAAGTTTACTTACCAAGGTATCCTGTAATGCACTGTTTACTTTACTCCGGAACAAAAATAACTGCCGAATGGACGATTTGTACCGGCTTATATTCCAGCTTCACGCTCTCGACCGACACTTTGGGTCTAAGCGCGTACGTTGTCGGCGACGAACCGCAAAGAGTAAAGAGTGAGATAGCAATATTCCCCCACCGTGTTGCTCCAAGTTTTTAGCAACAGACAGGGATGCTCAATATCGCCATCTCCCTCGCACTCGTAGTATCTAAAAATAGACTTACATAACTACAGATCAAAATTGTATTATTGTTATTATTTTTTTAGTCTTAAGAGTTTTTCATGGTTTTATTTTCTAGTTTTGTTGTTCAGAATTTATATTAACTTACACTCTTTATTGTAATTGATAAACTGTAATTAATTTATAAGTAAAACGAAAGTACGACAAATTGAATTTTAAGAGTAATAATCTTGTGATAATCTCGGAAATAAAGACCTAGGTATCTTCCTAACGAAATTAAAGAAATTGCTAGCATAAACGTTTTTAAAGCAAAACAAAAATTGTATATTTACGAAAACGTGCTATAAAATAAATTAGGTTAAAACTTAATACTAAACTAATACTACTAGAATACCTATAACTAAACTAATGAAATTACAATTATCTATACCTACCTATTACCTACCGAGTTAGATAAGTACATAATATTTTATATATAATATACAATCCATGCTAGCACTCGGTACTACCTATTTCTCTACGTCAGATGACTAACTCCGCATACTGTATGTACCTACCTATTCCAAGTTCCATTCCAAGCAATTTAGTAATTTTGGCGTGATTAATCACAAACATTCAAATATACAAACAACTAATCTTTCGTATACTGTGATATTAGCAGGATATACAATACGTAGTAACGTAAAGTAATACAATAAGCAGGTACTGAATTTTTTCCCGTTTGCATCTACCGTTTGTCAGAATGTACAAGAACCACAGAAAGATACCTGCTTTGACCTTCCTACCTGCCTATTGACGAAATATTCGATTCTAGTTCCATATAAACGAAATCATTTCTTTGTCTTACATTATAACTAGATACCTTGCCTACCTTCTTACCCTCGAATTGCCTATCCCATCTTGTTTGGGTCACTGACTAGTTAAGGAAACCTATTTTACTGATCTAAGTTCAAATAACTAGCTACTTAAAATTATCATAGATTTTTGTGTAAAACCTACCTACCTTTTGTATGTTATCCACGTTACTTACTTAGGTTAGTCTTTTTCCTTTATTATTTTTATTTACTTACTAAAATTATAATTTAAGCTCATTATAAGTGGACTGTAAAGTTCTTTTATGTGTAATAATAAAGTTCTTTAAACCGAGATGCCGTAAATTGTATACAAATCTATAGAAAAACTCCTTGCCCATCATTTGTGTGTACTTCTAAATAGAATAAAACATTATTAAATAATTGACAGCAAAAGAGGATTGAGCTAATAACAAAATAGACCAAACAAATAGGAAGTAACTAAATAACAATAATAATAGCCTTACGTGGTACTGGTCAGACCTTGAGCCACGCTAGGCTCACCCGTCGGTGGGGCGACGCAAGCCGGGCATATAAATATTTGCAAGCCCAGCGCGCCGTCATTGCGTCGTCGGCCACCGCGGAGCGCAGTATCAAGAAAGAAATAGTCAGGAAGAACTTATAAATCAAGAAAGAAATAGTCGGGAAGAATTTAGAAGTAGTCTGAGGGGCAGAATAGTCATCCGACTGAAAAGGAATGGCCATCCATTCCGCGCCTACATCACAGTCGACCCATCGATGGACCACCCACACCAAAGCAACTTCCCCGAGGTCAAGGACGGTACCTCGGCCATCCTTCCTTCTGCAGCCGACGCGACGTGATGCTGGCCTTGAAGTTGATTGAAGCCTTCGCAGCCCTGTTTTTTGACTAAAACTGTTTTTATCAAAACAATTCGACAACCTATGTATGTTTCTTGGCTCAAACTGTTTTTATCAAAACAATTCAACAACCTATGTATGTTTCTCGGCTAAAACTGTTTTTATCAAAACAATTCGACAACCTATGTATGTTTCTTGGCTCAAACTGTTTTTATCAAAACAATTCGACAACCTATGTATGTTTCTTGGCTCAAACTGTTTTTATCAAAACAATTCGACAACCTATGTATGTTTCTTGGCTAAAACTGTTTTTATCAAAACAATCGTCTCATCGAGGGGCCATCTACTCCAAAGCAACTTTCCCGAGGTCAAGAACAGTTCCGCAGCCATCCTACGCGACGTGATGCTGATCTTTGAAGTTGATTGAAGCCTCCGCAGCCTACGTGACGTGGCGCTGGCCTTAAAATTGATTGAAGCCTCCGCAGCCTACGTGACGTGGTGCTGGCCTTAAAATTGATTGAAGCCTTCGCAGCCCTGTTTCTTGACAAATATGCATCAACCTACCAATGTTTCTTTGGCTGATAACGTCGCGATTAAGTTTTCTTTCTTGAATCTGTTGTTTCATTTTATTCTGGTATCCCGGTAAGGTAATGGTATTTTTTTTGGTAAAGTCTTGGTATTTCTTGGTAAGGTATTGATCTTCTGGTAATCTTCAAATATGATACTATTCAAATAAATACATAGATGGCTTACGAGATCGAAATGACCTCGATAAATTGTCTGCCGCCAGCAGATTTGTATGACGCAATATGAGTATCTCTTTGTTAACTACTCGATGGCGCCGCTACCAGTTAAACAAATATCTGCCTCCAATTTAATTCCCAAAGTTAATTGTGAAATGACGTGTGGAACACGTACAGTACATACACGCTTGGCCGATTCGACCGCAGTACGCGTGCGTAGAGCTTACACTGGTGGAATCGTGCGCTTGCGTCGATATATTTATGTTAGTGCTATCTCGCTCTTACACATGGGTTTGTCACTTACTTGCATTCTCGATGCAGTGGGCTATGTGAAACGTTTCATTGGCTATTGTAACTATTTTGCTTGTTTAAGTTTAGCTAGTAGGAAAATTATAATAATAGTAGGGAATATTTGTGAATAAAATGGAGTTTAGAGAGCTAAGTATCAATTCAGTTAGGTACTTAGTAGATGATTACAACAAAATAGATAGGTAGCCAAATAGATAGGTTGCATAAACCAATACTACATAATTAGGTAGCTCCCAAATATGATATTAAATAGGTAACTAGTTAGATAGTTTAGTAAACTAATCCAATATTACATAGGTAAACTCTCAAATATATTATTATTCAAGTAGGTAGACTGTGTCTGGCCAGAATTGTGAAATGACGTGTGAAACACGTACAGTACACACACACTTGCCCGATTCAACCGCAGTACGCGTGCGTAGAGCTCATACTAGCAGAATCGTGCTCTTGCGTCGATATATTTATGTTAGTGCTATCTCACTCTTGCACATAGGTTTGTCACTTACTTGCATTTTCGATGCAGTGAGCTATGTGAAACGTTTCATTGGCTATTGTAACTATTTTGCTTGTTTAAACTTAGCTAGTAGGAAAATTGTAATATCAGTAAGGAATTTTTGTGAATAAAATGGAGTTTAGAAAGTTAGGTATCAATTCAAGTAGGTAGACTGGGTCTGGCCAGACTGCTGAATATGGCGAGCTGTGACGTACCCTTGATAACTACTAAATGACGCTATAATCAAATATCCAACTATAATTTAAATTCGAATTAATTGTGAATTAACGAGACATGATGTGGACCGTTACAATCGACCCCAAAGTTTTGCGAGGTGAAAGTAATAAATGTTACTGAACCGGAGTAAAATTTTCCCTCAAAATAGTTTATTCACAATTAATTCAAACCCCTAAAATTAATAAATTATTATGAACGCTGAAACTATTAAATCTATAAAGATTATCAACCATTTCTCCTCTGATCAAAATCATGTCACGAATTTATTTGGTGATTTGTAATTTCAGACAAATTATTTAGTGATAATTAGCATAGCTCTGTATGCAACCTGCTGTTGTATATAAACATTATAGATAAATAAATGAAAGTGTATTTTAAACCAATGTGTAAAATTGTCACCATTCTGATTCCAATCTTTCAGCTATAAATGAAAGCTCTTACGAGGTTATACACTCTTTCGCAGGGACCATCTTAATTGTGGAAAGGGACTTGGTTGTGAGGCAAGTCAACTCTAGTAGTATAGTGTTACTTTCCTTCAGTCCGTTTTGACTACCGCAATTGGTCCTGGGAACGCAAACACCACCCTTCACAATCAAGATTAATCTTTTACAGTCGTCTAAGTATAAACGTGCCCCATGACAGCGACATTCAGTTCAAAATCGACCTCAAAATAGTAACACGTTCACAGATTGGTGAGTGTGTAGTGTGTTCAGTTTTGGCCTAATAGGTAGAGAGTGAATTTATATGAAATCAGGTTACACTGATGAAAGTCTTCTGACCTAACCTAGCACCAAGTCTCCTTCATATAAATTGATTGCAAATAGTGTAATGTATGTCTTGATTACAAGCCAACAAATGTCTTATTCCAAGATTCCAGTGGGTCTGCGAGCCCCTCAACCAATTATTTCATTCATCCGTATATTCATTCTACTCCTTCTTACTTCCATTTCCATCTTTCATCATTTTTAAACTTTCATAACATCAGACTTCACTTTCACATGGTACCTGCATTATAATATTTCGCACCGATTCATTATACTCGCAAACTTAATAGACCGTGTAGAATTAAGACTGTAAAATAATTCGTACCATATTATATTTATTTTAATATTTTTTTATTAGCAATAATTTACTTGATTTTATTTGACTAACCCCAAACTTTTCCTTCCCAAAAATAAATTTGGAGCAAAAGAGAAATAATTGTGATTAAAAATAGTGAATTTACTTAATCTAACATAAAATTAAACTTAAAATAAAGTAAC
The DNA here is from genome assembly GCA_947507515.1 of Eulithis testata. Classification (NCBI taxonomy): domain Eukaryota; kingdom Metazoa; phylum Arthropoda; class Insecta; order Lepidoptera; family Geometridae; genus Eulithis; species Eulithis testata. Next base: position 4,564,226 of record OX382199.1, on the reverse strand, counting down.
GCAGAACGAAAACTAAATAAAGTGACGCTTAAAGCCAAGTAACCCATAACGTAAGATGCTAGTTACGCTCAAAGTCTAATTTTCAAATAAAATGCAATATCTCAATTACGCCAAATGCAAAAAATCTAAATTTTACGCCAAATGCAAAGAATGCCTAATGAATACGTCAAATGTTTACGCAATGCTATGCTAATTTGACGTTATAAATTTCACCAACCCGCCAAAATCTGTAAATTTTTAGTAATTTAAGTCAGTCTGTCAATCAATGACTGATGAATTGATGATTTAGGTAGTCTAAACAGCATCAAAAATCAAGCTGTAATTTAAACTAATGATTAGAAATTATAAAACGTACTTCTGCAACCCATGAATCTCTAAAAAAAAATGTATAAAATTATGTTATTGGATGGGTAAGAAATAATGATATCCCAATTTATGACTTTTTCTGTTTATTAGAAAGGGAAATAACAACAATACTAGTAGATAAATCTAGATGAATTAAACTAAAATTACTAGTAGTTCGCCCCAAACTGAGATCCTTTGCAAATCGCTTCGAAGTCGCCTTCCAGCGACGTCTTACCCTAGTATTATATAATCTGTGCCCGAACTACATAATTTATTGAAACTCCAAGAAATGATAGCTCACGTCAAACTGGGTTTTTTGAATTTTACAATTCTTACAGCAATTCAAAAACTATTCGACCTAGAATCAAAATAAAACCGGTTTTGGAATGTGTAAACAAACTCTATCATATGACACCCCACTTGATATCTTTGTACGACCCTTTTTTTTTCCTCTTTCGAACCTTATAACTTCACGACCCCTTGACCCATTTACTTTATTTAATAAACTAGTAAAATTTAAAAATACTATCAGCATACCCACCAAATTATGTGAAAATCGGATAAGCGGCTCAAAAGATCTCGAAGACCTAATATACAAACATAAAAACATACAAGCATACAACCATACAAAGCATTTTGTCCAAGTTGTCACTAAGATCTCGTTTGCTTTGCTCACTCGATCAAATATTTTTTTATATTTTAACCGGTAACTTGTTATTCATTAGTTTTGTTACAAATAAGATTAGATAACTTTTCTATCTCACGACCCCAGCATATTATATAAAATTATTTTCATTGATTTTGCCTTCGACCTTGCAAATTATTAGATAAAATTATTTTAATTGATTTCGACCCCCTGCATGTACAACTAAAGACCGCATTATGTATTTTTTTCCTCAACGTATGCTAACTACAAATCTCAATATAATAACTACATTACTAACAGTGAATTTAATAGCTATATTACTCCGATGTAATTGATGAACCTAACAAGAAGATGCTAGAAATCTCAACATAGATCCCCATCCTTTATTACGGCAGCAAATTGTGCGATTTCTCGCACTACTAAACTAATCTGAATCTACCACGAAACAAAAAACAAAAGATTTTAATAGGAAAAGTTAAAAACCCGTAGTAATCTCTAAATTCTAAATCCTGGTAACGGCAACACCATATTGTAACAACCCCCCCTTATAAAATCAATTTTACACTACCTAACCTACCAACTAAACTTAAATCTAACTTATTCAACTAATTTGGCCTTGTGATCGTATAGTGGTTGTGATTAGGACGCACTACTATTATGACCCGATAGTAACTCAGATACTTTACGGAATTATGTTGAGATCTCTTCTTAGTTAACCTATGAATCTACCTAATATGAAAGTAACGTTTTCCTATCTACACTAAACCTTATTATCTATCTAATCGTTGCTAATATGAGTAGACCGTAGGTAGAAGTTTAGTTAATCGCGAGGGTTATTCCTACTATTGTAGCTTAATAAATAAAATATAATAGGTTAATTAAAAGGTCCATATTATGTAGATCCTAGATAATTAGAGGTAACAGAAGTTATCTTAAGCAGGTACGACTCATTATCAATGAGGTTTTTTTTTTGAACAATATATCGAATGGAAGACCTAAACCTCAATTGTTTATCAATTACTAGCTTTAGGAAGAAATATTTGTTCGGAATTATAAAATATTTGGCTTTGCTAGAATACACGTAAATAGAAAAGCTATATTTCCTACAGTAGAAATCTACTTATAAAAATTAATATCAAATATATAAAATGATTCTAAAGTCTCAGAATATAAATTTATTATAGCTTTGTTACTAGAAAGATATTAAATTGTGTACTATGAAGCTAATGTATTTACAATAGAATGTATTTACATCAGAGTTAGGTGCCCCTCCTCCGCACCAAACTAGTGATTTTCGACACCAAACTACGAATACATATTAATCACATGTATTCGTAATAAACCCCCTCTTCACAGTACACTATACTTTAGCGGATGTATGATTAGGAATAGGGGAATAAGTAAAATCAATTTTTACTATTTCTCTAAACTGAATCCAACATCAGTGCTACTATGGATTACAAAGATCATGGAACTAAATTCTCTTTAAATAACTTTAGTTACTCAAAGCCAAAACAGTCTCATGCAATTAAATACTGCAGTTAAAGGCAGTCTGTTAGAGAACCACTTCTAACAACTGAATCTAAATTTAAGTAACCTTCCTAGTTCATGGTTCACTCAAACCAGTCTTTCTAGATAGCCAAATCAAAACCACAAAATCAAGAAGTAGGTACGGTCATAAACATAGCTATATAAAGATACCCTAGCTTGAATCAGCCTAGAATACTTCGACATCGAATGTGTCTAGCTAGATAGACCTAACATACATCATAATAATTACTAGGTATCAGACTAGACAGAATAGATCTATATAACTCTCTGATGGTAGTTATCATCCCTTTTCCATAAGATCAGAATAACTACGAGACACACGCTCTAGAGTAAGATCAATTTTATCAAGTACGGACCTTAATAGAGAACAACTTTTCTTTTTAGCTATTCCTTCAAGTATTTAGTTTGAGGGAAACACTCAGACAGGTCCACAAGAACTAAAGTTGATGCTAAATGTCACTATTAAAATAGATAGTCAATGCAAGACATCATAACTATTAGGAATAATCGTTCCATTTGAACATACTAAATACTGTACTGAATTTGAATGATAAAAGAGAGAGCTACTCAGCTGTCTCAATGGCACAATAAATATTGCCACTAAAATAATTAAGTGACTTTACAATGATTTTATTCAAGGGTGAACAAAAGTCATTTGATAAAATTAATCTGATTTGAGAGACTAGTTTTCCTAGATGTAGTGTATGCATCTGTTCAAATCCGACTTAATATCCGAAAGCAAATCCAGGTAGTGAAAGGTTAAATTATATATTTTTAAGTTTTTTTTTAAATTCAAAGTTCTAAGTTTAAAGTCTAGAATTTAGTAAAAATAAATAACCATGGCAGTAGAATAAACTTTTCCATGTTGAAGCAAGTCTAATGTAACATGATCTATTAATCTAGATCTTAATCATTTAGTATAAAAGTAAGTAGGTAACTGAAGGTGCTATTAGGCATGAAACGTATATTTGTACTGATCTAATTATAGTTTACTTTATAAATAAGTATTTTTGCGGTATGAGAATAAATACGTATAACTATCCGAACTAAATATCAAACCTATCTACTCGTGTATCTAAAGTAGGTATGTAAAAATAACATAGAAAATTTAATAAAATTCTAGCAAAGTAAATCGAGAACTCAGCGCCATCTATGCTTCTCTGGCTGAACTAGGCAAATAAGTAAAATGATATCTAATAATCTTCACTTCGAGTGCTACAATGATATTTGACCATCCAACTAATTAGTTTAAATAGTTGCCACCGTAAAGCGCTATTCCTATCTAATAAAAAAACACATCATGTTTGGAGGCTCGCTTCCTTTCCTGACGATCATACTGATTTGATGTATTTACTTATTTACTAACTTTTAAGCTAATAATAAATATATGCTTTGATTTAAAACTAGATGTGAATTTACCAACAAACGTAGTAAGTAATTATCTATCTTCAGCTTATTTTATAAAATAAAAGTAACCGTATCTAACTAGGTATTGATTTTATTTATTCGTGTATTTAAACAAAGAAGAATAAACAATCAATATAACTCTCTGATAGTAGTTATATCATTTAAATAGTACCTACATAAATATGTAAGAACAGGCGAATATAAATAGTACTCATTTAACTATAACTCATTTTATAAGTTAGTCCAATGCAATATAAAATAAATTGATACGTACAAAATAACCGTCTCTTATTTTTGAGTTTATTCAAGCGGTTTCATTTGTATCATAATTTCACGATTAGAACTGTAAATATAAACAACTTTGTGTTAAGTTCCACATACCCAACGTGTGATGCAATGTAGATACGCACAAAAATACAATAACCGACCGTCTCTAACTAGTTTTACCTACTTATTTATTCCTATCTATCCCTCTAGCTTATGTGTGTGCCTAGCCCTATCCATATAAATACATAATGTGAAATATATATAGATAAACAAGGATATCTGTTACCATGAGACCTAAGGTACCAGACGGAATTTTTGGATAGGATATTACTGCCAGCCAAGCAGACTCACAAGACTGATCTTTCGACGGTTAAAGGGATTCTTGACCGCAGTAATTGGAAGGTGATATTAGGTTTATGTACATTGGATTCAACGTACATAGGGGGTTTGGGATATTCTCACTGCCAACCAAGCAGGCTCACTTGGCTGAATCTAATGATTGGAGAAAGGTGTCTTGTCCAACAGTGAGAAGGATAATGAAAGTTTACTTACCAAGGTATCCTGTAATGCACTGTTTACTTTACTCCGGAACAAAAATAACTGCCGAATGGACGATTTGTACCGGCTTATATTCCAGCTTCACGCTCTCGACCGACACTTTGGGTCTAAGCGCGTACGTTGTCGGCGACGAACCGCAAAGAGTAAAGAGTGAGATAGCAATATTCCCCCACCGTGTTGCTCCAAGTTTTTAGCAACAGACAGGGATGCTCAATATCGCCATCTCCCTCGCACTCGTAGTATCTAAAAATAGACTTACATAACTACAGATCAAAATTGTATTATTGTTATTATTTTTTTAGTCTTAAGAGTTTTTCATGGTTTTATTTTCTAGTTTTGTTGTTCAGAATTTATATTAACTTACACTCTTTATTGTAATTGATAAACTGTAATTAATTTATAAGTAAAACGAAAGTACGACAAATTGAATTTTAAGAGTAATAATCTTGTGATAATCTCGGAAATAAAGACCTAGGTATCTTCCTAACGAAATTAAAGAAATTGCTAGCATAAACGTTTTTAAAGCAAAACAAAAATTGTATATTTACGAAAACGTGCTATAAAATAAATTAGGTTAAAACTTAATACTAAACTAATACTACTAGAATACCTATAACTAAACTAATGAAATTACAATTATCTATACCTACCTATTACCTACCGAGTTAGATAAGTACATAATATTTTATATATAATATACAATCCATGCTAGCACTCGGTACTACCTATTTCTCTACGTCAGATGACTAACTCCGCATACTGTATGTACCTACCTATTCCAAGTTCCATTCCAAGCAATTTAGTAATTTTGGCGTGATTAATCACAAACATTCAAATATACAAACAACTAATCTTTCGTATACTGTGATATTAGCAGGATATACAATACGTAGTAACGTAAAGTAATACAATAAGCAGGTACTGAATTTTTTCCCGTTTGCATCTACCGTTTGTCAGAATGTACAAGAACCACAGAAAGATACCTGCTTTGACCTTCCTACCTGCCTATTGACGAAATATTCGATTCTAGTTCCATATAAACGAAATCATTTCTTTGTCTTACATTATAACTAGATACCTTGCCTACCTTCTTACCCTCGAATTGCCTATCCCATCTTGTTTGGGTCACTGACTAGTTAAGGAAACCTATTTTACTGATCTAAGTTCAAATAACTAGCTACTTAAAATTATCATAGATTTTTGTGTAAAACCTACCTACCTTTTGTATGTTATCCACGTTACTTACTTAGGTTAGTCTTTTTCCTTTATTATTTTTATTTACTTACTAAAATTATAATTTAAGCTCATTATAAGTGGACTGTAAAGTTCTTTTATGTGTAATAATAAAGTTCTTTAAACCGAGATGCCGTAAATTGTATACAAATCTATAGAAAAACTCCTTGCCCATCATTTGTGTGTACTTCTAAATAGAATAAAACATTATTAAATAATTGACAGCAAAAGAGGATTGAGCTAATAACAAAATAGACCAAACAAATAGGAAGTAACTAAATAACAATAATAATAGCCTTACGTGGTACTGGTCAGACCTTGAGCCACGCTAGGCTCACCCGTCGGTGGGGCGACGCAAGCCGGGCATATAAATATTTGCAAGCCCAGCGCGCCGTCATTGCGTCGTCGGCCACCGCGGAGCGCAGTATCAAGAAAGAAATAGTCAGGAAGAACTTATAAATCAAGAAAGAAATAGTCGGGAAGAATTTAGAAGTAGTCTGAGGGGCAGAATAGTCATCCGACTGAAAAGGAATGGCCATCCATTCCGCGCCTACATCACAGTCGACCCATCGATGGACCACCCACACCAAAGCAACTTCCCCGAGGTCAAGGACGGTACCTCGGCCATCCTTCCTTCTGCAGCCGACGCGACGTGATGCTGGCCTTGAAGTTGATTGAAGCCTTCGCAGCCCTGTTTTTTGACTAAAACTGTTTTTATCAAAACAATTCGACAACCTATGTATGTTTCTTGGCTCAAACTGTTTTTATCAAAACAATTCAACAACCTATGTATGTTTCTCGGCTAAAACTGTTTTTATCAAAACAATTCGACAACCTATGTATGTTTCTTGGCTCAAACTGTTTTTATCAAAACAATTCGACAACCTATGTATGTTTCTTGGCTCAAACTGTTTTTATCAAAACAATTCGACAACCTATGTATGTTTCTTGGCTAAAACTGTTTTTATCAAAACAATCGTCTCATCGAGGGGCCATCTACTCCAAAGCAACTTTCCCGAGGTCAAGAACAGTTCCGCAGCCATCCTACGCGACGTGATGCTGATCTTTGAAGTTGATTGAAGCCTCCGCAGCCTACGTGACGTGGCGCTGGCCTTAAAATTGATTGAAGCCTCCGCAGCCTACGTGACGTGGTGCTGGCCTTAAAATTGATTGAAGCCTTCGCAGCCCTGTTTCTTGACAAATATGCATCAACCTACCAATGTTTCTTTGGCTGATAACGTCGCGATTAAGTTTTCTTTCTTGAATCTGTTGTTTCATTTTATTCTGGTATCCCGGTAAGGTAATGGTATTTTTTTTGGTAAAGTCTTGGTATTTCTTGGTAAGGTATTGATCTTCTGGTAATCTTCAAATATGATACTATTCAAATAAATACATAGATGGCTTACGAGATCGAAATGACCTCGATAAATTGTCTGCCGCCAGCAGATTTGTATGACGCAATATGAGTATCTCTTTGTTAACTACTCGATGGCGCCGCTACCAGTTAAACAAATATCTGCCTCCAATTTAATTCCCAAAGTTAATTGTGAAATGACGTGTGGAACACGTACAGTACATACACGCTTGGCCGATTCGACCGCAGTACGCGTGCGTAGAGCTTACACTGGTGGAATCGTGCGCTTGCGTCGATATATTTATGTTAGTGCTATCTCGCTCTTACACATGGGTTTGTCACTTACTTGCATTCTCGATGCAGTGGGCTATGTGAAACGTTTCATTGGCTATTGTAACTATTTTGCTTGTTTAAGTTTAGCTAGTAGGAAAATTATAATAATAGTAGGGAATATTTGTGAATAAAATGGAGTTTAGAGAGCTAAGTATCAATTCAGTTAGGTACTTAGTAGATGATTACAACAAAATAGATAGGTAGCCAAATAGATAGGTTGCATAAACCAATACTACATAATTAGGTAGCTCCCAAATATGATATTAAATAGGTAACTAGTTAGATAGTTTAGTAAACTAATCCAATATTACATAGGTAAACTCTCAAATATATTATTATTCAAGTAGGTAGACTGTGTCTGGCCAGAATTGTGAAATGACGTGTGAAACACGTACAGTACACACACACTTGCCCGATTCAACCGCAGTACGCGTGCGTAGAGCTCATACTAGCAGAATCGTGCTCTTGCGTCGATATATTTATGTTAGTGCTATCTCACTCTTGCACATAGGTTTGTCACTTACTTGCATTTTCGATGCAGTGAGCTATGTGAAACGTTTCATTGGCTATTGTAACTATTTTGCTTGTTTAAACTTAGCTAGTAGGAAAATTGTAATATCAGTAAGGAATTTTTGTGAATAAAATGGAGTTTAGAAAGTTAGGTATCAATTCAAGTAGGTAGACTGGGTCTGGCCAGACTGCTGAATATGGCGAGCTGTGACGTACCCTTGATAACTACTAAATGACGCTATAATCAAATATCCAACTATAATTTAAATTCGAATTAATTGTGAATTAACGAGACATGATGTGGACCGTTACATGAGCCAGATGGAAAAAAAAAACCCATCGAGCCCACTATAAGTGTATAGTACACTCTATATACTTAGGTAAGGTCATTACCTATCAAAGTGCATATTAGTGTTGCCCTTACGAAAAACACGTAGGAGAAAATGTCAAGTAGTAAAGTTTTTTAGGTACCTACCACCTACGTCACATTATGCTTAGCTGGTAGTGATGTTTTGTAAAAATTATGTTTCAAACACTCACTTACACGCCTCGAAGGGAAACAGCAAATCACTAACATGTGATTTATACGCTAAAGCGTTTGTTTCCTAAAGCATTTGGTTTGCAAAGTAGCGGTGAATGCCATTGACGGGTGTACCATAGCAATAAACCCTGAAATTCAAATTAAAAACGAAATAGGCTCGCTCACGACGGAATTCCCCGTGGGAACACATATCACACACATCCTTTGTATTTGAAAATATCATCATCTGGCATATATTTATGTTTTTTAGAGCATCTAGTATTTTAGGTAAACACCAAGTGGTTTTCGACAGTTTCTAACAGGCTGATTATAGTCAGCCTCCATCGCTTTGATTCGAAACAAAAAATAGGTCAATGAGCTTCAGAAAAAATATCAGGCACAGAGGACTTGATACTTATCGTGAAGGAGTTTGACCCGACGACCGTCGTTAGGTATGCAGACAAGACCAAGGAAATAAAATAAAATTAAAGGTTAATGGCTTGTACATAGCTAAATAGCGGTCATAAATAGATAAGTATACGCGGTCGGCGAATCTAGGCAATCGAAAAGTTAGCTTTGATACGCAATGGAGCTTTTTTAAACTGAAATTGTTTGCTTCACAAACGATTAATTTCACGATTACCTAGATCTGCTGACCCCACTGTAAAGTAGGTACCGCTATGGCGTTCAACGTTTCTTCAAGAACCATGGTTTATGTACAAACAAGAGGCTTTTTTCCGCTAATGAAGTACTTACAAGTTTATCGGGAGCGGGGAATAGCTCCAGACGGTAATCAATCAAATATTTGGCCAAGTCATGAATAAATTTGCTCAAGAAACTTCACAAGTTTGCATAATGGAAATACCTACATTGTACACGGATTCGTGAGGACTAAACAATGTAACAGCTATGTACACATAAAGCTATGTATGTATTTAGTACAAGAAATAAGCAAAATTTGACTTAAGTCATGAGTTTTGAATATTAGGTTTTATGTATTTTAGCAAGCACAGGATTGACCTTTACGTACTAGAACGACGAGGGTTTTAACAATTTTATATTTTCATTGTTGGACCACCTACGTTATATGTACGTTGAATAGATTTCAAATGCTAAAAATTTGCATCAACTTTAATACTTTATGCACTTTTACCCAAATACATAAATTTAAATTACCTAACTCTTCTAAGGTAAGAGCTGCTCATCTACAGTAGGTATTATCACATTTTACGGAGTGGGAGAGGCTAATTTAATAGCAGTGGCGGATTAGCCACGTAGCAGGTGTAGCAAATGCTACGGGCACCGCGCATTTGGGGGCCCCGCGCAAAATCTATCAACGTTTTCAAATCATATTGCTCAAAAACACAAAAAAATAGCGTACGTATTTCTCTTTTTGCTTTCAAACAACAATGTACTGTAAAATCTCAATTTTCGGTAAAGCTCAAGCAATCCAAGGGTCCCTTGATAGAAGTTGCTACGGGGCCCGCGCTGACTTAATTAGGCACTGTTTAATAGGTATACGAGATACACACTAAATGGGTAGTAATAAATTAAAAATTATAGTAATATACCTCCTAAATCTATCATAATGGTGTTATGCTCTGAAAAATGTATAAGATACATGGATACACTTACAAAAATAGTATTTGCGCCTCTCTGAGCGTTACTTTCAATTTGTTTGTCTAGCTTTTGCTCAGCATATCTTAGAATAGTTCCATTTATGTGAATATAAACGTTTACGCCTACATAAAATCTACCTTAACACCGTGGCAGAGAGTACCTTTCTCTATACACTAATAATAAACATGTGTGACTTTATGATAGTGGTTACGCCACGTTACGGCTACATCGCTCGTTTCACCTGCAGCCGTGCTTGCATTCCGGTGCTTTGGCAAAGCCTTTACTTCTTCACCTACTAGTAAAGACAGGGTTTATTTTAGCGGAGGTCTTCTTATGATGGTCGTAATTGTAAAGCTACGTATTCTGTAGCTAGGCATTATATGCCGCCTCGCTTTCTTGGTGTGCGATGGAAATTAATTTGGCACCTATTATTTTTCTAATAGTACCTAGCACTGGAGATCGACCAAAATGAACTTGACTATCAAAGGATGAACTTCTTTGATAGCGAAGTTCATTTTGGTGGGTGGCATCTACAAGCGGAAACAAACTAAATTCATGAAAACTCTACTTGTCTGAATTTACACTGTGGCACAGAGTTCTGTGCGTATCATTGCAGATGCTTTGAATAGCCGAATTAATTTTGAGAGTTCCTAGAAAGTTACGTTGAAGTTGAAACACTAGGTAGGTACAATGTATTTTTAAAAAATATGTACCTATAGTCAGTTAAACAACAAAATAATAGAGTGCCCGCTAATTCAATGGACCCTGCCCCGAAGCGAAGAAAAAGGAAATTAAACCAAAAGATCGAAATGAACTTGTCAAAGGCAAAGTTTAATAAACAACTTGTAAGCGATCTCAAAGTAAAAGTTCGGTATCTCGGAAGCCGCCAGACACGAGATTACACCCAAAATGATAAATTGGTGAACTGAAGACTGAAAACATTGTTTTGTCGCTATATATCTAGATCCATATTTATTTATAGCTAGATATTATATCGCTGTCAAATAAGATAACGACTGAAACGAGTCAAAGAGCCTTATTTTTAAAAGTGTATTGTACTTAAATAAGTTCGCAATAAAGATGGCACTCACTCCTTCGAACCGGATATGCATCGATTGCTACTACGTAGCACTTTCAGCTGTTGTCGTTGCGGCTGTTCAGAGCCTGTAGTCTGAGTTTTGTTATGTTGACTTGCGACAAGCCATAATCGAGAAACTCGCAGTTTTTGTATGGAGAAAAATAGTTTGCAAATTGCTAGAGGCGCCTAAGGGGTTTTTCATACAAAATATCTCGCAAGTCGCTTCTCGTTATGCGTTTCGATCAACAAAACAAAACATAGACTACGGACTCTAGAAGTAGGTAATATTTGCTTGCTCTATCGACATTTTATCTCTAAAGAGCAAGAACATTTAGGACAGCATCAGTATTTTCTACAACATTTTATAGTTGCAGAAAATACTATCATAAGTATGTAGGTAAGTAGTCACTAAGTACCTACTATTTTAGAGGGCGACCTCGATGATAATAAAAATATTTTTTATGAGTCTCCTATTTCCTCTAACTCGCCTTACGTTACATATGCGTGGCTCGGCTCTCCACTGCTCCCATTAGTTTTTACGCGGTGTCGCACTCGTGAGAGTTTTTACGACTTTCAAAAGTTCTTGTCCTGAGTCCTCCTTGCACATGAAACAACAACAAAACTGGCATCATCATAGTTACATGTAATATAAGTGATACATACTTATACCTATATAACATACTAAGTAGGTATCTTACCTATAAGCAAGTTCTACATGCAAAGATAATGCAAGCATCACTGTTCGAGTTTTAGGTAAGTAAAGTAGATACCTATACCTACCTAATGTAGGCCTCCAGTAGTACCTATGTGAATTTCATTTTTTTTTATCTACTACGATTATTTTAAACTGCCTCAGTTGGCTCTTTATTTTACCGATTTGGTAAAATGTCGGTAGAAACACAGATCATAATATGTAATACTATAATAGTAAGAGACAATGAAGAACAGCTAACGCCATCTAGATATAGACAGCTAAAAACTATAAAACATAGAGCACGCTCTAACTACTTGCATGGTAATTATTACGGGGTAGGTTTAACCATGCCTAGTGCGTTGTTTGTTAAATGCAAATAAATTAATTTCAATTCGCTGATTCAATTGTGTTTGCATTGGTGTTTATTTGAGCGCACCGCTCCGCGCCGCGCCGCGCCAATACACAATAGCAACAGCAAATCAACATTTGTCACGACCGCAATAATTTCCGCTACCGGTGCACACTTCCTTTGTGCCTATGCCATCAATGCAAATCAAATTCACAAACTACATTTAGCAAAACTAGCTTAAAATGTACCATACCTACCTACCTACTACCTATGTCTATGTAGTTAAAATAATAGATCAAGTTATTTTAACAGGCCGATGCTATCAAAGCTGATTAGGTAGTTAAGGTGCCCGCCCAAGCTAAAGTCCGTTTTTATGTGGCGCTCTATAGCCCAATAGTGTATTAATTATTCATCCGAACGAAAAAAAACCATTATTTTAGGCTATTCCCATCTAGCACCCTAGTACATCTAGTCTATGGCTAATTTCTACCGTAGATTCCACCTATATTGGTAGAGGTAGAGCGGTAGAGAAAGTAGAGGTTGTAAAGTACTTCTACAGTAACTGTATCAGCCAAAAATTCGTGATAGAGTAGGCAGGTAGAGTCTGTCAAATTAAAGTAGGCCCTGAAAAATCTCGTAGCAGCATGTTACTTAGTATATTTCTGAAAGACAATTTTTCTAGCTCTATGTTAGAATAATAACCAAGTATCAAGTTGTGTTATTCCAAGTGTTAATTAATGGGCTGCCACGCTAATATTTTTTGAATTTGCCGCGATTTTTCAGGGTCATTTTTCATTTGACAGACTCTAGCTCTTGATAGAGAGTATTTTTTTCCTTTCTATTTCTACTCTCGCTGGCATGGAACATGGCGTGGCGTTAGGTTAGGTATAGAGAAAGCGGTCTTTGTGTGTACTATGCCACCAAAACCTCTACCAAACCTATGTACCTATGCAATGTATTTAAATATTCCTGACACTCAGGACTCTTAGCTATTTAGCTGAAGTGTCTTTAAACTTGGACACAATCACACACAAGCCACATTAAAATTTGTTTTTTTGTCTGCCGTAGCCCTGCTTTACCTTGTCGCCGCCGACACCTCCGGTCCGGACGTGTCGTTGGAGGTACGTAGCTAATTTCACATCACAGGCATAACGCCTAGTTTGGCTTGGCTTATCTGGTTTGGCGACGCGGTGGATAGGATGGTTTGGTTTTGCAGGCTTCCATCGTTTTAGCTCCGTACTAAAATGGCGGATGTCTCAAGTAGCGATCGCAAAGTGAAGCTCAACAAAAATGGGAAAGTTGTTAAAAGGCGAACCAGGAATCCAGAAGGTAATCTATAGATTTCTGAATGGATACTCTCTTTATAGTTACACTCTGTAGTGACGTTGGATTCTAGGGTTCTAGTCGAAGATGCGCAAACGAAGTCTTCGCAAATAATTGCCTCTTACTACCTTATTACTATTCTCTTGTCAAGATTTTGACCGAGTTTGCTTTTGTTTACATATTACACACTTGTTTAAATCAAACAAATGACAGTAGAATGTCTAAATAACTGAGGTCCCTATTGTATTGGGTTCGCAGTCATGGTGGACAACGTCGTATAGTCATGATGAGCATGTAATGTAGTCCCTTTCATTAATCTAGCTTTGTTTTATTTTAGTAGAGTATATAGGTACTCTATCTACCCTATGAAAATATGTAGGTAAAATTATAAACCTATTACAATAATACAATGATTTCAGAATGGCACAAACAGAAACAGAAGCGCCTACGAATTGCAGGACTGGAATACATAAATGCAAACGGCAAAGTAGTACCTCCAAAAGAACCTGGTTCTGATTGCAACTGCAGGCGTAGATGCTTCCAAAAAGTGCCTCAAGAAATCAGACTGAAAACCTTTCAAGGTTTCTACTCAATGAAAACACACGATGAACAAAATGCCTATTTATTTGGCCTAATGAGACAGGTGGATGTTAAAAGAAAACGAGTGAAATCCAGTAGCCGACGCACATGTACATTTGAGTACTTTATTAGAGTCAAAGGAAGAGAGACTCAAGTCTGTCAAACAGCATTTAAAAATATCCATGCTATAACTGAGAGAAAGGTCAGAGTACTGTGCAAAAAAATGGATGATGGTGTCATGTTTCCGAGTGACAACCGCGGCAAAAACAGTCATCGCAGATCAGGGGAAGTACGCCTACCTTCAGGAATAGTGGAGCAAATTAAAAACCATATCTACTCTATTGTACACACGCACCGCCTGAAGGATTTTATAAGGCTTGATAAAATTGCTGGCTTAGAAATAAATATCTCTAAAATGTGGAAAGATTACATCAAAACCTATGACCCTGAAAATATTTCAGCAACAATGCCTAAATCTAAAAGGAGTATGGATTTAGGTCCTGCCAGTGAACCTGAACCTCAGCCACCTCCATTACAAGAAACATTTGCTCCTGTCACATACCCTGGGAGCGGCCAACTGGTGAATATTGCTGAAAATTATTTTCAAAATCAATATCAGGCCACATTGCCTGCTGGCACTACGAACTTTTATCAAACTCCAAACAGTGGCCAGAGCATGGGTATCCTCCTACAAGCTGCACCGAGACCCACGCAGCCCACCACTGCTTATATAGTGTTGCAAGCTAAGCCGGAACCTCAAAGCACCATGATAGCTATTGACAATACAAGATACACCTCTACCTTGATCGAAGTAGACTCTGAAAAGATAGACGGAAAAATTAAAAAAGAACGCAAAAGAGGCCCTACCGTAAAACAGTGGAGATACACAAACATTTTTCATGATGAGATCAATGGTGCTGCCTTGGCAGCCATTAAGACCAGGCTTGGTATGTATTATGCAGAGAGTGATGCAGCAAGGAAGAAGACGAAGCAGGCTCGACCTTCTGACTCTGTCCAGACCCAAACTCAGGTAGAACCTTACACTGAACTGAGGCCAACACATGTTACACATGTGTACACTTCAAGGACATAACTAACATGTTGCTGGGAAAAATCATCAGAAAATAAACTCGAATCATGATTTATTTAGAATAAGATATAACTTGAAACTGTAGTGGATCCAAGCAGGCATGGGGTCCCGAGCTCTAAGGCATTTGCAAAAATATATTGATGCTTGCATTCCAAAAGAAGCATCATTTTATACTTTATAGTGTATCAGATTGTAATTTTTTTAATCAGACACTTTAGATGCCCAAGACAGTCATTGATGCTATCTCTACATCTAAAAGGCAAATTTTGCATCACATACTAAGAGTTTGAAGGGATACCTTTAGCCTGTCCCTTCCATGTTCCGCCATTGATAAAAAAAAATATGTGTAGTTTATAATATTTTGAAAATAATAATCAATTGATCTCTAAAATAATTATGTTAATATTGACAAAAAAATCTGATTTAAAAAATGTGACATTTATCAATTATTTTTATGAATGTATGTTTTGTTTATAAGTAACATAAAATTATTGTAATAATTAAATTAAATATAAAATAGTCTTCAGCCAGCTAAAATCTGGCTATTTGAGCGGATTTTTTTTCTATTATTCATCTGTTACCTACATTGGTTGTAAATAGCTGCATAAAGAAGTTTGTATTCCTTTGTATTACAGCTTACAATTAGAATTTCAGGGCTCTGAAACTTTTACACTAACCATAACCTTCAAACACTTATACATACATATACTTAACCCTAGTCTTTAGGTAGGTAGGTACCTAAGATAATGCCTTTATTTAAATAATTAGGACCGAATAGAAATTAAAAATTTACAATCTAATTATTATTCTTCTTTTCTCTAATAGGAACTAATAAACGAAATAGTGTTATCACCCCTTCGAATCGGACCCTTACTTTCAGAGCTAAGAGGTCACAAACAGACAGCCATAGTCAAACTTATAACACCCCTTCCGTTATCCCTTTCCGAGATTAATAAAACCAATTTTTTTTAACAATGCTCGACATAAACGGCCTTACCACGTTATCAGATTTATCTTGGATCTAATAAAAACCGCCAAAAACCACGTGTTTTGGACTTAGTTCCCTGTCAATAAGTTGTCAGATTTATTGTAACACTAGCAGCGCCTCGCGGTTTCACCCGCGTAATTCCCGTTCCCGTGGGAATTCCGGGATAAAATATAGCCTATGTTCATCAGGGATAATGTAGGATTCTAATGGTAAAAGAATTTTTTTAATCGGTCCAGTAGTTTCGGAGCCTATTCAATTCATACAAACAAACAAACAAACAAAAAATCAAACCTTTCCTCTTTATAATATTTGTATAGATGTATAGATAAAAATCTGACAACTTATTGACAGGGGTTAAAGATCCAAGATAAATCTGGAAACATAATTTGGGGAAAATGTTTTAGATTGAAGCTTCGCTTCGATGACGTCATTGTGACTGGGGTGTTGGACTTGGATCCAACACCCCAGTGGTGACTGTGTTGTGATGGTGCGATTGCATTTGGACCTGTAATCTGTACATCCCCTAGACCGATTTACTTCATTTTATAAACCAGTAAAACTTATCTGTAGACCTACCAAATATGGTGAAGATTGGTCAAGTGGTTTGTAAGTTATGCTTGAACAAACATACAAAGCATTTTTGCGCAAGTTGTCACTAAGTTTTTCGTTCGCTTCGCTCACTCAATGAAAAAAAAAACTAGTCTTGGATTTTATATATTTATTTCCTCTTATTAATTACGCAGACAAGACGCACACGCCACCAGCAGCTTTGATCTTCTCCTCAGCTGTTTTAGAGAAGAATTTAGCTTTCACTATGACTGGTTGCTTGGGTAGTTTGCCTTTTCCTAATAATTTGTAGTATCCCTGGAAAAGAAATTCAGTTGTTGTTTCACAGCATCTTTCAAAATATTGTCTTAAAAATATGAGAACAGTATTACAAAATACTTAACTGAAGTTTGTAAAAGCTACATTGCACATTCTAATGGCTAACTTCAGAATTGCTGAGATCCACTAACAGTATTATACCTACAGTAGCATTATTAAGTTGATGAACAATTCAAGGTCCAACTATGTTGGAGCTTTTGACTACCTATTTGTTTTGTAACTTTTGCAAGAGTTTAGGTAGTAGGTACTTACAGCCTTGACAATGTTGATGACAGGAACCTTGCCATCAGTAGCATTGGCGTACTTGAGTCGTGACTGTTCAGATACGAGTGTCCACAGTTTATCCAAGTTCAAGACAGGGCAGAACTCCTTGTTTTTCCTTTGATGGTAATTTCTCATACCAAGCTGAAAAAATTAGAAATAAACATGTTGTAGTACTTAGGTGTAAGATAAAAAACTAGAGTTATTGGAAACTTGATTTCAAAAAAATTATGAGAATAAGTGACGGACCAAAAATGTTAAGAGGTAACTTGGCCTTTAACATAGTATTGCATCACAAAGCATTCAAAACGATGGATAAATTATAATAATTGCAGCCAAAACTAAATGGAGATCAAAAAAACAAATAAGTAGAGAAACATTGACAGACATCATAGCTCAGTCTGTAATGTTTCTGCCTTTTGTGTTATGGGATGTGGGTTCGATCCCCACTGAGAACAAACATTTGTGTGTAGAAAACATAGATGTTTGTTCTATGGCTGGGTGTTATACTATGCATTTACAAAAAAAAGTTTTCTATTAGCAATCTAATTCCCATAGTACGTACCTACAAGCTCTGCTTAGTGCGAGACTTGGGCTTTGTGTAAAATGTCCAACAATATAACAAGAGTTTTTGTGGCAAAGTTTAAAAAATAATCACCTTTCCAAAGTACCCAGGGTGGTACTTGTCCATGTTGATTCTGTGGTGATGCTCTCCTCCAGCATTACCACGACCTCCGGGATGCTTACGGTGTTTACCTGAAATCAAATAGAGGCCATACATTTAAGTAACTAGGATCTAGTACCAATAAACTGAAACCATGAGGATACAAATGGTACATACAATAATTATCTAATAGACATTTATTCATAGTAGTTTGTCAGATAATGATGGTATCAAAGGATAAGACAATCAAGGGGCTGAACTCGTTCTGTTCCCACAATCAATTAAACTTACATATCAGTTAGTATAAAAATGTAAGGAGCATTGGTCAACTTGCCGCTTGTTTACTACTTAGAGGTTAGGATTGTTATTGAGATCGACCTCAGGTCTCATTAAAATAATTCTATGGATTACGATGATTAATTGTTTGCCTTACCAATACGACCATGTCCATGGCTCACGTGTCCTCTCAACTTCCTAGTCTTCTTCTTTGATGTGGCCTGAAGGAAAACAACATCACATGAATACAATTTGGAGAAAAGTTCAGTTTCATGAAATAGATCCCACAATCACACATTTTACACTTATATTGCATAAAACTTGACAATTCTTGATAGTTTTACAGAAGATTATTGTGATAAGTATTGATAAATGTTGAAATAATTTACACGAACCATTTTTCGTCTTCCGTCAAGATTTACGAAAAAACTTAAAGAGAGAGAGAGAAAGAGAAAACGTAGTGATTATAATAATGCTTCCACTTTCAATTTTCGAGTTTCCCTAGTCGGTTAACGAGTTCTCCCTAAAATTCCCTAATATAATTAATAACTCCTTGATTAACCTCCCAGGTATCAACTTCCTACCATTGCATAAAACATAGTAGGACGATAATAACGGAGCTTGCCAGTGTGAGTTTTTAAAAAAATAATAAACCCTAAACTCACATAGTTCTAGTAATTTTTACCAAAAAAACCGAGAAATCTTTAAAAGTGGAAGCACTGGGAGTGAGAAAGAGAGCAGACAGATTAAATTTAATCAATGTCAGATGTCAGTTTAAGTAACTGTCAGTGTCTATGTAAACCATAGACAAAGAAGTAGCATCCCTAAACATAGAAAATGCCTGGTCGACACTGCTAAGGCAGATGACACTTGGGTCTTCGACACACAAATACCTATCTTGTTTATCTGTGCATTTAGGATTAGGGATTGACTTCGTAGATGAAGTCAATGTAGCTATCGACGCTAATCATGTCTATAAAGTGAGTTTTATCATTTAATATTATTTTGTTTTTTTTTTCATTTCATTCCTTCTCATATAAATAGCCATTCTAGAAAAAACGGCAGAATACTACAAACTCACTAATCCTACCAAAAAAGCGACTTTCGTCGCACCGCGTATAATCGCCGCCAGTCAAAAGATCGATTTATTTAAGTGAACCATCTAACATTTATTGTCGCCCAAACACGCTTGGATTTTTAGGACGTCGCTAATAGTTCGGCAGAAAAAGCAGGCACTGGCTGAATACCTACTCTAAGATATTTGGCTACATAATGACATGGTAGAGAGCCGTCTTTTGGCATTATTATTCACTCAAAAACAACGATCTATTTACTCTTCTTATTTTCACTCGGTTCACTGAGTGAACTTCACTCGCATCGCATCGGCACAACATTGGTACAACACTAGTCAAAATCTCAGTTTGTTTCCAGAAAATGGTGGGGTTGTGTGTTGAAGTGATTGCTGACACGTATTTTGATAAAATCGTAATTATTTTGTGAAAATCTTGAAATGTTGTTACGTATTTAGTAGTTTCGTATTTTAATCTTCCATAAAATCGTCAAAATGGAGTTTCGCGAGACCCTTTTAGCTGCTCAACGAAATCAACAACACAAGTCAACTGTAAGTTGAATTCGTGGTTTTTATTAATTATTCCATAAAAATTGTGGTAGGTATTTGTCCTAGTGTAGGTATAGCACTCATACCTACTTATTGTATAAAAACATTTGTCTAAATTAAGCCCAGCTTTAGAATAAATCATAATAGCAATCGTTTGATAACTTTCGAATGTTCCAGGAGAGTTCATATTACAAGGCACGGTTCGATCCGCCTAAAAAGGAACAGAAGCAGAGAGATAAACTGTCTGCTAACATTCAAAAGTTTTTGGCCAAGAAAGATGAAGAAGAAAAACAGAAAAAGTTGGATGCCCAAAGGAAGCGCGATGAGCTACTGGCTATGCGGGATCCTAAGCTTATGAATAAGATAAAAAAGTCTTTGAAAGTATTCAAATCTGCTAACAAATCTGTGATAGATGATGCCTACGACCGAGATAATACGGCTGTCACATTGAATGGGCCAGACCAGCCGGACCAAGATGATTATGGCTACGAGTCACAGGAGGCTGCAGCTATCTATGCTAAAATGATGCAAAAATATAGCAAATTACCAGATGAGCCAAAATTCCCAACAAGTAGTATGTATAATTTCTTCTCTTCAAAAATTGTTGCGTAGCATTGTGCAATATCTAATGTACCCACCTAATTTCATGGTAACCACTTTTGGTCACACTGTTTATTTATTTCATTCTGAATCAAAAATAACATGTCATGCTATCTACAAAACAATTGGTGTGATTGTACCTACCTGCAGTTAAATGCTAATGATATAAAAATTTAAACTGGTTTTCATCTGCAGAACATACATTATTATGTTAAATAATGCCTATGACCAGTGGTATGGCCAGAGGATAACAGTAACTGTGGTCTAGGATCAGATCCGTAATTTCCTTTGGCTAACATGTGGGGTCAGCATTTTGAATGTTGTGTGATATTTTTTTATTCAGTACAATTGGTGTAGTGTAGGCAGACAGATTGATAGAAAACACTATGGCACACCACATAAAACATTTACAATTGAAAATGTTTTCGAGAATGAATGATTACATAGAATACATTGTAAATTCTAATGATATAAAAAAATGGATGTGACCTACACGCGGTAGGTAATGAGTTAATTTTTTTTTAGATAATTCAGTGAAGAAAGACTTAAATGGCACCAGAGAGAGGGTAAAACAGGCACTGCAGCACGAAGACGATCCAGTTCCACATAAACGAAGGCGTAGGACCAACGGTGAAAAGAGTGCCGATGGTATGTTCTCTTTTTTTAAACTTGTTTAAAAGGTTATGGTTTGCATGCTAATTTATTAATTACTAGGTGACGCCCGCGACTCCGTTCGCGTCCCGTTGGATCCTGTTAATTTCGGGATAAAAAGTAGCCTATGTGTTAATCCAGGTCACGGACAATATATATTCCAAGTTTCATCCAAATCGGATCAATAGTTTTTACGTGAAAGAGTAACAAACATCCATCCATACTTACAAACTTTCGCGTTTATAATATTAATAGGATTGTAATATTATTTGGTGTTACTCAGGCCGAGATGAAAGCCCTCCATCTAAATATGAACCTGAAAAAGAAAAAAGAGATGAAAAGCATAAGTCTGATAAACCCAAGTTTCGAAAGCCAATGCCGCCGCCAATTGATTTTAATCAACTGCTAAAATTGGCTGAACAGAAGAAAAGCGAGCCTCTTGAAGTAGAAAAGAAAAAACCAGAAGATAAGCCTAAAGAAGGAGAGCGGCTCATGACGAAGCGGCAGAAACAAGAGTATGAGGAGGAAATGGCGCGTCGCCAGCGCAGGCAACAGCGCCTGGATGCAGACAAAGCGGGTGGCCGGAAATGTAAGTACCTAGTTTAAAATTAATATGTAAGTGTTTTCTTGTTGTCACGTGCTAACTTATAATTTTGATATTTTGATTTGTAGCTCAAAATCAAAGGGAAGAAAAACCTGTTGAAAAAGATCGAAAAACAGAACCAAGTGGCTTTGGTCGGATTCCAAAATTAAATAGTTCCTCAACCGACCGAAACAATAGCCCCAAACCTTCAGACCGAGAGAGAGCTGAAAAGTTACAGAGAGAAAAGGACAGAGCTAGACAGGACCGAGAAAAGATAGATAAGGAACGAAATAGGTTAGAAAAAGAGAAGTTAGACCGAGACAAGACAGATAGGGACAAACTAGATAGATTGAAAGCAGAGAGAGAGAGAATCGAAAGAGATATTGAAAGGCTTAACAAAGATAGAGAAAGACTGGAAAAGACTAAATCAAAGCTAGAAAATGGGAGATCAGATAAATATGTTGATAAAAAACAGAGTTCCAGTGAGACTGTAAAGAAGAACATAGATTTAAAGAGTCAGAACACATATAGGATAGATAAAAATTCTAACGATAAAAAATTAGGAAGTAGGAACACTGATAGAGATACAAATGACAGCAGCTCCCATGGAAAAGTAGTGCCAAAACTAAATAGGGACCAACAGTTGAAGAATGGTGTGAAAGACAGAGATGCAGCCGGTAGAGCGAGAGCACTGTATGGTGATGGGAAGTCAGAGAATGTTAAACGATTGCCTGAGAGTAAAGTGCCTTCAAAGAGGCCTGATGACAGAATGGCTGGCAAGCCTCAGGCTGGGCCGAGTAAACCTAAAGTATCTGATACATTTGATTTTGATAAACATGTTAATTCCTTGAAAAAAGGAGGTCCAGACTCGGCGAATAAATCGCGGCATCTGCCGCCTTCAGGCGTAAAACGAAAACCACACCCAGACGACAGAAGGAAACCAAATCGTGAGTACCATTCATTGCACACACAGCGAGCCGTAGATATTTATACTACCTACTTCTTTAGATATATTATGTAAACATTAACTAAGGAAATTGGTAAAATTTCAGGGCGCGTTGTGGATTCCGAATCAGAATACGATTCTGAGATGGATGATTTCATTGATGACGGTGATGTGGACACGGATTATTCAAAACACATCAAGGAAATATTCGGCTATGACAAGTCCAGGTTCGATCTTTACCTACTTACGCATTACGTCAACAGTAGACTTGTTGGCCAACCTCTAATCCTAAGAATTCTTTTATTAAAGTTGTATGGAAAATGCGTTCTAAAACATTGTCATTGTATAATTTCAGATACAGAGACGTGGATGACGATGATGATCCAAACATGGAATCTAGTTTTGCGCGACAACAGCGCGAGGAGTTCCTAAGCAAAAAGATTGGTAAGATTATCTTGATAGTACCTACCTAAAATTATTTCAACATTTAAAAATAATGTAAAAAAACTCCTTCAATATTTATATCAACTTTAAATTTTAGGTATAATGGAAGATTTAGAAGACATGAGGATGGAAGCTATGGAAAAGAAGAAATCTTCTAAAAAACGTCGCATCAGCGACGATTGACGGACAAAAATAGTTATGTTAAATGTTGGTAATGCACACACTGGTCATTCGAAATCGCAAACGGCCACATTATTACCGTTATTACCGGATGAACACAGTTTTTTTTATAAAGTATTAGTTACATATTTACAGTATAAATACTTATAATCATAAAATGTGATATATGACTGGTGTGGGGTGGTTACACTTTAGTGTTACATAATCTAATTTTGTTAATTTATATGAATTAATTAAAATTATAGTTATCTGCTTGGCTTTTAAAGTAAAAAGGCTTTTCCTTATCAGTTCACAATATAGCTCAAATTGAAACAATCAAATAAAAAATGTACCTACTATGCAATAATTCACTAAAATCTGTAGTACCTATAATATTAAATTACCTTGATCCCATGAACACTTGTGTTTACAAACCTCATTTCACATTACTAATTTTATAATTTTGCATGAATAAATAATAAAAATTTCATTCATTTAATATACATGATGATTATGTATGTACCATTTCTTCTTTACTCTATTTTTTCTGTAAGTAAATTAATACTTACGACATAGTCTTGGAGCGGTGATGTTTCTTCTCATCAAAGATAAACTGAATAAATATGTATTTATTTTAATCTCTGGTGAAGGTGCCACTGCTCGAAGACACCAATTTTAATTTAAGGATTCAAGGAATCTATAGGTAATTAATGACAATGATCTTTTAATGTAATGAAGCAAAGGTGTTTAACATTTACTCCTCTTGAGACTCGATTTAAACTTCAGCCTATGGACCTTGTTGGTGTTATGTAATCTGTATTACTTTTTTATTAATCTTCTTGTATTTTAAAAGTTTTTTTGGTTCATTTTTGTGATCAATCATTGTCATAATATCACCTAAGTGCCTATATTTTTACACCTATTTTATTCCTGGTTCATAAACAAAACTTTGGTTCAAAACATTCTAATAATATTAAAGTACCGTTAGGCGGAATATTAAAATAACTCTGAACTACAATACCTAAGTACCTACATATATCTACAGGGTGAATTCTTCTCTGAGGGTAAAGGTCTAAACGGCTGTAGATAAGGAAAAAAATAAGAACTGCATTAAAAAATATGTAAGACGGTAGTTACCTACCCTTAGGTGGTAGGTTTTTGCTAAGATTATGAGATGCGTCATGCGAGACAAGACAGGTAATTTTATTGTTCTGTGCTATCGAATTTAATTTGGACTAGCATAATATTTTGTAAATGTCTGTTGGTAGGTTACCTTTGTACCCCTTTATGTTATATT
The DNA here is from genome assembly GCA_947507515.1 of Eulithis testata. NCBI lineage: Eukaryota > Metazoa > Arthropoda > Insecta > Lepidoptera > Geometridae > Eulithis > Eulithis testata. The sequence goes on along the minus strand of OX382199.1, from coordinate 4,539,397 downwards.
TAAGTATAGCCAGCATTGTAAAATTGAAGATATATTTATGTACTAGGTTGAGTATCTTCAGTACATATAAGTAAAGTATACAATACACCTACCCTACAATACAATGCGTTTTATTTTTGACCACTAGGTATGATGCATGGTATCATCTAGAGTTCTGACACACATTTTAAAACAAATGTAAGCACTTTACGAAGGAAAGTTTAGAGCTCATAACTTTTGTGCTGTTCGGTAGGTATGTACCTACCTAATTGTGGCCATGATTGCTCGCTTCGTTATGGGATGGCTGTGCCATTCCCACTGTACAAAATGATGAAATTAATCAATCGATGTGGTACGTAGTCAGTACCTACTTAGGTACCTACCTCAAACAAAGCATAATCGAAGGACCATTTTGCGGTTCCTCCAGTCCAGAGTACTTTCTTCTTCTTTTATTTAAGGCCTATCCGTCATACAATCTGAGCTTCCTGAGAGGTGCAGGTAGGAATCTATTTCTACATCAGTATGTCAAAGTCAAGCGCGTGTCAAACAGTCTGTCGGAATGCCTGGGAATGGCGGCGTAGATAGAGAGGCCGAACAAGGGCCAATAGTTTTCTGTGATTTATATAGACAGAAGAAGAAAATACTTCCGTCTGAAAAGTGAACATCGTCTGAGTACCCAAGTGTTCTGCGACTAGGAGGCACTATTATTGTGTAAAAACACTAATAAACATTTTCAGCTATGAAGATAACTAGCTTTCAGGATATTCCCGAATTGAAGAAAGACACAGTACATCTAAGAAACGAGGAAGAGCTCATAGAAAAGTTGAACAAACTAATCAAAGATGGGTACAACAATTTACAGATTGTTACTGATTTTGATCACACACTAACAAGGCATTCTTTGGATAACGGGAGCATTGTTCTGACTAGTTTTGGTAAGTTTCTTATGAATAAAGCACTATCTATTCAATCAAACTAAAAAATACAGCAAATATTTTATGTGTTAATGGTTGGTAGCCAAATTCAAAGTTCATTAGGTACTACTTCATTATGTACTACTTACTACTTTTCAGGAATGTTTAGAGAATGCCCTTCAGTCCCTCAACACTACAGAGACGAAGATAACAGGCTCTCAGGTATATATAAGCCAATAGAATGTGATCCTGTTATGAAGATCGAGGACAAGATCAAACACATGGTTGACTGGTATGTGGCTGCACATACTCTTCTCAAGTAAGACTGCTAAAATTATGTTCTATAATTTTAAATGAACAGGCCTACTAAACTAAATACACATTATCTGATTTACAGAGGCATTACATTCCCAAGAAGCGAGTTGATGAGTGTAGCACACAACATGTTGGAAAGCTTCAGGTAACTATTAAGTTATAATAATAACCCCAAATGCCTATTGCTCAAAAGGTCCAATTTACATAAACCCGATTCCACTAATATTATAAATGTCTAAGTTTGTGTTTGGATATTTAGGTGTTTGTGTGCAGAGTGATTGAAACGCCTAAATATCCAACTCTGCAGTTGCAGAGTGATTGATACACAAACGCCTAAATATCCTAAATATCCTTATGAAAATGAAACTTGGTGTAACTACCTATATATAGTTCGTAATCTGAATCAAGACATAGGCTACTTTCTATCCCTGAAAATCAACAGGATCAAACGGAATGAGGATAAAGTTGCGGGAGGAACCCAGTAATTCAATATTAGCATGCGCATTAGTCATTACATTTCCAACATGTAATCTAATAATAATTGTTCTAATGCTTATGTTTGTTTATTTTAGGACCGGAGTGCAAGATTTGATTTTATGGAGCGAGCAGAAGAATGTACCTGTTTTAGTGTTTTCAGCGGGACTTGGCGAGTCTGTGGTAGCTGCTCTTGAAGCTGCTAACTTCTTGTTACCTAATGTGAAGGTACATTACTTTAGTTACCTATAATTTTTTCAAGAACATTGCTTTTAATCGATAATTAATTAAATTACTTGAATTTTATCTTATCCTCTTGGCACTGTAGTTTTTAAGTTCTTGTATGGATACCTATGTATTTTTTGTGTATATCTTTGTATATACTATATATTGTAAAAAAAACCTGTAAAATTAAGATGAAAAACAAATATGTGAGTAATAATGATTTGTAGAAATAATTGCTCTTGTTTTACTGCCATAATTTTTTTAGGTTGTATCAAACTTCTTGGCGATGGATGAGGAGGACAAAATAATAGGAATAAAGGGTGATGTGATACACACATACAATAAAAATGAAGCAGCTATCAAGAATACGGAATACTACGAAATGGTGAAGCAACGGAGCAACGTTATTCTTATGGGCGACAATATCGGTGACGCCGGCATGGCAGAGGGTATGGAACATTGCGATGTGGTCATTAAAATCGGCTTTCTAGGACGAAACCCTGAAGGGAACCTTAACAATTATCTAAATAAATTCGACATAGTATTAGTCAATGATCCAACTATGGATATTCCTAATGCCATACTGAAATTACTGTGATTTAGAGTAATTTTTTGTTAAATATTTTTATTAGTAAGGTACTTGTGATTAATTTGGTTGAATGTACAATATTGTATAATTTAAATGGTCTAAACTGAAGTTGTATATTCTTTAAACAAATGTTTTTGTTATAAATGTGATTACAATGGTTGTTTGGTAGCATACCAACTTACTATTACGGTATGGACTTAGGAAGGCTATTTTTGTTGAGATTTTGTTACCTTTCTGTATATTTACTACCTAGTTATTATTACTTCCATTGTCTACCTACATCTATGAAGCCTGTAAAGCGTTATGGACGTAATAGTTACCATAGTTTTTTTTAGGTTCACTAGTACCATAGACAAACAAATAGAAATTAATATCTTTTGTCCATGCTAGTACTAGAGTTAACAACCCAGATCAAAGATTTGTTATGACGCGTTTAGATTAGGCGGCAATGGGCAGAGAAGTGGGCATGAGCCTAATCTAAACACAATCATGCCTCTGTCCCGGCACGTTCATATTGTTCATACCCTTGCTTCTTAATAAGAATGAAGGCGATGTTGCTGTGGCAATAAGTCCGGAATTAATCGCGGTAATAATGCCGCCGGCAGCGGCATGAGCAGAGTGTGAACGCGGTATTACCAAAACTACACAAAAGCTAAAGTTTGCTGTTCATAGCCTAGTCTGAAAATGAATGTTCATTTAGTAAATTTCAAAGTAAAATGTTACTTAGTACATACATTAAAAGAATTATTTTCAACCAACCTGCTGTGCGTCAACGTAAAGATGCGCTCAGTTTTTAGATTGAACGATCTCTACTTTTATTGATTGACGAAGTACTTAACGAAGTTTCAACAACGAAAACTGTATTACATACTTAGTACATACCTAGGTACCTAATGTTTTTACTTTCAAGAATAGAACTTGATTTTTATAGGTATGTACCTAGGTAGGTGCTACGTAGTAAAACGTACGAGGTTCACCATTAGTTCTTAATAAAACACGTATGTAATGAAATTAAATAATTTGTTATTATTTTTAAAACAACACATAAACACGAATGTATTTTCTAGTCATTGCTGTGTTTGCTTCTCTGCTCTCCTAAAGATCAAAATATAGATCAAAATAAGAATTTAGAGAATTTAATAAATGTAAGTAAATGCAAAATTAGGTAGTACTTATGCAAGACAAAAAGAATCTTCGACCAAATTTAAAAATGCATGGCAGTGAGATTTCTTATTATCTAAAAAATACAATGTTTTAAATAAAATGCAAACTAAGCAGACTTTTTCGTGACAAATAGTCTGTGTGTTATTACTTCCCTTTAGTCGAAGTACAAAATGGAGAAGCAAACTGCATCGTCATCTAATAACGTGTAACTATATAATATTTTAGCTATAGAGCAAGATCTTGAGAAACGCCTCACTATTTAACAAACATTTTCGTAACGACAAAGTATTTCAAAGAAGATTAAATAATCTAAGTACTGTAACGCCAAAAACACTTGTAGTTTAACATTTAGGATGGCCTCAATCAATTGGCATGACTACCAAATGCTAGTTTCGATGTCTTCTGGTACAAATCTTAGAGCTGAGGCCGGCTAAATCTGAACAATATGCTCAACATACTATACTCACATTGTTGTTAATATTTTGTAACATAACAAGAATGGTTTTTAAACTTGCAGCTGTGCGTCAACGTGGAGCAAACGCGGTGCATTATTAGATTAGACGATCTCTCTGTACCTAAGCATTCATTAATCATTGCTAATGAAGCCATCGGCCACAGTCCATGGCCCGTATATAACGCAAAGATCTCTACAGTTATCTTTACCTAACTACCAAATTGCAACAAGGCTACTCAAAGCTAGCTAACTTGTACTAAAATGTTAAAAAACAACTACAGTTTCGTTATGGCAAGACACATATAAAAATAATAGAAACATCAGGATCATATTATGATTCATCCAAAGTGGCCTTTTTAGCCCTCCAGATATCCAAAGAATCTTAGCGTGTTACAAATGACTGGAAAATACACGAATCATCAGTTCTCACGTTATAACACAATCACTTTGAAACGAATTAAAAGCTCTAAAAAGAACAACAGTCTTAGAATATACATAGTTATTTACACAAAGATATTTTCATAAAAAAATAGCCTACTGTACATGTAACAATTATTTTCGTTCATATAGAAATATATATTCGTCTCTGTTTACAAACTAGAAACAGTACAATTACATAATAAAATAGTGAAATCTTTTAGGAATCATAAGACTTGACGCGTACGAGAAATACGCATGCTGAAGGCAAGGCACAATATAAACACATTTTGTTATGAATTTATGTGAAAACAATGTCGGAAGCACAATAGCTTAGGTGCGTTGTTATTTCACTTTTTTTCGTTACTTCAATATTGTACAATTGATTTATGAATACAGCGAATAGTGACAGCTAGTGCATTTCTCTGTACGTTTCAAGTCGCCCTAGAATTGGGCAGTTTAGGGCAAGGCAACGGTTCTTACTATATGTAATGTACTTAGTAATGAATAACGGAAGCCAATTACACATCACAAATCTGCACAAACGCTCAGTACAATAAAATTTAATTATATTTTCTAAACTATTAATCGATAGATACAGATATTGTCAGTCCACACCTGACTCTAAAGTGAATCGTTAGCACATAGCATAGCAATGTCCGATATGGGCAGAATCAATACAACTAAAAAAAATTCGGGTGCATATTCGATATGGGTAATTATAAAGCCCAGTTTACACTTCTACATGGTACTTACAGTAGTAGGAGAGCGACTGCGACGTAACAAAAGACCATACTAGAAGTTTTCATATGTCCGGCGCTGCATACCGTTGCGTTATGCGTTACGATCGCGAGACCAAGGCTTACCAACCGCGCAATGCACAAATTCGGTAATTTCTTCTCTACTTATTGAAGTGTAAATGGGCATAATATATAAAAAAAATTACAATGTACTCACAATTATAAATTAATGCGTTGGCAATTTTTAATGCTACTATAATTTATAATGAAGTATGTAACAAATACAGAGAAACAATAACCTTTTCACAATAGAGAAGGCACTTTAGACACATAACATTCACTTGTTTTACAAATATCCTGTTTCAAGTACATGCTCCGAGCACTTAGTAATAAATACTGATACAAAAGTTAAGAATAGCAGTAGTTGGCAGAGCTTTCCGAACACTCCGTGTGGTGGGCGCACTTTGTACACTAGACAGAATACATCAATTGAATGATAATTTTATGAATGCAGTGCGGTGATATTTAAAATAATATTGGCTGCAGATTCTGTATAGGTGCAGGTATGTAATAACAATTTAATTATAATATTACAAAAATGTTAGCACGACTTGCACGTGGAATTTTACAATCGTTGCTTTTCAAATTCTGCTGTGTCTGTCTGTAGAGTTTGTTAAGTAAATATTTTTTTTATTTTAATTAATGGAGGCACAAGTATCACGAGTCTGTCTAATAGAATAATATATTACTGGAAAAGCGTGGAATGATAAAATACAGTAGCAAGATACTCGGGTCTTCCCTTTGTTCCCTAAGTCGAAGAAGTTAAAGCTCGCCCATCACAATCTATCCACAATCCAGCGATTGGTCCCGCTCTGTATAAAGCGATATACTATACATTTATATATTAGTTCTAACGGATCACAGCCTAGGTAAATGTAAACGGGTCGAGGTAAACTATACTGTGTTCATTGAGTCAAACTAATATAGGACGCTCTCTCTTGCACAGTTATATGGAAGCGAAAAGGACGCACGACTACTGACTGGGCGTGACCATTCTATGACATGATATGTGTCCAGCGGTGGACGTATGATGATGATAATTCTATGAAAATGTTAAGAGTGATTTTTTTGTAGCAACAAACGTCACGCCCGGCGCCCACGCCGTACAAGAGACGAACTTTTGTCGCAATGTGAAGTCCATAATTTCCCTATTAGCTAGACTGTCTGAATAGAGTATAGGTGATGTGTTCACCCGGGGAGCACCATAGTAGCGAAAACTGCGATGCAGCTCTGTCAAGTGATCGCCGTCACGTCCGACTGAGTGCGCTCCAGTCCGTCCTCGTCGGTCGGCCTGTGGGGAAACCATTATTAGGTAACTATGGAACCGAGACGGTACAAAGTGCAGTAATGTAACTTGTGAATGTCGTTAGTTACCTGTAGACGTGAGCGGCGGCGCGGTCGGTGCGGTAATGTGCGGCGTAAGGCATGCGAGTGCGACGTCTCGCTACTACCGCGCGACGTAATGTACCCGGCTTCAACGAGTTACGCACCGCGTGGTACGCCAACCTGTACAATGTTACTAGTTTATTGTCTGTTTTCTGTGGCTATATATATAAATTTTGATAAAAATAACGTGTAAAGGGCTGTTTAATTTTAAATGTAAGCCAGATTATAGCTGGAATAACTGTAACAGTATTCAAACTGTCGCCGGTTTACAATTTCGTAGAGATCAACCGATGGACGCTACTCATATGTACGTCTCTTGATCGAAACACAAACTAAACGTCCCAACATCTGTGGGGTCATCAGCACGAATAAATGTGACCATCATAAACGTATCGTAACATATCCAAGTTACACTGCGCGGTGACGCGGCAACATGATCGGCGCTCCACAGTCGTGCCACGCAATGTATAACTAGGATAATGTGGTATTGTTGCGATGCGATTATGTAATTTTTTTGTGCTTGCTTTCTTGAACTTTCACATTTGTAATACCAGTAATCTAGTTAGTAAAGCACTTACCTAGGAGCCAGCGCAAGTACCGTAGTGAGCACTAACGTGAGCCAGTACACTGGACCAGCAATCGCGTGATGCATGACACGGTAAGTAGAAGGCAGGTTGAAACACGACCGGCAAACCGTCTGGTAGATCAGCGTTAGGATGAAGAATGATATCAGAGAGCCGGTTAGCGCTAAGAGGTGGATCACCGTCTGAAAACAATTCATTCAATTAGTATGATTTATACAAGAAAATGGACAGTCGGATATGGCGAATTTTATTATAAAACTTTGATAAAAGAGAGGGCAAATGTCAGTCACAAAAATATTAAAATAGTAAAGGCCTGTTTCACCATCTCTGAAAAATGTTTGCTATCGAATATAGCCTGTTTTGAAACCTTGATAACGGTACAAATGAAGTGATCTGTGAAAATATCACAGTTTCTTCTTCAAAATATAGTGCTGCTTTCAACAATAAACAATCACATTGCTGACATGCCAACGCTCGCCTCAATGTTCACGCTATTACGAGTTTGGAACAAAAAAACCAAAGCAAGTGCAATCAATCGATATGTATCCCTTTCTCTTGCACACATAATTGTGTCGTTCTTTTGACTTAAGAAATGTGTTCTAGTAAATTCACTCTTGCGATGTGCTTTACACGTGAAATTGAATTCAGTGAACTATCACTCGTTTTGACGTGCCGCTATAAAAATAAATCAAATCACTCTAAACCACACTCACTTACGAGTTTCATAAAGAAAAGCTGCATGGAAAACAATTATTGTCAATATTTTCTAACACAAATGCTCCAAGGTCGACTAGCACAGAACATAATTATAAATGTTCTAGCCTAGCCAGAAATGACTACTACTAACTAGAAATACGTACCCAGCTCCTAGTTTCAATGGCGACGTAAAGCAGCATGATTGTGAGACAGCACGTCATAGTTGTACACCCAAACTCCCAGATGTCCACTGTGGTGTCCCAATACGCGAATAGATTGCAGAAGTAGATGACCACACTGATGTATAGACACTCGAGAAGCACTAGCCAGTAGGAATGGGCTTGGTAAGCTAGGCCGCGTCGACTTGCGCTGTATAAACCGGGTCGCTCTGTTAGAAGCGAAGCGGGGGCTACGCGGTCATATGCACCTGTGGAAACCAACATTTTTTTAAACAAATAAGGAAATAGTATATTATGCAACTAGTGAATAAAAGACGAATTTAAAGCGAGGGCCATAAATGAGTCACGAGCAAGTGAAGGATTATAACGACTGAATCACGACCGTAGGGAGTGATTCATGAAGTGATTCAAGTGTTAGAATCCTGAACGACGTGAGTGGTTCATGGCCCTCGGTAGAAATCCGTTTTATTCAAGAGTTGCATACTATACTTTATACCATAACTACGAGAAAAAGAAAGATTGGAGCCAATGCTATGCAACCTCCTTGCGCAAAAACAATAATTAGATGGAGGTCAAATATATAAGTGTGTTCTAAACTCGAACAGTGCTTTTTATTCACTGTTTTCAGTGAATAAAATAACCTTTTTAGAGGGGGAATGGTATAAAAATAATTGTGGGTCTTATTTTTATGTGAAAGCGATCTTTAGTACGCCTTGCGTTTTAAATACGCAAAGAAAAGTTAGGTCTAAGTATTGTCTCAGCCAGCGTGAAACATTTTTCATAACATCTGAATCACAAATCAATTAAGTAAAAAAGATAGATCGTTTGATTATCACTAGTAGTACTAGAGGTATTTCTTAAAAAGCTCGCTCGGTTCATATTACTTACCGATAACGGTAGGAGGTAGGGCAGTGAACAGTAGATTATACGCCATGAGGTGAATCTGGTCGATCATTACCATGGCGGAGAAACCGCAGTAAAACTGGTACCAGAATATTAGGAACACAAATGTCTGAAAACAAATAACGTGGTTATGAAAACGTGGTTTGAAACTACTTTCTCGCTACCAAATTATAAAGGCGTGGTAGTCTGTATTAGTTTGGTTAGTTTTTATAAGTACACGTATGTTGTTATCTAGTCAATTCTAGTCTAATATGAACTCACGGTCTGACATAATTTTTTTTTTATTGTGACGATTTTTATTCTGAGTTACACAAGTAGTACATTTATGTAATACTAACGGCATTTTTGAGGAAGAAATATAGTATCATTCTCGCGAGCCTGTCGTAACACCAGTGTCCGTGCACTAGTAGCAATCGCTCTATGAACTTGAACCGCGACAGAGCAAAGTCAGAGGCCATTACCGCTTGCATGCCTTCTTGTCCTGATAAACCTGAAATTAAACAAAAATGTAAGTACCTATTGCGTTATGGTCGCGTTTCAAAGGAGATTAGTCACATCTCATTATCAGGCTGAAAAAATATAAGTGACAGCCTACATAAATTAATATCACATGTCGCCCATAACATTTGTTTATTTTGTGTAAAAAAAATCTTTTAGGCTTAAAAAACATAATAAGTTACCTAGCCAGCTAAGCGTGTACAGTACAGACCGTTCACCGTAAGATGTCCCCTGTCTTTTATAGTGCCAACATAGAAGGCAGGGGACATCTTACGGTGAACGGTCTACAGGTTATACAGGTTTGCAATCTCTTAGCTGTGCTTAAAGTAAGCAACATATGATAGGTGTTTAATTCTCAGCGATAAAGAATAGTTTTTTTCACTGGCAGTTATTCCCAGTTTTTGGGCCCAAACTTTAATTCGTATTCAATTTTGAGTTTATGTACACTCATATTGATTCCAATCGAACAGCAAATACGCCCTTTAGCGGCTTTATCAACTATTAACTCGACTTTAAACACTAATGAATCATTTCCAGATTCTCGGAATTCAAACATTACATACATTTTCATAAATTGGTTGTTCAACGTGTCGGTACACAGTGGGCGTGGCTAGATCGGACCTCGATTGAGCAGGTTTATTGGTTCGAGTCATTCTAAATACTATATAGCGTGACAGTATATCTACAGTTGAACTAAGCAACCAGTTTTCAGGGTCTAGAATCTAGATTACTTACAGGTGATCTAAGAATGATTTTGTAGTTTTTGTAATTGCCATTAACAATATTCAATAAGCTGGTTTTACCTAAGTGTATCGAAGTACGAGATGAAATACCGTCAAAAGCGATAGACCGGCCCGATATAAGCTCTGAAGGGGTGTAATCATTATTTTCATTCAAAAACCAACATTTATAAGATCCCAGCATTTTTACTTCATAATTACGAACCTACACCGACGTCAGCAGTCTGAATCATGGATACGTCGTTGGCGCCATCTCCAATTGCCAATGTTGTGACGCCCAATTCTTCTTTGACTGCCTGAAAAGTAATTATTGTCAGTGCTTAGCCATTTTCAAGTCTACGTTTTTTCAGACGTGAAATGAAACTTGACGTGAATTACGCGCGGAAAATCAATGTTTATTAACATGAAACAGTCCATTATATGGTACTCTAGAGCTGATGTAGCTAAGGCCTTGTAGGTAGATGATAGTTTGTAAGCTCTTGAATAGTAATTTCATAGAACTGGCCCCTTTACTACGCTATAAAATGCACGCGAGTACGTAATAATGTAATATCACGCTATCAAATTGAAATTAATAAGGCTGGTGGCGGCGGCGAAATAAACTCTAAAATTGTAATTTTATCAAGATTTGTCCTAGAAAGATTTTCATGACCGTAAATTAATAAGACCTAACTAACAATTCTTTTGTTATTGTAATGGAACAAAAAAACTTGTTTAAAGTAGGTACTTAACTAGAAAGGTTAAAAAAACCAATTAGGTAAAGTAATTGAGTACCTACCTAACCCTAAGTACGTAACTGCCGTAAACATTAGGCGTTTCAAATCATTATTTCATATTTCAGACCAATTACAAATTACGATAACTTCGATCAGCATACAAAATTACAATGATAAATAAACATTGAGATACAAATTAAGTTTAAAAACGCCTGCGAGGTAGCAAGTCGGTGCAGATGCCTACAAGATTTAGGCAAGGGCCTCAGGCTTATGACTATTACCCTCACTTCACCGGCTAGTGAGCTAACCTTGACAATGTAAGCCTTCTGCAACGGTGTGGCTCGACAGCATAAAACAGCTGAGCATCGCCGTGCTAGTGAAAGGAATGGGGCAACTAATCCCGAACGTCGGTCTAGGATGTAGGTAAGTGTTCTTCCGTCGACGACTAATGCTCGACTGCCGTTGACACTGGCGCCCTCTGCCATCCCGCCTTCGAGGTAGCTTTTTATCGTGGACTCTGCGTGTTCCTGTATAATCAGATGATTCTGTTTATGCGTCAAACATACAGCAGTGAAAGATTCAGCTGCACAAGTTACCTTGTGCTAGTTTAACATCTGTCCACAGAGACTAGCTCGTCAGATGATAATCTGTCACAAGGTTGAATCTAAATCGGCATTGAATTTGACTGATATTTTATTCAGCTTTAGTACGTGCAGCGCGTACAGATTATTTCTCGGGACAGTGAAATCGTATGTTAAATTCACCAACTCGGTATGATGCTGGCGTCTGTAACACGCTGGTATCGTCAGCAGTAGATACCACACACTACAGCGGTATCTAGATTTTTTTTTTGCGATTTCTGACATTTCTAGTACTCAAACCTCAATCGGTCCGGTAGACTTTTGATCCTTATCAGGATCGATTAGCATCAAAAAAGTTTTTGTGTAAAATGACCATTTTCTTGCTGACTGTACATTTTTTTCCAAAAGCTGTAAATGCAGTTCAGAATATCTTAAAAATTTATGGATAGTCTCCTAAAAGCGTTTTCTTGTAACTATAACGAATAAGGTACCTGCCCTTACTGTCCCGTCTCAAAAATTCACCTGTATAGCTGTCCACGCTAGCAACTATTAATTCCTTACCTTATCTCTCGACATGAGATGCAGCAATCGATCAGTTTGCGAGAACAGTGCAGCGGAGTATGCGATGTTGACGGCTGTCTCCGGTTTGTCTCCCGTGAGTACCCACACTACTATCCCGGCGTCTAACAACGCCCGAACAGTACGTGGCACGCCTTCTTGTAAGCGATCCTCTACGCCGGTGCCGCCGACTAACGTCAAAGCACTCTCAAGTCGAGCCAGGGACTCGCGAATGCGTTTGTCGCGACCTGAATAACACAATGAGAGATTTTCGAATGCCTATTCTAAAAGTGTAAAAAAAACAAAGTGTAAATAACATACGTGCAATAAACGATTTGAATTTGAAGTTATTGTCGAATTAAAAGCCACCACCATTTTTAACTCACCAAAAAACTGATGGGGTGTAATAAGATTGACGGTGTTGTCTGTCTGTTTGTTCGTCTGTTTGTTTGTCTGTTTGTACTCTTAAAGTAGGCATCCTATTTTTTGTAATTATCTATAATGATTTTTAGCCATTTTTTATGAAAATTGGTGGAGCCGTTTCCAAGTTAGGAGGAGGCATAATTTAATTTAATTTTTCCAATAAATAGTTTTGGGTCGCTGTAAAATATTTACAACACCATCAGATGGGAATAATAAGTGCTTTGGAGAGAGAGAGAGAGAGAGAGAGAGAGAGAGAGAGAGAGAGAGAGAGATGTGAAGGCGTACGTAGGTAGTACTTACGTAAGTATACTTGTTTTATTTCTATGTTGTAGGGACGGCCTGTGTTTACTTTACACAATAAATTATTAAATGTCATATCAGTGTACACAATAACAATCCGGTCGTCATGAGTCGCCATATGCCCTTGATGATGCATAGTTAAAAATATCAATAAAACAGATGAACAGGAAAACCTTTTTGTGAGAATATTACAACACCCAGTGACCTATTAGGAATTATCTTCGACGGATAGAGTAGTCTTGAATCATAATCCTTTTCTCAAAAGTGTACCGTCATTTTCCTAACAATATAATTTTGTTCTTCTTTTCCTTACTTGTCAGTGGTCATCCTACAGAGTTCTCTTTTATCTCCGGTAGTCGTACTCATAAATGATGATACCTAGATGTGTCAAATGTTCTTACTCTCATCAAAACATTGGTATTTCTATTGAAACAAGGTTGTAACATTTCCGACACAAATTGCCGCCAATTCAAGGAAATTCTTCAAATCGCGTGTCAAACAGAGACTTGGTACCAATAGGGTTATACGCCTGCAACGTTGCATCGAAAATATGGCGCACTTTTTACCTCCATACAGCTATACAGTATGCGAACAAAAGAAACATCTCAACTTTGAATATTATAAATGTCAAAGTTGAGATGTTTGGATGTCTGCGTTTCAATCACGCTGCAACTGTTGTGTGATGTTTGTCGGATTTGGATAAAACTCGGAATATACATAGTTCATCGTTCGGATCAAACAGGACGCAGACAAAGTCGCGAGCGGAAGCTAGTTACGGATAAACCTGTCATACGCCACATTATGCTAGAAAGAGTTAAATATGCACTCAGATAGTTAAGTTGTAGTGACGACGTGCATTCGCGGTGCTGCTCGGTAAACGAATAATCAGGCAATTACCTTACTTTTCTCTTGACATTGTAAATGGAGCAAATAGAAACTAATTTTAATTTTAATTGGTGTCAATAAATAATACCTTCTCCAATTTCCGAGGCTCGAGCGTGCGAGGCGAGCCATTCCTCCCATAATGCCGGTTGCATGTGCCGCTTCGCCATGACCAGTGTACGTAGACCCGCGCGGGAGTACTCGTTGAGGAGAGCGCGGGTTCTTTCGTAAGCGGCCAGTTCGGCCGAGCCGGCACGCATGGGTGTTAGAGCGGCAAGGACTGTGCTGTCAGCACCTTTTACGTACAAAACCACCTAGAGCAAATTATACAATGTAAGTAAATCAGAGCAGTAGGGCTACTCTCGACCCACTACGCCACTACCACTACGGCGGACAGGCAAATCTGCCGGGCCGGTAAAACTGCCGGAAGGTCTAGTGGCTGTACAATTTATATAGAGCTATTCACATTGTCCCGCAACCGGCATTTTTGCCGGTCTGTCAAAAATACCGGACCCGAAGGGCTAGTGGCTGTACAATTTATATAGAGCTATTCACATTGTCCCGGATCCGGCATTTTTGCCGGACCGGCGTAATGGGAACCCGGCCTACCGCCGTCACCGGCGTTCCAATTGGATACGATTTTGAAAGAAATCGTGTAATTTTGTACTAATAACACGGCTTCTGTCAAAATTATGGATCCAGTGCCTTGATCACGAATAAATGTGACAATCGCAAACGTATCGTAACGCTAGCGCATCTGAGATACACTGCGCGGTGACACTACAACGGTTGGTAGTGGAGCTGGCATTGACGCGCAATATAACTCGAATACATTAACGCGGCGACTGTCAGATTTGTTCGTGATAGAGGTACAGATTAGAACGGTGTGGGCGAGAATAGTCCTTATTTTAGAGTGATAAAGGTGAAGAAGTAGGTACCTAACAAAAACGTGAATTAAAATACCAACCGAACCATCCGTCTAAATAATGACTCCAAGGCACCACGTGAGCGCTTCAAAATTTATGATTTTTTACTTTATCAATAGTCACAAATCAAATGGAAACATCAAGCCCGTGCCACACGACCAACCGACCGAATATTGACGTATCATCGATTGTTAGTAGTAAAAGTAGATGCTGGTTTTTTTATAAAGTTTTGTGGAAGTGTAAAAGAATACAACTCTATCATTAAAATCTCAAATTTTTACTGAGCCACGCCCGATTCCTAACGATGTTTACCTTCACCATGTGTATACAATAATCGATCAAATTGTAAATGACGTAGTGCCCTGACCTTTACAACCAGCATGATCTTATCCTATATCTGTCAAAATGACGCCCAATTTAAGATAACACACAAAAAACCTATGACGTAATACTTAATTGTGTCCCGCTAGGTGAAAGGTTGAGAGATTGTGATACTTCTAGCTATAATTGTATTGAGTCATTTCGTTAAGCGCGACCATAAAGTTACACTTTCACTAGGTCAAACGTAAACAAGTCCGCACCGCTTAGTAAAAGTGGTCAACCTTTAGCAAGTTTTAAAAGTCAATTGCTGATTCATTGCTGGCAAATTTTGGAATTAGCACTCGGCGAATGAAACGAGCCTTGGAAGAACACAGGACGTGAAATGAATTGAGGAACTGACTGAAGGTTAATTAATGTGTCGAACATAGGTTCTGCGGGTAGCATTCATTCAACCTGTTAAACCTAAATAAAAAGGTCTCTATCAAGGATTTGACGTTGAGACAAAATATTCCGTATAATCTTTCTGTCAAATCGTCAAATCTACAGCCAATGTCAAAAGAGCCTACCTACATGTTCAATATCACTTTTTAGATTTCTTTTCTCATCCGCTTATATGGAAAAGAAAGTCATAGTAATTTAGAACGACTATAAAATATATAATTGCTTCGATAACTTCCCCAGCCGATAATTGAACAAGTCGTACAGAATGTTAAATATTTCGGCAATATTATGACGGCCCCATGCTTCATGCTGGTGGTTAGTGGACGAACAAAGAAGAAAACGTTCATTATAGACAACAGCTGTATGATTTGGGACAGAACTATTGAACGTAAATCTATGATAATTACTACTAAATTACTGCCTAGAACTAAGGTAGTCATTTAGTAGAATATTTCTCACCTGTCCAGATGGGGTTCGCATAGCAATCGACATGCACTTCCTATTGCTATCAAACTGCTGCACCCGCAATACTTTCAGCTTGGAGAGTTCTCCGCGGATGCCCATTTCCACGTCTTCGGGCGAACGGCTGCGGAGCTCGTAGCCGTACGCTAAAGCCGCTTCAGCTAAAGCCAACTCATCGGGACTTTCCGCTTCGTAACGAGCCAGCTGAAATGTAAAACCATATTATTTTTTAGGAGTATGTAGTAGGTATAGCTCTTAGTTCTTAAGTAAGATAAATATTATTCTCTGTAATGTCGCACGCCAACCTCCTTATATACCACCACGTTTGGGTTGGCTGGCAGACAATGCTTTCAGCATTAAGTCCACTCTTTATAACAAATTTATAATTTTGTGCAATAAAGTATTACCTAAATAAAAGTAGTCATTTACATGTTGTACATAAAAAAATTCCGTCTGTTATACAATGTTTTGGATATTTCTTCCATATTCACGTCGTAAGTGAGCCGACCGATTTAGGCATAATATGGAATTATATTTTAGTTCGTATTCCGAACCAGAGTGTGTTATGTAGGTTGTGTATGTAGGCAACTTTTTATCCTTTTGGTCGAGAGGACGAAAGGGACGCGGACGAAGTTAGAGCTGAAGTTAGTATTTGATAAACCAGCACTCTTGGGCAAAGTTGATTTGGAACGGTGCCTTATCCCGTTAGATACAGATTACCGGTCTCTCATTACATTCTCAAAACGAATCAAGACCATGTTTCTGTATCTGAAAGGGAACGTGCGGCATTATTGCTAAGAAATATTTACTTGAACTGTGCTAGACCGTATTAGGTACCTATTTGCTAAGACCTTTACGCACGAGTGTGGACATAATGTAATTTTATAATTAATCAACAATACTTCTAATTTTAATTTGTGCTCTATTGTTTAATTTTCAAATGCGATTTACGTTCAGTTTACTATGATAATACTCTTAAAGCCATAAAGTAAAGTTAATTATGAGATTACACCCATCCTTGTCTTTATTATCCTGATTGTCTTTATGTTGAAAATGTTATCTTTTAAATCATTTGCAACGGTTTGTAGATACACGTTGCTCAACTGTTTCATGTGTATTTTGTGAATGTTGTGAATATTGTAAATACTGTATTAGTCGTAAATAAAATTATCTTAGTAAAAATAAAATTTCATTAAAAATAGATATCAAACCATATGCAATACAACCGGATATTCGCAGAAGTAACCATGATATTGGTATCTTCAATAAAACATTTGATATGTAAAACTATGTACCTATGTTTAGGAATCGGAGAAGAGTGACGAAGCCTTATAATGTAATAAACCGACAAAAAACAACTAACGACTGTTTAACCAAGAATTTGCACGAAAAATAGCGTTATCTTTAGTAAGCGAGGTAGTTAACAGTTATCGACACGTCTCGAGGACTTTCTAGGTAATGCGAATCGCTATCTGTGACGCATACATAGTATTCACTATTTCCGTACTGAAAATGAAGCGAACTTAAATAATAATAATACTAAAGACAGCAAATAATACTAAAGATGTAAAATAGCTACTACTCGGAATCTTCGTGTAATCTGCAGCAAAGACCACCGTAGATTTTACAAGTAAAAGTAATTTTTTTTTCAATAATTCGAACACTATAGTAGGTGTCAAATAACACCGCAATACAGGTCATTCACCCACCTTCACCACGATGTCGCAAAATTCAATTTATGTATGGTAAACAAACAGTACTAACGAGATTCGAGCGATACCGTCTTAGCGACAGGTTTGTATGGAAAGCGACAGAATTTGCCATACATAAATTGAATTTTGCGACATCGTGGTGAAGGTGGGTGAATGACCTGTATTGCGGTGTTATTTGGCACCTACTATAGATCACTATTTGTAACTCTACGATACGTTGTTGGTTCATACCTGATGTTCAGCTGAAGTGCTTGGTTCACTGCTACTATTGTCATCCTTGCTTCCGAAAGGCAGTTTTGGCAGTTTTATCCTCAAAGGGGACATCGTAGACGGCGGCGGCGATGGGGTTGTCGATCTTGACTCAGTTAGTCGTGAATACCTGTTATTGAGTAAATCTTCTAAATTTATAAAACTCTTTTGAAGCTGACTGACAATCAACGCACAGCCTAAACTATAAGTCCTAGAAGTATGAATATGAATATGTATTCAATTCTGACTTTAATTAATTAAATGATTTTAATCTATTGAATTTATTTAGACATTTCTATTTTATTCTTTTAACCTGTAATCTGTTATTTTGTTCTTTTAATGTATTTCTCTTTTTGTTTATAAATATTTAGTCTTATTAAATTTAAACATTTTGCATGTCGGTCTCCGATGAAGTATGTGACACTAACTTAAAATTATTTAGATCTTGAAATCTGACCATACTTCATGCGAATAAATACATTTCATTTCATTTCAAGTTAGTATCCTTACATAGTGTGAGGGTGCACTAAGAAAGGAATTTTGAAAAGTCGCATCCTAAAGAGTCTAAAATTAGGAGTAAAGATTTTAACCAAATAATACGTATGCTGCTACCACGCGAGCGAAGCCTCGGGCGGCAGCTAGTACATAATATTATGATTACGTAGTATATTACAATATTCATGATTGTTCTCTATGGCCCATGAAGGATCTCTTTGTTTGTAACCATAGGTCTAGACTAAACTATAATGTAGGTTATGGCAGTTACGTGAAACAATAAATGTATTGCATAATATCAAGTAACAAGGTCACGCATTTCAAACCAAACGATCAACAAAAGTGGTTCTTTCAGCAATTACTAAAAGCGTTTCAATAAATAAACATTAGAACTGTGTGAGAATGTATTTTTTCACACGTAAGAATGATGAATCAGGTTATTCACACGCCGTAGCTCGTACATACGTCTGTACTTATCGCGTTAGTCCTTGCGTGGTCAACGGCCTTCAAACCTCTACTTTCAATCTCATTACAGTCACAAGCTAATGGTGCTACAAAAAATGGATTTCATTATCAGTTCTGTACATCTAAAACATGGAAAAGGCATGTCTGTCTGTAATCTGTACTTTATTTTACAAACATAGACGAACAAGATGCCATAAGCAAGTACTGTATTTTGAGAGCATTCGGTCATGGTGAAGTCTGTGATCGATTTGATCATCCTGTCGGAGCGATCACGGAATCTATCCTGCCTTTTACTATCAGGCGGGTCACGTGGTCTTTTATACACTTCCGTTAAGGTTGAACAAGTCGCCCACCTTTCCATACAAACGTGGAAGGGTAACTACTCCACTGTTTGACGTTGACCAACCAAAACTAAGGATTATATCAATTTGTCTCGTCATAATCTATGTCTGTATACAGCCCAAACCGTAAAAAAGTATTCATTTAAAAAATACAAGCTTCTAAACTTTCGTATGGAAAGTATTTTTAGCTTGTATTTTTACTATGTAGAGAAGTATGGATGTTAGGTGAAAAACGATAGGCAAATTTCAGAGGAATTCTTTAAAAATAGAGTGTAGCCAGAACCGCGGTTTAAAGCTAGTTGTTATAAGTCAAACGCTTACTTATCATTAGATCGCAGAGTGCCGTTGGAGCGTGAAGGTTTTTCGTTTGAGAATTGATCTGTGCCTGAATTGGAAACGCTGAGCTGCATATTGTCCACGTGCGGCTGACTCACCACCACCGTGTTGCAAACCGCCAACATCAGGAGAAACTCGCGGACCTGACAATGGATATAACAAATTAACAAATAATATAAACATTACTATAGATAACAATGTATGAAAGCGTATGTATTGTTCACCTTCTGATTGTGATTTGCATCGTTATTGTCGGTTAGATGTTGAAGAAGTCTTCTGTTAGGTGATACTTTGGTGATAGGAGTGACGATGGGCGGTAGATCGGGCGAGGGTTCAGCCGGCGGGCCGGGAGGATGGTCGTAATCAACTCCGTTGACAGTACACCGTCTGAACACCATCTTGTTCTCGGTGAGCGTCCCAGTCTTATCGCTGAATAGATAACTAATCTGCCCCAACTCTTCAGTTATGTTCAAGGCTCGACACTCCGTTCGAATATTCGTTTCAGAGTCGTACATTTCTACATCTTGATGTATGTGGTACACTTGTAACAGCTTTGTCATTTCTATCGTAACGTATAACGATACGGGTATCATGACTTGTAGAGCTATTATGTATGTCCAGAATATGAGTAGTCCTTCGTAAGCGGGCCTACCCGCGTACGGTAGGAACGGAGGTTTGTTGATGATGGAGCCGACTACGTAGTTGTCTAACCATACTTTGCAGCCGACGGCGCCGGCGCAGCATAGAAACAGGAGAACTAAGACACACCATATCACATCTGTGTTCATTTTCTTTTCTAAACTAGAGCACTTATATCTAGGTCCGCCGTTATTGAGCATCGCTTTGGTCTCGTGTCCGGCGTACACGACGATGCCTTCCACGTAATCTGTATTTTTGATCGAGCATTCCCTGAGGAGTAGGTTTTCTGAAGTGAGTGGGACACGCGCTCCCTCTGGATGTAAGATCGTGCCCGTAAATCTATATATTTTCGTCGAAGGTCGTTCTACTTCTACAGAACTTTTGAACTTGAGTGGGTTGAATTCTAATTGCTGTGAAAGAGAAAACCGAGTTAAAAAGGTTCAGGTGAAACAGAGAAAGTTTTTCCCACGCGCTGCTCTGGACAATATAATGTTAATGTCGATCTCATGCCCACTGAGTTCAGAAAATGGCCTTAGCCATGGCATTTACTGCGTTGACATTGTTTTATTGGACATGATAGTCTAGTCCATAGCATACATAAAACGCGAGTAGATGCCTTGAACGAAAACAATCATGTTAATTTAGCTACGCAAATGAAAAACTCTGATACAACAACTGATTAAACAGTCGCGGAGGTTGCGCGGTGTATTCCTATCTACTTAACGCATTTTTTTTGAGCCAAAGTTATGTTTCTGGCTACTTTGTGTTATTGTTACTGACTTATTAAATACTCTTTGACTTTCATGAGAATCGTTTCAGCACTTACGTCGTGAACCGGTTCTGAAATAACTGGCATTTTATCTATCCGTTCTGCAAAGACCCAAATTTAAAAGGGGTAATACCCAATAAGTGGGAATACCTTATCTTTAAATCCTGGCGCAACCATTCTCTGTTTTAAATTAGTCTCTCCGTCCAAGTTGCAGGTGTCCAAGTAGCAGACCCCGAGGGGGTTAGAGGAATGCAGCAGCACCATATCTGCAGGCACTGCTTCGTTGTTAGACAGGTGGACTAAATCGCCGACGCGTACGTCCCGCCATTTTACCCGCACGTATCTCTCCGCTGATCTGCCAAACAGAAATGTAAAATAATAAACGCTTCGATATTTTTATTGCTATTCTGTTCAAAACAAACTGTGGTGTTATTTTAGTACACATGAATTATAACGTTGATTTATTCGATCGTAACGATGGATAATTCAAGTGCTTTCATAACTCAACTGGCTACCAATAATAATTAAAAGAAAGAAGAAAACCCATTAATGTTGGTAGATCTATAACTTATAATTAAAACCAACGAATAGAAGCTAAATAGACTAATAGGCACCTAAGGTAAATGTGTTTACTATTTTATGACATATATGACATTTATATTTGTATTACTATTGACCTATGCGTATGCATGCATAGTATGTAATTAGATTAGTTGTACAAAGGTTGGGCGCTTTGGAAACCTCTACTCATAAAATATTATCTTTTGAAAATAATAACTCAGAACTTGAATAAAGCTTCAACGTCAAAATCCTTAAAACGATTTTCTTAGAAATGTTAGCACTTCGGGATCGGGATTTTAAATTGGACCTCCAAGACATTATGATGACTACAATGACGTGGTTAATATCATCAGGAACGAAGCCTATATGACTATTCTACGAAAATTTCCACCGTTTTACTCTAGTTAGATGTATTTTTATAAATGTTCTGGTTTGTTCTGTGTCTGGGTGTTTCTATGTATAAGTATGTAATGACAAAAAAAATGCATGTATGTATTCTATCAGCCATCTAGTTCCCATTGTACAAGCTTTGCTTAGTTTGGGACTAGAACGCGTTGTATAAAGAGTCCGTGAATATTAAAAAAAAAAAAAAAAAAAAAAAATTACATCAGCGCATATCTGCTCTACCTACAATACTCTACATTTTATATTATCGGTCACATGATGGTTAACTACTCGAATGAACATTTAATTGCTTTATTTATTTCAATTTAATTATGAAGTTAGATAAGACTAACTTTTCATGTAGGTTTTGAGTTTGTTAACCTTCATGTGACTAAATTATCGTGTTCTGTTTTAATACGTATATTTATTTTAAGTTTATTATCAATGTTCCATTGTAATTTATGGGAAACCCCAATTACTGTGTTTCGGTTTGAAGGGAATTGGCAGTGCAATTACAGGCACATGCGGCACCTCCGTCTCAGAGGGATGGGCGCAGTGCAATGTATCACAGGGCACATACTCAGTGGATGTGCTCAGTGAGGCATTGTATAGTTGTTGAAAAAAAAAAAAACTCTGGTCTACACAACGAAGAAATCCATTTTATAAACCAACTTCAAAAAAGGAGGAGGTTCTCAATTCGGTTGTATTCACTGACCCCGAGTGAATGAGTTGAAGTATGAGGATAACAGTCCTCTTTGTTGTTTTCAAAAACTGAAATCATTATTACCCCAGTTTACAATACCTGCCTAATCTGCCTACCTATGTTACTAGCTAGTAAAGCTATTTTTCAAGGTCTGTACAAATGTAATGTCCAATTTTAAAACGTATTGAGAGATAGCACCTAATTAATTAGAGAAGTAGTTAATATGATTAATATGTTAATATGATTTATTTCACATCCTACTAATATTATAAACGCCAAAGTTTGTATGGATGGATGGATGTTTGTTACTCTTAAACGTAAAACTACTGATCCGATTTGGATGAAACTTCGAATATATATTGTCCGTGACCTGGATTAATACATAGGCTACTTTTTATCCCGGAAAATCAACGTGATCCAACGGGACGCGAACGAAGTCGCGGGCGGAAGCTAGTAACAAATAAGGAAAGAATAACTCAGCATAAATAATTTGCATTGAACGCACCAGCTATCAAATGTATCCTTATATTTCAGCCAAAAGTATGACCATTGACACAGTACCGCGTTAGGCCAAGCAAGAGGTTACTTTCTCCTCACGAGAAACGTACGATGAAGTTGGAAAAAGTGACTCGAGCGAGCGCGGCTAATTCCGCCATAAAGTGTGTCATCTTACATCAATGCATTCTCTGCCAATGTGAAGGCCACGTATCGGTTTTAGTAACCCAAACAGAATCATTGGTTGTGGCCGCCATGCAGTGAATGATGAATATTAAAGGAACATTTTCAAGCAATCACCCTTGCAAGGTTAAAACAGAGAGTGCATATGTCTGGATCATAATTAACCCCCGTCCGGTCAGTGGCCAGACTGTGAAGAGGTTTCTTCAGGGCCTAACCGCTGCTCGGGCTTAGTGACCGCTGGTAGAATCCGCAAAAGTGTGTCAACACGATGGCAATGTTAAGGCCAGGGACGGATTTCAGAGGTGTAGAGCGAGCGAGCGACGACACAAACAAAATAAGATACCTACCTAGTCCGATCAATTAATAAAATAAAGCAATGCTCTTTTAAAAGATCATATCCCACCTTTGAGACTTTTTTAGTATGTTTATCTTATACGACTGTACTTTTCGAAACTACACGAATTATTTCCCCTCATTTTGATCGGACTAAAAAAGGAGATGGATTATCCAAATGTTTCTCTAAGGAGGTCCACAGGAATACCCGTAGATACCTGACGTTGTATTGTAGCTGTGTTTATACGTTCGAGATCAAAATAGAGGAAGTGAAGTGGCCTAAATAATATAGCACTGTCAAAATACCAAGACATAACATATCGTTGACTGTTTTATTATTCTTGAAACTGATTAGGGCTAAAAGCTCTTAGTTAATTCTAGAGAACGCGAAGTTGGTGGTTTATGTAGTAGGTATAGCTCACTACGTATTTTCCTTTTCGTGTAGGCTATGTTTTGTTTGAGCCAAATTTTATATACCTTGTCAGTCGCGCACCTATTATAATAGTATTTATAAATTGTATTTTAATATGATTGAGTATTTTAAATAGTTAATCAAATCAATTACTAATAAATCAAAACACACAAGACGGTTCAGAACGTATTTTCAATGAATCTGCCAAACTAGGTAGGTATACTAGCCTAGTGTATGAGTCAAAGTGGGAATTTCCCGCAACATTTAGTTTGTTTTCATTATGATGATTGTAAGCTATGCATAGTAGGTATGAGCAATTACTATCAGTTGGTAAGTACCGTTATCACTTTCTTTAATCGCCAGGGTGTCGAACTTTCAAGAGAAACTTGAATTCGTGTGCGAAACGACTATGCGGAAGTTTCAAATTACTTTGATGGTCGTATAAGTAGATATTAGCCAAAGAACCATTAAAGAAATGGCCCATTAACAATGAACAACTGAAGAAGAAATGAGCGTTCAAGGCTGAAATAAATCAATACACTTAGTAGAAGCATCAATAGCTTTTAATCATAGG
Organism: Eulithis testata; assembly: GCA_947507515.1. Lineage (NCBI taxonomy): Eukaryota > Metazoa > Arthropoda > Insecta > Lepidoptera > Geometridae > Eulithis > Eulithis testata. The sequence goes on along the minus strand of OX382199.1, from coordinate 4,514,819 downwards.
TAGGTAATATTCTAAAAAACCATAATCATAGAATTAGTAGAAGTTATTTAATTTTGATTAATACACGTAACAAAAAAAAAATATTGTTCAAATTCTCGTGTGTGATTTTATTTACGGAAATGAAAATTCTATTATAATACATAGAAAATATTCTCATCTCAAATCCGTGGTCATAATGTATGTAGGCAAATATACACACACACATACTGGGTCAAAATCATATAACCTCATTTTTGCTTCACCGTAGTCGGGTAAATAGAAAGTAAAACATTTTTGCGAACAATGGATTGAAAGTACGAGTTGACATATTAATGCAACAAGGTAACCTATTGTTAACATAAAACTATGTTTCAAAATCAAAATATACCTAATATTGTTACCTATAAGGATAATTGAAAAACTGCGAAATTAGCACAACTATGAGTATCAGTAGTTGTCATGTCAGAGGATATTACATTTCACACTCATATATTTACATTATTCTAGTTAGGTATCACCAAATAAAATACTCGTTGACCCAAATAACACCCACTTATCCACTACGCTGTTGGCACAATTAAGCCATAGCCCAGGTTCATTTTAAGTTGAGGAGGTACAATTACTGTTTCGTATTCTGTGATTGAGGACATCTATAAGTATGAGTTAGGTAGGAAGTTAGGAAGGAAGTGATAGGTCAGTCGAGCGACCTCGGATCGGATTGTGTAGCAGTCTGTACCGTAACGTGCCGTGCCGTGAGCAAAAAAAACTGCGACACCCTGGCTTTAGAGACGTATTGTAACTGCACTCCGAACCGGATGCAGTGCGACCTTCAGGTGCCTCAGGGACTTGAAACTAGTTCCGACATACAATAGAATGTAGGCAAGGTTAACGATGAGAATAAGATAGATTTTACAACGTGTAACATTGACACACATTAGAGAGCTTTTATAACTTGATATTAATGTAATGGGGCATGAAAAGAATACTGCAATTGATCATTAGTAGTTTTAATAATAAAAACTGTTACATTCATAGCGAAAGACTTTTTATGTAAATCAATACAAATATCAAGACGGAAGTTGAAAAAAAGCAATTTCGCAAACTGTACGATTTTAAGTATGGTTTGCGAAATAGTTTTTTTGTTGTGGCACGAAAAAGCAATTATGTATTTCCTCCATGAAATTACAACGTAATTGCAACAGGCATGATGCATACAATATTGTACGGAGTAGAAATGCAAAACTGAAGCAATGACAAGTCCAATACTCCAACTTGGATGGTATGTAGAGCTATTTAGAGGCCGCTGCAGTCACTGGCGCCTTGCACTTGCATTACCTGTGCCAGACAACTGAACTCGTTTCATTGTAAGTTATTATCCATCTACCTACGTGTAGATAGATGGATAGCTTAATTAGAATGAAGCTAATTTCGATTATGATCGCCACACGCATTTCAGAATTATTTAAAGTTGCAAACAAAACTGGCTCGATGGGAATAAGCCTTTAGATGGCTTATTCATTTGCATTGTGGGCTCGATGGGATTTTTTTTTTCCATCTGGCCCACCAATGGGCTCGATTTTACTATATAGAGTAGCATGAAGCACAGTCACTTAAAAACCAACCAATGAATCTAGTTGAACTAACATCATAACATAACACATCATAAAAGTAAAAGGTTTGACATGATGAGAAGGAGAAAATTAATCGGCTTGATGTAATGTAATAAAAGAAGGGGTAAAAGACCTTCGTCAATATTGTAACTTGTACCTAGGCTTAATTACCTGCCTACAAACACTGGACAATATGTTATGAAAGCACAGGACAGTAAAATAAAGTACCTTAGCGAGTGAGATGATTTTATAAATGAGAACGAGTTATCTCTACGTTATTAAGAGAGAATAGATCAAAAGAAAGATTTGATTGTTTGTATTGAATAGGCTCCGAAACTAATGAACCGATTTGAAAAATTCTTTGGCAAGCTACAATATCCCCGGGTCACATAGGATATATTATATTTTTTTAAATGGGGTATCCTTACTAAAACACCAATAATGTAACCTAAGGTGTAAATAAAGGACCTAATTTTTTTTTCATTTTTGTTAAATAGGTACCCGTGTGCAGCAGGGACGGACCACTAGTAAGTAATAAAGAGTAGGTTGAGTTTCGCAGCTTTGCAGTGGCCGTTGTTGATGAAATGAAACACGCCACCTCCATCGATGTCGATTCGACATTGACCGAGCATCGTGATTGCCGTTCACTCGGCCGCCGCGCCGGTCGTTTTGCATGAATATTTAACTTTGTTGACGCTACCAATGGATTCAATCAGGTTCAATAATTCAATTCAATTCAATAAGATTGTTTTTCAGGCCTGGGGCGGAAATGTAGAGCATTGGTTAAGGTCACACGCAATCTACCTGGAAAACAGGTGTATTGGCGCAGTACTATTATTTATTCTGTGGTATTGGTTACGCACAAACACACCCAACCAGTGTTACCTACCAACCCTACTGTTTTAACAGTAGATTTGCTGTTTTTACATTGATAACCCTGTTTTCTGTTTTATTCCTCATTTTTACTGTTTTTCAGTTATCGTTCAATTAATAACAGATTGCTACTAATTTGAAGCCACAGAGAGGAAAAAAAATAACTAAAATAAGTGTGTGTATGATAATATAAAGAAAAATTAGTCTGAAAATACTCAAGATGAAAATGGAAATTAATTGTACTATGATTTTTGTTTTTTATTATGATATGATCAATATTGTAAATAACAATGTATGTGAGTCCTGCGGGCCTAAGATGCGCACCGCGAGATATTTGTCATGTCGTTCTGTCAAAATGTAAGCATTTTGTACCAGTTCAGGAACTACTGCATTATCTGTGGTACCTAATGGTGTCGACAAAACGCGCCATAATGTACTCTTTTGACACTTCTTAGTCGTCGTACCTCTCTGAGGACGAGATAATAGTCATGCAGAAATGTCAAAAGTTGAAAATTCAAAGGTGCGGTTTCTCGACAACGTTACCACAGATAATGCAATAGTTCCTAAACTGGTACAAAATGCTTACATTTTGACAGAACGACATGACAAATATCTCGCGGTGCGCATCTTAGGCCCGCTGGTATCAAATAAAAGTAGGTTATGAGGAAAGTATGAAATCTGCCTTTTTTTTACTTTACTTACTGTTTTTTCCTGTTTTTTTATTGGTGAGCTGTTGTTTTTTAGTTTCTTTGGGTAGGCAACACTGCACCCAACCCAAGTATTTACCCTAGGGGTAGGCAACACAGATAGGTACATACATTTATACGGAGGTTCTCTCTTTGGTAACAGATATTATTTATTAATTTATTTATAGGAAAACCGACAGCTTATAACATAGATTAGGTACAAAAATGGAAACAATAGGCGAATTATAGGTTTTCGCAAGTAGATTATGCAGTTTTACACGATGGCGGATGGCGGTCATATTTTCCCTGTACGTTACGAACTCCCACTAATAGCCATGCCATGAAGCTGTTTTGTAAGCTTTGATATTTCCTCAATCCTTATATGAGTGTAAAGATGTTTGTAGCTTCGCTAATTGTGCACTAACTGAAGCGTTAATTGTTTCAACCGGCCGTTCTTCGCTAATTGCTTTGTATTACTGTGGTATTACCACGCATTACCATAATAGGAAAAGTTATAGGTTTACGTTACATTCTATCAAAGCAAACAACGCGATTTTGCGTGCGACTGTTTAATGATTAAATTCATAGGATATGTTGTGTGTATCAGTAGCACAGAAGAAATAAGCAACTGAACAAACTCTACATAATAAGCCTACAATCGAATCTTAAACATATTGATCTGGGGATGGTTCTTAGCCTTGTTCAGTAAAAATTGTTGGATATTCAGGCATTGAGATGAACCAAATGTTTCAAACTGCAATTAGTTTGAAACATTTGGTTCATCTCAAAGTATTTTGATTTGATGAGCTGGACTCTAAGGTCTGATTATGATCAGCAATGATGAAAAGGATCTAAGGAGATTTCCCATGGCGGGGTTTTATGATTTTTGTAAATATACTTGTATATACATAGGTATTTTAGCTTTACCACGCACAAACAGAACTGGATTTAAAAGAACAGGATGATCTACCTAAAATAGGAGTGAACCTAAATTTAAATGTAATCCGGATCCGGAACCGGCTGGTAGTGATTTATCTGTGCGTGAACATCCATTATTCTGTTTCTGGTCTGATTCGCACTTGAATATTTTTAATGTAGAGCCGTTTAATTGTGAACGTCTGAAGACCGTCATTATTCTCATTTTATGCTCGATTCTTTCTTACATTGATTTCAATTGGTGTCAATTGACGATATTACATTCGATTGTCTTCAATAAACCTACCTAGTTACGTAACAAAAAATTAAGTTTCGCACTGATTTAGCAAAGCGACAGCTGCGAAATTATTTTACGAAACATTAATTGACGATAGGCACAAAATATTAGTATAATATACCTACAAGTTCTACGAGCAAGTAAAATGGTTACTTACTATTTTACTTATATTAGACTGTAACGTTTTTAACTGCTTTTACGTTTGCAGAACACGCATAGATTTAATAATATTTTTAACTATTTAGTTTTTTGCCCTGACCACCCTGACTTTAGTGAACTCTGGACTGAAGCATTGTTAAGCCAAAAAAATAATTTTGAACTCTTTAAAGGTGACTTGCTGACGTTTCGGAAAAAATATTTTGGGACAAATTCTCCCAATTGTCACATTTGATTTTAATATTTTTGTTACTGACGTTTCGGACAAAATCAAATGGAAGATGTTGAGTACAGTCAGGTAAACAATTTTAAAGCAAAATATGATATAGCTATTTAAAATGCTTTGCGGGCGTGTGGTGACATTAAGGTGGTTCGATTTCCATACTAATTTATTTTACCAATTTGGGGGAAATTATATTATTATACCTAACAAGCAATTTTTATTTCTTTCTTGAATCATAGAACTTATAATCAAGATCTAATTTTTTGATGGCAGCTGTCAAACTTCAAACGCCCATATCTCGGAAACTACTCACCCTAGAGTTCTCGTTCCAAAACCAAATGAAAGGTGTAATCAAGATCTAATTTTTTGATGACAGCTGTCAAACTTCAAACGCCCATATCTCGGAAACTACTCACGCTAGAGTTCTCGTTCCAAAACCAAATGAAAGGTGTGATCAAGATCTAAATTTTTGATGACAGCTGTCAAACTTACAGGTCAGGACCCTCAACCCTGAGGATATCGACGCAAGGAGGAGGAGGTCAAACTTCAAGAGTACGTTGAAGTCCGATTTATATGTACACAAGGACGACTCGTCTACTCAATGATCTTAAAAGATAGATCATACCATTGAATCAAGGGATCATACGCTAATAACCCCAAGACAACCTGAAAAATTATGGACATTTGTAGGGGAATGTAACTAATAAAAAAATACAAATGAGCGATTTAGAAGGACAATGATCGGCCGATCGACTAACCTTGACCAGGGAAGAGCACACCTGGATAGAAATAGCCTAATCCCCTTCATACTCAATTGAACGGTTGTGAGTGAAAGTAGGTACCTAGGTACCTACCTAACTGGTTAACGACTGGTACCAAAGAGTAATCAAATGTAGAATAATTTTGTGAGTAAATCACCGTTTTGTTGGTTGATGGCAATATCCTTAGTTTACTGGCTACATAAGGTCACATTGCCAAGGCCGATACGGAGCACGCAATTAGTAGGTAGGTAGCTCTTTGGTGTGGCTTCTTTTATGCATTTATGTGGTGCCTTGCTTATACCGCGTTTAGGTAAATATGGAGGCAGTGGGCAGGGAACTGGGCATGAGCATAATCTAAACACAATAATCTATTCTGTCTCGCGAAGACCTGCGTTCTAACCATTCGTCTATCGTTCTAACATACCAAAGGTTAAATGTCAAAAATTAGTTCTAAAGCAGGGTAGCTTACTTATTCAAGATATATAATAAATAAAAATTTCGAATCAATACCCAGTAGTTTTTCTACTGGATATTGATTCGATTCGAAATAAAGTTATAATACTTCCCCTAGAGGCCTATTCGTGAATTTTTAGACGCATAACGCTTTTTATCGGCAATAAGCGCCGGTATCTGTACACGAGTGTTTAATACACAAATAAAACACTTCGTAGATACTGCTCATTACCGAGTTTAGTCCACTCTTGGAGAAACAGAATGCAAATTGGCCGCGCCCACCGATGAGTTGGAGCGCGTGAAAAGGACATTTCATACCATAGACATTGCATTGGCATTCTGAAACGGGAACGGAACAAAATATGTGCCTGCAAAAGACGAAGGCCTGAGAACTTCTAGTTATACATTGCTGTTCGATCATCGACCACTTTGAAGGGCTAGAGTAGAAAACTGTAATGTATGACAAACTCTATACTTACTAGGTACCTACTTACAATATTAACTTGGTCAAATAATCGTCGAACCAAAGTTACTTGATCTATTCTAGTTACACTATTGACTCTAGCGAAGTATCGTAAAATTGCGTTTATCGTAAAATACGGCCATAGAAGTAAGCCGCTGACGCATGTTCTACGCAAGACTCAGGATATGTTAAACCATACTGCCCACATGATACAGATTAAGGGATTTACCATACACTTAGGCGCAGAAGCTTAAAGATATGTCTCTACTATATTACCTCTCTTCTAGCACGATTGACGGTTCTTTTGGTTTGGATAAAACATCCGTACCCTGCTTCTCAATAGATCATTATAAAAAGTTTAAACGAAGAAGTGCCAAGGTTTTCGAAATTATACTATGTATGTAGCAAACATCAGCTGTAATTGGAAGGTTAATAGTGACATCAGTCCGTTCGGACCCCATTTTCTTGCAAAACGTGAAATCTTGAAGTTACCTGCATATCTTGGTCAAGTGCCTTTACAATAGTTAAGCAAACCAAACCCTAAATAGGTAAAGATCTCAGTGGTGACTTGAGAAAATCGGCGTTGCATGTTTGTATGTTAGTTAGAGCATAATTAACCGCATACCTGATCTTCATAAAATTTGTTAGGTCTACGGATAGTACTTCATCATCATCATCAACCTATACCGGTCCACTGCTGGACGTAGGTCTCTCCCAAGACGCGCCACTGAGTCCGGTCTTCGGCTCTTCTCATGCAGTGTTTGCCAGCTACATTTCGCAGATCGTCACCCCACCTAGCCGGAGTATGTACTAGTACTTGTTATTATAATAAGACACGTTTTTACCTGTGTATGAGGGCCCAAAACAGACTAAAAAATCATAGTCGTACAAATCGAGTGTCTTCGTTTAGACATTCCAAATCCGTTTTTATTTTTGTTGAAAAGAGGTCAAATACATTTGATTTTACGCTAGGTATACCTACTTAGTAAAAATTATAACGTTGGAAAAACCCAGTAAGACGTGAAATTTCAATGATTTTGTAGTTTTTAAGACTACAAAATCATAATATATAATTTAAGGTAGATCGCGGTGTCGTCGATGAGATTTGCAAAGATTGTTTTAACCATTGTTTTTGAATGTGGTTTAAAGAAAGTTGCTTTGGGTTGGTTCTGCTTTGAGTTTGTTCTCTCTCAGAACCAACACATAGCAACTTTTTTTCAACAGCTCAGATCTTCTGAGCCATGTTTAGTGAAAATTGCTATAGTTTCCAAGTTATGAGAATATTCATCAGCTCCGAAATCCAATTTTGAGTAATCTCAGGCATAATTGCACTTTCAAACATTTCGTTTATCTCAAGAGTACCTACCTACCTACCTATTGTAATTAGATGATCGGGAGTCCATATTTCGAGGTGTGATGGTGACCAGCAATAGGTAATTAAGAGGATCTAAGGAGACGAGGATAGTCGGAGGCACTCGGAGGCCAAGAGAATCTCTTAATTCTTATTTTTTTGTAAAAGGAAACATCGCGAGATCTGAGTACCTACCTTTCCATTACATCTATGAAAACTTGACGTGTCTTCTTGATATATGATTGATGTTCAAAAAAAATATTATATAAAGGTTATTGGCTCGGGTAAGCGTCTTAAATAGGTTAGGTAAGTTTAGGTTCGTATTGAAGACACTTCAATTTGCTTTTCCAGAATGTTTACGGTACGGAATGATAAAATTGATCAGGCACCTTCTTTAATATGATGTGCCTTGACCTACTTTCCGCGGAGTTGCTCCGCATTTCCGACCCATCTGACACCTCACTCAATATTTTATATGCGTCATTACATTACTAGTAGCACCTAATAGGAGTCATACTTTCTACAAAGTCCTCTTACGCAGTATAGCTGAAGGGACCTTACCTACCTATTTATTTTCGTACTACCCAAGAATTCATCAGACATCTGAAGATTGACAACAGTGTCATGTACATAGGTACCTGGTTTACCTACACCATGGAAAGTACATAATCGAAATGCTTTTGTCCATCCAAAGGTTGCCTGGAAGAGATCGCTTATAGCGATAAGACCTATTGTACCTACCTACTTACTTCTCTTCTATTGATTTTCTTTTTCTTGGTGTGCAATAAAGATTATCAGTGTCAGTGTGAAATAAATAAATATATATGTATATATATTATATATATATATATATATATGTATATACAATGTCTATGGACATTTCACAGTCCCCTTTGGTCCAGACTGAGGAATACATTAATAGGTAGTGAATGTTAATATAATAGTAGGTAGATATACACGTGTTAAAATTAGGTATGATTAAGAAAATAATTTGTATTAATTGGAAATGTCAAAGTTATGTTATGTAACAAGCTGGTTAATAAATGAAATATCTAAATCGAAATATCTATCTATTTATCTATGAGGTATTCGGTTTCTCCATGGCTTTTGGTCATCAATCACTCCAATCGAACGAAATGACAGACACGAACCAAATTTTCCAGGTTTGATATACAAATATGCTCAGTATACATTTGAATTTCAAATTACTAACCATCCAACTAGGTGGACAGACTGGTTTGTTGGTTGGTAATAGACAGCATGCATGATTAGTTATTCCCAGTTAATGTGAATTTTGACATTATATAACCTAATGATTAATTAGGTACATTAATTAAATCCAGTCCATCCAAAGGTTGCCTGGAAGAGATCGCTCATCGCGATAAGGCCGCCCATTGTACTTCACATAGGAATAATGAACTCTTGTGTTTATTTCATAAATTCTGTAAAAGTAGTGTATAATAAAGAGTTTTCTATCTATCTATCTATGATAGCCTAAACCGACTTCTTTAAAAACTTCTACAGCACCTAAACATTTCGGTACACCTATTTCAAAATTTTTCATGCTAATGCGACTGCGTAACAAAATGGTATATAGCATTTGCTGAAGGGTACCTTTTTTACACATCTGGTTCTTTATAATTTGATGTTTGTTTTATTGTGCCTTTGTACCTATGTATGTGTTTTTGGGTAAAAGAAATAATTTCTATTTCTATAAATTATAAGCCTTGGTTGCCCTTTTTACAATATTTGTAAAATTTACAATGTGTATATCTTATAGATATGACTGCTTACAAAAGAAAAGGAATATAATAGGCAGGTACTTACTTTTTATACACTCGACAAGATGAGTTGTTTATCCTTTTATCAGATAAATTTCTTCTTCGATCTTCAAACAGATCTTTAATGGCAGTCACTCCAAGCACAAACAACACAGGCAGCATTGCCACTTCTTTACCAAATGCACTGATTGCTGGTACCCAGTTCAAAAGCACTATGAAAATAAAATAAACATTTGCAATGCGATGAAATTGCTCAAATAAGTTTTTAGGTAGAAATGAGAGTAAGGTGTACTTAGTAGTTCTGATTTTGTTGTCACATCTGTCTCCATTGGGGTGGTCGTTAGGAGGAGTTTTTTCAGGCACTAGATGGTTTGGGATAACTATAATGTGGCGATTATCAACAGCAGGTTGTTGCCGGCGCATGAGCCAGAAGGCAGCTCGTCGCCATGGGCTTACGACCGAGGTGCGGCGGATTGTGTAGATGGAGTCGGAACGCGAAGCCTGTCGTGAATGCATGCGCACAGAGGTGTGCCGCGGCAGCGCGGTGGCGCCGGCGACCGCGGGCTCGCGATGCCCTGCCGGCAGGATGAAGTCGGTGCGACTGCCTGTGCGGCTGTGCCCTGAACCGGAGCCACCAGAGCCCGCCCGCGGCCCGCCCTCGCCGATCTGCCCGTGCGAGAGCGCGCGCTGGTGTCCGCGCAGTGCCGACTTGAGGGGCGGCCGGCCTGCTGCAGCGTTCGCTGCCAGCATTGGCGTTCCTCCATGACTTATCGACCTCGAGTGCCCTTTCCCTTTCGGAAACAAGTACGTCTGCTCCGGTGCCCCTGGTAAACAGGGGACGGTCGGTGGAGTCTCTCCGCTTCCTTCTGTTGACATTTTTATACATTTGAACAGTGTGCGACCTGCTTTTCCCTTTCATTTATGACTGCCGTATCTGTCTTGTTGCACTGTTTCCTTCGTATTGGTAGATGATATTGAGAGTTTGTGCCATATTCCGGACATATGGACAATGTCATTTACTCATTTGCACAATGTTTTCTTTTCACTTCTCCTCACTCGGACACTAGAGTAGAAAGCACTCAACACAGTTAACACTTCTGTTTCGTTGATTGGACTCACAGCGCGACGGCGCGGCGCGGCGCAACAGTTGTTTGCACAATATCTCGACTCAAAATTAAGATTGATAGAAGATCGCAAAGCGAACTCTAACATTTAGGTAGGTATACTAGAGGTAGTACCCGGGTGATACCGAATAGGCGTACGTTGCATTGCTGACTGACCAAATCTGACAGTTTTCTATTTTGACATTGTCTTGCTGGCAGCTACATGACACTGACAAAAGATTCTCCAGTGAAAGAAAGATTCTCAATATCAGAGAGTAAAAAACACAGACGAAGGATGAATGGACGGAGCCATAAAGAGACGTTGCCAGCCCGCCCGTCATGTCAACGCATTGCCTTGTTTCCTTATCTATTATTATGATAATCACGTTGAGTAAAAGAGAAAGCTATAGGAAGTTTGGCAACTCCGCGCTGTCGGTGTACTTCGTGTCCATGTTGTGACCGACTAGTCGGTCACAACATTGCTACCGGTGTACGTAAAAAGGCTAAAATAATTCAAAAAGATTGTTATTACAAACGAATATTCATTAGTATAAAGAAATATGTCGTGTTGTGCTGTGTTCTGTCCATCAAGAACAACCAAAGGTGGACTAAAAGACCCAGAATTATCATTTCACACGTAAGTTTTTTTGGCAAAAATATCTGAATTTATGAAGTTTTAAAGTGATACATGTATTTTACATGAAAGATATACGTCCCTGGCATCATATAATTACCAAATAGTCGTAGTTAACTGTGGATTTAAAGCTTTAATTCATGATAAATAAATACATTGTTTTACGCCTCCCGGCTAGTGATGTGCCTGCAGCGTCCTTAAGATTTTATCGATATTTACAACCATGTTGTTGTATCCTTTGTTTATATTTAACCCTTGTTTGTGTTACCTATAATAAAATCCTATTTACCTACGCCGGTACCCTAAAATGGCAGTTTTTATCATTAATTGACATTTCGCGTCGCGTCAACCGTTTTATGCGTCCCACTGCAGGGTACGGGTTTCTCCCATAGAGAAATATCCTATTTATTAGTTACTAATAAAATATTTTGTTTTAGGTTTCCGAAATGTCCAGAAATAAGAAACCTGTGGATGAAACAGGATTTAAGTCATTGAATACAAAGAGTAAAGAGCTATTATTTAGGTTCTGTAACTTAAAACCCTGTTTCAGTCTTATTTTTAAATTACAGTAATAGCGAGCCATGTGTGGGTAAGTGTGTTTCGAGATTAGTACGAGTATGCGACCATTTTTTATCGATATATTTCGTAATAGTATCTCTTCCCTACTCACGCACACTAATGTAAATTTAGAAACTCACACCAACATAAAACTGACACGCTATCAAAGATTTCACTCCGTCCATTCATCCTTCGTCTGTGGTAAAAAAACTACCAAGAGCATAGATTAAACAAAATGCCACTTGTTTTGTCACCAAAAGAACCTACTGTCTCAATCACGTCTCAATTGTATGTAAAAATCAGAATATTTGTCGGTGCTAGCGTTTCCACTAAAAGATATTGTTTGAATCGCATGTAAAGATCTAAAGATTTTGTTGCGTTTTGTGTTTTGTGGAAACGCATAGCTATGATCTGGCCCATAGTTTTAGGCCCGTATTCCGTAGCCTTACTCAAGCACTGATCCGTACTCAAGCATAGATTTTTGTATGAAAATCTCTACTCAAATCTATGCTTGAGTAACGATTTCTGTCTCGGAATACGGACCTTAGTATTCTTCCAGACCACCGCATACAAATCTTGGAAGAACTTACAAGATACAAAATATAATAATATGTTCCCGACAAGTCAGTCAGACAGAAATAATAGCAATGAATAGCGACTCAGTTGGTAACACTGCAATGCAACGTCATCCGTTCCGTTTGCCTTGCCGTGCCGATTGTCATTTGGCCGAACGGGACGGGCGTAATTTTCTTTCCGACATTTTGACACTGATCTCCCGGTGATTGCTATTTTCGTAGTGTAATTAGTGGTTTTCTTCTACTGAAGATCTTCACCATGGATGAAGAATACGACGCTATTGTTCTGGGAACCGGATTGAAAGAATGTATCCTCAGTGGAATGCTTTCCGTGTCTGGAAAAAAGGTGCTGCACATTGATCGTAATAAGTATTATGGTGGTGAATCTGCGTCAATTACCCCGTTAGAAGAGTTATTTGCGAAGTTCAATGCTCCAGCACCTGACGAAACTTACGGTCGCGGCCGCGACTGGAATGTCGATTTGATTCCGAAGTTCCTGATGGCAAATGGTTTGCTTGTGAAGCTGCTCATCCACACGGGCGTTACCCGTTATTTGGAATTCAAGTCTATCGAAGGTAGCTATGTATACAAGGGAGGAAAGATATCAAAGGTACCCGTGGACCAGAAGGAGGCATTGGCATCTGATCTCATGGGGATGTTTGAAAAGCGGCGTTTCCGCAACTTTTTGATCTACGTGCAAGATTTTCAAGAGGAAGACTCGAAAACATGGAAGGATTTGGATGCCAACACGGCTAACATGCAATCTCTTTATGACAAATTTGGTCTAGACAAAAACACTCAAGATTTTACCGGTCACGCACTGGCTTTATATCTTGATGATAACTACCTTCAACAACCAGCTATTCAAACTATTCGCCGCATCAAGCTCTATTCAGATTCCCTAGCTCGGTACGGCAAGTCACCTTACTTGTATCCCATGTACGGCTTGGGTGAGTTGCCCCAAGGCTTTGCTCGTTTGTCTGCCATTTATGGAGGGACTTACATGTTAGACAAGCCAATTGATGAAATTGTACTCGGAGAAGATGGAAAAGTTGTGGGAGTACGATCTGGAAATGAAGTTGCAAAATGCAAGCAGGTGTACTGTGACCCTAGCTATGTTCCGGACCGTGTGCGTAAGAAGGCTAGAGTGATTCGCTGTATTTGTCTGTTGGATCATCCAATTGCTAACACCAAGGATGCCCTATCTACCCAGATCATCATCCCTCAAAAGCAAGTAGGCAGGAATTCCGACATTTACGTGTCCCTGGTGTCTTACACTCACCAGGTAGCTGCCAAGGGCTGGTTCATTGCAATGGTGTCAACAACTGTAGAGACCAGTGATCCTGAGTCTGAGATAAAGCCAGGCCTAGAACTTTTGGGGCCTGTGAAGCAGAAGTTTATACATGTCTCAGATTATTATGAACCAATTGATGATGGCAGTCAGACTCAGATTTTTATATCTGAATCTTATGATGCTACTTCTCATTTTGAGACAACTTGCCTAGATGTCCTTAAGATTTACAAGCGGGGCACTGATGAAGACTTTGACTTCTCCAAGGTGAAGGTGGAACTCGGGGAAGAGGAGCAGTAGTGTTGCTCTTTAATTAACTATCAGCTGCTTGTTATTTTGATGTTTGTAAAAAGACTACTTGTCTAAAATGAAATAGGAATCATTAGGGTTTACGGTCAATATTTGAAAGCCTAGTAGATAAATATCATATGCAAATGCCCTTTTAAAATTATTTAGGCAAGATTATACATATTGCTCTAAACATAATATTTTATTTAAATACTGTTATTGTAAAAGGTTTCATTCTTTATAAGGTTGCTTTTATTATTTTATAAGTATACAAAGATTTAAGATGATCTGCACAAGCGGTAGGTTTACAATTTTGTATGTGAAAATGATTTGTAATGCATTCCATTCCATTATCTGGTTGATTCTTAGATCTTATGACCATATCATACTGTCCAAATTAATGAATGCTCATTATACCTAATATTGTGTAAGATCATGAAAATAAAGTTACAGTGTATTTAAAATGTTGTTTGGATTTTTATAAATACCTACTATAACTTATAGGTATTGTTATAAGCTAAAAAGATAGCAATATCTAACCCCGTTACGAGTGATAGGCATCAAATCAGGAAAGTTAATAGACCTCACAGCAAAATTAAAAAATTATAGGTATGTACTTATAAGTACCTAGGTAGGTTTATGCAAAAGTTACATAATATGGTACACTAGGTACCTACTTACTACGCCCAAAACAATAACAACTTCGTATACAGGGTGTAACACCTGTCCTAAAAAGTTTTGGTGGTTAATAAATATATACCAATCAATATGAACAACTTTTTTACTTTTGGTACCTATTTTAATCCCTAAAGTGCTAGTCTTATTAAATGTATACACTTAGATATCAGGTGGGCCACATGTTTTTTTTATTGGATAAACCAATAAAACAAACATGTGTGCAATTCACACGTCCCTCCGCGCGGAAGAAGTTATACTTCGAGTGCCGCGCATTCACTCTCGCTCTGTGTTAAATGTGACATTAATTTAGTATTTATTTTTATGTACATCTCCAATATGCAGTACTTAGTTAGTTAGAAAAGGTTCTATGCCCATGTTGCCTAAATCAGAACTAGATGGCGCTGCTAAGTTTGGTCGGATCCTAGAACGCGCTATCGAAGTGTTTTGCGTTTTG
Source organism: Eulithis testata (assembly GCA_947507515.1). Lineage (NCBI taxonomy): Eukaryota > Metazoa > Arthropoda > Insecta > Lepidoptera > Geometridae > Eulithis > Eulithis testata. The sequence continues at coordinate 4,499,689 of OX382199.1, read as the reverse complement.
TGGGGGTGTCCGTATGTGATCACTCTCGCGTATAATGCTTCCTATCTCATTTTCTCCCACGTTCAATCTTATGAATTTATGTGTCAGTCTCTTTTTAAGCGGGGATTTCACTAGACGGACATGCTCGCGTACATGCCCGCCGGACCTCGCTAATAATAGGTCTGTGCGATGTTCGCTAGTGTAGGACCGTCGCAGACTGTCTGCCGGACTGTCTGCGAGTCTACCTATAGTAGCGAGGTCCGGCGGGCATGTCCGCGAGCATGTCCGTCTAGTGAATTCCCCGCTTTACTGTCGGTTTTTCGTTTCATCGACTTTCAAATCACAACGATGCTAAAGAAGTTCACTTCAAAAATCACCTAATAGCAACATTTTAAAGGTTAATAAAGTTTACCAGCAGCAAATAATTTTTGATGTGAACTGTATCTACAATTAAAGCAGCAAAGATAATAAAATAGGTTAATAATGTTTCCATAGTGTATTGATAACAACTTATACTTACCTAATTTAAAAATAGTCAACATTTTTATCCGAAATAACAATCTCTTTGAATCTACAGGTTTACAACATACTTGAGTGAATAAACATGGTCATCTCGGCATCCTATGAAAATATACTCGCCATACACTGCTGGCGAAGAAAAGGTTTCATTCGGCAAAGAGTATTCTGCTATACTGACACCACTGTCTGCTTCAATAACACAGAGCTTCCCATTATTTGAAGCAGCTAATAGAAATCTATCATTCAAGCCACAAGGTGTCGAATAAATAGGTGAGGTTAGAGCGGCTTTCCATTGCAAGCTGGGTTGAAAATTCTTTATATAAATGCTGTACACTTTACTGTCATGACATCCAAACACCATTTGCCACTTTAATTTCTCGATTTCTTTTATGTAAAGCGATGAAAAAATGTTTCCTTTCGCGCCTTGGTACTTCCATATCTGAAATTTCGAGACTTTGATGAATTGGTGACTCATAGGTAGGTGGTATGGAACAAAATACTTAGCTACATAGAATGAAGTTTATGCCCCGTTTTTATTAGGGAACATAACTATGTTTGCTGGCCTCAAAAAAATAAAGTCTTAACTTTTAAGATTGCTGATATCTACAGGATGAATTTTTGAGACGGAACAGTAAGGACAGGTACCTTATTCGTTATAGTTACAGGAAAACGCTTTTAGAAGACTCTTCATAAATTTTTAAGATATTCTGAACTGAATTTACAGATTTTGGAAAAAATGTACAGTCAGCAAGAAAATGGTCATTTTACACAAAAACTTTTTTTGATGCCAATCGATGCTGTTTCTTATAAGGATCAAAAGTATCTACTAGACTGACTAAGGTTTGAGTACTAGAAATGTCAGGAATTGCGAAAAACTTTTCCCTCGTAGCGAATGAAATACGCTGGTCATAATAATTGTTTACCAGATGGACTCCAGCTGCTGATAACTAGCTATAGGTAAAAAAGCAAAGGAAATTACCTTGATACCCTTTTCAACAGTCCTGCAGTGTATTTCACCGTTGACCTCAGCGAACACCACGTACTTATCTCCGTCATACAAGGCTGGGCTCGCAAATACGGGGCTACTTAACGTGCCGCGCCATGCCACAGTATTCGTAGCGGCGTGGATGCTTGCGCAGACACCCGATAGAGTCCCCAAGAGGATATACTCGTTCTTGGCGACTACAAGGTCCGCGGATATCGGTTGGTCGACAACGGGGATTCTGTCTTTGATGGCGCCCGTCTGAAATAACAACTTTTAGATTAAGCATACCATTATTAATAATGTCCAGGGATAAGCCGCCTGAAAAGCAAGAAGTATACGGTTCGAGAGGCAGAACAAACATTAGCATCATCATTTTTGTGGAGCTGTCTGATCATCATGGTCATCCTGGGAAATCTAAGTTTAGTGTCTAATATCTATCCAAACCTATGGTTAGGTTAGGTCCGACAATATAATTGTGTAGTGCTTGTGTAGGTAGGTAGTTAGTGACCTACACATATAGTGTTCTTTTATAGGATACATACCGCTATATCGATGCATCGAATGCTTCCATCATAAGACGCGATATAAACGACTCTGTTGCAGCATGCTGCTTTGCTCTTTATCATGGATCCTATATTTATCCGCCAGCATTCCTTGCAGTCTTCTAGAGTGAAACACACGATGGTTCCATTGTAGGCCCCGACGACCCCGCGCGGTGACGTCATCGAGTCCCGATAGCACATAACTGACGCCTCTACGCGAGACTTTACAGTTATAACACCTTGCTTTAAGCCTCCAATAGCGTCCATTATAACGATTTTACCAGAGTGACTGCCAACTGTGACAAACAGGTTGCTGTAAATAGAAAAATACTAGTTTTTGTTCAAAACTTTATGCATAACTAGCTACTTACTAAAGTACGTATTGAGACAGATTAGTATGTAGGTAAATACTTACAATCCTGTTTGGAACAGAGTGGGTGAAGCATCAACACATTTCCCAGTGTCAAATGTCCATACCACTACGAATTCCACAGGGTTGCATGAAATTGTCTCATTATTAGTCATTTTGGATACTCCATCATTGAAACTGCCAGAGTTTGACCTACACCTTTTAATCCGTTTTTTGGGCTTGGGTTCTTCTATGCAAATTTCTTTCTGTGCCATCAGCAATATTTCTCCAATAGTGTGCCTTTGTGACATTAGGTGTGGCAACAAAAACTTACCAAATTGCGGACATATGAAGGAAAGCTTATTGCACATAGTTACTGCTAGAAAGGATGTACCTCCAATGGAAAAGAAATCTTTATCCTTTATCTGTTCGTACGTGAAGTTCCTGGACATTGCTAATTTTAGTTCTTTTAAAAAGTTTGATTTCAATGTTTCCAGATTTAGAGATGTCCTTAAAGTTTTTTCAAACATTTTAGAAATTAGTAGTTTTGATAATTTACCATGAGAGTTTGTGGGCAGATTGTCTACTCTCAGAACTTTATCAGGCCAATGTTTGTCATCCAGTTTGCATTTGAGGAAGTCTGACAGCTCTTGACTGTTTAATGTTTCTGATGAGAAATACACTACCAGTAGTAATGGCTTTGGTAGCCAAACACAAGAGCAAGTTTTAACTCTTGGGCACTGCATCACAGTCGACTCAATCAATTGCAAATTCACTTTATGGCCAAATCTTTTAATGACATCATCTTTTCGGCCTCTGTAGTAGACAGTTCCATTTCTTATCTCACCAAAATCACCAGTGTCAACAAATTTCAGGGAGCTTTCTTCTTCACAGCCTTTTAAATTATTCAATATAAAACATTGTCTTGTTTTGCTAACTGTAATGAAATAATTACAATATTACTTTACAAGACAGTTGAGGAAAATGAATAGAGTAAGTATATATAATTAGATATAACCATGGACTAACAAGTATAACCACTAAGTAATAAGTAATAAAATATAAACCCTTTTGAAGCTGACTGATAATCAACGCACAGCCTACACCTTAAGTCATAGAGGGAAGGTATAGTAGGTGCCAAAGAACACCGCAATACAGGTCATTCACCCACCTTCAAAACAATGTCGCAAAATTCAATTTATGAATGGTAAGCAAACAGTACTACGAGATTCGAGCGATTACCGTCTTAGCGACAGGTTTGTATGGAAAGCGACAGAATTAGCCATTCATAAATTGAATTTTGTGACATCGTTTTGAAGGTGGGTGAATGACCTGTATTGCGGTGTTACTTGGCACCTACTATAGTATCCTTATGTAGTGTAGGGGTGCACTAAGAAAGGAATTTTGAAAAGTCGCACCCTTAAGGGTCTAGGACGCGAGCAACGCCGCGGGCAACGGCTACTAAGTAATAAAATTCTTACCCAATATAATCTTTCCAGAATTAATATGTTCCTTGACTGGTTCTATTACCACTTCAGTTTCAGATAGGCAGTTGCCCAGAGGCACTTCACGATCTGACATGGTTTTACTCAAGTCTAGTTCAGCAGCACACGCCCAACAAGACATTTCAGTCACTCCATATAATGTAAATATTTTAGTTTTATTATCCCAGTCTTTTAACTCCTTCAATCTCTTAACTCCATTCAAAGGCTCACCCCCAAGGGCTAGTATCTTGAGTGTTGAACTTACACTCAGAATTTTATTTTTGATGTCAACATTTGAAAACTGGAAGAACTTAGAAGGTGTTGTTTGCCAAATAGTTATTGCATTTTCTTGGTTGACTGGGAACAGAACATCAGCCTTCTCTGGTGCAATAAGTAGTGAAGCACCATTTATGCAGGCCAAAAGTATTTCTACCATTGAGGGGTCAAATGTGAGGGGAGTAGAGAAGTAAATGATATCCTGCTGGGTGATATTAAACAATTTGGTAAGATCATCTATGTTTGGTTGGATGCATTGAATTGGAACTTGTATGTGCTTCGGTTCTCCAGTACTGCCAGAAGTCATGGCTATGAATGAGTGCTGGTTTACATGTCTAATGCCTTGGTTACCAAGCGTGTCACAACAGTAAAAATTAATCACTAGGTTGAATACTGTTAAGGACTTGTCAGGCTTTTTACCAAATAGTTCCGAGGTAACATTATCTTCTTTGGTTTGTATAGTGATTATGATTGTAAATGTAACAGTATCAGATATTGATTTTATATCTTGAGATGGATCTATGAACATAAATGTAGTGCAGCATTTATGTGCCCTGTAATGCAAGATAAAATTATGTACCTGTGTAGATACATTGGCACATCTCAGAATAAAAGCAGGTCTCGCCCTAATACTTACGCAGCAATCACACAAGGAATTATTATGTTTCTCCCGGAAATTAATCCAATAGTACCCTTATTGCACTTTACTTGCAGAAGATTTTGGGTTAGGTATTCACAGACACCATATAGCTCAGAATACGTGTATTTCTTGTATACTCCATTGTCGTAATGTCTTATGGCTATGTTCGATGGGTATTTGGCGCAGGTTCGTATAAAAACATCGTAATATCCTCGCTTTAGTTTCATTAGTCAAAATTTTATACGATAGATCTAAATTATGTAGGTAGGTTAGGTTAGGTACCTACCTACTGTTTTTGTTTGTGCAACATCAAGGAAGTTAATTTTCAATAGGTAGGTACCCACGTACTTGGCTCTAAACACAACCTAATAATTATTTCTTCAATTCAATTCAATTCAATATTTGATTTAATGGCATGTGGGGGAAATTTGTAAGATAATTTTCTGCTATTTATTTATTTTCTTAGCTCTTCCATGACAGCTGTTTTAACAGGCAGCCTTATTTGCACATACAAAATGGCGGACCACCGAACACCTATATGGCGGACACTATGTGTACCGACCGGTCCACGTGCGGTCGGTCATTAGTTTCTTGGTTTATAATTATGATCTGTGCATTTACACTTCTGACTAGTTCCGACCGTTTAGGAGTGTGCTGTGCATGCGTCAAGCTAGTTTTGGCGCCCTTTTTCAGTTCATAAACTTGCGGTTTCTGAAAATGTTTATCCATAGGATTTTCATTTCACTGAGGATTTTCAATGCCATGTTATGCTGACTTTATCTGTTGAACCAAGAAATACTACTTGTAAATACTTGTATTGTATAATTCTTACGACGGTATGTCGTTTAGAAGGAGTAGGTAGGTAAGTAGGTATAGTCCGGTCAATATAGACAATAATTGTCTATATTGACCGGACTATACTTACTTACGGGAATTTTTGTTATTTAGGTCCGGTTTACAACTTTGGAATCAGGTTTTTTTGATAAAACTTACGGTTTTCGAAAAAATCCAAAAAACCTCAACTGTTGACCTTGGACCCTGAATAGCTTTTGTAGCACACATAGGATCGATGGGGGTTTTTAAAACTTTATTTGTAATGGGAAACCCCAGCTCTCCACCAATATTTGGCTCTCCAGGAATTTTTGTTATTTGACTACTATTTTTATGTCTAAATTGACCGGACTACTAGGTAGGTACCTACGTCGATCGACATCGATGATTTTCTCTTATTATTTGGTTAGCATTTTATTCTCCCGGCCTATTTTATCTTTAATCACACGAGAAAGAACTGACTGAATGGTCAGATTTGCTAGAATCCCACGTACCTAGTACCCAACATAGGACTCCAGCAAAAATGACCATTTTGAAGCTTTTATCAAATTTATCTATTCGGTACCTATTTTGAAAAAATAGGTCAAAGAATATGTAACAGCAAGCTGGGCTCCCATTCTACCAAAATAAATAGGCTGCAAATGACTTTACAGTGTTTTTCAACCTGCGGGTGGCGAGTGGCGACCCACCTGATTTTCGCGGCGACATTACCTACACTACCAAGGGGGTCGCGAGTACTCGCGAGCTCGAAAAGGTTGAGAGCCAAGAATACTTATGTAGGTACTTAAGTACCAAATTTTCTCCGACGCCCTTCGGCTAGGTGGGGTGAGACATGTAGCTGGCAAACACTGGATGAGAAGAGCTGAAAAGCGGGCTCAGTGGCGCGTCTTGGGAAGAGACCTACGTCCAGCAGTGGACCGATATAGGTTGATGATGATGACTCCTTGCTCAGAATATTGAGCTGTACCCAACTACAAAATTACGCATTCTTTGCTGCTTGGCACTTGGTAGGTTTACGCTATATAATTCTAGGTAGGTTTACCTACACGTAATCTGCCTTTTTAGGTATAGGTAAAGGCACCGACATGGTTTAATAGCTCTGTCGTCGCTCTGTAGCCGTAAATGCACTACCATACCTATACTTACCATCTAACTTCTTAGCTTGGATTAACTGACTTCTTAGCATTATTACAATACACAATATAAGGAGCTTGTTCCTTGGTAGAGCCCACAGAAAACAACCTTTTTTTTATATTCCAGAGAAATCCCTACTGCTACAACGTAGCATGTCTACAACGTAGCAGTGCGGATTTCTGGAATTCTGTTCTGTGGTAGAGCCGCATAGAGGTCTAGTTTTGTAGAGATTTTTGTAAGAGTAGGTTGCATTGACGTAGTAACTATGTATTAGTTACTTTTTTATCACAGATTAATTTATTATTTTGGTACTGGGTACGGGTACCTACTTACCTAGAAAGTATAATTAAACTAAGTGTTCCTAGATAGTTGGCTCTAACTGGTTGTAGAAGTTTGAGACTGCGGCGTAACTGACCTAAAACTTGTAACGCCAAACAAACGGGCCCAATTAATTAGGGGCGGTCAGCGATCATAGGAAAAGAGGGCAGCGCGCGCGCTCGCCACCTAGGAAAAGTCGGAAAATAGTGGCTTGGCTTGGCGGTGCGGGGGGCAGGGGGCGGTGCCGGTACTCGGGAGGGTGCGTGTCCGAGAGGCGCGAGCCGGCATCGATCGAGCGGGCGGCAGTCCGCCGGGGCGGCCGGCGAGAGCGCGCGTATCATGCGCTGCCTCTAGACATGGCCGGCGCTCGGGCGCTCGTGGCCGCATGCTGGAGCTGGTGGTGGCTGACCATCGCAGCCGGTAAGTACAACATCCCGATACTTGTGTTGCATTCACCCTGCTTTTACGACGAACAGCTGATCTCGCCTTAGTTCACTCACACCCCTGAAGCCTAACTTTTCACGTTTTCGTAGCATTTGAAAGAATACGACGGCGACGGCGGTGCGTGTGTTCTTTATCCTCGACCCCTCGCTAGGTGCTGGAGCGTAATGACGTCGAGGGTTGAGGTTTGTTTTAATTGTATTATTTTAATCGATCTTTCCCTCGTGTCCTTCTACTATTTTTAGTAGTGTTATTTCATAGTTTCCTAACCGTTTGGTATTCGGTCTCGCTTATCTTTAGTACTAGTACGGGTATAAGTTTATTATTTCTAGCATAGTGTTTGTTAATTACGCGATGGCAGTAAGAGGCGTTAGCGTAGCGTAAAGTTGTAGTACTGCGACACGCTGCTGCCGCCACCGGCCGGATTCGTCTCCAGCCGGCACCTGATCCACTGAGGGCTCGTCCTTGGTTCGGGTTAGACTAACCACTAAATAAACTGACGCATTACGTAATAGGTTGACCGGAGTGACACATTTGCGTAAATATTGATCATAACCACGCCACTATTTGTGGTCCGAGGAAGTGAAGATTACAGTGCAGGCATGCATAACGTACCACCTGCCTCCGGTATATTATTTATTCTGTGTAAGAAATGCTGCCGTAGACCGTATCCAACCCATTCTATTTTAAAAACAAAATATTTATTATTTGTGTGATAATACAACTTATTTTTGACATTTAAATTATATTGTAAATACGTAGATAATGTTATGAATTTATGTTTGACTTTGCATCCGCTTGATAATTGTATAAGTACCTCCCATTATTATTGACATTCATTCAACTTTTACCATGACATTATCACTATTTCATTATGCAGGTAATCTATAATATTAATTGACTACTGCTATCTACTTTAGTACAATTGCTGCGCCCTCACAGGGTACATGACTGTTCTTTTAGCTAAATAAGACCTAAGCTATATATATAAACCATGTATGCAATAAATAAATAAATAAATAAATAAATAAATAAATAAATAAATAAATATTATAATAGTCGTGCTTCAGGGGTCAAATTATGACAAATCTCTTATACAAAAGACTTCAACGCGTTACTAGTCCAATACAAGTTTTCGTAGTAAAGCTTTTGATCGGATTAGCATAGCGTTTGGCAGGATCATTTTACTATTTTATTTTAATTAGCTGCTCATACCATGTGAACTTATTATTACATGTACTATAACTATACGTAGGTAAGTATTTAAATATGAAACATGAAATTTACATTCAAGTATTTAGCTATTCCATCAGATAATTAAATACCTATAGTAAGTAACACCGTCCAACTACGAACAAAATATGTGTCAGTGACTCAGTGACCCATCAATTTATCAAAGCGAAACATTTGACGGCGCCGAAAAATTTAATTTCATTCATTTCCATTCGATATTTTGTTGCTACAAACTAATTAAATTCTATATGTTATTATCCCTTTTCATAAAAAAATCGAGCAATTCATTATGAATTCATTTTTTATTCATACCGAAACTTTGCTAAATAAAAAATATTTTTGCCGAAACAAAACCATCTTGGAAGAAGATAGCTTTTTGTACTCCCCGCCCGCCTTACGTAAGATTCGTAGCATTTCGTAGCGTAGTGTAGTTTGTAGAGGAGTTTAATCGACTTGTATTTTCAATTATAATAATTGAAGAATTGAACTTAATAATGAAGCGATTGTCAATTTTTATTGAAAAATCCCAATCAGTGTTAATGTTTTGGGTGTGTAATATCATTGGGTGCGTGCTTAGTGTAGGTTCAAGATAGATACCTATATACGCATTGCCTACGTCACAAATCATATAATACTATACTAGTACCTACGTTAGTGTTCTTATTTCGGTTTTCGTTTTTATAACGTAGTAATTCGGACATAATGCCATAAATACGTACGGAGAAGACTAGAGACTTGTTCTACTATGTACCTACTTCTGTCTCGGAAGAATTAATTCTATGACTCCTGTCGTAAGTTCTCGTTCTAATAATAATGTTTTTTTAGGAATTGCTACATTATGTATATAGGTACTATTTTTTGCTATTATAAAATTTAGCATAATACTGTTTATGCTTAGTTCAGTAAAATATCAAGAAAATATATTATGTTAGTAATGTAAGCAGTGGCGGATTAGCCAAGTAGCAGGTGTAGCAAATGCTACGGGCCCCGCGCATTTGGGGGCCCCGCGCACCAACGCTTTTTTACCGTAAAACGTAAAATCTATCAACTTTTTCAAATGATCTTGCTCAAAAACACAAAAAAAATCGGGGTTCGCTTCGCCGGTGAGTACGTATTTCTCTTTTTGCTTTCAAACAACAATGTACTGTAAAATCACAATTTTCGGTAAAGCTCAAGCAATCCAAGGGCCCCGTGATAGAAGTTGCTACGGGCCCCGCGCTGACTTAATCCGGCACTGAATGTAAGGCTAGGTAAGGTTACTATCATGACTGCTAAGAAAGGTGCTATTTGAACGGGTATCTTATCTTTTAAATCTGTTTAGAGAGAATTATCCGTAGCCTGATAACGGTATTGTACCTACTTGACTGGAAATAGTTGAAACGGTGACTTACAAAATATTAAACAATGTTTTATCAATGTATAAGCATTCAGAAAACACACAGTGACTTTATGTTTGTAACGTACGTACATGCTAACTTCATGGCCAACACCGGGTCTTATTAATAACAAGACGTGTAGTGTACAGTCTTCACTCGTAGTACCTACCACAGACTAATTTTAGTTTAAAAAGATGCATGATCCTAATATAAGTACAGTCAACATTTTATTTTTATGAGCTAACCAAGACATACTAAGATGAGCAGAGCCTTATTTTTCCCAGTCAAACATTTTCCTAGAATGAGGCCGGCGTGGGAACGTCTAGTTCCAAGCAGAATAAATACAAATACAATAACTGTGAGTCTATCGATCTATTGACTCTACCTCGGGCTCTGTGGACAAGATTAACGAACTACGAACTGGGACGAATCAAAAAGCTGATCCGTTTTGTGCGTTTTTGTATAGAAACATCTAGTCGCATACCGACAATGATCCCACCATCCCTACTATTTTTAGGTACTTTTTACAGTCGTCTTTTTAGATTTTGACAAATGATAAAAAAATGTAAATCGAGTCGCACAAATGCATACAACACTTCAATTTCTCATATCATTATCACTCGCTAGGCAACCGTTGCATAAAAAGTAAAATCTGAGAAGTTCATCGTTCTGTGGAGGAAATTATAATAAAGTGGTCGCGTGTCGGCAACCCCTGCGACCCTACCCTGTAGCGTTTACCAAATTCTCCATTTATGAGAGTTTCTGTCCCGAAGAAAGTAAAATAATTCATTTGGCTACATTGCTAAGACAAATTGATTTAGGTTTTTTATATAATTCTATAAAAGTACAGTAGGTATACTTATACACACCATATAATTGCAGCGGCATGTGTAAAAAGGCCTCATAAATACAATAAGGGTCATTCCCAGTTGTCGCCATCTTCTCTGTTTCTACATAATTCAAGAAATTATAATAGCCAGAAAACCGGCGTTGATTTTTTTTAACAATTCATATTACCATTTTCCATACCATGTTATTCCATAACTTTGTTTCATTTTGGGTAGTAAAATATTCAAAGTAAGACAGTGTAATACCAGCAGCGTAAGGAAGTAATGTTTGCACGAAAATATAAAACTTCCTACAAATTGAGCTCAGTGGAGCAGTTTCTTATTACTACAGTCGAGAGCAATGATTCCGGGTCACTTAAAGAATGTTAAAAATCTCGGAAACTAAAAATGATAGGTTAATGCAATAAATTGTATTTAATAGACAATGTAATACTCCTTAAATGAAAGTAAAAAAATATGAGTCACCATACATTTTATTAACTCAAAATTACATAAAGAAAAAAACTGCTGATCTCTCCTTAAAACAAAAATAGGAAACATGAAATTTTTGAACTTTATTACGATTTTCTTGAATTTTAATACTTCGTATTGCCTCCTCGTGCTTACATTACTGCGTTTACGCGGTTTGGCATGCTGTACACCAAGTTCCTTATACGATTTTGGGGAATATTCTCCCATTCCTCTGTGAGAGCAATTTTGAGCTCACGAAGCGTGATTGGGGGAGGGTTTCGTTGTTTTACGCATCTGCCTAGCTCGTCCCAAGCATGCTCGATCGGGTTGATATCCGGGCTGCGCGCTGGCCACTCCATACGAGTAATGTTCATCTCTTGAAGGTAGTCATTCACAATCCTACCTGTATGAGGTTGGGCATTGTCATGCATAAATATAGCATCCTCACCTAAATTGACCATAAATGGACCAACATGATCATTGAGGATTTCTTCCACATATCTTACGCTAGTTAAAGAGCCGTTTTCTATGATCACCAGCTCTGTGCGACTTTCAGAAGAAATTCCGGCCCACACAAGTACAGACCCACCACCGTAGGCTACTTTTTCTTCGATGCATGCTTGCTTGAATCTTTCCCCTGGTCTTCGATACACTCTGTGTCTTCCATCGTGCTTGTAGAGCATAAATTTTGATTCGTCGGAGAACATAACTTTTGACCAATCTTCAATACTCCAATTTACGTGGCTCTGGGCATATCTTAGTCTTGAAATACGATGCCCACGCTCCAGTTTAGGGCCGTTTGCAGGTCTAAGGGGTTTTAAGTTAGATTCAGCAAGCCGACGTCTTACTGTCCATGCACTTGGGTTACTTCCTCCGAGGCGTCGAAACTGATTTGTGAGTTCAGTTCCTGTGAGAAAGCGATTTCGAAGCATGGTGTTCACCAAGTATCGGTCTTCTCGTGCTGTGGTACACCTGGTTCTGCCCGTTCCTGGTCTGCGTAGGTTAGAACCAGTTTCTTCGTAACGTCGGAGAACTCTTTGTACTGTTGACAGCGACACACCGACAGTCCTGGCTGTATCGCGCTGACTCCGGCCGGTTTCCAGCATTGTAAGTATTCTGGTGCATTCTTCAGGCGTAAGCGACATAATTTCAGCTTGAATAATGAATATAGAGCACTATCAACATGGTTTATATACCCACATAAATGACAGATTACAAACAAAAGCAAAACCAAATGCTGTAATTTCGTAGTTCCATCTTCGAAAGTGGCCCTTTTTCAAATTTTATTTTTTTAAGATATAACTTTACAATAACTAAGAAGTTTTAATACCTTCATTTAAGGAGTATTACATTGTCTATTAAATACAATTTATTGCATTAACCTATCATTTTTAGTTTCCGAGATTTTTAACATTCTTTAAGTGACCCGGAATCATTGCTCTCGAGTGTATTTCAGCGTTATGTCTTACAGTTTATTAATGGTCCCTAAAGTCACGTTGGGTATTTGTTCGTAGTTATACCACAGAATATTAGTACAAGTAATTCCTACGTTTCAACGTATGATTGATAAGCTTGTTAACCGTATTGCTAGGAACATGCAACGTTCTCAGATATTTAAGAAATGCTTGTGATTAGAATAGTAATTCAAAATTTCTTATCAAAATTTTACAAGTATAACGTTCCTATTATCCATATGACGTGACTGCAACAAAGTTATTGAGTTCACAAGTGTGTTTAAAAATTACATTTTATTGAATAGGTACTTTACTCCCTGTCTTTGGGCAGGTGTTTCTTCAATCGACGGATCCAGACGCAATTTGCATAAAAGTATGAAAATTTATTCCCGTTTGAGAATAAAACCTCTATTAGGAGGTAAGTACCTACCTTTTTATACGGAATCTATATGAACCTGATGCAGGTTTATACAATCTTTTATTGCGGGATCTGTGCAATGCCAATATTACTTAATCCGTGGTATTGTTTTGAGATAAAGCGCAGAGATATTGCAGGTGTCGCATTGGGCGCACTGCGGCGCGCTTCCACCAAATCTACCATGAGTCCATGACCTCAATACACGGTCATAAAAAAAATAGAAAATTTATCTCTTTTGAGAATAAAATGTTTTATTTTGAACATAGATTTGAACATAGCTTACCATGCAGGCAGGACATTATATCACATTCATGTGATAGGCACCTACTGTACTGATGTGTTTACACGTGGTTAGGTATTTTAAGTTGCCCAGCGACGAGTGCACGTGTTACCTGTCTGGTGTTACCGAAAGTACAATATCGACCAGCGCCGGTTTACAGGCCCCTTGCTCAATATTCCTTATTCATACGAAATAAGGTGAAAAATATGAACTCATTTTAAGTTATAACACGCTCGTGTATATGTAGGGGATAAAATATTCACGCGTAAAGGCCTCAATTAGGTCGTCTCGCCCTAACCTTCACGAGCTCTATTTTATATGTTAGTCCTAAGAGACATAAGTATTTTTTCAATTTTTATTTCACCTTTTACAGATACTTAAAACAAACTAGTTTTAGAGCGGTTTCAAAATAAGTTACCTACGAAAATAGAAATTTTATCCGTTGAGCTCAGTGATGCTAGAATAGTTTAAAAGTCATCGAAATATGAATAATCATGTTAGGTCTGGCATATTTTGGAAAAAAATATAATCCTTTTTTTAAGTAGTCGCTTACCCAAATTGAATTGACGTGTTTTTCCCATGGCGTTCAAGGACAGTATTCCCTGTTCGATTATTAGCTAGAGTAACTATTGGTAAATAGCTCTAAGTAACATCGGATAAGTTGAAAATCACCATTCCACTGGATTTGGTTCCGTAATTCATTCAATATTACAATCTGTACGGTTTTCATTTCATGTCAAAATGTTTAAACATATCTTTATTTTCACTCTAAAGGCCTGTTCTATTATTTTAGGCATCGTCTTTTCAATAAAAGTTGTGATTTTTGGCAGAGGGGATACTGCTATAGGTTGCACCCTTCGTCACCGCAATTACCAAACGGCGGGTATCGCATGTTTGTTCAATACAACTCGTACAATCATTTTATTTGACGGCCAATAAATTGCGCAAGCTAATAATGCCGTCTCATGATTTAATGTGTGTTTGGGGTTCTTCGAATTTATTTAAATGTAGTCGTTTAGGCGCGGATGGTTACGGCTTGCAGGCGCCTGTGGCCACATTATCCATGTTTTATATTTTTCAGGAGCTTTTTTATTTTCTCTAAAAATATTGAGTGAGCTACAATATAGTACTTTGTTCATTTTAAAAGAATTAGCTATTAGCCTATTACCCCGAAACATTAAAAAGGTTTTTATTTTCATAAAACCGATGATGTTACTAAATTTTTATTTTTTCATTCGATACAGTATATTAGATTGTTTTAATTTTATTCGTTGGATCCTGTTTATGTGTTAATTTGTCCAAGATTTAATTCCATAAGCTCTAGGCATACTTAGTATTATAATTATGATCTGTGGCTCTACTATTAAAAGTTTTCAATTTAGAAATGACATTTTAAAATCGTACACTATACCACAGATTATATAATACTATACACTATACCTACGTGCTAGTTATTAAATAGGGTTTAACAATGAACTCGTGTAAGTTGCAGGAAACATGATAAAGTAGGCACCGTAGCACAATAGTGGCCGCACACACGTGCGCGGTATGGTACGATGTTTCTTATCTCTCGTGCTGTTTGCACAGATTAAGCTTGCCGTTAGTGTGGCCCACTGTCAAGTTCAAAATGTCAAAGACAAGTCCAGACGATGTTTTGAAGGTCGAAATGTAAAGGTTAATGCTCCGCAAAATGTGGATGAAGAGTTCTTGTTGCATCATGTTACAATACTTCCTTTACATTCATATAAGTCAGAAGTTTGAACTTATTCCGGTGTCATATCCTACTAATATTATAAACGCGAAAGTTTGTAACGATGTATATATGTATGTTTGTTACTCTTTCACGCAAAAACTACTGATCTGATTTGGATGAAACTTAGAATATACCTATATTGTCCGTGACCTGGATTAACACATAGGATACTTTTTATTTTTTGATCCCCACCGAGAACAAACATTTGTGTGGCAAACATAGATGTTTGTTCTGTGTCTGGGTGTTTCTATGTATTATAAGTATGTATTTACAAAAAAAAATGTATGTATGTATTCTATCAGCCATCTAGTTCCCATCGTACAAGCTTTGCTTAGTTTGAGACTAGAAGGCGTTGTGTTAAGTGTCCGTGAATATTTATTTATTTATATTTATCTCGTTCCGGGGGAAAAGATGAACATCCAAAAAAATTTAATATAAAAAAATTATTTATTAATCAGTCCAGCCGTTCATTTGTTAGAAATGGTATAGCAAAACACAACTGACATAAAACAACTGACAGCTTGAATAAAACCTTTTTATGTTGGTGGGTACACAACCTGGCCGTAAATAATCAAATTAAGAAAACAATATTTTCATTCTTAAGCTACCGTGTACAAAGATGAAATTTTTACAAGCGATGCGATTGGGATGAAACTTGGAATATATATTGTCCGTGACCTGGATTAACACATAGACTAGGTACTTTTTATCCCGAAAAATCAACGGGATCCAACGGGACGCGATCGAAGTCGCGGGCGGAAGCTAGTATATAATAAAGAAGTAGGTACCTATTCAGTATTTCAATCATAACAAAATAACATCCTTATGTACGATTGCTATGGATATTTATTCTAGAACACATCGTTTCGTATTTATAACATGGGTTTATCCACCGGATATAATTTGCAAATCTAAGGTAAAGGATATTTGAAGGATATCTATAGCGATATCGAAATCACAAAGGATGTTAGAATTATTTTAGGCATAGATACGATAAGGGGAGGTCTGTTATGGGTTTAGGTAGGTACCTTTAAACAAACATTTGATAGGCCATTGTAATATTTAAACATACGAGTAGGTACCTATCTAAGCTACTCGTATAGGGGAAAAACTAACCACGCAACCGTATAGTAGGTATGGTTAGATACATATGGTCATTCCCAATATTAGTCTGTTATTTTAGTTATTTTCTGGTTCTCTAGTTTTGCTATAGGTAGTAATAATATAATTGATCGAGCGAGCGATGAAAGTGAATATCTTAGTCTCACAGTTCAACTTGGGTGAATCTGTAGTTATGTTTGCTAGAGCATAGCTTTTGAAAGGCTTTTGTTTTGATCACGTTTTGATAATTATTGGTATACATTTTGGGTTCGGTTCATATTGATATTACAATATTAGCAAAAAAAAAAAACCGTTTTTATTAATCCATATATTTTGTGCATACCTCAGGTCAGGTGTGCCATGTGCTCTACGTATACGACGTTTTTGTATTGCATAATTAAGTACCTACTTAAGTATCATTGCTTCATTACATTACACTTTAAAATTGTGTCGGTATGCTATAAAAAAACCCAGCCATATCATAGTGTATTTCAAACGCTTTGAACAAGCGCTAATATTGTCAGTACGATATGGTTCTGTAAAGGGGCGAGCGGTGACCAACGGCGCGTGTCCACCACCTGTCGTAGTTCGTACCGAACACCGGTCACCACCCCGCCAGCCGGTGTCACTACCACTACCTGGGTCACTTACCTACAGTAAACGTGCCACGTACAATTTTTGACCACCTTCATGATATAAAGGGCTTATTCCCATCGAGCCCACCGGCCGGCCGACTGGTGGGCCGGAGCTGAAAGCTAAGTCGCGTAAGACATAAATATTCTAGAATCTAGAGTAAAGGAATCACCCATCAGATGCTCTAACTTACCTACGTCCGACATTTGCGATAGTACTTCTGTATATTTCCCCCAGATGCAAAAACTAGATTGTCTAAAAGCGCTGTTGAACTTGGTTGTTCTAAGTTTTTTCATTGTGTTTTACTACACTCCTTTTAGTCTGTCTGGAATCGTGGTATAATCTATCATTAAAATGGTGCGGGTCATATTAGTTAGTAGGATAGTAAGGCATGTAGTTGGGGTTGTAGAAGTGAAACTTTGGTCCCTGAACTATTGTTTTATTCTGTGGCGATGTTGCTGCCAGTGGCATATTAACCGAACTTATATTCCAAAATCTTGCATAATGCACCCTGATTAATAGAAGTAGCTTTAAAATCTTCTGAAGTAGTACTGAAATGTATCTTCTAATGGTAAATCGGAACCAATTATGCTAAGCATACATTTTTAGTTACATTTCAACGAAAATTTCTGTTAAACTGATGCATGAGCATTTTTTTTAATTGAATAGATTATGCTGTGACTTCAATTTAACCTGATGGTAAGCACCTATAAAGCCGACGATGATGCAAGACGGTTTACTTAAAAGACACTCTTGCCTTGAAGATATCCAGATTATACTGATCACGACAGACAGACGCCACCGGTAAATGTGTTCTATTATTTAGCATCACTGTATTTTTGAACAACTTTTAGGAAAAGATCTTCCAAACGACTAAAAAAATAAACTCTAGTTTACGTGGTAAGTAGGTACTTAACTAATAAAACTGACTCTGGGGTTGTGTACTTAATTGGAATTTGCATGCGCTGAGATTAATCGGAAAACATCTCTCAAAACAACGTACATTTTTCTGCTTGCTTGTGCTACGTCATCATCATCGAACGATGCCATGAAATAATGAGTCAAAAACATCGTACGATGTGTATTTTGCTGACACGCGACAATATTGTCGCGTGTATATCAGAATATGTAATATCGATTCTGATAACAATTTTAAATTTCATACAGGTATTGTCGTACTAAGTAGGCTAATATTAAGGTATGTCAAGATTGAACAAATTAGTGGAATTAAATTACGTTACGAAAAAAAGTTAAGTTTCTGTTCGTTTTCCTGAATTAAATGTTTGGATCAAACTACCTAAAACTGATTTACAAAAATGCTAAACTTATTTAGTATACCTACTTAGCTACCTGTGTAAAAATAAATAAAACTGCTTTTTGAGAAAGTTAACTCATTATTAAGGGCAACGCTATGTCGATAATATTTAATTTGATGATGAAATAAAATGCCAAGGTTAAAATAATGAACTTCATGGTATAGGTAAAATTGTATCGTTATATAGTTTGGACACGTCATTGTTTGTGGGGCTGAGCTAGACTGCCGTGCTATGCCTACCCCGAGTTTGACACGCAGGTTATTTACCCAGGGATGTGCAGACCTTCGAATACTTTTGAATACGGATCATGATCTGTGTGTTTTTTAGCCAGTTTGTATCGAATATACAAAGCTCGTTACAAATCTAGACATGCTCTACACAATATAGAGAACTTTAACATTTCTTGTTGTATAGGTACCGACATGTTTATGTATTTGTTATTTTACTATACATAGGTGTTCCGTACTACCTTATTATAAAAGAAATTAAAATCATCAGGTTGTATCAACCAGGCGGTTGACTCTTACCTGTCTCTTACGGATACGGAACTATCTGAGACAACACTAGTCGGCACGCGCGTAACATATGGTGTGGTCGAGGAGGGTGCCCTAAGGCGTCGCCCTTTCTTATACCGACTCAGCACTCGGTTTATTAGACTATTTGCCTTATATTGGTTCCGTTTCAGTGACCAAAATGCCCACGGTAATATCAACTTATTTATTTCGAGAGACATGTGACCAAAACGAATCCATTCAATGCCTTAGCACCTATCTCACACTTGTTTGATCCGACCATCGATGCGTTACAGTCGGATAGGGCAATATGGGTAAGTACCTCGGTACTTAGGTACATGTTTTGTCTGTTTTATAAAATTAGATTTTGTACGATTTGCTTATGAAAGATATCTAACCGTTTGGCTTCTTGCACATCTTATGATATGGCGGTAATTTTTTTTTTCTTATAAAATCCTACATTATTCCGATTTGGAGACGCCAATTTTTTTTTTGTAGTAAATTCGGTGTCACCTCGGTGTATTATGCCATGACATTCATGTAAGTAAAATAACCCTTGTTTTGAGGTAAACACAAATTGCCCTCATTAAGAACCCAGATGGTCAAATTGACCAGCCGACTGAGCAGGCACGCGCCGAGGTCTCAGGTTGCACCAAAGGACTTCAATTAATTGTAACACCCTGTATTGCGTTCCGATCGAGTGGGCACCGCGATCAATTACACAGAGAGTCGGGTTTCAGATAACATGAACCACCGCTTTAGGGCGCAAATACTTGCGAATTCAGGGGAAGTAGGTAGAGTGTTTACTCAAGTTTTCCAAAGGTTCAAGAACTCTAGCCTCGGAAGCTTGAAAGACTTTTCCATTTCATGGAGAATTCAGTTTCATTTATTTCGAACTTTCGATGAATGAAAACTCACGGTCGCGTATCTGTTTTTTTTTTGTGTGCGATCTAGGCTTGTTCATTGTTATGTACTTTACTCAAATTACATAAATGGTAGATAATGAAAACAAATAATGGAACGGCCTCGAAATCTATAAAAAGATACCTACCGAAGGCCCTTATTAAAATCGACCGTCGTCGTCGCATCTATTCGTTGCCTTGACGGGCCAATACAATGAATACTGACTTCGATATCTATAAAAATATGAATGAATACCTAAGTTAGGTCTGACCTTTGAAAATTCATTTAATGTAGGTAGTCAATTTCATTACTTTTCCATTTGAAGGAATGCTGAATCGACAAACTTTTTCCCAATATAGACGGAGGTTCGTGTTTCATAACAATGAAACGCCTAACACCATAAATGAATTTATAATTGATGCCGTCTGCATACCGGGCGATTCTACGAAAGTTAATAGCTAGACCACATATTTAGGCTTGCATCAGCATTGCCATAGTCGGCATTGTTTTGGGTGGCGTCTTAGCACGTGACGTCCAGCGGGCCTAAGATGCGCACCGCGAGACATTTGTCATGTCGTTCTGTCAAAATGTCAGCATTTTGTACCAGTTTAGAAACTATTGCATTATCTGTGATACCTAATGGTGTCGACAAAACGCGTCATAATGTACACTTTTGACACTTCTTAGTCGTCGTACCTCTCTGAGGACGAGATAATAGTCATGCAGAAATGTCAAAAGTTGAAAATCCAAAAGCGCGGTTTCTCGACAACATTACCACAGATAATGCAATAGTTCCTAAACTGGTACAAAATGCTTACATTTTGACAGAACGACATGACAAATATCTCGCGGTGCGCATCTTAGGCCTGCAGATTTGATTCGACGCATGTCGCTTTTCTGATTAGTGTAATAACACAGAATGTGAATATTTAAGTGTTCTGTAGGTTCTGTTCCCTGAAATGGGGTTAGACCCAAAGGGACCGCCACCGACATAGTAATTGCTATTTAATCTAGGGGTAACTTAATTAATAAACCACTAGTTACCACTGGAGTCGGTTGACCGAAAAAGTTATGCCTAGTTTATCCTTTACCAGACACTTGTCTGCCAAAACAAAACGCTTATCGTTCATAAAATATTGTGTATTTCAATTTCCACACCATAAATGTGTTTTATAGTAACTTTGCAGCACAAAGTAGTTTGAAAATGTCGGGGCGCAAAGGAGTATATTGTAGCCAAGTTACAATCTAGAGACCATCACTGACATCTCAATTTCGCTGCTACGATGAAGTACCTACCTATGTGATGTTTACTCTTATTTTCGATACTAAAAAAGTTGGTTGGTGGGCATTGATAATTGTAAGGTTTATTCCAGACAAAAGCTGACTTTTTATATGGAATTGTTTCACATTTTTACTCTGTAAAGCTTTCGAAAGTTTACATTGGTATAGTTTTATACCAGAGATTTATGAAACTGGAAATCTTGTGGTAAACATTCAATATTACATGAAACATTTTATTATTTACCTATTTACTAAAAATTTTGTATGTACATAAAAAATTACATAAGTCAGCTTCTAGTCTAGCTAGCAACATTATATCAACGTAGGATCTAAGCTAGGAAATGCTATTAAAGCCAAACAGTACGGAAGTGTTTACGATCGCGTGAATACGGTTTATAGCTTTGCTGTAAATAAGAGACATTAAAACTAACAGTTTGGAAAGACATTTTTAATTGCCGTACGAATGAGCTACATATTGGGGTTCCGCTTATTGGTATATTTCTATGGTACCACCTGGTTATTACCCACAACAAAAGCTCTCCCTTTCAAAATAATGGTTACCATAAAGCTAGTACCTAAACCACGTATGATACAAGATGATCCAGAATAACCTATAACCACTTTAGAATCAAAAAAAATAAAAATTCAAGCATAATAAAGCTAAATATCTTGCTAGGTGCCCTAAATATTTACTTACGAAAAGTCACGAAGATAATGTCAAGTTGCATATCATTTCGTCAACTTTTGCTAAAAGAATCTGCTTTGTAATAGGACCGTTGACGAGGCAATCTGGATAATTTTATTAAGCAAGGGGTGACGGGAAGCAGGAGACGTGCTGGCGTCGTGAACCCGCCGCGCCTCCCTGTCGCCGCCGCCGGTCTTATTTCTCGGCCTACTCGGGCCGTCTCAACAGGGTTGACAGTGTCATTTCCACGATATTTGCAAGACTCTCATTCCTGTGGTGAAGTAAACTGGTGCATTTGTTTAAGCTTGAGTACGACTCTATTCCGCGGAGTTTCAGGGACAATAGATTATTTATCTACTGTTAGAACATGCGAATTGTTAGCAGAGAAGGGACGGGTAGATATTTTACGTACAACGAAAGCAAGTTATCTAACTCATTCATTTTTGTTGATTAACGTAGACAGACGTGATGAACTCGTTGAACTCATCTCGAGTGCCAGTTAGATTTGAACATTTTGCATGAGTGTCAATAATTTCTTGTCATGGTAAACATTGCAGTCGCAGTATAAAAAAATAAATAAGTATAATTTCTGCAGTAAACAAGTTAGTGTAAGAATCAAAAGGCCGTTCAGTTAAAAAAAAAACCTCGAGCATAATTATGATTTTTGAGTTTATAGGCAGCCCTAAGTTCTATCTAAGGCTTGTAAGGCATAGGCGTCGTAAATTGGAACTTGTGCTCCACTTGAGACCCGCGAGCGCTCTTGACACAATCTGACGGTTTTTAATTGAAGTCAAGACTAAAGGGTCTTTCGGAGTGAACGTGGAAATTTCTAAACCTTTTAGCTTACGTCACACCTATTACTACTTTAAGGGTTATTCAAATCCTTTTTTAATTTTCACCAACTTTTGCTCCCGTTTCCTTGAATACCGAAAGCAAATTCGTAGTTTACGGGAGATCTTACGTTTACAAAAAATACGCTGAGTCCGGGCAGGGACGTAATTGTGTAGAGACAATCCGGTACCTAATCTAAATGTAGAGTGTAATTGAATTGTCTTAACTTAGTAAACATAATTTCAGCAACCAAGCATATTTTGTAATAAGAGGCGAAAAGATGAATTATTCAAGTAGGTAAGTACTAAATAAAAAATAGAAGCATCATCCGAACAACGTGAAGTTTTCCTCTCAGGGAACTCCAGAAAGCCTTCAGAATAATTTAAGCTTAGGCTTGCTCACTTTGAGCTTCCCTGTGTCGAGCCATAGTAAAATGCAGGCTGCTTGAGCAATAAAAGCTTCCAAGAATAAAATGTCTTTATACTACACCTGTTTGGAAAGTACCTTGATACTTTATCAAATTTACGGTAGAAAGTACGTCATTGCATATCGAACAAATATGCGGGGAGAAAACGCATCTGAGCGGGAGAGAAAAGTGTATGAAAAACCATTTCTTACGTGGTTTTTCTTTTTCAATTTTGGGTAAGACTATGCGCCGGTAACCTAAATATCAAAAGCCAAAAAGTTTTTACAGTGAGTTTTTATCTCCAAGTTCGCAAAAAGACACTGGCCACTAGCTGTGTGTTGGATGGTGTCGGGCTGGCAGTGCGACCCTGCGGCGGCAGGATAAACAATTTGAAAAAAGAACATGTGAAAATTGCAGACGCCATTGGCGCCATTTTCAATTTGTGTGTTGTTTGAGGATTCAGTTTTAGTTTTTTATTTTCCTCGTAGGTGTAGTATAAAGCACTATGTACTATTATGTACATGAAGTTTGATAGCTTCTCTTATTTCTTTATTTTTTTCTTCTCTTCTTTCTTGAAAACATTTGAAAGTAATTTCAAACCTTCTTTAACGAGTACATCAATAAAAAAAGTATTTATGCAAAAGTTGGTAGGTACCAAAATAAAACAGAAAAAACATTATGACCTTTTTTAAATTCAAAAAAAGAATAGGATTATGAAAAACAAAAGCCAAAAAGCTAGGAAAAACCAAATGCAAGCGAGGATTTGGCGAAGATGTTTCTAAACTTTTCAGCAAAATAATGTCGCTGACTAGTAAAATATTACGAAAAATTTAACTAAGTACCTACATAAGTACACAACAGTAAAACGTGAGTATTTTCAAATTCAGCTTACATAATTCGGCTTGGCTGTACTCCGTAGCCTAGTTGTCTGACTTGGTATCGAGCCGCGCCAACTACTACTAACTACTATTTATTCTGTCCGGGTTCGTGACCGGGTTACAGCAGCTGATGGATGTTGCTGTCGGAAGCAGCAGGAAATCCTTGGAAAGCTATTATTTAAATTAGCTCTCAGAAATTTTCAAGTCATTTTCTGTATTGTTAAGTTTTCGCTTGACCTTCAATAGATAGAGCGCATTGCATTAGATATTTATCTAGTAAGTACTCGTGCTAGATACCTATTTATTTTCCTCAATTAAGTTTTCATCGAGCCCACTATGCAAATGAGTGGGGTCGATGGGAATTTTTTTTCCCATCTGGCCCACCAGTGGGCCGGCCGGTGGGCTCGATGGGAATAAGCCAGTATATTGGTTCTACATTTTATTTTTGAAAATAAATATACAATAATCACGATTCTGTATCGAGGCTTCTTGAAGGCCCCTACATCTTGTATTGATTGACGAAATGTAGGCCACTACCAGCTTATTGCCTCGTAAATATTCATCGCATACAGTAACAATAACATGCCGGTTATAGCGTAATTGATGGGGACAATCCGGATTTTATAAGTTTCGGAGATAATTCAGCCTAATGGGTTTTGTAAGTTTCCCTAACTTGAAAGATTGGTTTAATTAATCAAGTCCTGTCCTACATCCTTCGTTTCCAGCTGTAAATAGTATTATAGAGGTAGAGTGATGTGGCACTAAAACAATACCTACTCATAATAATAGGTTTCACAAAAATGACGCATAAAGAATAATGTGTGGCGTAGCACGCCTACGGAATATGTAATGTGCTCGTAGCAGAAAGAACGAGAGTGCTACGAGAATTACTGTTATTCAATTTCAATGCGCGGAATCGTTGTTACAAGGTTTTTCTCTACCCTTTTGGGAAAATACCTATGAGAGGCAGCGTTATTTTACATAACATAGGCATCCTATATCTAGTTTTGTGTATTGGAGTGTTATATGTGTGTGTAATTTGCATATTTATATTTTTTGCAAATCCGGCTACGGACAGAGACAGGGTGTGTCGTGGCGCGCCAGAACGATATCGAATTTTTATATGTATTATTATTACCGGCTGCTAAACTTACTACGTTATAATGTCGTGCCACCTTCTGTCAAATGTATGGATTGACGCCAGAAAAAACTGGGCTAAAATGATAAGGAAGTTTTTTAAGTAAGCTTTAGGTTATTTTGGCCAAGATTTGATTATTGTTGTATTGTTCCAGCCACCGAGCTAGACCTGCTGGGCGCGTTGTCCCTGCACAACACATCGCGGACCGGCGTCTCTCTCTCGCCAGGAATGCAATCGCAGCGGATAGCATATACGTTGACAGGTAATTAAAAATTGAAAAGTAAGCTCTTGACTGTTATCCTCATCACTTCATGGGCCCGAAATCAAATGAGAAAGTGACGCCATGAGTACACATTGAAATACTATATTAATTTGATATGAAATCTAGTTTACAAATGTGAAGCTTTTCTAATCAACTTGAAAATAATGTGTACAGTGAGTTGGAATGAAAACTAATGTAAAACAAACAGAACCCTTTCCAAGTAATTGACTGCCGATATTACAGCAAATTTATTCAAAGTGCATGGTTAAATAAACTTTTCTCAATACTAGTATTCACTCACGCTAATGGATGTGAGTCGCGGAAGTGCAGTGCATTTCAGGTTTGGTTTGAGTTTACAGTTGGTTCGTCCATTAGGCTTAAAGTCTCCACCTGCTATAAGCAGAGCGGTGAGAGGTGCGGACAATGAAGTTGAGAGTCCAGTCCCATTATTCTAAATATCGAAAAAAACATTAGAATAGTAAAATGGGTAGCTTTATTACTCGCAATCAGGTTAAAAAAGTCACGAATCAGTAATTAATATACCAGAAGCTACGATGCACAATGGTAAACCCGTTGGTCACTCATACAGAGCCGGTAATCTGAGTTTTGTTTTGATAATTTGGGAAGAGTTTTTGTGAAAGTTCAGACTCTTAGAATACATTTTTTATAGAGCGATGTCTACACAACACACCATACAACTAAATGATTCACCGTTCGAGAATCGCTCTTCAATCTACCCTTATCAGGACGTAGCCTAAAAGAGGCGCGCCTCTTTACATTTTAATGCACTTCGTAATAAGTCATTCGCCGTACGTGTCACTTACGCTATCAGAGGGTGGCTTTTAAACGTGATTACTGTTTTCTAAGCCAATAATAAGTGTTCGAAGCACCGGCTGGTACTGGGTCGTTACTATTGACGTACCTAATGAAAATTGAATCGTTTTTTTACTACTTTTTAATGGATTAAAAAGATAGCTGCTATAAGTTTGAAGCTTCAAAGTGTATGTTGAGATATTTTGTCTAGCTTTCTTATGTTTACATTTGTCAAGTTTCTATTCAAAAGCTTTTGAATTAGTACCTTTTTGATAACAATTTATTAGAACATACTATATATATATTTCAATTATTTTCTTTAAAAATACATTGATCGTACTTCCGAGGGCCCGTCACTCGCACGTGTCTATTGTATTCTCCCCTTTTTTCGACATTTACAATTTGGCAAAAAAGACGAGGAAGATGAACTTGTGGTGATTTACAGGAAACCCGTAGATTGAATAGACAAGGGTGCGGAGTAAATGGCGGGGGATATTTCTTTTGTCAACTGCCTCCACTGCCTCAAATGTTGGCTCTAAGACATGGAAAAAGAAACCAAAAAGAAAAGTCGTAGAAATTGAGCATTTAGGGGAGCTCAAATCATGAAGGATAAATTAATTCTGTGCGTAAATTCACAATAACAAAAATATTTTACATTGTTTTTAAAGATTTTCAGCTCCTTCCTAATACACGGCAATGTTTATTCAGCAGTAGCCCACTGAACAGGCAGTGTAATCGAGGCTAATTAAATTCACAAAGCCCTGTAATCCTATCCGACCGGTCGGAATCGGCTCGATCGCGCAAATTGATCGTAATCCCCAAGTGTCGCTGCGAGTGGCATTCGGAACGATCTATTAGGGATAGGCTCAGTAATACACCTACATTGTACAATTTACCTAAATTGCACATTAGCGCCTTTGCATGCGGTGCATTTTTATGATTGCCTAAGCTAATATTATCTGTATACGTTTGACCGTGGTCGCGTGTATTCATTAAATATTATCAATGAATCACTTATCAGTTTTTACATTTTATCATTAAAAAAAAAAAAAAAAAAAAAAATTTGGCTTGATTGGATTGACTGGGAATATCAAAAGCGTAGAAAAAAACTCAGTGCTCAGGAGAAATAAAGTCAATAACAATCAAGTAATGCCCAAGTGTCGATGCTAGGGCGAGCTGTTATCGGCACGGGACATTAATTCGCCCGCAATCCCTCAGCGTGAAGTGATTAAGCCGCCTTGATGTTTCCTGGCCACAATAAAAATAGGGCTGTAAGCATTCCTGTATTTCACTTAGTTTACTCTACTCAAGTTTTTTTTTTAAATAAAGTAAAGAAAATAAAAGAAGGTTCTCTTAGCAAATATACTTGCTTTTAATAAAACCTGTAGACATTTCTAAACTACCATACACAATGAAGTTTTATAAAGGACAGCTAGTCTCCGAGCGATGACCCTATTTAAGTGAACATTTGTCGCGTTTCACTTACTCGTAACGTAATCCTGGCCATTAGTCAAATTGCGTTCGCATTCGCGTTCATTCGCATTGTTGAAGGGTGTCAACCCTAATTTCTGGGGATCTCGACTCAGGGGACATATTGTCCTGTTCACGTCCCAGTAAGTGTCAAATGTCAAAATTGTTTAAATCAACCAGGTTTTTAAGGGGTTTTTGAGGGTTAAATAAAATAGCATTGCTATTCGTACGACTTGTACTTTGAACAACCTAATCAAAATGTAGAGCATAAAACTATGACGATACTAGAGGATACGCTCTAGAGTATTAGCTTCCAAAAGTCGTGGGTAATAATGAGGTGTCATGTTCTGAATATCATAAATGTAAATGAAACGCTTTACAAAGACAATTTGGTAAAATTACACACGGCAGACTCGTAGACACTTAATTCCCCAGCGAGTTATAAAATAGAGCACTTTGCTACATGCTTCATTGTTACATTAATCATAAGTGGTCGCTTGGCTGCGACAGACACATGCAGAATTATTAACACACTTGGTCGTGTTTGTAAAGCCTTGTCAGGCTTGTCACTGCCAAGGACATAAGTGGCGCATCAATAACGCCTCTGTGACTGACACGACATTCATTTATGTTTGATCAGTAAATAAACGATGCTAGATCAACATAATGGTGTCACTAGGCGACTGTTGAATGACTACATAGCGTTTCAAATACGCTTAGCCGTTAGGTTCTTCGCCGACGATTTCAGACTGAAAACAGACAGCAGTAGATAAAACTGGGAAAAGCTGTGATAAGAGCACACGCTGATGTAAACTAACAGTAGTGAGTGGCTAAAATGGAAGATAATAGAAAAATATGTTATTAAAAGAGAAAAATGTACATACACCAAGCGGTGAATAGGTAAAAATAACATTGCTGGTAAAATACCTATGGTTATGCTCAAAATCTTGGACGAATATAGCCAAGCTCAAAGTGGGTCGAATAACACCTTCTCGTAGTATAAAATCATCAAGACTCAAAATAAAACCATGGTTTTACAATGTTTACACGCTCATTAGGGGCTTACTGATTTGCTCGTTGGAGCGCCACCTGACTAACCTCGCGACTAAAGCGAAGTCAGCTGCAAACTCGGAACCCTTTTCAAAGCTTCTTTCAAAGAAAGGAGTAGGAGCATTTCAGGGCCCGTTTTGCATACAATTAGTTAATTTTGTTATTTATAACTTTTGTTGGTTTTATCATAATCTATGCAGTAGCAGTCACAAAACCGAAAAACACAGTAATTATTTTGACGTAAACACCTGTATATACGATAAACAACATTGAAAAAGACGCATTTTTTGTAATTCAATGTCTAATAACTAATGATTCCCGCTGCTTTATAATGACATCGTTACATTTTTCAAAACTGCATTGTATGTGTATTGTAACAAACAAAGTGCTATCATTGCAAGTTGAAAAAATGTGGGACCTGGGCTCAATTTGCCCCAGACCCTTTATATTAGTATTTTTTACCAAGCTGTTAACCAAGCTAGAGAGAGTTAATAACATTAATATAGGGTTTTGTTTTGTCTTAAATTCGATAACTTGAAAAGCTTGTAAAAATGAGCGTAGGTGTAAGAAATTGTAGCAATTAAATAAAATCAGGTCATGTGTACAAGTGATAAACCATAGCCAATAAAATAAATCCATAGCGGGGAGTCACACAATAAAGTGTTTGTACAATGCCCAACAAATATTTGTACGTCACTGAATTGATATTCGCGAGGGTGATTTAATTAAACCAAAATAATGTGAGGGTTCGCTGCGAATCATAAATTCTAATGTTGTAAAAACACCTGTGTAACTTCGAACGACTGAGAGTACAAAATATTCTGTTTATTTGAATAATATACATAAACCTCATAAAACTCTAATTATTTTTTTAATCTCGAGAAATTGAACGAAGCTCTATTTTATATTTTTGAACAATATATAAGTATTTTTGTTCAAAAATATACATACATCCACTCTGATCTTTTGGCGTAGGTAGGTAATTATAATCATAATTATGATAAAAGCATATCCAAGACTTACAGTTAGCAAAACTTTTGTGTTCCATACATATCACACCCAAATTAGCAAATTCTTTGCTGAGTTTTTTTCAATCACCGTCATGTACCTACGGTACATAGAAGCTATCACAGTGACTGTGCGAATAAATTACGTTGAACCCCGACAGATGGGTCTTACGAGACTGGTTGATTTTTCAACATCATCATACCTACCTTTGCCAGCGGAAAACGGTTGATTAATATTTAACTTTTGGCAAGGGGAGATAAGAAAAGCAGGGAAAAGTAATCGTGAATTATTTATCGTTCGTGAATAACCAACAGCTGGGTCAAAATTCTTTCAAGTTTGTGTTAGAATGCTGACTTTTTTCCATTTCATTCAATTGAGGGATGTCGTTATTATTTCTGTAAATTAGTTATAGGTACCAGCATAATCAAATGGAAAATAAAGCTGGTTGTTCTCCCACTGCGCACTGGGCCATATACCTAAGCCATTACTTTAAAAATAAATTATTCAATGTAAATACATAATAATCGTGCTTGTATTTCTTGATATTCATATTTTTGTTTATAAAACTTCATTCCCTTACACAGAGTTTAGGTAACATCGTAATAGGTTTCAATATTCTGAGTAAGACAATAGAATTTCTCGAGACACTTTCTCTTATTGTTTTTCCAATGTGTGGAATAATAAGAAGAATCAGCTAAATAAATAACGTACGGAGTATACTCCTTACCCTCATAGCTACATGCTCATAATGCGATGTATAGGTACTTGTATATACAAAGCTATAGAAAAAGGTCCATCCGTAACAAAAATCATCGTTACGACTGCAAAATTCAAAGTCCGTCGACCTCATGGTCGACCTTTTATTTTATGGTGACATGACATAACAGGTATTTTTCATTTTCGTGCCAATTCAGTCACGTGATCCGATAGCGACATCCCTCGTCAGCCCAACTTCAACTTTTTCTTTCAATGCTCAGATTGCTGTCGCGTCGATCTATCATTTTGTTTGATCAACGTTGGTTATTGCTAGTAATCTGAGTTTATTGCACAACAGTAATTTATCAAGTCTATTTTTTTCCGGCGGGCGGTTTAAATGTGTTTCGAGGGCGACAAATCCCTTTGGTCTTTTCGCTCGAAACAATTACACTCGCACATTTTGTTCCGTGTCGCTCGGTCACATCCCCGATTCTCCGGTCCCTTTTCCACACAATTTACCCTCGCCACAGGGGAGAATGTGACATTCATGTGAGATATTATTTCGTCATCCCTGCTCGACCCTCAGTGATTTAAATCTGACTATATTGCGCAGTTTATTACTCACTCGTTTAATTTGAATCACATCGTATCATTCATGTGCATAATATTACTTGAGTACTTATGTTCCGTTTTATTATGATATATACTTATTAGTTATTTATAGATTCTAATTAGGCAGCTACAATACATGATTTCATACCATTGACTTAGATTTTTACACCCTAGTTACACTACTACTGATGTGATATACCTAAATGCTAACTAAGGCACTAGCATTCGAGCGGTATGTATCTACTCAAGATCCCCGCATTGCAGTTCAAATATTCTGTTAGGTGCTCACACGCGCGGGCGCGGTAATATGAACACGAGAAGAACCACAAATCTCTAAATCACGTGCCAACTTTTAAAATAAATAAGTGAAAATTGTACAATGGTGGCGATTCCGTTGTTACAGCAAACTACTTAACTAAAACTACGTAAAAAACTGACTAATACCTAATCTTTCTATTCATATATTATGTTACGTTTTAATCGACACCAATTTTAGTGCTGGCTGGCTGACTTATTTGACGTTATTTGTTTAATTAAAAATGATAAATTAAATGGTTATTTTTATGATTGTCATTCATGTGTGTTCATGCTAATTGGAACTCTTAGTATAAACATGTTTGTACTTTAAACATTTTTAGTTAGCTATAACTATATTGTACTATAGAATGGACACCAACTGATTTTAGTTTTTGTACCTAGGAGCTTTGTTGATAATATTTTTAAATCTCTTGCGTAGTAGTATTCGTATCGTTTCATTAAATTTCGATAAAAATAAGAAGTTGAAGTAAGTCGTTTTTTATCGTTACTGTTAACTAAAAAAAAGTAATTGGTGCACGAAATGTAGGCATTCTATATAACAGAGGTTTAGCTGGCAGCTCGCCAGTAGGTAGTATGCCATCGTCAGTACGGGCCAAGGTCTCCGATCCTCGTTACAGTACTCGTAGGTTTAGATAGAATCTCTGATCATTATCAAAAATTTTCTGTTACTATCACAAACAATCTTAATTAAAATAAATAATGTATAGCCTTAAAAGTATAATTACCATGACTCATACAATTATTGAGATTGTTTGCGTGACAAAATATGTTTTTCTTATACTTAGTTAGTATTTTAATTTATAAAATAAAAACCAGCTTACCATACATTCCTTCATGTTTTTTGAATATTCTGAAGGGTGCAAGTACACCTAGTAAATAGTAACCTACCTACTTAAGGTAAGTAATATTAGTTTCATGATGTGTTTCAGGTGATTCTCGATCTCTCCAAGTGGAGGGCGATGCGTTCGAGCGCTCAGCCGAGCTGCTGCGGCGTTCGCCGGAGTTCACGGTGCTGGCGACCCTTCGTCAGGAGCCAGCCAACTCCGGCACTATTATTTCTTTTTCACATGGGTACAACAGGTATGCACGCACTCACAAACATTTGTAGGCGTTAGCTATGAAGCAACCGTTTATTATTTTATTCGAATAGAGAGTCACTATTCTAACGCCGTAGTATGAAGTGAAACGAAGCTCGGCCTGCCGACCTGAAGTATAGGTAATAATGACAATAAAACGAAACTAAATATAGGTAGTCCGAGAAAGTTCAAAACAGCAAACATAGTTTTAGAGCTCTTCTACGAAACGGTGCCGCGGCGTAGCGCTAAATATGCTCTCGTAGCACTTGGTCTACGCGCTGTAGCGTTTATGTTTCGCATTAGGACACTCAACTTTAACGTTGTAATCTTGGACGAATAGTTGTAATATTTCGTTTGACAAATAATTTTAATTCTAAAAATGTACTTTGAGTAGAACTGAATATGAATCGGTGAGACGAGCTGCGGGGGCTGTCGGCTTATCAAAGAGAGGGCATCGAGCGACCTTCGAGCGGCGTGGGAGCATGCCCCACGGTGAGTTCTAGATCTCAACATCGCTGCACGCATTCGCATCGAGCGTCATAGGCCGATGCGTCCGCGCGCACAGGGAGTTTCATGTATCTTGGAATGTCATGTGCCTCGGAATGTCCTCCTCGAACCATCCGTTGACCGTTCGGGCTCATTGTTTAACTTATGCATGGAAGTATGCGGCGGGACGGCTTGCATGTGCCCGCGCCTCCGTCTTGTGTTCTGTGTCTTGACGTGTTGTACTATGTATCGTCGGAACCCCCGTCACGCCCCGTCTCTCGATGTTCTCTCACTCGATGTTGTAATGTGGTGCCACCATCGGCTGCGAGCCCGCGCCGCCGCCGGCCCGGTCCGCACTTGCATTCCAAGCGACATGGGATCCCGCTCCGTCTCGCGCACGGTCCGGAGAGAGCTCGTCCCGCGCCGGCGTCTGACGACCTCTCTCCCTAAAGTCGACCGGCGAGCATCGCGCGCGTTCTCTATCGGGGCACTACGTCGCGGGCACCCAGCGAGCCCACAACGAACGCGGTCCGTTCCGAGGTACATGCTCCCCCAAGATGGCCGAGCGATATTGAGATGTAGAGCGAGCCGAGGTCCGCTCGCTGCCGGTCCCGCGTCACCGTCGGAATGTTGTTTGTTGGTTGCTTTGTTTGTGTACCTCGGAACAGTTCGCTAGCGTGTGCGGCGTAGAGGCGACACGTGTAGTGCATCAGTGCGGGCGGTGCGCAGGTACCTGGAGGTGCAGTCGAGCGGGCGGCGCGACGAGGTGCGGCTGCACTACGTGGCGGCGGGCGGCAATGCGCCGCGCGTCGAGACCTTCCCCTTCCGGCTCGCGGACGGCGGCTGGCATCGGCTGGCGCTGGCCGTGTCGGGCGCGCAGGCCACGCTGCTCGTCGACTGTCATCCACTCTACCGCCGTCTCATCCCGCCGCCGGACCGCAACTTTACCGTGCCCACGCTCTCGCTATGGATTGGACAGAGAAACAGCAAACACTCATTATTCAAAGTAAGCACTGTGATAAGTAATATTTTAATTTTTCAGCACGTATATAATACAACAAACTTAACCTGCTCTAGCAAGAAAATGCAATTTAAATGCCGTTCTTCCATCGCCTCCTTAGGCCAGATTTTTATTAATCGTCCTTTTCAGGGCACAATACAAGATGTGAGACTGGTGAGCGGACCTCACGGCTACCTCGCGCAATGTCCCGGACTAGACTCAGAGTGCCCAACGTGCGGGCAGTTCTCGCTGTTACAAGCCACTGTCCAAGAGCTTACGACACATATCCATGATCTATCACTCAAGGTAATCTTAGCTGGCAAGAGGAGACTAGTCCTATCTAGCTTTGATGCTGAAATAAATAGTTGATACAAGTTATTTTGTTTATTTTGTTTTGTTTACGCAGCTAGTTGGTGCGGAAGCAAGGCTGGCGCGGTTAGAGCAGTGCGACTGTCAGAAGTCGTGTTTCTCTAACAGCACCGTGCACGCTGATGGCGCCACGTGGCAACGGGACTGCAATCGCTGCTCCTGCGTGGTAAGTATAATTATCCTGTGGCTCACCTCAGGGTCGAAACTGGACAAGTCCATCCACTGGCCAGAGCTTATACACAAGGGGGCTT
Source organism: Eulithis testata (assembly GCA_947507515.1). Classification (NCBI taxonomy): domain Eukaryota; kingdom Metazoa; phylum Arthropoda; class Insecta; order Lepidoptera; family Geometridae; genus Eulithis; species Eulithis testata. Next base: position 4,465,284 of record OX382199.1, on the reverse strand, counting down.
GTTGCTCCTATGTGTGCCTTTTGCACTCATTAGCAGCCAGGTATTCTGCCAAAAATAATATTCTGGAAGTATATTTAAAAAGCAGCGTAATACATTTATTGTAAATAAAGTAAACATATTACAGCACGGCGAGATAACGTGCAGGCCAGTCGAGTGCGATCGAGCAGAGTGCAAAAACCCAGTGCTGCATCCCGGAGATTGCTGTCCCAAATGCTTGAGTAAGGACCATAAGCACTACTGATGCACATTGCATCTTTGGATTCACTTGTTATCGTCTTCACTTCAACCTGTAGAATTTCCTCATCTATAGCCTTCATGATCGATTTCTATATAGAAAAAGTGTTTTAAGATAGTTTTTGGAACAGCTGGTTCATTGGAGTTTGCTCTAGCCAACACTCTCAGTAGATGGATTGGTGACCGTTTCTTAAACTTTTGGAAGGTATTGCTCCCTATTCCTTGGTATTTCCGCTCATATGAAATTATCGAAACGAAATGGAAGTAACTTATTTTCTTTATATTTTTAGAGCAATGTCTCCTGCAAGGCAACCTGTACGAGCACGGCGAAAGGTCAGCGCCGAAGGAATGCTCCGAATGCGTGTGTCACGATGGTAATATGCTGTGCATCCGAGTGGACCCCAAGGTTGCATGTCCACCGTTACCGTGCGATCCATCAGACCAGTTCACTGTGCCGGGAGAGTGCTGCAAGTTCTGCCCAGGTATACTTGCAAATAAATAAAAATATTTTAAAAAGCTTATTTTATTCACTGAAAACAGTGAATAAAAAGCACTTTTACTCACTGTTTTGGTGTTTGAATTTAGAACACACTAATATATTTGACCTCCATCTAATTATTGTTTTTGCGCAAGGAGGTTGTATAGCATTGGCTATAAAACCTTCAATCTTTCTTTTTCTCGTAGTCATGGTATGAAGTATAGTATGCAACTCTTGAATAAAACGGATTTATACCTAGGGCCATGAACTACTCACGTCGTTCAGGATTCTAACACTTGAATCACTCGCTAATGTATAGTGAGTGATTCATGATGATTGAATCACGAGCGTAGCGAGTATCAACTGAATCACAACCGTAAGGAGTGCCCTACGGTTGTGATTCAGTTGTTAGAATCCTTCACTTTCTCGTGATTCATTTATGGCCCTCGCTTTAAATCCGTCTTTTATTCACTAGTTGCATAATATGCTATTATTGGCTTACAGATAGATAAAAATTGCTACTTTGTATACCTGTATCCTTAGAGCAACGCAGAAGTTTTCTTATCCCATTTATGCTCTTGTTTGGATTAGTTGCATTACTAAATACTAAAAAAAATGAATTACGGTCTCCATTTATTTTTTAACAGGTGTGGATTACTGCAGTATGGGTCACTCGTGCGATGAAAACGCGACCTGCATGAATCTCAACACTAAATACACCTGCAAATGTAACCAGGGCTTCCACGGTGACGGTCTCACTTGCCGAGGTAACTATTTACATGTGCGGCTGGAATAGGAATTGGCTTTTTGGCCAGACGGAAGCACAATAGAGATAATAGTGAGCTTTTGAGTTACTGAACCCCTCTTACATCAAAACTAAGAAGAAAAGAGTGTGACAATATTTTCTTAGGTACATTATTCACGACTTAGACATTCGGCTTGAAAATTTCGTCTGTTTACTAACTTATGCCCGAAGCATCCATCATTCACTTCCTATCGCTAAATTATGGCTTAAGTATGTGCCTAATATTTTATTAACTAAACTTTGTAAACAGGTACAACAGAAAACAGAACTACTGAGTAATAAATATCTCACTAGATCCATAATGAATCTGGACAATGGATCCACCGAGATTGAAGGCTATTTCACCATCTCATGATTACGCTATCAATTATAAATATCTCATGGTATATATTTATTTGACTAGGTTTGACTTGATATTAGGTTTACTAAACAGTTGTGTTAACTTAGACGTAGATGAGTGCCAAGAAGCTGGGGATGTTAACGGACATCACTGTCACTCCAACACTCGCTGTGTTAACGTGGTGGGAGGCTACGTGTGCCAGTGCCTGCCCGGTTATACCAGGAGGGACAAATTCAACTGTGTTGAGGTATATATAAAACAATGGTGAAATCTTATACTATCAGCTTGTTACATTTTAAAGTTCTGTAAAGTGTTCTAAATAATTTCCAATCACAAAGGAGAGAGATCGAAAACTGGACCAAAAATGTTTGTTCTACGCTTCATGAAAGGAACTTTGTTAATGATGGTTCCTTTCAATGATCTTTATCTAAGTGTTCTAGTGCTGATGAACAATACGTAAAGATCACTTTTAGGTAGCCTACACAATACACATATTGCAAGGCTGAGTTACTACCTTAAATAAAATCTTTACGAGCATATTTATAGGACTCTAAAATCTGACGAGGAATTCTTAGTTTGACTATAATTTATCCGTCTATCCAATCAGGTCCGATGAATTGTGCAAAGAAGTCTTACTCATGCCCACCTGAACCACATTTCCATAGAGCAGGTTGAATGTTTTTACTAATTTCCAGGTTGACGAATGCATCGGCGAAAGTCACGGATGCCATGCGGACGCAGAATGCAGTAACACACCCGGATCATACACCTGCCGATGTCAGGAGGGTTACGACGGCGACGGCTACACTTGCATACGTAAGTTTGTTTATACCATTCCCCCTCTAAAAACGTTATTTTATTCACTGAAAACAGTGAATAAAAAGCACTTTTACTCACTGTTTTGGTGTTTGAATTTAGAACACACTAATATATTTGATCTCCATCTATTTATTGTTTTTGCGGAAGGAGGTTGTATAGCATTGGCTATAAAACCTCCAATCTTTATTTTTCTTGTAGTCATGCTACAAAGTATAGTATGCAACTCTTGAATAAAACGGATTTATACCGAGAGCCATGAACCACTCGCGTCGTTCAGGATTCTAACACTTGATTCGTGATTCAATCATCATGAATCACTCCCTACGGGCGTGATTCAGTCGTTAGAATCCTTCACTTGCTCGTGGTTCATTTATGGCCCTCACTTTAAATCCGTCTTTTATTCACTAGTTGCATACTATTGTTAAGTAAGTGTCAGAGAAAGGTGGAAATTTTCCATTGACACAATGTGGTTAAAATGGAACTCTTCTTTAGAGTCAGTTTGGCAGAGATAGGAATGACGTCATATCTCGGCCGAAAACTCATTTTCCCTACTGAGCCCGCAGTCTGAGTTTTGTTTTGTTGATCGAAACGCATATCGAGAAGCTACTTGCGAGATATTTTGTATTAAAATTCGATAAGCGCCTCTGGCGGGAGTATTGCAATTAATTTTTCTCCATACAAAAACTGCGCGTTTCTCGATTCTCACAAAACTCAGACTACGCGCTCTGGTAAAACGAGTCTTCGGCGTTACATTGACAACATCCTTATCCTAGTTTGGGTATCAATGTTGTCCAACCAGGAAACACAACGCTGTTAACCGATTTACAATATTGAAAATGTAATATTAATGTCTGTGGTTATTTCAATAAGTTTCATTTCAAATTTCATTTCAAATTTCATTTCATTTCATTTCAATAAATTTCATATCTTTGCCGAACTGAGCATTATGGTTCTTGAACAATAGCAGCATTTCGCGCGGCTTATATTGGTCAGCGCCGTCTTGGATACCTAAATATAAATAGAACGTTTTATACTTAAGAGGTATTACAAAATTAAATGTTAGAACTATACTTAAAAATAACAAAAATGGCCACCACTCAGCATGGTGCCAGGGCAGGGTATGTTAGTAACCTGCCTAGGCGCTGGTTTTCAGTGGCGCCAGTTATCTATACTGTAATTCCAAGTACGTATGTTGTCTTTCGTGTATAGCAAAATGCACGGGTGGTTGTTTGAATGGCGGCGTATGCGCTGCTCCCGAGCGGTGCGCGTGCGCGCGTGGTTTTACGGGCGCGCGCTGCGAGCGTGACGTAGACGAGTGTGCCCGGCCCCCGGCGCCCGCTGTAACCGCCTGTGCACCGCCTGCACTCTGCGTCAATACACCCGGCTCGTACTACTGCGTGTGCGCACAAGGATACCGCCCGCAACAACACACTGATGACTGTGAAGGTACGATTACGAAGATACGAAGTATTTATTTATTTTATTAATTTTATTAATTTTATTAATTTTATTAATTTTATTAATTTTATTAATTTTATTAATTTTATTAATTTTATTAATTTTATTAATTTTATTAATTTTATTAATTTTATTAATTTTATTAATTTTATTTATTTTATTTATTTTATTTATTTATTTTATTTATTTTATTTATTTTATTTATTTTATTTATTTTATTTATTTTATTTATTTTATTTATTTTATTTATTTTATTTATTTTATTTATTTTATTTATTTTATTTATTTTATTTATTTTATTTATTTTATTTATTTTATTTATTTTATTTATTTTATTTATTTTATTTATTTTATTTATTTTATTTATTTATTTACATCCACAACACTTAGTCAAAATTTAGTAACATGCAAATATTAAAATAATTTAGGTATTTAGGTTAGGTATTTATGTCAACAATTTGATTAAATTTCAATGTAGGCACAATGTCGAAATTAATTGATAGAAAAAGAAAACTATTTTAAAGTCACCTCTTTTGGCTAAGATTCTCCTATGGCTAATGTAAAAGGGCCCCTCTCCGTTTTCCAGATTAACCAAACTAATAGTTTTGGTCCTTCGAGTAGGACTATATCAAATTTTCAAAATGCTCATGGTTTTTTGTTGATTTTACAGATATAGACGAGTGTGTGGAAGGTTCCCACACGTGCCATTCCAGCGCGCGATGCGTCAACACGGATGGAAGCTTTAGATGTGAATGTGATAATGAAAACTGTGAACTGAGTGAGTGTTATTATTTCGTGAGCCTTTTTCATCATCATCATCATACTTCTTGATATAGGTCCAGCTCACTTACAACAATTTTCAGGAGGAAATTTTTTGGGCTATCTCTTTCAACAGACTTTCTAGCTATTACTGAGGAAAAGAAACCTCTTTCACCTTTTGGGAAGGTAACTTTTTTGGATAGGTTTGATCTCAATATGATTCAGCTGCCCTGTAATTGTTCATTCATGGTGCCATTAAAGTGGCCTCTCTGTGCTTGTACCTACCATTTCTTAGCTTATAGTTGGGGACTAGAGGGCGAATATTTATTTATTGATTCGCCATGACCCGATATAAAAAGATGTTCCTACACCCGACTGTTTAACTATAACGGAGTGAGTATTGTACAAAGTCAAAACTAGATAACGCGACTAAAAATTACCGAATCCTGCATCGCGCTGAAGAAAACGCAGGGCTCTGTACCACCTAATTGTAATAACTTTTGAAAGCTGAGAAACATATATACACATACCTACGCACACACGCACAACTGTAGTGTGTTTAATATTGATCCACCTAGCCTCCTTCACTGGTTGTGCTAGCTACCTATTTAGAGGGCTCCGATGGTACCTGCTGCCGACAGTGGTTCAAGTCACGCTGTGGATGACGATGGTGACATTTGGTTTCAGGTTGCGAATGGCAAGGCAGGATAATGTCGGACGGTTCTCGTTGGACGGAGGCGGGTGGTTGCCGCGCGTGCTCCTGCCTCGCAGGCGTCGCCTCCTGCGAGCGCGCGCTCTGCGCCTGCGACGCACATGATAACCAAACTATGGTAAGACCCTTAGGGGGGTCGCCCACACGAGCAGCAGGCCTAGGATGCGCACGCGAGATGCTTGTCATGTCGTTCTGTCAAAATGTAAGCATTTTGCACAAGTTTTTGAACTATTGCATTATTTGTGGTAATGTTTGTCAACAAAACGCGCCTTTGAATCTTTAACTTTTGACATTTTCTGCATGACTATTAACTCGTCCTCAGAGAGGTACGACGACTAAGAAGTGTCAAAAGTGTACAATAAGAAGGCGCGTTTTGTTGACAACATTACCACAGATAATGCAATAGTTCAGAAACTGGTGCAAAATTCAAAAGGCATTTTGACAGAACTTCATGACAAATATCTCGCGCGCGCATCCTAGGGCCGCTGGAGTTGAGGCGGTGTCGAGGCGCAGGCGCATAAGTGGCGTGCCGCATCTAAGTTTTCCTAAGGAATAAATGGTAGTGCAAGTGCATAGTAGAGTCGCTGCGACTCAGTCGCAGCACGGGCGAGGCGGGGGTGGCCAACCGCGTCGCGACTCTGCCGCCATTTTGTCATTCCGTTTCGTGCGAATATGAATTGGAACGTGTGACGGAAGCATAGCCGCCTGCGCCTCGACTCTACATAGAGACAACGCGTCGACCGTGTCGCGACGCCGCCGCGACCTCGCCTCGACTTACCAGTGAGCGACGCGCCTTATACAGGCGGGAGGAAGTAGGTACTAGAACTTTGCATCAATCAATGCGCAGTTCTTTCGAACTGTTGAGAGTTCATGGTAAACAAGAAACAATGTGACTAACGCAATTGTAATGTTAGCGTAACCGACTTACACTACGCGGTGACGCTGCAAAAACTCCTACGTGGTTTACTTACTAGTGGACGTACCGTACAATCTTTATTTATTTGTGCTGACCCCCAGTGCCTGAGAGTCACATGAGAGTAGATTACACATTCAATTGAATCTTCTTCTTCTCTTCAATAATGGCCTCTGTCCGCCATTTCGACAGACAATTTTGCCAATGTCAAGTGATATAATTCAATTCAATTCAATATTTGGTTTAATGGCATGTGGGGGAAAGCCAACTTCGCCAATGTCACGTTGCAAGTTAGGCCTTAACACAAAGGAGTAAGATAAAACCGGTGAATTTAGATAAGTGATATAATTGTAATAATATAAGTCAAGTCAAGTTATTCGTCAAGTTGGCTGTCGTTTGTTTTGAAAAGAAAATGGTGGATTTTCTCATCAAAACCTAAAACGAATTTTTACATTCAGAAAAACCACTTACTACACATTTATTTCAATGGCTCACACTTTATGTTACGACCTAAGTATTATTGGTTAAAATTCCACCATAAAAACCAGTGCGTGCAGTCCCTACGCGCGGAAGAAGTTATACTTCGAGTGCCACGCATTCACTCTCGCTCTGTGTTTAATGTGAAATTAATTTAGTATTTATAATTATGTACCTAACCAATATGCAGTACTAAATTTTCACTTCAAAATAAAAAGTCAAAAGTTGCATGAACACTGCCATCTATTATATTTTGACTGTAGCGTATTAGTCTCTTTCTATTCCCCCCGCTGTCAGTTGGAAGTCGTATAACTTCAAAAACACGGGCGGTCAAATGCTGAATTGCTGAAGAATGCCATCTACATATATCTGATTGTAGCGTATTAGTCACTGTCTCTTTCTATTCCCCCGAATAGAAAAGAGACAGAGACTATGTCCTCTCGAATAACGCAACCTTGTTGGAACTTGGAAGTCGCATTAGAAGTATAACTTCAATTAAACAACAATACTCACAATAACACAAGAAAAACTATAATACTATACTTATATTATACTAAAAGTGCTATGTGTCATTTCAAAAAATGTTAAAACTCGTGTCCTCAATTGAATCGTTTATTTCCAGTTGTTAAGTACAGTTAGCACGGTGACAGTGGCGCCGGCGTCGTGCTGCCCGCACTGCGAAGCGCGCTACCACTGCCGACATCAGGAGATGCACCACGTGACCTTCCGCAGCGGAGAGCGCTGGCTCTACCAGTGCCAAATCTGCGAGTGCCTTGTTAGTATACCCTCGACATTATGTTTAGAAACTATTCTCAGTGCAGACTTGTATATTTACATGCCACTTTTAGTCCTTATTTACTCATTTATTCGTCTTCTTTAAAAAATTCTGTACCTTTGTTCTTATCAGTACTTGTTTCAGTAGTTTATGCCAAACAGTAGGTACACTAGCGCTGTTACTTCATCACAGTTGAGTTCTGATTCATTCAGGCTCCTGGTGTCTATAGAAACTGTTGGAATGCTGGATGACAAAGTCACGGGCTAGATTTTATCATTTCCTGTATTATAGTTATTATTTTACCTACCAAGCTCTTACTACTAATTTTTTAGTTTTATGCCTGCTTCGTCATTCGGGAAGTCTATGAAAACACATTTAACTAATGGTACCACAGCATGTTATAGCATATAGTTTTATTACCTTTTAAATGCACCTAGAATTGTGTTGTGTAAACCAGTGTTGGGTATCCATTCTTTTAAAAATAAAAATAAAGAAATCCTTGACATTTAGGTATATTTCCATGAGTTACTTCTAACGACTCTACACTACACTATTATAAACGCGAAAGTTTGTAAGTATGAATGGATGGATGGATGGATGTTTGTTACTCTATCACGTAAAAACTACTGATCCGATTTGGATGAAACTTGGAATATATATTGTCCGTGACCTGGATTAACACATAGGCTACTTTTTATCTCGAAAAATTAACGAGATCCAACGGGACGAGAACGAAGTCGCGGGCGGCACCTAGTGATTCGTAACTACCAAAAAATGTGATGTTTCCAGCTGGGTGAAGTAGACTGCTGGGAGCCGCAGTGTGAAGAGGGCGGCGGGTGTTGTGAACGCGAGGGTGTAGCGGGGGGAGTGGGGGGCGCGGGGGGGGGCGCGCCGCACCAGCTCGAGCTGGCGGGCTGCGCGCCGCCGCATTGCCCCGCATGCATGGTACGTAACACACATTCAGTAACACGCTTCGCTTGCAACCTGTCACCCTGCCTTATGTTTCAACTCAGCGGATAGACACTAAAGGCGCGAATTAGGCTATGTTCAGATGGCTGAATTGTGACGCGCGTTTTCAAATCGCGCGCTTAGACATCCTAATATATACCTAGCAACCGTTCACATGCGCGCGCGTTAACGCGCGTCAGCAAGCGTCAACGCGGCGCTCAGAGAAAAAGTTTCTAGACGCAGACAATCGCGTGCTTTTTCTACCGAACTAGACTGACGAGTACTCTCGCAACGCGCATTAGCGCTCATCATCTGAACTCTCTTCAAATTTGATCGCGCGATTAACGCGAATTAACGCGCGTTACATGTGAACCTAGCCTTATACAGAAACGGTATAGCGTGAAGGCGCGGCGCAGGCATCTTGTCGCTTCAAAACGTTTCAGTACAAAATGTAGGTAGGCAACACGTGAATTATACTCAAGCGGCGTGGCGCAGGCACCGCTACGCATACAATCTGATACCTATTGCTTATCTAAATGACATGTTGTAACGTGAGTGTAACGTGGTCAATTATAAAAGCACCCATTTCTGCAAATTCCAACTTAGAAAGCAGCATAATCGCCTTGCAGTCAAAACCAACCACTAAATGTGGGTGCAATCGCCCGTGTCTAGACGCGCTGTGAAAGCAGATTCTAAATACAAAAGACCATTTCAGAACTTAGAACGATTAACTTGACTACCAAACGTACCGGATATCATCATTGTAACTTTTGTAACTAATGAAGAAGATTGTAAAAACCCCAAAGCTTTACAATCTTCTTCATTGGTCGCTGAGCTAAAACGGCCGATAGATAAGTCTGTTATATCTGTAAAGGGTATAAAAGTGGCAGTGACAGAATATTTTATAGAGGTAGCAATACTACTTCGCGATGAGACCTTCTTTTACTATGAGACAGAAAACTGAAATTGAATATTAAAAAATTTACAGCCACACTGTAACTAATCCACATAATCATTCACAATTCATGTCAATTATATTATATTGTTCAATTATATTGAGGCAACAAACTAAAATTACAGCCCCACGTTGGGGTGCCACTTTGCCCCCAGTTGGGCGCCAATATTAAATATTGGTAGGGATCAAATAAAGAAATGTCCTGTTGTCATGTAATAATATCAGGCTTGCTGGTTTAACCTTTGAAATCCCACCGGCTCCCCTGGGAGTCTGGAATCTTGGTATTTCAAAAGCTAGCCATAACGCTTGGACGGTCTGTGTGTGAAAGCGCCATTTCCGCTTGTTGCAGGGTGGGCAGTGTGCTACTTTGGTGAGCAATCTCGCGTGTTGTGTGCATCGGTAACCATCCCCACTCTTCTTATTCATTCATACATTGCTATTAATAACTAAAATTTGTTTTGATTATGCTTTTAATTCAATTGTTCATTAACAACATGCTTTTAAATACCTTGCTAATGCATATTTTGATTGAATTGAAAGTTATCATTATTTCGGATATCGTTTTATGTTGCATGTTATATCATTTTTTCATTCATCATCATTTTGCGTGGTGAAATTGTTGTCTCAAGTGATTCACAGAGCTTGACAGAGCGTTACCTAAGCGCTATATATTCAAGAACGCGTTAATAGCCTATCAGTCCGCTTAAATTTGGAGCATTTCTTTCATTTTTTATTTATTTTTCACACGATCTCAAGTACGTAATTAGAATAATACTTATAAAACAATCTAGTCAGATTAGTAAGTTCTTAAGTAAGCAATATTAACTTAGCTGTATGTAGTTTACATTCCTAAAAACCGTAGTCAATTCAGATCTGCTTTAATAGAAGTAAAATACCTTATGAAGTACCTAGTTGGCGTGGCGCCCAACGCGTGGCAACAACACCTACTTATATACATTCGCTCTATTGCGCGTCTACTAAGCGCACACAGATAGCATATTTTTATACTAACGCCAAAGTTCCCAAATGCGAGTTTGTGAAATGCATGATAGGGTAAACTAACCTAATCTTGGCACCCCCACCAATTGTTGGCACTTCTCTGATTGATCCTATTTACTAAGAAAAAGCCAGACCTCACGATGTTGTTATATAAACAACAACTTAACATAATAATAAACATCGTGAGGTCTGGATTTTTCTTAATAAATAGGATAAATCAGAGAAGTGCCAACAATTGGTGGGGGTGCCAAGATTATGGTAGTTTACCCTACTTAATCGCAGTTGCAATAGAGCGAGGTGTAAAGGTGTAAAGGCTTGCAACGCGCCGGGCGCCGTGCGCCGCATAGAGTGCTCTTAGAGTAATATGTGTGATGTGTGTGTGACGCTCTGGTTGGGTTGTGGATGCAGAGCGCGGCGCTCGAGGGCGGCGGCGCTGGCGCTGGCGCTGCTGGCGCTGTGGTGGGGCCGCGCCCGCGCCCCGCACCGCAAGCATCGCGGCGCGCGGCGCTAGACCCGCCCTGACACCAACACAAGCACACATTATTTATTATAGATAGTTATAATGTTATAACCAATTGAGGCGGACGCGAGACCCGCTCGGCGGCCTTAACTTAGCGAGCGGCGAGGCGTCCGCCCGCACGCCGCCCGGTCGCGCCCTCTGGTAGCGCGACACCGACGACGCCTCTATCGAATTAGCTCCGTTTTAAGTAGCCGCGTCGCGTCGTCTTAGCATTATTCCGTAGCTAGGTTGCCTTACCGCGTTTTTGTAATCCGCACGCGAACCGGCGAGCGAATCGGGCGTCGTGCGCTTTTATCTTCTAGTGCTCTGAATTCATGCGACATCTTTAGATGATTGCGTTATGCGTTTTATAAATTAGTTCCTCATCCATCGATTAGTAGACGCACACTAGTGTCCCATGAAATTGGAGCACCCCGCTTCCGGCTCGATGCGAGGTCGCAGCCGTAGACTGATGTTGAAGTTGTATTACTATTGATAAGTAGAGGCGCGACAGAAGCCGCGACCTCGCACCGCGGATTGCGATCCGCAATCAGCGCCCTCGCCGCGGCCGCTACCTACGTATAGTGATACTCTTCAAATTATAAATTTTCCAATCCGCCGAACGCTTCAAGTAATAAGTACATTAGATGTGTAACGGTACTAGTTAGCTATTGTTGTGAATATAAGTTAGGCTAGAGGCAGGCGGTGGTCTGGTGGGGCGCGTGTATATTGTTAGGGCGAGCGCGGCGGCCGCGGCACTCGGCCCCTTCTTCAATTATAATATTACGTAATATTTTAATTCTAGTTATAGTCGTGTACATGAGTAGAGTAGAGTCGGCGCCGCGGCCGGTCCGCGCGAGGTCGCCCTGTTGTACGAAATTTTTCATAATATATTATAGTTTATGTTTGTCTGTAAAAATATAGATCGTTTTCTGTATAATTTGAAAATAACCAAAAATAGGTACCAAATATAGAAAGAATTATAATTGTTTCTTAATTTCGTAAAGCATTTTAATGCTTGCATGTTGTATGTATTGTGTTCAAAAAATTACAAATAAAAAATATAACTTCATGCTTGTTTTAGTTCTCCCTTTCTCAGCTTTAGGTGATAAAGCTATGCAATGCCTGTAAGTACGCCTTTACGTACCTATTATTTTACTCATAAGCAAAAACAGAGTGGATAGAGGTAGACAAAGTGATGATTTTATCATAGGTTTAATTAATATAACTCATAAATACATACTTATACAAATTTGGTACACTTGAATTTTTATTATATTAGTAAAGTTTTTTTAAAGGTGGACCTCAACAAAACATTTCCATGCAGTCTAAAGATTGGATTTCAAATAATAAAATATATATCAGCTTTGAAAAGTTACGAAGCTCTATAAAAGGAAATTGATTTCAACTTTGTTCATCTATAGATTTAATTTCAAATTTGAAATCCAATATTAATCTGTTAATACGCGAATCCATAACTTTATCATACCTAATCACAAAATTGGATATGTAAGTAGAGAACGGCTCTGCAAAAACGATTCTGAAGTTATACTTGATGGGCCTGGTGCATGGGAGGTGAGGGTAGAGTGACAAGCGGTGGCATTTGCAGTGAGGGTACGCGTGGCAGACAGGCGATGCGCAGAGTTTGTTGTTTCAAATACGGCTCGCTACGCTCCATCACGCCCGTCACAAGGGTGTACGCAGCAGCGAACAGCGTCACAGCCTGCCAGTATCACACTATTTATTAAAACTCCTGGTAACCCTCTACGTAGAGTTTACTCTTATGTAAAAAACCGTAATTTGAAAAGAGTGGGCGTGTTAAAATATTTATTAACGTTTTGATTTCTACGTGACTTTGACCACCCTCTCAAATCTCCTCAGTAATACCTATAGCTACAAAATCTTTGCCACCATGTGCTTAATAATATTGTACCTAGTCTTACATGAGGCTATCTGATTTATGACTCACCAAAACGAGGATGACAGCGGAACCAAGGACGGAAAGTGAATTAGAGTAGCTGCGCAGTTCAGCTAGAGCAGGTCGTAGGCAGCCAGTAGTGAACAACGGCACGTGGCAGTAGTCGCTTCGCTATAATAAAAATATTGCATAGGTAGGTACTAGGTACACTATAAACAATTTAACAAGTTTAGTACCTACCTAGGTCACATCGTTTCGAAACAACCTAGAGCATTGAGTAGGTGTAGTACTCTCCATATTAATCAACAAGTAGGTACCTATACTTGTTAATTAAAAAGTATAGTCCGTGTGTTCTTACCTTTCCATTCCATACCCGTCCGCAGCACGCTGGAGGTAAATTACGGCGATATTGATACCAGTCGCTTGAAGACTGAACGCCGCAACAATGCAGCTGAAATAAAATATTATATTGTAGAATGGAGTAAACAACTACTTATTTATAATAATGCATGAGCAGAAAAATCGAATTTTTGTGCATATTGTGTATATTTTAATTCGCAAACCTACTTCAATCTGCATAGCAGAGAAGGAACTGCGTACAGCAGGGTCGAAGCCGACGTGCGTCATAGCGCGCAGCATGCTCGAGTTAAGCGCGGCCGGCTCGCGGACCGCGCGCGACAGCCCCGAAATCGAGGAGACTCCCAGGGAGAGCATCACCATCGACGCCATCACAAGGGCCATCAGCTGAACCATGCAAAAAATAAAATCCTGTTAAGATTGCAAAAAAATTCAGGAAAAGCTCTTAGGTAACATGTGGCCGTATGAAGGATATTCATAATAACGATAAGTACCATTGTCTTAATTCTCGTGGTTAACATTGAACTGTCCATTAGTTCTTTCTATCGCGCCATCTTCTTCAGCGTTCTAGTTATTATCTTCAAAATAATTAAGCTTGCAGGTTTGGCAATAGAAAAGCATTACCGTTCCCAAAAGAGAGATTGACTTGGTGTGGTAAGGCACGATTGTAGCAAGCCAGCATGTCGGTAGGCATAGCAACGCGCCTGCCATGAAAATAACGCTAGCACCCAGCTCCACCCCCAGGTCTGACGTCCAGAAGTAGTAGGACATCCTCATGAGACTCCATGCCGCTGAGCCTCCGAGAATGGCGCCTCCGCTCTGTAAACAGCATACCGGTGCCGCATAGTAAGTAGGTACGCTCATAGAAACAGGTTAAACCACAGTATTCTATATTATGTATGAGAACTGTAATGTTGGTAGAAAATATTTGGGCCCTTCGCTGTTTTTGGTTCCGGTTCTTAGTGTGCGCCGAACTACTTTTATATATTTCGCTCTAAGTTTAAATATATTTTGAGATTTCGCTATACTTACATAAACTCTGATTATCTTATTATTCTGAGCTTAAACGCATACACCTGAGGCAGGCTCCTAACCCATTGAAATGGAATCTGGAACTCTGGTACTTCAGATAGATACGAATGAAATAAGTACCTACTGATATCAGTAAAAAGGAGCAAAGTTTCTCAATACGTAGTAATTCTGAACCCAAGCTCTGGTTCCATACTCTCGAACGCCAAGAAAAAGGTAGGTCTCTGTAACACTAGTTCATAAAATTGTAAACTTACAAGCATCAGCCCAGCACATACAAATAACACCAAACCGCTACTTCTCATCGTGATTTATATAATTTTATCTTTTTGTTTTTATAGTCAGTAAATTTTACGGAATAGACAGATGGATTTATAAAGCAATCAAAATTGACAAATGCCTTATTTATAAAAAGTTAAGACGAGATACAGGTACAGGAAATAAGGTTCATAGGTACTTTTATGTAAGTAAAGTAGAACTATATTTATGGTGCCTAGGTGCAGGGGCTTATTTCGTCTACTTACAGAGGCTACAATGGTTAGGTAACGTTCTATTCAGTTTCAACTATGGTTCGAGCGGTCTGCAGCTTGTATAGCACTGTTCAACTGGATCTGTAAAAATATTAAATGTATCTCTTCTGAGAACTGACCAGCGCCTATGACTGCATGACATTCACAGTGGATCTAAGATCTAAGGTAACACTACATGTACCTACCTAGGTATAGGCGACCAAGAAATTGGTTTACCACTCTAAAGCTGAATATCATTTGCACGTACAAAACATCAAGGGCTATTTTCGCTTGACAGATTAATAACTGCTACGTCAGAATCTGTCATTCCTGTTTATTTAAACTCCTTAGCGAATAATTATGTTACTGGGAGATGTCATCAAAAGTGGTAAACCAATTTCTTGGTCGCCTATACTTGGGCATCGCAAAACAATCATGGTGATTGAAACTGCCAGTCGGTGTAAGTCGGTCAGATATTGAGTAAGGTCTTCTACTAGTAAAACCTGATATTCAGAAAGTACTCAGGAGAAAAACTACTGGCTCCTAGAGTCTATGGATTCATTATTATTAGGTGTATTGTATATGTCAACAAATTGATTTCATTCTTATTTGTACTATGGTAATTTCATAGCGGCTTCATTTTTTCGTACTTGTTTATTCAGGCATTAGCCAATTTTATATTTCAGAGTAGTCTATGATATATTAATTTATAATAATATAGTAGGTATTGGATAGGTAGGTGAATGCAAAAAATATAAAAGTTCAGTGTAAAACAGTTATTATCTCACTGACCCCTTTCGTACTTACTTCATGGTTATTTGCAATTATGAGACGTGTATTTGTGATATGGTTGGGCTATTACTGATTTTTCAAAATACTGCAGAATCAGTTGGCAAAGGGATTGAAAAATGCCTAAAACGCATACAAATTATTTTTTTAGTATTTCAAAATATTTAACTGAAGTTATAGAAATAGTACCTCACCATACCAGTCACAGTGTACAAACTATCTATAATTTTCAGATGAAAGATTTTAAACAGCCCAGCTACGGTATGTATCTTATTTCGTATTTATCCTATCCTACTAATATTATAAACGCGAAAGTTTATGATTATGGATGTTTGTTACACTTTCACCTGATCCGATTTGGATTAAACTTGGAATATATATTGTCCGTGACCTGGTAACACTTTTTATGCCGAAAAATCAACGAGATTCAACGGGATGCGAACGAAGTTGCGGGCGGCACCTAGTCTTCTATAATTAAGGTACGTACTAGGTAAAATTCTATCTATCTAATTTAACTTGGTTCATGCATGCCGTTGCAGGCATTGCCTAATGCCCCACCTGTATAATATTTTAATAATTTTTTACTTTTTTTCTGTAAATAAGCAGGGTCTTTGTACTTCGTACCTTCGCTAAGAACGGAAGTACCCAAGGGAAAAAAAAATCTAAACTGCAAATGCCGCCCAACCATATGGACACTTTAAAATATATACCTATTGATAAAAACCATGCATGTAATCATAGTGGTTTTCATTAAAAACTCTTGAAAAAAATTATTCAGGTATAGAATATACGTATAATGATACCATCGCCACGTACAGTCAGTATCAGAAGTAGATCACTTTTAAGCATTTCAAAATTATTTATTGCTGGCTCTCATCATTAATTTTCATCTTGGTTCATGATTGGCAAAAGAAAATGAAACTTTTCAGTCATAAAACATTTTTGAAACTTTGGCTCAACACCAAATGATGCACAATAGCACTAGTAAATACTAGTACTAACTTTCATATACAGTCAATAGCACTAGTAAATACTAGTGCTATTGACTGTATATGAAAGTTAGTCACAGAAAACGAATTTAGCGCTAGTAAAGTGTAATTAGGTAATTATTCTCATACTATAAACACACTATTAGAAAATTTTATCTGGTTATTTAGCCATAAAAATTAATTTTATTTTGTATCCATTTGCGTTTACAATAAACTTTAATTGACCTGCCTGTTTACGATAAAATACAATGTGTAACTGATGAAATAATGTAGTTATAGGTAAGTAAGTAGGTACCTTCTGAGTTTAGTCACAGAATAGATACAGAACGTTTAGATTGTTTTGTTACTTTAGTTTATTATTGCAACATGACGAGGTTTTACTTTTTGATGGGGTTGTTACTATCTCTACACTTTGCAGCAGCAAATAAATTATGGGAATTTGGTACTGATGTCGCAGAGAGCACAGAGGTATTTTCTAATTCCGGCTATTTCCAGCTTTGGGATAAATTCAAAGAAATCCAAATTGAAGTAAGTTTTTTATCTCAGTATTTCGTATTTCATACACACACACCACCTTATTTATTGAGTAAAAATGAAGATTAAATCACACCGTAACGGCCAAATATTTTTAAAAGGCCTGGTGCATTTTCGTAGGTAATTCATGCGAGTAGGTAGTGTTGCACTGTGCGGCAACGTCAACTCTACTGCGGAGTGCTGCTTCGTTGCCACGCAGTGTAACTCTACTCGTACGAATTGCTAATGAAATGGTGAAAAAGTCTGAAATAATAATACGTTTATTCAGCCTCCACAATAAAAATGAAACTAAATATTAAATATTTTATCGAGCCCAGTCATTTGCATAGTGGGCTCTATGAGAACTTTTTCCCATCTGGCCCACCAGTGGGCCGGCCGGTGGGCTCGATGGGAATAAGCCGATTTTTTCAGGTGCCACATTGCATGAATCTTATATACGTGCGCGTTACAGTCGGAAATCTCATTTCAACTCCTTCGACAACCTTTGATAAAGAGACGAGAATAGTCACCATCTCTTATGGAATGCTACAAAACAGCATCTCTTCATATGAAATCATCGGAAAAGCAGTACCATTAATTTACTGTTCTTAAGTAAAAAACAAACTGCACAGTACAACATTAAATTTTCGCTTGTTCTAAAGTGTTTGGAGACAATACACCTTTTTTACCTTTCTAGGATTTTGAAAGTAGTTCTCTTTGTGCTCTTGGTTCCATTCACACAATGGTGCTATGCAAATACATGTTAAAAACAGACTCGTAGACGCTCGTAGCCGCATTCATGCTACGACGCGTGATACGCCTCAAAAACACCGTACATTGAACTTGCTGTGCTGTTCCCGCTGTCGTCACTAACGAATCTCCACAGTTTGTGTAAGGTTCTGGTAATGAATGATGCAAGTTTAGATATTTACTTACTATTGAAAGCTTTGGAAAATAATTATAAAATGTGACAACTAATTTCTTTATACAAAAGACATCAACGCGCTCGCACGCAGAATGAGCTCTACGGTCTTCAGTAAAACAAATTATAATTAGATTTTTTTAATCACATGTGGTTTAGAATCCCATCCACCATTTTAGTGGCAGTGATGCACTTGCAATGTAAACCGGAATACCATTATAGGTACAAATTAGGTAACTACTAAAAATATGTGCATGGACTTGTACCATTGAAAATGTAAGGCCGTTTGTCCACCAACGCCGGCACTGGCACGGCCACGGCCGTGACACGGCCACCGTTGCCTCTGTTATTAATTGGTTATAAGCATCCTTACTAATCTGTGCTCTGGTATAACAAGCTGTACATACGAGTATGTATAGCAAGTATATAGCAATCTGTAGCAACCACAACATTACTCTGTGGCACATTAGCAAAACATGGCAGAAGAGTATTTTTTAGTAAAGAGTATTCTTTTTCTATGGTGCTTTTATGTAAGTAAAGTTGAACTATATCTATGGTGCCTAGGTACATGGGGCTCATTTCGTCTAAGTACAGAGGCTACTATTTACAACGGTTAACGTTCTATTCACTTTCAACTTTGGTTCGAGCGGTCTGCAGCTAAACACTGTTCAACTAAATCTGTAAAAAAAATAAAAATGTATCTCTTCTGAGAGCCGACCAGCGCCTATGACTGCATGACATCCACAGTATTTGGATCTAAGGTAAACACTACATGTACCTACCTAGGTACTTGGGCATCGCAAATCAATCATGGTGATTGAAACTGCCAGTTCTAATTAATCGATTACTTGCTTGATTCTGTTTATAAAAACAGTAAAGTGTAAGTCGGTCAGATATTAAGTAAGGTCTTCTACTAGTTAGTGCCTATATACTTTCTGAAAATGCAAAGGTTCAGTAAAAATATCACATTGATCCAAACAAGTTTTCCGACCAATCAACTTAACCAATGCGATAAATTAAAGTGCACTTTTATTAGTTAGAAAACTGGTTTGGATCAATATGATATTTTTACTGAACCTTTCCATTGTTATTCTCTCAGCCCTAAAGCTCTGCAATTTCACATAATTACATTTAGTTACATTATATCTTCAAAAATTTTGAAATGTGCGAGCGAGAAGGTTGTCTGCCTTTTATATACGCCTTAATTAATAAAATAGTGGTCCAGCGGAACTTTTTGTTAGGTATTTTTGTAGACCAAATATCGCTATGAAAATTGTACTGGCCCACTGGTGAGCCAGATGGGAAAAAAAAATCCCATCGAGCCCACTATGCAAATGAGTGGGCTCGATGGCTTTATTTTCCCATCCGGCTCTTTAGTAGGCTGGCCGCCGGCTGATGAGCTCGATGGGAATAAGCCTGAAAGTTAGTCACAGAAAACGAATAGCTAGTAAAGTGTAAATAGGCAATAATCTTATCTGGTTACATAGCCATAAAAGGTAATTTTATTTTGTATCCATTTGCGTTTACATGAAACGTTAATTGACTTGCCTGTAGGTAGTATACGATCAAATACAATGTGTAACTGATGAAATAATGTAGTTATAGGTAAGTAAGTAGGTACCTTCTGAGTTTAGTCACAGAATAGATACAGAACGTTTAGTATTGTCTTGTTACTTTAGTTAGTTTTTTTTTTTTTACTTTTACTTTAGTTTATTATTGCAACATGACGAGATTTTACTTATTGATGGGGTTTTTACTATCCCTACACTTTGCAGCAGCAAATGAATTATGGGAATTTGGTTATGATGTTGCAGAGAGCATAGAGGTATTTTCTAAATCCGGCCTTATCCAGCCTTGGACTAAAGTCAAAGAAATCCAAATTGATGTAAGTTTTCTATCTCAGTATTTCATACACACACACCACATTATTTAATGAGTAAAAATGAAGATTTAATTACACCGCAGCGGCCAAATATTTTGGGTGTTTCTATGTATAATAAGTATGTATTTACAAAAAAAAATGTATGTATGTATTCTATCAGCCATCTAGTTTCCATCGTACAAGCTTTGCTTAGTTTGGGACTAGAAGGCGTTGTGTTAAGTGTCCGTGAATATTTATTTATTTAGAAAAAGACCCGTTGCATTTTCGTAGGTAGGTACCTTTATTACATATTATGCAATTAGGTAGTGTTGCACTGTGCGGCAACGTCAACTCTACTGCGGAGTGCTGCTTCGTTGCCACGCAGTGTAACTCTACTTGTTATTATTTTTATTATTATTACTAGTAGTTCGCCCCGAACTGAGATCTCGTGATGGTCGGAGGTTAATAAAACAATCTCCATACAATCCATACAATTTTTGAAATAAACTTTGCAAATCGCATCGAAATCGCCGTCTAGCTAAGTACCAGTTTTACTTGAACTACAAAATCATTGAAACTCCAAGAAATGTTAGCTCACGTTATACTGGGTTTTCTAATTTTCTAATTTTTACAACAACTCAAAAACTATTAGACCTAGAATCAAAATA
Source organism: Eulithis testata (assembly GCA_947507515.1). NCBI lineage: Eukaryota > Metazoa > Arthropoda > Insecta > Lepidoptera > Geometridae > Eulithis > Eulithis testata. The sequence continues at coordinate 4,444,558 of OX382199.1, read as the reverse complement.
AAAATGGTTTTGGAATGCCTAAACAAAACCCTATCATATGACACCCCACTTGATATTTTTGTACGACTTTTTTTTTTTACTCTCTTTGGATCCTCATAACTTCACGACCCCTTGACCAATATTTAACTAACTAGTAAAATTTAATAGTACTATCCGTATACCTACCAAATTATGTGAAGATCGGATAAGCGGTTCAAAAGATCTCGAAGAACAAACATACAAAGCATTTTTGCGCAAGTTGTCTTTAAGATCTTCGTTCGCTTCGCTCACTCGATCCATTATAATAATAAAAAGTACTCTACTTGTACGAATTGTTGATGAAATGGTGAAAGTCTGAAGTGAAACTAAATATTAAGATTTTTCAGGTGCCACGCTGCATGGATCTTATATACGTGCGCGTTACAGTCGGAAAATTCATTTCAACTCCTTCGACAACCTTTGATAAAGAGACTGGAATAGTCACCATCTCTTATGGAATGCTACAAAACAGCATCTCTACGTATGAAGTCATCGGAAGAGCAGTACCATTAATTTACTGTTCTTAAGTAAAAAACAAACTGCACAGTACAACATTAAATTTTCGCTTGTTCGAAAGTGTTTGGAGACAATACACCTTTTTTACCTTTTTAGGATTTTGAAAGTAGGTATTTCTTTTTTTGTCTTTGTGCTCTGGTTTCCATTCACACGATGGTGCTATGCAAAAGTTATACATGCATACCAAAACACGGTCAGTAAAAAGATACTAAAATTACAAAAACAGACTCGTAGACGCTCGTAGCCGCATTCATGCTTTACGCGTGATACGCCTAAAAAACACCGGCTGGCTACTGAGTTCTAAGGAGGTTCGGAGAATGAATAAATGCTTGCACACACTTTAAAATAGACAATGATATGTTTAAACACAAGCGAGATAATAATAAGAAAGAAATCCAATGGGAACGCTTCGGCGTTTTCGAAACGCTTTCGAAAAATAGTAGGTACGTCATTTCCGTCGCATGGTACAACCACATCTCCTGGATCCGGTTGGGTCGTTGAGTGTCTAGGCGTATGGCGCGCTACAGAACATTGAACGAACTTGCTGTGTTGTTCCCGCTGTCGTCACCGAATCTCGACAGTTTGTGTAGGGTTCTGGTAATGAATGATGATGATGCAAGTTTAGATACTTACTTACTTACTATTGAAAGCTTTGGAAAATAATTATAAATGTGACAACAAATTTCTTTATACAAAAGACATCAACGCGCTCGCACAGTAAAACAAATTATAATTAGATTTTTTTAATCACAAGTGGTTTAGAATTCCATCAACCATTTTAGCGGCAGCGATGCACTTGCAATGTAAACCGGAATACCGTTATAGGTACAAATTAGGTAACTACTAAAATATGGGCATGGACATGTACCATTGAAAATATAAGGCCGTTTGTCCACCAACGCCGGCACTGGCACGGCCACGGTCGTGCCACGGCCACCATTGCCTCTGTTATTAATTGGTTCTAAGCATCCTCACTAATCTGTGCTCTGTTATAACAAGCTGTATACATATGTATAGTAAGTATATAGCAATCTGTAGCAATCACAACATTACTCTGTGGCACATTAGCAAAACATGGCAGAAGAGTATTTTTTTCTGTGATGACAGATGATAGTCATAGACTAAAGACCTTTGCCAAAGACTACTTTGAAGAGTATTTTTTTTTATGCTACTGTTTATCCAATGTCGTTAATATTTACAATTCTGAAAATTGTTGAACTCATGAAAATAAATAAAAATTAAACAACAATCTAGGCATGACAAATAAAATAACCGTTTCTCGAATGCTTTTTAAATCTTTTTGAGTACTTACTAATTAGGAAATTATCTCATTGAAGCTTCATCTATATAGAGCGCATATAAAGGCTTTCAGTAATGCATCCACTCCGTGAACGCGCTTGTGATGAGTTACTGGAGAACCCTGCGTTCCGGACACCGCCACCGGAGCCCGAGAGACCTCGTCCACCACGCGTCCGTAAGCCCAGGGAGTTCAAACTGGTAAGGTCCTCTTTTTGTGAACCCTAATGCAGACTAGTTAGTAGATATATATGAGCCTGATCACATCACACTAGTGATTCGACGACATAGTTACAACGCTGCGAGCATTATAAAATTGCCCGCTAATTGCCATACCCTCAGAACTAGGGAGTGTTCGTTCAAGGAACTTCAAATATAAAAAAAATAGTAGGTACATACCAACTTAAATGTTTTCGATTTTCGGATCTTGGTAACTAGTAGGTATGCTTAGTATATGATCTGTGGTATTGTGTAATGTTAGCTACGAGTATGTTTTTTTTTGTTCTATCTATTAAATGTTTGTTCCAGCCTCCAAGATTTCCTCTGCTATCCAAAGAATTCTACGCATGCTGGTGCAACCATCAGAAAGAGGCATATTTTATTCGAATACTTATTTTGATTCTTAAAACATCTATACCAACCGAAGAAATCCTGGATAGTATACCTAACCTACCCTTAGTAGACCCAACTCCGCTTTTTTCACCTACTTATCTTAAAATGTTCCCATTTGTCCCACCGGTTAGTAGAACAACCATGTGGGACGAACGGGAATAAACGATTTTGTCGGTCTTAAAGTAGGTAAAGGTTTAGTTTTGAAAACATATCAAAAACATGCACGGGATTTCACATTAATAATGTAAATGATGGATTGTAGCTCCAAATGGCCAAACCCAAAGTGGATGATCACCCCCCGGAGTTGTTTCCGGAGCTGTATTTGAAGCCTCGCCGCCTGGACTACTATGCGCGGCAGCTCGAAGAGAACATGAACGTGAACAAAGAACTCCTGAAGCGAATCAATCTCATTCAGCGGACCGGGGTATGTGACTCTGCTGTTGTGTTTTCATGGAATGCAATATTTAAGCTTACGCCTACACTCAAAGAAACTAAAAATACATGTCTTTGCCGAGTATAGGCCTTTCTTTGCTTTTGCTTTTTATCAGGCACTCATTTGCTGGCCTCCATTTCACCCACAATAACTTCAGGCTACCTAATTAATAAGTATTAATACAAAAAAATTATCTGCTTATTTATTTATAAATAAATAAATAAGCAGATAATTTTATTACACAGTTGCTTAAATAAAACTTACTTATAACAATGCATTACCTCCCTATGCACGTCCATTGAGGACGTATCCTCATTATTATTCCACAATATTATTTCAGGGTTTTGTGGATTGCTGGATGCGACCGGAGCCCACCAACACGTACAACAAGCTACTGTGCCAGCAGAGGCAACGCCAACTCAATGAAATACAGAAAGCCAATCTTTACTTCTACACAAGATTACTGATTGCCGTTAGTATTTTGCAGTTAATCTTAAATTAGACACCCATCAAACTTAGTTTTGGACGTTTTAGATTTTAAATGTAAAATAAAAATCCTTAGTGCTAGAATAGCACAAACAAATAAAAAAAAATGTTGGTACACCGTGCTACGCTGGGTCTACGAATTTTCGTAGAACTCAGTTTATGGCAATTCATTGTACTTTACCTTATCAATTTTGCAAACCTGCACGTTAAAATTTAAGTACCTGTAGTATATGAAATTTAATTTACTTTGCGCGCTTGAAGCAAGTGCTATACTTACTCGATCTTAGTGTTTCTTTATTACAGAGATCTGAACAGCTACTAACTAAAGAATTAGATGATCTATGGCAGGACACAAAACATAAACTGATTCTTGGCGCTTCGTAAGTGTGAAAATAGCTAGTGTTATTCTATGATTTTAAATTAATTAGGACTACTGAGTACCTAGTGTACCTACCTACGTAACTTTTTATTATTTTTCCAGATTGCCCTTCATATTATTCAAAACTGAGAAAATAGATCGTGATATCCATGATGCTGCGTTTGATAAGCCTCCCAGCGTTCAACGAACCAAGTATGAAGTCGATAAAACAATAAACAACCTTGTTAACTTCACCGTATAAAGTGTTTACCTCCTTGATGTTCAACTGAGAAAAACATTTTAGGGTCTCAATGGAAATATGGGTTATTGGTGGCTCGAAGATTGGCAAGGTCACCATAGAGCTATTCAATGACCTGGTTCCCAAGACCTGCCAACTATTCCTTACCCTTGTACGTGGAGACGCGTTCGGACACGCTTATACAGGATCCAGAATATTCAGGTTTATTTTGCTTTTTCTATTGGAATGCCAAGCTATTCAAAACACTCTTCGTTCAGCAGATGAGTTTTCTATATCATATCTCTAGCGACCCGCCTCGGCTTCGCACGGGTGCAATGCAGTGATGATGATGATGTTTTATACATGTAAACCTTCCTCTTGAATCACTCTATCTATTAAAAAAACTGCATCAAAATCCGTTGTGTAGTTTTAAAGATCTAAGCATACATACACACAGACATTAGGACAGACGCGGGAAGCGACTTTGCTTTATACTAAGTAGTGATTCTCTATTACCCTATCCTTACTTCTTGTATAGAGTGGTTCCAGACCTTTACTGTCGCTGCGGTGACGTCACTAAGGACAACGGCTTCGGTTGCTACTTGTCTGAGGGTGAAACTGAACCGATGGGCGCTGAGAGCTACAAGCTCAAGCATAGTGTACCAGGTGAGTGATAAACGTGTGAAAGCTAGACAGAGAATGCCTGTACCATTTGTTATTGTAGAAAATGCTTGCACAGAGATTTCTTCTGGGTCTCAATTAAATATCGCAGACTTTGACCCTTACACTCTACACTACAACTTCACCACACATACTATTTACACATTACCTTTCATATTTAGATTTAAAATAACCAACCTATAATCTGTGCCTACATTCTCTTGACTTTTTTCGTTCATAGCCGTGCTCTTGGTTACTACCATACCTTCACCCACTTACTACATTATTATATAATTTTCATCACACCTATTCGAAAAGAACGACTTGGTTCGCCTGTCGTTCACAGTTCGTTGCACCCAAAGGTGGTGTTTTCTATAAGAAACAATAAGTGCGCGGCAAAGTTCATTCCGGCGCACTTATTTAAATAAGTGCGCCGCAATTTACTATGCCGCGCACTTTTTGAATTTGAAACATCTTAGTGTTCAGCGCCAAAGAAATCGAACGAATAGAAAACATAAGAAATAAGTGGTTTTAATTATAGATACTATTTATTTTCATTTTAGTTGTTACTATATTGTTTTATTAAATAATAATATTACAATAAAATATGAGGCGCCTTTTATTTTCTCATAGTTGGTGATGAAAAGTAGAGTGTACCACTCGGGCGCAAAATATATTTTTGGCTCGGGCGAAGTACTTTGAATCCCTCGCTACGTTCAGGATTCTACTAAAGAATCCCTCGCTACGCTCGGGATTCTACTCTAGAATCCTTCACTTCGCTCTGGATTCAAAAAATCGCCCTCGCCGTAAAAATATAATTTTGCTCCCTTAAATCTACTATTTTGTGTTTATCGAACCTTTCATGCCTAGCCCCTCTCTCTTTTATTTGATGATTTTTTGTTAGTGTCATTTGTTTGTGGTTTTATATGGTAATCCGTTTTGTTCTCGGCCTCCCGCGAACAAAACGGATTACCATTGGTAATTTTATGTACATATTATTAGGTAACTAATGTTTTGGTAATAAATGAATTTTGTATTTGTATTTGTAAGCCCTAACCAGAAGGCTTTGCAAGAGTGCCCTAGACAACTGACAGTGTTATTTATGTCTGACAGCGCGGAGCAAACGAGAATCATCGATTTTAATCATCTATTCATTCCAGGTGTTCTATCAATGGTGGTGACTTCTGACAACGAAGTGTGTGGACAATTCAACATCATTTTCAAGCCGCTATCGCAGTTCGATGGAAAGCATGTCGTATTCGGCAGAGTAAGCATAGGCGTTTGATTTTTCCCCAAATTAGAGAGTATCAATTTTATTCACGTTTGAGGCTAAATAAAATAGTTGTGAGTTTAGCAAGTTGAAATGTCAATGGATTTTCGGATGTCGATCATGAACCCGAAGGCCAAATGTAATAAGGGACCACATTATGGAGAGGTATTTCTGGGAAATCTATGGGAAAGGCCTGTACGCCTAAAGCAGTGGATTCTTTGATTCTTCAGGCTTACACCCATGGTGATAATGATGACACAGAAGTTTTTTTAAATTCAATTTAGATTGTAGGCGGACCAGCACAAGCATTGGAGCGTATCAGCGCCCTAGGGTTGCCCCTAGGCAGCACCACCTCTGACTGTGTGATCCGCTCTTGTGGTTGGTTCACGCGCGCTGGCCTGTACCGGGAAGGCAGCCCTAACACAATCAAATTCCCGCCGCGCAGGAGATAGAAAAAGTTACTGTGTGTTTTGTATTTTTTTTTATTACACGTTTTATATTTTATTTTTTATTAGTAATTTTTTTACAAGAAATTATTTGTTTTTCTGTAACTAAGGTAAATCAATAGAGTTATTTCTATCGAAATCTAGGAAACTGAATGATTACTAGATAATGGATGATCCTTACTACCTAGGTACGTAATCTACATATTATGTGAAAAAAACTATTAAGCAATCATACGTAATCAAATCACAAAATAAATAAATAAATTATTACACACATTTTATTGAAAAAAGTTATAAAAAAAATCAAACACTTGAGATTCCAACCAATCAGTCACAAATAGTCAATTTGTCACACTTTACCCGTCACTCAATCTTCACGAATAGCCCGCAGGATAGAATAAGCGCCAGCATCTGAAAATAAAATAAAGTTTTACAAGAATACTGAAAGCCCCGAAGCCTGGGGTTTAGAATATCCTCATACCATGGTATCGGCTGCACCGGTTTCTACCAAAAATAGCTGCTGCTTATTTTACAGCTTATAACAAATAATTAGCATTCGTTTGAAACTCGGTTACAAAGATATCGTTTTATCATATAACACTCGTTTTTTTAATCGGGGATTAAAAATACTCATTACAGCATTCGCTGTAGTGTTCTGAGGGTCATCATTGGACACGACAATCAACATAGGTCATGTGACATAGGTACAAAAACACAGTAATCAAAAAGCAAAAAAGACTTGATTCACGATTTGCGCATTAGTTTAAATCAGAATACGGATCTGGTGGTCTGACTGCCAAGTGATAAAAATATATCATCATTTTTCTGCCCTTATCCCAAGAGATAGTGGATATCAAAAACTTTGGTGGCAGGATCAAATTACTAGTTATGTAACTAGTAATTTGATCCTGCCGCTAATAAATACTTATCCCCTATTTCAGTTATAAATTATACTAGCGACCCGCCCGGCTTCGCACGGGTGCATTGCAGTGATGGTGATGATGATGTATTATACATATAAAGCTTCCTCTTGAATCACACTATCTATAAAAAAAACCGCTTCAAAATCCGTTGCGTAGTTTTAAAGATTTAAGCATACATACAGACATTAGGACAGACGCGGGAAGCGACTTTGCTTTATGCTATGTAGTGATGATGCGTGATAAGGTTGTACAAATTACGTCCAAAGTTTATGAACTCCAATTATACTTGGCGATCAGACCGCTGCTGGTGCTTTGCTCATTTGCTCTAACTGGGTTATGAATCATCAATGACAAATGAGAATGGGTGTAAAAAACTGCGTAAGTAGTAAATAGTTCTCACCAAGATCATAGCGACGACAATTGCTACCACGCCGACGTATATCGCGTCCTCTCGCAGGAAGTCGATGACTTTGCTGAGACATCCGTCTAAATGCATGGTGGTGGGGTTTGGCGATGATTTACAGTCTAACCGCTGAAAATACAAAGTCAAACATCTATTATTATGCTGCAAATGCTGTGCATGCCTGTAATTGGCACACGTTTTATAGAATACGGTTTTCAAAAATGATTATGTAATGTACAATATGTGCGCTGTTGGCGTTGCCTATTGTTGAATAAATAAAATAAAAATAAAATTATTCAACAAAATCACAAGGATCAATAAATGCACCTAGATGCATTTAATGATCCTTGTGATTTTTTAATGCACCATGATTTTAAAATTTAAAATCATACGTGATTCTAGGTGCTATACATAAATACTACTAGGTGATTCTAGGTGCGTTAGGCACTATTAAATCTGCGATTAGGCACCTACATCATTACCAAAAGTCATTATTTTACGTTTGTATCGCTGTCCTATTTGGTAATCTTTCTGTAAAATTTCAGAATATTGAAACCTCTGTAATCTGAAAGTATACCTACATTCAACGTTTGGTAATGTATCATTGTTTATCGGGGGATTGTCAGTAACATATGGTACCAAGTACCTACTATGAAAACATTTTTAAAGGGTTTGTACTTTAGACATTTAAAATGAATCCTTTCTTCTCTTCCCCTATGTTACCTGTCCAGGATAAACCTCCTTGCAGCAGCTGTTGGGCACATTATCATGCCAGTCTTTATAGCTCCTGACGCCACAGCATTGCAGGTAAGTTTGCGTGTCGTCCCAAGCCTTGGTATATTCGTGCTTCACGCCGTAGTAAGGAATGGAAGCGAAGAGCTCTCGCTCCAGTGTGCCAACCACTTTCTCTCGGAACACGAACTGAAGGATGCCGCCAACTAGCATCGCGACGAAGATTATGAAAACTAGGATGTAGTACTGGAAAGATAAAATTTGCTTTGTAATAATATTGGAAAATCTGTATTTTTTGGTAAAATTAATAGAAGCTGATAGGAATAATCAGCTGGTTGAAGATACGATCACGCAGGAACGAATCACTATTCTATTTAATCCCGCCAATATTTTAGAATCTACCCACAGAGGTCTGTTTTGGAATCATGACACTGGTAAAATTTTATATGTTGGCCATTTACCATAAGCAACATGCACTTGACTTCCTTAGCGGCGCCGCAGCAGCCGAGAATAGAGAGCACCATGATTGCAGCTCCCATGGCAACGACCACGCCAACAGACGCGATAAACATATTGTTGCTCATCAAAGTACTGGAGAAGGCTCGTGTCGTCCATATCCAGATGCCTACAGCGAGCGCTACACTGCCGCCCACCTGTTAAGAGATGAATAAATAATTACGTAAGTACTTACATTATTTTGAGGAGGATAGAAACAAACAATAAAATAATAACCAGTTGCGAAATAATACCCGTAACTGATCGTTCAGCAGATTATATTATAGGACGGGACATAGCTAGATGAACAGAAGACCTTTGAAAACTTGCACAAGATCAGTCGCTATGGAAATTCTTTGGGATGGCAAGCTTCGTTATACATAAAACTATGCTGAGGGAAGTTATGTATTTATATGTTAGTAGTGGGCGTCCTACAGAAATAATGAGATCTAATGCACCAAGACAGAAAATCTAGATAATCAAAAGTTCAGAAATCAAGATTTTTCACACGCAAAAGACAAAGTGAAATCACAAAAGAAGTTTTTTGTGTGTACAGCACATGTGCTGTGCAGTAATGCTGCATAGGTGCGAATTCTGCAATACTATTTTTTTTTATTACAACAAAGTAGACAAACATGCGTACGGCCCGCGCGATGGAAAGCGGTTACTAGGGAACACATTGAATATTGGGTTTTACTCACCAGTGTAACAGCGTTGATACATATTAGCGAGAACTTCATACATCTACCACAGCTGTCTATTGCTCCTCCCATGTCCATTGCCACTCTGATAAGAAACAATTTTTTTTTTAAGTTTTACCTAATCAAACATTGCGATACCCTATTAGGTGTACACAACCATAAACTTATCAACTAAAAAACCTATATAACACAAAATAAAACATTACTTAATCCCTAACCAATAGCATCTTGGCTTCGTCCGAAAACGGACTAGCCAAGATGCTATAAACTTACCATGCCCACAACCACACCTCGTCTTCCAAAAGCACCTATCCTACTAAAACGGTTGTTCCGAACACATTCCAGGAAACAAATCATTATGTACCAAAGATTGCAGGAGTGTATTGCAAAAGGTTGTAAGATCATCTATGTAGGTACAGACCGACACCTATAAGTGCTTAATGAGGCGTTTAACATCATAACCCAATTAATTATGAGACACGAACGGCAGGTTCCTTGTTCAAACCTATACTACTTCTTTACATAGATCATCTTTTTGGAGACCATCACCATTCATATAGGTGTATAATTCGACAAAGAGAATAGGTAGGTAAGTGCCTGCTAACTTACCTTAAGTTTAGGTTAAGCCTACGTGTTTAGGTACCTACCTAGGTAGGCATTTCCTTGAAATTCACCTCTACTCTCATTTCCTTGAAAAAAATGTGATTCGTGATGAGCCATCGCATTCATGTGGAGTCTAAATTAATTTATATGCAAACATACCGAAAGATTCAATCATTTTACAGGCACATTAGGTACCCATGCAATTCATAGTGCAGTGACCGACTCTGTGACATTGTCAAGAAAAACGTATAAAGTCAAGCTATTTTACAAATCTAGACTGCCATGAAACACTATGATGATAAGGGCAGAAGTAGGTAGGTAGGTACATAAGTATTTAGGTTACCTATGTAGGTATCTAAAGTAGGTGTTAGGTAGGTACATCTTTTGAATAGGTAGGTACTTACGTAAAATTTCTACTACGTAAGTACCTATACCTATACCTACCTAAGTGCGTTTAGGTAATGGAACTACCATTTTTGTATTTATTTGTTAGGTAACTTAAAATATGACTGTCTAGTGTCTGGTCGGACAACCTAAACTAAATGAAAACATTTTATTTGTTTATGAAAAAGATATTTTGGGAACCATAAAAAGAAGGAATTACCAAATTTCAACTCCTAAAAGGCGGGAAGGTTGTAAGAAAACTATTCTCCAATAACTTTCTATTAAAGAACTTCGAATTTAGTAGACTGATAGGTACTCTCACATGAATTCTTAGGCATGCCTAACTATTTTATACCTACGTCACTATTTTAGAGAAGTCGGTAGATATTAGATGCTAGTCACGTACCTAGCTAGTACCTATAAGTAATGTAATGGTAGGTAAATTGTAGTACCTATATACTCTTGTATTGCGCGGACGCAACTCAAGGTAAGCCAACTGCAGTAATGCAAGGTCCATCTAAGCCACTCTCCTATAGTAACCAATTGAAAGTAACATTTAATTTATAATAAGCTTTACAAACCTTTAGGTACTGAATGAACGGTGTCGGCTTGTTTGGAATACCTCAGCTAGTTCTACCAGATTTCGCGGTATAAGAAGTTGAGTCGCTATAAAACATTCGTCTTCAAACTAGCACAATCATTTCACTTTGATATCTTTGTAAACAGTTTCACTTCACAATCACTCTCACATGGCACGCTGCGGGTTCACAGTATTGCGGTGGGATCATTGAAAAAGTTGTTTGGGTTGTTCGCTCGATCGGCACAGGTGCCTTGCTGGTGGGTTAGATGCAACTAGCCACAACTTGGCGTGGTTGTAATGTGACGCTGTAGTCCCCCCCGCTTCGCCAGCTGTGACGTCACCGCACGCGCTTATAGCCTTCGAAGACTTCATGAGCAAGTTTTGTTTTAAAAACCGGGTCAGATGAAGTGCGATAAGTTATAATGTATTGTTACGGCTTAGCAACAGTGATAAATTAGACTCCGTAGGGGCCATCAGTTATTGTATTGATTAGATCCGGAAGAGTTACCTGTCTGTACCTACATAGTGTTAAGTTTATTTTTGTATGAAACAACTGGATGAAATTATTATGGTTCTTTACAATAGGATAGCGCATTAAAGTTTGTTTTGGTTAAGAAGATTTTTATTTCTTTTTCATTAGCTTTTGTTAATAAACGATTACTTAAAACTCAACAAAACAGAATATTATAAAATTCATAATTTGCTTACTAACACTGAGCTTTTCCGTGTCATCTATTACTATAAAATGTTAATATATTGAGCTTTGGTTTATAGAGGGAAACCACAAGTGGAGTGCACCTCTTTTTACACAATATTTCACATAAAATGGAAACAGGAACGGCTCGTGCGAATAAACAGGTCTGCTTCAGCATCTTCAAATAAAAACCCCACAGCTTTGCCAATGTACAAAGGTAAGTATTAAATTTTAATTTTTTTGTGGGATATTGATTTAATCGCAATTCTTAGTTTTAGAATTGATAGCTTTAGAAAGATGATGAAACAGATTCACTGAACATATTATTACGATTAGCATACAAAATCAAACGTAATGAAACAATAAACATTACAATTAATTTTACACTAGGTACATGCATTCGTTCTATGAATACAACCGAATTAGGAAAATTAAATATGATACACTTTTACACGCTACACACTACTCCCGTTGGTTACATTAATAAATATTACTGTAAATAAGATACATCATTCTTCATACATAGATAGATACATGTTAGATATAAGTAAATAAAATATTCTAGTATTGAAACTTCCATTAGATCTCATACGGACGCGGCCTCCGCAGCGAAGATTAATAAATTATACACGAGTCAGTACAATAGTATAGTATTTCATTATTAAGACAAGAGACGAATGCTCAATTTTACCAAACTCTTCCTAAATAGGTTAAAACATACGCATGTCTACAGCTTTAGGGTTTTACTTAGAATCGCCTCTCAACTTCTGTCGAAACTTCCAAATGACGCCATCTCGTCTTCTTTAAATAGTGACAGAGAGAATATTAAGTAGTGTTTAAGTTGAGAGGCCATTAAAAGTTACGTACCTAATACATTCAAGTACGACTGAAAGTAGTTACCTATAGCAGGTGCCAAATAACACCGCAATACAGGTCATTCCCCACCTTCACCTCGATGTCGCAAAATTCAATTTATGTATGGTAAACAAACAGTACTACGAGATTTGAGCGATTACCGTCATAGTGACAGGTTTGTATGGAAAGCGACAGAATTAGCCATTCATAAATTGAATTTTGCGACATCGTGGTGAAGGTGGGTGATTGACCTGTATTGCGGTGTTATTTGGCACCTACTATAATGCTTCAGGCTACAAAGGTTTATTGAGAGCAGCGAATTAATTTACAACATTTACATATTATGAAGCCACTCTTAAAACCCAAGCAGCATTCTGCAAGGTTGGCTCAAGTTTATAAAACTACACATATTTATAAAACCGTACAAACTTCATACTCTTTACTCAAGTGAGGTCAGGTACAGTTAGGTTCTCGGAGGAGTTTGGATAGCTGAGAATAAATGCATTATTCTTACGATCTAGGGACAGCAAACAATACCCAATAAGAAACATTTGTCTTACCATTTCCATCGAATAATACCTTCTCGAAAAGAGACAGACAAAAATTGTTTTTTAATGAAGCTAAGAAAATATTATGCTAAATCGTAGTAACTTAAAGCAACTGCGAGGTAAATAACACAATTACCTACATATTACATAAGCTAAAGGGTGGCTCCCATTCGTTCTATAGAACTGTTACGTCTAGAACTGTTGAAACTTTTTTTATCCCTAATATCTGGTAACTTCCATTTGGGTAGGACTATAGAAACGAAAACTAGCCCTAATGGACTAGTTTCAATAGTCCTACCATGGAACTACAGGGATAAAAAAGGTTTTAAGAACAGTCCTATAGAACAAATGGGAGTTACCCAAGCTAAAAGCTGCGCAGATCTTTTTAGAGTTTTTGTAAAATTTCACAACTTTCGAGAGCTAAGCTTCTCGAAAGTTGTAAAATTTTGGAAGATCAAAAAACCAAAAAGCCGGAACCCAGCTAAAATTAGCTATTTTGGATCCTTGTTAGGCCTACCAAACCACGAGCTGCATAGTCCATCTATCAGGGTGCCTAAGATAGAACCAGTGGAATAATAAATAAGTCAAGTGATCAGATTAAAGTGTTTCTCAAATCGTCAATGATTTTATCAATGAATAAATCTGATTCTCACAATTTTGCAATATTTTAACATTTCATTGTAGATGAAGAAGAAATAGAAAAATAGCGATTATAAGAAGCTTTATGTAGAAGCCAAATAACAAAAATAGAAAGAAATATATTGTGAATATTGTAAATTCTGTATTAGTTGTAATTTTCTTTGTGAATATATTCATCTTATCGAAAGAAATGAATAAATGATTACACACTAAACATAACGAGATTCCGAATAACTTTCACACTGCGAAATAAGCAATATTTTTTATAATTACATTTTCAACAGTCACTGTTCTATTAGACAGGCGTCATGGCTCAGTCGGTAGTAGCTCTGCCTTCCGTGCTGTGGGTCGTGGGTTCGATCCCCACCGAGAACAAACATTTGTGTGTTGTAAACATAGATGTTTGCTCTGTGTCTGGGTGTTTCTACGTATTATGAGTATGTATTTACAAAAAAATATATGTATGTATGTATTCTACCAGCCATCTAGTTTCCACAGTACAAGCTTTGCTTAGTTTGGGACTAGAAGGCGTGGTGTGAAGTGTCCGTGAATATTTATTTATTTTTATTATTATTGTTTGCCGAATAATATTGAGATATCCTAAAACGTATTCTTAGTTCGTTCCACTGGTTCTTACTTTATATTCCTGATTTTTTTGGAATAGCCATTGGTATTTGAACCCATAACCACAGAAAGGATTTAAGCGACCGGTGTGCGGCGCATCAAACAGATACCGGTGCTCAGCCCAGCAGTATCTTAAAACCAAAATAACTTTATCTTACAACCTAAATACATTTGAAACATAACTTTTAATTAATCAATTTCCCAAACGTTCAGAGCCACCTTGAATCCTACCTACCCCTACATTAAATTTATTATCTATTGTCCCATATTGCACTATATTGTTAAATATTAGATCTAACAAATACTTAGGATATCGATTATAATCGATATAAAGGTAACATCCTCGTAAACACCTTTGCATAGCGTAGCCGACCCTATAAAATTATCTAGGGAATGCCCTACAAATACACACAATATGGTTTTTCATAATTTACATTATAGAATCATGGGTTGGAATATTTTCCCAAGTGTTTTAGTAAAACGAAGAAAATATTCCACCTGGTATCGACTTCGGTAAATCTCCGCAATTATCAATATCGGAAAATACCCGAGTTGGCATTTGGAAAATATTCCACATGGCATACAATTATAAAAAAAATCAATAAGTACGAGCCTAGGATATTTCCTACAAATACACAATACGGATAGATTTTTATAAGTTTTCATAATTTACCATGCGACATTTCCAATAAACCGTACCGAGTATTGGTAAGGTCATGTCCAGTAGGGCTGGGGCCTTATTCACTATGACCAATACAAGCGCGTTACGCAGCACGACAAGACAGCGGCGTGAAATCGCCCTATGCCTATGCCGTATTTCCTATGCCATAAATGTCATTCCTTACGGTGACGTCATACGGTTACGGCAAGGAATCTCCTAAGTCATACAGAATAATGCCCCAGCTCTTGACCACTGCCGATGCCGTTTCAAATTGAATCCGGGTTTTGAAAGAAATCAACTTTTCAGACTTTTTTCAAAATGGACCCAGTTTGGTAGTGTGGTCGAGAGAAGGTCGAGGGTAACGCACCCTCTGATTACGTATCTCGCGGTCTGCGATTGACACAAAATGTCATTTTTGTAATAAATAGAGTAGCGCTGCATTGGTTATCGTCAACAATAGTAAATTGCTATCATGATCATACTTGTCGCATAACTGTCGCAACATACGTTATCATGAAAATCACAAATTCTACGCAAAAAACGTTGCTTCTACTTTTACTAATGCGCATCTATTTGAAATACCACTGAAATGTGTTGCATTACATGCATGATTTTATTTGAAAACTTGCGAACCTTTACCGATATAGCGTATATCATCGCGCGTCGATGACACAGAGGAACAACTTAATTGTAGCTGGTATCCGATTTTGATGAGCCAATATAATTTAAGAGAGCATTTTATTTGATTTGTTTGTGATCATTTAGGTAACACAGATAAGGGCAGCGTTAAGCGTCAGTGACACAGTGGGAGCAAACTGGCGTCGTCGGTCGTCCTGAGAGCAGTGAGTCAAGTGGTGACACGACGTGCGAACGTAACGATTCAAGTCAATCCACTGACTATTTTTGCTCTTTGTTAACGTCGGGCAGACGCTGACACGGGTCTCGCTATGTAGCGAACAGTGGATCACTCGAGCGATGTAAGTCACTCGATACAATCACTTGATAATCGATACAGCGAATCAACCTCGCTAGTGGGTCACGCGGCACTACGGACGACGTCGTAGAGTCCTTTTCATGACAGAAGTCCCGCAGAAATTTCCGGAACTAAACTTTAAAACTAAATTTTAAATTAGTTGTCAGGTGCTGTTAATGTGTTCGGATGCTAGTGCGTTTTTATTTGGTTTCAGTGATCAAAGTCTTGTTTTCAATGCCTAAAGTTGTTAAAAGTGCTGCCCGAGAAATAATACTTAAGGTCGACTACAGCGCCGCGTCTGCGGGACTTCTTTCATGGAAAGGACTCTACCCATTGTGCTACTTCTCTTGTAAATTTGATAGACGCAGACATGGGTCTAGCTACGTAGAGAACAGTAGGTCATTCGATGTATCGATGCGAGTCACTCGATACAATCACTTGATAAAATCGATACAGTGAATCAACCTCGCTAGTGAGTCACGCGGGACTACGGACGGCGACGTATCCACTGTGCTACTTCTCTTGTAAATTTGTTAGACGCAGACATGCGTAGAGACCAGTGGGTCACACGATGTATCAATAAGATGAGGGTAGTGAATCATCTATACATCTATACAAATATTATAAAGAGGAAAGGTTTGATTTTTTGTTTGTTTGTTTGTTTGTATGAATTGAATAGGCTCCGAAACTACTGGACCGATTAAAAAAATTCTTTTACCATTAGAATCCTACATTATCCCTGATGAACATAGGCTATATTTTATCCCGGAATTCCCACGGGAACGGGAATTACGCGGGTGAAACCGCGAGGCGCTGCTAGTCAAGTATATAGATGAGCCAAGAGCGGGTTGACTATGGTTGCGAGTCACGCGGCACTAGGGACGACGTGCGATAATGTACCGCTGCGTTCATTGCTGCTATATACGTATAAACCTGTATCTCTATCACGAACAAATCTGACAGTCGCCGCGTTTGCGTATTCGAGTTATATTGCGCGTCAATGCCAGCTCGGATACGCTAGCGTTACGATACGTTTGCGATTGTCACATTTATTCGTGATCTAGGCACAGAGCTCCGACTCTGTGCATTTGTTTTGACTTTCGACTCGAAGTATGCACACGCAAACGTATTCGCAAGGCGAGAAATTTTGTTAGGAATTGCACATTTCCCAAAACTCTCACTAGAGGCGCTTATCCGATTTTCATACAAAATTCTTGCTTTGCGTTTGCGTGTGCTATAATCGAGCCGAAAGTGAAAATAAATATGCACAGACTCGGGGCTCAGATAGGGTCACGCTATGCACCGATAAGATGATGACAGTGATAGAGTAGAGGTATAGATGAGTGTAGCGGGCAGGTGCACGTGTACGGTAGTTGGTAGTTGGTAGTTGGTAGCTGGTAGTGGAGTCACGCGGCGGCGGCGGCGAGGCGCGGCGCCGCGGCGCGGCACTACGGCCGGCGCGCGAACGTCGCGCTGCGAGCCGCGTACCCACTGCCCATTGCTGCCGCTGAAATATATATCAACTTGACAACTTGTTCAACGCTTGGGCGGCCGTACACGGACTGCTTCAAGCAGTTGAGACCGACTGCTCGAAGCCGCGACCGCGCGGTGAACTATAGTAACTGTTAACTGCTCGAGCAGTCCGTGTACGGCCGCCCTATAGTTCACCGCGCGGTCGCGGCTTCAAGCAGTCGGTCTCAACTGCTTGAAGCAGTCCGTGTACGGCCGCCCTATAGGTCACCGCGCGGTCGCGGCTTCAAGCAGTCGGTCTCAACTGCTTGAAGCAGTCCGTGTACCTACGGCCGCCCTATACTCAAACCTTAGTCGGTCCAGTAGAGCCTTTTGATTCTTATAAGAAACAGGATCAATTGGCATCAAAAAAGTTTTTGTGTAAAATGACCATTTTCTTGCTGACTGTACATTTTTTCTCAAATCTGTAAATGCAGTTCAGAATATCATAAAAATGTATGGAGTCTCCTAAAAGCGTTTTCCTGTAACTATAACGAATAAGGTACCTGCCCTTACTGTCTCGTCTCAAAAATTCACCCCTGTATATTGATTGATAACTTGGGAAACATAACTACAAAGCAAGTTGCCCAATATAAACAGAATACTCCCTCTTTTGTGTCACAATCGCAATCATTTTTGAATATGGCCATCATTTTATGCGATGTCAGGTATGACCCAGTGCTGGTTCTACGCCTCCTTGTTTTGGGCGTATCTTGTGGTGATTTCTGCGATTATTTTCGATGTCGCCAAACCCGTCAAACCATCGCGTATGCAGATACTTCGGTTAAAATGATACCGAATGATGACAGATGATCATGTTTGATTTTATAATACAGAGATCCACTGAGTGTGATGAACCGATAACTATTTTTACCTTGGTTAGGAAATGGCAAGCAATTCGTCTTGAGAACTTCCTCGTGGTTACCGTACGCACAGAACTTGACCACCACTGTATTCGCCGAAACACCCGTTACTTCAGCTTCGTAGTACTGAAATAAAGCGCACACGTGACAACCATATTTACGATTTTAAATTGACATTACTGTCGATTCTGTGGCTGTTTTTTTCTAAACTAACATAATTTCACATCGCTAAAATTATAGCCGTCTGTCGTTTCAGTTTATGACACACATATTGTTATGCTTAATCGAAACCTTTACTACTACTTCTTGAAATACCGTTGCTCTTCGATTTCTGTGGTATTCTTAAGATTTTATTGCCCTATTCTAGAACCTTGCACATAACACTAACATTGTTATCCTCCCAGTAGAGAGCAAGGCAGCGATCCCCGACATGCCAACTGATCTCTGCGACGCCGAGCATTGCGCGCGCTTGTTCATTCACGCCGGCGTGCTGGAAGCCGAGCAATGAACCCGGAAATAGCGTCGCTCCTCCGTTACTGCCGTATTCTTGAACCTAGAAAAAAAAAGGAAAATAGCGATCATGTTTTCACCTGATTTTAAGCGGTTACCTTAGCCTATAACAGTGCATAACCTGACAGCGCAAGGCCATTGATGATGTGCCCTATGTTCACCACACACCACGTGTCACGTGTATTTACAATAGCTATTGCATCCTAAAGGACTATGCTGTTATGAGTTCCTTTTTTAACCACCAGATCAGATAAGTTTCAGGCACCAAATATAGGAATGACCTCTTTGAATAGCGCGTCTAATAGCCGACTCAGCTGTGCGTCAGAAACTCAGAAAAGTTATGCTTTTAGGTTGTCTTTGATCGAATTTGCATTTGATTGTCACTGCAGAGGACAAAATATGTATAGATAGATAAAATGTGGTAGGTGTTACCTAATTACTCATACTAACCTGACGAGGATACGGTGCGTACTGTTGATTAGCGGTTGCATAACCAGCTGCAGCCGGAGCATAACTCAGTCCTGAATACAACGCTGCTTGCTGTGCGGCCTGTGCGGCCTGAGCGGCCTGTGCGACCTGAGCAACCTGAGCGGCCTGAGCGGCCTGAGCGACCTGAGCGGCCTGTGCGACCTGAGCTGCCTGTGCAACTTGCGCGGCCTGTGCAACTTGTTGCGCGTCCAAGTAACCGTTCTGCCGACGCTGGTATTGCTCTTGATACTTGGCGACGTCTGGCCGCCTGCTGATTATAAACAGCTTGTTATACAAGAAAAATAAGAGACTCAAATTGATAGTGCTTAATTTAACTTTGGCTTAACCAAATACTTCTTTGGTTAAAAATACACTGACTTTAATTTATACTGTACTAGCTTCCGCTCGCGACTTCGTTCGCGTCCCGTTGGATCCCGTTGTTTTTCCGGGACAAAAAGTAGCCTATGTGTTAATCCAGGTCACGGACATTATATAATAATATCCCAAGTTTCGTCCAAATTGGATCAGTAGTTTTCGCGTGAAAGAGGAACAAACATACATCCCCACAAACTTTCACGTTTGTAATATTAAAATAATAATAATAATTTAATAGGATAGGATGAAATATAATACGGAACTCACCTGTATGACGGAATATCTTGTAATGATTGTGCATATGGATCAGGGGGAGAGTGATACCTCTGTATATCTGGCATCGCGTCTCGCGGCGGACTAGAGAGAATCAAGTTAGCAGTCGCTTCTGTCAATCCATCCATACTGTTCCTATAACTCGGCTGATGTGTTTGCATACTTTCATTCACGCTCATATCATTCATCATGTCCTGATAACTAGGTTGATACGAATTGTACAAATTGACATTGCTACTTGTTTGTTGCTGCTGCTGCAGTTGCTGCATTTGTTGCCTCTGTTGCTGCTGCTGTTGCTGCAACTGAGCTTGCTTGTTCCGTTCCTCTATTTTCCGCTGGAATCGTGGTGGTTTCTCTGTTTGTTGCTGATATTTTCTATCATCTCGATGTGATGCATGATGATTGTCATTGTAATGACTTCGATTGTCAGATCTGTGTTTATCAAACTTGGAGCCATTGTGGCGAGCGTTTTTGGCACTATGTTTATCTCGTCCATGGTTATTCCTTTCGTTCCTCTCCTCAGAATTGTTATTGTATTGCCGTTTATCCTTTTCGGGCATGTTGGGAAGTTTATCTTCAAGGAAATCAAAGAGGGAGACTTTTGCTGTGGGCTTCACAAGTATTTCGTCATCATTGAAATCCTTTTCTCTTGTGCGACCCTTCCGCCCTTTAGGTGGTTGTTCTGGTTCTTTTGTTTTATCCTTAGACCTCCCCTCAGAGTTATCTCGCTTTGTTAATATTCTGAGAGCTCTTTCAACATTATGCTTGGTATACCTGAGGACACTTTCAGCTTGCTCCTCAGAGAATCCTGCATCAACTATTTTTTGTACGTTGGCATCTAATAATGGCTTGGTGCCTCCTCCAAATACCTGAAAATTTATATTAAATATTTATTCACTTCCTAATTTTTTTTTAGATGCGCTTCTTTGCAGTGAAAATAATTAGATACCTTTTTCACCCCGGAGCCCAATCGCTGTGCCTCGGCAATGGCACCTTTCCTCTGAGCTTCAAACTCTGCATTGTCTTGTCTGGCTTGATCCTGAATGCTCTTAAACTGCTTCTCAATGAGAGCCTCCAGAGGCCGACCAAACGGTATCCATGGAGGTGGGCCACCATCCACTCCAACTCCACCTGATTTCATTAAGTATTAAAAAACTTAACTCATACAGGCAGTATCTTTTCACACAATGTATACCTAGTTATTGTTAAAGATGAAGCAAAATGTTAACGGAGTAATGTAATGTTCATGGCACCAAAACACAGAAAACTTGAAGAACAAAAGCCTTCGATTTGCGACACTATATTACTGACTTCCTAAAAGTATTAATAATGAACTTAGCTAGAACTGAATTATATAATAATAGCAAAGAAGTTCCTACATCTAGGAAATGTAGTTGTAAATTATAATAAGACACTTAGGCCTAAATGCTGATTTACTGCTTCCCGACTCTCTACCCATGGAAGGAAAATCTATACTCAAAACCATGCTTGAGTAATAATATCTTTATCATCATATTACTACCCTAAAACCAACACCCTTAAGTTTCTCCGGATGTTCTTACCTCTTGTGTGCTTAGCAAGACTACGATTCAGCTCCCATTTTTCAATCATATGAGACACTCTTCCTCCCAAAATTGTAACTACGCTGGGAGTCAACCAAAGTATGCCGTGGCAAGCCTCCAGGCCCTCATTACTCAGAAGCAGCTTAGTACCTGGTGGAGTGTTGATACTTATGTATGTGATTGGACTAGTTTCTAAAGCGGTACAAGTGGATTTCCCATCATGTATTGTCAGTTTCAGCATTCGTGGGGCATGTGCTGAATCTTCATTGGCTTTTGGAGCCGATACATTTCTTATTTTCTGGATTTGAACTACTATGGGCCGTTCTAGGGTTGATGGTTCCTTAGTAAATTCCTCGGGAAATGCGCCTTCACCAATATCCCTCAAATCATACTGAAATAAGTAAGTAACAATCAGTCATCTGAGCACATTCGTTTATTACGAAAGAAAAACGTTTAGGACACACTTACGTCTAAAGCCTTCCTGCCAAGGATATTTACATCTTGTATTTGACCGTTTTCACTAACAGTATCCAGTCCTTCCTGGCTAAGATGCCTGTAATAATTAAATCTTAGTGACAGAACCATATTTTGAAAATTATGTGTTAGCTGGGAAAATAATAGTTTCTACTTACCAGCCTATTTCCTTGAGACTATCTAGGATTGACATTATTACAGTTACTTAGTTACAACATTTCTGCATGAAATTAACTGAAATAAAAGTGAAAATAGGAAACACGAATCGACTCCCTCCCTCCCACGACAGACAGTCACGCACACTGCACAGTTTTGTTTTGCTTGCCAACCGTGAAACTACATTTTCCCCCAGTCTCAGACAAAAATACTGTTTCCCAAAATCAAAGATTTTTGTAAAAAATTACATATAATTATCTTTTTCGAGCTCGAGTTTAAGGTTTTAAGATCACAAGATTAACTTGCATTTGTATGTTCATACAAAATTTTACAGTAATAAAAAAATAAAGAGTAGACATTATGTCTTTATTACCATACGTAATCAGGACATAATGTCTACTGTAACTTTTTATAAGATAGACCATAAGTCTTCTATCTTTTATTTTACCTATCTTAGAAAACAAACATTTTTCACAGTAAACCTCAGATTCTTGGCAAATTATTATCCCCTAGAAAAACAAATCCTAGACATCAAAACCAAATAGCTAATAGATAGAAAATACTTTATTGCACACCTTAACCTAGGGATTACAATTAACTGATTGACCGCCCAATGTGTATTAATAGTACGTTGCGTGGTCTTATCGCTAATCAGCGATACAATGGGTGCTAATCCTTATACAATAATATAATACAAGGGGTGCTGTTTTAACAGCTGGGAATGTACCCTGAATTTAAGCGAAAATACCTTAAGTTGCGAACACTGGTCACGCATTATACAATTTGCCATTTGATTGACTGACAGCTGACATGACACAATTGGTTGACTGACATTTGAATTTGACAGAACTGGCTACTCCTATGTCTATGGTATCAGGCACTAGCTGGATCATAAAATTACAAATAAATTAGCTAGTACTAGTAGCCTAAAACGTTTAAGCTACTAGTACTAGCTAATATAGGCTAATAAGCACCTAAAATATGCCTACTTAGCTCAGTATGAAGATCCAGCATAGAAAAAAATAGTAAAAATACTCTTTAGTTCGTAAGCTATGGTAGGTTACACCCAAAGCACAGAAGAAGTATCACAATGGACGGAGCCATAAAGCGTTGCCAGCCCGCCCATCATGTCAACGCATTGCCTTGTTTCCTTATCTATTACCGTAGAAAGAGAAACTAAGTTAAAAGAGAAACTAAGGTGAGAAACTTAGTTCCTCAGTCTACGTCTATTACTATGATAATCACGTTGAGTAAAAGAGAAAGCTATAGGAAGTTTGGCAACTCCGCGCTGTCTGTGTACTTCGTGTCCATTTGTGACCGACTAGTCGGTCACAACATTGCTACCGGTGTACGTAAAAAGGCTAAAAGAATTCAGAAAGATTGTTATTACAAACGTTTTATTAACCTCCGACCATCACGAGATCTCAGTTCGGGGCGAACTACTAGTTTTAATTTATTATTATAACAAGTACTGAAACGATCAAGGCACTCTTGGTGGTAAGAGATCATGCCTGCCCATTGTAGTGGTTTAATATAGGTATAACTTTTTTATCGTCAAACCTAAAAACAAAAGATACCTAACTTTAGACTGTACATCTATGTTACTACACATAAATGAGTATGTAAATATTTTATTACTTTATTAGTTTCCGCGAATTAAACCGTCTTTTCTTGCCCTAAACTCGTGTTTGATTTATTTTGTTTTCCTGCAACTTAATTTCCTTGATAGGTAGGCTATGTACGAGGATCCAAGCGTTCAGCCAACAGTAGCTAAATTATTACATTCACTTTCCTTTTTTATTACTGACAACATAGGCCATTTGCCCACCAGCTCACCGGATGTTAAGTGACGCTGCAGTCGAAGATGGTAGCATGCCTAGTCTGGAATGGAGATCGGCTCACAAGTGAGTCTGTGGGAATCTAATCTGTCGCCAATCATCTAACGGTGTGTTTAGATGATTGGCGACAGATTAGATTCACACATAGTTTTTTTTTTTAGTTTTGTGTGATATGATTTTAATATTCAAATATCATCATTCATAGTTGGGACTGGGATTCTCGGACCTTTAATAACCTAAGATAATTTCTTCTACAGAATTGAATGTTTTAAGGATGACCCAGGGTTAAGAACTTTCAATTAGACAGGATTTAAGTCATTGAATACAAAGAGTAAAGTTAAGTGTGTTTCTAGATTAGTACGAGTATGCGACCATTTTTTATCGATATATTTCGTAATAGTTTCTCTTCCCTACTCACGCACACTAATGTAAATTTAGAAACTCAACCAACATAAAACTGACACGCTACCAAAGATTTCACTCCGTCCATTGTGATACTTCGTCTGTGACCCAAAGTAAAGAATTTGAAGCAAGAGTATTTTTTTTTCTATGAGATAATTGTTAACTATAGCCTGTTCCGAGGAGCGAAAAAAGAAAAGAGTTTTTGAAGTGTTGATTGAGTGAAAAACCATTCAGGTGTGTACCAGCTATTGGTATGTTTTCATTCAGATGTGTATCAGTAACTGATATAATTTCTACATAAAAAAAAATATATACGCAAGACATACAACTAAACAAACTAACTTATGAGAAAAACATAACGTAAGACTAGGCGGTATGGTTCTAAACTATAGCCTACTCCGAGGAGCAGAAAAAAAAAAAAAAATGATTGAGTGAGTTGAGTGAACTCGAGTGTTCTCAGTGTCTGCGAATTGAAGTCGCCACGCAAGGCATTAGGGCAAAGCACTGTCGTTTAGTTTATTTACAAAAGTTTGATCATTGTACCGGACGGATAATATTAGGATAGTAATAACTAATTCAGCGATGTCTTCAGTAAGTCAAGAAACCAACGACAAGAACCACAAACCTTATTGCCGTAGATACCTAAGATATTTGGCTTACATTACCTACATCCCTTTGTTGTTACTCTTTTTAGACTCATATTTTCAACGTGGAGATGACGTGCGAAGGATGCTCCGGTGCCGTGGAGAGAGTTCTAAATAGGCTCAAAGGACAAGGAATCGACAGTGTCGCGATCAGTCTTCCTGAACAAAAAGTCTCTGTAATCTCCACATTGAGTGCTGATCAGTTACTAGATGTAATAAAGAAGACTGGGAAAAAAACCACATATGTTGGCACACAGTAGCTGGTTGTGATCGGTTTGGATTGAGGTGAAGGTTTACAAAGTATTAGGTACAATATCCCGCTGCACCTCATTTAACTAAGGCTCAGACTGTAAATATCGTGAATGTCAGTATCTGCTATGCGATAATTTTTTGTAAGTTTTGAAACTTTGTACTATGTTATGTTATTAAAGTTTATAACTATTTAACTTACTTTGGATCTATTCGATATTGGATTAATAAACTACACTAACACGGTAGGTAACCATGTAGGTAGTTCATCTACAAAAATAATCCACATATTACACCAGAGTGGTTTAATTGGATTAAATCAAAACTATCTACTCATTCTTTCCAAATACATCTTCCAGGGTATTAAGCCTGAGGTCCACTATATCAACAGCTTCATGCAAGGCATTCAAATGATCCACTATGGCATTTACTGTGGGTAAAACATCTGCACAATCACAGTCTTTTGGCTTATCATGAAAAGTAAATGTTTTATCTAATCTCTTTACTCTTTTCAGTAATGGCTCATTGCCTTGTCTTAGGCTCTCATTGATAATTTTAAAGCCACTGTTTATTGGATAGCTTCTCTTTCTACCAACCCACTCAATGGAGCCACTTGTGTAGCACACATCATTATCTTTTAGTTTTATCATTCCAAATAAGTCTTCTTCGTGAATATGCTCTGTTACTATGGACTTCTGTATAGAAGGGATGGTATAGGTAGTAGGAGTGGGAGGTTTTCGGGGAATATGGCTTATATGGCCAACATCATAGGAAGAATGTTTATCATGCCACTCTGTATGCACAGACACATTATCTCTAACTTGAGTCCCTGAATCAGGCAAAGAACTATTTGAAGGCACAGCTCTTACATGAGGGTCTACATGACCATACAAACCGGGATTTAATAGAGTACTATTAGCATTAGGCTCTTCAAAGCTTGTTATTTTCATAGACTCATGATTGCCACTGTCATCATCCAGGTGCACAAATGATACCACTGGATACTTGGTGCTGTGATAACACAGGTACCATATTCTCATGCCCTGATTGTAGAAATCCATTAGTAGGTCATTTTATAAATTAGTAAGAGTGCCTCAGGGTTTTATTAATTTCACAAACTTCCCTGAATTCAAGTTTTTGAAATGCTACTGTGTATTCTGTTGTAATGGTTTGCATTGAACTAACCTGAATGGGAAGGTATAATATTTTCTTTTAAATACCATACTGAATATTAATACTTATATTTGCTTTGAGCTACCATAGTAATGTACAAAAGTGAAAATGATGTTGAAAATATTCTACAATAGGTAGTAATTATTAATTAATATTATCTTTTTTTGACCTGTTTCTTTCCTGTAGTCAGTTTTGTTGCACGTTGCATTGGTGTTTCATTATGAGTTAGATTTTCCTTCATGTCACTTGATAGTTCAGTAAAGTTAGTTTTCCAAATGAAAACCTGAAAATTAAAATATTCTTGGAAAATTGTTCTCTACTTACCTGGAGATATATAAACTTAAACTGAGATACACTTACCAGTTTGTCTTCTCCAGCAGAAGCAAAGAGATTACCACTCGGCGAAAAACTGACAGAGTTCACTGCGCCACTATGTCCACTCAAAGTAAATATTGGGTGTCCTTCTAATAAGTCCAATATCTGAAATAAAAACAAGAAACACTAATTAATGTGTTGGACTATGGTTTGGGCATGACCAGTTTAATAGAAAACATAACATTGAAGCAAATTGTCGTATTGTACTCAGTAAAAAAATTACATACCTTCATTTTACCATCCTTGCTGGCTGTAAGTATGTAACTACCACTAGGATGGAAGGCCAACTGTGTCACAGCATCATTGTGAATACTGGAAATAAATAAAGCGAGATTATAGGTTTTTCTAAACTAATTTGGCACTAAAATATTAGCTGTCTTTGTCATTTTAGTTCACAATTTAAGTGCTGTTGAATTGAGTTTGTTAAGGAAAATGAAACAACAGAATCAGGGGCAATGGCATTTTGTACAATAGGATTCTGAAATGGGGATGAAAGTGTGAGCACATTTTTTAGTTATATTACTGTTTGATCATATATCATTATATATACTTTGCTGATCATTATATATACTTTGAAGAGCTAGAGTATAAAACTGTTATGACCCACTCACTACTGAACTGACACACATAAAAACATATTTCAAAATTTGGGATCCATTTTGTAGCTCAATGGGACCTAACAGATATAAATGTTACTATGGATACTACCTGTAATATTGTACAAGATTGTGTGTCCTGATGTCATAAAGCTTAACATTTCCATGGGAGGTGCCGACTGCAACATAGCAGCTAGATGGATGCCAAGCCAAGTACAGTCCATGACCTTTCTGGTCTTTAAACGTGTGAATGCATTCTCCAGTCTCAGGATTCCATAGCTTTGTAGTCTTATCATCAGAACATGAGGCAATCACAGAGCCATCACTGGACATGCGAGCACACCGCACCCAGTTGGTGTGTCCAACAAATGAAGATATGAATTTGAGTTTATCTGTGGACCATAGTTTGACTATTTTATCATCAGATGCTGTGATTATCTGAAATTTATTAAAAATACTTATACAAATTACTACACTATTAGGTTCTACAACACTATTATAAGTTTTAGGTAGTGGTCTAAAAAGCATACCTTTGTCCCATCAGGGCTGAATTGTACAGATCTAACAGTCTGTGAATGAGCTTTGAACATGCCTGTACTGCCTGTTACTGTAGGTACCCATAGCCTGATAGTTTTGTCTCGAGAAGCCGATGCCATATACTTCCCAGAAGGCGAGAATGTTACGTCTAGTACTGCTTCGTCATGTCCTTGGAATCTATAGCTCCTCATTGTACCTCGGAGGTCCCATAGCTGCCAAAATACATATTTGGCAAGTTATCTTCAGGGCGTAGAAGTAATACTTAGGTATAATTACCTAAACCTTACATCTTACTCGAGTAAACTTACAATACCTACCAGGACACTGTTATCTAAAGATCCGCTGGCTATTTGTTGCTCATTTGGACTAAAGAAAAGCGAAGTTATCTCTTTTCGATGACCTTTTAGTTGCTTTTCCAAAGTGGGTTCCGAAAACGAAAATTTTTCATCCATGTTAAAATACTATGGCCTTATTTCTAAGGGTATTTCACTAAAAGCATTAACGTGTTGACGGGTTTTTCTTTTATGAATAAAAGCAATAAAATGCAGTTTTCAAAGAGTTTTCAGATTAGTTTTGTTTGAATTCAAAATTCGAGAAACAGTCAGTATATTTTGACAAGTGTAGTGATGTACGAGTTGAGTTAAATAACTCGAATAGTTCAAATTGGGTTGTAAATGATTCGACTCGAATGTAATCCAGCAAAATATCAGACATCCTATTGTAACTCATATAAACAACAGATACACTCTAAAATAATAAATAAAAGATACTATACACCGAAGAAAGCTTGCTTTGTGGCCATGGTTGCTTTTCCAGACGGTGCATTTCATGGCTGTACAATAAATAACCATCCGAAGTATGCAGCTGCGATGCGAATCCCGTTAACGCATAGACAAAGGGTGTCCGTCATTTTGTTTTGTCCAGAAAAGTGGATATAAGGTAGGCCGAAAAAAAATCATTCATTCATTTTCATTCAATCTCTCACGGATTCGAATTTTGACATTTGTGAAACAACACATAGCATTTTTATTTTAATAGTTTTTTTTGTGTTAATTGTGAGTATTGTTGTTTAATTTTGGTGGAATTTTAACCAATAATGCTTAGGTCATAACTTAAAGTGTGAGCCATTGGAATAAATGTGTGTAAAGTGGTTTTTCTGAATGTAAAAATTCGATTCCGGTTTTGGAGGGAAAATCCACCATTTTCTCTTTAAAACAAACGACAGCCGACTTGACGAAGACTTGACTTAATTTATCATTTACGCAAGACAAACACATAAACAAACGAACTTACTATGGGAAAAAAACATAACGTAAGACTAGGCGGTATGGTTTTAAAACTATAGCCTGCTTCAAGGAGCGAAATAAAAAAAAAAATCTATCTCTCACTTCGAAAATGAAAAATTGAAAAATGTCGCGAATCTAAACACGAGGTATATATCTCAATATTTTGATTATTTCTGATTTTTTAAACGGTGCTTTGTTTAAATTTTAACTCAGCGAGTGGGTATAAAAAATTGTAGGTTACCATTTCGCAGTGTGCTAACATAACAACAAACAAACAAACAAGATAAATACGCACACCCAACACCGGGCGACATGCATCTATTTACATTTTTCCACTATCGATCCAGAGAAACTTGCTATTTTTTTCCAGGTCCAAAAAGTGTAAAGAATATGAATTGAATGGTCAAGTTACAGGATAATTCAAACACACAAGGTAAACAAAGGTAATTACTACTGTCATATTTCATTGCATCACTGTGCATGTAATTGTTGCATCTTTGTTGTTTTGTTTCTAGTGAGATTATAATAACACCATGAACGTGGGCGGAGCCGGCGGTGAGATTCCAAACGAGGTGGCATTGTTGGCTGACGAACTCAGCCGTGCTGTCGAGCTCACCCATCTACCTTCAGTCTCACATGAACAACGGATCCAGGCTTACAATGTCTGTGAAAGGTACATTTCCCAAAGAAAACAATCAGTTTAGTGCTCATTAGATCTAACAACTAGGTAGGACTTACCTACGTACTTGGAACTATCGTTGTCTAAGTAATACTCACAAGTTGCTGCCTGTGGCTTTGTTGTTGAGTAACCTTTATTGTAAGCTATTTCAAGTCACAATTATGTTGACCTATTTTAAGTTTCTTCAAACCTGTACATATTATTACTATAGTAGGTGACAAATAACACTGCAATACAGGTCATTCACCCACCTTTACCACAATGTTGCAAAATTCAATTTATGTATGGTAAACAAACTGTACTACGCGATTTGAGCGATTACCGTCTTAGCGACAGGTTTGTATGGAAAGCGACAGAATTAGCCATTCATTTAATTTATTAATTTATTTAATTTAATA
Organism: Eulithis testata; assembly: GCA_947507515.1. Taxonomy (NCBI): domain Eukaryota; kingdom Metazoa; phylum Arthropoda; class Insecta; order Lepidoptera; family Geometridae; genus Eulithis; species Eulithis testata. The sequence continues at coordinate 4,414,043 of OX382199.1, read as the reverse complement.
ACTAGCATGGTGATAAACCAATTACACTAACTATTATAACTATACAAATTTACAAGGTATTATTATTAAAACAGTCAAATTAGGTACACATAAGTCATAAGTAATAGTAATACAATAAAATTCATTCAATAAATAATAAAAATAAAATGTCAGAGAGTCAATATAATGTCAAATACAAAAATAATTATAATATTATTGCCTCGCAGTATTTCATTATTTTCATAAATTGAATTTTGCGACATTGTGGTGAAGGTGTGTGAATGACCTGTATTGCGGTGTCATTTGGCACCTACTATAGCACATGATGCTTAATATAGCAAGCAAGCTCATATAAGTTAGTAGCAGAGTTTCTATGGCCAATTATTGCAATAAGACATTTATTTTTAGTTTCAAAGATCACTCTCCATGGTGCGCCCAGGCGGGCTTGCTCCTGGCCAGTGGCAACCAATACTCTCCTGTTGTCAAGCACTTTGGACTCAAGTTAATGGAGCACACAGTACAAATCCGATGGCCGCATATTACACAAGCTGAAAAGATATTTATCAAGGTATAGTTATGCAGTTAATATGATTGAGTGAATACTTACTTCTTTATTATTATTATTATGGACTCCCGTTTCCGCATTTAGACTCAAAGTTGGTCCATTATACGTGGGGGGGTGAACTGGCTATGCGTGTAGCCAGCCTAACTCCTCCCAAAAGCACAGAAGCTTCCTGGGGGCTTCGCAGGCTTGGAGGAGTGACCTAGGGGTGCTTAGGATTTCTTGTCGTTGTGTAGCTACGCTCTCGCATTCCAGGACTACGTGGGCAGCTGATTCTTCTTCGGTAAGACAGCCTCTGCAGAGTGGACTGTCTGTGGCTCCGATGTTGTATAGATGTTTGTTTAAGGGACAGTGGCCTGTCAAGGTCCCTACGATGATTCTAAGGTTACGTCTATCCAGGCTCAGTAGACGGCGTGTTAGTCTTGGTGTGAGGGCTGGAATTGCAGCTCTTGACTGTCTGCAGTCGGTAGTACGTGTCCAGCGTAGGTTGTGTGCGTTTAGGGTGTTTAGACGCACCCATGTGCGTAGCTGGGAGAAGGGTAGGGGAAGGAAGGGTGCTGGCCCTTCCGATATAGTCTCTGATCCCCTTCTTGCCAACTCATCAGCAGCGTCGTTTCCCAGTGATCCGCTATGCCCCTTTATCCACTGTAGGGTTATCCTATTTTTAGTGGCAATGCTTTCTAGGGCGAGGTGGCATTCGTGTATGAGCTTGGATGTGCAGTTGTGGCTCGCCAGAGCTCTGAGTGTAGCTGTGCTGTCCGAGAGGATTCGTATGTTGTAGTCTTGTATTCCTCTCCTGTTGATTGCTGTAGCAGCTTCGGTGATGGCTGCACATTCGCATTGAAAAATGGAGCTGTGTGGCCCGAGGGTCATTGAGATGTTGATGTTCAGGTCCAGCGAGTGTACTCCGGCTCCTGTTCCCTGTACTATACTTACTTCTTGTTGATAAGTATAACCTTAGAAAGTACCTATAGTGTTTGTTGTACAGTTTCTGAGTAAATAACATAAAGTTCTTTTTTCTGGTCCCCAAAGAAACAAGCTTCTGTTTTTTTCTCAGGAGAATTCAATGAAACTACTATACATGGGTGGTTGGGACACTGGCCACTTAAACAATGCACTTGCCAGAGTTATCGTAGAGATGATAAAAAGAGAATGGCCCCAGCATTGGCCAACTCTACTGGCAGAGCTCAATGGTGCCTGTACCCGGGGCCATATGCAAACAGAAATTGTGTTGCATATCTTCTTGAGACTGACTGAAGATGTGGCAACATTACAGGTATGCTTAATCTACGGAGTAGTCAGACAATTGATTAAACTGAAGTAACAATTATGTGACCTGTAACTAAAAATTACCAATAAATGCTTATGACTTATGCTGGCCATCCACGCTAGGTTGTGCATGATGGTTAAAACCTTGCATGCACAACCGAGAGCTATAACCGAGCTTTATATTACACATACATGTTAGGCTTTGGATGATTAATTATTAACCGAGAGTTGGAGCTACGGACGCCACACACGCTCGCTCATGCATGCGGTTATGCATGCGCATGCATAACCAAGCGGCAAAAATACAAATTTTGGTATTTGCTTGGTTGCATGTACATGCACGCATGACTGTACAGTTTTCGGCCATACACGCTAGGGTTTGCATGTAAGGTCATAACCATCATGCAAAACCTAGCGTGGGTGGCCGGCATTGTGCCTACAAAAGAAACATTCACTTGTTTATTATTGCATAACTCTATATTAACATTTGCATAGATAGACATTCAAATATAATAACTCATAAAATGGCTATGTACGACCTTGACCTTCATTCATTTCTAACTAGCTAACTATTTCTGATTAGCTTACACTTGCAATCCTAATATAGTAGTCATGACTAACACAACATTATTTCGTTAATATTCGCGACACAGTTTTTTAAACTTCTGCGGATGTTATCGTTTTCTACTAACTTGTGCCTTGTTTCTTTTCCAAAAATAAACGTATTATTATTATTATTATTTGACCACCGCAGTATTTGCAAAATGTAGAGTCAAAAAACACGATATCATTTTAATGTTATGGGTAAGTTAAATTTTATGTGGTTTTAAATGACTTTACATACTAATACAAAAAACATTCAGGCTGCATTAAAGGTGGGTCCACATCTGTGTCAATTCAACTCAATTTAAGTGCTCGACCGACGGTGAGCGCTGACGTCGCGTCGGTCGAACGTAGCTATATCAATGAAAACGTATGAACGTGTACAGTGCAGCGCTGATGTATTGCCGCGATAATATGCGGTTGTATGGAATTACGGTCAGCGCGTACCATACGCGCTCACAGTCAGTCGAGCACTGAATGCAGTCTTATTGCCTCAGTAGGTATAAAGGTACAGTACATAGTTATAACTTTTAAGTGACATCAAAGAGGGCAATAGGGGTAAATTCAGCGTAACCTGGATGCTACACATCCAGTGCTGGTTTTCAATTTACCCCTCTAGGGTAGATCTTCACCGAAAAGTGTAACGTAGAAGCAGGCTACAGTGTAGTAACTACAGAACAAATATAAGTGACGGCAATTGGTAATATGAGGTTGTGTCTTATAAGAACACCTGTTATAAAGTGGCACAAAGCTGCAATTGAATGTGTTGAATAGGAGTCTTAGTTGACATTCACCAATGTAGGACACCTGAATCAATACATCAACCATATCAAAGACCCAAGACACCAAGTTATGTTTATGTTCACATAAAAATATTTATACCATTCCCCCTCTAAAAAGGTTACTTATTTTATTTACTGAAAACAGTGAATAAAAAGCACTTTTACTCACTGTTTTGGTGTTTGAATTTAGAACACACTAATATATTTGACCTCCATCTCATTATTGTTTTTGCGCAAGGAGGTTGTATAGCATTGGCTATACAACCTCCAATCTTTCTTTTTCTCGTATTCATGGTATAAAGTATAGTATGCAAGTCTTGAATAAAACGGTTTTATACCGAGGGCCATGAACCACTCACGTCGTTCAAGATTCTAACATTTGAATCACTCGCTACGGTCGAGATTCAATCATCATGAATCACTCCCTACGGTCGTGATTCAGTCGTTAGAATCCTTCACTTGTTCGTGATTCATTTATGGCCCTCGCTTTAAATTCGTCTTTTATTCACTAGTTGCATAATATACTATTGCATCATGCATTATCAAATAGGTAGAGAGAGACCCATCTAAAAAGTAATGAACCTACACTGCAAAAAAACAAAGTTCAAAAACGACAAATTAATAAAAAAACATTTTCGACAGACTCTAGAGCAGCAGCAGCGACGTAAGGACATCTACCAAGCACTAACCGGCAACATGTCTGAAATATTTTCATTCTTCATGAACCTGATAGAAATGCACGTACGCGAGTTCCGAGAGAAAACCGCAGCTGGCGACTACGCCGGTGCAGCTTCTAATGGACGCGTTGTCCAAGTAAGGATATTTAAAACAAATTAGAACTTAACTTTTTCTAGCAGTAGGTATATCACTCTTTCCCATGGCTCTTCCTAAAGTGTATTAGATATGATAGTATTTTGTTTTATTTTTCCTAATTACAGTTTTTTCCCAACAGGCGGTACTTCGAACACTAACGGAGTTTGTTGAGTGGGTATCAACAAACCACATTGTAATGAATAACGGCTACCTTCTCCAAATTCTGTGCGTGTTGCTCCAAGATGACGTATTTCAATTGCCCGCTGCGGAGTGCTTGCTACAAGTTGTCAATAGAAAAGGCTCTGTAAGTAATTTTACCCTATATTTCCAAGAAAAAATATTGAATGCCTTTTTCATCCACATACTTTCCATCTGATATTTTCAAATGTGTACTTACTTAATTGTTTCTACTATTTACAGTCAAAAGAGAAGAAGCCGCTTATGATGCTGTTCAGCGAACCGGCGTTCACATGTTTCAGGGACGCCACTCGTAACTGTATCAAAGCCGTTGACGAAGCTCACTATTTGTTCCTAAAGAAGTTATCACAGGTATAGAATGATACCTATCATTTGCTCTATTTGCATCTTTTGTCGAAGAATCATGGTCTGAAGGTTTTGTTAATCAATTTTTTAAACAAATCTTTTAATTTGACAGGCGTAATGTCAAATTAAAAGATGTCAATGGCTCAGTCTGAGCCATTGACGTAATGTCAATGAGCCATTGACGTAATGTCAATGGCTCAGTCGGTAGTAGCTCTGCCTTCCGTGCTGTGGGTCGTGGGTTCGATCCCCACCCAGAACATACATTTCTGTGGCAAACATAAATGTTTGTTCTGTGTCTGGGTGTTACTATGTATTATAAGTATGTATTTACAAAAAAAAAAGTATATAAGTATTATATGAGCAATCTAGTTCCCATAGTAGAAGCTCTGCTTAGTTTGGGACTAGAGGGTGTTGTGTGTAATGTCCAAAGATATTTATTTAATTACCACAGTCAAGGAAGAAACACAGCTCCTAGAAAACTCATACAAAACCAGACTGACAAAACACTCCAATCCGTTGGCTGTGAAACTACTGGAGCCAAATACACAAAAAAGATTTAAGCACCGGAATATACTAGAGCCAAATGTACAAAACTGAATCAAAATGGGGCTAAACTCACTGGAGTACAGCCCTGCACGCCACTAAATATCTTCCATAAGATCTGCTTATAGCCAGCAGACTGACCGCAGATGTGCAAACAAAAAAAAAACAAAAAATATAAAAAAACTCTTAATTTCAGGTTCTAGCGGGTCTAGCTCAACTCCTAACCTCAATGTGGAGCCATGCGACCGCCTTTGACGCATGGTTTCCAATGCTGCTGGAAACGATGCTATTACTGAGCGCTCACCCGTCGCTGACTTTAGCCCACGCGGCCAATTCTGTGTGGCTCGCCTTCCTCAAACATGAGCAGGCTAGTAAACTGCCGCACGTTCTTGCAGTGTTACCTCAGTGGCTGCAAGCTAGCGCACCTAAAATTCTCAAGGTAAGACTTTATCCTTACTAATATTATTTATGCGAAAGTAACTCTGTCTGTCTGTCTGTCGCGCTTTCACGCCAAAACTACTGAACCGATTTAAATGTAATTTGGTATACAGATAGTCTAGACCCTGAGAAAGGACATAGGCTACTTTTTAATGCGAAAAAAGGGTTGTAAGGGGGTTGAAAAAGGGGGGTGATAAGTTGTATAGAAGTAATTAAAATGCTACCCACAAGACACTTTTCGACGAAGTCGCGGGCACACCTAGTTGTGTATATTTGGATGTTCCACAGACCTCCTCTTGTTCAATTTCTATATTTATTCAAATGTTCCTAATGATTAAAATGTTTCCAGGTAAACTACCCTGCGTCGCGAGTAAGCGGCGTTCACAGCGCACTTGCGTACGCATGTATGGACTATGACAGCGAGCAGGAGTTTGCTATATTTTTCAATCGTTGCCGAACTGAGATATTAGATAGTTTTAGGTAAGTTTTTGGGGTACAAAGGTACTAGTAAAGAGCACGCAATGCAAGGCGCAGCAAGGCGCTCGCGACAATTAAATGGAAAGACCTTGCAAATGTTACTGTAGTGGATGATATCCTTATTTTACCTACACTAGGTGATTAGTGATTACTCTTATTTTATTTTTATTTATCCATCTACTTGTACTGCCAGTTGGCCTGAAAAAAATATCAAGCCCACTGCTCAATCGAGGTCAATGAGCTCGATTGGAATAAGTCATGTTTTCCGTTTTCATTTATGCAGAAATTGCATGTCAGCGGCGCCACTAGTGACGTGGGCGTTTGTAGAGCAATGGACAAGCGCGGCACTTGACAAAGTGGGTACGTGCCCACAGCATGTAGAATTGCACGATCCATTGTACATTGAGTGGGAGGCTCTATCGCAGGTACGTTGATATCTTTATGTAATTAACCTGTTTGCGTAAAAAAATATTGAATAAAAAAAATCGCGGTAGAATTATTTTCACACTTAAACGAGTACAAAACCGTACTCGTTTATTGGTAAGTCGATACATTATTTTTAGTAAAATATTAAATCAGATTTAAATGCCTCTACTTAGCCTCTTAGCATGGCATCCATTATATTTAGCCTGTATGCACTTACTGCTGGGCACATAGGTCTCCCCTAGTCTGCTGCCCAACTACGACAACTATAGTTATTTTTTAGACGGTATTCAATAAAAACCTAATCCAATACAAGCATAACATTCGGCACACGCTGATTTGTTACAGTAAGTTACTAGAACATGCTAGTTACCTCGAATAATAGTTTAATACTGCAGCGGCCCGCAACAGAGGCAATGAGGGAAGAACGCGTAAATGTGGGCCGAGTCGAACATGAGGCACACATACGTGAGTCCCTCATTGCCTAGTTGTGGCCAAGGCTTGTATAGTACTTTTCTCAAATAGTGCGCGGAAATTAAAACTAAGTACCTACCTAGGCAAAACTTTTTAGTTGAAAATACAATTACTTTTCAATAACGAACAACGAAGTTACAGTGTTCATGTGTTTTTTTTAATAATAATCAGCTTTCTATTTGAAAGAATGTTCGAAATTTTAATAAACCCTTTGATAAGTTACCTCCTTGGTTGCCATGTTATGGAGTAAAAGATCGTTCTATTTTTAAATAACACGACAGTAATGAGTTTTGTATGTAATTTAAATGGCCGCTAAACACGCCTGCAATGGATTTTCATACATTTATTGCCGGCCGCTGCTCGCATGTGTTTGGCCAGTACTGCATTTTCGATTTATCTCGAAGAAGGTTGTCAAAATAATGCTTTAATTTCCAAGCATGTTTGAGAAAAATCTATTGAATTGGTCCACAGGTACTCGACGTAGTACTATCGCGATTAGTGCAAGCAGAGCCGCGTCCGAGCGTAGTGGAAGGATTGCAACTGTTACGGCGATGCGTTGCGAGCAATCCGCCCGCGCCGCTTGTACTCTCTTTACTTCTATCGTTCATCTCTGCACTGTTCGTGTTTCTCAGCTGCGCGAATAGTCAACTGGCTGGTGAGTTCATTATATTACTAGTAGTTCGCCCCCAACTGAGATCTCGTGATCTCTCCTAAAACTTATAGGCAAAAAATAAAAATACGGAAGGCTTACTAGTCATAAATTCAATGAGGAATAGTCTAGTTTCAAATTGAATAATCTTTATGTGCCCACTTTTATTTTTAAAACTTTTTACTCTCGACGGCTCATAAGTGATCCGTCTCTTTCGCTGCCATTTTAGCTAGCGCATCTTTAGGACATCATCACTACATAGTATAAAGCAAAGTCGCTTCCCGCGTCTGTCCTAATGTCTGTATGTATGTATGCTTAGATCTTTAAAACTACACAACGGATTTTGATGCAGTTTTTTTTAATAGATAGAGTGATTCAAGTGGAAGATTTATCTTAGATTCTTAGATTCTTTATTGCACACAGAAAAATATGAACAAACAAGTTAAAACTAAAGATATGTACAAAGGCGAGCTTAACCCTAATAAGAGTTTTCTTCCAGCAAACCTTTGAGGCATAGGAGAGGATTAAAATAAAGAGGTAGTATTGTGTACTATGAAACTATAAGGATTACCTATTATCAATGTAAGATTAAACCTACAAACTAATATAAACTACATTACTATTTATATGTATAATACATCATCATCATCACTGCATTGCACCCGTGCGAAGCTGGGGCGGGTCGCTAGTTATCAATAAAACGTTTTCATTCATTAATTTATCAATATACTCGTTATACCCTAGGTCCAGGCGTAGGTGCGGCGGGGGCTGAATTACTACCGCGAGTTTTGGACAAGATCTTCGCAGCTTTTGTTTACGACGGAGACAGGAGCTCACGAGCTGTGAAGAATGTGCGAAGGCACGCCGCAGGCTTGCTCGTCAAACTAGCTTCTAAGGTAACCGACTTCTAAATACGATATTCTCAATTCGGTTGTATTCTTAAGGCGTATGTAAAAAGCAGACAACCCTCTCGCTCGCACATTTCAACATTTTTGAAGATATAATATAACTAAATGTAATTATGTGAAATTGCAGAGTTTCAGGGTCGAGAGAATAACAATGGTAAGGTTCAGTAAAAATATCACATTGATCCAAACAAGTTTTCGAACCAAAATACTTATACCAATGCGATAAATTAAAGTGCACATTTTTTGGTTAGAAAACTTGTTTGGATCAATGTGATATTTTCACTGAACCTTTGCATTGTTATTCTCTCGACCCTGAAGCTCTGCAATTTCACATAATTACATTTAGTTATATTATATCTTCAAAAATGTTTAAATGTGCGAGCGAGAGGGTTGTCTGCTTTTTACATACGCCTTAACCAACTTCATAAAGGGAGGTAACTATGTATTAAACGAACTTTGTATTATAATTCCAGTACCCGCTCCTATTACTGCCGGTATTCGGTCGCATCCACGAGCTGAGTCGCGCGGTTGTATCACGTCCCGACACCAGCGCCGTAGAAAGTGTTACATTACAAGAAGCGCTGTTGCTTGTCTCCAATCACTTCTGTTGTTATCAGCGACAGAGCGCACTCGTACAAGAGGTAAGGGTTACAATCTCATAAAATAATACTTGTCCGGTGTTTAAAGAGCTTTTAGTTTGCTTATTTATTTTAAAATTAACAACAATTACAGTGGACATTGCACTAAGCGGCCGCGCAGTGTAACACAATTTGAACAAAAACCCATTTTTATACATGACAAGCTACCGCCCGCGACTTTGCGTCCCGTTGGATCCCGTTGATTTTCCGGGATAAAAAGTAGCCTATGTGTTAATCCAGGTCACGTACAATATATATTCCAAGTTTCATCTAAATCGGATCAGTAGTTTTTACGTGAAAGAGTAACAAACATCCATCCATCCATCCATACTTACAAACTTTCGCGTTTATAATATTAATAGGATAATGAGCTTCCCGCTTAACATCAAGTGGGCCATCACATCAGCTTGTTCCATTACTTTTTCTGATAAAATAAGATGCAAATAAATGCAAACCTACGTATGTAATAACACTACGTATGTAATAATTACTTTAATAACCTACCAAATGACATAAAAAATGAAACAAAAATAAAATCATTCATAGGAAAACTAAAATCATACCTAGTCAAAAAATGCCTTTACTCAACCGAAGACTACTTTGAAAAAGAATAATACCCACCTAAAACTAAAGTAAAATATTAACTTATATAGGTACCTAGTCAAATTAGCCATAATAAATTTAAGTACATAATTAGTAAAAAGTATACCTACCCTAAGTAAGAACTAGTTAAGTAGTAGATAAGGAAAAATGTTTTAAAATTTAGTGCATGCCCAAAGGTATGTACCTACCCAAAATTAATGTTATTAATTAACTACCTAAGTTTAAGCGCCCAAAACATTTGCGATACCTGGAAAAGGTGAATAAGTTGAAAAGTGCCTCCTACATATAAGACCAAATTGTAACACTTATTTATGCAAATAAACATCTTGTATCTTGTATCTTGTAATGTACACGTCATATTTGTAGATCTATTTTTTTTATGGCAGGTGTTAGGCGAATGCGGTGGGGTATGGGCTCGATTACGACCATCCCTTTCTAGCGGCGCCGCTCTCGCTCGTTTAGTCGGACTGGACGCACCGCCGACTGATGCCGAAGACGGTCCGAGGCGAGAGAGACGGGCGCTAATGCACGCTCTCGCTCTCACACTCGGCGTCGTCAAACGAACCACTGTGCCTAGCGACCCCGACAAGTGAGTATAATGCCACGGATTCACTAGGGACAAATGTCCCACGACGTGTATCGGCGACATGTCAAGCCCTTCTCCCATTACGATACGCACAGGCGATTCAAGTATCCTGCAAGTCTCGGAGACTAGTCGCCGCCAAGTATCTCACATACATTTGAATGCAGGCTCGCACACTACGCTACTGGTATCTAAGCGTCGCACACTTGACGACAAGACGTCGCGTCGTGTAGTTAGGGAGAGAAAAAAAATATTTTTTTTGAAAATCCGGCTTTTTTTAGAGCCGGCTTACGTCACAATATAAAGCATATTGTGACGTAATCCGGCTAAAATATAAAATTAGACGGCATAAATAGGGCTTTGTTTAGCCATTCTAAAACCGTTTTTATTTTTATTCCAGCTTAAATAGTTTTTGATTGTAGATCATAAAATTATCTATAAAAAATGTTTCAATACTATTTTTCAGAAACGAGCCACCGTTGCTGAGATATTACGAGATATATACGATTCGAAAAGTTTTATAATTATTACTACAAATCAAAAAATATTTAAGCTAGAATAAAAATAAAAACGGTTTTAGAATGGCTAAACAAAGCCCTATTTATGCCGTCCAATTTTATATTTTATATTTTAGCCGGACTACGTCACAATCTGCTTTATATTGTGACGTAATCTGGCTCTAAAAAAGCCGGATTTTCAATAAAAAATATTATTTTCTCTCCCTACCTACGACGCGACGTCTTGCCTTCTAGTGTAGATTGACGCTTACTCTGTCTGTTTCTATTCCCCCGAATAGAAAGAGACAGAGACTAATACGCTACAAATGTTACAATCAAAATATAGATGGCAGTGTTCCGCATTTTTTGAAGTTATACGACTTCCAACTGACAGCGTCATACAAATGAAAAAGAAACATAGCCGTAAATTTCAACCATCAGGAGCGAGCTCTATTGGCGGAACGGTGAACCGTCGGACTGCGGTCAGACCGACAACGGGATACGAGTTCAAATCTAAACCGACAGTATAGACTTTTTGCAACCTTTTACTTTTTATTTTGAAGTGAACATTTAGTAGGTACTGCATATTGGTTAAGTACATAAAAATAAATACTAAATTAATTTCACATTAAACTACTGTACCGTCACTGGAAGCTTTATATTGAGAAGGCGTATCCGGTTCCGTCGTATTTCCATTCGTTTTAGTACTTTTTACCCATGTGTATCCGGTCAAGTGGCGCCACCTGGCGGGTGCGATTCATTTTTGCTTCGTAAAATGAAACACGCCATATTGAATTCATTGGCGTTTTGTATTCCGTCGAAGCAACTTGTGCCCAGAGCTCTCTCTGCCACAACCGTTGCAAATATAGTTTAAATATTATATTAGTATTATTATATATCATATAAAGTAAGGATTATTTCAAATAGAGAAATTCTCCATACTTTTGTTCAGTAAAACTGTGCAAGTAAACTAAGATTAGCATGGCCCTGCAAGGACACGCAAAAGAGGAATAAACTGTAAGTACTACCCTCTATTTTTAATGATTGTACGTGATCAATTCTTTTAACGGTTTTCCGTTCGGATCATGTACCCACATAAGTTATTATTTTAGAAAAGTTTAGTATCCGGTATAATTTATTGTGCAAAAAATTAATTATTTATTTAGAATGGATAGTATGAGTCCGCTTTGGCTGGTAAGCCATAAGTTGTGGCTGATCCTAAGCGAGTTCAAAGCTGCTCCAGCAGCAACTCCTCCAGCAAATAAAGATTTATCTTATCTTATCCCTTACAGCAGTGGCTCATCGAGCTCACTTTCTTAGGTACTTTAATATTTTAGTTTTAAGCTTACCTTTTCAGCTATTTTTTCTTTATGGTAGTTTGAATAAATGTTTATCTACCCTATCTATGGGCTGTGAGCCCCAGCCTGGCAGAAACTAGTCCAGAATATGGGTGAGTTACAAAAAATTTTTACCAATTTTATTACCAGCTATTCTGATAATATGAATACAACTTGTCTTTATGAGGCTTCTATTTACTCCGAAGTTAGTGGAAAGCTTTATGAAAACCACAGACCACATCGTTACCTACGGACGAACTGTAGTAATGTAGTACCTAGTGGTGGGTAGTTATAAAACTGTTTGTAGATGACATCTACCTACGAATGTGAATAAACTAGTGTTCAATCAGCAAGCTGTGTTTCACTACCCGGTGGTAGCGATAGAACTGTGATGACGGTCCAAATCAACATCAACTTCTTGGTTTATGACTTTGCAACTTGTTTTTACAATTATGCATTGTCGGTTTAGTAGGAAAAAGCTGAAGAACCGAGAGTTTCTAAAGCTACTAGAGGTCCAGTGTTTAGGTAGTACCTCTTGGTCCGAGGTTAGATACGCTGAGGTGTTTAACCATACTCCAGGTTTCATAGACTTGGTAACAAACGAAAGGGGGTAAAACGTATGACACCTTACGTCATCTGGCACACACGGCTCTAATTAAATTAATCAAATATTTTAATTAAATTAAATTATATATAAGTACCGTAAACTTTGACAATCTAGTTTATTTATTTTATTTAAAGTAAAGTTGATTTGCTTATAGATGAACATACCTAATACTTCATCAGATCTTTTGTAATTAGTTTGCGGCCACTGAGCCGAAAGTATCGAAATGCGCATAGTCTTTTAGTGGAAGCGTCACTAAATAGATTACTTACCCCTGTCTGCCACTTACATATTTGAGTCAGAGCCTTTCACCGCTGCCCTGGAAAAGCAGGGGATGTCCGCAAAGCCACTCAAATCTGATGGTTCCTCACAGGAGAAATCTAATCAGTGCAACAGCCGCCCTTCGCGGGGGCAAGGCGTTCTATCAAAAGTCTATAGTTCCATCGCGTGAAATGTTTACCCATGATGAGCCTGGTCTCCTAATGCATATGCATGATTATAGCAACACACCCTCGCGGGGTGGATGTTATCAGCGCAAAAGCCGCCCCTCGCGGGGGCAAGGCGTTTGATGGTCTATAGTGCCGTCGCGAGGAACATGCATCCATAAGCCTGGTCTCCCAATGCATATGCATGGTTGTAGCAACCCACCCTCGCGGGGTGGATGTTATCAGTCCAACAGCCGCCCCTCGCGGGCGGAAGGCTTTCGATTCGAAAGTCTATAGTTCCATCGCGTGGAACATGTACCTACCAATAACGAGCCTAGTCTCTCTTTGTATAATAATATGCTCTGTTGTAGCAAGCAACCCAACCCACCCTCGCGGGGTGGATGTTTCCATAACAACTTTCAGTACAGGAGTCAGTTGTCCAATGTTCAATACTAGAACTATGTATAACTATGTACAATCATGGAAGAGATTCATTTCACAACAGGGCTCGCGGCCCGACCGTGGAAACAGCTGAGGTGAGGACGCTCGAATGCTCCGAGAGGAAACCAGAAAGGTAAGTACAATGAATAAGCAAGCAAGCTCGTATGAGTTAGTGGCCAATTCTGGTGACGGAGTTTTTAGGCCGCCTTAAGGCCTCCGTCGTCTCTCAACGACTGCTCTAGAGCCGGGACCGACAGTTTAACGTGCCCTCCGAAGCACGTAAGCGCTCAGATGTTAATGCTACTAACGGCCACCCATCCAAATAGTGACCGCACAGAACGTTGTTTAACTTAGATAATCGGTGAAGATTGGCTAAGCAAGTTATGCCACGAGCGCTTCTTACAAGGACAATGAATGACTCAATGTTTTCGAGCAGGTCAGTTAGCGCACTACCACTCACAGTGGAAGAAAAGACTCTTGTCAAATACCATTTGTTCGAAAATAAAATAAACCTGGGTCCTTTTCACACGTCTGTCTGCAGAAATGTCTGCCAAAGAGCTGCCAGAAATGACTTCAGCCCTCAAAATATTTTCTATACTAAGAAAATTAGGTGGCTCAGGCATTGCGATAAAATTGGTATGACAGAATCGTTGTATATCTCGAAGATTACCTGATAGTATACCAAAAAGCAGACTTACTTCACGAACATGTCAAGGTCGCAGTCCAAACGTTAAATGGGTAGTCAATGTCGAGAAATCAGTCCTCAACAAAAGAGCATAATATATCTCGGCATATGTACTTGGAGTCCCTGTGACAACCTAAAATCTCTACCCAAAGAAAAATCTATAAAAATATTTCAGAAAGTTGATCAAGTTCTCAAACAAACAAAGGTAACCGTAAAAGATTTTCAGATAATAATTTAATAATAAATTTTGCCAGCTTTGTTGTTCCTCGATAACGACTCAACCATCGTCAATGATAATGCTCATGAACAGATTTCCAGATCTGTCGACAATGACCTACCTACTGGTTTGGTGGACTGAATTGTCTTTTATCATACCCGCATCCAGCGAACTTTTTGACAACCAGATGCCCTCTCGGGCAATTGGTCGCAGGAAGAGCAAGGTCTACACTGCAACCGGAATGAGATGCTGGCTATTCTATATGCCCTTCAAAGTCAAATCAATCTTGCAGACCATCTGGCACGTCATCGTCGCCTCCTCATCTAGTGGCATCTACTACCGGCCTGTGTGGACGTAGTTTTTGCAAAGTAAGGAACATAGTAAGTACAAGACCGAAGACCTGTATGTCAACAATTATATTATGTACCGAGACCTAAGAGACCGCCAAACTTTGTTTCACGACGCGTTCAGTGTTCTATGGAATTACCAACTTGCGTGGCTGTTCCCACCACGGTTTCTAGTCCTCAGAGTCTTTGCTCACCTAAATCAGTCAACGGGAATATTTCTCGTAGTCGTCCCCGGTGGGCAATGGTATTTTGGCGAGCCGACTTCAAAGCTCAAGCTTTGGCAGCACCATTGACACTGAAAAATCTCCATCGACGTATCGACAGGGCTTCCACCTCCGCTGGTTGAGAACATAACTCTCGATGTGTGGAAATATAGAAGCAATAACAACATGGAACACTGAACAGTTATCGTTGCTTATAAATTCCTGGCGGAAGCCTACTCTAAAAACATATGAGGTGGCTTGGAATCATTGGATTTCTTGCTGTAAATCTAATAAAGTTGACGTAAAAATGCCTACGGGGTCACAAATAGATTTACTTTTGATTAACAAGTAATCATACAATACTATTCTTTTACATCAATTTGTAGTCTCTACATCTACATTATGTAACGCTAGCACTTTCAGTCTCTTAAGCTCTCATTTTTTGGTTAAGTACACTCTAAAATCAATAGCTCAATGAAATCCGAAAACTTCCAAGCCACCGGTCTAGGAAATTAGTGAACTAACTTCGCTTTTTAATGGACTATACAGTAGACAGTAGTAATTTGTTTCAAGTATCGCGTCACACTGCTATACTAGTATTACTTTGCTCAGGAATTCGCATCCACGACCTGAACTTATTCTTAAATATCGTTATCACTGCGTTAGATCAAATAGCAGTATCACATTTTGGCCGATAATCCGTTCAAAAACCGACTGCAGGTAGTTATAGACAGTCTGGCTAGGCTGATCATCCTAACTTAACCTTGCTCACAGATCATAATTATAATACTTTACTAGTACTCCGTTAGTATGGATTGAAAGAACTGTTAATCTTTAAATGAAAGACGTTGCACAACCAAATCATTTAATTTGTTTGTTACGGTAAGAAGTATCGCTAAACCTACATCATGCACTGTCATAGCAGTCTAGGTTAAAACGTTGTTTGAACAAGCAGGTATTACAGCACCTTCACGAAGCGTTCGATCTGCGGTTTCTCGGAAGAGTTGGTTGGAGAATCGTTCTCTTGACGAAATCTTGGCCGAAAAAATTAGCGATCAGCTAATACGTTCCAGCATTTTTACAGGCGAGAGATATGAGCAGCAGTCAATCTGAAAGTAGGTGTAACACAATTATTTAAAGCAATAAATAAGCTTGGTTAAAATATACAAATGTATGTGTGAAATAAGATTATGATCATTACATTACTTATGATTTTTGATTGTAGCAAAATGATTAAGCTTATTATTACATAAGTAATTAAAAATAGTAAATGAATATTTTACACTTACAGGTTCAATTTTGGTTTATTCGTAAATCACTTTTACCACAGATTATATAATACTATACTAGTCTTTTACTAAGAGTTAAATTGTATTATTGTATACTTGTTGCTATAATATTTAAATGTCACATTGGCGCTAGGTTACCTAATTATACAAGTGGCGACACCAGGCGATAACAAACAGGTCTCAATATAAAGGTACTTCCAGTGACGGTACAGTAGTTTAATAGCAGCGTTTTACCTGAAATAAAACGCATATTAAAATACTTACCTCACTGGAAGCTTTCACTTTAATCTCTGCCTGGTGAAATTAAGCCAATGAATTCAATATGGCGTGTTTCATTTTACGAAGCAAAAATGAATCGCACCCGCCAGGTGGCGCCACTTGACCGGATACACATGGGTAAAAAGTACTAAAACGAATGGAAATACGACGGAACCGGATACGCCTTCTCAATATAAAGCTTCCAGTGAGGTAAGTATTTTAATATGCGTTTTATTTCAGGTAAAACGCTGCTATTAAACACAGAGCGAGAGTGAATGCGTGGCACTCGAAGTATAACTTCTCGCGCGTAGGGACTGCACGCACTGGTTTTTTGTTTCAGAGCATCGCGCGGCGGTTTCGGCGGCGGCATGACGCCGTCCGGTAATCCGATCTGGCGGAACCCGTGCAGCGCTCACGTGCTGCCGCTGCTCCCGTGCGTGCTGGAACTCGGCCGCGCACTGCACGACCTGCACGACTCACCAAATCTGCGACATTCAGGGTACTCGCGCGCCTTGTTGCCGTCAGCCGCCGACAGAAGGAACCTACTGGGACTGAGGGAGCATGATGTTGTGTGCAACGGACCGAGGCCCGACGATCGGATGCAGACGTTTATTCACACATTACATGAAAACGTAAGTTATATTGTTTGACGTTAGAATTAATAAATAAATAAATATTCACGGACAATTAACACAACACCTTCTAGTCCTAAACTAAGCAAAGCTTGTACTATGGGAACAAGATTGCTGATATAATACATTATATATATTTTTTTGTAAATACATACTTATAATACATAGAATACTTGTGGCATTCAGTATACATGGCAGGAATCTACTGAGACCGAACCTTTCAGTTTGTTTATTAGCATAGGACCTTGGATGGACGCAAATAGCCCACGATCATGTGAACAAAGACAGATTTATATCCAGCAGTGTGGCAGGTCGAGTTCCAAATGATGGTTTTAAATAATTTTAGAGTTTGTTGAGCATCCTGCGTTTTAGTGAGGCTCAAAAAGTTCAAATTGAAAAAAAAATATTATTCCCAGGTTTGTTTAGTAGTAGGCGCAGCAGCGATGTCACTAGGCCGCGAGTTATTCGCAGTCCCTGGTCTTGCGGAATACATTGCTGGCTCACTACTAGCGCAGCCGCAACTACCGGATCATTGGCTGCGACCGTTAGTGCGGAATACCCTTCGGCCGCTGATGCTGCATTGTCCTTTGGCGCATTACAGGGATGTGGCGTTGCCGTTGTTAGCGCACGTGGCACCATTCAGTGAGTACTATATCAGATAATCACTAAGTTCTAAGACGCAGGGCTTTTACCGGCAAACCAATGCATAAATCTCTACTTTGTATAAACGCTTTTCAATTTTGAAGATCGATTTGTGTTTATTATAATGTGACTTGACGATAAGCGCCCCTAGCGAGCTAGTTAACAAACATTTTTCTTCATACTTAGACTCCCCTCTCAATCCTTGTTATGTGACAACGAGATCAAATATTTGAGTTGCTTGAGTTTAAATTACTATTACTATTTGAGTTTTTTTTTCATCTAGGACTCAGTCACTTCAAACTTTCTACTCCATCAAACTAAGTAGGTACAATTTTTCAGTGGTGACACACTTATCTCAAAGATGGGAATATATCACATCACTGTACGAGTCTGGTAAACTGGAGGAGGAAGTAGGCAGCGAATCACAAGAAGTCTTAGAAGATATACTAGTCCGCAATCTCACACGAGAGTATCTCGAAGTACTAAAGGTAAGGTACCTCTGTTACGTTTACTTGCTAAGAAGTAACATACATAGAAAGAATAGAAAGTCACTATCGTATTCATAAACAGAGCCTGAACCGTCAGCCAAACTGTTTCATTCAGCCAGCGTTCACTTAGCGCAGCGCTTTATCCGCCTCTAGAGGTTCTAATTGTTTATGAATTCGAGGGCGCACGCTACCAGAAATGACTACTATTTAAACAAACCGTCTTGACTCACGTGCACATACTTACCACTCAAAGCGATAGACACAGTGCAATACCACATAGAGCTTATTTTTGTTTATGTGAACCAATACTTGGTTATTCTTCCTACTTTATGTTATTGTATAAGTTGCTGGTTTCTTATATGCATGCTGTGGTACCCTGTAATTATGGGAGCCCCTTAATTTGTGTTGTGTAAACTTGTGTTGGGTATCCATTCTTTTAAAAATAAAAAATAAAAATAAATAAATTAATTCCTAGACTCATTTCGGGGACAACTTTCTTATAAAAATAAGATGCACATTTAACTTCGGGTTTTAGGTGTCGCTAGTAGAAGCGGGTCCGAGCCCTGAAACAAACAGCGGTGATATGGAAGAAGACAGCCCGGCTCCCGTGAACCCCGCCCGCCAGCCGGATCACGTGTCAGAACTCGGGGCGTTAGTGATGGCCGACCCGCGCGCCGGACCCGCCGTCTTACACGGAGTACTGCTTGCTCTAACATGGGCGGATTCCACATCATCACTGAAAGCGTGCTCGCTAGCGCTGCCGGCGGTGAAGGCAGCGCTTCAAGCGGGCACCTTGACTGCAGCGGAGGCGAGCGCAGCGCTAGCTGCAGCGCTGCATGCGCTGAGAACACACGGACAGCATGATGCGAATCAAGCAGCGTTACTCGCTCTCGGAGTGCAGGTAGGATGGAATCCACGAGCTTACATCATAAATGACAGGGGAAATGGAAACTAATCCCCTTTGATAATTTTTTTTTAAATAAGATAGTTGTACCGTTCAATTTTTCTCATTGTAGATGTACGAGCTACTACGGCCAACATTCCCGAGCATCGCCGGCGTGTTGCGAAGCATTCCCGACGCGGATCCAAACGATTTGCAACGGCTCGACGACAAACTGAGCGCCGCCGCCGCCAAACCTAGCAAAATCGATAAAGTCAAACGAGATCTTTTCAAGAAAGTCACGTCTTGTGTAAGTTTTTTTTTTTTTTTTTTTTTTTGTTTGCACATCTGCGATCAGCCTGCTGGCTATAAGCAGATCTTGTGAAAGATAATTAGTGGCGTGCAGGGCTGTACTCCAGTGAGTTTAGCCCCATTTTTATTCAGTTTTGTACATTTGGCTCTAGTATATTCCGGCGCTTCAGTCTTTTTTGCGTATTTGGCTCCAGTAGTTTTACAGCCAACGGATTGGGGTGTTTTGTCAGTCTGGTTTTGTATGAGTTTTCTAGGAGCTGTATTTCTTCCTTGACTGTGGTAATTTTTAGGTTCTCATGGAGCTCTTCAGTTGTCATGAACCATGGTGCATTTGATATTGACTTCAGGATAGAGTTCTGCAGACGCTGGATGATACTTATGTTTGAGTTAGCAGCAGTACCCCAGAGTTGTATTCCGTATGTCCATATAGGCTTAATTACAGCCTTGTATATTAGGAGCTTGTTTTCCAAGGAAAGTTTAGATGCTCTTCCAATTAGCCAGTTCAGGCTTCTAGACCGGTGATTGGCTTCGTCTCTTTTTGTTTTGATGTGTGTTTTCCACAAAAGTTTCCTGTCTAGGTGCATCCCAAGATACTTGACGGAGTCCTTATGCGGTAGGTCATTGTTTCCTAGTTTTACTGGTGGACAGTTTCCTTGTCTTAAAGTGAATGTTATGTGTGTTGATTTTGAGGCACTTGCGGTCACTCTCCATTTGTCTAGCCATTGTGATACTTGGTCTAGTGCCACTTGCAGGTTATTCGAGGCAACATGAGGGTTTTTGTCGCTTGACAGAATCGCGGTGTCATCCGCGAATGTGGCTACCGTTATATCTGGTGCTTGTGGTATGTCTGCTGTATAGATGGTGTACAGGACAGGGCCAAGAACGGAGCCTTGGGGTACCCCTGCCTTGATTTCATGCAGTTTAGAGTAGCTGTCTACTTCTCTTACTCTGAAAAGTCTGTCTGAAAGGTATGATTGTAGCAGTTTGTAGTAGCTATGTGGTAAGTACATTTTTATTTTGCACAGAAGTCCTTTGTGCCAGACACGGTCAAATGCTTGCTGTACATCGAGGAAGGCGGAGGAACAGAATTCCTTGTGTTCTAGTGTATGTCGCACTTTACTGCATACTCTGTGTATCTGTTCAATAGTTGAGTGTTCTTTGCGGAAGCCAAATTGGTGTTCTGGTATTATTTTTTTCTCTGTTAGGATTGGTCTTAGTCGGTTCAGTATTATTTTCTCCATAAGTTTTGAAATAATAGGCAGCAGGCTTATAGGTCTATATGAGCTTAGATTGTTTTCCGGTTTTCCATGTTTGTATATCATAATGATTTCTGATATTTTCCATTGCATCGGAAAGTATGATTCTCTGAGGATAGCATTGAAAAGAATAGTAAGAAAAACTATTCCTTTTTTTGGGAGTTCCAGAAGTACTTTTTTAGTTATCAAATCCAAGCCTGGTGACTTCTTATCTTTCATTTCAGATATTTGTTTTTTAATTTCTTGTGGTGAAACTGATTTGGGAGGCCAATCAAGCTGAGTGTCCATGTTGATGATTTCATCTATGTCAGATTCATCTTTGTGGTTTGGTTCATTAGGTACAAAAACAGCTGCAAGGTGGTTGGCAAATGCATCAGCCTTTTGGTTGTTGGTTCTTATCCATGCGTCCTCCACTTTGAGTGGGGGCTTAGTTTGCTGCGGTTGATTGTATTTTTTGGTGATTTTCCACAGTGAGTAGTTGGAGGCTGGGGTAGCTGATAGGCCCTCTAGCTGTGCCTGAAGAGTAAGGTCTTCAGCTTCCTTGATTAGGGCTTTAAGTTCTCGGGCTACCTTATTAAACTCTTCCTTATCTTTCTTCTTTCTAGTTCCGTGCCATACTCTTCTCAGTTGCCTTTTTTGGCGGAGTTTATTTTTGATGTCTTTCGATAGGTTATTGGGTTTTCTATATTTTTCGTCTATTACAGGAGTGCATTTCCAGCATGCTTCTTGTATTAGATTTGTGAAGTTTTTGGTGGCTTCTTCTATATCGTCTTCTGATTTTAGTCTTATGTTCAAGTCTATTTTCGAGTTTACATAGTCTTTAAAGTTCTCCCAGTCTGTTTTGTTGTTGTGCAGAGTGATGGTTGGTTCGTACAAGATTACAGTAGTGCTAATTGTAAGAATAATTGGGACATGGTTTGATGTTCCATCCAGACAAGATTCAGTTTGGAAGTAGTGTTGTGACATACCTCCTACTACGTAGAAATCAATCAAGTCGGGGCGTTTTAGAGGATCAGTAGGCCAGTGTGTTGGCTCCTTAGTTGAGATTGTAATTATGTTGGCACTGTCAAGACTCTTCTTTAGCTCTCTCCCGCGTGTAGTGATTAATCTAGAGCCCCAGTGGGTGTGTTTTGCATTCCAATCTCCTCCAGCTATGAAGCGCCGGCCCAAGGTTGAGAGATACTGAGTATACATGTGATCTTTTATTTTGTGCTTCGGTGGACAATAAACTGATGATAAGTTAAAGTATCCTGCTTTATCTTCTATTGAGATGGTAGCGGCTTGAATATGCTCAGTTTGGAATGGAGGAAGAGAGTGGTGTTTGATCGACTTTTTGATAAGTATGCCTGCTCCAGCGTGGCCTTTACCATCTGGGTGGTTTGTAAAATACATGTTAAATCCTGGTACTTCCACAAAACTTCTAATTGTAAAATGGGTTTCTGAGATCAGAACCACATCAAGGTTGTGTGTGTCTATTAGTAACTCGAGCTCATGTTTATTTGGAGCAAGCCCGTTGATGTTCCACGCTCCTATTTTTAATGAATGCATTATATTTTCTTCTCAATGAGCATCATAATAAGCCCTATAAGAGAACCTATTTGCTGTATGAGGGTGTCAATTTTTTGTGTTTGTCTTGTGAGAAGTTCTTCGATTGAGGGTGTGATGTTCATCTCCTCATCTGCATTTGCTGTGGGTAGTTTCGTCCTAGTCCTGTCTGGATAGGGAGTTTTGTTTGTTGTGGGTGGTTTGGTCCTAGTACTGTCTGCATAGGTTGTTTTAAAAGTATTCATATAACTCTGATGTTGGCTTTTGAGGTTATCTAGCAAAGGCTGTGATTGGCTTGTATAAACGGTGTGGTTTATTTCTTCAATTTTCTTCGGGGCTGTATGTGGTGTTGGGTGTTGCGTTTGTTCTTTATTTGGCAAGGTGGGCTTCATGGGTTTAGGTGGTGCTGTGTCCACTATTCTTTTTTCTTGTAAGTTTTGTTCGGAGTACCTTGTCTCCCTTGGCCTAGTTTTGAATTTTCTTTCTAGTATTTCTCGGTAGACTTCACATCCTTTGAAGTTGGCTGGATGACTTCCTAGACACAGAGCACATGTGGCAGGTGTGTTCCGGTCTTTTTTGGGGCACTCAGATGTTTTGTGGGCTTGTGCACACTTGACACAGCGATACGGACGCATGCAGTTATTTTTGCTATGTCCATATTGTTGGCATCTCATGCATTGTACAATTGTATTAATTTTTTTGGGGTCCTCTATTATGACTGAGGTGTTGTAGATCACACGAATTTTTTTGGCTTCAGGGTTCAATTCACTAGGTTCAAGGTTCACAAAAAATGTTGAGGTAGGTTTTCGATCAGGGCCGTACTTGGCATTAATGATTTCACCACGGACCTTATTTCCTGTGCTCTCGATTTTTTCAATGATTGCTGAATGTGGAGTAGTATGATGTAGATTTCTTATGACAATTCGGCAACATTTTTCTTCCTTCCTTGTAAACGTATGCCCAATTAGTCCTTTCTCACGAACCAGTGACATGAGGGACTTGTAGGCAGGCACGGAGTTACATGACACTCTTATTTGGTTTTTGTTTATAATTTTGAATGTATAGTCAGACTTCTGTAAAGCTGTCTCTAATGTTTGTGTAAGTTTGTTGACGTCGTCGACGCCGTAAAGCAAGAGGGGAGGTGGTTTTATTTCTCTCTGTCGTATAATGACTTCTTCATCATCCACTGGCAGAATCTCGTATCTATTTGAGGTGGCAGTGTGGGGAGGCGATGGAGGAGAGTCTGACATTTTTTTTCTTTTGTGCAAACGCAAAGTAGGGGCTCTTTGCCAAGCTACAGTATCTTGACTTTGTTCTTCCATGGGGGTACCACTGGTTGTTGGCAGAGTTGGAGTAGATGCTTTGTGTCTTGTCTTGTGTAAGTGTTAACAAAACATTAAAAAACCAATGTAGCCAGCTAGCCTTCCTTGGGTATCAATTGGCCTAAAACCCTTAGTAGGGCGGGCCTCCAAAACTAGGAAGAAACTCAACAGTGGACAGATTCCCCTCCAGAAGAGATGGAAACGGGATTAATTCATAGCCAAGATGGAAAAGGGAGCCGTTTTCCATCTTGGCTATGAATTAATCCCTGTGGCTAGGTTTATTTGCTGTGTCACAAATTGGTCACACTACTGCCCAATAAACCGGCCCCTAAATTGTGGCCAATATTTTTTGATTTTCAAAACAATTGCAAGCAATAGACCAATGACCAGCGGGCTTAAGATGCGCACCGCGAGATATTTGTCATGTCGTTCTGTCAAAATGTAAGCATTTTGTACCACTTTAGGAACTATTGCATTATCTGTGGTAATGTTGTCGAGAAACCGCGCCTTTGAATTTTCAACTTTTGACATTTCTGCATTACTAATAACTCGTCCTCAGAGAGGTACGACGACTAAGAAGTGTCAAAAGTGTACATTATGGCGCGTTTTGTCGACACCATTATGTACCACGGATAATGCAATAGTTCCCAAACTGGTACAAAATGCTTACATATTGACAGAACGACATGACAAATATCCCGCGGTGCGCATCTTAGGCCCGCAGGCATAATAAACCTCCAGTTCGGTTATTGCCGATTACTAGTTATTATGTAATTTTGTTGCAGCTAATCGGCCGTGACGTCGGCCAGCTATTCAAAAATAAGGTATTCATTCTCGACCTTCCATCGATGCACGTGCCCAAAGCCAAGCCACCGAGCGTCGTTGACGCACCAGAAGGGGCTGGCATTGACAAATTGTTTGCGACACCCACGTAGCACAGCAGACAACCTAGCAAACCGCGAGTTCTCAACTGGACGGATTTTTACCCAACTCTCGAACGCAATAAATACTCCATCCAACGTTATCTTGTTGTAGCTTTTAATTTTAAAATGGCATTTAGCTAGCGAAAGGTTTTTAAACGATGCGCGTTTTGTAACTTTCAGCAACCTATATTTAGCTTTTGGGATGCGTGACGCAAAGTCATAGTTGTAAATTTATAAATATCACGTCGGATCATGTATAAAATATAAACAGTGTTGTAGGTGACCTAAAAAAAAAGACCCTAAAAATGTTGTTTTAAAAAAACAGGCTTCCATGGTTCTTGATACTTATCAACAAGTGTTTAGTTCATCATGCAATAATAATAAAATTGTGTTACTGAACGAATTTAAAATGGATAAATATTTTGTATAAAAATTGTGGGTAAATGTAAGTTTGTGAATTGTTTAAATCTAGACGCATTTAGCTAATTATTATCTAGTTCAAATGATTGTTTACATTGAGGTGAGGAATAAAGACTAGACTAAATACTTCATTGTTGTTAGAGCGTTATTTGCGATACTGCGGATTTTATATTCCTTTTAACTTGTAAAAATAACATAAAGTCATTCCATACTAAAGTTAAAGCTCAATTGTAGCCTGTTAACGCGCTTTCATCCTGCTGCGGAACTGATACTAAAGACTATAATATTATCCTTGATTTTGAAAATGTTAGAGATTACTTTAGAGCAACTGTTTTTTTAAGAGCTCAAAAAGTATTGCAAAGTAACAAATAGTTATAATATTATTATAACATCAATCAAATTCAATTAATTTATTGTATCAGTTAAATATTTTAATGCAGTTTACACGAGGCAAAGATCTTAGTAGTTTTGTGATGACTGTTGACTACATACCTATATCAAAATGTTTTTATTCATGATTTTGTTCCAGTACTTACCATCGAAAGGTTCGCTATGATTTGCGTAACAAAATGTTCATATTTGTGTTGTGTGCAGATTGCAAACTATGCTGTGACTGTGACCTAGAAAAACTATATCACTTATGAGAGCTAAACTAAATAAACTAACCATTGCTTTAAATGCATAATTATATTTTACTGTTTGCCACATAAGCAGTTTAGTACTTATATTTATTGTGATTGTTAGATTGCTAGTGTGTGGGTATAAAATATACGAGAATTTTTTCATGACTACATATAATATTTTGTTATGAATAAAAAATAGTTCATGGTTTCTAGTTTTGGTATTTTTTCTAATATACCAGTGTCTTGGTAAAAATCTGTCGATTTGATAATAATCGGCCTAGCTATTCCTATTTTTAGGTAGATTGTTATGTAACGATATTATTATTAATTATATTTATAACAAAAAAATAAAAATTATGGAATTCAGTACTCTCTTTCTTTAGCACACACGTTATAAATATTAGGTAGGTTTTACTGATGGACATTAAAATACAAAAATCATCAAATAAATAATTTATTTCAAAAACGATCTAATTTCACTTCTCGTAAGTGTAAATCATTTGATTGCCAAGCTCTATGTTCTTTCCGTTACTAACGAGCTCAACTTTATTGTTAGAAACATCTACTCGCAATATTGAAGCACTGTCTAGAACGATACATTTAGATTCGTGATCGCCGGGAACAGGGATTTTGCGGGGACCGAGAGCTGGATCAGTGTAACGCCATAGTTTTAGACTGTTCAAATCTGTAACAAACAAGATAAGGTATTGCTACAGTACAGTCAGCCGCATAAGTTGATAGATAAACAATTTAAGAAAAACCTCCCAAAATGTTTTGCGAGCTTTTAACTAATTGTTTTGCAACTTTTGTGCGACTTTCGGTGGATATTTATATTATTATATCATTGGTATAGAACTACGTTGCTTTTAGCATTTTTCGAATGCATATATTATACATGAATTAAAAAAAAAATGTATTTGTTATTTAAGTTATGTAGCTGACAGTACCTAATAGACGCTGCACGAGAAAAGTTACTGAATATTGTGGCGATGGGTGAAGACCCTAAAAATCTATGGGATAGACCTGCAGGCTGCTAATTGATAAAGAAAACTTTAACCCCAAAGATCATGTGATTGACCGAAACAAACCTTTGATAGCCTTGATTTCCTTCGCAATCTTCGCCTTTACTTTCTCCACCGTGTCTCCATCGGAAAGAGTGAGAGTGACTGCGAATAACCCGCTCAGTGCGGTTGGGTTATTCACGTAAACAAGCACTCCCGGTTCAGAGCTGAAGGTCACGTGGGGCTGTCCCGGGGCGCAGTCTTCGCTAGTCTTCTCCGGCGCTGCGGGATCGTCCGTGAATTTCACTTCGATTGATTCGAGCTGTTAAAAAAAGAATTGAAATGAAATGATTCAATATCACTACCCTTGATCCTCTGTCGAAAGGGTATACGCTCTTGAATGCCAATTAGTCGATATTTTTTCAGCTTAGTTGACTGTAAAAACTAATACATAGGTACAAATTGTTTTTTAGCTGACTGCGTTCTGGTTTAACCTACATAGGTAGGCTTTTATTGTTGTACTAACATAAACCATAATATCTACAGCTGGCATACATACACAAAAGTTGCTAAACCAACTAAATCTTACATTCGATGGTGTCAAACGAAACTCACATCTAAAGTATTGAGTAAATACTGCTTGTTTTCATTCAGCACGGCCGCTTCATCAAACGGAAGGCCCATAGACAACGCCTCTGCGCCGACGCGCTCGATATTATCGCGCGTCGCCTGAACGAACGGCATAACCCGTTTCATGTACTTTTTGAGAACGTCGATTTGCGACAGCTTACTGGATATCACCTTGTTGTCAGGGAGCCCGGACGGCTGAAAACAGTAAATGTTGAATGGTGCAAGTGTTGCCACAATATAGCTCATTTTATCATAATCACCCACCACTGTATACAAAGGTATAGCTAGCCGTTCATAATTAAAAAACTAATTAATAACCCAGTATTTTACGTAATGGTAGTATGCCACTCACCCCATTCAACTCCTTCATTGTAGTAAGAATAACATGCTGCCATTTAGGATACTCCTTCGCTACCCAAATGATCGCCTTGTTAGGCTTCCTTTCCGGTTTAGGCGCTTCGCCTTTTTTAGGCTTCTTGACAGCACAGTGGTTCTTTAGGTAGATTCGGAAGGAGTGCGCGGCATCCATTAGATAATTGCTAGCTTTTACTGCTACTTCGTCAACTTCTCCTGTTGCTGGCCATTTAGAGTGGAGAATACTGGATTTCTGTAAGTGGTTGTACATTATTTATGCTGCGAGAAGGTTAACTTCACTCACGCCCCCTATTTACGGCTGTAGACAATTAATCAGGGAAGATACGTTATAAATTATTATGAAGAGATACATACGTTTCCTAACAACTCCCAGACATGCTCGGCAACGTGAGGACAAATGGGCGACATCAGTTTCGCCTGCGTCTCTATGAATCGCGCCACAATGTCACCGTGCATACCGCCTTCCGAACATAACTCCCTGTGGACGGATAACATCAAGTAATTAGAGTCTGAATTTATGCAAGCTTTGATATACAGTTAACAATAAAAATAAATATTAATGGAAATTATGAAAAAGTCGTTGGACTGCTGCTGCTGATTGTACATGCCCCTTTCTTAGTAAATTGCGTAGTTATTTTAATTATGTCAATCACCAGTCTACATAATGGAATTTAAAATCCTGAAACATAAATTGTAAAACTGTTTTTTTTTTGTGAAATAATTGTTAATCCCCCGATCCCATTCACATGTATAATGCTAACGAATTATACATGTGAATGGATAGGGGGAAAATGAGGAACATAAATAAAATAACTAGGGTCATGACTTATCCCCGAGCATAGAAGACGAACACTTACACCCCATTAGAATACACCCCAACGCGGGACGTCAGTGCAGATTTTATTCCCTCTCCACGAATTAGAATTAGACCCCATTAGATTGACTATCTAGAGGTACTCATAATTCTTGAGAATGTTACTGTTTCTTGATGAGGAATATCACACCTGTATTTATCCCTAGCGGCTTGCAGTTCAAAGAAGCCAGTCTTCAGCGCTTCCTTGAACAGCATTTTGTTGTAGTTCTCATCTGTTTGCTTGATCTTCGTGTTCATCTCGCTCATGAACACCTTATCGTGGAAGTTATATTCACCTGTAAAATGTGTAGTTGTATTTACCTGTAAGTTTTAGGAATGGGAGCCGATATTGATCTCTTATTTTGTTAGATTTCATATCATTCTTCTTTAGTCTTTGCCTAAAAAACAACACCGTATGGGTGAACCATATGGTGCTGTGTTTTAGGCTAAGACTTGTCCCTTTCTCCCTCTAGGAGAGAAAAAGAAGCAATAAGTTTGTTAGTATGTCTACTTACCAGTTCTGAGAGTTGACTTTACTGCTAAAATCTCCTTAACCCACTCGATAAACGTATACAGCCTGAGGATAGCCGCGTCCGCAGTACTTTCCACAAAGTTTGCATCCTCCACCGAATCACCAGCATCAGCTAACGTGAGTCGCATCCCATCCGCACTGAACTTATCTATAGACTCCGATAACGTCAGGAAGTTTCCATCAGATTTCGACATCTTAGCGGAGTTTAGCATGAGATGGCCGTTAGCTCGGATGCCCTTCGGCCATTTGTCTTCTTCTTTGTTCCAGATTGCGATGTGGTTGTAGATATAGTATGTCAGGTGGTTTTGGATCAAATCCTTTCCTGATACTCTGAGGTCTACTGGATACCTAAAATAACACAACAATTACTAGGATTCCATAGCAGACACGTATTTGAGACTAAAATATTGAACAGTTCTGGTAGTATTCGCGACGAAATTTTTCAGTCTGTTTCAGTATGAAAATACAGATTTCATGAAGCTTACCAAAATTGGAATGACTTCTTCATCAGATCAAGTTTCTCCTTTGCAATCTTAGTGCTTTTTGGGAAAGGTGCGTCTTTAAAGAAGATATAGTCCCACACATCGATAGTCATTTCTCCAGGCTTGACCTTCGCAGCATTTTCCTTATTACCCCTGAACGTGTCTCCTTGTAGATAATGCGCTACTGTGTAGTAGGCGTTGTAGATGGTAGAATCGGAAAGAGATTCGATAACCCATTGCGTATCCCAGGGTAGCTTAGTTCCTAAGCCGTAAGTTCTAGAACAAGCGTACTCGTGCAGCCAATTGAGCGTTGCTTGGAAATTCTTCCTAACTTCATCGTGGTATGTATTCATTGACCCTAGAGCCTTTTCAGTCTGTGCCTTCCACGTTTCTTCGCCGTAATCCAAGTACCACTGATTGCAAAGTGCGACTACGCACTCATCGCCCGACCGCGACATAATAGTCTTTTCAGGTTCGTAGTACACCACGGCGGTGTTTTCCTTCACCAGTTTCGCTTGAATGTTCTTCTTGACATCCTGGATTTTACTGCCCTTGTATTCCCCGACGAGTAGCACGCCATCGTAGAATCCTTTCAGGTAAACCATCTCCTTGGCTTGTGTAAGCTTGTCTTTATCGTTCTGACTCTGGATTTTGAGTTGATCGTAGACGAATATGGCCGACAAGTTGCCGAATTCGGGTATCTCAAGAATTGGAACCGCTTTATAAGGCAATACCATTTCGTCTGTGATACCGTATTTTTCCCTGAACGCTGGTTTCTTTTCCAAGTCGACGAATGCTGCGTAGTCGTCGGGAGAATCTGATATAACGCTAGTGACGATTCCAGTGCCCTTGTCTTCCTTGATAGTCAACATTGGCAGAGAATATATTTTCGGGTAGCATGTCAACGGAGCCTTCAGAGCGATACCTAGAAGATCTTGCCCTACAATTTCTTTCAGAATCGTAAACTCGCCATCTTTCTCGGTAAAACCTTGGTAAGCCATGTTCCTGGCGGCACGGCGGGTTGAAATAAATACGCCATCTTTGGCAGTTTCAAAGGCAATGTACTTGATGTCAGGATGAACCCAGCAGTTAGTTTGGCCGTACATTGTTTCTGGTCTGAGAGTTGCTGCAACGAAACTTACCTTCTTGCCTTTGAACGAGCTAAAAACCAGGAGGATAAATAAGAAATCAGTTGGAATTGAGTAGATTTATAGTAAAAAAGCTATTGGATACCAATCGGTAGGCAGTTCATCCCTCGTCAAATCCACGTATTGAACGAGTAATCGAAAAATCCAGATTCTACATTAATTTCTTACTTGAATACATCTGGCAATGGTTCTAGAACTTCCATTTTGACCAGGGTATACTCCTGAGGTCCAGCCCCTTCTCCCGTACTCCTGTCATGGTCCATACAAGGCTGTTTATCTAACGGTGAGTATACCGTGTACCGTTTCCCGTACATAATCTTGTTACGCTCTTTCAGATGATAGAACTGCCACCTGACGAATGAATCGAAAAATTGATTCGCGTCTGTGGTTATGAACTTACGGCGCCAATCTACCTGTAAATTTTATAGGTTTTAAATGCACTATTTTCATAAATTTTATTTTTCTTGCGTTACTATTCGCACATACCTAATGTTATCATTGCTGAACCGCGCCGAACGCAGGTGTAGCCAAAGTAATAAAAATGAAGCTTACAAAATAGGGCATAAAGGTACCTGAGTGCTGTCAAATAATTAGTAACGCCCAGACATAGAACAAACATCTACTTAGTTAAGTTCAAAAACGTAATAAAACGAAGACTTCTTATAAGCATACTATAAAATATCTGATTAGTCAAACTAGCCCATACTCATCGAATAAAAAAAAATTGCAATCATACTTAATCGTGTATAACGTAATGACGATTCAAAGTGATCAGTGAGATTTTATTGAATAAAAGCTCTTTGACTTTGACTTACATGAATGCCCATTCTTTTCAGGTCATCAACTGCTCTTGGAGGGAAATACTCCAGCCAGTAGCTCTCATCAGCAAACAGCTTAATTTCTTCATCAGGTATACCAAGGCTCTGCATTATCTGCCATTGGTACTTAGCACCCCCGGTCTTAGCCACTGCTTTACTTTTCTTTCCTTTACTCTTGTCCTTAGGTATGATGTCACCTACAAAAACGTTATTAGATGAATACTAATGCATAGGTACCTCAGAGCTGTATGAGACCACTTAACACTAGGTGGGCCAGTTTTTGGCTCATTTTATATCCTCTATTAAATCAGTCAATGTCAAAGGTGAAAATTGTAGGAGTTATGTTACACCAACTATGTTCAGGATTACTGGAGGTCACCTTTGGAGTTTTACGTCAGTAGAGACCAGTGACCTTATTTCTAAAAAAATATAAGGTATCTTGAGTAAGTGCTAGGTACCAAGAGATCTGAGAATCCTCTCAGATCTCTTGGTACCTAGCACCATGCCTATGTCTACCATGCCTAGGGAGAGAGTTGTGACCATTTTTAATTTTCTATTTTTTTATTTTTTTATTTGTTGTTTTAAAAATACATAATAACTTATTTTGTACTATAGCACTAAGGAAACCACAAGGTTTATAGGAATAATGCTACATGAGTCTTAGCGTCGATAGCCATTAGGTAGGTATAGCAACTAGGTTAGATAGGTATGGGTAGGTAGCTGTAAGTAGGATCTAGCAAAGTGCATTCCAATTTCTTAGGTAGCTAGTTTTAGTTACAAATTTATTCACTTGCTAGTTAGTTAGGTAATTAAGTAGGTAGATTGATTTGTTTTTTTAAATAGTAGGTATTATTGGTATTTTTCAATATAAAAATGTCTTTGTACCTTCATCTTTTACCACAACATCCTCTTCCTCAGGAAATATAGGTGGGTATCCATAAACTTCCATTTCTCTCTTCAGTTTATCAGAACAGGCTTTGATAGGCATGCCGGTGCAATGGAAACCAAACGGAAAGAGCACCATCTTACCCTTCAGTCTGTGGTATCTTGCAGCAAACTGAAATGTTACATGATACTGAACATTTCTATCTGCACAATAAGCAGCTCAAAAGTACTTACAACTAAATTCAGAACATCCTCATATTTTAAACAGACTTCAAAAAAGGAGGAAGATCTCAATGCGCTCATATTTTTGTTACCTCAGACCTCCATCATTATAAACCAATTCAAAAAAATCTTTTTTTATCTGAAACAACAAAATTTATGGGACCATTCTGCAAGTATACCCATACTTGCAGATACGTCCCATAAATTTTGTTTCAAAATCGGTACAGTAGTTTGGGAGTTGAATGGGAATAACGGGAAAAAACACGTGATACACGTAGGTACATGCCATTGCATATTTTGCTTTCCTGTGACCTTTCAATGGCGTTAATGATCAATAGAACTAGCTCAATAAACTACCTATCATTGATGATGAAGGCATATCAAATAGAATTTCCAGTTTTTAAACTTCTAAATAATGGAAGTCAAACAGATCAAAATGTGTGACAATAAAAATCAACATACCTCACATTTAGATAGAGAAAATGTGTGACCTAAATGAAGGCGTCCGTTCATGTAAGGAAATGGAAACGTAGTCATGAACTTTTCGTGTGGCTTTCCATCATTTGGTGCTTCTACTTCGAACATTTTCTCCTTTTCCCATTTTGCTTGTACCTTCTTCTCTATCTCTTGTAAATATTCAACTTTGAATGTACCCTTACGGTCTAGTGTAGCCTAGAACAATTTTTTCATCATTAGACTGCATAAAAATACCTTAAAAGATTTAGTAATCTCCTAGTTACGTAAGGTAGGTACGCCTTGGAGCAATCTGTCCTGTATTTTATTATGGAATAAATATATAATATAAAAAAATAAATAATAAATAAAAACTTTATTGAGGACAGGTACAACTTACAGTTACGTAAGGACAGACAAAGTCCTGCAAACGGCGGTCTTATCGTTTAATACGATTTCTTCCAGACAACCTTTACTTATTATCTAAACTAATTTAACTAAAAACTAAAGCTACTTCAAAATAGTAGCATCAAATTTTGACAAGAGCATTTGAGCCTACAACGACGTGTTCGAGCGGGTTGGGTATATTCCGGCTCCCGAACTAGTTAAGAACTGTATCTCAAGGGCCAGCTTCTACCCTTCACGCGCAGACCCTGCCGTCGTGGTCCAAATACTCCTGTGTCCAGGATACATCTTGTTAGAAACAGTAGGTATGTATTGCACATTGAGTAGGTCACACATACGAGAATATCAAAAGGATAAATATAAGAAAGATAAAATGAAAGGAGAATGTTAAGTGACGTGAAAATGTACGTGAAATTGGTGGGTGTGGGTGGATGTCTGATGCTTGAGTGTGTGGAGGGTTCTCCTGGTACGCCAGTCTCATAAGAGTCTGGTTATAGAGGAGAACCCTCATGTGTGTGTATGGAAGATTTATTTGTAAGTATTTTGTATATATTCGAGGGTGAGGGTGTGTGAGGGCATTGAGTTGTGTCAGGGTGAATTTGAATTTGAGATGATTGAAAGAGAACTAGAGAGATATGATGGGTGATAATATGATTTGAACCTCATCATATTTTAGTTTGAATAAAAATGGATTTGAGAGTTGAGGCAGAAGTGGGGCTGTACATTGTATATCACAGCAGTAGAGAAGTGAATTATCAAACAGCTGTCTATTCATAGTAGGTAAGTAATTGACAGCAAAATGTAAATTTCAGATTCAGAAGAACTCACTTTCAGTAACTTACCATCTTTACAGCTTAGTGTTCTATTCTAACATAAAGTAACTTAAATTGAGGTATGAAATCACCTCGAACTTCTATAGTTACACCGACTACTTTCCATTGAAAAATCCGGCAATGCAAAACATAACCTAACCTCGCTTGCGCTTGCCAACGCCAAGAGAATACAAATTGCAACCAAAGAATATAAATAAGTTCCAATCCAACTTGCAACTTGTTTTGAAATAGTGATGTACGATACGACTGGATCCACGGATCTACCAAACCGGTACTACCGGTTTGAAATTCAAACCGTGCAAGTCGGTTTGAACCTATCAAACCGATCTTTTTTCGATTCGATTTTCTTAAAAGTGGTACACCAAAAGGTTGTTGATTCTAATGAAGTGAAACTTCTAATGCGACTTCCGACAAGGTTGAGTTTAACGTTTAACGCTCCTGGGGAGGGGGAATAGAAAGAGACAGAGCGAGCGTGAATGCGTGGCGCTCGAAGTTTCACTTCTTCCGCACGGAAGGACTCCACGCTCTTTTATTTTTATTTTTAAAATAGCTGATACCCCGCGACTTCGTACGCGTATGAAACTTTCTGCCAAAATATTTGTCAACCAGCATACGATGAATCTCGTAGCAAATGGCTTCTTTTGGTTTAGAGAGTTTAAGCTGTATCTAAGAATCCACGTCTGTGATTTCCATAAAATATAGCCTATGTTTCAAGCCCGAAAAAGGGCTTTCGAATGGTGTAAGTTTCGTTGAAATTGGTTCAGTAGATAAAAGGCGTGATTCGTGAACAATCAGTTTACATAGCCTTCAAACCATGACAGGCGTCATGGCTAAGTCGGTAGTAGCTCTGCCTTCCGTGCTGTGGGTCGTGGGTTCGATCCCCACCAAGAACAAACATTTGTGTGGCAAACATAGATGTTTGTTCCGTGTCTGGGTGTTTCTATGTAATAAAAGTATGTATTTACAAAAAAAAATGTATGTATGTATTCTATCAGCCACCTAGTTCCCATCGTACAAGCTTTGCTTAGTTTGGGACTAGAAGGCGTTGTGTTAAGTGTCCGTGAATATTTATATTTATATTTATCTGTAAACCTGGTTTGAGTCGGTTTGAAAAATTTCGAGATCGTAAATCTCTACTTTGACATTGACAAGAGAAATCTTTTTCTTTTTTCTTTCTCTCACTCAATTCGCATCTGTCACTACCATAGACGAAGATATTTTTTTTCTATGGTCTCTACCATACCATAGACTACCTTTTAAGTCACACCAACACCATGCCAACACCAAACAAAAAAAAGGATAAAGGTTAGACCGCACTAGGGCGGAACTGCACTGTAGCGAAGTGACGCGACAGTTAGCTTCAATATTCTTTCCGTCAGCGACAGAGTTGGGCAACTAGGCAAAGTTGACGCGCTCGTGCCGCGCAGTTCCGCTACCGCTTAGTGCGTTATAGTAAGCGGCGCGTCCGCGACACTTGCGAGGCATCCATCTATATTATACTAGCTGTAGCGCCCGCGGCTTTGCCCGCGTGTCAGGTCCCTCTTCTTTTATATATATATATATAACGTTCACACCAATTTCATCCATCGCGTTCAGTGGTTGCCAACCGACTGAGAGATAAAATGCCGCGCTGCTGCAGTTCTAGTGCGTTATACCGAACTACATTGAAAACGACGCGCCGCTCCGCTGCAGTGCAGTTCCGCCTTAGTGCGGTCTAACCTTAAAGGTCAGCTATGTCCACCCACAGAGAAAAAAATACCTACCTACTCTTTGCCGGTTCGGTCTGCCAAAAATTGGCGGCAGTGGCGGTAGATCTGTCATTTCGCCCGTTTCGCCGGAAACTTTGAAGTTTGATAGCTCGCCTGACCACCCGCCCGCCTTGCCGCCTTCTGCGAAACGTTTTGGATTCGTGTCGAGTACACCTTTCGCTTGTACCTAGTTATTTACTTCAATTCAGTTTTATTTAGCCAGTGAATCTCACAAATCACACAATTTATAATGGCACCAAGAACAGTAAAAGTTAAGGTAAGATTAGTATTGTAGTAACCCTGATTGCCTCTAAATTGCGCGGCCAATCTTGTAGCATTGTTTCATGACGATTGATTGTAAATTTTACTTCCATAACTCTATGCACTGTTTTTATTATACAAGCGCTCGATTTGGTTTAATCAGGGTATCATTCTATCCTCAGATCTTCGTTTCATGATCAATTTAGATGCACATGGCCAAAATACATGAAAACATTTTTTGTGCGCTTGTTATTTCTGCACACTGCTTTTGGACATTTTTTATTCATTTACCTACCTACTCGATATAGGCTCAGTTCTAAGCATCTAGAAAAACGCGCAAAGTCTTCTAGCGTCAGCTAAACGCTATATCAACCGCCCTAGCCTTTGAAAGCAAATATTATAAAACTGAGATATGTATGTACTCTACGTACTTGATCACTATCTACTTGTAGGTTATTTTTTATTATTTTTGATTTCTAAATTTTTGCAGCTGCTAGCCTTCTGCTAACCCAACCTAACTCGCCAGGTAAGTAGGTACATAAAATGTTTTCTGGTTTGCAGAAAACTACAGAGACCAGTGATGCACCTAAAAAAGGGAGAGGTAAAGCAAAGCAAGCGGAGGTAGAGCCTGAGATAGAAGACCTAGACGTTGATGAAAAGGTAGTAGTACCAGTTGAAAAGAAAAAGCGAGGAAAAAAAGCTGCAAATGATGCAGGTAATGGTGTGGAAGATGATAAGGAAGAGTCAGCGCCACTGGCCAAGAGAGGCAGGAAGAAAGTTGAGGTTGAGGATGACCCTGAATCCATTGAAGATAATTCCGGAGATGATGGATCTGCTAACGCCGAAGATGATGCTAGTGTTGATACAAATGGTGATGAACCATTGAAAGCACCGTCAAGTAGAGGACGTAAAAAACAACCAAAAAAGGAAACTGCTAAAGCAGAGCCAAAAGGCCGAGGTAGGAAGGCAAAGCTAGAACCGGAGCCTGAAGATGAGGAGGAAGTAGTTGAAGAGAAGCCGAAAGGTAGGGGTCGGGGACGAAAGGCGGCCCCCAAAGCCGACCTGCCTGAAGACATAGATGACCCTGAGGAACTACCCAAACCCAAACCAGGTAGAGGCAGAAAGAAGGCCCCAACAAAAATCACAAAAGAGAAAACCCCTGAAAGTGATGATATAGATGAAATAGATGATGATGAAGCTATAGAGGAAGTCAAGAAGGAGACTAAAGGTAGAAAGGGGAAGAAGGAAGCTAAAGAGGATAGTGTGGAAAAGGATGATGTAGCAGAAGAAGCTCCTGCTGCTAAGAAAAAGAAGACAAATAAAAAAGAAGAAAAAGGAAAAGGTACATTAATATTATTTGTCAGATTTTTCTATTTCTTTCAGAGTAAGTGCAGACACGCAGTGTGAAGGTGTGGGTTGTGGGAACAAAAGAATTCTCAACTTGCTATATCCCAAATTTGTGTAAAACCTGATGGATTTATACTAGTAGTTCGCCCTGAACTGAGGAAATGTCTAGGTACCTCCTCGTACTAAAAATAAAACCCTAAATTTTGCAAATCTCATCAATACGGCTATTTAGCAAAGTACCAGTCTTACTTGAACTACAAAACCATTGAAAGTCTAAGAAATGGTAGCTCGCGTTATACTGGTTTAGTCAACTGTATAATTTTTACAATAACTCAAAAACTATTTAACCTAGAATAAAAATAAGAGCGGTTTCGAAATCTCTAAACAAAACCCTATCATATGACACCCCACTTAATATTTTGGTAAGACTTTTTTTTTTTACTCCCTTTGGAACCTCATAACTTTACAACCTCTTGACCGAATTACTTCATTTTACCAACCAGTAAAACTTACGAGTACTATCCGTATACCTACTAAATTCTGTGAAGATTGGATTAGCAGTTCAAAAGATCTCGAAGAACAAACATGCAAAGCATTTTTGCCTAAGTTGTCACTAAGATCTCGTTCGCTTTGCTCACTAGATCAAAAATACTAGCTTTCGTCTGCGTCCCGTTGGATCCAGTTGATTTTCCAGGATAAAAAGTAGCCTATGTGTTAATCTAGGTTACGAAATATATAAAAGTTTCATCGCAAGCATATACATGTATAGCATTAGCATGTACTTATGCACTATCAAAATATTGTTTACGCATCTCATGCGGACTGTTCCCGCGAAAAACCTACTGTGGTGTTGAATTCTTTTAGGTTTATATGCCAAATGCCTTTTTGGTTGGTTGGTTCATAGTGTCTTTAGTCCAGCGACGTCATATTATGGCGATACATACCTGTTTTACCGTAGTATGTAAATTCGGGCGTTGCATGCAGTAGAATCCGATCACGCCAAGTTTGCAGCACTTATGACATATACCAGAATTTGAGAATCTATAGTAGGAATAGGAAACACAGTCTGTCTGTACCGCGAAAACGATTTGACGATCTTTGTGCTCGAAAGTTACAATGTGTAAAGATAATAGAATGGTTTCGAGATTTTTTTTAATTTGCAGGCGACTCGAAAGATGAGGAAGATGATGAAGATATTCCAGAAGCTAAGCCTAAAGGCAGAGGGCGGCCGCCAAAAAAGGCAGAAACAAGCACACCTGAGGACGACGCAGACTCCAAACGTCGACGCAAACCTGCCGACGATAAGGGTAATTAGCATGTCTACTATTAGGTATTTACTGACGTTGTTTAATTTAAACAGATAAAGTGTGTTTTATAATTTTCAATAAAGATTTCTTGATATTTATGGAATGCTTTTTTCTTACCTATCAAGTAAGCTTTAGCCCTATCCTTGATTAATTTATATTATATTGTTTATTATATGTATCACTGCCAGGTATTTAATTAAATTATTTATTTTAGTTAAACATAACACTTTCTTGTCTGAAGGATAATTTACTAATTGGGAGTATTGGATTAGTAGTCAGTTGCTTCTGCAAAGTAAACATGACTGTAGGTATGGTAGTTATCTCTTTGTTATCACAGCCTTGACAATCACAAAGTAGTATAATATGTATAAAATTACCTATCTTCTTACAAACAAGTGAAATTCATTCACCGAGACCTTCAATTGCATTTTATGGTGAAGGGTATAAATTAATTAATTGCATCCCAAATTAGAGTTCGTCCTAAGAGATACCGATGTCTCTGTATCTGCGCTCATAACATTACCGAGCACTATTTCACCTCACGAGGCTGTAAATTCATTCTAATTATCGCACTTTTAGTGGAAGTCTTGTCAAAGTTATACTTGAAATATTAAAAGGGCGTCATCGTTTCATGTTTAACAACGTCATTCGAATTATTTAACGTTCCTTCATTATTATAGATAGATAGGTACATATGTACCTACTAAAAATAAGATAAAACTTAATTCATGCAGCTTGATAGTTAAGTAGGTAACAATCTTAATGAGTGAAAATTACACACGCACTGATAGCATGAGGTTATGGCTAACGGGATTGTAGAAAATGTAGAGGTGCTTTTATGAGTTTATGCACTGTGCAATGATGGCTGAACTGAAATCAATGGTACTACTGAAAACGTACAATTTTACAGCTCCGGAAGATAAAAAGAAAGCTCCCCTTAAAAATAAAGCACTGACTGATTACCAAAATATAGACTTTACTAATGATAGCAAGAACACACAAGGTAAAGGATGGAATTTCAAAATAGCCAGCTGGAATGTTGGTGGTATCAGATCTTGGCTGAGCAAAGGGGGACTGGACTATGTGTTACATGAGAAACCTGACATACTCTGCTTGCAAGAGACGAAGTGCGCTGAAGATAAACTTCCCGAAGAGTTGACATGCCTCTCAGGGTACCACGGCTACTGGTGTAGCGGTGACAAAGACGGACACGCTGGTGTAAACATATATACCACTCAGCTGGCGATAAACGTTCAAAAAGGTTTGAACAATGAAGAGTTGGACGAAGAAGGTCGCATTATAACGGCTGAATACGAACAGTTTTACTTAATCTGCGTATACGTCCCGAATTCTGGGCGTAAACTGGTCACATTGCCCAAAAGACTGCAGTGGAACGAAGAGTTCCGAAAGCACGTTAATGAATTAGATAAGAAGAAACCTGTGATAATATGTGGAGATATGAACGTTTCTCACAAAGAAATAGGTGTGTACAAGTATACTAATAGATTTTATTATTTCCGATAGTCTTAATCAGCGAGGTCATCTAAAATGATACCTATTGTGTTTCAGATTTAGCAAATCCTAAATCAAATAAGAAGAACGCTGGGTTTACCGAGGAAGAGAGGGCTGGTATGACGGAACTGCTTGGTGATGGTTTTGTAGATACTTTCCGCCACCTATACCCTGACAAGACGGGTGCTTATACTTTCTGGACCTACATGATGAACTGTCGAGCTAAGAATGTTGGATGGTACGTTGAATCCTTCTCATAGGTATACTAATGTTTTAGGGCAGTAGGCATTCGTTTTTCTTTTTTTCTTCAGCTGATCTTTTATTTTTATATTTTAGTCAGAAGCACTGTGATCTGAAGGTAAATATAATATTGATTCAAAATTATATTCATGTTGAACCTTGTGCCCACACCGCTAGTCACCGATTATCTAAGTTAAGTGACGTTTTGCGCGGTCACTATTTGGATGGGTGACCGCTAGTGGCAATTACATCTGAGCGCTTCCGTGCTTCGGAGGGCACGTTAAACTGTCGCTTGGGTCTCTGCTCTATCGGTCGACATGGCTCGACTGGCTGACTAAACAAACTATTGTGACTCTAGCTCCGGCGGCCTAAAAACTCTGTCATCCGGAGTTGGCCACTAACTCATACAAACCTACTTATGGATGTGTCCGCTAAAGGCAACAAAATAGCGCCCCTATTTTGTTTGTTCGTAGTTTCTTAATCAGTGTTTATTATTTTCCCAGGCGTTTGGACTACTTCATAGTATCGGAACGGCTGCTGCCATCTGTGTGCGATAACGTCATCAGGGACCAGGTTTTCGGCAGCGACCACTGTCCGATATCGCTTTTTGTACACCTGTCTGGTGCCGATAAGCCTAAAGAATCTCTATAAATTGACCTACGCTAGTGTAGATATTACAGTGTGACTGTAAGTCGTAAATTGGGCAAATAGCGTATCATTCTTGAAAAAAAAAATGCCATGTACATTAAATGTTCCATAATGAATATCATAGCATGTACCTACCATTGTCATCACAGTTACTTGCATAAGTACCTAATTCATTCTACCTGCACTACCTACTAAATTGTGTCACATTATAAGTAACTCTTGGCATCACTGTTGTAAATCTACAATGCTAGAAATATGTAGCCAGGTAGTTCTAGTTATATAATTATTTAAAAAATGACACACTTGTGACCGTTTGTGACCAATTCTCATTTGATTCTCTATTAGTAACTGATTTACTTTATTGGATAATAATAAAATTAATTAATGGTTTATTTGTTTTATTCTTATTAAGGCAAATTATGTTCAGCTAAAATACTCTACAAATACGTATATTTAGATAATTATACTTACATCGATTATTAAATAAGTAATGAGTTCCATCCAAAATTAGATTTAGTAAAGTACTATTACAACTTACTTAACCCACGCACAAGATTACGAGATGTTCCGAGTAGAAATTACAAGGTACTTAGTAGATATAGGTAGTTATTTTCTAATTAAACTCAATATTGACATATTTGGTCCCCGTCGACGGAGCTTCAGATGCGCCTGTAACATAAATCAAAATTATTGTCCCCTTCAATTTTATGTTATTTCACTAGTTAATAATATACTATTATCTGTAAGTAATCTATTTGTTTACCTGAATTATTTTGCTAAATGCATCTCTGTTTAACAGTGAGTATGCAGCAGTCAAACTGCTCAGTGAGGCGGGCTCTAACTCTTTTAAACCGGAACAAAACAGTGCAATGCCAGCTTCGATGCCTGTTCCAAAATCGCACTCGTCCACTGCTATGCTAGCATAAGTTATTATTGGCTGGATTTCTGACAAAACACTATCCTTTTCTGTGTCAGTTTTCGCTGCTTTTAATTTTGCAAACAACTTTTTTATATTAGCTGAAAAAAAAACAATATAATTTTAGTGTTACGTTCGTTTTGAAAAAACTGAACTTTTATTTTTCATACATTAAGTTGTTCAATTGCTGTATTTTTATTGGCTATTATCAACTTGTAATAAGCAGGTACCTGCAATGAAGTCGTGAATCGTTTTGAGCAATCAGTATGTTAGAGCAAAGTAAAATCGTGCACAGTATATTGTCCATGGATACCATGCCCCTCACAATCTTAAAATGACATAGTAGCATTGAAATATTAAGACAGTTGCTTCACACTGGTTTTTTGACCAGTGTGACTATGAATCAGTCTTTTTCATAGGTATGTCTGTGTAATATGACATACCAGCTTCTGCCTGCGACTTCGTTCGCGTCCCGTTGGATCCCGTTGATTTTCCGGGATAAAAAGTAGCCTATGTGTTATATACATATATATATATATATATATATATAGACCATTTCATCCGAATCGGATCAGTAGTTTTTGCATGAAAGAGGAACATACATCCTCACAAACTTTTGCGTTAGAATTGTTTTTTTCTTCTTGGCTAAACTCACCATTAGTCTCCACAAGATGTCTGTACCCCAGCTGAGTTTTCATGTCATAGGGAACCACAATGCCTGCACCGTGGAGTGTTTTGGTAACAGCATGAGATAATCTTTTCTTCATACTAAACTGTTCAAGTGAATAATTGTTCTCTTCTGCATACATTTTAATTTTATCCATCAATTTCTGGCACACCATTGTATTAAATGGAGTTTTTTTCTCATTTTGCAAGTATAAACTGGAATCAGAATAAATAGGTATATGATTAGATGGAGAGACAGAGCAGAATGAGGGCCCATTGGTGGCCTAGTTGCGGAAACAAGTCCGCCGAACAAGTAACAAGAGAGACAAACAGAGCAAGATCTAATTTATATGGATGAGCTGCAGGTTAGCTAGTTCATAATAGCAACTAGGTGGTTTATTAAAATAGATACCTACCTACATATAATTGACTAGTGCCCATGCAATTAAAAATAAAAACTATATTGACAGGCGTCATGGCTCAGTCGGTAGTAGCTCTGCCTTCCGTGCTGTGGGTCGTGGGTTCGATCCCCACCGAGAACAAACATTTGTGTGGCAAACATAGATGTTTGTTCTGTGTCTGGGTGCTTCTATGTATTATAAGTATGTATTTACAAAAAAAATGTATGTATGTATTCTATCAGCCATCTAGTTTCCATCGTACAAGCTTTGCTTAGTTTGGGACTAGAAGGCGTTGTGTTAAGTGTCCGTGAATATTTATTTATTTATATTAGACTGTTGCATAGTCTTAATTTTTTTAAGCCAGGTTCAACAAACTCTGAATAAATAAAGAAATAAATATTCATGGACATTTAATACAACACTTTCTAGTCCCAAACTAAGCATAGCATGGGAACTAGATTGCTGATAGAATACTAAGATACTTTTTTTTTCTGTAAATACATACTTAAAATACGAAATATTATGAATTTATACTATTATAATTATGAAT
The DNA here is from genome assembly GCA_947507515.1 of Eulithis testata. NCBI lineage: Eukaryota > Metazoa > Arthropoda > Insecta > Lepidoptera > Geometridae > Eulithis > Eulithis testata. The sequence goes on along the minus strand of OX382199.1, from coordinate 4,370,177 downwards.
TATACTATTATTATGAATTATACTTTTCAGATTAAATTTTCTGTCCTTGTTTTGGCTCTAAAGTATGGCATGAATAGGTAAATTATTTATACTAACTAAACAGCTCCAAAGATGTTTTCAGCTACGGGTGTTATGTAACAATCTTTAGCACTATCATTACAGGCCAAAAATACTGGCTTGTCATTTGGATCATCCCTGTAGTATCCAATGTGGTGTTCACTTTTTCCTTTTTTCTTGAGAACAGCCTAAAATTATAAAGATAGTATTCTTCATTTAATTTCTGTGAATACAAATGTGATTTAATATACTTTTAAATAATAAGTTTTTAGTGATGGTTGATTCTGAGGCTTGGATGTTTAAAAACACCAAGTGTGATTTGAGCATAGATTTTTGTATTTTTTTTTAATTTGTTGACAATTAATTCACCTATAAAGTTGTTGCTACACTCATTTCCAATATTGGCTTAAGAAATTCCAACAAGAATCTATATATAAATTATTACCTGTAACTCAGGAGGGTCATAAAAAAATCTCCAATGTGATAAATACAACTCTTTATCGCTCAGCTTAGGTAATTTTCCAAGCAATAAGTCATATGGACCTATTGGTTCTAAATTAACACCTGCTAGAGTCTTTTCAAATTCATTATTTATATTCAGACAGTCATAAAATTGAAAGAAGTCTGATGGCATCTCTAACAAGAATAATTCCTTAAAAATATTGTGACTTGTAGCGGGATCATAAAAGTCCAGGTCTTCTTGAGAAATATTACAGCTCTCAATTTTGTTTTCAAAGCTTGGTTCATTTTCAAAATGATTAACTTCTGCTTGTTTTAAACTTAGGGAGTTATCTCCTTCAGTCTCTTTATTTTCAATTGCTTCTTCCACAACATTTGAAACCTCTTTTGATGTATCTAGAGTATCTAATTTATCTTTACTACTTTCTTGTGGACCCTTGTTATCAGTAAGGGCATTCTTGTCTCTAGAATAAGGACTAAATCGATGTTGTTTGGGTTTTCGTCTATTATTAGTTTTAGAATTGCTGCTAGGAGGATGTTTGTATGTTGTATTATGTTGTGGATTTTTCTGATAACATTTACTGCCATACTTGCAAATTTTTCTTGGATCATTAACGTAATCTAACCACTCATCACACATAGCTTTAGAAAAAAGATAAGTAAATAGCGAAATAAAGGAAAATACGTAGCATAGAAACAGAATACTCTTTGTTATGTAGGAAAGGAAAATGAATTAAAAATAAACAGAAGAATAAACGGCGCTCTTATTTTGACTAACTTTTGGTTCCGTGACGTCACCTTTTCTTGACAGAACTATCAAATAGTTTTTCGTAAATCAATGTGCATTGCTAAACTAGGGAGGTCTGCCATGCAGTTTGTGAGAATATTGTTATGTCATTTACGGATTCTACCTCATGAAAACTTTTTTTTTAAATAATTCTACTCTAGATTCTGATGATTTTTTTTCAGGTTCTACGCTACACCTGAATGTATAATTATTACAACCAATCAGCAGTATGTAATGTACAATAACTCCATGGTTGTTATCCCAGACTGGTTGCATTCCATGGTTGTACAATAACCATCCGAAGCAAGCAATGAATCCGCTTTTTGACACGTAAAAATGTCAGATTTGGGTTTTCACAAGTTCACAAAGTGTTCACGCGTTTACTCACACAAATAGACGTAGTAGGAAACTGCCATGAAACTTTGGAAGAATATTCTGTGCATGAAACAGCACAGAAGTTGAAGATGTTTGTATACATACATAAACACACGCATAAGTGTCCATCATTCTATATGTACAAATAAGGCTGGCTAAAAAAATATTTAGCTATAGAGGTCAAGTCAAATCAAAACGTCAAATGTCAAATTCGTGAAATTCGTCAAAAAAAAAGCATAGTATTTTTTCTATCGTGGAAAGTGGAAAGTGTGCTGCACAGAAAAATGTGAATAAAAATAATTTTAAGTGGTGTTTTCTAATGAAGAATATATATTTCAATATTACCTACCTAGTGATTTTATCCAGGTGTTTTTTATTATTCCACAAATATCATTAGCCCGATCTCAAGTGTGAAAATTACATCTCTTTTGAGTAGGTTTCTACTGTAGTTTTATTCTTCGAAAAGAATTATCTAACAAAATGTAGCTAAATAACGAAGCAATGCGCTTGTCCTAGCTAAAATTTAAATAAAAATTGCCAAGGACATGTACATAATAAATCATCGTTACTTACGCCATTCGTCAAATTCTGCGAGCTTCAGATCGTGCTGTTCAACTGGTAAATACCTACATGTTATTATTTTTATTTGTTTATTACAGTACGTAGGTATCGATTTAGCGACATGCTTGAGACCTACCTAGGTTGGTAGTTCTGTTTGGTACAGATAAGTTCAGTTTTACCATGTCACTTGTAGCAGCCTCTGAAAATAGTAACGTAGGTACCTACCTACCTATGTAATATTTCCTACAAATTTTCAAATTTTATCACTACATAGTGTAAAGCAAAGTCGTTTCCCCCGTCTGAGCTAATGTCTGTATGTATGTATGCTTAGATCTTTAAAACTACACTACAGATTTTGATGCAGTTTTTTTTAATAGTTAAAGTGATTCAAGAGGAAGGTTTATATGTATAATACATCATCATCATCATCACTGCATTGCACCCATGGGAAGCCGGGGCGGGTCGCTAGTTACAAATAAAGTTTCTTAGGTAGGTATAAACCAAAGTATAAATGACAGTGTAGACTGAAGATGCAACCTTCATCAGAGCAGCAGCCCGGTCTGGGGAAATATGAAATAATTATTTGTAAGGCATACCTACCGGACAAATAACTGAGATCCTTTTTTAAAATATTATCACCTTTCTAGGTAAGAGCATGAAAATTAATTAAAACTATCACTAGGTATCAGTCTGCTTATGGTTACTAATAATAAAAATACCTAGATACTTTTGGTTTCATCCAACATTCTTTTGATATTATTTACTTATAAAAATGGACTAAATGGAAAATATAATGTACCCCGGCAATAAAATAATTGATCAAGCGAGCGAAGATCTTAGGCTTGTAAGCCAATACAGAAATTGTTAATTGAGCATAGACTTGAGTAGCGATTTTCATACAAAAACCTATGCTTGAGTCTGGATCACTATATACGGGCCTTAGTGTCAACTTGGACAAATCAATGTCTTATGTTTTTTGTTGTAGGTATGTTAGAGCTTAACTTTCAAACCACTTAGGTATACAATCTGCATGTAATTTGGTAGGTCGACAGATAGTATTACATAGTATTATATAATCTGTGGTATTGTATTACTACACTTTACGGGTTAGAGTTATAAGCTAAATTGTCCAAGGGGTTGGAAAGTTATAAGGGTCCAAAAGAGAGAAAAAAATAAAATTTTACAAGAAAATCAATTGGGTTGTCATAATATGACGGGGCTTCTCAGCTTGGGGGAACTACTAGTTTAACATTTCAATTAGATACTGGAGAATGAGTGGCCTGTGCCTTGCCTTGCACCCTTTACCTTTTTTTTTCATTAATATTGTTTTAAAAATACATAATAACTTATTTTGTACTATAGCACTAAGGAAACCACAAGGTTTATAGGAATAATGCTACATGAGTCTTAGCGTCGATAGCCTTACATTAGGTAGGTATAGCTACCTATCATATTATGTAGGTTGTATTTGGTATGGTTTGCTTGGACCCATGATCTTCGATGCATCTTTAACAGGAAGACGCTAGTAGGTACAACCCATAGTACCTACGACCTAAAGCGTTATTTGATTATTTTTGACAGTAAATTACTATCTGAAGAATTACGGCTGATTAATACATACATATTTCCATTACAGTAAATAAGCATTGCAGCTGTAGTACCTACCTACCTAGTAATACCAACTGCGTTTTAAAATTCATTAGAGAAACCTATACGATTAGGTATGTGGATCATCAACACCACCACACACAATAATGAAGTTTTACCAAAACATTGCATAAACCATTCAACCTACATTATCTGTGCTTTGAACTGCTGCCGTATCTTCCAGTAGAGATCGGCAAGGAAGGTAGGTAGGTACCTACCCCATCTGCGTTGCTATAATTAGGTTCATTGTGTGTCGGTTCCGCGCAATAAATTGATCAAGTTAAACGCACATTCTTGTATAATATAGCCCATACGTGTAAGTTATTATGACTGTCATACATAATATTAGTATGTAGGTATACCTATCCTACGTATCATAAATTGTTAATAAGCTTAGATGTTTTACTATAGGTGCTATGCTATACTTACATTACCCATCTCGACAACAAATTGGTCCATTTTAGTAAGAATGTTATTAATATTAACCTACTTTTATTTTTAGCACAGTATTTTTAGAAAATATTAATCTGCAGTTTCATAACTAGGTATAGAGTCATGGATTGAATGACCATTGAAATTGAACTCAACGACTTTCTACCTTGAGCTCTACTTGTCGCTAACAATGAGTTACATTTTCAGGAAGGTTCTCTAGCTTATTTCATCGTACGTGCAACTACTTTAAATGAATTCGTTTTTATTGTAAGTAGGTAGATACACTATAATAGTTAAACGTACTAAATATTTGGGCGAATCGGCGTTGTATGTTTTTTAGAGTATAATTTTCGAAACGATTATCAGATCTGCATAGAATTTGGTTGGTCAACAGATAGTAGGTACTACCATACCTAGTCTACCGGTAGGATTATGAGCTGAATCGGCCAAGGGGTTGTAAAGATAAAGGGTCCAAACCAAACGAGAGTAAAAAAGAAACTAAAGTCGGGCTTCGTTTAAAAATTCCAAAACCGTTTTTACTTTTGTTCTAGGTTTCAATAGATTTTTAGTTACGAGTACCTATAGTGAAAATTGTAATGTTGGTAAAACTAGTTTAAAACGTGAGCTTAAAAGCTCGATCAAATAGGTAATTGGTAATTATATTCACAACATGCAACTAAAATCTATTGTTAAAATGCACCTACTAACAAACAAATGGCGAAACTAGAGTTATTTGAGATAATAAAAATGATATAGGTAGCCTCATTCATAGCTAGAGCTTTTAAACGATATGCCACCGCCGCCTCCGCCGCCGCCGTGTCCCAGATACGTCGAGTTGGCAGCTCTGCAACTGGCGCCGAGCGGAAATCGCCTCCCGACAACATTGTTCTGGGTTTCCCTTGTTTTACTGCAAATATAGCTGCTCGAATATCGGCGTCGTCGTCGACGCGAATTGGTACAGGTTCAACCTTACATAATAAAATTTATACGTCTCTGAATATTTTACCGTTTCATTGTCCTTCTGCCTAACTTTGGAAGACGTGATCATATCGTGTATTTTATCCACAGATTTATCCTATGTAATGTAATGTAATGTAATTAAAATAAGTTTAAAGTTATGTTGTTGGTTTTTCTAATTATGCTATTGTTCACAGGCGATGACAACTTGACCACAAGATGGAGCATCAAGATGGATGGAGCGGCAAAGAGTTGGGCGCGTTGGAGAACTCCACCGAAAGCTCTAGAGACGCTGAGCGTGACCGAGTTCGCATTGAATTTTACGCCACGTACGATGTCATGACCGGTGTTAGAATAGCCGCTACTCTTGGTGGCTTCTTTGCCCTGATGGTATTTTTGATTGTTTACAAAAGCCGAAGTAAAACTTTAAAAGCTCTAAATGATCCAAAATTGGTGGAATTGGCTGAAGCTGTCGTAGCTGAGGAACAGGCCGTGGAAGAAGAACGTCAACTTAGTGCAGCTATGGAAGAAGCGCTCTTAGAACGAGCTCGATCTCGGCCTTCTTTTGGCCAAGAACCACCGTGGCCACGAACTGCGCGCTTCGCATCTTATGGTGGCGGTTACGGAAGTTTATTGACGCCACCTCGTCGTCTTGCAACTCTCCGCGGTGATTCTCTTCCCGGCTCTGCGTTACGATTCGTGGATCGGCGGCCCTCAGCTGGACCGCGTGATCGCAGACTTAGCTCTGCCACATGTTCTAGTTCTGGCAGCTCATATTTAGAACGTCGTGGTTCATCTGTAGTATGTGCGTTGCCAGAACGCAGATTGTCTCCATGTCCCAGTGAGAGACTTGCACCGCTCGCGTCTGTGAGCAGTGTAGGACCGTCTTTCGTCCTGGAATGTGATTTAGCGTCGATTGGTGCAGACTCTGTGTTTGTAGAAGATAATCCTGATTCTACTGATGATGAAATAGAACAATTTTCGACAGATAGCGGGGGTGGCGAAGCAGCTGTATTAGGGGAATGCACTGAACTATCTAATCGTCCCATGCCACTACCGCTGCGGTTAGATCACACCTCGCACTCGCGAGAAACGTTATTCTAGTCACAATGATGCGAACAGAATGATTGGCCTGTTCTATTGGATGTTAAATGTTAGTTGAACGCACAATTAAAATATCGACTTTACGTAATGTACATACCTAACCTAGGTATCACGCCACAGAAAAAACAGAATTAATAAAGAAATTATGACTATTTTGGATTGGCGTTATTATGGCATATCACCAATCTTGTAAATTCAACATATCATAATCTTGATTTTAAAGCTTATTATTAGATAGGCACAATAAGCTTATTTAATTGATACTACTCCGGTTCAGGTCATGTGACGCTCTGCATCAGTAGGTAAGGTACAGCATTGCATTTATAAGTACTATTATTATGTCCATATTGTCCATCAATGCTAAAAATATTCGTAAAAGTCGGTATTTTAATGTTATTTGAATTTTAGTGTACATAGTCTGTTTTTGTAAATTAATTAATGTTTCATACTGTTAATGTTTGCAACCCACGGGAAATGTTGTATTTTAGTCATATATATATAACATAGCTTTATCCTTAGAAAAGAGTCCGTATAGGTAGCTACACCTACTTACAGTATTATTTGACTGGCTTGTTTTTGTATTAGTAGCATACAAAAAATTATTATAAAACACTGTCTCAAAGCTTATTATTTTTGGTGATGTAGATAATGACACCATAGTGTTCTATGTTATCTAATAAGATATAACGTAAAAATCTGCCGAATTAGTGTTTGTATAGGCACCTAACAAGGTTTATTACTTACCTATTGTCTAAAATACTTTCATAGTTTTTGAGGTCTTTTAACTTCTGGATTTTGGCATTCTATCTATTTACATGGAGGTTCCGTGCTCAATGCCATGGTACACGCTGAACTGAAAATGAGCTTTTCAGTTTATAAATACAATGATTAGGAGAGTAGATAATGTAAAATAATTAACCATCGGTCTTTGCAACTTTCAACTAAAACATAGTTAACCTCTATATACATACATAAGTAGGTAGGTACACTAAGGTCCCTACTCAGAATATTCAAACCTTGGTAATCTGAGGCTCCTAATTTACAGTGTAAAACGCAGGCCCATATTGTACCTATACCTACTATCTGTACCGTAGGTACCTTCAAACCGAGCAGTACCTATAATCTACAAAAATGACATTGATTTAATTTTAAACGAAAAAGTGCTAATATAAAATATTGAATTTGCAAAGGGGCACAAAGATCAAAATTCGTCCTACGAACAATAAAATACCTGGTACTTATTCGAAACAGAAGATGGAGGTGGCCTAAATTTTGCTTACTTTTATTATTTCTTTTCATTAAACTGCCACAATAATTCTCGTTTAGTAAAGCAATTCTCGTAATTCAAGTAATTCTCGTGGACACCGGGGTTTTATTGATTCTAGGTGTTCTGAACCAGCTGCCTCACCCAATATGTACCTAGATTGATTACTTTAGGACGGTTTTATTACGACTTAGATTTATGTGTTAGTTTATGTAATGTTCGTTGCTCGAATTAAAAAGAGCTCCCGTGTAGATTGTAAAATGTTGAAATGTATTGTAAAAATTGTAAATATAAAACTCAACTGATAACAGTTTGTTTAATTTTTGCAGTACCTACTCTAGGTATAGAAATTACGTACCTACCTATTACATATTTGGTATAGGAACCTTGAATACCTAGGTTTTTTGGTTTTAAGTTTGTAGTAGGCATTGTTGTTAGCGAGTTTTAATCGTTACAGTCATCAGAAATAATACATAAACCTAGGTACTTAATACACAAAAAAAACGCTGATCGTAATAATATACCTAGACAGTACGTAGTAGACACCTGCCGTGCACCTGCCTACATTATTTTCCGATACCCCAACCCTGGGTAAAAGGAATTAATTTTTTTGGGCGTCATTGTTTGGACCAGCCTGTATATTAAAATGCAGGTTTCTTCTTTCCGGGTTTCGGATCCAATTCCGGATACCTTCAACTTCTTGGTTTATGGCTTTTGCAACTAGGTAGTTGTCACAAACCTGGCAGTGTCTGTTTACTCTAGTGTCATAGTTTCAAAAGCAAAAATGTGTCAAAGTCATTGTCAAATTGACAGTCGACTAACTTGCGGCGACAGTTGTAAAGGGAAAAAAATGCTCCTTCACTAACTTCACTTTTGAGTTGCTGCGCTGTGTCTAGTGGATTGGAAAATCTTTACTTTTTCTAATTTTGTGAATACTTTTCGAGAAAACCATAATTTATCAGGAATATGGACGACGATTTACCAACTGACTTTCAGGTCATTGTTGTTGGAACGGGTATGATTTATTTTACTTAAACATAGCCACCCGGCATGATGGCGACATCACAGTACTATCGATCCTTTTTTATTTGCTTCGTGGCCTAGTCAACCATCAATGATTGTACCTACTTTACCTGCGATGCAATACCCATAACTGTTCGAAAGTATTTGATAAATACTTACTCTTTAAGGGTTTCAGCTGTATTCATAAGCAGACTCGAGAAATAGTGAAATTATTGCACCTATCGCCAAAGTCTATGTACTTGATCAGTCGCTAATTAAATATTTGCTGTGCAATATGGGCCATTACCTTCTCGGCTGCAAGACTATAACATCACATTTCGTACATATAACTCCTACCTACATGCCTTCATCTGCATTGAGCTGATTAAATTCCAATCAAAGTAGGTAGGTATAGATACTGTACTTGCTAATCTGCCTTTTATGAGTCATTGAACTCTTCTGCAGACATGTAGGTAGTACATAGGTAGTTGCATAGTCTATACCTACATAAATAAACAATATCAATTAGGTACCTAATTGTAAAATCTAAAATTATGTAGGAATAGAAATCATTAGGTTAGGTAGGTGCCTAAATATTACCTATGTTCTGCATTCAAAGTTAATATTTTATGTTAATAATTACTTTTATCATTACCTACATTGTCATCTTTTATGTTAACTATAGTTTATTTGAGAAAAAAGAAGCCTATACCCAACAGTTGATTAGATAGATAGTTTATTTTATTACGTTGGTAGGTACTTGAAATTATTGCTTCATGAACTAAAGCAAATCTGCCACTTCTTGAATTTTTTTATTAATGATTTTTGTTTGCCAGTGGCTTTACTTACAATCCATGATAAAAAGCAATCCTTTCTAGCTATTATATTATACAGGTCACAAACTGCCAACTTAGGTAGCGGGTAGAAGTTTTTTGTAAGCTAGTCCATCGCTGTAATATTTTTAATGGAATTGCTCATACATAGGAATGGTGGAGTCCATTGTTGCTGCAGCATGTAGTCGAATAGGAAAAAATGTGCTGCACTTAGACTCAAGTGACCATTATGGTGGTCTGTGGGCATCATACAACTTTGATGGCCTCCAAAAGTTTATCAAGGAAGTCAATGCTGACCCAAAACGACAGCTGCATGTTTACAACTTGGCTGAGAAATGGTATATTGAGAAGTAAGTATGTAGCATTTTGTCATGACTCTTAAGAGAATCTTACCATGTTTGTGATTATAATCTATGAAGTAGGTACCTAGCTGTAGGTACCTACTTATTATTTTATTTTGAACATGATAATATCATTTTGTTCAAATTTGTTTCTGTTCCAATATTTAAATGAAAGTACAATGTATCTGCTAGGTTCTAAATACATGTTTTATTTATTATTAGGTAGTATTTATGAACACTAAAGCAAAACTGTGTTGGTCTAGGGAATCTTCTGAACCGCAGGAAAAGAAAGAAGAAGGTGAAAATAAAACTGATGACAGCAAAGTGGAATCCTCAAAGAAGGTTTGGAGCCAGGCCAACTTTGCTTCAGAGTATAGGAAATTCAACATTGATATGACTCCGAAGGTAAGTAATTAATGCTTAATAAAAGTTCAAACAAAAATTTCAAATACAAATTTCTTTATTTTCTTATTGAAAAATCAAATTATGATGTTACAATTTTCTAACATACTTTTCTGTTTCACATATAATTGTGTATGAGCTGACATTAATACTCTAATCTGAAAGGATAAATATCCCATAGAAATTTTACCAAAATAACAGGAAAAAAAGTAAATTCAAAAACTACTGAAAATCACGCTCTAAAAAGTACCAACAAGAAAATATTCTCATCTGAAATAAAATTGTTATTACATAATAATATGCAGTGGAGTTTAGGTACTATTGTCTTGTGCCAGTCTTATGTTGACCATGCAACTTTTTGTAGCTGTTATTCTCCCGCGGACCGCTCGTGGAACTGCTGATTTCCTCAAACATAGCTCGCTACGCTGAATTCCGGTGTGTAACGCGTGTCTTGACGTGGCTGGATGAGCATTTGACTGCAGTTCCGTGCTCCCGGGCCGATGTGTTTGCGACGGAGGCTGTCGGAATACTGGAGAAACGAATGTTGATGAAAATGTTGACTGCTATCGTCGGGTATAATGAGGAGGAGATGAACAATGAGTTTAAGGGTAAGATGTTCAAATTTTTCAGGTTCCGTTTTTATCAGTTTTTTCTTTTGAACTTTCTTTAGGTTCTCATTTACGGTGTATCTTTGATAAAATACATTATTTGATGAAATACAGAGGCTAACAAAGTCATCAAATAAGTACTTGATCCATCCAACATTAGCTAGCGTTTACATGATTTTGGAATCGGCTATATTTACGTGTCATCTACTTCAGATCCCAAAAACATATCAGACATACCACATATGGTTTGTAATAGGGCGCTGATGGAAATGATTCTATCAACTTTTTCTGTCCTAGATTGGAATAACAAGACGTTTAAAGAATACCTGACCCACAAAGGCTTGACCGCCAATCTTGTGCATTACGTACTCTACGCAATCGCCGGGGGCAACAATTCTATGCCATGCTTGGAGGGCGTGAAGGAATGCAAGAAATTTCTGATGAGTCTTGGTCGCTATGGCAACACGCCCTTCCTTTGGCCGATGTACGGAAGCGGGGAATTACCGCAGTGCTTCTGCAGGTACGTAAATTCGTACCACAACTGTTAAAAATTGCTTTTAGGTACAGATTTTTTACTGCTGCCTTTCATTCAAATCTTAAAGCAACTCAACAACAAGCAACAAAAATGGAGATATTCATTAGATATTTCACTTATTTCGGACATAAAAAGTATTGCAGTTGTACAGTAACTTTTTTCATAGGCATTCGTTAGTATAAAATAACACGCAGTAATCGTGAAAGTTATTAACTCTAGAAATGACTCCATTGTTTACTTCGTTTGTTTGAGCATAATATCAATAGATTGGGCACCATTTGGGCAGACAAAAACAACTCCGGTGCCTATTGATCTGCCTCCATATTTTGGGAACCAGACTACGTCTGAAAAATACCTATCCGCCTACTTTAATTGGTTTCGATACTGTAACAAGTGACTAGCCTAATATTACCATATATTATTAGCTATAATATATTCTGTGTGATTATAATTTGCAATGTGTGTAAGATAATTTTAGTCAAAAAAACCTTTTAATTATATATTTGTACTTGAATAATCGAGGGCAGCACAGCAGGTAAGTACACAGAATATTTCTCACAATGGTCATTGGCGTAATTCGTACAGATTCAGTTTAATTGAATAATCCACCTTCTCAAAGAGGATTTAAAAATGCGTCATTTTCTCTTAAAAGTGTCGAGTTATTACAGTCGCTCGTTCAGTGGACGTGACCCAAATGTGCACCAACTTCAGCGCAAACAAAAATGAAGGCACTTTCTAATGTTGCATGCTGCACGACTTTCGATATTGTTGCAGTTTTGTCATCATTTCATATATAAATAATATAGGCATTACAAAATATCTTGGAACTTCTTTGATTTTATTTTTTTGTATCGGTAGGCGGTTACAAATGTTCCCAGTTTTACTGAACCAAAGTAAGCGAAATTCTGCAGTAAACGGTCATGGGCATAGGTTAGATACCAACATAGTTTTTACCAGGCTACTTCAAACCAAGAGGTCATCATTTCAATAAAATCACTTGGATACTTTCAAATCGATCGCCTGGCTTATTCTGTCAAATAAATAATGTTACAAGTCTCACCCAAACGATGAGTCACCTCAAAACGGTAATTATGGGACACGCCATATTTACTGGCGTTTTTGTAATACTTATCAGTTTATTGACTCTAAATGGAACTAGTTTTCAAAAATCAATCACGTTTTACGTCATTACAACCTTGGCTAGCTGAATTTATTGGATACACTCAGATTTGTTTTTATACACACCTACTCTTTCACTTAAAGTAAAGAAAAAACTACCACAAATCTACTTAACTGAGCTCGTTTGTTAGTTTTTTTGGACTGAATATTTTTTATGATCCTTTCAGACTATGCGCAGTATTCGGCGGGCTCTACTGTCTGAACCGACCTATTGATAAAGTTGAAACTAAAACCGTGGACGAAGGCAAGACAGTTGTTACCATCGCCAGCAAGTCAAAGAACCTGAACTGCGACCATTTGGTCATCGGCATCAATGAGTGCCCCAAGGAGCTGCTGTCTCCTGAACCGGTGGAAGGCAGTGATATCTCCAAGGTGAGGCAGAAGTTTAATTTCGGGAGTGTCTTCTCATAGTACAATCTAAATAAACGGCTCTAGCAGTCGTTAAGCCATGACGGAGGCCTTAAGGCGGCCTAAAAACTCCAGGTCACCAGAGTTGGCCACTAACTCATACGAGCTTGCTTTATAGTACAATCCTGCAAAGGGAGACATGTTTTTTAGGAACTATGTTTTACACTGCTAGTTTATACACGGTGTAACATAATTACCCTATAAGTCCGAAAGGGGGTTATTTTAAAGGTCATGGAGAACAGTGTTTGTTCTACGACTTTTGAGATTTTAAAGTTTTTATTCATGAAATGAGCTCGTAACTTTTACTTAAAATGTACCTACACACAGCTAGCGTGTACGTGCGACGCGGTAAGATGGTACCAACGTGTGCATGCGTGTATACGGGTTTATGCAAATAGTAAACCAACAATTAGGGCAGTCGCCAATTTCTAAAATCATAAAAGTTGTACTTTTGTATGAAAATTTCAATTACGGTTTATTGACCCTTTGCACAAGCACTCAAGCACTCAAGTAGTCGGTCTGATTACGCCCCTTCTTGCTTATAGGGTATTTATGTTACACCTTGTATAACAACAGCCTCTCCATACTCTTCATCTTGTGTTGTGGGCTGAACTATTGGCAGTGGTTACATTATCAGTAATATCATCCTATTTCTGCATCGCAGATCGCCGCACCGTGATAGTACTGCGATCCTGTTAGTACTGTCAATATTCGTCGATATAGACCTTATTATAATTACCATGGTAATACTGGTCTAACCATCACTGTTCTGACTGATATTTATCCAGCTCATCCAATCGTTTTTTTTTCATACTCATCTCTGGTACTCGTGTCGTTGTGAAAGAAGAATTTTATCGATGTAGTAGGTGAATTTACAGAGGAAATCTTTGTTGTAATTTCAGGCCGTTTTCATAACCAACGGATCGATCCTAGCAAATGACAAGGAGCCCCTGACATTGCTCCGCTTCCCGCCACTCACTGAAGATGACAATGCTGTGACTGTGCTCGAAGTAGGACCTGCTACTGGCTCCTGCCCTAAAGGATTGTGTGAGTGTTACTTTACTTCAAGTTTTTTCAAATTGCTATCTGGTTACCAATCAATTCGACGACGACGTGAGCTCGTAATTAAACTGTTTAGTCTTTTCCATCGACATATCATGAAAAAAAACACAGGCCTTAGCATCTAACCAAGATGATTTATACACGGAACAACAGACTTATGCGAAACGAGGTAACTCCAGATTTATTGGTAACAGGAAAAATGTCTATTCAGTATTTCAGTAGTGCGCCAGGTTCCTATATTCCACAAGCATCCTTTGCAACGGGTATATCCGACGACGTCATTTCAAGTCGTTTAAAGTCCGCGGCTTTGTATGCATAATTCCCAAAAGTAGCCAATAATTACCCAAATCCGTCTGCCGACAGCATCACCACGACGTTATTTAGTATCAAGTATTCGTATACTAACTTGTTTTGTAAAGTGATTCACTGTGTAATAATCTGCCGGCGGTTGCGAGCCCATTACTTTTTGCCAGAGTTTTTTGCTACACGTTCGTTTATGAGACTTTTTGTTGGTGACTCATACCTACACTTTTATTTCGATTCAGTTGGTAAATGGGGCATTATTTTTCAGTCTACGCAAGGCTAGATCTAAATTATGAATGTTTTAGTAATCATTTATTATCTGACGAAATAGAGATCTTTACGTAGGTACTAAACATCTACTTCTAGTAAAGCAAAAAATACATACATATATTATGGTTGTATTGAAGCTTTGATTTTAACTTAGGTAGGTAGTATTTTTTGGACCGAGCGAGCGAAATCTTCTAATTGAACATCTATTGAAGATCTTTCAATTAAGAAGTGCCAACTATTGGACAAAATCTGCGTTGCATATTTGTATGTACTTATGTATGTTAGAGCATAACTTTGGAACTTCTGATCTTCATAAAAATTGGTAGTTCTACGGAGAGTACTCTTAAGTTTACTGCTAGTTTGAATTATTGAGGTAAATCGGTCAAGGGGTTGTAAAGTTAAAAGGGTACAAAAGGGAGTCCAAAAATACCTAAGTCTTATAAAAAAATCGGTATCTAAATCTTTTTAAAAAAAAAAACTGGTAGGGCTTCGTTTAGGTATTCCGAAACCGTATTTATTTATTGGAAATTGTTTTTACACAGATTCTGAACTAAATACAAAATCGCATAATAATATGGCGCATTTTTACCTAATCTGTATCCTTGTGTTGCAGTTGTGGTGTACTTCATCACAAAGAAAGCCAACGATGCTGAATCTGACCTGATGCCATACGCAGAGAAGATTTTTGACATGTCTGGCGGAGACCAAACCGAGCCTTCGGAGAAGCCGAAGGTATAGGAACCAAAAGTTATTTAGAGCTTGCTTCAAGGAAATTAGTCAGGTTATGAGCGATATCTGTGTGGACTTGGTTACTTATTCCGTAGCACCGGTGGTTTACACTTGGTGCATCAGAACTATTGTGTCATCCCAAGGAGAATGATTCTTTACACAGTGCACTGGCTAGAATCATATCCTATCCTACTTATTTAATATTATAAACGGGAAAGTTTGTAAGGATGTATGTATGTATGTTTGGTCCTTTTTCACGCAAAAACTACTGATCTGGTTTCGATGAAACTTTGAGTATACAAGGTGTAACCTAATTACCCTATAAACCCAAAGGAGGCGTAATCAGACCGACTACCTGAGTGCTTGGACATGTGCAAAGGATCAATAAACCGTAATTGAAATTTGCATACAAAAGTACAACTTTTATTATTTTAGAAATTTGCGACAACCCTAAGTGTTTGTTTACTGTTGGCGTATACACACGCATGCACACGTAGGTTGCCTTCTACCGCGTTGCACGCACACGCATTCTGTGTGTAGGTACATTTTAGGTAAAAGTTACGAGTTCATTTCATGAATGAAAAACTTCGAAATATCAAAAGTCGTAGAACAAACACTGTTCGCATGACCTGTAAAATACCCCCCTTTTCGGACTTATAGGGTAATTATGTTACACCGTGTATATTGTCCGTGACCTGGATTAACACATAGGCTACTTTTATCCCAGAAAATCAACGGGACGCGAACTCTTCAGAAACGCCTAGAAGAAATCTCATAGCAAATTGCACTCCTAATCCTGCGTTGACGAATTCGCGGACTTTTATAAATTAAATTATTATCATTCAAGAAATGTGCAGGAAAGTGTGCGGCAAATTCAAATGGCGCGTAATGTAGGGCTACTTATCTAGCTAATAGAAAATTTGAGTTCGTGCGGTTTTATGTAGGCAGATATCTAGCGCAGCAACATTTCATGGTTCATTTTCACGGTCGGAGGTCGGAATCAGGCTTAGCTGGCAATAAGTGTGCTTCTTTATTTTGAATTGAAACTTATGCTTATGTTATGTATTGCAGTGCCTGTGGTCTCTATTCTACAACGTGAAGGATACGAGCGCGGCGGCGGCCAGCGAATCGGCCAGCGTGCATGTGTGCTCCGGTCCCGATGCTGGCCTCGACTTTGACAGGGCCGTAGAACAGGTAACCGATTTAGGCCCTGAGCACACCTCCGCTGCGGTACCGTAACAGCGGCACCGCTAGATAAATTCCGCTGCGATCAAGTGTAGTTGGTGTAGCGGAATCGGAACCTAGCGCGAGGCAGCCAAAGCTGTTCAATTTTGACAAAACAACGCTGCACCGCAATGAAATGGCGGCCAAAGCGTGGAAGTGTGGCTGGCGTCGGAGCAGATCGACGAAACCGCGCGGAGAAAGAGATGGAATATAGACAAATCTATGCGTTAGAACAGGCAGTTTCGCTAGTGTTCTGCTTCTCCATAACGAAATTACTGCGGTGCCGCTGTTACGGTTCCGCAGCGGAGGTGTGCTCAGGGCCTCAACCTTCGAGAATAAAACCAAATGCAATAAAACTAGTCCAACCGCTTCATCATTTTATAAGAGATTTTATTTTGTTTTCTTCGGGTGCAATGATAAATCGACATGGGTACTTCTAATTCTAATTCGTCGTGGGGGAATAAGATCTGCACTGACGTCCCGCGTTGGGGTGTATTGTGCATTGTCCCCCTGCTGACCTCACCCCAGCCAGCCCAACTCCTTAAAGTAACGGAGAAGGACTTTGGGTTGTTGACAGCAATGTTCCAGCATCCCCGATGGTGTTGTTGATGCCGAGGAGTGAGACCCGATCAGCTCCTGCTGGCCCGTTTTGGATCTGGCTTCGGTTGTTGCCGAGCAATGCAGCAAGACATGCTCTACTGTTTCCTTTTCTTGGAGACAGCCACGACAGAGGTCGCTATCTGTCGCTCCGATCTTGAGGAGATGGTGGTTCAGATCACAGTGGCCCGTGAAACTCCAAGAAAATACAAAGCAAATACAAACATTTCTTCCACAAAGCAAATACAAACAAGACAAGTACAATGTATTGTTATACCTAACTTAAATCGAGGGCAGGCGACCACCAGCATTCATCCCTTTGAAAAAGCAACAAAATGATTTAGAAATAGGAATTTAGCAAAATTGCCAAAATACTACATCATCATCATCACTGCATTGCACCCGTGCGAAGCCGGGGCGGGTCGCTAGTTTTAGAATATAATTGGTTATGCGGACGATGAAGTAAGTCTTTCAGATGTAAGTACTATAGTTTTATCTGACATTTGCTATAGTAACATGTATTTAAAACTATAGGTTGGTAGGTTATCGAATAAGAATTAGTGTACATACACGACATGATTATAATATCTTCAAAGACAAGCCGACCTATTATGTAATAGCACAGTAAGCGTTGGCGCACACTTGACGTCTTGCCTTCTAGTGTAGTTTGACGCTAATAGGAGCTTGTTCATAACTGCGGCTAATGGAATTGTGGTTGTCATATTTTGTCAATACTAATATTTTATAGAGATAAAGTTTGTAGTTTGTAAGGGGTTATCTTTACAACTAGAAATCTAGTTCTAATCTAGCTTTTCATTGTATCGAATAATGAATATCTTTAAGCAGTTCAAAGATAACGTATAGTACTACTATTTTTAACACAACACAGAAACGACGCAATATGTTTAGCAAATTACTCAATTACGCTTACTATAACTTTACATTAGATAAGATAGGAGACTTTTGTTTTGGATATTTTCTTATCATTGCATTGTTTTTAATTTGCAAAATAACCACAAATTGGTCACCCCATAGCAAACAATAGGCGCGTATTGTATCGTGTAATTTTAATTTAGATTATGAAATAGACTAGCTAGGTTGAAGGTCAGCGTAGACTAGGCTGATAACAAATATTTATATAATTTATTACATAATACGTACTTACAGAAATAGATAATACTTACTTGTAAAACATATCACGCCTTGATTATAACATTGTTTCAAATGTATAAATTAATTACTCTAATACTTAATCATTAGGTGGCTACCTACATTGTACTTCAATCTTGAACTAGGTCACCCAAAATTACAGCTATCTATTCTATCACACGCAACATAATGATAAAATTGTTGACTTTCTGCTACAAACAAATTCGGCAAGGCGCCAGTAACCCAAACTACCCTCGTTTCTCAGGCTGAACAAATCTTTAAGAAGATCTGCCCCGGTGAAGAGTTTCTGCCTCGCGCTCCCGACCCAGAGGAGATTGTGTTCGAGGATGACGTCACGCACGGTCCGGAGTTCTCGCGAAATGACGACGACGCCGACGGTGACGCAGCCAAGTAGACCACATCACATAATCTTAAAGCTTTTATATACCTTAGATGTAAGAATTCCGTTTTTTACACCACAGTGCTGAATTTCAAAGGGCCTGTTATGTATCTCCCGTAAGAAACTATCGGAGGAGATTTGGATTTCGCTATTTGAGGTCTCCTTCAAAAATGTTTAATATCGGTATAAAACGGCTTTCTGAATTGCAAAGCTGGCTGAACTGATTCTTCCATTTCTATCAGTCTAGATATTTTGATCAATCATCATCCAAAGTTTTTTACTGAAATTATATTTCCGGCAATATTGTTGTGATCATGACTAAATGGATCAGTTGTGAGCTGTTGGCAAGATGGCTGGAGCGGTTAGACACACTGTGCTTTCGTTTGAGCGTTGCCAAGCGTTGATATGTGATGCCTCTGTAAGTCACAGTGTGTTGCAAACGTATTTTGTATAAGAACGACAAGGATATGACTATCTAAAGGCAAAATGCGAGTGACCTGTAAGGTCGTAAAGATACGTAATGGGCCTGTCGAGACGAGGTTCAGTAACTATTCTCGAAATTAATTATTATATGCGCATCAAAATAAGTGGTGAAAATCATCGGAGAAATATTACAGCACGTTCGAGTGATATGAATATCGTGCTTCCGTAATCTTAATGCTAATCTCGTTACGGATATCTGCCCCTCGAAACATGATCAGTTTCAAACAGTTCCTCATTCAACCGATCTCATATTTTGAACTGCTTGTTTCTTTCGGTGGTTACGAATAATTCCGCTATAATAAACTTGTAAATTGCTCCAACGTGCTGTTAGATTAAGTTCACTAAGGTTTATACGCTTTAGTCGCTTGTTTTTGCATTCCGACTGGTGCGAAGGGTTCGCTTGGGGACGATTGCAGATGCTCTATTATGCTATGAAATTAACAAAATGTTATGCTACACTCCAAATGTACCGGAAACTCGCGTTTTACTGTAGGTTTACGATTGAAGTTTGGTATGGAAAAACCCATTGTGTAACTGCATTCTTATCGTATCTATAGTCCGGGTAAACAGCTTAGTTGTCTTGATTTAGTCAGCAAGACAGACTCTAGCACTATTTCAGTGGCTATTTTTGTTATGTAGACTAGACCACAGTTTAGACTTCATTATCTTAATATTGCTTACGAAACGTACAGAGGTACTAGCGAATCAATATTAATTTTAAAAGTGTAATATTAGTTTTGTCTCTAGACTACGATACAAATTCGAGCTCTCTAAAGAGAATATCGCTTATAGTTTTGGTAGAAGCCATTTTTTAAAGTAATTAGGTACATATTGATGTAATTTATTTTGTAAGCCAAAGGAGTATTATTATTTGAATTCGCAGAAATTTTATAAAAATGTGCAATTGATATATATGTAGCTACAATATGATTGTGTCATTAATGTTTATTTCAAAGTTCAGATTTGGGCGCACCAGTCCAAATAATGTAGATTGTAGGTATGTACTATTTCTATTATTTATGAATTATTTAGCACTCAATATTTATTGTCAATGATAATCATGTCTCGCAGCTTGTGCGTTTATAATTCCAATAAATTGTGATTATTAGATTACGGAAGATTTTGATTTGACGCAAAGTCATAGATGTACTATCTAATGGTGATCTAATGGAATAATAATGATGTAGGCGTAGTGATAGCTCCTGAACCCCAGTTTTGAAAGGATCGCCGGCATATTGCAGTTTGAAACATTTTGGTGCATCTCAAAGCATTCAGACTTTTACATATTGGAGTCCATACTCCTGCTTATTAACAAATTCTACGTAACGTTCTAAGAAATTAGGTGTTTTTAAATGTAAAGTAAAATTTAACCTATTAAAAAAGCCAAAAACTGAAATTAAAGATAAACTAAATATGCAGATCTACTAAATAAACGAATCTGATTCCGAAAATAGAGTTTGTCTGTTTGTTTGTTCGCGGATCACGCCTTAACTACTGAACCAATTTCAAATACCATTCAGAAGCTCTTTTCCCGGATTGAAACATATATGCTATATTTTATTGAAATCAAAGACGTGGATTCTTAGATGCAGCTTGATCTCTCCAAGCCAAAAGCCGCCTTTGACACGGTTCATCGTATACTGGTTGACAGATATTTTGGTGGAAGTCGCGGATATCAGCTAGTGTACTAATAAGTAGGTAGGTATGTAAACATAATTTTGAAAGGTCAATGAAATTAAGTAACAAAATTTTAATTTACACACTTTATTTACATGACAAAATCAGATGTGTTGTAAAACAACAGCCATTTACAATAAAATAGATAAACACCTCCAAAATGGAATACTTTGTGTAAAAAGAATTACAATCATATACATTCCAAATAATATTTGTATCCTGTTTTACGCTTATTACTTGTCTTCTACTTTCCTTAAAAATATAACAAAAATAGTTTTTTCCAGATCTGCAGGTTTACAAAAATATTTTTAGAGGACTTGAGATCAAAGACAGTTTGTAAAATACAATTTAGGGTAGGTACATACTTCATATGAGTGAATTTCAGTTACAACAAAGTTATTATCTTATGTTAAAGACTTTACGTTATTTGATACACTTTTGGATACCTACTCATCTAAACTTAAAATAACCGTTTCTCATAAGAAAACAAACCATGCACATTGCCTTCCAATTGTGCGGAATGTGTTCTTTTCATGAATCTGACTTCCCCAGAATAACTCATTGCTTGCAGCTTGGCAATCGACCTAGCGCCAATATCTTGGCAGCTGTGCTGGACACCTGCTTGTAGGTAAGGCAGGAACCTCAGCACTGACCCCTTGTCTACAATGCTTCCACTGACCCCCTGAGCCACCCTGTGCTTATCAGACTCCTTGTGGAAGTAGCGGCTCATTGCAGAGCCTTTACCATCCTTATTTTCCATGGCTTCCAAGCTTCCCATCCCTCTGTACTTCTTGAGCCTGACTCCATCAGAAAAGAAATATTCACCGGGAGCTTCTGAAGTCCCAGCCAGCAGAGATCCCATCATGACTGAAGAAGCACCTAATGCCAATGACTTCACAATGTGTCCAACAGACTGGATGCCTCCATCAGCGATAACTGGGACATTGAATTTCCTTGCATAGGATGCCACTTGATACACTGCAGTAGCTTGTGGACATCCACATGCCATCACTTCTTGGGTGATGCAAATCGAGCCACTGCCCATTCCCACTCTCAAGGCATCAACTCCAGCATCAATAAGGTTCTTGGCTTGCATTCTAGTAACCACATTACCACCAATGACCTGAATATCAGGGTAGGTTTTCTTGATGAACTTTATCATTTCGATTTGGTACATGGAGTTTCCCTGTGAGGAGTCTAGCACAATCACATCGACACCATTTTGCACCAGCAGCTTCAGCCTTTCCCTGTCAGCATCTCGTGTGCCCATAGCTGCTCCAACCAATAACTGTTTATTAGAATCTTTGGATGCATTAGGGTAGCTTCTGGCTTTTTTCAAATCTGTTCTTGCAATCAATGCAACAAGTTCTCCAGCTCCATTGATGATTGGCAGTTTGCCCTTCTTGCTTTTTTCTAATATGTAATTGGCATCCATTAGTGTAACTCCAGACTGAGCTGTGATCATGTCTTGGATAGGAGTCATTACTTCTTTCAGGCTGAGGTGGGGATCACCCTCTCTGAAGTCCACATCTCTGGAAGTCACAATGCCTATCAGACGTCCACCAAGTTTGCCATTTTCAGTAATGGGATAGCCAGTGAAACCGTTTACCTTCTTAGCTTCAATTACATCAGCAACAGTATTTTCTGGCCCCATGCATACCGGATCTCTGATGAAACCATGTTTATATTTTTTTACTTTGTGAACTTCATTGGCTTGGTATTCAGGTGTGCAGTTGTGGTGGATAATTCCGATTCCGCCGCAAAGCGCCATAGCTATGGCCATGTCAGCTTCAGTGACTGTATCCATGGGAGTGGAGACCAATGGAGCTTTGAGGTTTATTTTTTTGGTGAGGGGAGATGCCAAGTCAACTTCTTCAGCGGTGAAATCTATGAAACCAGGCAGCAGCAAAAAGTCATTGTAAGTCAGACCCTCGCTATTTGCAAAGATTTCCGTGGCAGAGAGCCCATCCCTGAGATCGCCGTCTGGTCCGCCGGACATGTTTACAGCCGCAGCACGTGGAAGCAGTAGGTAGGTACTTACAGTATTACAACTATCAGATAATATTTATCTGCACTCAAACGTGTTTCGTATGCATATATCTTTACTAATCTCTATAAAAATATGGAAAACGCACACGTGGTTATTCTTGACGTAGGTAGGTCAACCTATTGTTGATGGGGAATTTACTCACAGATTTTAATTCGCACACCTTGGTCGGTCACCGTCGAATGGTGAATGTAATATTAGTATTGCGTATTTCGCTTTTTGTAATTACTAAAATCTATTTTTTACGGAGCACGGCGAATAAAATAAGACCGGCTCGCTCCCACTGTCCGATGTCGTTTTAATCGTTTTATCTTTCCAACTTCTTGTTTTTTTTTTCCACATTGGCTGACATCTGATAATGATAGATCTTCAGCATGACGTTGACATTCACGACAAAAAGAACATAGCAGATCAATGACGGACAGAGGCCATAATTATAAGAAGAAGCAGCATAGATAAGGCCCGTATGCTGATTTAGCTCAAGCACTGATCCGGACTCAAGCAAAGATTTTTGTATGAAAATCTTTACTCAAATCTATGCTTGAGTAACACAGATTTGGGTAACGGTTTCTTAATCGGCATACGGAATGGGCACAGAATATTAGGATACGGGCCTTACTCTCCTACATAGGTACAATCCTCTTCCGAGCATGGACTAAATATATCAAGCCATGATAGTAGGTAGAGAGGTAGGTATACACTTTTTTGTAGGGGCTTCACATTCTGCGATGACACATGCACTAATCGGCCTCAACACACTTCCCATTAACTTTAACAAACCCGGTTGGGCACTTATCACCGTCAAACGAAGATCGTTCATCAACTATAACTTTTGTCACATTCTTATCCACAGGTTTGGAAGATGTTTCGTTGGCTGGACTTATCCCCGCTGTCATGTTCATCGGTGCAACCGGCTTTTGATTTATATTCGTCGCATTTTTATTAGTTTCAGGCACTTGTGGAGGTTGTTTTAAATTTGACATTGGTTTCAGCTCGTTTTTCTCTAAGTTTGCTCGACTATAAGTGTCACTGGGGTTTCGACGTGTGTTGCCGACGCCTAAGTTTGTAGTCAATTTGCCTGATGAAGGTTGGTCCATCTTGTCAGCTTTCTGGGTCACAATTCTCCGCTTTGAAGTGTCCTCTCTCACGGCTTGCGAAGGACGGTCAAGGCCAGTAACAGATTGCGTTGGAGCAAACCGTTCAATGTAGGCGGCTCGTTGCATCGGATTCTGCAAACGCTCAGCTTGATTCGCTTTGATTTGCCAGTTTTGATCTGGAACTATGATGATCGTCTGCGTTCTGTAGTTCAATGGGTCCGGCGGCGAAAAGAATTGCACATTTATAAGCTGCGGAATAATCACTTCCTGTCCGTGTAATTTTCCTATTGCCAACAAACTGAGGCTAATGAGTAATCGAATCATTGTGGAATTTTTAGCGGCAGGTATGCCTTACAAACACCATCGAAAGCTTTTTGCTGGCGATATATAAAGGTAGGTAGCAAGATGTGTTTATTGGAAAACTGTTGGAGGTGGAATAACCAGAACTTCTTAGCTTCTTGATCGTTGACGTCACAGTTTTTGCACTTAAGGCTGAGCAAAACGCGTCGTTTCAAATCTTTTTATTGTAATATTTATATCTATTAATACAACCTACCTACTAAGGCACAGGAGAATGTCAAGGCTTTTATTTTCATGGTTATGGTAGGTAGGTACCCAAATCGTGTGTTCAGAAATAATTTTTTTATTGAGTTCACGAACCGTGTGTATTAACAAAATACCTACCATTGGTACCTACCTACCTACTTATATATATGGTAAAATCTAAACACCTAGGTAGGTAGGTATCTAAGCATTATTAAATAGTATAGGTAGGTATCTACTGTAAAAACGTACCTAAAACAGTAAAACAATTTTAGTTTTGGACTACCAGTATCTCGTCCCACTGCACGAGGCGACTGACTGGGACGAGACAACAACTTCAACTTTAATAATACCTATAAGTAAAACATCGCAAGTGAAACAATATTACTATTTTGTGCCATAATTTAGTAATAAATAGCTTAGGTAGGTACCACCTTACACCTTACCTTAAGCCCAGTAGTGTACCTCTACCTACTACAATTACAAATGTGAACAATAGCCGCTTTGAAGGTAAACTACAGTCCGTACAAAACATTTTTTACGTGATTAATCTACAATCTACATAGTTAATCTCGATAAAAATAAACCTATTCAAAGGTAAGGTACCTACCTACCTATCTTGGTACATGTATGAGACTAAAGCAGGCAGGTAGGTACATGGGATCTTTAAATATAAGTGTTCCGTTCTTTAAACACGGTATGGGTAGGTAGTACTTAACTAAGTACGTACGGAAGTTATTATTGTTTAGGTTCAAAATGAACGCCAATTATTGTTTAGGTTCAAAATGAAAAACCTACATAGGTACTTATTTACTACCTATCTCAGAATTTGGTAATCTAAGGCCCGTATGCGGATACAGAAATACTCAAGCATAGATTTGAGTAGGTACTTTGAGATTTTCACCTTAAAATCTATGCTTGAGTCCGGATCAGTCATTCAGTGCTTGAGCAGATCAAGACTGAGCATACAGGCCTGAGGTTACTAGGTAGGTATCCTCTATTTATTTATTAAAGTAGGTACCTACGTATACCTTTATTTTAAAATAATATTACATATATACCTACATAGTAATATAGATACCTAATATTCTTATGACGTAGTGGATATGACACATAGGTATTTGTACCTAGAGGACTTCACGAAATTCTTGATTTTTTGTTTGAGCTCTTAAGCTAAGTCTTAAAATAGCAAATCTTACCATATGAAACTAGAATCGCTTTCGTGAATAATTTTAATACAACACTATGATTAAGTATACATTTTAAACAGGTAGGTATTACTAAAGTTTAATCAAGACGTCTTGTATCTAATCGTATGTAACGAATCCCTATGCGTCTTTAAATCTGATGTCAATATTAACATCTTCATCGGCATCATCAGTCGCATCCGGCTTAGTCTCTCTTTTAGGCTCCTTATCATTTATAATATTAGGTAGGCCATAGTCCGATGGGTTCGGATCTAGAGGGACAAACAGAGGAGCATCACTTTCTGGCTTCTTACTTGAGTCAGGATGTATTTGTTTCTCAGTAGTGTATTCTTGAATTGGCCTTTGATTCTCGGTAGGTTTATTAACAAATACATTATTTTGATTGGGGTTCAGGTCAAAGTTTGGCTGATTGTTACTCAGGTCATGCTGGTTTTGTCCATAATCGGGCTTGTTACCGTTGCTTTGATTAGGGGCCGAGCCAAAGTTTGGATTGTTGTTATCCCCCCTGTTTGGATGGTTTTGTCCATAGTCAGGCTTGTTACCATTATTTTGATTAGGGGGCAAGTTGAAGTTTGGATTGTTGTTATCCCCCTTGTTTGGATGGTTTTGTCCATAGTCGGGCTTGTTACCATTATTTTGATTAGGGGCCGAGTCGAAGTTTGGATTGTTGTTATCCCCCTTGTTTGGATGGTTTTGTTCATAATGGGGCTTATTGCTACCAGTGTTTTCATTGGGGTTTCCGTTAAAGTTCTGCTGATTATTACCAAAGTCTTGGTGGTTTTGATTCTGTCCATAATCAGGTTTATTATTACCGTTATTGTTGCCGTATTCAGGTTGGGTATTTCCGTAGTCGGGCTTGTTGTTTCCATATTCAGGCTGGTTGTTTTCTTCATTAGGACCATAATTTGGGTGGGTGTTACCATAAGAAGGTCGGTGACTATATCCGGGCCGGTGTCCATTGTTTCCATGATTTTGTTGGTTATTTCCGTAATGGCTGTGTCCACCTTCATAGTTGGGTTTATTATTTCCAAATCCGGATTCGTTTTCATAGCTCGGTTGGTTATTGCCATAGTTGGGGCGATTGTTGCCAGGATTGTTGTTGTCATTTGGGGGATAGTTACCTTGACCCAAACCGTAGTGGTGTTGGTGCTGGTACTCATGATGGTGTTCATGTCCGTAATTGTAATTGTAGTTATAACTATGGTCACTACCGGGTCTTTTATGATGATGGTTGACACCAGAAAGTCCACCGATATTCAATCCAAAACCATGCGTGATACCTCCGAGGAGGGAACCAGCCACTTTGTGCAAATTATGACCGTCATGAGCACCTTTGAATAGTCCACCTACTAGATCCACATGTCCGCGACACTGATAGATGAACATTAACAAAAATAATACATTAAATTTCATTTTTATTAAATAAAAACTGTGTACCTACGATGAGTACGTGAATCTGCCACTGGTCAACTGATGCGCGTACCATCTCGACTCGTTTGGTATTCTCTACACAAAACCTGTTTGCGCTGTAGGTTATTTACCGCGACCCGATCAAATAAATTAAATTTAAAAATCCTTTTAAATTACTTCATACATAATTCTGTTTGATACAATACAATAGCATACCTATCTACCTACTTGTTTTAGGATTTCGTAGAACTATGATATCGTATATAAAGGACAACATGACTCGTACGGAATAATTTGTAATGAATGAAAATGTTTTCACACTGGAATAAACACATGCATTTACCTATGGAGGCAATTAAAAGACCGTGGAACCAAGCGACCAGCGACCCGAGCTAGAAGCATCGTTCTCTTTTTCTAATTTTTTAAAAATTAGAAAAAGAGAACGATGCTTTCTGTAACTACGCTATTTATTAGCATGTAATTTGCTAGTACTTAGGTAGGTAAGGTCTGTCGGTACTAAAGTTATTCCTACTTCTCTTCTTCTGCCTGGTATTATTACTGTTTCGTAAGAGATCAGAAAAGTAGGCACATACTTTATTAGGTCTTAGCTAAGGCAATTAAATCTAATAGATACCTCCTACCTATAAAATCAAGATGTTTCTTACAGATTTTTCCTTATTTCTGTTGTCGAAGATGTTAGCCAATGACAAGATAATAAGGTACGTATTTGCATTCATTGCTCAAGCATTGATCCAAGCATGGATTTTTTGACAGTTTAGTATGAGAATCTCTACTGAGTTCTTGAACAGAATACGAGCAAGTGTAGTAAGAATAATTATTCGCCTGACCATGTTGTTATTGGCCTTTAACCTATTGTAGTACATAATTATGTAGAGGTATGCATTGACGTGGCATTGACCATGGGCACAGATCATTATTAAGGTATATTTGTTTATATCTTGTTTTTTTACAGTTATCTACCAACTACTATACCTACTTAGTACTAGGTACCTACTAACATAACGTATTAACAAAAACTAGCTGGCCTGCTCGCAACTTCGTGATCAATAAAGGCAAGTCTTTTACACATCATTCCAGTTTAATATTAATCCACATTTGCATACAGACCAGTAGTAGTAGCGCAGAATATAAATCAGTTGGTCGGTAGCTGTACCTAGTAGGTCCAGGTTTAACAGATTTTTTTTCAATGTACCTACTTAGGTAAGTAAAACATGCTTTGTAATAACGGTAGACACTAAAATGATGGTTCTGGCTAATTCATGATTATAATAAATTAAATTAACATTTTCAGATCTAATTCAAATGATTTGGTATTTCTCTCCGAAGAAAAAAAAAGATAACCATAAAACACTTTTGACTTCGAGTCTTGAGTCATCATTTAGTTTTTTAAGCTGACACTGCTTAGGTATCTATTATTATTTTCGGTCTAACTTTGGTGGAAACTTTTGCACTCCATGATTCATCCTCATCCATGTGTAAATTTTACACATGGCTGATTTTGTTGACGCCTCCTAAGAATAATAATAAAGACGATAGGTTTTCGTGGTCCTTAAAATGTATCTAATAGGACTCCTTTCCTATCATAATTTAAATATCACTAAAACATTTCTCGCCATTTAAATGAGACCGCTCTATAAGAGTTTACTTACAGGGGCAAGGGGGGGGGGGGGGGGGGGTGATTATGATTGATAAAACTGACTGTTTGACAAGCGGACTAAGGGCCGTATGCTAATTTACTGTTCAAGCACTGATCCGGACTCAAGGATAGATTTTTTATGACTTGAGTAGGTAACGGTTTCTCTATCAGCTAACGGCCCTAAATCTTCGTCAAAACGCACCTGCTGCCAGCTCACATCTTCAATTCTTCACATTATGAAGCTCGTTTTAGTTTGAAATAGGTAAACCAGTTGATCCTGTTTTGTTTGTCCTCTAGAATGTGGCTTTTACAAACATGGCTTGAACGGTGCTTGAACTGAACGGTACGAAAAATAAAACTAAAACAAGTTCACTGGTTTTCTCATGGTTTTTTAAACTAATAAGCTAAATCCCTATATCAATCCTAAGTAGGTAGGTACCTACCTACTGTTATTGTACCTACCATATCTCTAGGTATATTATTATTTTAGAAAGGTAGGTAGTTAGGTACCTTACATTCTATTTTAAATCGATAATTTATCCACACAAACACTAGACTACAGATGCACGAATCAGATTTGTGCTTGACCGAATTAGGTAATTAAAGTGTTTTCTTCATTGTTTCTTTCTGTTAAAAGAATTAAAATATTTAGCTGAATACTATAGGTAGGTACCTAGGTACCTAATTAACTATTAGTTTACCTAAGTACCTACCTACCTATTAATTAGATACCTAGTTAGAACTTATTTACGGAAATCAAACAAAGCTTTTTCATTAATTTGTATTTAACAAGAACATTAAAATCTGTAAACAGAATAATATTTTTGTAATGAATGACAAATTCATGTTTTGATGAACGTATGTTTGATGGATCATTTAAAATTTTATATAGTCAGTAATTATATAAAATATGACAAATTCACTACATACTGACAAATGTTAAAACATGACCAATCACATGTGCAAGTCATTTGCAATGGATGTGAATAGCTAGGTAGGTGCCTACTTTTTTGTCGCATTGCAAAACCGCACCTGGATATAATGTATATTATTTATAGGCAGTAGTTATACCACGTAACATCAGGTGGACCATGGACTTGCTCCATCATTTAGTTGCATAAAAAATCATACCTTGTATTAAAGTAGGTAGGTATTAAAAATCAATTCAATTTAAATTTATTCATAGTAAAATAACATTACAGATTACTCCAAGGCGTTATTCTATAGACTAGCAAAAAACATTATAAAATCGATTTGTCATTCAAATTATGACAAACAGTTAGAATATTTTTAGTGCTAAATTCGTGCTATAGGTAAAACCTGAAATGATATTAGTTAAATAAGCTACCTAGCTGCATACCTTTATGGCAGGTCTAAAAAAATAATAAATTAATCAAATTACTTGATAAAATTATAATACAAATAATATTATCTGTAAGTAACCCGTAAGGAAAAACAATGACTATATAATTTTTGGTTTTCACGTGAATAGGTATATTATTAATTGATTACTAATACAAGCTTATTCTACTGGTAGGTTATGTTATGGTGATAAATACTTGATTTTAAATCATATTACATCTAAGTTAAAATTTCATTTAAAAATTATACAGTTTTGATTACAGTGAAACCTGGGTAAGTGAGAACTGGATAAGTGAAAAAACTCTATAAGTGAGAGTAATAGCCAGGACCCGTCATTTTAAGCTCCCGAAACCTCTATTAGCGAGAAACAGAAACCTTTGTAAGAGAGAGTCGTTTTTCCCTCATGGACCTCCGTAAGTGAGACTGCTACTTATCTATACCTCTATAAACGACAGTCGAGCTTTATTTATTTATGTATATTATTTAGGAGGAACAAATGACAAAACAAATTACAAATTTAACATCTGCTATTTTATGACTCATTCTTAACTTTCGTGGAACTTCTAACCATTGTTTTTGTATTGTTTCCTCGTCAATATTGTTCTTATTCTATTTCGTGGAACTAAATAACGTTGTTATTTTATCGCATTCTTTTCAAATGGACACGTGTGCCTGTATAGAAACCTCTATAAGCGAGAATAAGATTGTGCTCCCTTGAACTCTCGCTTATCCAGGTTTGACGTATTCATAAACATGATAGTCTGTTGTCAAACTGTGATTAGTTACTATTACACATTATTAGTGTTGTTTTATTAGTAGGTACTATTATTTACAAGTAGGTAAGTACTAAACATTAAAGTACTATAAACTTAATTTAATAAGGCACAGTTTAGTTTATTTATACAATAAATATTATATTCTTTACGTTTTATATTATGAAACACTTTTTATAACTTTAATAATTTCATTACATTTGAATTATTTGAGATTCAATGGTTTTTTTAACGACTTGTAAAATTGCGGAGATTTAAAAAAAAAATCCATTTTTTAAAGTTCAAACGATCATTATTTTATTTTGTGTTGTTTATTTGTTAGGTGATCTAATATTTTAGTATCAATTAATTTTTTGTTTATTAAAAATAGAATGAAATAATGATTCTTAAATTGTGATTTATCATTTTTCTTTTTTATATTTGCATCAAAATATGATGTTGATGTCATTATTAAGTACGTGATGAGACTTAAATACCTAATAAGGATATCTTCTTAGAACGCATTGCAATTCCACATGGCTGGTCATTATGTAGTAGTTTTCCTCTTTATTACGTAATCAATCTTATTTTAAACGCTTATTTCACAAAGAACGCCAATCACATACAATGACGAATGCCATGTTATTCCTATACCGTTGATATTAGCACCATTTTATAACGACAACCGATAAATCATAATCCTCTGAATGGATTAGATACGTAATAATACTGGCACTTGTTATCCAAAAATAAATAATTTATAATTTAAAAAAACTGGAAAAACTGACTTCAATCTGATACGCATTTATCATCAAATGATGATGATAGCAGTTCATTGGGACTGTTCTATTGATCGTAAACACCACAGAAAAGCAAAATACGCAATGTCGTGTAAGTGAATGACGTGTTTTTTCGAGTTATTCTTATTTATCTGCCAAACTACTGAATTGATTTTGATTTTTATGGGACCAATCTGGAAGCATACCCTTTCAGATAAAAAAAGAATTTTTCAAATCGGTTCATAAATGACAGAGTTCTGAGGTAACAAACCTAAAAAAAAAATACAACTGAATTGAGAACCTCCTCCTTTTTTGAAGTGGGTTAAAAACTGAAATGAATTATTTAATGGTACACGTTTACCGGGGTTTTTCCAAATTTTTATTTTATTTGATTAAAATAAATACGCCATGTGAAGTGCCAGTGTGACGTAAATTCGGTATCGATTACTAATCTAACAACTAGAATTAACATAATCTATTTTACATATTGTAACATCGTTTTTAATTACACTGAGATTTTATTTTTACGCTAGTATTATTAAATCAAATTTAGGTATGTCGAATAACAGGGTATGTGTAGGGTCGACACGAATGGTTGATTTTGTTTGGAATATTTGGCGCAAGTAAAAAGCGCTAGTAGGTTAAATCTAAGTTAAAATGTACAGTCAGCATCATAAGTTGATTAACAATTAACTTATTAGTAAGATTGGCCAACTAATAACTTTTTGTGCGACTGTCCAGCATTTACTTGGATTTCACTCTATTTGTTAATCGACTTATGTTACTGTCAGTTTGTTAGATTAAAAAATTGTTAAAATATATTATATGAAACTGCGTTGCCTTTAGGTATCGTGAAAACTGACACTATAAGGGAGTTACTAAAGCCTGTTGTAAAGTGAAGTTAGTTGTGAATCGAAATGCGTCTGTGTGTTTTCACCACGAACTCGTATACATTCCCGAAAAATTACACAAGGTATGAAACAGAATCTTCACTGATTATAAGTTAAGCGACGTTCTGCGCGGTCACTATTTGGATGGGTGACCGTTAGTGGCATTTACATCTGAGCGCTTCCGTGCTTCGGAGGGCACGTTAAACTGTCGGTCCCGGCTCTAGCAGTTGTTAAGCCATCCGAGTTTCATACAAAGTACAGGTGTAGACCGAGTCTTTGAAGATCTTATTGCTGGAGAAAGAGACCTGCTTCGTGGTTCCTATTCCCTTTGATTTCCACCATAAGATGAAGTGAGACGAAAAATCTTGATAGTTCCATTGTCTGCCACTTTACACAGCACAGATTCGTACGATCACTAACTAGAAAGTATTTTCATATGCTCACATTGCTCACGTTATCGCTCACAGTTGAGATGGGCAGTCTATGCCTGTCTTTATCTGAGTAGTGTAAGGGGCACGGTCGTCGGTTTGTGTTTTTCTGTGTTCTGTCGGTTGGTCGCGCCGTGGTCAGACGCGGTCGGCGTAGTACCCTCGTCGGCATTCCGGACAAGTCACCTGACGATGCTGTCTTGTCGAAAACCTGTAAACAAAGGTTCTGTATTTTTTTGCTTTAGTAGCATAGATTTTTAGTACGTAAATAAATTGGCCAAGTGTTGGACGAGGCTTTGAAATCAGGAAGGTTTTGTAGGCAAATAGACAAAAAAACCAGTGCGTGGAGTCTCTACGCGCGGAAGAAGTTATAGTTCGAGTGCCACGCATTCACTCTCGCTCTGTGTTTAATGTGAAATTAATTTAGTATTTATTTTTATGTACATAACCAATATGCAGTACTAAATTTTCACTTCAAAATAAAAAGTAAAATGTTGCAAAAGGTCTATAATGTCGGTTTGGATTTGAACCCGCTCCCGTTGTCGGTCTGACCGCAGTCCGACGGTCTCACTGTTCCGCCGACAGAGCTCTCCTGCTGATGGTTGAAATTATGGTTATGTCTTTTTCTTTTGTTTACGCTGTCAGTTGAAAGTCGTATAACTTCAAAAAATGCTAAACACTGCCATCTATAAGTTAGTTTTAGAAACAGAGACATGTCCTCTCGTTTAACGCTTGTCAGTTGGAAGTCGCATTAGAAATATAACTTCAAAAATTGCGACTAAGGAATAGCAAGGTAATTGCCTGACTTTTTCTTATTCATACAGCGACGCGGCTGCCTACACCACCTATCTAAGTGTATTATTTATCTCTTTCGAGCAACGGTGTGGCGTATGACGGCTTTGTACTTTCTATGTAGGTAAAAATAACCATTTTGCGGTATTTTTTAGTGCAGTGATGCCAAACCTTGCCATCACTTGTAGAGTTTCGTTGACTTACGAATACTTTATATTTACCTTGCGTTTAGTAGACGAGGGCTTAGGCCGAGGTCAGTCGATCACGTGCTTTATTTTCACGTAAAGGACGCACGAGAACAGGAAGCCGAATATCGGTATAACTGACATTCCCACACCGACTGCCGCCAGTATTATCAAGTGGTCTCGTATGTGGTTGGTGAAGTGACGGATGCAACCCTGAAATGGAAAAAAACACTAATGATAATGTCGGTGATTATCTCGGCGGCTCATAAGTGCCCCGTCTCTTTCTTCACGCTAGGTTGCTTCGTGGGTATTATAAATAAAAACTTTATTGAGGACTAGTACAACTTCCCGTACGTAAGAGCAGGCAATGTCCAACAAACGGCGGTCTTATCGCATAATACGATTTCTTCCAGACGACCTTTACTAATATCTAATTATTTAAGAATAGTATCATCTATTTTTAACCAGAGCATTTGAGCCTACGACATCGTAGAGCGGGTTGGGTATATTTCGGCTCCCGAACTAGTTAATACCAGCACTTTATGCACGCTCATACACCCCGTTCGAAATAGGTCCAAAGTTTGTACAACGGAAACAAGAGTGTTGATAGAACACATTTTTAACCGACTTCAAAAAAGGAGGAGGTTCTCAATTCAGTTGTATTTTTTTTATGTTTGTTACCTCAGAACTCCGTCATTTATGAACCGATTTGAAAATATCTTTTTTTATCTGAAAGGGTATGCTTCCAGATTGGTCCCATTTTTTTTTATTAATGTTTCTTACCTCAGGACTCCGTCATTTATGAACCGATTTGAAAAATTCTTTTTTTTATCTGAAAGGGTATGCTTCCAGGTTGGTCCCGAACTGCCATCATCATCATCATTTGATGATGAAGGCGTATCAAATTGAAGTCGGTTTTTCCAGTTTTTTAAACTTATAAATTATTTGTTGTAAATACATAAACACTATTACGTAAGTATTTGTTCTCTGTGGGGATTGAATCCACCACCCACAGTTCAGAAAACCGACCAGTAAATCTACTCTTGACCCTCACTGTTCCAAACTGGATCCGGATTTTGACAGAAATTGTTTCATTATGTACTGAAAAATGATCATTTCTGCCAAAATTAATTGTGGTGGTCAATTGATACCCGCTACTTCGTACGCGTGCAATACTTTCCACCAAAATATTTGTCAACCAACATACGATAAACCGTGTCAAAGGCTGCTTTTGGTTTAGAGAGGTCAAGCAGTATCTAAGAATCCACGTCTTTCATTTCAATAAAATATAGCCTATGTTTCAATCCGCAAAAAGGGCTTTTGAATGGTATAAGTTTCATTGAAATTTGTTCAGTAGTTTAGGCGTGATTCGCTAACAAACAAACAGACAAACAGATAAACAATCAAACTCGATTTTCGGAATCAGAATCTTTTATTTAGTTGACAGGCGTCTTGGGTCAGTCGGTAGTAGCTCTGCCTTCCGTGCTGTGGGTCGTGGGTTCGATCCCCACCGAGAACAAACATTTGTGTGGCAAACATAGATGTTTGTTCTGTGTCTGGGTGTTTCTATGTATTATAAGTATGTATTTACAAAAAAAAATGTATGTATGTATTTTATCAGCCATCTAGTTCCCATCGTACAAGCTTTGCTTAGTTTGGGACTAGAAGGCGTGGTGTTAAGTGTCCGTGAAAAAAAAAATAGTAGATCTGCATGTTTAGTTTATCCATATCTTTAATTTTATTTTGTGGCTTTTTTACAGTTTTATAATACTATATAGATTGTACTCACGGTGTAGTGAATATTGGAGGGATGGTCCCTTGTGCCGCAGCGGTTAGAGACAGTCTTGCAGCACGAGTCTGGCACCAAGAGACGCTGGTCGTGTTCGTGCCATGGACTATGTCGCCAGTCGACGTAACGGACTGCGCCACAACATTTGAACTGGAAAAAATATTTGAAAGTAAAAAAAAAAATCTATTCATTTGTACTACGGACTCAATTAGAGTTTACTTTGTAAGGATGATGATCAATTAATAACTTAGATTCCTCAAAACTGGGTTTCAGTGATGAATATCCTCATAACTTGGAAACAGCTGTACCAATCTTCACCAAACATAACCGCATTGAAATCGGCCACACATATACAGACAGACAACGCCATAAAACTTATAACACTCCTTCCTTTTTCGTATAATGATATCATATAATCATATAAAAGTTAGCTAAATTACCTCAGTCTGCATATGATCAACGGCATCAGTGACGACAATATCTAGCGCGTAGTTAGACAGGAATGTGTTATTCAGTTCCATCCTTAGTTCGTCTTCTACTGCCACTTCGTAGTAGTAAGCAAGGCCGCCAGCACCCGCCTCTAGTAGAAATGTGATCAGCAGAAAGTATGTGTACTGAAAATACCAAATAAAATAAGATAATTTTACAATCCCACTAATATTATAAACGTCAAAGTTTAGATGTTTGGATGTTGTAGCAATAAACTCAGCGTAAGAGTATAGAAGTAAGGTTGCAACGCGGACCTTTGTCATGACATTACTTTGGAAGCTATTATACTTTTTTAACATCCTAAGTACCCACTATATAAATGCAATAAAGAATTTGAACTACATTACTTACATTCAGTGATGGATTTACCACTAGGCTGAGTAGGCTGGAGCCTAGGGCGGCAAATTTTAAGGGGCGGCAAATTTAACTCATAAATTTTTAATTTCGATTTACAAATTAGGTAACAAAGAAAATATTATATAGGTACACACAATAATAAATATTTATCAACGTTCGCCAAATGTATATTTTTTATGTAAGCTTTATTCATATTATGTAAGTATTGTATAGTTTTAAGACAAACCTTACCTTACTTTAAAAGTGGTACGTGATTGAGATATTTTTTGCTTATTTATGTTTTTTCGCTGTAAAAATAATCAAGGATCTAACACCGTACGGTACCATAATTCTCAATAATACTAACCATATGGGAAGTCGATGTAACGAAGATGATGGAGCACAAATCATAAAGTTGGAATTTTATTGATAGAAAATTTATATGATTGTGGACTAAGGCCCGTATTCCGAGACAGGAAATCGTCACTCAAGCATAGATTTGAGTAGAGATTTTCATACAAAAATCTATGCTTGAGTACGGATCAGTGCTTGAGTAAGGCTACGGAATACGGGCCTAAGATATCAAAATTTAGAGGCGGCAAAAATTTAATAGCCTACTGGCGGCAAATCTGTAAATCCGCCACTGCTTACATTAACAACATTACTAAGATCACAGAATGCCTGTGAATAGAATGTATAATGTATTAGGGTGCGTACATAAAGAAGCAGGTTTCCGGTACAGACAAATCTCTGCAGGTCGGTGCCGTACGGTGCAGGGTTAACTTGCATATAGAAAATGGTAAATTTGTCCGCATTGACCATCACGTCCTCCACTTCTGAACCCGTATGACTCCAGGTAGTCGCCTGTTTTTTTATAAGTGAGCGCAAAGATATAGAAAATACCTGCACCAATCGGTACCGTACCGACGCGTACCGTGAACCTGTTTGTTTATAAAGCACCCTTACTCAACTATTTATATGTGAACTAGCCGTCTCCCGCGGCGTTGCTCGCGTTCTAGAGTGACTTTTCAAAATTCGTTTCTTAGTGCACCCCTACACTATATGAGGATACTACCCTCCAAATTTCATACCTCTAGGACTTATTGTTTAGGCTGTGCGTTGATTCTAAGTCAGCTTCAAAAGAGTTTTATATATATGATACTCACACATAATAAGCTCGTCCTGTTCTCAGTCTTGAGTCCGCAGCAGCCTAGCGCGGCGAGCGGGAGGCCTAGCGCGCCCGCTATGACCAGGAAATAAGCGATGGCTTGGTACGTGAATGTAGGCAGCAGAGGCACGTAGCGATGTCGGTACGCAACCGTCCATACGCCGACTGCGAAAACGCCTGCGCCTGCGAACTGTTATACCGTTTATTGTCTCGAAAGAGCTCATAATCTAGACATAAAAATGTTGGTGGTCGTCATAGGTACAGCAACTAGTGTATACGAAGGATCGGCGTTTATATATCTTGGACATGTTCCTGTAGGTACCGGCAATACCTACAGCATGGGTATTAATTGAACTTGGACGTTGTACAAATCATCTAGAATAAATAACCGACTTACCCGTTGGTGTATCAAGACCGATCTAGTTACACCAGCATGCTGTAACTCTATTAATTTAATTGGATTCCAACAGTAGTTGAATCCAGCAGGGCTAAAAACGACTTGTTATGAAAACTAGTTGCCTGAGGATAATCTAAAGTCGTGATGAATGCTGCCATGCCTGCCATGGCCTATATATATATTCAAAAACAGCTCTAGAAGTAACATAGGTAGCTTTAACATTGTAATCTGGGGTAAGTACCTACACTGAAAAAGGAATTCCCGAAACATTTCAGTGTTTAGGAATTCCATTTTTCAAGGACGCAGCACAGCGGATATGCATTCCACGACTTCCAAATGAAGCTGTTAGTAGCGTAAAACCCATTGTTTTAGAAAAGAAAACAAGTGTGAGGAATAAACCACAATTTATCAGTTCCCTTGAACCGCAACCTTGCTATAATTAGTAGATGTGAGCTCAACTTGGAACACCCACGCGACAATCAAATTATCAATCGAGACTCAATCTGATATTTGCCCTATTATCTAGGCTTGAGTCTAAAATTTTTTTTAAATTAGGCCCCGTACGATGATATTAGCATCGTCTGATAACTAGGTTTTCTTTTACGGAAATTTTCCGTATAACCGATAATTATCAGTGTTTTGAAAATTTCAACAACATAGAATAAAACAGAGCGGGAAAATTGCGCGTATTTATTACATCGAAATTTTGGGTTAAACCAACAAAGGTTTTCCCTTAGTTATCGATACCTATAATATAAATTTACGTAAATATTTGTAGTAGGTAACCCGAGCTGTGTGTAATTAAATCACAATATAATTATCTGCCTAATGGTATTGATACTGTAACTAACGGAATCCAAAGTAATGCTCACCAAAAATACAACATTGAAGATATGCAGAACACACTTGAGGAAATTCACACTGCAGCAGTCAGCATCTCTCGATTTCCGAGGCTTGATCTTTTTCTTTTTCGTAAGGAGTGTGCTTGCATCCTTCTTTTTTTCTTCAGTCATTTTTGGAACTAACTTCTATCCACCTCTCGCATTTCTTGCCACCGTCTACAGTGTACCTGAAATTGAAATACAAAACACGACCTTACTCACAATGCAAACATATTACTGCTTAGATAAGAGCGAGTATACGTACCTACTTACTTGAGCCACAGTTGGTTACATAAGGTTTTAGGTGGCAAATGTAAACAAAACAACAAATTACAATGTTTTTAATTCTATATTTCTTTCCAATAACATGCCGTATTTGTAAAAAGGAATATAATACAACACTTAACTAACAAAAATACAACGAATTTTATCAAAAAAGATTTTAGTTATATAGCAGCAGATTAAATAAAAGTGTATAAAACAATATAAATAATACCATGATAGGTGATTGGTAGATTGCAAAAATATTTACAATTCATATTTATTTTATAATAGCAAAGGTCAAGAGTAGTAATAAAAACTATAAGTTTACATTCAGTCCATTAGTCATCACAAGCAGATAGATAAATTCATTGAAGGTACCAAGGTCTAAATCCTTTAGGTATTTTGTAAAACTTTATAAAAAGTAGAAAAGGATACATGTGGACTATAATTATTATTATAATACCCATGTTTGTGTTAACAACATTTACATACAGCTCATCACTATTCTATTGATACATCTCATCATGTAAACTCAATGGAACTTGTGCTGGCAGCAAATATAAAACAGTGGTAAGAAAATTTCTGGCAAAGTACCATGTACCAGCTTGGTGGGATGCAGGAAAACATTGGAATACATTGATCACTGACCAAAAACATAGTGCCGTTTGCACAAACTACACTAATCCGATTTATGTTGCTAAATTAAAACTTAAGACGTGTTTCACACCATTTATCCCTTCCTTCAGTCAAGTGACTATTCATCATATTGTTGCAAAGTTGTTTCCAACTTATCAACAATTTTCTTATAAAATTGAATTTGCTGCCTTAAAAATTTTTGCATTGTAGCTTTCAAGTCAACAGTTCTCTCAGACTTGAAATGGTTAACTTCGGCAAGAAGAGCATAGGATATGACGTCGGTTCTCCTCAATACTTCATTCAATTGAGCTACCTCCATCTTATGCTCGGCTGTTAGTCTTTCACATTCCCGCTTTTTTTGTACGGCACCTTTATGGTTTGCTAGCGCATCAGGGAAGCTGCCGACAATTCCCTTGTACAAATGGAATTTATCGCCTAAAGGCTCCCAATCCCATTTAGGCTGTTCATCATACATTCTACCAATGTCTATGTAGGCTCCTCCCGTCATCTTTACAGCTGACGTCAGCTTTGACGTTGATACCACTGACCCTTCATCCAAACTAAGAGCATTCCCTAAGCCATAGAATGCTTCTCCAACCTTTTGACAATCTGATTTATATGGACCTTGAAATCTCTTAGTTTGTAGCTGGCACATGGCCACAACAGACTTGACTGATGTATCCATGCTGTTCATGAATGTGTGAGCTTGTTCTGTGATGTGGTCCACTTGTGACTGCAGCAATGCTTTTTCAGGCACCACTAATGAAACACAGTAATTTAAGCCTAGTAAATTATCTTTCTCCGCCTGCCTCTTGCCAGCTTTCCATCTCTTCTCATCGGTGCATGTGAGGAAATGTTGCCACACTTCACATTTAGAGAGCACAGGGTGCTTACACATCCAATCTACAAACTCCTGAAGCTGGACCCTCCTTCTTTCAATCAGCTGCTCATCATAGCGTCCAGAAATTTGTTTATCTGGCAGGGGTGGAATTGGAATCAGTGTAAACTTCTCCTGTAATCTCTCATGAAGCCAATCAAAATGTTTGTATCTTCTAGATACCTGAATATTATTAAATGAAGGTGTCAGT
This sequence comes from Eulithis testata, assembly GCA_947507515.1. NCBI lineage: Eukaryota > Metazoa > Arthropoda > Insecta > Lepidoptera > Geometridae > Eulithis > Eulithis testata. Next base: position 4,329,134 of record OX382199.1, on the reverse strand, counting down.
TGATAAGCGATAAAACTTTTGATACCTTTGAATTTAGACTCCTTTTTTGGGGAGGCTACTGTGACATTGTATGGTTGACTTACAGCTGCCCAAACATACCTATCATCCTCTTGTACAATGTAAACTTTCTCAGAATCTGGTACTTCTACATTCAATGTGGCTAGAAGGTAGCTTTCTCCGCTGATCTTTGATGAAGGTGCAAATTTACTTTTTCTTACTGTACCCACAGATGATCCAAAACTAGACGCAGCGTCATCAAAATTTTGATGGTGATCATTGATAGGCATGCCTGGCAACGGAGTCAGCGGTTGATTGTATGGGGGAGGCGCTTTTTGTTGTGAGACCGGGCCAATTTCCGAGTATGTGTCATCATCCCAATCATCATCCCAGCCTTCTTCCTGTGAGTTGCCTCGTTGATAGTTGTTGTCCCCTGCACTGTACTGCTGGTCTCCCCAGTCGTCCGCTGCTTGGTCATATCTTGGTGGAGCAGGTGCTGCCTGTGTTTGTGCCAGTTCCTCTGGAGTGAGACTCTTCACATAAGCAGCCGGGAAGAGACCAGTTTCACCTTTAGCATTCTTGCCTTCCCACCAACCCTCCCCAATCTCTGTGTTCAGTATGGTAAGAATTTCACCAGATGTTATTGACATCTCCGTGGTGTTGGGCTCACCCTTGAAGTCATACAAGGCTTGCACCTGGGTCGTCATTTTGGACCGGTACCTAAAACAAGTTCAGAGTAGATTATTATATTTAGCAGATAGATACCCTGATAACAGTAACGAGCCAAGCTAATACCTAGTAGGAAGATTGAATCATGAAGTGGGCTTATTGTTATCTTATCTGTTAACTAGAATTATGTTGGAGGGGGGGAGTATGCACATGATACATTAAAATGAATGAGATAAGAGTTCTTTCTACTATAGTTTCTTATTAATCCTTATTAGTGCTGGCTTATGCAATTTGGGCTGTTAGCATTGCGTAGCAAGGCGTTGACACATATTCCTAATAGTCCTCAATTAACGAGCTCGTTGAGGCCATTGTCGAAATTAATTTAATGAGAAAGCATGGGTTTTTTTGAATCTGTTCTGATTATAAGCGATATAGCACAGTAGGTACATAACGAATGCACTGATTAGGACGATACTAATCTTTGTATGTTAGGATACAACTGTTTACAAAATGTACCTACAAAAAACACGCGTAACCAGGTGATGTCACTTTTACAGTGCCAAGGTAGGTACATAGTTTTGTGGAATTGACTCTAGATATATGGAATGAAAATAAATGTGCTTCAATGGTTTATAAAATATATGAATAAAATAAGAAAATTACTGTAGTGGAAGTTACAACAATGACGTCAAATGAACATTGGACCAGAAAATGAATACTACATCAATTAGATAATAACAACTTACGTATTTCAATAGTTGAATAATCCAATCGCTATCAGAACACACAAATTCATAGAATAAACACAGATTTACCGCAAAAAAAATTATTTACAAGGCGGATAAACCGATTGTACAGTCATCTGTCTGTTTGACAAAATAAACTTGTTTTCGATTCTTCGTCTGACTCTGACGTGCGTGACGTCGATTTGTTCGCATTTACGTTGCAAGAAATAAAAACTGACATGCAAGCTGATTCGCTTGACGAGCGCTTGACATTACTATTTAAAATTGACCAATGGCAATGTCCGCATCCATATTTACTGTGGTATGTGAACTAAGCTTGGCCAATGAAATTTAAGCTTGTAATACGTAGAAGATGTTTGAGTTATTCAACAGATGGCGCTAGGCTAGCCGCGGTTACGTTCCATTTTACTGTGCATTTTACAAAGTAGGTACCTACACGTTGAAAGCCCACGAAGCTGCTCCAGCGGGCCTAAGATGCGCACCGCGAGATATTTGTCATGTCGTTCTGTCAAAATGTAAGCATTTTGTACCAGTTTAGGAACTATTGCATTATCTGTGGTACCTAATGGTGTCGACAAAAAGCGCCATAATGTACACTTTTGACACTTCTTAGTCGTCGTACCTCTCTGAGGACGAGTTATTAGTCATGCAGAAATGTCAAAAGTTGAAAATTCAAAGGCACGGATTCGAATTTTGTCATTTTTTGAGACAACACATAGCATTTTTATTTTATAGTTTTTCTTGTGTTATTGTGAGTATTGTTGTTTAATTTTTGTGGAATTTTAACCAATAATACTTAGGTGTAATATAAAGTGTGAGCCATTGAAATAAATGTGTGTAGAGTGGTTTTTCTGAATGTGAAAATTCGATTTAGGTTTTGGAGAGAAAATCCACCATTTTCTCTTCAAAACAAACGACAGCCGACTTGACAAAGACTTGACTTGATTTTTACGCAAAACAAACACTTTTAAACAAACTAACATTATTATGGGAAAAAACATAAAGTTAGACTAGGCGGTATGGTTTTAAAACTATAGCCTGCTCCGAGGAGCGAAAAAATATAAAAAAATAAAGCTGCTGGATCATTTTATTAGAACAATCGTGAAGGGACTAGCGTTTTATGTAGACTATTATATATAAGAGGTAGGTAAGTAGTAAGTACATCTAATATATATGTAGGTAAGTACGTAGTTACATTAGGGATGTGAGATAATGGAAAAGAATCGATTAAATAAAAATAGATTTTTTTTTATTCAAAATTAATCGATTTGTCAAAAATCGTTTTTTTGTATTATTTAAAAGTACATGCTTTTCATATTCCAATAATAAACCTAAGAGATTCATTACTATCAATTTATCAGATTAAAAATCAAATAAAATTATACGAATAAAAATTAACCAATTCAAAACTAAAAATCAAAGGCAATGTTCCCTTAAAATTTCAAGGTAAGGAATTAGGAAACTAAATACACAAATTTCCAGCCATATTTTGCAAGATTTTTTGATCCATCGCTTATAACGAGCTGTCTCTCAAAAAGAATTTAAACGTGTATTAAAAATCGATTAATATTAAAATAAAAATCGACAATAAAAAATCGTTTATATCCCTAAGTTACATAGGTACCTACCTATAATATTACTTTCAGTCCATGACATCATGGAGTGTGAGACAAACTAATTAAACTCCAGTTTTTGCATGAATATAAAATGAGGGTCAGAGGTTTCCTAAAATGGTCGTAAATCTTGACGGAAATTTTATTCCATGCGTCAGATAGGCAGACAGAGTAGATGTTGGAATAATTCGTCCGCTGAGTAGAAAAACTCGAAAAGGGCCGTATTCTGAACTGAAACAATACTCAAGTCAAATCGAGACCTAATAAAATAGATTTACTGATAGGTACATTTAAATGAAAATCGAATGTATACTTTGATTTGATTTAATAACTGAACGATTCCTTCCTATTTCCGGAAATAGGTTGAAATCTTCTTGAAAGTTCTTGAAAGGTGGAAATCTTTCGCCTTCCCGGCCTAGGTAGATTTAAGTGCCCGAGGAGGTAGGTAGGTATACCTACTAGGTACCTCCCTGTAAGCCACTTGCCCTAGTCGCTTTGAGATTTCATTCCGTACGGTCACTGCAAATTGAAGATTCTTGAGTAGGTATAATAGCGAATAAAAAGAAGACGCCAAGAATCTATAGAACTTGTAATCCTTACTTTGGAAGCCTTTTCTGTGCGTGGGTGGGCACGCACTTTGCCAATTTTTCGTAGTTATAGTTGCAAAACCGAGTTTTTAGTTTCATATTTCGGTCTCACGTAGGCATGGGACGTGCTCCGATCCGATAAAAACATTAGGGTTGCTCATTTTATATTTTTCCTAGAGTTAAAATATAATCTAGGTAAACCACTACCTACCATAGGGATTTAACATTATCTAGGTCCCTACGTAATATGTAGTACCTACCATGATAATCTAAATCACTCCTATACCTACTTACCACATAGGTTTCGCTTAAACAAATAAGACAAACATTTGTCTCATTTGCCACCAACCCATTTTAACAAAACCGATCGTATAGGTAGGTAAAGATACCTACCTAAGCCCCATACATCTAACTCCGTTTGTTTACCTACTCCGCATTGAAAAACTGAAACACGAGCTTCCTCGGAGAATCAATTTACAAACACTTGCCTATTCGTAAACTTTTGAAGTAGATGAAAGGTAAAACGGACTTAAAACTTGCTGGAGTCTAAGTAGGTATAGTAGGTATCTTGGTACCTTTGAATAGAACATGGGGTGAATTTCTGAGTAGGCCTATGTGAAGCGTAGCATCATTCTTTTTCTTATTAGACCTTGGTAGGTACTCTAGAGTCTTGTACGAACTTATACGGCTTAGTCTAGTTTTTGTGCCACTAACTGCTAACTCCCGTACAATAGGCAAACGTTGTTTACCTACATAGTAAATTTTAATTTAGTCTTACTGTCTTTCACTAGCTACCACAAATGTACCTAGCTAGGTAACCGGGTTAAAAGATTATAATTTGATAATCTGAGAGGCCGCGCAAGACCAACTTTTATCTCCGCAACACCTAAGACGCTTGTAGATACTCTTAGTTGTTTGTAAGTGTCAACTGTCAACCACATCGTCAATAAAATAAACCCACGGGGTTGTTGCAATAAAGAAACTTATGGGGCACTTCACAAGGATATCCCGAGTCGAGAATGTGTACGGTAACCATATAATTTACAATGTGTAAGACGTTTCTAGATGTGGGGTCTCGCAAAATAACTCATTCATACATTGAATTGTAGATTACTTTCAAGGTAAACATAAATTTTTGAAAAGTCTGTATCTAACAAAAACCTTTGGTCAATGCTCTACCGGGATTCTGAAATATTTGTTTAAAAAACTAATCTAAGCATTCACCAGTTCTTCATAATGAAAATATATTTGAGCACGCAATTTAACAAAGCTAATTGAATAGCATAATGGTGTCCCTACATCTTGACTGAGCGTGGAGCATCTGTGCCAGACAGTAGCAGATTGCAACGCTACGACGACAGGCGAAAGTACAGGCTGAGTCTAGAAGTATGTTCATTCCCGTCTGTCCTACTGGTGGGGCAAACGAGAATACTCAAAATAAGTATTTTTTAGTTCTTTTTCACGAACGGGAAGAAACTATCATAAAGTTTGCAGTGGGGTAGTATATTGGATAGGTAGTTTAGACAAGATTTATGTTTACTATTTTAGTAGGTAGGTACACATATTTTGGCAAGTACACACGTATCTCCGTCATCATGTAAAAAATTTGGTTGTAAGTATATTTTTTCCGTAACAAGGCCTCCTGTATAATATACGCTTTACAAGATACGTAGTACGTAGCGTAGTCTCGTTTGCCACCCGGCGGCGGCGACGCGGTACGTGAGACGTGATGTCACTGCTGTCACTGCTTTCTGTATTGTAGTCCATGGCACTGTCATGTATGTGTACTTTACTAGGTACATTTATTTATTACTTGATTTATTTGTATGTACAGAAAATCCCAGATTACAATGCTCTTGACCAAAATACAATGCTCTTGTGTTTTTGCATTGTATTGTAAAAGAAGTCGGCGATCATAAGCTTTCAACTGGAACGTTAGGATTCGCATTTTCAGTGGATAAGTGCTTATAACACACGGATCGTTCCCCTGCTTCCTATTCCTTATTAGGGAAGTAGGTCTATAGGGAGTCAAAATTGGCTATGGTGGAAATGTAGAAACATTACCCTTTCATTCAAATATTCCGTTTTGTGAATAATCCCTCGGTGAATTCCAGAAATCGCCACTAAAACTATAGTGGGGATATTTATACTTTTTCTTTAAAATTCCTCACCGACTACAACCAATTGTAGCACGCTACGCCTGTAGTGGTGTAATTTTGATTAGTATTGTAAATGGTCTACGAAGGGTCTACGGCGTAGAGCATTCATCTACGCGCGTACGCGTTTACGTACCGCAGGCACTAAAATACCCGCACACTCGTAAATTCATGAACTATTTTTATGTAGCATTTCGTGGAGTTTTTCCGTTCGTGGGTTTCTAACCAAGGACGAATTTTGTTTTTAACGTTACTTTCATCTATACATACAAATATTATAAAGAGGAAAGGTTTGATTTTTTGTTTGTTTGTTTGTTTGTATGAATTGAATAGGCTCCGAAACTACTGGACCGATTAAAAAAATTCTTTTACCATTAGAATCCTACATTATCCCTGATGAACATAGGCTATATTTTATCCCGGAATTCCCACGGGAACGGGAATTACGCGGGTGAAACCGCGAGGCGCTGCTAGTTAGTAATAAAACCTTTGACATCCACGAGTTCCATGGAAGTAAAAACAGTGTCTGGCAATTGTTAGGTATTTAAAATACTTTGCAATAATTACTCGTGTCACCACAAAACAAACCAACATAAATCCTGACTAGTCTGTCTCGCTTTGAGCTTTGGCCTCGAGTTTTTACAATCAAGAGAGCTGGAACGCTACAAAGAAGAGAACTAACAGAAGCTAATGGATTATTTATACAAGGCCGCTGAAGCATTCCACTGTCTATCTTGTTTTTCAGTTAGCTGATTAAACTACACCCCTATGTAAATGATAGCGTCGTGGAAACTTTTGTGACACTTTGCCCAAGGATATTTGTGATGAACGTATACTTATCTATGTTATGTTTAATTTTGATATAGATTACGTTTTAAAGCATTCACACTAAAACGTTCGATAGGTAAGTCTTTGGAAGAAGAGATGAAGAGACCACATAGAAGAGAATACCACGAATAGCACTCGACTATCCCAGATCATGTTCGGAAATGTTTTCAAAGTCATTGCGGTGATTGGTTGAATAATCGTTGGTGATGAACAAATTCCACATGGTTGTCTGTGATAACTGGACATTTTTTTGCTAGTTTTGCTAACATCTCTCCTAGAGCTAGATTACGAACGATTCCGTGAACATTGTTGAGGTGAGTATCGTCACATTATTGAGTGAAATAATATTCATGTGTATTGCCGATGTCATCTTTTCAAGCGACACTTTTCGACCGTTTTTGAGATTAGGTCTTTGGTGCTGAGGTCAGGTCTCATGAGTAATTAGTACGAAAGCCATCTCATCTCGCGTAGCTACCAGGGCTTATTATATATAGCTATTAAAACGGCTCGCAAAATACTCACTTTTTGTGTGTTGTCGTCCATGAATTGAACGGAATACCTACACCCGCGCCTGATCCGCGTCCGACCGTCCTCTGTGTGATTCATGCTACGTGCTAAAACTAAATCGAAGCTAAGGCGTAAGTTTGGTGTTTTTTTTAGATCACAAACTTTCAAAAAATTATTCTCCATTGTTTTGGTACGGGGACCTTTTGGGATTCAATTTCTGTTTCAGTGTGATTATATTATGATCTGCATTGAATTGCAGGTTTGTAGGTATAAATACAGGCCCGTGGATTGATGCTACTCGTAATTTGTATTTGCACTGGTAATTGAATTTACTTTTCACTGCTGAAAATACAGTGTTTCGCTCGCGCTGTGTAGGTAATAACTTAATTTGAGGGAAGGTATACCTACAATACCTAGTATACGTACCTACCTAATTTAAATAATATTAGATACTCAATGCTTATTGAGCTATTCACAATGCGTATAATTATTTTTGATACAGTCAGTACATATGTAGTTGTTTTCATTACATTACTTCATACATTTCGTGGAAAAGTAGGATAAATAAATAATACCTAATATTTAGGTGTCTATTTTGTAGTATATTATATACGAACTTTCACGCCTGAACTGCCCGATGAGTTCTTCGTATAATTTTGCTAACTTTATCTACCTACATTGAGTGGAAGGGTGTATTTTGGTATTTTGTTATCAATAATGAAGGACTAGGGATGAATGAATAGATAAGATATCGTGAATAGACTTAGAAAGCACTACCAGGTTTATAGCGTTTCAATAAACCCTTTTAGTCCGTGATCGACGACGGGTCGGCAAACAAATGTGATTGGAAGTGGCGTCGATTCACCAAAAGAGGTTACCGCTGAGTTTAAATGTTGAAATACTTTCTCGACTTATTTGTTTGCTGACTTCCGCCCACGGGTTTGCTCGCGTAGTACAGTCCGCATCAGAAGTTCATCGCTTTTTCAGAATTTAATTTATTTTTATGATTGGCTCTCTTATCTATAGATAAGAGAGCCAATCATAAGATTTAGTTTAACCTATTACCTCTAATACTTTTTATATATATAATTATATACTTATCATATCAAAAATAAAAAAAGGGTTACTGTTTAGTCAGAAAACTATTTTGAAATATTTTGTCTAATTATCATCAGTACAATTTTGACTTTACCTCGATGCCAAGACAGAATAAAATCTTTCTGTTATTTTCTAGATCACAGAATCTATTTCAAGTTTTATCAAATATAATCTTTCCAGATTCTCTGTGATTTGTTGCAATCATGTTTCTTTGAGATATCATGTTAAATATGACTTCTTTGTGTCTAGAGATCCGTAATAAAGGATAGTATCTAGGTGGTTTTGAGAACTCAGCACAAATCCCGTTTGTCCTCGACAAAGTGGAGGGGTTTTCATTCTATTGCTTTCGGCTGGTTGGCAGTAGGCAAGTAGGTATAGATCGTCGCGGTTCTTGCCAAATGAAGATGGCATTTTTGAGCCCCTTTCCCGAGCAAAATTAGCTCCTCAGGGCATACATTTTCAATAACCGTCTCGTGGTACTGAAGTTGAAATTGGTTCGTGTTACGCATGTAGGTATTATTATGATGATGGTGGCAATTTAACCAAAAATATTTTGTAGCCCTAACTTCAGAGTTGGGCCACAGATAGACAGACACATAGCCACGCATGTGTACAGTAAAAGAAGTGTACCTACAAGAATATTCAGCCCACGTCCACTGCCTCCAGCCAGAATTAGTATTAGCAACATTCATAGGTACCTTGGATGTGTGTGTAGTATACTGTCTTCCTTCTTGTCAGGGTGCCTCTCCACCACTGAAGGTAAAGTAGGTGGATAATTTAATAAACCTTCGTCCTGACATAGTGAATATGAGCCTAAAAACAAGAAAATGTCTAAAAACAAGAGCTCGCTTCAAGAGATTGTTTTGTGGCAACCTCGATCACGAAATACATCAAACCAAATTACTTCTTCGACGTCTACGAGAGAGACGTGAGCGAAAAACCCTAGGGAATTTGAGGCCACTTAATTAACTGTCATTCTTTGATTTATGTAAGTACTACAAGTAAATTGACTCCTAAATCAAGCCTTAGAACAAATTCGTTAGTAGGCTATGAATAATGTAATGCCTACTATATGTAGTCAGGCCACGGTAAGTCTGCGATGGAATAAAATGGGCAAAACGATTGTAACATTATCATCATCCTACCTCAGTGTAGGTAACTGTCGTGCATCATGGGTTGTTGAATCGTTTTGGTTGCACAGACGGTAGGTATTTCAACCTTATTGGTTTTTTTCTTATGTTTTAGTCCTGCAGACTTAGCATGGTCAGACTCTAATATTAGGAAAGTAGGTACTCGAGTTAAAATCTCTAAAGATGAATGTTCCAACACTAAGTAATTAGGTCATTAGTTTGAGACTGATTTTGTCCGTGATTTTACAAGGTCAAAGTAAATATTTTTCAATATGTTTCAACTAGGTATAGGTACTTAGATTTCGTTAAGTGGTTATAATTTTAAGACGGTCGTAATCACAAAAAAAATTGTTATAGATACTTAGGGATGCTTAGGTTTCGATACATTTTATAAATTCGATATGTGGTGTGTAATGATTAATAATATAACGACCGCAAAATGTACATTAGTGGTTAGGTAGGTACTTACCTATCTTTTGGACTGAAGTAAAAATTAAAGGCGGCTTTAAAAAGATTTACCTAAGCTACTGTTTTTCTTAGCAAATTGCAAAACAATTTGCTCAAGTTGTAGAACACTTTGAGTTCCAAGGAGGCGCAACATTTGCTTGAAAGTGCACTTTAAACTTGGTTACGAGCCGCAGTCAGCACTGTCGCTCTCAGAGCCCTATCGGTCCGAGGTCTCAGTTTCCTGCAAAGCGACGAACGCTATCTCTACCACGGTGAAGGAGTAAACTGAAAATATACCTACTACGAGTATATAGTAGATTATGCATTAAGGGGATAAAGCAGTGTATTATGTCTCGGGCGATATTGTATTATGTTTTATTGCCTTGCAGTGTTTATATAAAGTAGAGTATGCATTTTGGGGATAAAGCAGTGTATTTGTCTCGGGCGTTTTTGAACCCCTCGGCCTCGGGATTCTAGCTTTAACTCCCTCGCTTCGCTCGTGAGTTAACCCTAGGATCCCTCGTACTTGGGGTTCAAAATATCGCCCGAGACATAATACACTGCTTTATCCCCAAAATGCATACTCTACTTTATATAAACACTGCAAGGCAATAAAACATAATACATTAAAAAAGAAAGTACTTACTTTATTAATTTTACAATAATGAAAGAAAACAAAACAATAAAACATAATACAATTAAAAAGAAAGTACTTACTTTATTAATTTTACAATAATGAAAGAAAAAAAAAAAAAAAAAATATACAAATATAGCAAATTAAAAGTAAAAGTTAATGTTAGGGACGTTGGACCAATTGTGAAAAGACAAAGTTATATTATTGTTGAAATCGTTGCAGGTTCTCATATACGCTTCCTTAGATCTTTCAGGAAGCAAGTTTCCAATGATATCAGTTGCTTCAGATTGTATGCATTCCGGTATCACATCACTTTCGTCACTGTCAGTTGACATTTTTGTTAAAATACGCTATTTTGTTACAAAATAACACAAAGATTTGCAGTTTAGCGCCTTTTCGTTCTATTTGGTTTTTTTTTGTAGTGGCAAATTCTTCTTCATGCAGGTTTCTATGAAAAGTTTCATTCTAATTTTGAATACATTCTCCTTGATTTAGGGCTCTATGTAAAGTTTATATTCTAATTTTGACGTTTGGTCATGGATTGCAAGGAGCTCGTATATTCAATGTTGATTGCATTCCAAATTCAAATGTCATAATTCCCTAGGGGATTATGAAATTCAGTACATTTATAATGACCCGGCTAGACCATAGGACACAAATGACTTGCTTTAAGTTGAGTTTGCATGACACATAATATGCCATTGACAAGCAGGTGTTATATAAAGGTAGTTTTGTCAATCGTTGAAATTGAAAATTACAATCATAAGTATGTAGGTAATTCCTGATAAGAACCTAGTCAAAAGGGCGTTTGACCGATACCGATTCCAACACCTACACATATTTATAGGTACGTAATAGCGGTGACGGCGCCGGAATTTCCCAATAACCTTTGAAAGAAAATGTCGTGTCCTGTGAAGTATCATCAATTGCCTTTATTTAAACCGTTGTGGGTCACAAAACCGGTAAACAGACAACGAGTGCTGTCACAAGTCCCAGTTAGCGCGCACGACAACCCTTCGATTGAAACAAAAGGTCCCAACAAAGTACTTAGCTTCAAAACAAACAAAGGTTTTGCAGCCCGTGCTGCCTATTTGAACCCGTCAAGTGCAAAACGGTCCCAGTCCCTACTTTTACTACCTGTTTAAGTGTACCTTTCTCGTTATTACAACGATTAAAAAGATTTTGTGCCTTTAGCAATGACCCAGGCGTGAAATCACACCTATTATTTTGATCGTTGCAATAAACACATGCCAGGGTGTTTAATGAGTCCATGAGATAAGGTTGGTACCTAGCTGTGCTACGAACCAAAATTATGATTGCCTTCATTTTTACTGTATCAGGTAAACGACGAGAGAATGAGGGAGGGGAGTTAGAGCAGGCGTTATTTGATGTACATATTTTGTACAGGATGTCCATTAAATAACGAGAGTCTGCAGGTGGAACATCTCTGGACCTTCTGTAAACTCAATGAGACAGCAAGCATTAATCATGAGAAATCTGTTACCTACAGCCAATTTTGTAGATAGAAAAATTATTCTGGAGTTGAATGAAAAAAACGAACGATTACGTTATGTCAGGGACGAAGATTGATGGGGGCAGATGATGTGTTCTGATTGGCTCCCAATAAAGCTTGAATAACCCTAATTGGGTAATATTGACTGGCTATTGAAAACAAAATGCTGAAATGATCGTTTTTCCCGATGTCCTGTATTTTTCCCAATTTCGACCCACAGGCAATTTTGGAGAGCGGTTTTCGATCAAATATTGTGGCGAATCCAAATACATTTATAACAACAGCTTGTCGACAACACGAATAAAAATAACTTGCTTAAACATTAATGGAAATACCGTTATCAGTTTACTTTTACTTTTAACTAATCTAAAAGCTTCCAGGATTTGCTACCGGCAACGTTTCAAAGCTCTAAAAGCTCTTTATAAGTTGAAAGAGAATTATTGAACTTACCTTTTGACTCCAATATCTGGAAAAAGAAACAACGTTTAATTAACCTTGAATTTTGACATAATGATAATAATCTGTAAGTAGAGCAGAATAAATAATGGTTACTTTGAGACAGGTGGTGACGAATTATGCCGTAGTTTTATCTTAGGTTTAATGAAATAATAGATATGTTCAACTCCGGATCAGTGCTTGAACAGTACATGCAAATGGGGACCTAAAATCCGATAGCCACAAGCTGAGGCCGCATAGATCCACAGATTTCTGCATGCGGTCTCGGCCCGAGCTTGCAATTTGTAATTATGCATGATTGGAAGTGCTCGTGGCGTAGTTTGCTTAGTCGTTCCTAAATGCCAGTTTACTCTTCAGTAAAAGTTGGTCAGTAACAAATAATCATTTATTCACAAAGAAAATTAAAACTAATACAGTATTTACAATATTTACAAAATACCTACACATGAAACAGTTGGGCTATCTAGAAACCGTTGCAAACGATTAATAGATAGCTCAACTGGTCCAAATCAGTACCAATCGGAAGCGTGCCCAAGACACTGGCTGCATTGCCGAGCTGAATATCAATGCTGATACGCTGGCCTAAATTGCATAGTGTGGCACGACAACTTCACTGTGAAAGTTTGCAGCACAGTGTAACTTGGTACGTAAATCGGTGTTCTGCTACGCGTCCACTGGAGCAGTGGGTCGTATGAATCAAAGAAATCAACCTAGCAGCATGGTTGCTGGTACAGTAACAAGAACTGGTGCATCGCTATCGGCAGTAGTTACTGCTCAACATCTTATGGACTTTTGGCTTTTTCACATTATATAAAAAATATAATATGAGGAACAGGAACCTTATTCTTTTCATTATCATTACCGGAGCACCGCGAATAAAATGTAGTAAAAATGTTACCAATTACTCTACATTTTCTATTACCTTTTGAATAGCGATCACTTTTGCTCAGTCAGGTTCCATTCGTCTCACACACGATTTGCCTCAATACGACAAAGTTCTCGCATAATTTACTACTAACGATGTGAAATTCAGTTTCATTGTTCCCTAATGTTGCTTATCCGAGCGCTTAAGATTTTTCTCATGTTGTGTGTATTTTGCCAAATTCCTTCCTTTTGACGGGCAACGTTAAACTTTTGTGAAGTTCACAAGTGTTGGATTTATATCACCGAACATCTATATCCTAGCGATTTATATGAAATAGCATTTGACAAATACCATAAACAGCAAAAACAAAACTAGAATTTTAAAGTAGGACGATACTGTTAATACGTATTTCACACAAATAAGAAAATTATTTTCCATTCTTTAGCAGAATGGGGTGATGTGAAATAATACCACCCGAGTTTTGTTTACGAGTCTTTTTGTGTTATTTTGTTATTACTGTTGTTGATTTAGTAAGAAATGCTTTATTATCATTGGATAGAAATAGAATAGATTTATTGGATAAATAAGCCTGACAAGACAAAATAAAAATAAAAAGACAAGAAAAAAATTAACAATAATTACATGTTTGCTAAACTGTTTGATGTCAGATTGTCTACGATGCTACAAGTAAAGGTCTACGCATTGCTATGCGAGCGCTACGTTGTTGCTACGGATTTAAAATAAGTGTTTATTTTGAAATTTCTTTTCGGTGGAATTAATAAAACTCATCTGTTAATGTTGATGGATATGTCAAATAGCTCTATTTAGTCCCAGATTATGCAACACTTGTACTAGGAACCTGATAACTGATAAAATTATTTGCATTCTACGAATATTAATGTATCCTAATAATGTAAGTCACGATAAAATATTAACCATAAACGCTAGCGTGTTTACTTAGAAAAATAGCTACAATGTGAAATAGAAACCATATCCTACTCACAGCTCCACTAAAACTCGTATACTCAAAAGCCTTTGCTATCCGAATCAGTGTCCACCATTTCCCCTGTAATCCAGTATGTAATCACAAGTTAACATTAGTAGGAGTTATGTTGGTAATTAGTCTACGGCTGACCCCTCATTTCCGTAATCAAATTACTCAGCTTTGCGCTGAGAAACTATTTATAAAGCGGTACTTACATTCGGGTTTCAGTGACAGACAGCTACCAAGTGTATGTGTTTAACGTTTTACAAAAAATTAAAACTTCGATTACTTACGCCCCAGAAACGCCTACAGTCATATCTAAGTACTAAAAAAGAAACTTCCAAAACATCGGGTTTTTCATTTTATATTTCAATCTGCCACTTTTTGCAAACAGCCCTCCATCAAAAAAATAATAAAGAGAAATAAGACAGTAAAGAACAATATAAGTAGGAACTAATTTATTTATTCAAGACCTTATTTCTCAGACAGGCCTGCCCACTGAGAGACCACGGTTAAATCTTATCCCCGGGGAGTTCATTACGGGATTCCCTCTCAAGAAATGTATCTGAGAATTCACGAAATTCGCAACATTTTCAGACTTTTGTCGAGTCGAAATTTCATCAAAATGTTTGTTATTTAATAAAATCAATGTTGTAGACGCTCGCAAATATAAGTACCTATTTTCTATACATAGGTACATACCATTCTATATGTATAAATGCAATGTATGCGTTCACTGATATGATATTATTTGTATAGGTCAATAAAGTATCTACTCCAAACAAATATATTTAAAAAAACTTTGACGTGACAGTAAATGTATCTTGTACTCTGTGCGGCCGGTGCCAACCAGGTGGGTTACTCTCGAACACAGTTCCAATCCGGATCCATAGATTTTGACAGAAGTCCTGTCATTTTTCAGTACAAAATGACACGAGATCTGTCAAAGTCCGTGAATTCGGATTGGAACTGTGGTCGAGAGTAACCTACCAGTGGACTTTCAGCTTTACCCTAGAAGTTATAAGTAGAAAAAAGGTGTTTCGTTTTTTGCATTGATGAGCTGCTGATTCAATTTCGAACTAGAGATTACAGCTCAATCGAAAGAGACAAAATACTGTATAAACATTCAAGAGCTTACACGAGTTTAGTTTAATTTGGTAGGAATTAGTATACCGAATAAATTAGTCCATGCAAATCTATGGACCGTATAACGCCGACGCTGCTATTTCTAATTGTGTTTACATTTTGTCTATCATTTCATAAAATTGTGTACTGATTTGATTACTCTGTTTACAGTGCTCTCAGATTACTAAAATATTCTGAAGCAGTGCCTTGTTAAATGCACATGGTTGCCGCTATAACATCTACACATTATGTGGAACTCGCGGAACTAGACGTTTGAGATCCAGATTTCTCGACAGTTTGTTGAATTGTAATGATGAGTAAGTAAACTTTTTTCAAACATCATTAAACTCGTGATATGACTTAAAATTGTATAGTTAGTTTTATGTTTTATGCATATGGATTTATCTTTATTTATTTAGTAGGTAAGTCCGGGTACTATCTAGGTAATACACAAACCTAATTGCTGTAAAATTAAAGTTTTAGATAATCATATAAACGCTAAAACATGTATTAGCTTGATGTATTGTTTTGTGCACAAAGTATTTTGCATAATTTTCCACATGTTGCGTGTTTGGCGATCTCTGAAATTATGGAAGCTCAGGAAAAATGGCAGGATTTAAAATGTGCCATAGACAATATAAAAACATATGCTCTGAGAATATGAATGATACAATATGTACTGACCTAAAATCCTTTGCACACGTTGACTTTTCAAAGCGGTCTCTGCACGTTTTACAAACATGCGCTTACGACAGTAGACAATTATTTTCATCGCAAGAGTCACTTTTGGGCTCATCAGTTTACCTATCAAACATTAAACCTACAAAAGAAGTTGAAATATCTTTATCTGCGACTTGCTATGCGTTTTGTATTGTAATATTTACCAAAAACAACAATTACTCGGTCCACAAGAGATGACAAATTCAAATTTGTCCGTTATTCGAGTATTTAATTTGCGGTGTTCCTTCATTTGGCACTCGTCCAGCGCTCGCCACATTACCGCTCCGATGAACTCCAGCTTAAACTAAAAAGTTTCTGTTGTTTAGTTCAGTCCTCTTGTACTTAAATTTGAAGGTTCTGCGGGCCTAAGATGCGCACCGCGAGATATTTGTCATGTCGTTCTGTCAAAATGTAAGCATTTTGTACCAGTTTAGGAACGATTGCATTATCTGTGGTACTTAAAGGTGTCGACAAAACGCGCCATAATGTACACTTTTGACGCTTCTTAGTCGTCGTACCTCTCTGAGGACGAGATAATAGTCAGCAGAAATGTCAAAAGTTGAAAATTCAAAGGTGCAGTTTCTCGACAACATTACCACAGATAATGCAATAATGCAATGGTACAAAATGCTTACATTTTGACAGAACGACATGACAAATATCTCGCGGTGCGCATCTTAGGCCCGCTGGTGATGTGTTAGTTGCTATTACGGAAGAGTGGCCTTTTTTTACGATATCGTTTCAACTTTTGTGCCCACAGTAAAGAAGATTCTTAAAATATTGATTTATTATTATTATTATGCCATAGTTAAGTTAAAATGTTAAGTTAGTGAAAAACTATTGTAAAAGCATTACCTATTTAATCAATTAATTAAGTAATAGGTACATAAAATTAAAGTGAACAGGTCAATTAAGAGCGTGTTTCAAATTAAATAGAAATAGTTAGATTTATAATATAATGTACGACAACAGTCAACCACATTTTAATTAGACAACTGTAAAGTCTAAACTAGGATTCACATTTACCACAAGTTCCTAAACAAACATAATTATAAAGTTTAACCTCTCTCTAGCGTACACAAAAAGTAAATTATCCACAGAATTCTAACCATGCAAAAGGTGTAGGTGTCGAGTCATGTGTGGTGGTTGCATACGGGCAATTTATAGAACTATCGTCATCGCTACCTCTACAATCAAGTAATGTTGGGCATTTACACACGTATATATTAATACTATGCCCGACAACTACTAGATAAATAGGAATATTATAAAAAGTAAAGTAAGGTGCATTGCGGTAATTCCGATAGGAATTTCTATGAGATGGCACGAGGTCTATGTTTTGGTTAATTATTCAAAGTATTTTGTATTTGCTGCAGTTATCGTTTTAGCTTCCATTACGTAGTAAATAGATTTATGTTATTTAATGTATAAGACTCTCATATTGTAGTTGGATTCTTTTAATAAAGCAGTTTGAAGTATTGAGTAATATTTTTTTGGCACAGGGGAAATTATGAACCATCTTGGAGCAATTCCGAAATCATTCAAAAGTCGATTCTATTAGACTCTGACTCTCTCGTAATTGCCTCTGACACAAAATATGACCAATATAATCATTAATCGAAATAAAATCAAAATACCGAAATTGGTGATAAAAACAAGTTTTAGGAGGTAACATACGGTAAGTTTCTCCAACAAAACCATTGGTGAGCGCTGTTAGTTGCCGAGCCGTTCTGAAACCATCCAGAACGAAATGTAAGAGATTACATTTATGAGATTCACTTACATAAATGTGTTGTCGGAAAATATGGAAAGCTTATACATATAGCTAAAGTATATATTTTTTTTTATGATAAAAGTAATGGAACAAGCTGATAGCTCAGCTGATGCTAAGTGGTAACTTCTGCCTATAACAATGCATTACCTCACAGAGCAAGTCCAATGAGGACGTGCTCTGTAAGACAATGCACTGCGTCCATCACTCTGAGCTTGTAATTACACCGGCGCCCTTAACCTTCAAACCGGAACACAGCAATGCTATAGATTCTTTAGCTCACGTCGGATTAAGCATCTTCTTTTCGTACATTATTTTTATATTGCTACCTACCTTATCTTAGTTGAATTGGGGTTGATAGGTAACATTTATTTCTCAAAAATTCCTGGTCAAAAAACTTCTTACTTACCATTGACGGAGCAACAGTTGGCCAACAAACTCTCGCCAGGCCGTGACAGAGTTGCCCAGTACTATCGCTCGTGTAAGCTGTAACCATCGTATACAATGTCAGGAGTGCGGTAGCGTGAAACGGGCTTAATCGAAAAATTCCCTCAGACATTCCCCGGATACTTGCATGATTCAAGAGTATGCCCGTCTCAGTACTTATTGATCGATGTTTTGAGATAGAGGTCCGGGAAAATAGCAAACCGTCTTACTTTTTGGCTTTTTGGCATATTGGTCTGAAGTAATTTTTTTTGTAGACCAATAACTCTAAGCTGGAGAAAGGAGTTTTTTACGCTCTAAGTTTAGCTATTTTATTTAGCCTGGATCATTTCTTACGCAAGTAAAGTCAGACTCTTGTTGGCCAATTTATTTGTTTTTCTTATTTCATTCCCAGTTTATTATTTCGCCACCTGAGTTCATTACGAATTCAGCTGATATAAATTAGTTCACTTTGCGTAAGAGTTTTACGCATAAACTATTAAGAATAGTCTGCTTTATATCGAACTTCACCTGATGCGTAACGCATGTACTCTTTTCAGTACAGTCGCTGTGAAAAATTATTACAGATACTCAACATTATGCAAAATAGAGTAGAGTAATTGTTTAATCACATAGAGTTGTACTTTACCAAATATGCCTGTCCTGAAACATGTTGCCAATCATATTAAAAGACTAAGCTTATACCAAGTTTTTTGTACATACACCTGACAACACCATTTACCTACTTTTTCCTGGGATTTTTCTCAATCGCCTCTCCAAAACTGTCTTTTCCAGGTCCCAGTTGTGTGACTATGCCATAAGATTTAAGAAAGAAATGCTTTATGACTTCAGATTTAAGAATTAATTCAGATTTTTATTTTCTTAATTTTGCAAATGTCAACACGGTTTTAAGCTACGCAATTAAAAATAAGCCTCCTCGCTCACAAGATAGTCGCTGTGAAAATCTCTGCTGGAATATTCTAGTGATTGTAAAATTTCAACATCACTAGCAATGTTAAAATTTTACAATCGCTAGAGAATTCGTAGCTATTCTCTGCCTGTTGTGATTCTGAACCACGAGGTAGTTAAGTTAACTTATCTCTGTATCAAAAGGACACTCGCGTGGTTTCAAATGACGTTTTAGGATAGTTGTGCTTGCTACTTTTTGTGTGTAGTGTAATAGAGGCCTATTTCATCAACTATGACTAAACTCCATATTCCAAACAAGACTAGTAAAATTCAGGGAAACTAGAAAATACCTCACATTTGACTATACTATTTAAGTCCTAATGTAATTTCTGGTAAGGAGAATTCTAGCACTAAATGACACTTCCCATGGAGTGTGTTAGTTTCTTTATTAGTAAAGTACGTACGTACTAACTGAAAAGTGTACTGATTTTTACTCTGGAATAAAGCTTACTGGTTAAACTCTAGCTAAGTGGTTTTTCCTGACGACTGTACTTACGGTTTGAACACGCACGTTTAAACTTAAATAACTGCCGGTTGTGGCCAGCACGGCCGCTAGAGAGTTTATAATGTAAATAAAAACCGCATGGACGAGGTAATGCTTGTTTAAGATACCCTTCGACCCTTCAGTTTCCACAGGAATGCAAAGTTTCGGTAACCTATGCGCAGTTGTTTAATTAAACGTTTAAATACCACTGCTTTTATTTTAGCAAAAACAAAACTTTTACAATTCAAAGTAGGTGTAGATATAGTTATGTTAGAAAACTGTTTTGTTATTGTTTTCAGGGTTACAGGCTACAGTATTTTTAATAAAAAGGTACTCACAGAATGGGGAAGAATATTTCAATCAACGCCTGAATTAATTTGCAGGTTCAAAGTCAAACTTCTTCGTCAAATAACTTTTTGGATAATCAACGTTATTAGGTACAACTAGATGTAAAACGCAGACAGAGCTTTTGTTTTTTATGTGTCGAATTCAAATTGAAAGCGCGCTGTGTAAGCGTTGTGGCGGGGCCGCGGGGTAGCGGAACCGTGCGTTTTCACGGCAGTTAGCGACAATTTTATATTTGCACAGGAAAACGCTGAAAAACGTGTTTTGCAGGCAAAAGTTTGGTTGTCGTTTCCTTTAAGTATAAATGTAATTTCAACGGAGTGGGGAGTCGTGATTCAGCCAGGCTTAATTTTTAATTTTTCCGGCTTATAATTAAAATACAGAGGATCAATACTGCAATTATGAAAACTGCTACTAAGGAATGAAACTAGCATCCAGTCATCTAAGGGTAGGTATTCAAATCAAATCAAAAAAATCAGTGCTACTTCTCAGATGTTATAAAGCTTAGATATCTTCAAAGATCATGAAGAAGCACCAAGGAAACCCTCAGTCTTGTGACTACAATGTTTATTTGTATTTGTAAGATAATATGAAATATCAAGTCTATTCACTCCTCCCAAGTGGTACCATTTGCTGGTAAGTTGTAACTTTTTTAATGTAGTCGGAGTAGAACACAATTTATTCGCAAGATGAAAAATGAACTAAGAAAAGACAAGATGTAATAAAAACAATGAAAATGAAAGAGCTTTTCAAATTCTGCTAAAACAACAAGTATGCCAGTGAATATTACGATATTAAATTAATAGAACGGAACGCGGGCGTCCTTCGAAAACAACGAAATAATTCTGATGAATACGAATAAAAGTCTTGTTGAAGCAAAAGTTAGCTTCTCGCTACCACGAATCAAGAGTAATTATGAGGTGTTGAATATAAACGTGGGTAGAACTGAACTTCCTTTTCTATGGTATTTTTAGACCCGTAGCCAGTGTCGTGTGATCAAACGAAAGATAGTACTATCTATATATACTATATGCCTTATACTATATGCCTGAATGACTTTTGAGTATTATATATAGCATATTATTTTAGACAGCCTATAGCATATTATTCTAAGTGACAGTAAATTTAGGCGTAAATGAGGTCTACTAGTAGTAGACTATTGGGCGAATACTCAAACCCCACTCAAACCCCACTCAATTTAAGTCCCGCTTAAATTATTGCCATCTCTCAATAGCATTAAACTCGCCTCTGTACGATTTTTTAAAAGTGCAATAAAGAATTTTCTAATCTAATCTAATCTCTTACAAATGAGTAATGTCAAACAGAGGAAGAGCAACTTTAAGTGGTGCTCAAATTTAAATGACTTTTAAGTATTTGAGCCTTAGGCTGGAATACTCAAAAGTCATTCAAATTTGAGCACCAATTTAAATAGTTCTGCGTCTCTTTGACATTACTCATTTGTAAGAGATGGCAATAATTTAAACGGAACTTAAATTGAGTGGGGTTTGAGTGGCGTTTGAGTATTCGGCCATTAGACGGTTTTTTATCACCAAGCCATACACTTGGCCACAGATCAGGTAATAATAGTCATAATAGCAATATAGTATTACGTAAATAAATTGTACAAAAAGTTCTGCGTGAGAATCGAACCTACACCCTTGCGTCTCAATCGGCTCGTGCCATCAAAGGGTAGTTTAGTTTGTTACCAGCTCGGATCTCGGATCACTTAATGAACGTCTCTGATGATGGATTATTACTCCATTTACACTGTTAATAAACAAAAAGTTCCCAGCTAGATAATTAATTTATCCACCAAAGATGTACAGAAAGAGATGTTTTAAAAGATTTTTATCTTGATGCTTCTGAGTCGGCCAGGGCCTCCTAATCAAGCTGAGATTTACTGCTGCACTCAGAGACGTACGTTAGAAGATAATCAACGGTTACATGACTGGCGCCTCTTACCAATGAGTACCTAATGACGAACAGAAGCATCGCTAAGCAATACTTAGTGATGTCTCTGATTCTGAGTGTCGCAGAGCAGTTACATTTGAGAGCTTTTAAAAACAAAGGTCACGTGCTGCATAATTACTTAATTAATCAAGCCTTAGGATTGAATTAAACTGTTAGCCAAACACTTGAAGAATTTTAACATCTTTCTGGAAGTAACTTAAAACAAATATTCGTGCACATTTCACTCAACGCTTTCCTGTCCCCAACTAACCAAACCTTAGGTGTACTATGGAAAACTAGATTTCTGATAGAAGACTTGCAAAATCGCTTGCACGAACGTCAAAAACGTATGGGATACCGGATACGTCACTTTTCGTATTCATTTTGTTAGTTTTTTTTTTTCAGAATGTTTTGGTAATCTCAGCCATTTTGATTAGTTGGGAAAAGATCGACAATTCAGACACTTCTTATTGAAAACACTAACTACTTACTAACTAAATAAAAAAGATCCCAAGTGTCCTCCATAACTCGAAGTACTCGATAATTCGCTACACATGAGAGCTCCACCGTCTAGTTCGCGACATTGACAAATTGTCTGCTGTGTGACCATCGAGGGAAATTATTTTAAACGCCCACGCCTCTTTGACGTTTACTTGGCCTGGAAGCCTGGCTTTTTTGTAGATCGTATAGGTGTAGACAGCGATGGTTGGTAAACAATTTAGTTAATTACACCGAATTTGGCAAGGTTTCAAGTTTTTCCTTAGTAATGTTACCAGTTCAAAACTAAACAAGTGAAATAAATTATTAGTCGATACTTAGCTTACTGTTTGAACTGATGCGACGTGTGTGGGTGGATAGATGAGTGAGTATTTAAAAAAAATTAAGGTAAACATTATTTTTCTTTTCCTTCAAAGTACCACCGATAGCACTATTGTGTCTAAAGTATCTACCTAAAGCAACGAGCACAATGTAAAGAATTTGATGTGAGTCTAATGAAGCGAAAGAGGTGTGTGATCAAGTGGAAATCTACGGTTTCTACGCAAAACAGGCCAGGCGGTAAATAACGAAAAAAGCGAGTTATTATTACAAGAAGATTGTTGACTGGCGCAAACAAATTATCAGGCCTCAACAAAAGCCGGAAATTTCATGCTACTTCTTGAAAATTGTTTCCTTGCAAGTCGTTAGCCTCTGAATGAAAGTTACGAATACAAGGCGGGTCGGTTAACGAAGCCATTTTGGGGTATAATGCGAGTCATTTTAGAGTGAGTGTGGCTCCCGGGAGTGATACCGGCTCTTATCTCGCAGATGAGAATGAGGAAAAGGGGTGGATTTCACGAGTGTCTGAGCTGTATCGCCACAGAGTGTAAACACATTCCTCGAGCTTAAGTATCAATGAAATAAGCAATATACACTGAACCCACGATTTTTCATCTACTCAAAAAGGTGGTCTGCTGATTGAAAATAGCGGCCATCACATTCTGGTTGTATATTTTTAGGTAACTAAGTCTTTAAGACTATTGTGACTTTGGCCTTCGCAAAGGACGTGAGATTTCAGAAGATAATCCTGGATAATTTTGACAATCTCATCGCAGGTGGGAAACTCAGATTGGACTTGCAAATCCCGACTAGATTGCCTTAACTTTCATCGTATCTATTGAAGAGGAACCGATTCTCTGGATTTTCTGATTAGATGATCTGAATTTAGGCCGATACGCAACTAAATTACAATAATTAAATACGAAGTCGGAATTCAATATTGCTGAAAACTCATTATTGTACCGTAAAAAATTATCAGGGAAAAAAATGCAATCACAGCTTTTAGTATAGATATAAGTCTTGGCACGATTTCAACATCCCTAAGACGTTTCTTTCAAGTTCCTCAAAGTTATGTCGACAGCCATTTGAATATTACCAATTAAAATGATTTCCAAGTTGCAATATAAATATTAGATGTGAAAGGATTTTAACTGATATTTTGCCTCAATTTTGAACTGGAAAGCGTATGTACCTACCTATACAACTATATACATACAAGTTAGTAATTTAAAGTACTGTAAAATAGAAGAACACCCATTTGAACATAATCGATTGTCGTAAGTTACAAACTACGTTTCTTGAGTAACATACCTATTTAATTAATTACATACAAACATACCAATAAGTAGGTACAATATCCTAACATGTGGGTAAATTCACTTAAGGCGATGCGTAATGTCAGACAACCTTCTCGCTCGCACATTTCAACAGTTTTTGAAGATATAATATAACTAAATGTAATTATGTGAAATTGCAGAGTTTCAGGGTCGAGAGAATAACAATGCAAAGGTTCAGTAAAAATATCACATTGATCCAAACAAGTTTTCTAACCAAAAAATGTGCACTTTAATTTATCGCATTGGTATAAGTTTTTTTGTCTGACATTACGCATCGCCTTAAAAGGCCACATTGTTCCCGGACTCCTATTAGGATGTGGTTTTCAAAGAAACATGGCCGCTATAAGTAAATTGACGCCCGTAAAACACCTAAGATATTAGCAGATATTATAATTACCGTAGTAGGTAGATACTTATATCTATCTATACTTCGATACAAGGTTCAAAATCGCATCAATTCCTT
This sequence comes from Eulithis testata, assembly GCA_947507515.1. NCBI lineage: Eukaryota > Metazoa > Arthropoda > Insecta > Lepidoptera > Geometridae > Eulithis > Eulithis testata. The sequence continues at coordinate 4,304,500 of OX382199.1, read as the reverse complement.
GGAAACTTTGGCTCGGAAAATTAAAGCTGAAGAAACGAAGGCCGAACTTCATTCTGAACTAAATTGAACCAATTTACAGCAACCATTACGTGACTGCTATAGATTTGAGACTTCTACTCACAAGTAAGAAACGATCTTTTATCAGATGGATGTTACTCTGGAAATCTCTTAAAATGTCAAGAGGCAAACCCTTTGAAGAGTTTCGGACTCTGAAGTTGCAAGATTGAAAAAAGGAGGCTTTAGTAAACCGTTAAAAATCAATTCTTAATGTAGCAAAGAACAAATAAAAAACTTTGATCTACAAAGATCGCCATATCATTTACAGATGTGTTTAGTATACCTAGTACAATTAGTGAGGCACTAATACTCCAGAGATTAGGAAAATAAATAAAAAATGTTAAAAAATTCTGCCCTCTTACTTTCACGGGTATTAAAATATCAAAGTCAAAACTCAAGTACACCTAACTTAGGAAGTACGCTTTAGACTAAAAACTTGTGCTAACCACCCGCGCCGCCCGTGCTGAAGCATCAGTTGCCAGAAGTACCAAACGCTTGCTCCTAGCTCTTAGTCAAATGATGTAGGTATACCGCTTCGTATGTGCTTGGTTCCTTTGATGCATTTACGAGGCAGGAATCACTCGCCTCGTAGAGCCCTGGTGAAACGGGAATGCATGCTGTCAACAAATATTGGGGAGATTTAAGCTATATTACATTACACGACGGTGATACGACTTTTTACGCTGTCAGCATAGTTACTGCGGTAACAGAAAAAGTGATTGAAAATAAACAAAAAAATGCTGTTGAAATAGACAAACACACTGGTTATAGAAACTGTTGAACACGTTTAGCGATTGTGGTGCAAGCCGCTCTTTCATCTAAATTACTAGTGTAATTACTTTTATGATATGAGTTTTTACTTCTTAATCAGCATCTGGAAAAAAAATAAAAAGGTTTTCAGCCTAAACTTTTTAAAACTTTACCTCTTCACCCTGTTGATTTTCTTGTACAAGGCGTTACAAGTGATTGAGAGTCGTCAACGATGTGTAGAGAAGAAATATCAGTACCGGTATCGGGTCGTTATCAGTGTCCGTTATCAAGACTCCCCCGACAACATCCTGCACTAATGGACCATTAAGCACAAAGCTCCACTTCACTCAGTTTTTTCCTCTCGAAACTGCAAGTAATAGGAAGGCATTTGTCAGAGAGCATACATTACATGAAGATGATTAAATGCTATCAAATGAGAAAAATTGTATTTTTGCTGATTTAAGACATGACAGATATGTCCTAAATCGGAAAAAAATACATTTGAAATAAATAAATCTGACGAGATTCATCAGAAATCACACAGTAGTTGGCATAATAAGAAAATCTACAGGTCTCCTAAGATATGGTACTGAGAGGTACTCTACATAGAAGTACCTCATTAAAATGGTTGCTTGGTACAATTTTATCTGCATTTTTTAAATTGAAAATTATTGATCGTGTGAGCGAAGCGAACAATTTCCGCGAATTCAGTGACAACTTGGGCAAAAATGCTTTGTATGTTTGTTCTTCGAGATCTTTTGAACCACTTATTCAATCTTCAAAGAATTGGTAGGTATACGGATAGTACTCTTAAGTTTTATTGGTTTGTTAAATGAAGTAAATCGGTCAAGGGGTCGTGAAGTTATGAGGGTCCAAAGAGAGTAAAAGAAAAAGTCGTACAAAAATATCAAGTTTGGTGTCATATGATAAGGTTTTGTTTAGACATTCCAAAACCGTTTTATTTTGATTCTAGGTTTAATAGTTTTTGAGTTGTTGTAAAAATTATAAAATTGGAAAACCCAGTATAACGTGAGCTAGCATTTCTTGGAGTTTCAATGATTTTGTAGTTCAAGTAAGACTGGTACTTAGCTAGACGGTGATTTCGATGCGATTTGCAAAGTATATTGCAACCATTGGTCAATAAAAATTGTTTGGGTTTTATTAACCTCCGACCATCACAAGATCTCAGTTCGGGGCGAACTACTAGTTTAAATGGTTCTTCAAGTTCAGCTCTCTTTGATTCAATTTATGATTTCAAGTCTCCAATGCTAGTTGGGTTGAGTACTACTAACTGTAAATGTACCGATTTAGACAACATTGTAGAGTATCTACAAACATTTGGAAGAGTAGAGTAGGTACACTGCACAGTAGCGTCTTGTCTACCGTTTTGCAGCGTCGTCGCGTCGCTATGTCTTATACCTCTGGTCTAGTATTATATGATCTGTGACCTAAGTTATACACAAATAGAACAAGCCAGGATAAGTAATTTATGTAGACCACGTTTAAAACCATTTTATGCAGAGAAAACCAAGACACCACACTACCGTCGGAAATTGGTTTTCGCAGAAAATATGGAGCCAATGGAGCTGGCTAGACAAACCTAGTCCCCGACCCTCAATAAAAGAATAAACTCAAGGATTTTACTACCATATTTTGAACGAAATCATTTAAGAAAGCTTTGTCTAAAAATATTTATCAGTTACGAATCTTAGAACAGATTAGGTTACCTAAGGTAAGTACATCTATCCAATGAGGAATCGCTAAGAGTATTGTTTCATCAGGAGATAACAGATCAAAAAATCAATGCGGAATAAATACAAGATCTGATGAAAGTAGAATCTGATGAATGTGAAGTAAATCGCAGATCTATACTAGCGTAATACCGACAGTATGGTTGACTTAACAAAATAGCTACCTTGTCCAAAATATATAGTAAATTATTGTGGCTTTATTATACGGCGAACGAACAATGTAATTTCACGTTGATTTCATCGACTTTGCGCTGGTTTGCTAAAATTCGATCTATCCGATAGCCGCCGTACTCAGAGCCGCGCAAATCGTTATGCAAATCATTGAAAGCCAATCAACACGGAACCGCGATCCCTGAATAATGTTAGCACAATATAAGGTAATGATTCCACTTATTCCGTCTTGTTCACCGCTGTATCAAACGAATTTGCAAATTGTGATAGATGTGAAGCACTTAGAAGCTGCCGTGCAGTGTAAAGGAAATTACATTTTCCACACCAGACGCCAAGAAAGGGTTATCACCATAATAATGTTTATCCACACTCCCGGTGTGATGAGTTCGTCCAGAAAAGCGTGCTTCCAGGTAGGACGAAATTTTTTTCTTATATAGTTGTTCAATGTCAAGGAAACGGGACGATTACGTCATTATTCTTCTAAGAACGCTTGCTTTGTTCTGATTCAATAAGGAGAATAGGTACTTCGGTAAGGTACTCTATTGAATTTGGAATACCTACCTACTTGAAACACGGGCATCGAGCAATCTTCATCGAAACTCCTTTGAGGATTTCTTGAGTTTTATAATCTTTATCTTTTCCTTTTCAAAATGTTTTTGCCTTTCATAGACAATGTACAAAAAAACCGAATTGCCTGCCTTCTTTAAAGATTCCTTGATTAAATATTTCCTTTATTAGAGAAGATCGCATAAATACATGGTGTTAAAAACTAATCTGACAAATGATAAGTTTTTTTTTTTTTTTTTTTTTTTTTAAGGAAGGCAGAGCTACTACCGACTGAGCCATGACGCCTGTCAAACTCCCTTTTGGAATGTTACTAAACGTAACATTCCGCCCATGTAGGCAGTATGTACCATGATATGTAGTGGGTACCAATAAACAGCCAGTATGTTTCGATAAATCGAACTCTATGTGGGTAAAGCTTTCTCGTAAAATCTGGTTTAAAAATTATTTCGTTATTAAACGTTTGTCTGCCGCCATCATTTTGTCGCCCGACATTATGAGGACTAGGACAAAATCTAAGGAGATATAAGGGAGGAGAAAGTTACTAGGTTTTGTTTATGGTACTGCTAGCTAACCCATAAACTTCCTAGAGCCTTGTTTGGGCATAGTTATTGCCTACATTAGCCAGAGTTCAGCCATAAAATAGACAATCACAATGAATTATAGAAGCGAGATTCCCTGCTACGCGCTAATTACTTGGCTTTTGATGTCATATGTCACGCGTGTGAATAACATCTCTATTCTCATTGTTTGCTGAGAGTTCTACTGGCTAAAATGTTGCTAAAACTGATAGTGGGTAGTCTTGTTTCGTCGTTTTCCATAAAATGACAGATCAGATCCGTCATGTTTCACTTCCATACCAAAGTTTCACCATCTACTTCCTGTTTGCTATAGATTTTCAAGAAATATGAAAAACCTATATAAGGTAGGTTAAGGCAAAGTTCATTTAATAAATGTCTGGTATCATAATTAAGGAGAAGTCTCCATCGGTGTTGCGGAATTGGAGCGTTCCCAACTGCCAGCAATTAGAGTCCACTCAGCACTTTGGTGAAATTATTATCCGAAAAAGCAGTTTTCATAATGATTAATCAAGAAAACTCATGTTTGCCTTTTGAATATCAAATTTTTATACAGTTGAGTGAGGGTAGAGCTTTGAAAGTCGTCGGGTAGAGCGCGGGTAAGTGGAAAATGTCTATCTCCACAATTTTATGATTATTGGTTGAGTAAGAGAAAAAGGCATTTAAATACACATCCAAGTAGTTCCGAGCCTTAAAACTTGGGTTAGGTACTAGTATTTTTAAGAAAAAAAAAATGGAAACCTCAGGTTAAGCGTGGTTTGAATGTCGAATTGGAACTACGTCTTATCACTAAAACTTTTCATCCGGTTACCAATGTCCAAGCAACTCCGCGGGCTGACACTAGTTTATTAAGCCATTATTTTAGTGATGTCATATAGTAACTACAAACTGCAATAAACAAAGGCTAGTTAGCTTTAGAACCTAACCCACCTCGCCAAGGACGCCTTTTATAATGATGACTAATTGGGCTCGGCATGGGCACGTTAGTATGTCGCAAAACCTTCATTACACTAAAGGGTGAGGTAAAACCTTGAAATAGGTGATATTTAGCACCACAGGTAAACTTTCTAACCATTTTTTTGGGCGTCAATTCCATTGAAAAACTTACGCGGCTCAATGTAGCTTCCATCTGTTTGGCTGTGGTTTTTCTGTTCCGATTCAGCTTCACAATGATGTTTCAGCTAAGCTCAAGATCGAACGAACCATAGTTGAAACTGAATAGAACGTCAACCGTTGTCAAATTAGTGCGGAACGGGGAATGCTCTCCTCCTCTAGCCAAGTTGAGTAGGCTATTTGTCACAATTCTACCAGTGTCGAGTTCGCTAATGCTAGTGTCATAAAAATGAAGGGAGTGTGGACCAAGAATATGGTCAGTACAAAGGGAAGTACCTACATAACCAAAATTTTGACCATTTGATTAAAAACCGACCAATCAAAATGTGTTAAAATGTCATTTCTAAACGATAAGTCACGTGAATATCAACTTGGTTAGAAGGGCTCGCGGCTGACTAACTTTCACATTGCTGTGTCACCCGATGTAAGGGCCTACGACGATGCATATACAAATACATATACCTATCCGTCGCTACTAGTGCTCTAACCTACCTACCTACTTATGAAAATTGAGTAGCTTTTGTGCAAGTCACATCAAAGGCTTTGTGAAGCTTACTATCATGATAGGTACTTGCAATGGTTTCATGAATTTGTTGCTTATGACTCTGTGCCAGTTTTTCCGCTTGCAGTGACATTACGGTGTAAAAAACCAGCAATAAAATTGTATCATCAAAATTAGTTTAGAACAAGACGCAGGCGAGACAGTATCAATCAAACAAATGTCGTCGTCTTCGTCGTGTAGTGCGTTATAAATGGATCCACACGAATTCATCTGATAGTGTCATGTTACTTTGCCATTACTCACTTCACTGCAAACATTTCCAGAACATGAAGCTGAAATTTATTATACGACGTAATAAAATTTCATGTGGAACATTCACCATATTATTAATAAAAATATATCAGACGGAGTAAAATTACCTAGACGTAAGAGAAGATCAACAGAGATCCAATGGAAATATATACTTAGCTAGGTTCAAACTGATACTGAATTAGCTAAGGCTAAGTTAGGTTTACTAGGTTAGTAGGTTACTATAGTATATTATGCAACTAGTGAATAAAAGACGGATTTAAAGCGAGGGATATAAATAAATCACGAGCAAGTGTAGGATTCACTTGCTCGTGATTACTGCTTCCTTTTTTTACCGATAATTTGAGAATACTAATAAAAGATTCTTAGTTTTGACTAGAAATTAAAAGACGTATGTATATATACAAAACATAAATTTTTAGTTTTACGTTATTTGTAACCAGAGTATACTTGTTTCAACTTTCAAATGTAGCTAGTCGTACTGTATGATATTACGATATATCAATCTGTCGTATGCGAGTAAGTATACATTACATAATAACTGCAGAAAACCGTAGTACTTCAATAACAAAGGTTTTGGAAATGTGGATATTTATTTGAATGGATTTGATGACATCGTAAAATTCACATTTCAATGAATAATTCTGCCTATAAAATAAAGTCGAGTAGGTAATCAAAACATCGAGGTGACTCTATTTTTTTATGAGAAAATTATTTCAGCATAAAAATTTACTGAACAGTTTTAATTTTCACTCTTATTTGGACTGATCCAATTTATGTAGGGCCAATGGGGAACGTGCCTATAAGACACTGCCTACATCGCCACGCAAAATAGCAATGTTGGTACGCTGGGCCAGATAGTACATCTACAACTTGAACAAAGCCCAATGAGAGGTTAGGCGTATAATAAAATTTTACCGAGCACCGAAGACTTTGGCAATCGACTACGGAAATTCACACATTCAAGATAAAATTATGTCGAACGCAACGTTGAACGCTCCAGTTATTTCGTTTACTTTATTTTGTTTTGGATTTGTTCTTTTATAGTTTTACAAGTCGGAGAAATGGTAGTAATGTTAGTGGCAGTATACAATAGTTTTTACGTCAAGCAAAAAACGAGCGTTCGGGAGCGCTAGCCAAATTCACCGTTTTTTAATCGCTAGAGAATATAAAACGTATCAAAATTAATCATATTTCTGAACGAAAAGTCACGTGACTATTTCCATAAATTTTTGAAGTGCCTACTCGCTGGTGGGTGATTGCTGTATCACTAAGAGTTTTTTTTTTAATTTTGTGCTTGTCCTTTTTCCAAGCCTTTTTTTTCTGCTTGTAGGTGGTTACTATATTTATCATCCAGGCCACTGGCGTGTTCCATTATTTAGTTACAGCAAAAATATTATACTTACTTGTGCAATCACAGTTCATAATAGTCACTGGTTGGTAAAATGTCGTTTGCTGATAACACGGAAGAAATAAATTACCAAGTCAAGTGTGTCCTGTCCAGTCTCCATTCGGACATATAATTAATTACTCGTAAACCGCACCTGCCACTCCTTCCTAATTTATATCATCCCAGAAATCAGGAACAACAAAGCTCCCGTAATTAATGCTTCGAAAGGTCTGTTTGGTTTAATTTATAATTGTCGTCTCTTGATACTCACTATCCACGTATAAATAGGTCCGTAAAATGCGTAAAACATGCATCAAAGTAACTAAGCTTCGTTTTCAGGTGACCTTCAGAAATAAGTGGTCATTTGAAACAAAAAACCACAAGCTTACTGTAAGGTAGCTGACATTTTGGGGAACGAACGTGTAAGTCGAAATAAGAGTCGATAATATCCCATTGTCTTAGTTTTAATTTGTTGATTTGCAAAAAAGATTTGCAATAAGGATTCGCAATTTCTGTATGGAATAACATACAGAGACGCGATTCCAAAGAGGTCTGCACCGTTGCAAACTATTTGCAGATAGCTCAACTGATCCAATTATTATAATAAGAATTGAGTAGATTACTTACTTTTTATTGAGCCGCTCGACTCAACGAGTATAAAATATCCAGCGTTAGAATCAATTGCCATGTTTCCGGGTCCTCTTTTTGAAACTTTTTAATATCCTCCTTGAGCTTACGGTGCGATAATATTCATTAAGGTACCCCTTATTCATTATAAGGCACCGTAACTTTTAATGCGGCTATTTACACAGATTATTACATTTTCGACCAGTCTTTTGTTTAAGTTGGAAACACGCAGGAAATCTTGGGTTTCGAGCAAGTTAGCCATATTACATTTTACCAGACTCATTACTGCCGCATTCATATTTATCGATCAATGGACATAAGTCTTTATTTTACTGGGACAGGAACACTTGTTTTGACTACTTACCTACTTGTCTCAGATTAAGTAACAAATAGCTACCTTGTCTAAAATTATTTCAGTCCATGAATCTGGTCTAGGCTATTTATATTAGAGTACTACATCAATTTGTTGGAAACGCTGAACCGCCCATTAGAACTCGCTCTGTAATTTACAAGGTACAGCCACCATTTGTGGCTAACTGTAATTAAAATTTAAAGGTCTGTATTTGCAATGTGCTTCAATGAAATACCTACTTGTGCGAGCAATGGACATTGGACGGGAACCAACGGGAACTAATGAGTTTACTTACTCGCGTTCGCTAGCAGGGCTTTAAACTGACATATTACGAGAAGCTTTTGATTTTATACTATACGCTTTTAAAAAAATTTGGTTAGAAAAAAAAAGTCCTTGGCATTTTGAGTGGGCTCTGCCTATATAACAATTGCGCGCTCGTTCAACTAGCACATACCGTGTGACATTGCATGCACTATGTCCACACTAGACGGGCTTGTTCCTAATAAATAAATAAAAAAAAAAAAACTTTATTGAGGACAGGTACAACTTACAGTTACGTAAGGACAGACAAAGTCCTGCAAACGGCGGTCTCTTCCAGACAACCTTTACTTATTATATTGGCTTGTTCCTAATGACATTGTAGAGTACCTTATAAAGTGTATTTTTGATGAATAAAACTTATAAAGAGCATATTATAATGCTCACAGAGTTTTCTGTAGTTCTATAATTAACATTCTAAAGCCAGTATGCCGACTTAATCCTCAAGCACTGATCCGGACTCAAGCATAGATTTTTTAATGAAAACCTCTACTCAAATTTATGCTTGGGTAACGATTTTTTGATCAGCATACGGGCCCAAGAGTCAAGAGAAACAAAAACCAAAAAAATTACTACGTAGCGCGAAGGTTTTATTATTCACATATTTATTTCGTATCTTAATTTAAAAGTTTTTTTCATACCATATTATACACCGTGTATCTACAATGGCGACATTAAATTGACACACGGGTAGAGCTACTTATTAGTATTCGTAAAAAACTAGTTAAAGTACAGTCAGCTGCACTAGAATGTGTACAATTCGTAATTTTTTACGGTCCCAATATTAAATAAATAAGTAAAATTATCAACTGTGTTATACAAAACTTAAAAACTAGACGTGTATTATTATTATTTAACCTTTTAGGATGGGTGTTTTTTGTGGTCCCAGGTGATTTCTCGTGGTTCCGTGACTATTGGTTCACAGCCACTATGTAATTTGATGTTTCCTTCCAGCAACGAATTATAATAATGGCTAATCCAAAAAAGCAAATAGAAATAACACATCCAACCACAAAATGATACACAAAACAAAGAAATCTCAATAACTTGATTGTATTGTTATTTGGAAGAGTATAATTTATCTCAAGGCGTCGCAATTTAATTATCTCTATATAGGCGAGAACCGTATAACAATTTTGTCGTTCTCTCCTTGTCTGTCTCTTTCTGCAAAAGTTCAATTTCCTTCAGAAGAATGAAATAAGCTGTAAGCTAGTTTTCTATAATTTATTTACCGTTATATTACATTTCATAGAATACTGCTAATGGTACAAAAATAAGACAAATGTTTTTATTCAATAACTTTACAAGGACGCCTTAACTCTGCCATTATCATTATTATTGTAATGATTTTACTGAATACATGTTAAATCATCAAGTTCTAAAAATACCAAAATGATTTTCAGTTTTTTATGACGGTACCACCATAATGACAACCCTAATTTTACATGATTTTGAGAGCCAGAGCCGCTGAGCGCCTGGACTTCACAAACTCCGTCGTAATGAAGTTTCGCTCTAAAAGAGATCTCTTTATGGTTTTTAAGTTATTCAGTAGACAGGCTAGTCGGGTTTTATTTAAATTAGGCATAAATGCATTGTGAATAGATTATTCACAACTGCGAGATGAGAATATTTTAAACTGAGGAACTGTGAAGGTGTTAGTTTTGCAAAGTGGACTTACTACGAATGCATATACTCGTAATACATATTATTTTATTCTAAATGCATGTTAGCTACTAAGTTCCAGATTATTTTTAGCTAAATCACTGTCGACAATAAAAAACCTATCGAATGTTTTCATTAGGAGAAGCCACTGGCTCCCGAAACACAGTTTATACTAGTTCGGGATCCTATGGATTCAAATACTACCCATTTTGTAACTAAATTTTATTTACTTTGACATAAAAAATGTTTCCATTTTCATATTCCCTTTAATTAATATTTCCCTAAATACCACCGAATTCTAATTATTTCGTTAGAATCCTTATGAGTTGTACCTAGGTATAACGATCTGGAATCACTGAATCAAACTGTAGGTAAGTAACTATACTAATTATAAATCATGTTATGTCTAGGAGGCGATGTCTAAAACAAGTTGTGAGAACAGGCATATTATGTAGAGTTGGACAAGAGTGACAACTCAAAGTCAAAGGGTAGAACAGCTAGAATTTGTTAGTTTTGAGGATATTTTTGTAATTAAAAATAGCATTTAATTTTATCTAAACTAACTACTTCCATTGCAAAAATATAATTATCTTAACTTTAGTTTTATCGTATCTAAGGTACCATTTTATACGTAAGTTTGACATTAGCACCGTTTTTTCTTACTACGAATGTTGTACAACATATCTATAGTACACATATTCATCTAAGTGCCCTCAAATCATCGCTTACATTTCATATAGAAGGAGGGGGTGGGAGAGAGGTGGTTATGGTTCGAAAGGTTTTTTATGTCATTCGACTGAAAACATAATCGCAGAAAAGGTATGGGGATGACTTTGATTCCGATTGACATTTTTATGCCCACTCTTATCTCAGGAGGGGTACCAGTAGGTACTTATCTACGTGTTATACCTGACTTGGGTCCATAGGGGTCACAAAACTGTGTCTATTTTTCACAGTAATAATACCTATTTAGAACTTAACTTAAAAATGACTTACTTGAGTGTTACAGGGCTTTACGTTGTCCAGTGGCGCCCTCATAAAAGATACACTGCAAAACGCAAACAGAGCTACTAAAATCTAAAATAACTACCTAACCTTGGATAAAGGCGAAAAAAAGAATGTTGCTACTTAATTTTGTGTGGTTTTAATTAGTCTATTGTATTCACGTCGATGGCAATATTTTATTTTATAGTGATACTAATGGCACTTACAGAGCCAAAACTACCTCCTTAAATCGACCCTGTGCGATGGAAAAACAAGCCAAGTACCATCAAACATTCCCAGTACTAAGAGAAATGTTTTCCAAACTTTTGATTGGTGTGCTCACAAGAAAACAACATAAATATTTTTATGCTGGACTATTTATTCATTTAGGCTTGTATGGAAAAATGTTTTGGGAAATATATTTCAGCGTAATCGTGTTGTGGCATGTCTATCTGTCCAGAATAGTAGCGAACTTTTGTTACCATTATAACTGGCTACGTTTCCAACAGAGATGTGCGAGGCGGATGACGGGTGTGTGTGTAAAAATGCTCCAATTGTATCACTTCACACGACGAATGGCGTGACTCTGTTGAGTTTTACTCACCGTACATTATTTTCGCATATTTGGTAAAGCAGCCTCGCCCTACACAGCGTAATTCTTCTAAAAACATGTTCTTAATGTAAGTACAGTGTGCACGAACCAAATCAATAAATACCAGTTTACTTTGTCAAAGCTAAAAAGAAAAAAAAGATCAGCAAAACTTAATGCAAAATACAGTAATGTGAAAGCGCTTCGTACCCAGCGGGTTCGAGCACGAAGTTTATACTAATGTGCCTAGACTGTCTCTAACTAACATCGTTTAGTCAACTAGAACCACAGTAACTGTTCTCCTTGGTTAAGCTTTTGTTTTCTCAAAAGCGGTGAACGTTACCTATGTGGCATAATAAGATAGTGTAAGTGATTTATATCCACACTTAGGGTTAGTAAGTGTTTACACGTAGAAATGGCAGATTGCTCTTGAGTGCGGCGCAGAAAGTAAGTAATCCTTCTTACAATTAGCTAAATTGAATGTAGTGCAGAAGAAGTAAAGTAAGTATCAAATAAGATCAATGGGAAAGAAAAGAAGAAGCTAAGAGGAAAGGACTAACAGAGCAAAACGTCCGAATACTGAAACGTCACTCAAAAATTACCCTCAAACTCTTTTATACTCATCCATTAGTAAAAGATGCATGAACTTAATCCAATGTAAGTAGCATTTCAGTATTTGGGCGTTACCACAGAATATTTTGTACGCGTACTCACATAGTAAAAAGAGACGATCAAGTTAAACAATATTGTTATTTCCCACTCCACTTCTTTCGGTCATCATACGGCCGCGTTTTTGTCAGAACCCAAAGCTTTTGTGTACAATAATACTAGTCTACCCCAAGTGTGTTTTGTAACGTTCAAACTTTGTTGCTGAGGAGGTATAGACGAATATCACACCACGGAAACAAGTTTAGCTTGAAAAGTTTGAAGGTAATTTCAGTTTTGATGGTTAGTTGGCTTCAACTGGCGAGAACGGAGTTTTCAGACCGCTGAAAGGCCTTCTTTATAATTTTAGTTTAAATCTTATTTTAAATTGGGAATATTAACATAGTATAAATAGAATGGTTCATTAGGTTGTGTGGTAGGTTTAGGGCTCGTATTCAGAAATCAATACTTAACACTCAAGCATAGATTTTCGGCATATATTTAGAAGTACCTATAATAACAGTTACAATGTTTATACCTATTATTATATGATCTGTGCCTATGGTAATCATATAATCATGATGTTGATTATATGATTACCGACAGGCGTCATGGCTCAGTCGGTAGTAGCTCTGCCTTCCGTGCTGTGGGTCGTGGGTTCGATTCCCACCGAGAACAAACATTTCTGTGGCAAACATAAATGTTTTTTCTGTGTCTGGGTGTTACTATGTATTATAAGTATGTATTTACAAAAAAAAAATGTATATAAGTATTTAAGTACAACTTCCTTGTATGCTGAGTGCAAAGTCCTGACAGTCAGGCAACTTTTTGTACTCCGAGCTATTCTAAGAACACACTCTACTGTTTCCTTCGAATCCCATACTTCTCTGGCTCATAGACGAAGAGCAGATCGCATCTTCCCTATTGAAAGATACAGAACATCTTTTGCAAGTCGCCATCTCTATATTATCGGTAAGCAAATATATAATAGATTAAGCCGCAAGTTTGAGCTGTATCCCCTTCTAAAAGTTCAGTGCAAGCAAAAAGTTAAGGATTGGCTTCTCACCCTATCATATGATGAAACTGAATCTCTCATTTTATGTTGACCTAACGTATTTGCGTCTCACCATAGCAACTTACATCTGCGTAACATAATCCTCTTGAGTAGGTTTCTTTGCTTATTTTGTTCACATCACTATCTACTTGTGTCCTAACCAATCCTTTTCTCTTATCCAAACCTTCCGTTAATTGCGCCACCTTTTCAATATTCTTATTATTTTTTATAAAATTTACCAAAAAGGTATTTTGTCTTTATTTTATATAATTGTCAAACAAATATTCTATTAGGAACCTAGTATGTATAAATAGGATGACTTCACTCCACAACACAGGTAACCCTAGTGTGGAGTATAGTGCGCCTCCCTCAAATCGACTTGTAATACACTTTTAAACTTGTATAATGTATCTAATAACTGCTAGGTACTTGCTACTTGCTGCATTCTGCGGTGCATACAATGTGAAGTTTCGGGTACCTACTTGGTTTGTGGTCGTTGATACCCACGACACAGGGTATCCTAGTGTGGGGTCAAGACTATGTGCCAACATGGATGCCTGACTTCACTATTGTTGTAAACACAAAATTTCATTCCTGCGACCATACAATGAAGTCACTCCCTACTGTTCTCTAATGTATTGTATTCCTAAATGTTTTGATCTAAGTGTGTTACTTGTTTTTATCTTTACTATAAAATAAGTAAATAAAAATAAATAAATATCAGCAATCTAGTTCCCATAGTACAAGCTCTGCTTAGTTTGGGACTAGAGAGCGTTGTGTGTAATGTCCAAGAATATTTATTTTATTTTATTTTTATTAGTATAGGCAAAGTAGGCGAGGAAACAGTAAAACCTACTGAAACGAATTTCTACAGAATTTAATATGTAGTTGTGTCGTTTGAAGGAACTTTCGGATGCGGCTATGAATTCCTATCTATTCTGTGGTGTGTGTTACTAAAAAACGTATTTAAGTACCTCAAAACTTTTGATTATTAAAATGTTCAAAATGACTTTTGCTTATCAGCAGTTCAGGATTGAAATTCACAATGTTTCTTTCAAGAAACCAAAAAGAGTATATCCTTCTCTGCGTTGGTAACCTCGTAAACATGTCAACAAGTTGATTCTACTTTACCACTCCATGACTGATTTATCTGACATACTAACTTGTGTAAAGGTCCCAAGTTTCTAAAACTTCAACTTAATTTATTGTACTTTTTGAATTCTAGTCGAGATTTTCGTTACCCACCATATAAGCTCGTGAGAGCTACGTAAGGATTAGCCGGGTTTTTTATCTTAAGAACAGAAATGTGAGAAAAAAAATCAATTTTCTAACGTTTTTACGTGAATTGACGTGGAGGTCACTGATTTTCAAGTAGCCTTTACTAAAATGTTGGTGAACACTGTAACATTGTCATTTACAAATAATTAGTTATTTTCGAAGTCGAAAATAACTTGAAAATAGATTTAATACTTTATTGCACAAAATTATAAATTTGTTACAGACTTAATGCTGAAAGTATTGTCTGCCAGCCAACCCAAACGTGGTGGTATATAAGGAGGTTGGCGTGCGACATTACAGAGAATAATATTTATCTCTGATTGATTGGATTTTAGTAATGAGTATTACTAAAATTCTGTTTAGGGTTTCCCCAGAATTCACATACAGTAGTATTTTAATCAAAAATAGTATTAGGTCGATTTTTTTTTATTGTACTTTTAAACTTAATTTTTTTATTATTCAGTATGAAAATAAAATATCGTAATACTTTTTCAAAAATTATTATTTCCTCGTCGAGATATAAGCGTTTGAACGCACTAAATATTATAAGCTTTGTTGTGTGACTAGAATTCCAATTCACAGATGCGAGGTCAATGCTACGGCGTAGCAGCTGGCTACGAGTATTACGGATTCAATCGAGTGGCATACGAATGGATTACCTATTTTGCATTGTAGTTTAGGCGAAAATGACAATGAAAATTTAATGCTTTTTTTGGTTAGTGATGGAATGGGAAAACGATACCACAGTGACATGTCAGTTTAATTTCGGGTAAAAGTACCTAAAAGTAGATTTTAAAATCACCAAAGTCCCGTAGTTTTCTACAGATTTTCTTTATCCCACACAAAACTCACGTATCTCATCAGGGTTACCGTTTAGCCTTATAATTTATATTTTTGTGTAGTCCCCGCATAAATTACTTCCTTGAAATTATTAAAAAGTTTTGAACAAAGAACCATGTGAAAGTTTCAAAGACGCTGTCAGACGGGACCAAAAGCAAAGGGGTTCTTTTTTAAAAGCTGAAATATGATGTCTGCAAGCGTTGGAATATAGCACGGCCCACATGTTAGAGGTTAGGCCAAGTCGTGTGTGAGTCTGAGAAAAACATCGTTAAAAAGTACCTCAGTGCAACATTTTCTACTTAAAATCTTTTATCCTTGCTCAGTTCAGTGCTATGTAGATCTAAGCTAGCTCAGCTTTGTTCGCTTTCAATTTTGGAGTTCGATTTGTTCGATTCACATTCACCGAATTCGTTTTGGGTCCGCGTGGATTAAACCCGTATTCCGCCAATCTTCACAAAAACCGAGCTCACACATTTTCCGGGACCATTCTCATCATATTTGAATAAAAAGGGAAAAATGATGTAAAGAAGCTAGTAGGTAAGTGATCAGTGGCATTTTGTTGATGTTTGTCTACCGGAAGCACTATAATTCACTATAATTCCGGAATTTTTAAGACAAGAGTGTGCAGAAGTCATTTTAGTTCAAGTTAGTCATGCTCCACCCTAGGCTGAAGCTTCACTTACTATCAGGGTAGCTAACAGCCAAACAGCTGTATCATAAAACAAAACCAACGAGGTCTCAGGCAAAGGACGCACAATATTATACGCTGACAGATTTTTGTGTACAAAGAAGGGTTTTAACTACATTTTCGTAGCCAACGTAAAAAAAATACAGATAAAAGTACAATCATGTTTTTCTATTAGTATCAAGAGAAACCCGAGCTAAGAATCGACACCAAAAAATGCACTGTACATTTCTGTGAATGTACAGTGCATTTTTTGGTGTCGATTCTGTGAATGATACTGTGAATGTTAACTACAAAACGTTACCAATTTCACAGGCTAGGCACTCGGTGATTGCGACGTCCCGATGCCTGACATCACTGGTTAACAAGCTCCAACCCGTCATTACGTAAAATATAGTAGTGAAAGCGACGGCATATGACGGGCGAGTAGTCATAAAATAGCAAAAATCGCATACCTATATCCTATATAGCTGTCAACACTTGTAGTAGCTGCACTAACACGAGAACGGTGTCCAAAATGCACTGTTAGGTAATGGTGGGCATACACGCTACGAGAAATCGTAACGATCAGACTGCACAGTTCGAACGGTAACGGATAAATCGCTACATGTATGTTATAAAACTGTACAGTTTTTAGAACAAACATGTAGCGATTTATCGGTACCGTTCGAACTGTACAGTCTGATCGTAACGATTTCTCGTAGCGTGTATGCCCACCATTAGTTGTTGTTACTTTTACCATCCATTTACATGCTTGTGGCCGACCTGTCTAGATTGCAAGATACGTAATAAAGAAGCTGAAATGGTCCTATCCTAGCGATTAGTTAATCAAACTTTGAAACAAGCAACCCATTGCCTTCGTGGTTCTTAAAGTAGTGCTCCAATTTGAATGCGGTTTTTTCACAATCATTTTTTTTTAAATGACCTAGTCTATCGATTGTAGAATGTAAACACTATAGGAAACACACGGTCATTTCCAGTTAGCAGTATCGCTGACCTTATTAAGAAATCGAAACTATAGGGATTTTTTTACAACTGCAGCAGTAAAAAAATGGTTTTTGATTATCTCGACCTATATTTTGGATATTGTTGAGGTTGTTAAAATAATCCCGAAGGTTCGGGGTCTATTACCATTTTAGCTGGCTGCGTTTGAGAGCGGGCTATAACATTTTAAATACGGTCATGTCATTGTGTGGTAGTATCTGTAAAAACAGTTTTAAGGATACTGCTTGTTCCAGTGTCCCATATCACTCGAGAAGCGTTGGAAATTCAGTCAAAAAAATCTTTGAGGATATTTAAGTCATTTTAAATTCAATAACATAAAGAAGTGAGATCAATTTATTATCTGCACTCCGCAGGGTTTCATTTATACTTGAATAGCAAAATTTTTCAGCTTTTTGTATAATGAAACCTGAATTATTCATGATTAAACACTTCATCGCGAAAAAAATCTCTATCCCGCTACCAATGTGCAGGAAATTTCTAAGCTCATAATCATCATAAACAAGTCCCTTTCTGACTTACATTCGTTAGTCAAAGTAGGTACATTGTCGATACCACCTGCCACTGGCACGAGCATCGAGGGACATGACATGTTGTGGCTCATATTATTATATACTTTTCAATCGACCCCTGCTCACCGCCAGTTCAATAACTTTGGTCGCAAGTAAAAAACATTTGTACATTTATGATGGATAGAATATTGATTTGATATACACACAAAACACAGAGTGGACGTATTCACTAATATTGCAAAAATTGTGACTTAAGTTTTTGATTTACGCTTGTCGGTCTGACTGCTGCTGGGGGCTCAAGTTTGGCTGCTAAATAGTTAGGCAGAGGTACACGTGTAACTGAAGTCAAGCACGGATGCCCCCGTGCGCCCAAAAGCATAACATTAGATTTAGCCCACGTAATTCGATAAGTTAGATGAGTTTTGTAAAATATTACCTGTCTATAAAAGAGACAGAGGGAAATGGGGCAGGTGCTGGAAACTTTTTGAAGCCTCATCGACAGATTCAATTATAATTGAGTTTACCGATCAAGCCAACATTTATCTTTAAAACTCTACCAGTGAGTTTTATATGTGAAATAAGTAACACAGATAATAGGAATCGCAGTTCGTAAGTTTTTATAAACCGAGTAAAATGAAGATTCTTTTTGTTTCGTTAGTTCATTGTAACGAAGAGTTACTCACTTTAACTTTTCAGTCTGGTTGGTTTATACTTTCCACAATCAAATTATTAAGACACTAATTCCCTCTAAGGGATATCTAGATATTTCATTGTTCTGCTAATATTGGCTAATATCGGGGTTTGCTCACGGAATTCCATATGACACTCCATATTAGGTGCCTATTTGATATTGACTTAAATGGAGACATAGATCACGAACTACCGCCAAATCTATTTCGAAACTGGTCACTATTTGTCACTGACTTTAGAGGAGAGCAAACATACGGCGTGATTTCATTTCTGTGTGCGGAACTCGGCACCGTCATATGAGTTTTACAATATGTTCTGATTTAGTACTGGATTTAGAGCCACTGTAGGTACACAAAAAGCCTCTTGAAGGCCTATAAATAACAGATTGATTTATTTGTGTCGAATTTGTAACAAAACTGTATTTTTCTGTCTGTAAGTATATAAGCAAGTAATGGGAAACTTAAAACATGAAATTGAAAGTAACTAATTGCCTATATATGGACTACGCGATCCGTCACTTATAAATAATCCATCTCTACTCTACAGGTCTCTACTATAGAATTGTCTCTACGTTCTATAGTAGACAAAGACAAAGATGGATAATTATATTATTATCTGACGGATAGCGTTGCTACGAAATTTTCGAGTAAAGTTTTATACTACTATTCTGTGGTTTTAGTATTCAGGGCCTCAGTCTCTCGGAAGAATAGGTCAGTTTCTTTATTAGGTACGTTTTATATCTAAACGAACGGACATTTAAAAGTATTTTAGAACACCCTGTTTGTTTCATCTACTAGATATCAAAGAGCTTAGCTCTATCGATGTTGGCTGAACACAGATTTTGCAGGTTTAGATCAAATCCCAATGAATAGATGCATTTGGGAAGCTTGGAAACTGCCGTCTCTCAGCTTGACCTCGTTTTGCTAACTAACAAATAGGACGCGCTATCGTATGCCTTTCTAATACACATACAAGTCCAATTTTTTATTTGCAATACAAGTTTTGGAGCTTGCACACTGGCATGACAACTGCACGATACCAACATGCCATGGCAGTTGCTCGAACAATATCGTTGTAGTCACCGAAACGGTATAAGCGTCTAAATGTATGAGATTTAGTTCCTCGTGACATCGTGTAGAGGCCGTTTCGGTGGTAGTGTGAAAACGCCCGTTTTCGTGCCCTATCCATATTAAAAGATATCGCATAATATATTATGTAGAATCATCGTACACCAACTAGACAGAAAAGAACATAGTCTATACACATATCAAGTTGACACAAGCACAGATTATATAATACTATACACACAAGCGTAATTTTGAGCGTGACTTCTGATGACTGCTGATAGAAGAAAATGGAGGTAGATTAGGTACAAGTTGTGCCGATCCTTCGTAATGAGGGATAGGGGCAAGACAATGATGATGATGACACGGACGGTGTAATCAAGCTGGAAGATAATTTGAACTACCCAGAGACAAATATTTGCAGATACATATTACCCTTCCATGTTTATATGGGACAAGGTATACGGGACAGTATCTATCACTGCAAATCAAATCTGCGATCTCTCGTCTCGAGGATTTATGTAAATAACAATGAATGACTTTGAAACGTTTTCTTTTAAAGTCATTGCTATGTTGTGACGCTTTTCGTATTTTGAGTTTTTTTTTATGAGAGGATTTGTTGGAAGAGCCAGATGGCCCACTTTTTGCCTGCATGTATTACCGCACAGACAGAGTAAATCCATTGAAGACATGTCCTGTGAGGATGGCCTTTTTAATGGTCACTCATCTAATATGCCTGCACCTAATTGTACCGGCACACCCTTCAACCCGGAACACAGCAATGCGAGCCTACAGGATTTCAATATGAACACAGCCAATTTCTTTATTATGGTTATAATTTGTAAACCTTACTGAGTTTTGGGTGTATCGAAGTAAAATATGCTACCGGTGCTGTGGCTCACCGTGAAACAAACTGAAAATACTTAGTCATAAAAATTACGTGTAAAAAAGTAGGTGCTTGGATGGCTATTGTGAATATACTGGTGGACATCTAAACTAAGCAAAGTCATTGGGTTTATACTCTCCTTTTTATACTAAACTAAACTAGATGTAGAATAGTATTTATTTTCTAAATGAAGCGATCCTACGTTCTAATCCAAAATAAGGGAAAGAAAATGTAAAGAAACGCAAACTCTCATACTATTGCAATAAATACGTTTTTTGCTGGATTTATTTGCTGGAATGTATTGTGAAATGTTGTTGTGTGGCTCAGTGGCTTAGACAGAAGCAAAAGGTCCTTTTTTGTGTCAGACCCGTAATACTGCTATGTAATCTGTCTGTCCATTCAAAGGGTCTTTGTCCTTTCGACGGTTTGTGACAAAATGTCGGATTCAGTGGTTTTAATTAATTGAATTTTGCTAAATATAACCATTATTTGCTGTACAGCTACTTAGCACACTTTACATGTAGATCTGTGTGTGGGATTTAATATTTTTATCTTCTGTATTGTACACAAAAACAAGACAGAAGTAGATAACATGTACAAAGGCGAGCTTAACACTAAAAAACAGTTTTCTTACAGCAAAACTTCTGAAATTAATTCGTGAAAAGTCTTATATACCATAAGACAATGAGACGTTTTTTCGTCAAATTAGTAATAACCAACCAGTTACATTACGACTTGATTAATAGGAAGAGAGAGATAATCTTAAATCACAAGTAGTCCCACGGGCTATTGTGTTTCATCACGGTACGCCCAAATGAAATCTAAACCCGTATTCACACCGGGCGTCCTATAAGATTACAGCACATTCTGACGTATTCGGTCAAGCATGGAATTTATCATACCAGTGGACCGAGCCAATGTCATTTGCAGAGGTAAAGCGCTCAGATAGGCGGGTCTACCTGAAGGCAACCAGCTTCAACTTCTTGGTTTATGGCTTTAGCCGAAAGAGTTTTTGACAAGAGGAGATTGAAAACTATTCAAGTTAAGTATCTAATGCACGCTTGACTACACTTGTATGTCCTCATTATTATGTATGGAATAGAAATACATATGTATGTGTGCTTACTACGTTTTATAAAGGCATTTCATCGTTGACGACAGACATCGTAATTGGTACCCAGCTATATCCATAGTAGGTACGCGAATAGAAACATGAAAGGTATTTGAAGTATTGTGCTAAGAGCTTTTGTATAAAATGTGTAGGTATCATTGGATATGTGTTAAAATATTGAGCATTCAAATTACATTTCGTCTACGGTAAATTATAGCACATTTTATTGGTGGATTTGAAAACCACATAATGTACGTTGTGTGAAGGTGGCATACATTCTCCTAGTACGTAGTGTGCATGTAGTTTTAGGTACCACTAGTCGATGGAGAGATGAGATAGATGAGCATTAATCACAATATGTCTCATGGGCCTTCGATATTATTCTCTACAGTTACATCCAGCTTTAGGCATGGCCATCACTGATACGATGGAGAAGATAATCAAATCGGGCACGCTAGTATGAAAGCTTGATCTAAATCACCACTGCGTTTGAGTAATGTAATGTACCTACTTCATTTATTTCTGGTTATTTTCATAATACCTTTTTGGTTTCAACTCTCGATTGACTTCGACTAAAAGCTCAGCAAAAGTAGTAAGTGTTTGTGTAATATATAAGCACGAATCTTTTTCCTCTGTGCCCAATTATTTGAGTTAGAATTTAATGGGTTTTAGATAATCCGACAACCGAATAATCTAGCGATCTAAGCTTAGGACATCATCCAATAACGTGGAGTAATCAGGTGACTGAATATCATCATTAGATCGGTGTCAATGGACTACTTATAAGAATTTGAAGCTTGAGTCGCGATCGTAACAGATTGTGATTAGTATAAGTACTCGTACCTACATCTATACATCTATACAAATATTATAAAGAGGAAAGGTTTGATTTTTTGTTTGTTTGTTTGTTTGTATGAATTGAATAGGCTCCGAAACTACTGGACCGATTAAAAAAATTCTTTTACCATTAGAATCCTACATTATCCCTGATGAACATAGGCTATATTTTATCCCGGAATTCCCACGGGAACGGGAATTACGCGGGTGAAACCGCGAGGCGCTGCTAGTCTATACTATCTATACTAATATTATAAAGAGGAAAGGTTTGATTTTTTGTTTGTTTGTTTGTTTGTATGAATTGAATAGGCTCCGAAACTACTGGACCGATTAAAAAAATTCTTTTACCATTAGAATCCTACATTATCCCTGATGAACATAGGCTATATTTTATCCCGGAATTCCCACGGGAACGGGAATTACGCGGGTGAAACCGCGAGGCGCTGCTAGTAACTAAATAAAACTGGGAATGGCTTCTGGAAACATGGCTCTATAGATTAATTTATTTCTCGAATTATTTTACCGCCCAAGACCAACATTGGTTTTAATCAGTAAAGAGTAAGTAGTCTACACCGAAGGAAAAAAAACTAGATAGTGAAGTCTACCGGGTAGAAGTTACTTTTTGGGCATGGTTGACGTAGTCCCAGTATAGAAGTAATGAAAACACTACTGCTACTGTTCTAACAACCGCTCCGTCACCAACAATTAATTGCTGTTTCACTGACCATGTTCCACAGCTGACCTCAGAATAATGATCTGAGCAGCTGACGGACACTCCAGAAAGTCAGGCAAAAATACCCCGCGCTAAGTGAGGCATTTTCCCTTTGATCTGTCATTTGCCTTTTCCCATCGATGGGTAAACTCGAATGAATATCGATGACTTGCGAAAAGCTTGGGTTATTGAATAATTCATAGGCTCCATTTGCATCCATTTGTACTGATAGGCTACATACACCTTGTGCTTATTTTTGGTGGTAGGGGTAATCCGGCCGGGTTAGGTCCCAAAACATAACTTGTTGCAAAACAGGAACTTTTTTACATATTTTTGAGTATTGGTACAAGTAACACCTATGGGGTATGATAAGATACAGTGTCTTTCTATATTTTTGCAAAAATATACAATGTTTGATATCTCTAAAGTCACAGACAGAGTAACTAACTAATTTTAAGTAAAATAAGTAATACTTAGCACTCGTATTTACGTAGTACGTTGTCAGACCAAATAAAATAATAAAAAAAAAACTTACAGGCGTTAACTTTTTTAAATTACGACACATTAGTTTTATTGGCTGGTCTTTCCCGGAAAGTTTCAAATAGCAATAAAAGTGCTGCGATGCCCTCAACTTGATTTTATTACGAGATCAAATTGCTCGTCAACAAAAAAACTCTTACAAAGTAACCCCCTTTTATAGACGTTGTTTATTCCGTAAGGATACCTACCCTTCTATCATGACTTAAATAAGATTTACAGACTGTAATTGGGATTTTATTTAATTTTAGGTCATGTTTACTCGGTAATATCAGAATTCTGCGATAACGAATACGTCACCCATAGAAAATATAATTTTTTTTTTGTTAACTCTAAAGGCAATCGTCCACAGGCCCGCATCGCACGCATCGGACGCATCGCACGCAACGGATTTTAGTTTGCCTTCTATAAAAACTCATACAACTGCGTCCACTGATCCGCACCGTACGGACGAGTTTTTATACAAGGCAAACTAAAATCCGTTGCGTGCGATGCGTCCGATGCGTGCGATGTGGGCCTGTGGACGCTAGCCATGACTCGACGGCATAGTTGGACTAACTCAAAATGTCACTTTGAGGTAACTTTAGAACTAGCTCCCGCCTCCCAGTGTATCCCGTCTCGATGATGTATTTGCGTTATTTACCTGAAACAAAAGATGTTTGTTAGTAATAGTATTTTCTGTGGTAAGAACTAAAGTATTTTTCAGAGTTCTAGATAACTAACCTACTTGTAATTGACTGTTTTATTTACAATTTTGCTAGAAGTTTTTCTACGTAGGAAGTAATTAATAATATTAATTAATTTGTGCGGCAGCGGTGGACGCAGACTTGGTTATACCTTGTCATCCTCGGGAAAAGATTAATTATCAAAGCCTCACCTACTTGCTATTAGGACCAAACTGTCTCGGTTTAGAAGGTCGAGAGCGGAATAAATCAAACACAAAAAATAAACAGATAATATAAATATTTATGGGGACTTCACATAAGATTGCTGATAGAATACTTATAACGACGATTTTTAAATACATTGGTACACAGAAAAAACATTTATATTTGCCATCGCATCACAAATGGGGGATCGACTCCATAACTAACAGCGCGGAAGGCAGAAACCAACTGAGCTGTGACGCTTGTCAAGGCCAAAAAAAGGTTGATAATGGGCCAAAAAAGAATTATTCGGTTGATTTGCCTCCTTCTTCCCTACTGGTAAATACCGACCTGTATCCCTACTTAATTAAATTTACCTGCGTCACAGATCATATAATACTATACTAGTAAAAACTTAATGATATTTAAAAGACGATCCATCTAGCATTCACTTCAAAGAAGAATCTCGCGATCTGAGAATTAATATTTAGAAAGGCTAAGAAAGGAACACTTTATTTTCCGATGCAGTAATGTATCAACTACCCTCTACACATGCAAAGACCTATTATTACTCTGTATTATAAAAGGAATAAAGGTGAAATCGAATTTGTGTTGCTTCTGACTAAATCGACGTTCAAACATCTAGAAATAATCAAATCAATATGTTATATTATGTGTTTTCCTGCACGTGGCAAAGAAGACGGTAATATAGGATTACTGCCACAAAGAGTCGCTACAAAGTGAATCCATTCGCAAACTCCTGAAAGTTTTTCCATGTCCTTTGCAAAAGCTCGCCGATCAGATACGAAAATCAGATTATTTATACAAAATTATTTAGAGAGTGCTTCCCTTCATTTCTAATTGGAAGTTATCTCAAAGGAGAAAAATAATTGTGGGAAGAAAAACTTTGTTGATTGAACTTTTAGCGAAGCTAATTAATATTTCGTAGCTTTGAATGCGAACGATTAATATTCGCCCTCCGAATGCTTGTTCAAAGTTTAAAAAGGCTTGGAGTTTCAGAAAACTAAAAAATGAAGATGGTAATAATGAGCAAACCAAGTACACTTTTGTTTATTATTAAATCTGAGGTATTATTGCTTTTCATGACGAAAACATACTAGCGAGTATAGGTGACTTTAAAATAGTATATTTCATTACAAGTGCGGAAAGGCTGTCATTGCAAAGAAAGAGTTCCGACAAATGTCTACCCGAGCCGAGGCGCAGCCGAAGGCGAGGGTTTACAGTCGGAACAAGTTGCAATGACGGTTCCGCACGTGTACTGAACGACTATTTTTAATACAGTTGCGAAAAAACGAAGCAATATAATAAAAAGAAAATTTGCAGAGATTGTTTTTTCTTCACCCATTCTGGTAGGCAAAGGGAACTATGCCCATACAGCCAAGTCTTCAGTAGAATTTTTTTATTGTTATGAAATGAAAATGAAATTTAATGAGATGAAATGAAATGAAACCTAACCTAACTCATTCAATCAAATCATTAAATCTGATATTGAAACAAATAAGTAGCTTCTTTTTAGAAATATACGTATTTGCATGAATCATAAAAACTTCTATGAATTTTTTTAGTAAAAACTTCATGGTTGGTTTTTCTTTTTAATAGACATTATTTTGACAGTTGGGAAAGAGAACGCAGGAGTTCGAAAAAGTTAAAAAAAAAAGCACGAGTATGTAATAACCCACATCCCTAACGCTATACGTCCCTGCAATACGCCACTTTTTGAGCAACTGTATTAAAAAAACTATATAATATTTATAAATGGAATACACATTTTTGTATCCTCAGTTAGAAGAGTACAGATACTGCAAGCAAATCACGAACGTGACATGTGAGATATCTCGAACGTTTATCTGTACGTAGATCTTTATCCTTTTACGTGAATAGCGTGGGAACAACCCTACCTATTTATATGGAAGTAGCAATTGCGCCTACCTCGTTCCAGAGAGCTTACCAATTTGTACAGAACCAGCGTCAGCTTTCTCAGTAGAAAGTAGAAGTCTGAATAAAGTTCTTGGCAGACAATTTTTACTGGGGTGAAGAATGTAAAAATTGCTTTACTTTGATACGAAATGATGTACCTACTATTAAATGGAACATGGAAATCTCCTGAGCTCTTCATTTCCCTAGTAAGTTAAAGACTGAAGCCGATTTCACTAACACTGTAAAAGTACTACCTACCCTGCGTTTCTACCAAAACTCAAAGAAAAGAGTCGATTTCTATGACTTCAATTCTCTAGATTTTAAGAATTTTATTTACTCAGTCTTTTTGTAGCGTGTATTATTCAAACTGTAGACTTATTGGAATCACAAAACATTTTGGGTATAACAGTTCACGCTTCACTCAAAGTCAATGGAGAACCAAACCCGAACTGAAAAATGATGTATAGGCGAGCAACACAAACGCACACCACTGTAACAGAAATAATGTTTTTGTGATCGTTTCGAGCGGATATCATGGAGAAAGAGAGTAGGTAAACAATACCTTTGTTAGCTCATGAATGCTTGACCGCGTGTGGATGGAACAAATGGACGGCCTTTCTGTTTTGACCCACGTTATAGGGTATTTGTTGACCTTCTTTTGCTTTATTTTGCTAGCCACTTTCGTTACCTTTCATGACTGCCTGTCATTTACAGGATATTATTAAAACCGGTTTGAAGGTTTTTATGTTGGTATCGTATCAGCTTTATATTACTCTAAATTATATCAAATATTGTACAATATCTACCGTAGTTGGTTGATCTTTCAAATAATCAAATTTTTATGTGCTTCAGTTGCGTAACTAACAAGTTCTAGGCACAATATTGCGAAGCGCTTGCATGAGATAGTACAGACAAACAGCTTTTCCAAAAGAGCAGCGTAAACCAATAAATTCTGGGTCCCTAAATTCTTTCAGTGTCGTATGCGTAAAATTTTAGTATATCCTAACATCCGGACCCGACGTATTCTATAAACTTTTTGTAGTCCTACGTGCTCACCAGTGGCAGGTTTCGTACATAAAGCAACAAAATAATGGAGGCGGCTATAAGATAAGATACGGTTGGGCGACGCCCAACCACCAATCCCTCACTTGCCAGACTTGCTATATCTCGAACGAATTATCGTTCGAGATATAGCAAAGCATTATCAGAATATTATTAAAGTCTCACACATGAAATAAGTAATCTATTAGTGTAGGGTCATCACATCATCGGCCCGCAGAAGCCTACCGCTGAACGTAGATACTAGTAGATAGGTATGCCTTTCCCATAGATTACGAATAACAATTTTGGGACCTCTCCGTTTACCAAATTCCTCGTTGGTGTCTCCAGCGACTTGTGTCGCTATCAATGTGGGGATAAAGATAATGTATTGTTTTAGTACTGTTGGGTTGGGTGTCAGTTTTTTATCGGTTTCATAGTCTAATGACAATTGTCTTGTTTCGTGGCTTCTACATAAGCCCTCACGTGCGCCGCGGACACTCGCTTTACTGCCTGTCTCGGCCTAACAAGGTTGTTACTCCAATTTATAGCACCCTCAGTACGGATTTATACTTTTCCGAGATAGTTTCAGCAGCCGTGTCTTCAGGTAGAATGTATTACACCTATTATTGCGCGTGGATTAATGGAGATGGTCGAATGAGATATTTTTTCTTGAGATCATCTAGACCAATTATTTTTGTAATTAAATGCAGAATCGATTCTAATTTCACTTTACACCATGATTATGAATAAGTAGGTAATATGTACTAGACATTTACTTTTCAATATTATTTGACGACACAATAGGCGTATATCCATCGCTTTGAAAATCTATAGGGAACCCTATTCTCAGTAGACGTCTTATATGCCGTAACTTCTGAGACTAAAGTGATGGTAGTAATAATATCCCCATAGCACCATCCGCTGTAGAATTTTAGCAGAGATATTATTAGCCAGATGTTAAAACCGAGCTGTCAGGTGGTCTATTCAATTGTTCCCGCGATCCACAATGAAAGGGGAAAGAATATAAAGTTGGTAGGTAAAGGCACGCAGCGTTTTTTAATGGTTTTTCAGCAAGAGGAAGTTGGCACGGTGCCACTGTGACTTGTTCGCTGTCGCCCGTAACTAGGGTTGTCATATCCACACAAAAAAATAACAAGGATACTCGGAATAAGTTAGATCGTAAAAACAAAATATAATTCAGAAACACAAATAATAAAACTTGAGAAAACTGTTTTAACGGAAGCTTTGAGGCTCAATCAAGTTGTTTCTCTGCTTTCTGTTTTCACAAAATTTGCGACAAAATGCTCCTGTTTCCGCCTTCTGAGTTTTATGTCGGCAATCAGCAAGTCACAAGGCAGGCGAGGCGGGACTTGTTATTATTCGCATAAAAATACAAACAAACAAACAATCATTGGGTATGCAGGGCTTGTAGTCCCGACTACATCGGCGACATCTGGCAACGGAAATAACAGATTGCATAATTAGCATAAGCCGTGTTCCTTTTCAGGAACTACAAAGCTAGGTACTTATGTTAATTTGGTTATTCAATAGACTACTAAAATATACAAATAAAATAAAAGAAGGTCAGCCTCGCCCTCCGTTTAATAGTTTAAAGTGAAAAAAGGTCAACTAAGTAGAGTCTCTTAATCAGAGTTCTTTAACTTCAGTTTCTAAAAGTTCAATGTTTCCTTATTTAATTTGGAGAGTTTTGCACCTAATTTTCTCGAAAGCAATTACAGCGATCCGTCCAAGTATATGAAATGAGGTTCAATAGGTTTGAAAAAATATATTTTATTTTACTGACATTAGGTTTTATAAAAAAAGAAATATTTTATATAATTTTTATTCAAAGCTAGCAAGTCATATTTTATTGTGTCCTATGTTATACAAATCATTTATCAATTTACATACGTAGTTGCAGACTTGAATAGAATTGGGTAGTACCATTTGTCAATTCGTTCCATTATCGCAGCCTGTCGTATAATCTCTGCCAACCCTAAGCAGCTCCAAGTGTCAACCCTATAAAATTTGAATGATATCGCGCGTGACGGTGACAAGACGGTTTTATTTGCTTTATCACGAATAAAATAAAATATGAAATTATATTACGCGGAAAGTATAACTTTCCCAAGATTTCTTGTTCGATTTAGGTACCTACTTAATTTCAGCATCGGATACCTACTTGCCTTGATCAATTTAATAAACGCTAGTCAAGTTGGTCGAAAGTTCACTGTGTAAAATTATTCAAATTGATTTCTAGAAACTGCCGTTTCAAATGTGTAAAGTTCGTTCAATTTTAACATTTCATAAAATAGTTTCTGGAATTGTTTGCAAAAAATATTTCTAGCTCGATACATTCAATTTTAAGTATAGAAAACATGTTATTATATTCAAACGATTTCTCAAAGGAAATTCAGTTTTGCTGGTAAATGTAAAGACAATTTGTATATTCATTTATTTTCCCTTTTGAAGCAGAAGGTTACAGAAAGATACCAAGTACGCCGTTCGCATACATTGGCGTACTTTTAACGGAAATTAGGGTCTCACTGTAGATTGCTCAAAGCGATAACAGAGGTTTCTGCCTCCTCAACTAAACGAGGTTGGATATTTTAGACAACTTGTGTATTCCACTTGTTTTGTACGTTTTTTCTACTCTATAGATTATAAAAGCTACAGGGTGTAGCATTTAATGTTTCTGCTTATAAACCCGATAGGGGGGACTTTTTCGACACATCATGACATGAGCCATGACGTCATGTCAAACAACTTTTGAAACTAAGTTTTTATAGTGTTTATGTAGGGTAGTTACGCAAAGTAAACAAACAATTAGGGTTGTCATAAATATCTAAAATTACAAATATTTTTTACTTCTGTCTGAGAATTTCAAATACCTACTTATTCTAAGTGTTTCAACTTTTGTACTAGCTTGAATAAGCCCCTTTTCGGTTTACAGAGGTTTTATGTTTCACGTTGTATATTGATTTTAGTATTTATTTCGATAGCCCGAATAGTTCTCTATTCACCCTAATCTGAACTAGACAGCGGTTAAAAGGCTCTCCAAGTTTAGAGTCGAGTTGTTGACGTCACCTGTCTGTCATTTATATCGCCTCTAGTCTGTCATTTTTACTTGCATCGCCAGTCGCAACAAAGTTGCAGTATAATTGTCGGCCATTATAAACTCACCCACCAATACTTTAAAGCTCAAATAAGTGTTTCATTCAATTCTTTATCACTTTAGTATATTTTTTTAATTTAATATGTAAGGTTGTAACTACCTAAGAGTTTATTTCAGCCCAACTTGTACCTAGTTTTAGTAACATATCTTGCTGATAGAACTAAATAAAAAACTGAACTGAACTAAACTGACTGTAAAAAAACCTTCAAAAATTAACAAAACACGGAAAATGTTATTTTGGAAAAGAAAGCTATTGAAGACAAAGTTTGTTATTTTTGTGTGCCAAAGACCAGGTACTTACACTTTATCATAAAATAGTGAGAGTCTCACAGTATACCCCATAATATGTTATAAAATTAGCAATAACTTAACTTGGTGTGATAAATTCCTACCATTACTCAATAATTTATGGTGCCACGTTAATCTTGACGACGAGATTAAGCTTGGCTATTTTCCTCAGAACGGCTGCACTCGAGTTCCTAAAACGGAAAGTTTTACAGTTGAGTCTTCTTCTTCTCTTCAATAATGGCCTCTGCCCGTCAATTCGACAGGCAATTTTGCCAATGTCAAGTGATTTAGTTTTAATAATATAAGTCAAGTCAAGTCAGCTGTCGTTTGTTTTGAAAAGAAAATGGTGGATTTTTTCTTCAAAACCTAACACGAAATTTCACATTCAAAAAAACCACTTTACACACATTTATTCCAATGGATCACACTTTCCATTACGACCTAAGTATTATTGGTTAAAATTCCACCAAAATTAAACAACAATACTCACAATAACACAAGAAAAACTATTAAAATAAAAGTGCTATGAGTTGTTTCAAAAAATGACAAAACTCGTGTCCCTCGAAGCACCTCTATGACGTATTGACATGACACACACACACGCCATGACAATTTATCGAGGTAAATGGTGCCATCTATTTTAGTGTATTACCAGGCTCAAGATCAGGAAGTAAACAAAGATTCATTTTTCGCATTTCAGGAATTGTGGTTTGACGTTTTAGGATTTGTTTCGATAGTTTTTGATAGAGCGTGTTCTTATAAAAACAATATTGAGAGATGCGAGCAATAATATGTACTAAACATTTAGAAATAGCTTTAGCTTTAAACAAATTATGTTGAATCTAGTCTAGAGTAATATACACGGTGTAACATAAATACCCTATAAGTCTGAAGGGGGGGTATTCTACAGTTCATGGCGAACAGTGTTTGTTCTACGACTTTGGATATTTCGAAGTTTTTCATTCATGAAATGAGCTCGTAACTTTGGCTTAAAATGTACCTACATACAGCATGCGTGTGCGTGCGACGCGGTAAGATGGTACCTACGTGTACATGCGTGTTTACTGGTTTACGCAAATAGTAAACAAACACTTAGGGTGGTCGCAAATTTCTAAAATAATAAAAATTGTACTTTTGTGTGAAAATTTCAATTACGATTTATTGACCCTTTGCACACATCTAAGCACTCAGGTGGTCGGTCTGATTACACCCCCTTCGGGCTTATAGGGTAATTATGTTACACCTTGTATAAAATATTATCAGCATGAAAAATATTTGACTTTAATTAATAACCCCATGAATAATGATTGCTAAAATATTTATTAATATTATTATGTAAATTAGTGTTATTAATATTTAATTATTCCAGGTGTTACGGCTCAGGATATTAAACCGATTCCCGAATGACGAACCAATTTATTACGACAATTAAAGTGAGGCTTATTCAAATCATAATTTATATTCAATATGAATAATCAGCGATTTCAGTGTACTTTCATGAACAGAATAAACTTGTCTAAAAACTTGCAAAAAATAGAATAAAAAAAAACACAATTTAATATAAGTATGCACTTGAATGATGTCTTGTTAAAATTTCAGATAACAATTAACTAATATCCTTGTTCATTTCATCATTTATTGAAAAGCGCAGACTAAATTACAACCGGGTGAGCTAGTTAAAAATTAAGCTCTTTTCAAACGAAATCTATAAAAATATTGAGTTTGACAACCAACTGTTTAAAAGAAAATTGTACGTATTTGTTACGTATTTTTTACTGATTATTTACATTAAGAAAACCAAGAGATAGTATGTAAGTAGTTAGTTACCATTTTCCAACTAATAAATCATCTATCTCTACAAAAAGCTAGCCCTACACATACACACACAGTATGGACGCCGCGTAGACACTGTGTAGACTCAACGTAGACGCCGCGTAGATGTTGCGTAGATACTGTGTAGAAGTCGCGTAGGTAGTGCGTAGATGCTCTGTAGACGGTGCGTGGATTCTACGTAGATGATATTTCAACTTGAGGATCAATCGCGCTTAAAACAGTAAGGCAAAAGCCAAAAGCTGTTTGAAAGTAGTGACAATATCTCAATCTTTTCTTGTATGTTAGCGACCCCATAACACTATGGCGCGAATTTGTCACAAAAACTCGTAGAGCTGTAAATCGCACATGAAAGCATCTTGGGTGGCTGCCCACCGCGGCTCAATTTAGAACGCCCATAATCCGATTAGAGTTTTATATTAGACACTATTTGTTTTGCAGAAAAAATAAGTTTAGTATTCATCAATAGTACGATTGCAGGAGGTAGGTGCA
The DNA here is from genome assembly GCA_947507515.1 of Eulithis testata. NCBI lineage: Eukaryota > Metazoa > Arthropoda > Insecta > Lepidoptera > Geometridae > Eulithis > Eulithis testata. Next base: position 4,271,300 of record OX382199.1, on the reverse strand, counting down.
TAGCAACCTACTACGTCATCATACGTTAGTATTTCAAATAGAGATGGACACGTACCCAGTTATATACCCACTTTTGGACATATACCCAAACACTTCTGATTACGACTCCTGCGGGCCTAAGATGCGCACCGCGAGATATTTGTCATGTCGTTCTGTCAAAATGTAAGCATTTTGTATCAGTTTAGGAACTATTGCATTATCTGTGGTAATGTTGTCGAGAAACCGCGCCTTTGAATCTTCAACTTTTGACATTTCTGCATGACTATTATCTCGTCCTCAGAGAGGTACGACGACTAAGAACTGTCAAAAGTGTACATTATGACGCGTTTTGTCGACACCATTAGGTACCACAGATAATGCAATAGTTCCTAAACTGGTACAAAATGCTTACATTTTGACAGAACGACATGACAAATATCTCGCGGTGCGCATCTTAGGCCCGCTGGTTCTTAGTTTTAAAACTAACCAGCGGGCCTAAGATGCGCACCGCGAGATATTTGTCATGTAGTTCTGTCAAAATGTAAGCATTTTGTACCAGCTTAGGAACTATTGCATTATCTGTGGTAAATAATGGAGTCGACAAAATGCGCCATAATGTACACTTTTGACACTTCTTAATCGTCGTACCTCTCTGAGGACGAGATAATAGTCATGCAGAAATGTCAAAAGTTGATAATAGTCATGCAGAAATGAAATTCAAAGGCGCGGTTTTTCGATAACATTACCACAGATAATGCAATAGTTCCTAAACTATTACAAAATGCTTACATTTTGACAGAACGACATGACAAATATCTCGCGGTGCGCATCTTAGGCCCGCAGGAGTCGTAAGACCTCTTTGCACTTTGCTTTAAATAGGAACCAATATAACTTGAGCTCCTATTTGTATAAAGCTATATACTCCATTTCGCTGTACACCGTGCTATAGCAATACTATTTTGTTCGCAGTTTTGTTAAAAGCACTGATAGCCGCACTTTTCTCTTCGCTGTTTTCCGGCTGGCCGCACGATTTATATGCATAAAATGCTTTCCACGCTGCATTTATTCTGTAGCAGTGAATCGCCACGGGCGGTATTCTTATCTCACTTACAGAAGTGACCAATTACGACGTACTCTTCTGTGACTTTACCCTAGATCTATCTACTAGCTGGCTATGCTATAAAAGCTTTATTGTTCAACGCATCTAGGATTTTGTCGATATCTATCAGAAAAACTAATAAATTCTTTTTGAGCAAAGTACTAGCCCAAAAATTGAGTACGTACGTTTTATAAGACTATGTTGCTAGCCCCATTAATAGTTTACACTCTTACTTTTCTACTGATTTACTTACAGCATAATACAGTAAAATTTTCCGGTACCCGCAATCTATTTACCTTTTGGGCTAACTTTTTAGATTACTTCACAAAGGTTATATTTCGTTAGAAACTAATTCAGTACGATCTATAAATAATTTAAAGTTATTACAGACAAGGGAAATAAAGTTTTGATTCAATTTCAACTTCCTTCATAAATACCAAGTTCAATTTTTATTTAACAACTTAGGGTTTAAGCCACTGTATTTTTTGACTACGCTCCAATTAATCGAATCAATTTGCAACATAGCAGTGGTCACGAGTGTAAACTTCAATTTTGTGATTGATTTTAAAGAAGACCCGTAAAAGTAGCCCGTAAAGTAAAATATTGTAGAGTCTTCTGTTCAAAGAAAACTACGATTGATTTGAGAGAATATTCAGATGGCACAGTTTACAAAAATAATACCTTGCCTAGTTGCATCTGTACGGTAAATTATATGGCTATTGCTGAACCAAAGATTTCCTTTGGTAGGATTGGTCCTTAGAGCCCAAGGATGGATTTAAGAAGTGGAGCCACCGCGATTTTTGATGTTAGTTTTTTGAGGTTTTGGCAGCTTCTGCTCTGGAAAAAATAGGTTCTCAATCTGAATAGATGCATTAATTATGCTATTATTCCAAGTTTGGTACCATATTTGTATGACTTAAGGATGCCAAATTAATTTTAGGACTCATATTTGCATGATAAAGATGTTAAACTATGTACGTAAAATAAAAAAAAATAAGTAAACATTACAGTATTTATTTAAAAAAATTCAACACAAAGAATCAAAAAAATTGGCACGATGATTCCTAGCCCTCGTCCTCCAATACCTCTGCATCCAATCCTATATCATCTTCGATGAGTGTTTCGCGGTCCATTACACTGTATAACAAAATATAAAATATGCTTGCTTGTTCGTTTCTACATTTTTGGGTAATCATTGTTATTTTTTTAAGAGAAATTGTAAGTAGGTATTATAGGTTATTTTTTACAAGTTATGATGACACAATACTTCTTTCAGGCGAATCACAAGGTAACACAAAGTCTAATAATCATCGAACGTCACTTCAGATTCGTTTGAATCTATATCTAATATCGCAGGACTTACACACTAAAACATCTTAGATTTAGAATAATAGTTAGATCCTTGTGAAGGTAATTTACTAACGCGTCACGTGTCTTCTCAAACTCAAATAATAGAATAAAAATTGCCTACATAAAATAGATTTATCGTTCTGGTAACACATTGCAGCTTGACTCAAACTCCGAAGGTTCAAAAACACGCACTTATTATTTTAAATTAAACCCCAGCAATTTCTAAGTTCTTTCCTAGATCTTAATTAATTTCACCCTCTTAATTTGAAGGCGCAATCAGCGATTTAGAATTAGGATTTCTGCTTTCCATTGTAACAATAACAAAGGATGGACTCAAATTGTTTTCGTTGTTTGAAAATATCGTGTTCAGAAAGGTATCTACCGTTTATTCGAGAATTGGAATCAGTTTTTGCGGTCGATTTTTCTACATTAACCCGCACGCGCATTTGGCGTTCCAATACCCGGCCAGTGCCGGAAGATTGCAAAGTTGACATTTACCGTTAGAAAATTCGGCAAGCCGAGTCCGAAGACTTGCTGCATGCCGAAGACAATTCATATTTTGATTCAAAATACCGCGCTCCGGCCGCAAGTGCGCTTGTAGGCTAAGTTTATCTACTGAGCACTTTATTTACTACTTATCATCATTTTCAGGATAATTTTATAGAAGATGAAGAAGTAAATGGAAAGAAATTTTCCTCGATGAAAGATGTGAGCGAATGGTAAGCACATTTTCCTAAGGTTTTATTTAAACTTTGGGAATAATGCAGAATTTCAAATTCTAGAATCTAGCTAGCAAAATTAGCTCTTGAGTTTCTCGTCTCAGAGTTGAAGAGGCGGGATCTAGTTTTGTGCAACTTATTGATAAAGTTTTGTAAATTGACGTAAGTAGTTTCGATGTTCGTATATTTATAGGAGAGACCTACGTCCAGCAGTGAATCGATATAGGTTGATGATGATGATGATGATATTTCATGAGGGTGAATTACTTAGTCCGTAGTAGACATCTTACGGTAGAAAATATAATATGAGCCTTTCGGCTTATACTAAAGGCACTTTTTTAGAATAAAGTTAAGTAAAAGTGTGTCTCCCATTTCCCAGTTTTCCATTAAATAACAACATATTATTATATCTACCTATTTATTTATATTGAAAAGTTGGAAAATGAGTCACAAACTTGGTCACAAATAAGAAAATACACAAAATAATATATCCAAAACTCCATTAAGTCTTTATTTCAACTCCAATGATATTTAATCTCAGAAGTTTCAATCCAAATTATTTTTTGGTCTGAAAGCCCGCGAGGCTCAAACTTGGGACTCAAAGTAGAATTCGCAAGCTGTCAATTCTAGCGAGCCACCGCCACCGCCTACATACGTTTTCACTTAGTCCTCACCCGAACTGTGTTAGGTACACAGTTCCAGGCCCAATGTGAGGATTACTAGAAGAGGAAGAACCTTTGTGGGTTCTATTTCATTAGGAAGGTTCCATTTTTAGAACTATACATAGGTTAGGTTGAAGATATTGTTTCGTCCCAGAGGGACGAGATAACGGTAGTCCGAAAGTAGAATAACTCGGTCAAAGAGAAATGTTCTAAGTACTGCATGATGGTGGATGGGTGGTATGTGCCATGTAATGTATTATAAATATGCCTTTGGTTACTTTATGACTCCTCACGAATTTTAACTGCGAACCAAATACTAAGAGACCTGAGAGGACGTCTTTCGTGCCTGCAGATTACAGTCGTAATCTTTTTAGCTTCATAAGAGAAACTTACTGTTATATGTGGGACTGAAACTGTTCGAAGCTGTAACTTTTAAAAATACAATAGTTGGGGCAGTGCCCCTATTCTCGTACCCCTTGTTAGGGCCCAGATTCCGTAATCCATTGGGTGGGTTCAGTGAGAATTAGAGGCAGTCACATTTCTTAGAAATTCATTTTTGCTTTTACACTTGGCAAGGAAAAGATAATACCTAGTTTGGGATGGTTTTTGTTATAAGTTATATTACTTAGAATAAGAAAAAAATATGTTCGGAATTCTAAATGATTTGCAGAGCTTGCCTATGAAGATTTAGTATAAAAATATCTGCAGTGTTACTTCAAATAAAAGAGTTTCTTTACAAAAAATATGCTGCTATAGGAACAATGTTTTTCTGTCTGATAATTTTTTGTTTTTCCTTATTAGAAAGCTTTCGGTTGTGCGCTCACTCAAACATGAATGTTTCAGAGATTTCATGAATTAAACATTGGTGACAACCTCTACGGTGCCGTGGGTATTTGTCTAATGGGATATGAAAGGTTCATTTATGTTTTATGATCAACTACCTAGATTCAAATCATATTGCAGCAGGTACCAGTCACTGCAGACTTTGAGCACTGTTTTATAATTTCAGTTTATGAGGCAGATTTGCTTATTTTTATCAATAAAATTCACAAATCCTCATAAATAAAATAAAAACAATTCGGGTTCCGCAATTGCACCGTTACCTTCTCTGAAATGGCGCCTGGAAAGTACCTCTAAAGCTTTAGGTAATATCCGGTTCGCTTTAACCACGACAAATGCTCGGCATCCATTTCCTCCTGTTCATGAGCTTGTTTAGGGCACCCGTTATGATCTCTTAGGCCTTTACATATTTTGTTGATGATATACGGCGTCCGGGGCAATTTTTAACCTGCTGATAGTGCCTGGGACTTTTATAGCAAAATAATGGACAAAATATGTAACGCTTGAACTTGTAAAGGTAAACACAACATAAAATATGATGTCATATCCAATCTACAAGTAATGTTTTACAAAAATCTTTCGGGATTCTTTCCCTATCTTTATTAGCTTGTAGGATTTTTTTTGGTAAATGTTTTTATCTACGCCCACCTCGTATACGTTGCTATCACTATGTATATCAACACCTAATACACATAAATCCGTACGTATGTTTATCTATTTAGACGACGCAAATAAACGATCTGAACAAAATCTGCTATCATTTAATGCTATTATGATTATCTGCTTACTGCTGAAGTCAACTGTTGACCATAAGGCCCCCCATAGGTTTCCATGATGAACAATTTTGAGCCTTATCCATCCACCGACCTGAAGAACGTCTGCCCAAAGGTTACACAATCGTCGTATGCCTTTAGTACTGAGTCGCTATTAGAGCGCTTTTGTTCTCCAATGGAAGTCTGGCATATAGAGAGATAAAGGAGATGCATTCTAAAGAGATGAGATAGCCCTAGACTGCCCTAGAGAATAGATTACATTTTGGCAGATACCCTTGTCTTCTAAAGGCAAGCGTCCACAGGGCCGCATCGCACGTATCGGACGAATCGCACGTAACGGATTTTAGTTTGCCTTGTATTAAAACTCATACAACTGCGTCCACTGATCCGCACCGTACAAACCGCTCATCGGCAACGCCTAAAAGCGATGCGTACCGATGACGTTATACGGAATGCCGATCAGTGGACGCGTCTCGCTCTGCATCGTCGGCCATTTGCATTTGACGATCACTACAAAAATCCGAATGAAGGTGGCATCGGCAATCCGATTGCTGATACTCGTGTCGCCAATCCGATCGCTGCCGAAACAGTGGACGCAGTCTAAAAATCCGTTACGTGCGATGCGGGCCTGTGGACGCCTGCCTTAAAGGTACGCTAGCTAAAATGACTGCTTAATCTGTTGTCATCTGTTTTCGTTGCCATGCAAGTGACAATGACAGAGTAGATAGGTATTTTCTAATGCCACGCTAAAATTAAAGGCAAATATGGATAAATGGGTTCATTAATCTTTAATCTGTAGAAAACTACAGTTGGATAACTGCCTCCTCCATTTTTAAAGACATGAAGTTATCCCAAAAAACAATATCTATAATTTTCATTGGGCAATGAAGTCCGGGCGTAGTCAGCGGTTTTAGCTAGTTATTCGATAAAACCAGAACAAAATATTGAATGCTGTGACGCGTATGAATACCCGGTCCCTACGGAGGAGATATCGTTTATGTCGCGAAACGTCGCTCAACCCTATTAACCGTATTCACAAACGAGCTTATTCATTATCATGTGCAAAGGCAGCAAGATCTAGAAAGTAGTAAAAATGCCGACTTAAAATTTGTAGTAAAAACCGCTTTACTAATTTTGTTATGTAGTGATAGGGAGTGGAAGATAATGGATAAAAACTGATAACACGAAAAATTACACATATTATAGGCACTTATTGATAGAATCTCAGAAGGCTAGACCTCAAAAAGCTTAACCGCTATTCTTGTGGTCATTACAGGAGTTTCATTTCTAGACAAATCATTGTTTTTCTTCAATGACTGATTAGGAAGAAATAAACCAGTCGACGAAAAATTTCTGTTGCAATATCAGTTTCACTTAGGTTTAGTTTGTGAATACGGCTAATATAACTGTGTCGTGAATCTACGATACGTCACTCAGATTCTATCGGAATGTTGGATCATTGTTTCCTCTTCGTGAATGTTGTACCATAATATACTTTAGTTTTTTTACTGTTACAAGATAAAGCCACTTAGAATCTTCACTAAGTGCTAGCGTCAAGTTACACGTAAGTAGTAATCTTACGAGTTGCTAAAGTTTCATGGAGACAATTAAACATTGCAAACTTCTTAAATGAAGAAGAGCTTTTATCTCAAACACGCCTTGGCGAGTGGTATAGAAATCTAGCTATGAAAAATAATGTTTGATAGCTATGTTTCAACATAATGTTTAATATTGCAATAATGTTCCCATAGTACAAGCTTTGCTTAGTTTGGGGTGGTTTGGGACTAGAGAGCGTTGTTTAAAATGTCCAAGAATATTTATTTATTTATAAAGTTTTCACACTGCATTGCTTGCTACGTCTACGATAACGGAGATATTTTTCTTCGGGCCACTGCGGCATGTCAGTATGTATTCGTATGTCGATGTCGTCGTTGGTATCAACCAGTGTGCAAACCTCCTATTAGATAGGTTTTTGGTATGAAATAATTTACCAAATATAAACTTTATGCTAAAATTGGTCTGATGCGTTTGATTCGTAGAAAATAACAAACCATTGTTTTACGATTTTAAGTTTCATATCTAGAAGTCATATACTAGAAGCAAAACTTAACTAGGTCATAAATGTATCCATTTATCGTTTCAATTTCGTGCATCTTAAAGCTCAAACCTAAACTGCATCTGTCTGATAGAAGAGTACACATGAGCTATGCAAAATTAATTTTGAACTCTTGAGATGCGAAATTCGTAAAAGCGATTCGTAACTCGCTTCCGTTCGAAAAGTTTATGCTAGCTTGTTTGAGTTCAGGTAGTAAGGCTGAGATCAAACTCGCACTTCTTACGTTTCTAGTCTCAGCTACTCGCCAGCGGTTTCACAGAGATTGTTTGTAAAAAAATATAAATAAGTTAAATTATAAATAACCTATGCTTTTTTTTATTTATTTATTATTATTTGGTTTACAACTTGAAATATACACTAACGTAACTTAAAACATATTTTGTAATTTAATAATTCTTGGTGTAATCACTACATTAGTATATAGCAAAGTCGCTTCCCGCGTCTGTCCTAATGTCTGTATGTATGCTTAGATCTTTAAAACTACACAACGGATTTTGATGCAGTTTTTTTAATAGACAGAGTGATTCAAGAGGAAGGTTTATATGTATAATACATCATCATCATCACTGCATTGCACCCGTGCGGAGCCGGGGCGGGTCGCTAGTTTCTAATATAGTAAACACAGCAAGCTTTCACTTGTTCACTATTTAAAAAAAAAAAACTTACGACTAAGTACATGACAGACTATTATAAATCTAAAACATTTGGATCCTATGTATAACCTTGCTACGTACAATACCTAAGTACATGCAAAAAATTTTTTCAATATTTTTTTCAATCTTGCATTTTATCTTCGTATCTTTAATGTAGCTTTACAACTAAATACCGCAGAATACGTAATAGCATCTTTACTATACACAATACATATCATGACCTATATACCATTCCATGAAACCTATGTCATGACATGAAACAATATTATGTATCTAGGTAGGTTTATATCGGTACAACTCTAGAAGGCCCCGTCAAGTATTTTAACTGACGCGAATGTGGCGAAGTTCCGAATGTTATACCTGCGAACTAGCGTAGTAACTACAAGATGGTCTGTGTCGTGAGTGCTCATCATGTTCGTGCATGGCCGCCGGCCTTACGCTTCTGAACGTAGATGGAATGAAATGACTTATGGAAGTGACTATTTACGGCACGTAATGATTGTGAGGTCATCTTTGTACTGCAAGATTAGTATTCATAGCATACCTACACTAGTATAGTATTATATAATCTGTGCCTACACCCTACACTCTAGGTAGGTATCTACGGAGCTGTCATGCCGTGTAGAATATCCTTGAAGGAAAGTTTAGAAGAAAAATAAAACGAAAGTCAAGAATAAGTTATCAGCGACATAAAAGAGAAAATTGATCGATTTTTAAAGTTGAATTTTCCGAATAACAAAGAAGATGTGACTGAATCTCTTTTCTATCTCAAAACAAGAGCTTATTTAAAGCCAAAAAGTTGTATGAGTTTTGTCTTAAAAAATGCTAAAAAGTATTTATTGTAGTTGGTAAAGTAGTGTAAAATGGTGAAAACAATTTGATGGATTACACATACAGCCTGGCCATCCAGGTGACTTAGGTGATCCGGAGTTATGATCACTTCCATTACCATTATCTGCTCCGTGTTACAAACTAATAAGTACGGAATAACAGTCTGGCGCGGGCACTTTATATTTTAAGGCCAAATTTGAAGAGCTTCTGTTAAATTGAGTCCTCTAACCTACATCATATTCAGTAGGTAGCAATATCAGTAACAGCGAAACCGAAGGTCGTATATTCAAACTTCGGCACTATATTGCGATTTCTTAATCAGTATTGCATAAATGTCATAAAATAATGGACCAAAATATTGAAGACGAGCAACGTCAGCATAAAAATCGTGAAATGTTCTGAAAAATTTCGTTCACAACGAGACTTTTCAGCCACTGATCGCCGGTCAGTTGTTTGTCCACAACTTATGAGCGTTTGCACACTGGCCGATACGATACCGACATGTCAGTCACTCGAAAAATATCAACACGGTGTAAAAGCGCCTAAGTACTAAGGCCCGTATGCTGATTAACTGCCCAAGCACTGATCCGGAGTAATTCGGACTCAATCAAAGATTTTTGTATAAAAATCTCTACTGAAATCTATGCTTTAGTAACGGTTTCTTTATCAACATACGGGCCTAAATGTATGAAATTAACGATGTCGTGTTGACAGTGTGAAAACAGCCAATGTTACTACATTTGCTCTTACTTCGTAATGCTCTTGCACCGTAATGTATTGATAACGTATTGCATTTTCACATCAAACACTGACCAAGATACTATCTAAGATTCCATCAAGATTTATCAAAAATAATCTTTTTATTTTCATTTACTCAAATGTATAAAATATGTGTCTCGAGTTACTTACTAACTTTTAAAAGCGTCGCGTTACCCAAATACCTACTCCATGGAATCACTCTTGATGTGATGACATAAAATCTTGGCTGGCCGCCAACCGCTGGTCAATTTAGATACGGCCTCTGCCGTACTCCACACAGGGGCATTAGTAGTTGTCATTTAGAATTTTACCTCTGTAAAATCTAAAGTAGTGGATTTAGTAAAAATGATAAATTTTTCATCATGCTTACAAGACGTAATCATTAAAATACAGTTGAGGCCAAAAACTCCGGGTCATCTATAAAAACTTGAATATTTTGAAACTATGAATACTAGTTTATAGAAGTAAATTGTGTTTGATAATCATTTTGAAATAAAAGTAATTGTTTAATTGCATTTTACTAAGCTAGCTATTCATGGTATCCAAGATAATCATGTTTTTGTAGATGACCCAGAAATTTTGTTCGGGAGTGTATTAAATTTAATTACCAAAAAATGAGTCGATGCTAGAAATGGAAGCATTCTATTATTTTAAAAATTAATTAACTTCTAGTGCCTTGAGGCCAAATACCGACACAGCATTTCTGCTTTACATTTTTGAACTTTACAACCTAATTAATAAGGTATAAAGTTACTTTAAGTGTTGCTCTACCTACATGGGTCAAACAAAGCTGCACTGGTCTACCCTCATTATACGGTTTTGTGGGTTTATAGTTTTCATAAGTTTGTCATGGGTAGGTTTTATGGGGGATGGTACAAAATTATATTAAGAGTTTATGAAGCTATAATAACATAAGCTAATAATTGATTATAAGATTCTTTTTAGAATATCTTTGTCACATGTGGAAGGTTGTACTTCAAAATATAGATACTGCATATTCTGACTACCCTCTATGAGGGCCACAAATCTATTAAATACGAAAATAATGGAGGAACGAGGACATTTTTCAAATTCATGGTTGAGTCATGTGTCTTTTTATAAAATTTTATCTTACTAAAATACCTATTTATTTAAACCGGAGTCAAATATTCAACAACAATGTCTCTTCTATTTGGCAGTAAAAATAAAATGGCTTCAGTGGAATTTTCAGGCTAAAATAAATGGTTATAATCGCGCCTCGGGCTCTTTTGGAAGTACTCGCGCGGTCAAATGCTTCTGAGAATATCGACTGAATAGACTCAAGATTCAATACCCTCGGAAATCTTCCACATTTTATATCTATTCAGTCAATGCGACACATACAGGGTTATAAAAACAGCTCTAGAAAATTGGAGGCACGTTTTTCAGGTTCTATATCGAAACAAAATGGCTCTATCTCACCGGATGTTGAATTTACGACTTGATTTAAAATAGGTTCTTCTGTACAAAATATTCTATTCATATAAAATTTGAATCTTATACTTACCAGATTCTGATATAAAAAATAAAGAAACACGTTTAAATAAAAAATTGTGCGTGGAGTCCCTACGCGCGGAAGAAGTGAAACTTTGAGTGCCACGCATTCACTCCCGCTTTGTCTCTTTCTATTCCCCCTCCCCAGGACCGTTAAACGTTTAACGCAACCCTTTTGGAAGTCGCATTAGAAGTTTCACTTCAAAAAAAGTTTTATTGTTTGGACTTGGGCAATATTTTTGTACTAAATCTTGTAATAGCTCTTTCAATCAACAACGTACTAACTGACATACTGAACTATTGAAGAGAAGAAATACATAGATTTACGGCAGCACCTAAACTTGTTACACCCTGTATGTTTGTTAGATTTATTTAACAGATGCCTGGTCATCACATGAAAAGCGCTGGGACTGAGGTCTACTATCATTGGACTCATTTCAAGTAACAAATAAGTATCATTTAAACTAAAATGTTAATTAAAAAAGAAGATTGTACTGATTTTGCTGATTCTATCGGGATACCTAACCTATTCAAAGAGAAAAGTGACGCTGGCACAATAGAGCTTTGTGCTTTCAAGAACTATGAAACGCATTGTGCGGGGACATTTTGAATTAAGGACATTTCAGGGATTAATTCTCTCAATAAAATTAACTAAAAATATAATTACGATTTGATTGGCATTTTAGGATGTCGTGTAACTCTCAAAGGCTGCAGTTTTGTGACTTTTATGATGTTTGACAAAATTTCAAAGATATTTTTAGTAGATTTTACTAGAGAATACCCCCTCTGGTTACTACTATGATTCTGAGATAAAATGATTACTATATTACTCGCATTTATTAGGCTGTAATTCTTTATGGAAATGTACGTTATTGTCAACCTCATAAGGAACAGTATTCAATTAACTCTGCAGAACAGACGTGTGAAGTCATACAATAGAACCGCGCATAGATTACGCGATAACATGTTCAGTCGATACCTAGAATCTGTTCACTCATGTGTTGTCCAAAAAAAGTTTTGCAACTGACAACGACATTTTACACGACACGATTTTATCGGAGAGCTCGTTTTCAAGTTTTCATGGGAAAAATCCACCATTTTCCCTTCAAAACAAACGACAGCTGATTTGACGATTAACATGACTTGACTGTTAATATTTCAAATATTTCACTTGACACTGGCAAAATTTTCTGTCGAAATGACAGGCAGAGGCCATATACGTAGAAAAGAAGAAGAAGTATAGTAGTAAGTCATTTATAATTTTAATTAGAAAGTTTTACACCATGTCGGAAGTTAGCACCGACAATGATATTTTAGCATGGAACTACTTTTATTCCAGCTACATAATGAAATGAAATATTTTTAATGACACGATAGTTGGTAGTAGTACAATGAAGGACAGAGGTCATAAATAAAAGAAGAAGAAGATAATTAGGTATCGTGTAGGTATCGGTATTGAACAGTGTACAAACGCTTTATGGTGAGTGTACTAGGCATATGGACTTTTTAAAACAATATACCATTCAAAGAACAATTTATTGTTTGCCTTATCGCGGCTCGTAAATTCCGGGCGGTGTGTAGGTAAAAATAAAACAATCCTAGGTCATTGTACCTCTCGTAACTGGGTAAATAATTCTTTAAGAACTCATTCCCACAAGAGTTAACCCATAACATCGTAAACCCTTTGATGACAGGCCAGGATATCTTGGCCTGGCCTACCCCTCTGGTTCCTTTGATCTGGTTACGGGAGGGGAGTATTACTTAGTGATTGCAGGGGTCTTACTAGTTCGGTTGTTGATAGTTCAGTTGCTGTTATCGAAGTGATTGAGCAAACCAAGGGCGCACGAGCCAGCTCGTGCATTGAATAATATAATTATGTACATGAACGTCTTATTTTAAACATGAGCGTTGACGGATTTCTATGCACTAGTTTTTATAATTATACCTTCCTAAGTAAACGATACTCGCCTTTGTACATATATTTAGTTTTTACTTGTTTGCTCATATTTTTCTGTGTGCAATAATGTTGCGTTTACACTATGCCGCAGTCGGCGGGGACTTGGGCAAGGAAATGGGCACGAGCATAGTGTGAACACGATAATGACTCCGTCCCAGCTACCGGCCCAAGATCATGCTCTTGCTCTCTAATAAGAATAAAGGCGATGTTGCAGTGGCAATAAGTCCGCGGCAATAATACCGGCAGCGGCATGGGCATAGTGTGCACGCGGTATAAAGAATTTAAGAATTTAAGATGGGTACTTGTAGAACACACAATTTTAATTTACGGAAGTAGATTCAACAAGGCCCTCATATTAAATGTTAAATGAAATCCAACACAAAACAAGTCCTTGGCAAATGAATAAGGGTCATCATGTAAAGGGTCTGGCGTGCCTGATAAAGGCATTAATCATACCCGTTGTTTAATTTAACAGGAACGAACATACTTCGCTTTGCTACAGTAAATCTTAACTAGCTAGGGATAATCAGAGATCTCTACATGTAAAGGAAGTCTTTACACTAATGGTTTCCTGCACCCTTACTGTGAAGCGAAATGGTAAATGGAACGCAAAAGTTGCCATTAGTGCCATTATTACAATATTCGTAGTAGGTATAACTAATTAGCAAAAACCAAACCAGTCACTATTGAGTATTCGTTATTTCAGTTTTAAAGGAACGCTAAGATCGTAAAACATACCTATATGACACTCCAACCATTGAGTTTCGCGGTTTCGCGACTGGTTGTTTGAAGGATGTAAAGACTGTCTGATCTAAAACTGAAAGTGGATAAAACACAGCTTTAATAAAAGTATTGTAAAGTACTAGGTGCTATTATAGTGTGAAATAGAGTGTGTAGTAGTGACTGCAGCAATTTTTCATTATTATTTTATGATGTCTGGGAAGATAAGACTTTTTTAAAACTGTCGCCTAACCCAACCCCAGTCTTTATTATTAAAATCTCAAGATAATCCGAGATCTTCAAATTATTGACGGAAAATGATTCTTTATGGACATAATACATAGCAATTTACGATTATGCCGGATATAAAATGAGGCTAACGCTTTATAGGATTCAGATTTTATGTTTCGCAGTCCTTCAAATTGGGAATAAATATTTTATATTTTGGTTTTTATTTAGCTGAGTATTTTAGGACCGCACTAAACTCAGTGGTCTGTGTAATGGAACTCATACATACAAATATGGAAGAATGGTTTGAGAGGTAGTACAATAACATCGGACAGGATTATTTACTGCAGGGAATCGACTGTGTAGAGAAAGGTAGGGAGTCGATTGATAGTGAAGGGAGACATTTCTTTCGTGTTTGATCATATCCAGCCTTACTAGCGATCCAAGTTCTATGTGCCCAAATTGTAATCCAAGGCTGAGTACCAAGTAAAAAATTTCAGAGCCCTGCGTTCAGCATTTTTCATGCTGTAATTTTACCTGAACAAGTTTGTATTCTGCGAAAGCTCGAGTTAATTAAATAATTTGCTTACTAAACTAGCCATTACGGTTGGTTCGCAAAAAAAACATAAAACATTTTCAAGTAAGCTTGGAATATTCTTGTTAATTTCAAGCAGTAAGTTTAGTTATGGAAGTTCTTGTAATGTTTTGTCTTTTACAAGCAGATTCAAATTCGATGGAAATACACAAAACACGGAGCTAATATTCTATACTTACAGGGCTATAGATACAACTATTCTAATCAATACAATAATCTAAATAACTACTTTTATTTAAATGGGTTAGAGTCGAAAACGTGCACTTCACAAGACACTTGACACACTAGGTTTCAAGTGCACATTGCTATCCTACTCCATGGGTTTACGTGTTGCTTCAAATTGTTTCACGTAGTTGATGTATGTCCTTAGGACCCGTGGGAAAAAAGCATACAATTCTCAAACGATAACAAAAAAATCAGTACTATTAAAACACTTTTCGGTGATATTTTTATAACCTTTATACAGTTCTTCGAATATCTTCTAATAAGTAATGTAAAACAGTACTTTTCAATGCAAAGTGGTATTATATCAAGGTACCCAAATCCTAAAATTAATCCTACTAATTATAAACGCGAAAGTTGGTAAGTATGGATGGATGTTGGTTACTCTTTCCCGTAAAATACTGATCTGATTTGGATGAAACTTGGAATATATATTGTCCGTGACCTGGATTAACACATAGGCTACTTTTTATCGCGAAAAATTAACGGGATCCAACGGGACGCGAACATAACTACAACACAAAAATATTTCTTACGAAGGGAAAAACATAAACGTTTAAAAATTTCTGTAATTCAATCTGTTAAACTTTTACACAAGTTAAAACGCATTCCGGGGATCGTTTTGTGCGTTCTATAAATAACAATGCAGTTAAACCAACAAATGGTTCCTATTAACATCCAGAAACTCGCAGTGTATAAACTATTTTCGTCACTCGCTATTGTGGGAGAATTGAAAGGAGAGATTGCACTGTAAAGTTCTGTTTTAAAGAATTGCTTTCCTTAGTATAAAAGTTTCTACGACTGAGGCGGAAAGCTAGGTTTGATCAATTGTTTCTTTTATGAATGCTTTGTATTAGTTAGGTACTTAAGTTAATACTGATAGACAAAGTTTTACTAACGTTCCTCGCGAAATAATAGCATAGAGCACAACTAAGTGTAAAACAGTTACGAAACAGTAATTTTATCTCTGTCAAAGGTTCACTATGTGTGTTACGAATACGCACATTTACGTGCATTCGCACACATACACGAATAATTCATACGCGCATTTTCATTCATCTAGCAAATGCTAGCATAATCTGTCTGTGGCAGACGTAAAATGCATTAATTAATACAAATGTTTTCGTGGGTTCTACCGCTTGTTAATTCTGTATACAGTGAGATTGCGGCTGATCCTGGCTCGAGAGGAAAAGCTAGCACACGGCTACTGCTAAATGAGGATTTTCATACAAACCAAAGTGGTTTCGGTCTGCAACACACGGGAGCTAACTCGCGCACGCATGCTTGAAGTGCGTGACAACAGCTAGCAAGTTAAAGCCCCGTTTTCACTAGGGGACATTTGTTCTGCGACTCTGTCGCTCGATAAGAAATTCACGTGTCCCGTGCGATGTCGCCCGACGTCGCTTGGGACATTTACGAGTCGCGCAGCTTGCTAGTCGATGCTCTGCGAGCGTCGACACGCGCGACCTTCGTGTCCCTCGACAGTCGCCGGAGACAACTACGTGAATGTCGGGCGATTTGTTCCCGCGACATGTCTCCTAGTGAAAACGGGGCTTAAGCTTTCACGAAGCTGCCAAACAACACACTGATGTATTGTAGGTACCTACTAGTCATCTTATATGTGCGAATTTAAAATATTGAAATTGCATATTCCAGTCGCAAAAAATTTCAGAATTCGGGTATAAATCTATACCATGTACATTTTGTTTGGATAATGTATAACTTTACTAAACTAAACCGCCGTATCCGTATATAGGCAGTAAGATTAAGGACCACAGCTATCCTCTAAACATCACTATGTTTGTACATTATAATTTCAGATGAAAATATTTTCTTGTTTCATACTTTTTAGAGCGTGATTTTCGTGAGTCGGGTTTTAGTTTTTGAAGTAGATTATTTATAGATATCCCTTGCTGAAATGGTACTGTTCGTGACGCGTGTACGGTATTATACAATCCTGTATGTTTTCATATTTGGGTCCGACCGCGGGTTCACGATAAGCCGCATTCTGTAAACAATTCAATATTTACAACTATCGTCGAGTTTGCAAAGCCCGCGATGAGCACTTCCGATGAGCGGAAAGCGTATTTTAGTGTTTAAATTAAATAACACATTAAAGTTCTACTGTAATCATATTTTAGAAATTTTTATTGTCTATGGTCTGTGTAAAAAAGGTGTAACTAGAGAAATTTGTAACTAGAGCACCTTACTCGATGTAACTTTTTGCAAACCTATAGGTACTCTCATTAGCCGTAGTTAAGTTTTCACAAAATTGAAAAAATAAAATAAAACTAAAACATTGTTACTTACGTTGTTAGGGTTTTACTTTATTATTTTGTTAATAAAAATATTTTTGCGTTATAAAAATGTATCAGTTTGTAAAAATCTTAGTATTCCGTTCAAGCCCGTATGTAACGTAACGATGCATAACATTACGGTCGCGAGGCATTATACTTATTTGTAAACATTACCCAAAGGCACAAAATCTTATCAAAAAGGCTTTGTATGCCATCGCTTTGTGAACTGACAACCCTGGTGCAAGATAACATAGAAAAATAAATATGTATTCGCTACATAATTTTATTGAAAAAAATGTATGTAGGGACATTTTTGTAATTTCTTTTTGGTTTAGGTATTGTCATAATCCCCTCTAAGTTGTCCCCACCAGTGGGGAAAATGACATTTTATCAAAGTTGGTTGGCAATTTTTTGACGTACCTAAGTATATTATATTTTCTGTGTGTGTTTAGTTGTTATAAAACCTAAACAAATTATTAATGATACCTTTGATAGTTTAGTAGAGATTTGTTGTTTTTTTGCCAAAATGTTTGTTCGGGATAGTAACATTATTGGTATAATGCTGCTTCGTAACTTTATCTAATCTCATAAAAATCGAGAGGCATCCCTGTTAAATTGAATTGAACTTATTTCGGTAATAGCACGTAATAGTTACGCCGCCTCGTTAAAAGTAAGTATGAAATACACTTTGCGAAACGGTTTTTTGTACAGTCACCGTCAGAATTTAATCACTTTTTAGTTATTAAAAATATTTATTTTTGGTTCCGTAGGTAATCGCAATATTTTATCATACGTGCAATTTTTAAGTTATTTCTTTTTATATGGTCGGAAAAAGAAAATGAAAAGTTGCTAGTCTCATCTCACTAACGAATGCTGACTATTCTTACTAAGAATACTCCAAATACTTATAAATGTTTTAAATTCGACAACAGAGATGTCCAATCAGATTTATTATCTGGAGCAGTAAAAATATATACATAAAATTTTTAAACTCCTATTAAACTCCGCATAAATACGATCTTAAAGTTCAATATGTAACAGATGAGCATGCCATTGATGCTGAAAGTTGCCTCGTAAATCGTATGTGTCGTAGGGGGTCAGCACGAGTATATCTGTATATCTCACAATCGTTACGTAAACTTAACTTAATTCGAGTTACACTGCGCGTCAACTATAACTAGACTGCCGAACCTTTCGTGGTCTCCGCGCATTAGAACCGTTACAATACGATTGTCAGACTTAATCGTGTTTACCTCCATGCCTACACTCGAGAGATTACCTCCCTGAGATATGGAGTGAGGAGATTGATACATCCATTTCTGTCTTGGTTCTAGATTTCTATTGATGGGCAGCAATATCTTCTCAAGATGGTGGTACGACTTTCACTTGTTTTTACCTATATATGGTCTGATGGGTGATATCGTCATCGCTATTTGCTACCTTATAATAAGGTAGCAAATAGCGATGACGATCTCTAGTATTAGAACTTCTAGATTGTTGCAATTTACCTAAGTAATCCTTCCTTTTCGAGTTTAAACTATTTAAAACTAAATGCTGACCGATTAAACAATTTATACAATGAGTTTCTTGTTAGTAAAATAGCTTCACAATTACAATGGCAAACAATATCCTTCGGAAGCGTTGCGCATTGTCTGTGTACGGAAGCAATCACGCCTCGAGCATATCCACAAACGACAAATACAAGTTAGCTAATTGGTGAATTGGGGTACAAATACCTACTTCATTAGTAGAAAGATATTTACTATAGAGTTAGATAATTATACATAGCTTGTATTACTATTAAAGCAGTCTTGAATGTCTTAATTGAGACTTGATCATTTAGAAAAAATAACGGTGTAGAGAAATAGTCGAGTTTTTACTATAGGTACCACTCATATCATAAATATATTACGAATCGGTATGAAGTGTGTACATTTTGTACATCGGCTACATCGTCTATGTTCTATACGATTTTTGTAATGTACGATTTTTGAACGTTCTTTTTCGATAAAACCCATTTAAAATAAAAGGATGAAGGTTTGTTCAAAAAAGACCAGTTACCTTTTTTCATAGGGCAAGTGCTGACAACCTTCAAATGGAACCCTAAAGTAAGATTTCATTTGAATTCAACCCACAACACTGTTCATTTTCGTGGTCGCAAGAACCCTTTTCTTGCTTACCATTCATAATGTGGATCACATTGTAGGGATATATTACTCGTACCTACTATGTACGTAAAGCCATGGTTTTTGTCCAAAAATATTTATCCTACATCCAGGAAGAGTAGAGCTTATCAATATGCGTCACGCATGCTCCACGCAACCACGCATGTATTTACCAAAGGTATCAAATAAATATTATTAAGTTGACATACACGTAGAAATTGCCTCGTGTGCTTTCGTAATAGTATTCTTATTTCCGTATTTTGAGTTTCCTACCTAATCTACAAACTCAAAATGCTCAAAAAAACAGTACATAGTTAACCTGCAATCAAAGTAGGAAGCTTGGTATATAAATAAAATTCACTTATTATTATTGAGATACTTATGAAAAAGCTACAGCTAGGTAATATTTCAAACAGTATGCATGAATATAAAAACCATACTGAAATGGATATAAAATATTATGTGGCAGTCCAAATATGTAAAATGTATAATTATATTTTTTTCATTTAGTTAAAGGGTTTTGTCGCTTAGCGCCATATAACCCTATTACATCATCATTATAACAACTTAAAAACCTATATAATATACATGAAACATAATATAAAAAACAAAACATCCAGTAACCACAGACCTGTAAAATATGGTAATAGTTTAAAAAATATGCTTGGTAGATGAAAGTATAAATGTGATTTGTGAATATTCTGAGTATTTGTGGTGGGTACTCCATAGTAACGAACATCGAAATAAACCGCTTAAAATCAGCGGATCTATTGAATTCTGCGTCGAGCTGGATATAGGACGATCGCGAGTGCTGACAAGAGGAACGGTGTAATTGCTTTTGCAATTGTCTTTTGTCAATGTCAGTGAGCTTGTTTCCAATCATATTATAAACATATATACCTACCGTTGCAAATTGATACGAGTATCCTTGTAGAGTTAAAGTAACTTGGTTGGATGGGGGTCCTGTTATTTTATCATTCTACAATCGTTAAGGAATGTTATTGTTTGTCTATCGAAATGACAGACAGAAATAAAAGAAGAATATGTCACAGCTATATAATAGTGCCAAGCTCTTGTGTCACGAGTTACGGGGAATAAGCCGATATGCCTCGTCCATTTTCATTTAAATGTATTCTCGCCTTGGCTTTTACCCTCTTTGTAAATATTTTATGCAAGTATATTAGCAGGTTTCATATAAAACTTTAACACTAGATATAGGTAGCTTTATGTTAGTATGTTTATGTTCCTCATTTTTGTGTTTCTCTTTTGTATTTTTAGCTAGAATTGTGTTTGGTTTGTTGATTTTTCTCATAATTTTGCTTGGATCCTAATTCTCCACCGAACATTACATCTCATCACCGGTCATTCTCCATCGTGCTAAGGTCTAACAAAACGTGACATTGGCGTAATTGCGGGCAACACTGCAAAGGCCATAGACCAGAATTGAATTGAATTGAAACCGATATTAATAACCGATAACAAAAATGTACGATCCTAAACATTTTGTAAATATTACCTAATATTTCTACACTATGATGCTTTCATGTTTTATGGGAATAATAAAAACATTTCATTTCATATTTTTTGTACGGATTTAGCGTTTTAACTTCACTGTATGTAATTGCGTAGAGAAAATTAATTGTTGGCGACTAGCAAACAACTATCCGAGTTCCCCGCCGCTTCTGACTTTGCTCTATGATTGTTCCGACTTTCTTTTGTACATTCAAACAATGGATAAATAGCTACATTTTGCAACGGTCTGCAAATAACACGATTGTTGCTTGTGTGCTTCGTAAATACTTGGTACTCAGTTGATCTGTGAAGTTTTTGAAACAAATCGAAGCAAGTATATTTCTAAAGAAAGCAAAATTAATGATTTTTTACTGAAGTTTCTGTCTAGAATTTTTTTAGACTTCAATAAATATTATTATACCTAACATTGTTATACGTTTGTATTATAAAACTATTCTCGCAGTAGAGAAAAATACATAGAGTTACAAAATAATATAAATCTACCAATTTACGCAACTTAACTCGTAGGTACTTTAACTATTGTTCTGAAATAAATATTATTGTAATTCAAATGAATATAAATGCTTTGGGAACCCCCGAGTAACCGTAGCGAATTATTTAATTACCGAAGTAATTTATTCAATCAAAGCAAAGCTGGAGCTCAGAATACTGAGAATATCACTAAATCTTCATTTTCAGAGATCACAATTCAGATCACTATCTATTTGTTAAAGGAATAACGTTAGCAGACAATGATTTTCTATGTAAGAGAATCTTTGCTAGCAAGTAGGTATATGCTACTTATCTACATAGTGCCCTAAACATCTTTTTAGGGATGCTTAAAAATCAGAGGCTACTGGGTTCCTACCTAAATACTTTTTTTTATATACATTTGATAGAATACATAAGTATAGTTTTTTTTTGTTAAACACATACTTTCTTATAAAACATAGTAACACCCAGACATAGAACCAACATCTATATGTTTGCCACACACAAATGTTTTCTTACTGCGTGTTTCGACTAAAAACATTCACAATAAAACGTTCTCAACACAATCCTTACAAACGATTTGTTTTTACAATCAAGAAAATTCTTAAAACCATCGTCACAAGATTCAAAATGTAAAACATGCACAAGGTTAGGCGATGGAAACGCTAATCGATATCTTCACAGAGTGCATGCGTGCATGTTTTATTGTGAATGTTTGGAAAACGTGCGGTTAAGAAAGATTCTTCTGCAGTATTCTAAAATTTAGAAGTGCAATATTTTCAAAGTGGAATTGTTGAATGTTTCAGAGATGGCAATAAGCGCAACATTGCTCAGCTCGCCCAGCCCGCCCAGTGCCCAGTGCGAGATGACAGTTGACAGGCAATTCCACGCGATCCCTTTGCCAATAATACTGTTCCCCGATTTCACATCACACGATTTGGCTACCAGTAAAATTGCTCTACTAACATAAATACCTACTTTATAGTAAAGAAAAAACTGACAATACTTAAATAAGTACAGCGCGTTTCACCCCGCCCCTCTTATCAAATCATAATTTAGGGAGATTAGAGCAGGGTAGATAATTTTTGAAAACGAATAAAATAATAGTATAATGAAACCAATTTAATGAGCTTGGACGAATTAACAATTCGTCCAAGGATAATATGAGTTTTCGATTATATTAATCTCAGAACCATAGACTAAATAAAGAATGTTTATTTCACTCAGCCGAATCGCGTGGTTGTGAAACAGGATACAGATGCTGTCGGCTTCGCACCAGCTGGAATGAATCCTGTGATAAATGGAATAAGTATAGTTCATATTTCGTTATTAGAATGATTTTTATTTGAACGCAGATATGTATTTTTAATATTTTATTTTATTTGGTGAAAATCAGTTTATATATAAATTCACTGTAGCTCGTAATTCTTTGAAGAAGTATGAAATATTACTAGATATAGCCTACTTTCATGATTTTTCTCTCAAAGGTTAGAATATAGGTACCTACCTAATTCTGTCCGGCTCCATCTTCGGTATAGTCACATATTATTCAGTGGGATTGTCTTCAAACTACAAGTATAAGAAAGTGATGAAAAATTTCCTCTGTGAACTATAAAACATTCTGCCATGCAATACCTTGTTAAACTGAAACACGACGCGAGTAATAAGTGTTCACTAGTTCTGTAATAACCCTGAAAGGCACTAAAAACGATGCTAATGGAAACAGCAATATATGCCTGAAAGTATTTTCCACTTGCATACTTTGAAATCAGTACTGATCATGAAAAAGAAAACGCCTGTAAAGGTAATTTTATTTTATTATGAAAAGTAGATTATACGTCGTAATCACGGACCTAGCTAAAATTATTGAATATCAATAATTTAAGGGGGTTGCTAGAATTATGTAACCAAACTCTACTGAGTAGAGTATCACCCACACTCAGTATGCATTAGTTCGTCCAAAAGTTTCTAATATCAAGATGCAGTAAAACAAAATATCCGTCGTTTTGCTTCCAAAGTTGTTTGTTTTGTTCGAAGACCGGGAATAGGAATGGTTGACAAACAAAGACCTTGCCTCGTTACGTGAAGGCGAATCTTTAAGAGTTGTGTTTCAGCTGGTCTCATGTTTCCGTGTTATTGTAGCTACCTGATCTGATGTTTTAAATGCTACAGATAGATAGAAAAGCAATTATTATTATCTAAGTCAGCAACAGTTAGGATTGTCCGACAACATTTTTGTAACTTTTGCAAGAGATCACAGTAGATCTTTATTATCTTTATACCTACTAATTTCAATGATAGAACTCCCCGTGACATTTGTTACGTCTGCATAATATACAAACTTAGATTGTATAGCAACTCTATTCGTTAATCGACTTCCGGGTTGCTGACTGTACATTGGATGGGAACCACTCAGTTTTTGGAAGTTATACTTCTAATGCGACTTCCAACCAGGGTGCGTTATACGGGAGGACATAGTCTCTGTCTCTTTCTATTCGGAGGAATAGAAAGAGACAGAAACTAGCTGCTTACTATCGTTAATAGATGGCAGTGTTCAGCATTTGACCGCCCATGTTTTTAAAGTTATACGACTTCCAACTGACAGCGTCAAACAAAATAAAAAGAAAACATAGCCGTAAATTTCAACCATCAGGAGCGAGCTCTGCTGGCGGAACGGTGATACCGTCGGACTGCGGTCAGACCGACAACGGGATACGAGTTCAAATCCAAACCGACATTATAGACTTTTTGCTACTTTTTACTTTTTATTTAGAGAAGTGAAAATTTAGTAGGTACTGCATATTGGTTAAGTACATAAAAATAAATACTAAATTAATTTCACATTAAACACAGAGCGAGAGTGAATGCGTGGCACTCGAAGTATAACTTCTTCCGCGCGTAGGGACTCCACGCACTGGTTTTTTTAATTGATTTTGGCTTAAATTTTGATTCAGTGATAAAACGAGTTTTGGTATAGACGTTGCCATTGAAACGTGTGACGACCTCGTTCCCACTTGTGGGTGTGTGATCCGTATATCGGATGTCGCCGCTTCTACGAGTATTCTAAACGGTGTCGTTGTGTAATAGCTTGTGTCATTGTGTATAGGCTGTAAAAATATGGCAACTTTTCGACCAATTTATCTAAGTTTCAATGAGAAAGATCTTGTGTAGTATAGTTACTTAGTTATGCATAATAATTCCTCAACATTTAGATTCAGCAAATGAAGGCACCTCTAGCTCCACGTTCATGCAAATCTTCAAACAGTTCAAAGGCGTGGCTGAAGATTTACTACCTAGCACTTCGCTTGTTACCACAAATGTAGCGTTGTTGTCTAACTAATCGAGTTAAACCCGAACACTGTACAATCATGTACAATTCCAGAAATTCCATTTAGGAAGACCACGGTCTTCTAGTGTACCTATCTTCTAAAATAGCTGTTGGCTAAATTGAAGCAGTTCTCAAGACTTTCTCAGCATTTGTGATTTTTGCGTTGGAAACTTTTAGGTTTATTTTTTGTAAAAAAAATGACGGCCATATTTTATATTTAAGCTATTTGAATATTGAATAATTCACACACATAATACTGAATTGAAATATCTAAATTAAATATAAAATTATAAAAGCTAGTTCACGGAGTCACAAAGCCAAAATAGTAAAATACTCTTTATTTTTATAAGTCTGATATGAAACTTGAAATAAAATGGAACTTATTTATTTTCCCCCACACAAACACAGTCATAAAAAGAGAACTTCAAGTGAATAGGTAGGTACATTAGTAAACTTATAAATAGGTGTAAAAAATGATATCTAAACGACTAAAAACAACAGATAACTGGGTACTTAGTTTACTTAACTTATAATCTAGTTACAGAAGTAATAATCCGTTACTTGCTTTCTAACTTACATTGGCAATCGATGCCGAAACCAATGATGTACTATTAACAATTTCGGTGCAGCGCTTGGAAGCTATAAATTTCAGGAATAGCGGTGGACTACCGCTACGAACAAAAAGTTCATGAAATATCTATTTTAGGACTGTTTCAGTTGATTTTTTAGATCTGGTTTGAATCATTGTAATTCATAATATTTTGAAAAACCCTCTTTTAAATGGCAGCTGTAAAAAAGAAATCATGTTTAGTCAATTCGTGTAGACAAGCAGAGTTATGTACAATGGTAGCCAGATAAATACGAAATAAGACGTCGAAATAGGACGTAATATTATTCTGTGTCTATGATCTGTTCAGCCCTCCTCCAGCCTTCAGCATTTTCTTAACGTTCTAAACAAACAGACAGATGATTGTATTCCTTATTTGTATCATAATAAGTAACAATTCACTTTAAATAACTTGATAGCTATAAACAAAGAAAAATGTTGTTACTGTGTGGTACAGTGAAAGACAAAGGTAGATTTTTTTATTGACGAAGATATTGGAAAAAATAACTTATTTATTTCCCGGTTCTATGGGATAGATGAAACCTCTGTCGGGAAATTGATTTTCGTTTTTCCTTATACCGGATTACTTTAAATCAGTATGTAGCTAATGATCGTTTTTCATAATTTAAAAATAATCTTATGTACCTTACTTATATTGATTTTCAGTATATTTTTCCGAATTATGAAATAAACGAAATTGAATCACCTTTGGCGATGCAGACGGGCAAAGGAGGCCTTCTATAAAATAAAAATAAACGGGAGATGAAAGCGGTTTAGATGCTGGCAAATTGGAGCAATGGGCTCTTTACCCTTCTACAGGTACAATATCAATAGCGTGTGTGGAAATTACACAGATGTGTGCTCTCGAATACCTAATGTACGATGATTTTGCTTATGATAATTTAATGAGTTCCGAATCAGTTGAGTTTAATTGGGCTATTCAACCGTACCTATATTTATTTTTATAAATAAGTATATTTACTTATTTTTATTATTAGGTAAACACTTATTATGGTAAACCCTCCACCTATGAAAAATAACTAGAAATCTACTTCACCTGAAGAATATAAAGCGAACAGAATAGATGGAGGAGGCCTTTACCCGAGAGGGGTCCTTACAAATAAATTTAGTTGAAATTGTTATTTAATTACCTACGTCTAATTTAAATTGTTATTTAACTGTCTATGTTAAACAACAATTATTAATAATTGATTGTGCATGAAATGTAAAACACTGTAATGGTTATGTATGTAAGGAATAAACAGGCTTTTTTATTTTTATTTTTATTATTTATTTATTTATTAAACACTTATTATGACAAAAAGTACTTTACAGAGCGTTTCTGTAGAACGTGTAAAATAGGATTTTGCTATTGTAAAAATGTATAAGTACATATTATTGATATTTATCAGCTAAAACCGTATTGCTCTAAACATGTAACTACACGGCTGTTTATTAAAAACTTGCTTCATAAATTATGATAATTCATTATTTAAAAAAAAATGTATGTACGTATTCTATCAGCCATCTAGTTTCCATAGTACAAGCTTTGCTTAGTTTGGGACTAGAAGACGTTGTGTTAAGTGTCCGTGAATATTTATTTATTTATTTTAACAAATTTTGTTGAGAGCTTCCTGAAGCATCTTTATGAATCAAAACAAGAAGCTACAAAAACATAAAGTGTATTTATAATTTTCAAGTGTGCATCCGTGATTACGTTTCAAGAGCAGTCTATTGGCATTTTTCAAGGCGCCTGCTATTTTTACTGCGCACGTGCGCCAGATGTGACCAATCACAAATGTATTTTTCACGATTATTTATCGATGTATGAACATTATGAATGAAAACACAAAACATTTCTTTATTTTAGAAATCTTACAGCTGCTCGCATTGCTTTCGTCGTACGGTCAACGATAAAAAAAATGAACTATTTTATAGCTGACTTGTTTTTAATACGCCCCAGTGTGCGTGTGGGTAAGACCAGACAAAAAATGTATATAGTACTTTGATCACTGACAGTACCAGGATGAAAAGAAGTCAAATTATGTCATCCCAATCGGTTGCGTTCTACTTTTACGGTGATTGAAAGTGATTGGAACACACAATGCATTTCTTTTCCAAAGAAAAGTTGTAAAAGTTAGCCTTGTCCCAGTTTTGAAAGCCCGAGCTCATTCTTATCTTCTATTTAAAAGTAAGAAACAATTTTATTTGTGAGAAAAAGTTACAATTTTTTTTCAGATAAAGAAGTGGTTCATTTTCTATGAGGGTGAATACTAACGTGACCACAGTGACTAACTTTTACTTCATTGTTTTGAAACAAATAAAAACATTAATTGTGTCGAACTATACCTACCGGGCTCTTCTAATAAACGTATTCTAAGCTCGGAAATTCGGAATAGTAACACCGTATTTTATTTCATTTCAATCAAATTTGCATCTACGGTCAGCAAAAGATATACACGGCGTATTTGTTCCAAGTTTTTATACCGGTTCGTCCCACTGATCATAGTGGGACAGCCCCATGAGACGAAGGGGAATAATCACCAGTTTACAGGGACCAATAGAAGATCAATCGGGACCATATTTTGATGAAAAAAATAAACTGCGATTTCGAGGTTTTACACAAAGTCTCCAAAATTATTTTTTCTTTATGCTACTCGTAGTTTGTCTCTGCCCATTCAAGAACTGCCTACACAAATTAAATTCTCGGAATTATATTCTGTTAGAATATTAGCATAATCAACGCACACATACCTTTACAACTCTCGTTTGTACGACGTTAATAATTAATTAGGTGTATGCTTAGGTAAAGGGTCTAATCCCAAATATTAATGAAACCGGGTAGTCAGAGAATGAACTTTTCGGACTCTACATAATATGATAATTCTCCAGCTGTATCAATATTGCAGTAACAGAACCCTCTTTTTGCTCTATCGCAGTCGAGTTTAAATGTATTTTCTGTCTAATAAGTCATTATGTAAGTTTGGAAACAACTTGGAATTACTGTGTTTTGTCTTTGACAAGCAGATTCATATTCGATCATAAAAACCAAACACGACGTAACTATTCAAAACTTGCATTGAGTTTACTAATAACGGGGTATTGCCAAGTTCACATGTAGTCGGGAAAAAAGGATCTAGTTCACACTTTGGTCATGAATTAGTTAAGTATGCCAAACGGTTCCTAAAGTCTACCTATACATAATTAATTATGTTTAGCAAAACAGACCCAAGCAAAAAATAACATTTACACTAACGCGTTGTATGTAAATGTTATTTATGTCATTCTTTAATGAATATTTAGCACCTTGTTATAACATTATTCCATAGGAGCTGGGTATGTAACTATTTTATACATAGTTGCATCGTATTGTTGACAATCGTGTCGGATAGTAAATCCGTTTCCTCGCCAATATTGTTTATGTAGCATTGATATTTTTTATGAAACTACGGGAATATTCTATTGTTCAATTAGTTTGTTTCAGGAAACAATCTAACATTTAATAAGAAACATTTTCCGTTAGTTTCAAGGTTATACAATATCTAAAAACAGAATAGTAACGCCAACTATACAGATAGTAAACAATAATTATTGTGTCATACAAATGAACATGAGATATTGTATAGATACCAATAGGTATCGTTTTGACAATCTCTTTGAGCGTGACTTGTTTGTGACATGATGATATGGGCACTTTGATCTGAAGGTGAGAAAGTAATTCAGTTCTATGGAAGGTAATATTTAATCATGTATTATTCACGAAAATGAACAGTTGATAAAAAAATTCAATTCGATTTTTCTTAAAAAATGTTTTGCAAAATGTTTCGGATTAGCTACGTGCAGTTCTGGATATACTCTGTAGTACATTCTTTCCGGATACTATTTACCTAATAAAGAAAGACCTCCTAATACGCCATAATATGAAACACCATGTACAATAGGCCAGCATTTTTAAGCCTGTATATATAGGTAGGTATTTGGTGTTTCAAATTACAAAACTTTCGCTCTCACTTAGTAAAAAAACAATAAATTTTGAATCGAACAAGAAGTTAGGCTTCTTTAATACAACTTCAAAGAACTTTCCGACAGTTTTGGATGAACGAAAGCTAAACTTTATAATAAGTTCCGGAACGCTTTTCAAAAACCGATAGCTTCAAATCACAACCGTTGCATTTCCTTGACGATGAAATACTAGGCATCCTGTGACGTAATCAAAACTTATATTGAAATGTCTATCTCGCTCTAAAACCTAAACGATAAAACAGATCAAAGGCACGGAAAGGCGATGTGCGGAATGGAAATTAATTAAAAAAAAATTAACGAACCTACTCAGCAGTGTATGAAATGAATATTTTCATACCTTTTTTATAAAAGTGGATTTTTTTCGCACTTTCCACCAAGCCACAGTTGGACATTATGCAAATACTAGTGTCATTCCGCGGGAATCGAACCAGTCATAATCCAAGATAGAGTCAAACTAGTTTACTAACAATTCACTTAAGTTACTAAATGAGATCATACAGATGCCGTTAGTATCTTCAAGGCTATACAAGCGACATTCACAGCAACTAAATCACTAGACGACCAAATAGTTTCTTATTCTGTGACTAGACTTCAAGGTATCTTCTGAGAGCCCGCAATCTGAGTTTTATTTTGTTGATTTGCGAAAGAAAATTTATTCGTTAAGTGCTTTCTAGTTCTTTTTTTTCTTTTTTTTTTAATCTTTTCTAATTCTTTATATCTTTTTCCATGGAGAAAAACAGTTTTCGTTTTACCTGCTGCGGGTCGAAAACCATTTTCACCATACAGGAATTACGAATCACTTCGCAAATCAACAAAACTCAGATTACGAACTCGGAACGTACACATCGAAACACCATTTATAGTAAGTAGTCTCGTAGTAAGTATTCACTTTGCATCATGACATAATACATATTATACTATGAAGCAATTTGTGTTTCTAGCAGGCCAGTGTTGGTGGTGAGGTGACACGCTATATCCTATCGATTATAAATAATCGATTAAATCGACCTAGAATTTATTTGCAAACACGTGCAGATGTTAACTATAAACTAATTTACTCGTGTATTGTATTAATACGCCTACCGCACTGGCATGTTTAATTACGTCTAAATTACTGCGTGTGGTTTCAAATAGTTTGATTTATAATTTTAATTATAATTTAGAAGTTTTAGTAGATTGGTGGAAGCAATTCATGAATTTTTTTGTTTGAGATTATTAAATGGCTTTTAAAAACATAATTACTATTGCTAAAATAACTAAAATCCTGTGCTAAAAACACACACTTACGCTATTGAGTAAAATATATATTTAAAGTCAAAGTAACAAAATTTGTACCTACGCAGGTACGCAATTAATGTGTCTACCTTTTGATAAAAACACGATATAACCTTTGACATCATAAATTCTTTTAGAGGAAACAATCATGAGTCATTATTACTCACACAGCATCATTTTATTTCTTGTAATTGTGAATCATTTCGCTCTAGCAAAGGTAAAACACGAAATAGTAATTTAATCTTATTTCTAAGTACGAAAAATACTGCCTTCTTAGTACATCTCTAGAGATAGCAAGGCCACCTAGATATTTGGGCGAATACTCAAACGCCACTCAAACCCCACTCAATTTAAGTCAAGCTTAAATTATTGCCATCTCATCATGTTTGTTCTGTGTCTGGGTGTTACTATGTATAAGTATGTATTTAAAAAAAAAAAGTATATAAGTATTATTTATATCAGCAATCTAGTTTCCATAGCACAAGCTCTGCTTAGTTTGGGACTAGAGGGTGTTGTGTGTAAGGTCCAAGAATATTTATTTATTTATTGATTTATCTCTTACAAATGAGTAATGTCAAACAGAGGAAGAGCAACTTTAAGTGGTGCTCAAATTTAAATGACTTTTGAGTATTTCAGCCATTCGCACATACGTAATGCTTCTCAGCAACTTGTCATTGCTGCGTTTCCGTAGAAGGTGACACGTGATTATCTACCTACCTACATTATAAGTTATACATGAAATATTATTAACAAACACTTTTAATAATAAATTTATTTTTACACTCTAGAAATTAGTAATTATTATTGTGTAAATGTCTTAAAAAAAAAGTCTGGTCATGGTCACCTAACATTTCTATTTTGTTTCAGATAATCGAGTAGATGAGTAATCTAAATTTATTTAAATAATTAGAAGGTAAATTAAATAAAATAAGTATATAATTTAGTGCTACTGTGTAATTGCGGCGCTACTTATTACTATTAGGTATACGAGTTAATCTTTAGAGGGTCAAAAAGTCAAGGAATGTTTTGTTTACTTGACATAAAAAAGAATTGAGTTCCTTACTATTCATAGAATGCGATATTACATATTTTATTTGATTTAATAAATAAGTCTACGTAACTACAATATTTAAATTAGGTATTAATAAACTGGTCTGGCTTATTAGGTACATTTATTCTTGGATATTAAATCACTTACCTTTATGGGCAAGGAAAATTATTTCACTTGTAGATGCGGTTTTCAGTCATCCAAACAACTTTTACACAACGTGCACACAATATTAGCTTTTAACATCCAACACATACAGCACAAAATCAACTGAAACATATTAAATTGTCATTCGAAAATACGCACTCGAAATTGGCGCGAAAACATTGTAATCGAGATATCGAAGGATTCGATCACGTGTCAACCCTATGAGCGTTACCGCCACACTGACTTACGGTACACTACGTAGTTTGTTCTCGGTCTCGCTGATACTACGACATGAAAAGCGAGCTATGAAACAACGATAACGAGCTACGCGCTATACATTGCTGGGACATCAGACGTTTTCTTAGCGTAGTCAGGACTAATACACGAAATGGTTACAAATTTAATTAAAAACTGCTATTAGAGATTTTCGTAGAAGCAATGTTGTCAACACTTGGAATATGCGAGGAGCTTGCCGGTCGTGACCCAGTCCTTTGGTTCGCAAATTCAAACTAATTCTGAAAGGCTAGTTCAGGAACATCTGAACTGTTTCAAACGACCACATAAAGTATTCAAACTAGGAGCCGTTGCAAGAGTAATTATGGTTTAAGTGAATGATAAAATGGATGGCTTTTCTCAGGACAAAGAAACATTAGCGACATCTAAGTAATTTCATTATTTTATTTCACTTATTCAACTTTAGAACGGCCTGGGACTAAAACATTTTACGAGTAGTCTCTAGCGAGTGTAGCTATCGACACATTTTTGTAGATTACAAATCTGAATTCTCGATCTTGACAAAATAAACGGAAAAGTATTGGCGTATATTATGTTTTGTATATACTTAGCACGAGTTTTTGCGTACTCAAATCCTACGTAGATACATGTAGAGTTTGCAGGAAATATACACGATCGGCCCTCAGAATAATGTAGCAATAAAAAGATCTGCCCAATGACAATATCATAATAAAAAAATATTATGTTTGTAAGTATAACATATTGGGCATTATTGAAGCTTGCCACTTTTTCTGTCGAGCAGCAGAAAATCACTTCAGTCAGAGGCGGTATTCGATAGAGCTAGCCACTCGTGCTCAGTACACAACGCTCTGGGTTGCAATGTAAATATTATGTCCCGTATATTGATGCCTGAATAAATATTTGAAAGGGACATGGAACAAGAGCGTAAAATTCAAGGGAACAAATTGGTAATAAATTTCATTCGCCGGTTTCTGTTCAACACAACCGCAGCGGTGTATTTATCTATTATTTGATCGATACAATTAACGTAACCCACCAAGCTACTGAGTATTTAGCAATAATTATGATTATGTTTTCTATTAAGACTAGCTCAACCGCTCTTGACTTTTTTCACCCTTCATTCTGAAAATACACTTCGAATCTCAAAGATTTAAATCCGCAGTGAGAATCTAATTTCTTATTCTGTAACACTGGAAACAGAAGTAAATTAAGTAGTTTACGTATCTGTGTTTAAGTATAACAATTCAGATCATAGTGATGTATTTTTCTTATCGCGCCTTGTCAATAACGTTTGCAAAAATAAAAATTCAGCCATGAAAAATAAAATAAAAACGCACTGGTATGTACATAACCGTTATGTTGTGTTTTATAAGTAAGTGTTGGATAAGTTGAAAAAAGATCTTAGACAATAGTTATCTCAGCAAAAAATAATGGTAGAGTTAGTAGAGCGTAAAACGAAACGCCCCCGTTTTTCTCGCTGTCGTCTGTTTTGCTATGAACTGCTAGACGAATAAAACAGTAAGAAAGTAGCTATTGATAGTACGTAGGTTCCTATGTATAACTAGTTGAAGTAAATTACTTATACCTTTTTGAATTTAAGTTGACAGTTGGTGAC
This sequence comes from Eulithis testata, assembly GCA_947507515.1. NCBI lineage: Eukaryota > Metazoa > Arthropoda > Insecta > Lepidoptera > Geometridae > Eulithis > Eulithis testata. Next base: position 4,237,521 of record OX382199.1, on the reverse strand, counting down.
ACAATCCGTTAGATTTTATTGCTTTTCACTCCTTATTTGAAATGCAAAGCCTTTGTTAAGGCTCTTTCAGAAGGCTTAGGTATGTTTATTGTGTGCCAAATAAGCAGGCTTTATCATTTTAGACTTCTACACGAAGAAAATGGCAAACATTGCGCTATGTAAAATAATATGTATATTTAATATAGGTACTATGGCTATAAGTATTATTATAAAAGGTGTTAATGCTTTAAAAAAAAGTAAATAATTATTCAGTCAGAAATCTAGTTCCCATAGTAGGTACAAGCTTTGCTTAGTTTGTGACTTATATAGAGCGTTGCATGAATTGTTGTGGCAATATTGTTTCGACGTGCTTTAGTTGCCCGTCAATTTGATTAATAATTATCATGATTAGCATTTATTAATATAACCTTGGGAAAATATTCTGCTTTCTAAATGAAAGAAGGCATTTTGAGTTGAGAGGAGTTGAGCTTGTCACCCTAGGGCAGCAATCAGCATAAATCTGTCGGGGTGTTGTGTCGCCCACTGCGCCTGCGGGGATCTTATTTATTCAAAAGTCTAATGGAAAAATAGGAAGCAATCAAAGACGCATTTATTTTGTTTTTACACCAGTGCAGATGAAGATTTACCATAGGCTTGTCCCATCATTTAGTTGTATTAAAAAAAAAGTTCTCTTTAGCATACTTTTTTAACTATCTTCTTAGTGGACAAAGGCTTCCCCTGTAGATTTCTAAAAGAAACTAACTGCCTTTTCTATCCACCGGTTACATTTACACATAGTAAAGTAAGCCATCTACAAAAATGCAGAAAAATCCAGTTTCACTGGTGAGTGCTCTTGCGAGGGAATGCGGCTGGAACGCTCGTCGTAGACTAAGGTCTCGCTCATTCCATTTGGACGAGTTTGCAGAAAATCTATGCAATGTTTGATACAGCTGTGACGAGCGAGACGCTATACCAATATACAGAGGTGATTCTCATAATAAAATGTAGTAAACATATTATCCTAACTTGACAACAATAACTATAAAAAATAAACATAACTGAAATAAAAAAACGTTTTATTTTACTTAGAGACAGAATAAAATAAAACTACACAGTAATGGTATATGAAAAGTCCAATGAACCGCTCTGTTGCTTACTTTTCTTTCTTGTTCCTTTCATTTGCCGTTTTAAAATATGCGTAAAACGATTCGCCCTACTGACCGCTACATAAGGGCAGAGAGAAAAAGCTTCCGCGTCTATTTGTAGCCGCCCGGCTATTTGTCAAGCATTTCCTCACTGTGTGTGGGGAGCGATAGCTGTGATTGGTTCATTGAGCCACTTCAGCTAATTCAGTGGGCAAAGTAAGAACAACTAATTGAGGAAAAAGATTTTGGACACAGCGAGGTCGTTTGCACAATTGTTTTTTGACGAGCATATGATTGGCATAGTGGAGAATGGAAAAAAGTTTTAGGTGGAAACTTGTTCGGTTTATTTCAATCAAAGAAATCTTTATAGGTACTTTATAGTACCTAAGTTTGATGAAACTTTATACTTTTACATAGGCAGCACGGCAGCGCGGCGTCTGTTCGTCAGTTTGTAGGTTAGAATGTACCAAAACTTTGGTAAGTTTAATGAAAATTTTAAATTAGGCTACCGGTGCACCAGTTGGCAAGGTTCGGCTTCGCTGAACCGAAAAGCTCGAGCTTATGCCAATTCCTTAGTTAGTTTCAAAAAGAAAACCATCACTTTGACTTTTATGAAACATTTTCTACTAAATCTTCAGACCAAACTCGACCTTGTTTCAAACTGGAGTTCTGTGATCAACGGTTACTGTTGGATGAACCCAACCGATTGAAAACAAAATTAAATAAAACACACTGCCAACGACACGACCTTCGACACCTAGGTACACGATATGGTTAGAGAGCTAATGTTGGCGGTTTGCAGCTCGAAGCCGCCCTTAGTAAGTACCTCTTGACGCTTTCACAATGGCGGCGCCGACGATATTTTTACTGACTCTGACATTATCACAGTAGTTCGTAGACAGTAGCGTGTAAGTATGGGGCAGCGTACAAACGTCCATTGGCTAACCTTTAAAAGGCCGATTCATGTGTCGGAGTAAGTACTTAACTTAAAGTAATTATCGTAACTTCGTGTTGTCTTCATAAAGTCCCAACTTGAGCTTAGGATTATCTAAAGCAACCTCTACCAACTTGATTAGATTGAGATTACTTTGGGCTACTTATGCGTGTCTGTTCGACCCCTTAGTTTAATGAACAAACTTCAAAAGATCATAATTTCAACAAACGTTTTTCAACCTTCACCAACTTTTTTACCTACACATATTTTACTTAACTTTTATTATTAAACTTCAAGTAGGCACTTTTTTTATCCACCAAATTTATCAGCTCATGTTTCTATCTACATAATATAAGTACCTATGTCATAAGTCATATATCTGGCTGGAGTTATAATCATGTTAATACCTAAGGCAAAGGTTAGGTTATTGTAATGTCTGATAATAATGTCGATAAGGGTACCTAGCTAAAAACTTTTTGCTCAACTTACCTACTTGCTCATTTAACATAATATGTTTGGGTCTACAGAGTTGGAGGTAGGTAGGTATAGTTTCTTAGTTGAGCGTGTACAAAGTGAATATGAAGAACTCACATAGACACCACGTATAGTCACGTCCTACGTTTTATCGTGCCATATTTGCATGATTTGTTTGTATCGTGCGTGATCAAACTTGATATCTTTAACAGAAGGTTAGACCTGCAATGTCGCAACCAAACTAACAGAAAGGTCAATATTATTAGGAGTTCTATAGGTCCAACAGTAATTAAACTAAATTTTATTACATTCAATTTTTTGAACTTCTTGTTATCATAAAATCCGAATCCACTGAGGGACAAAGTTATAACAGTCAAAATGAGCTTAGCGAAAACAAAATTCCAAAGTAAAACAGAAGCAATTTTAATTAAACGTAACATTGACCATTCGTTACCGCCGCAGGGTTAAAGATAAAGATAATTATTAAGGCCATCCCGATTATTCCCGATGGAGATTTCACGCCGGATATTTGAAGCTTTTTATTCCTTTCTGTAAATGCTTACGCCGTAGCTGCGCAAGGTAACGAACGAAAGGTTAATCCATTTAATGTAGTGGGATGCATAATGAAGGTATCTACCATATTCCTGTTCTCAAGAGGCGGGTATCGCTTAGTAACGCCCGTAATATGACATAAGATAACATAGAGATTTTCATTAAATTTATTAATTTTACTGGGCATGTACCTAGAAATATGTTATATGTATAATAGTATAATTGACCATACCTACCAAAATAATACACTCATTACTATACTTACAGGTACTTGTTCTTGTATGGTGGACTGTTTTCCGCAACTAGGTTCTCTTCTTAGTCGGACACTCACGGTCATGGTTTCAAGGGGTTCGCAGTTATAACGGCTCTAGTGATGCGTCTCCAATGGTCTCTATTGGTGGCATTGTAAGAGTATTCGGTCATGGTGGAATCTATAATCGATTTAATCAGGCAATTAGGTTAGGAAACGCCTTTAAAAACACTTAATTTTATTTTATTTTAAGAATTTTTGGAGAACTAACAGCTAAGTACATACACACTAGGAAGATACACATAATACAGGAATATATAAAGATTCAAGTACACTGAAGGCCAATTAAAAGTTTCCTGTACTGTAACTATACGCACTATTTATACACGAAAAGCAGAACCTTAGCAACATTGCACAAAAATAATACTAAACAATTCTTTTGCCACAAGTTTTTGTTTCAAGTGTCGCAAATTAAAGCATCGAAAAAAAAACGGTAGCTTTCTCTCTAGTACTCCGTAAGTGAGGAAGTCTCTTTTGCACTCGTTTGCTTTTTCTGTACCGACATTAGTAATTCAAACCCATCCTTATGATAACCACTTGTAAGGGTGAATGGGACGGAGATGGCGATTAGCAAGTACTGACAATTTTGCAAACTTACCTTTTCTGATTTTTCCTTCTCATCAAAAATGTTTGGAGGCTCAATCATGACAGTACCTGATTGACTAGGCAGGATGATTTCCATAATCTGTAGGTATATGAATTACGGATCTTATCAGCAACACGTCTGCTTACATGAAATCCACATTGTTCTTTCAAAGTTACAGCGCTGAGCGTTCGTACAATATCGTACTTTTTAAAATCTGCAGCAATTGACATTTTGTCAGCAGGCAAAATAGCGCTGATAATTAATTGCCCTGTTGCGCTTATTATTAGAACATAATTTTTTTTATAAATAAGTTTTTGAACAAGGAGTTGGCTTAGCGGTAACCATTGCCTATAACAATGCATTGTCTCACCGAGCATGTCCATTGAGGACGTCGCGTAGTCTGCGATTATCGTTTGAATTTTAAAAGCAAGTGAACCTATATGCTGAAGATAGTGGCTTGCTGAAAAAGAGAAGAGATAGAGCAATCATACAGGTATTAGGTTCTCATTGAACCACAAAGTTTGTTAATTAGTTTCACATGTAGGGTTTTATCACGGGACATCGTTTTGAATTCTGAGGGTTGCTAAATGAGGGTGGAGTTATTAGGGTTAAATACCGGCACCATGTGTCCCTTATTCGTCACATTTAGTAGTGTAGCTATTAAGTTTTATCGCTTTGCTCTTTAATGCTACACATGGAATAGATCTACAGTATTAAACATAACATTTTACTGTTTACCTATAGCTGTTAAGGAAATCAAAATGTCGTAACAGAAAATTCGTAAATATCCCACTAAATAACATAAATGTCAATGTTTAGATGTGTTTCAGTCACGCTTCAACTGCTGGTCCGATTTTGATGAAACTTGGAATATATATGGTTCGTAACCTGGATTAACACATAGGCTACATTAAAAAAAATTAACAGTATTAAATGGAACGCGAACAAACTCGCGGGCGGAAGCTAGTACAAAATAATTTCTTAAGAATTAAAATAATTAAAAATAATAATAAAAAACACCGATTAACTTTTTACATAATTATAGTTTATTGGCCGTTGGTAGAAAATTAAAATTACGATAAATCTATGATGTTACAAATTATAAAAATATCCTTAGTTAAAATTAAGAATATTACAAGTAACTACATGTTTGTATGTATAGTCTTTTGTCCGTGGGCGTTCATTGTTCTTCAACTCACATTTAGGCGGATGCTGGAATGTAAAACGAAACATTTGATACCAGAAATACTATTAGGGACATTTATATCTCCTACTACAGTGGCGGGTTAAGCAGTGCTGGAGTTAGGTACACTGCGCGGTAAAGCCGCAACATCCCACGGAAGAGTCGTTGTTACCGCGCAGTTTAACACTAACACCACTTAATTGGCCACTGTATTTACGACTGTAAATGTTGCAATTTAAATAAATTAGCTCTCAGAAGGTATTCTATCTATAAAATGTTGTGCTACCTATAAATGAGACATATATTTTTTTTACTTTTTCTTAGACTAGTTTTTTTATTTACTGAGGTCGTACGACGATTCTATCGAACAACTACTCCATTCAGCAGAGATTTTATTTTCCTTTTACAATTTATGCAAAGATTGCTTTAGTATTTAATTTTATTTTCATCACATCTATTCGAAAAGGACGACTTGGTTCGCCTTTATGTGCACCCAAAGGTGGTGTTTTCTATAAGAAACTATAAGTGCGCCGAAAATCTTATATTATCTTATCCTATCTTATCTTTTATTTTCTTATAGTGGGTGATGAAAAGTAGAGTGTACCACTCGGGAGCAAAATATATTTTTGGCTCGGGCGACGTACTTTGAATCCCTCGCTACGTTCAGGATTCTACTAAAGAATCCTTCACTTCGCTTTGGATTCAAAAAAGTGCCCTCGCCGTAAAAATATGATTTCGCTCCCTTATGATACAATCTACTATACACACCTTCAACTGGAGCCGGTGCCGGTGGTGGTACTTCAGCAACTGGAGCTGGTGCTAAAATAAAAAAAAAACAAGCAGGTTACGATATATTTTTCATGGGTGCAGTATACATCATCAATTTGGCTAAAACAACCAAAACATAAAGTTGATGCTGTGAAAAATAAAATTAGACGGCCTAATTATTAAGGTGCATATCACGTTGTAACCACAATTTTAGGCAGTTTTCTGCTTTGATAAAGTTACTAGCAGTATATAATGAGCACAGCTTTGTTTTAAACATGTGTACACTACATAGTACACAACTGCCAAAAAGCTTTAGGCTCTACAATGCAAAATTTCAACAATAGGCTCGGCCTGGCAGCCTTCGTGCAAATAAAAATCGTAAAATGCTTGTTTTACGTTCAGTAACAAAGTGGATTCGTTATACAAAAAAATCGTGAAAACGTATTGACTAAACAAACACCCGATGTTTGAATTGTGCAAATGACAATTTTAAGTTTTATATAGGTAGCATTAATCATTTGAGGAAGTGACCTATAAAGGTAATCCAAAAATAAAAACTTATTTTTGTATGGCCCTTGATAATCATCATCATTTACTAATACAAATACAATAATACAATGATATGAGTAGCCCTACCGCGAAACGTAATAGATAAATAGATTATAATACAAATTTCACTGATAGTTTTTATAATATATAAATACGTCAAAACTGAACAAATCATACCTAATACTTTTTTTCAAAAATCTTGTTTTATTCTAAAAATTTTAATCAAAGTCATACTTACTTTCGCAGATTCGCGGTATAGCAAGAGCACTGAGTCTGAAAAAGAACATTCGAATCAAATCACAAAGTAAACAAAGCTTACCTGGTGGATCGCTAGGGGGCGCTGGCGCAGGCGCCGCTTCAGCCGGCGCTGGCGCTGGTGCTGGTGCTGCCTCTGGCGCTGCAGGGGCTCCCTCAGCAGGTGGTGCGGCGGGAGCCCCTTCTGCTGGCGCTGCAGGGGGTGCACCTTCAAGTCATGTAATAGGTTAAGACACAGATCATATAATACTATACTAGTAGTTAAGATAAGATAGTGTTTATTCATCCGCCACATAAAAAAAATATTAACAAAAATCTTTTATTTTATTTTTTTTAAAACACAAATTATATCTTATATCTAGACAAAACCATATAGAATAAATAATTCTTTAGGAACTCATAGTGGTGGTGAAGAGGCCTACAGTTCAGCTCGGATTCAATGGGTTCCTATTTTTTTATATTTGCTGTAAGCAAGCAAGCAAGCTCGAATGAGTTATTCATATGAGTCAACTCATACGAGCTTTTTGCTGTAATGGTTATGTATATTTTATTGTGGCACATAATAAGAAATTTCTATCTAAGTATGTCTTTATTTTGTTTTTAAAAGTGCTTAGCTAGCTAGGTGACTGTAAAGAGTATACTTACTTCTTTACGAGTCATAAGTTAAGTTATTGAACTTCTTGGACATCTGTGATTTTAAGTGCCGCCTATTAATTCACGAATCGACCTCAAAATCGTACTTTGGTAGTAATTTTGACATCTCAAACAACCACAGCATGACTTCGAGGTTAATTCTATTTGAGGGAACCATCAAGAATACAGACCTAAGGCTAACGTGCCGAAAGGCCTTCCTCTATTTTCATTTAAATTAGAGTTCGTTTAACTTTGAACCTTTATTTAATTTTAGCCATAATAAGGCTGGGTTTCCACTACGCCGAACCGGCAAATCTGCCGGGAACCGGACGCCGGACAGAGTGTTCACATTAGATCCCGCGGACAGTCAAGTACTCACCTCAGTTGAATTTGGACCAAAAAATACGAGACGAATGATGCGAGGGGAGCACGAGCTGGGGACAGATACCGGCACAAAACTCGTTCACATTACTCCGGTCCGGTGATTTTACCGGCACTTCGCAGTGACAAAACGCTCGGTAAAAATGCCGGGCTCTGCAAAAATGCCAGACCCGGGATAATGTGAATAGGTCTATATAAATTGTACAGCCACTAGCCCTTCCGGCAGTTTTACCGGCCCGGCAGATTTGCCTGTCCGGCGTAGTGGGAACCCAGCCTAACTGTTAAATATTAATAAGACAATAACGGGCATCATAATCACTTTGTTCACCGTAAACAGGTAAGTAGGTACTGATTTTATCAGCAGTATCGTTCATGCTTGTTTAAGGTCAAGATTCATTCGACACCAGACAGAAGGGAGGATATATCTGAAGAGAGGTAAAGGAGATATTACCTTCAGCCGGAGCTGCAGGTGCGCCTTCCGCTGGGGCGCCTTCTGTTGGTGCTGGGGCCCCTTCCGCAGGCGCCCCTTCTGCAGGTGGACCGCCTTCTGCAGGCGCACCTTCTGCTGGTGGTGCGCCATCAGCTGGTGCACCTTCCTGTTACAATACCCTTGTTTGAATACACTGGGGTTAAAACTCGTGCAAGTAAGCAATAGGCCAGAATATTTTACAGCTGTTACTCGAAGCTTTGATGAAAGTGCACTTTTTATTGTTTTTAAGTAGGTATTTATGTACAGTTCTTAGTTTTGCGATAAAGCAATGATAATTTAAATTACAGATGGAGTGCGCGTAAAAGTTTGCTTCATACCACCTATACTTATTTTATACCTGATCTAAGACTGGCCAGTAATTTTACATTATAAATATTAAAAGGTGGTTTTCTATGTTAGTTGATGAGTAAAAATATTTGTCAGAAGTACAAATCTCTTATTTAACCCTTTCAGTCCCCGTGGTTTCATTTGTACACATTTAGGTTTTTCCCAAATAAAACAATTTTAGAAGATTATTTTCAATTTGGGATCGGTTGCAATCGTTTGTACACATTATAGGCTATCGAAAATAGAACTAGTAGCACCATCTCTTATCGTACTTGAAAAGTTTTGTCGAGTTTGTGTCAGTGGCCCGCGAGTTTCGAAGAGTGCAGCTAAGGTCAGTTTTGTTTGCTTCTAAATTATAAGTTTTAGCGTGAAATTCGTTTAGCAAAAAATGTTTATCGATGAATTGAAGTATTGTTATAATTTATAACATACTTCTAGAGTGGTAGTAGTTTATTTCACTCGTAAAACTTGAAAAATATATATGTGCACATTTGTACACATCAGGCCGAAACGAAGTTGTAACCGTCATAAAAAACGCGCGCTTTTTGATTTTGCTGAGCTAATTATTGTTACAATTTTCAATTATTTCGTTTTACAAATAACTTTATTACAAAAGGTTCCATCCCGATGCATTGGAAGCCTTACATAATGGAAACTTATCAGATCTGGATTTATCTTCAGACGACGAATGTGTGGATGTGGATGCTCCTAGTCAACAACCACGATCAGTTCGTGTCGGCGCAGATATAGTAAACCGGCATCAACGAGAATTCTACCCACCGGAATCTGATGATGAAGAGGAACAAAATCGCACTGAATTTGATTTAGAGAGTGGAGCAATACCGACTCCAGACTTTGTTGCTGATCCTCAAGCTGCTCTGCTCGAGGTAGGACAATCCTCTTCAACAGAAAATTTTGAACGTCTCACGCCCAGGTCAAGTATTAGATGGAGACATAGAGAAATAGAAAACCAAATACCAATTGAATGGTCGCCACCTGTAGTCATTGAACCCACGGTTCTAGCTCCAATCGATTATTACCACAGGTATATTCCTAAAGGATTGTTTAGTGTGATGACTGAAATGACAATAACCTATATGCAGTGCAATCTGGTAAAGTTAGGTTCAAGCCTACTTCTCCAAATGAGGTGGAAGTGTTATTTGGACTGCATTTGGCCACAGGGATATTCAATTATCCTGTTTCGAAAATGTACTGGGAATCCAATAATGGCCAAGTCTGGCGCTGAAAGAGGTCGTCCAACAAGCAGCAGTCCCTTGCCAGAAGTTATACCAAGAAGAGTGGGAGAGCTTCGCCCAGGAACAGACATAGCTCGCGATGCTGTGGGTCATTTTCCAGCACATGATGACGGCGGCCGAACTGAGATCCGCTGTAAATTGGTTGGGTGTAAAGGACGGTCACGCATCAAGTGCATAAAGTGCAAGGTACACTTATGCCTTACCAAAGATAAAAACTGCTTCCTGACTTTCCATACGTGAGAGAAACACATTCTTTCACGTGTGGAAAGTACGTGTACCTACGACGCAACCTACGAAACCTATGGTAAAATACCATGTACTGATTACCATGTTCCTATTAGAATAATTAAAAGAGTTTGTTTTTATAAGTTAAATTTCCAAATAATAAGTACAATTTTTTGTTGATTTTCAAATTTCTAATAAAAAAATCCATAAAAAAATATACCAGTTTACTTACTAAACCTACTAGTTTTTAACAGTGCAGGCCGGATGTACTCATATGTGTACATTAAGAAAAACTAAAATTTTCCGAAAACTACACACCTTGGAATTTTTTTTTCAGTATTTTCTTACTCATATTTACCTCCATTTTCAACTCAAATTTTATCTCAACTCAATTTGAAAAAATAATAATTCAGGACTGAAAGGGTTAAGTTCCAGCTATTAAAATACCTACGTAAATGTTGCACAGAGAATTTAGAGCTAGTTTTTTTTCGACAGATATTAAAAATGTAAGGCCGTGCTCACTTTGGACACGAATTTGTTCGTACGTAAACGTACGAGTAATGTTCGTACGAATTGAGTGCTCACACTGAGTACGTTTTTCTCCGTCAAATGCAACGTAGTACGACTGCGTGATAAATCCCAACAAGTTCGGATTGTATTCGGACGTCGTAAGTAAACCTACGTATACATACGACTGATCGCATGCAGTGTGAGCGCTCCCATAGTCCTTGGAAGGTCGGCATCATTCGTGCGTAGTTGTACGAATCAAATTCCGATGAAATCGTATCCAAATAGTGAGCACGGCCTTAGACATTTCTTCTACAATAGTAAACGTCTAATTACAACGCAAATTATCGGTCTCTTTGATAATTTGTGTAGGTTTACCTAAATGTTTCCAAATGTGTGATTTCAATAGCCACAAAATTAATTTGAATTGAATTCGTTGAACAGTATAAGGTGATTTTAACATCAAATAGAATTACAGCGAGAACTCGTTAGTACCCATAGCAATAATGATGTGTTCTACATTATTATTGTTTTATACAACCGACTGAGTTTTATGAAATAAAAACCATCCAAAGTTATTATGACGAACAAGTATCACGGCTGGGTTATATCTATACTTAAATTAATTGGAGCAATTATGTTAAAAGCCGTAAGGATGATAATATATAATTAATAAATGTAGTTAATGTACGTGTAGCTTACAGAAGCCGATTATTTTATTACTTCAGTAAAGGCTTTGATTTCACTTACCACCTTGGTAGTCCAATTTCAGCTCACACTAATTACCCAATTTTCATATTTTTTTCTTTATAAAATTATAGATAATTTGCTTTGAATTAAATTATTAGGTACCTAATATCTACTTAAAGCGATTCGAATTATTTATTAATTAATTATCTTTGTTTATTAATCGGTGTTTGATAAGATGCTCGAACATTTTCATAAAAATACCTATAAAGTGTTGTGGAGCATCCACCACCAAGCCCTTATTAAAATGTACACTGTATTTGTTTGTATCTTTAAAATAAATAATTTGTAACGTAGTTTTACTACGTATAATAATATGTTTTGATAGAATAAATAGAATACCTGTTCTATGCCAATGTAGTACCTACCATGCACGTATTATGTATCGGTAAAACATCTAATTGGGTATTGGTTTTTTTAAGTTAGTGCTATCATAGTCTTTAGCACAGTTTTCCGAATAAAATATTGTGTAGGTAGTTTATAAGTACATTATGAATTATTTATGGTATCTAGAAAGTGTTTGTGAATTGTGACTACGGTCTACATAGTAACTGTTTTAGCAACCCTTTAATCCTCTACTAAAGTGGTTTAATTTAACACAAAATTGAACTTATCCCTGGTATAAAAAAGCCAAACAAATATAAAAAGCAGTAGATTTTTGGATCGTTTGATATCCTCCATTACAGTATAAAAGGATTATTGGGAGTTAGATAAAATGTGGATTTAGGTTTTACTCAAAACGATGCTACCCACATATTGCTCGCAAACCGATTTTATACAAAGCCATAAAGATGAGGTTTAACCAACAATATTATTCTTTCTTTTTACGAATCTCATATTTGATTTAGTTATGAGATTAGGGTTATTCCCATCGAGCTCACCGGTTGGCCCACATTTAAGGCAAAAACCTAAATCTGTTTTCAAACTTGTGGTCAGATAAAGTTTTATTTTAAGCTGACCTGCCGATAAATTGTTCTAATCATCAACAATCAATTTTATAATAATAAACATGAATGCATTTGGCATAATTTCGTAGCAACGATGCTACGTCGTAGCAGTGACATTTACACACCTTGTAATTTATTAGCAGAAGGAAACTCAACTCAAGGTAATAGAAGTGATTTTAGTATGCACAATATGCTGTGAGATTTCTGAAAAAAAAAAAACTGGTAGCGCTACAGCGTAGCGTACTACGACGGATGCTACGGCGTAGGAGGAAAGGGAACTTTGAAAACCCCACAATACTTACTGTAGATTTCTTAAATACAAGATGGGGATAAAAAAACATCAAACTACAAACGCTACGTTACAAACCTTATACTAGATAATCTACTTCAAACACTGAGCTACCTATTTGTAAACACAAGGAATAAAATATAAAAATAAGGATGGGGTTAAAAAACACTTGCTAACAACTAAATATACGAATATCTACTTATACGAATAAAAAATCAAACAGGAGAGGGTACAAGATCAAAGGAAAAGGTGAAAAATCATGGGCTACACAAATAGTACAGAACATTATTTTATTTCCTTACAAAAAAGATTTAATAAATAATTATAAAAATTACGTTGACATGTTCAAATAACCGTTGGTCGAAATAAATACATAAAATGATGGAAGTATTGGCTATGGAACCAGGGGCTCAATTCCACTAAAAAGCTTGCTGAAACGCAACTGAAACGTAGCTTTTGTTTAGGGCTATCCCGATCCAGCTGCAGTGTTTCAAGCTGATGATCAAACTAATTGTAATTGAACGTCAACCGTTGTAAATTTATTAGAAATGAGCCCCAGGGCCGGATGACCCGCTAGCCTGATAGGGGAAGATGTAGGTATCACATTGCTTACATGAAGTTAATTACAACTGTCAGATGGAACATTATATTAGGTCTTATCATATAAAGGGATTAGGACTTCATGCCTCAACCTCTTCCTCCTTTACCTTCTGATCTCCGGGCTTGCCCTTAGACCAGTCTGGCTTTTTCTGAAAACACAAAAAAAATATATAAGTCAAGAGGAATGTTTAGGTCGATTGCGCATCCATACTGCTATATATTGACGATACGCTGACGACGACTATGCTTCAAATTATCAAAGCTTGTAGGACTAAATAGCGATACAATGGTGTGGTTGCTCTATCTTACACCATTCTCTAGCAGAATTGCATTTCAAGTACAAACATCGGTCGGCAAAATACAGTCTTAAACACGGAAACGGCGAAGTATTTTTAAAAATCTTTGCAGAAGCAGCTCTATAGTTTCCAAAACAATAGATACTGAGGTCCGATCACGGATAAATTTAACAGTCGCCGCGTTACGGGAACTTAGCGTATTCGAGTCATCAACGCGAGTTCGACCACCGAACGTTGTAGCATCAGAGCCCTGAGTCTATCTCCGCGTTGTGTTTTCTTTCTATTTTACGCAATCTGTCCGCATATCGCAAAGCGAGAAATTTTGTATGAAAACTGGATAAGCGCCTCTAGCGGGAGATTTAGGAACTGTTTCTGCGAGTCTATCTAAAATCGAATGTTTCTTTGCGGTGCTCACCGTCGAGTGCAATCACGTAATCAACGGTTTTGCCAAAACATGCGAGTCTGTGTGCTAGTTTTGAATCGAGAAACTAGCAGTTTTGCAAATATCCCGCTGGCGCTTATCGTATCGGATTTCCATACAAAATATCTCACTTCGCTTCTCGATGTGCGTTTCGAACAAGAAAACAAAACTCGAGAATACGAGCTCAGTGCATCCCGGATACGCTAACGTTACGATACGTTTACGATTGTTACATTTATTCGTGAAGGCATTGAAAAGACTAACTAATAGAATTTCGAAAGGCATCGTACACATGAATATATCAAATAATCAAATATAGCGTGGATATATACAGAAGTTCAATGTATATCATAGAGCTTCAAAACACACAAGCGATATAATGCCGAAAATCTTAACTATAAAGTGCTTACAAATCAATGCAGTACTCGTCAAGTCAAAAGAATTCAACTTGAACTTTTAGGTGAACATTGGTATCGATTCGGGTGTTGCATTTTTCTAAACTAACCTAATTTGACAGCACTAAAAATGTTGCCGTCCCTTTCTCATAAACTGAAACGACAAGGATGGCTATAATTTTAGAGCTGTCAAATTAGGTTAGTTTAGAAAAAGGCAACAACCGAATCGATACCAGTACCGTCATTGTATGACGTATGTGTGTAAGATGAGGATGGAACAAAATATACATGTGTTGTGTGTATGCAAAGTGCCAATATCTAGTGCCATCTGACACAACCTGAGAACCACTAGAAGTATAGCGTGAAACTCCAAAAATTTGCTAGATCATGCGGCGTGTATTCTATACAAAATCAGTGTATCTATTCCTTATACTATTTACCTTTCCACCAGCACCACCCTGTGAATCATAATTTTTATGAAACTTTCTAACTTCTGTTGATATCTTACTAAAGTGGATCGAGAGAGTGAATTGCTTAGTCGAATCACACAGTCGGTAATTCTACTCGACGATGTTATGAGTTTCTTTCAGTAAAATTCTGATATAGCTGCTACAACTATTGTTTCTTGCTATATTTGAAAATGTTTCTGGAAAATGTTTGTGTGTAGGTGAAATTGAGTGGTGGGCGAAACAGTACAGAATGAACCTACCTACATAATTTGTTAATTTCAAGATTTTTTTATAGCAATCGAAAATATTGTTGTCTGTTGATTATGTTAGTCAATAACAATAAATATCATATTTATTTTAGCACATGTACACATGTTAATTATGTACTTTACAATGATATTATATTAAGTTAGTTAAGGCGTATGTAAAAGGCAGACAACCCTGTCGCTCGCACATTTCAACATTTTTGAAGATATAATATAACTAAATGTAATTATGTGAAATTGCAGACCTTCAGTGTCGAGAGAATAACAATGCAAAGGTTCAGTAAAAATAACACATTGATCCAAACAAGTTATCTAACCGAAAATATTGCACTTTAATTTATCGCATGGGTATAAATTTTCTGAATAGAAAACTTGTTTGGATCAATGTGATATTTTTACTGAACCTTTGCATCGTTATTCTCTCGACACTGAAGGTCTGCAATTTCACATAATTACATTTAGTTTTATTATATCTTCAAAAATGTTGAAATGTGCGAGCGAGATGGTTGTCTGCCTTATACATACGCTTTAAAACGGTATAGACATCCAAATTGCGAAGCGTAGTTCGGATTTCCAGCAAAAGCCTTCAGATTGAATAAAAAAGTGAAGCTATTTACGCTGACCAAACTTTTCTCACCTCATTTCGTAATGGTTTGGATAGTTACGAAACTCAAGTTAATTTGGAAAAGATTATTTAATATTAAATTATAAAATTAAGACCCATTTTTATATTGATTAAGTAATGTTATTCTACTTCTTTCCGATAGCCCAGTCAGCTTTCTCCGCGTTCTTGGCCTGTTGAAATGTGAGTAAAGAGATGTATTATCTTGTGAGGGTTGAGGGCGCTGCTGAACTGGAAATACTCGCTTAACTGTTTCAAACGCGAAAATTTAACGCTCGGTTTCTCGAATGTTAATTCAACAGTAACGATATAAAACAAATATACACCTATCTCATCATCATTATCAACATTTAATTTTCATTATCGTGCAGATGTTGTGCTGTAAATTTTTAAGGTTTTAAAAATTTACAGTGCACATCAACGTGAGAGATGTGTAAATGAAATGCTTTGTTTAGTTGCAAAACGATTAAACTATTCAAAATCAAATATATTTTATTCCGTAAAATCACAAGGATCGTTTATAATCGTCTATAAACTATGAGATTTTAGGTGTCAGTTCCTCGCAGCTAGAGTCTAAAAGAACGGACAAGAAACTACAGTCTGATTCCTCTATTTCGTAGTACTTAGGTACGCTTTTCGAGAATCCGAGTTTCACTAAACCTTGAAATATTTTGAAACATTATTCTCAGTTCACTAAGCAACGTCAGAGCAGCACCCACTTGTTATTAGAAGAAATAGTGGATAGAAAGTGTAGTCTTAGGTCTAGAGTTAATATTCAGCTTAGGAATCGAACCCAAAGCATTCAAATCATTTAGTCAGATAAAAGAAGGTTGAAGTTCGATTTTAGTAATTTAATCTTAAGGCGATACGTAATGTCAGACAACTTTCTCGCTCGCACATTTCAACATTTTTGAAGATATAATATAACTAAATGTGATTATGTGAAATTGCAGACCTTCAGGGTCGAGAGAATAACAATGCAAAGGTTCAGTAAAAATATCACATTGATCCAAACAAGTTTTCTAACCAAAAAATGTGCACTTTCATTTATCGCATTGGTAGGTACAATTTTGGTCGGAAAACTTGTTTGGATCAATGTGGGTTATTTTTACTGAACCTTTGCATTGTTATTCTCTCGACCCTGAAGTTCTCCAATTTCACATAATTACATTTAGTTATATTATATCTTCTAAATGTTGAAATGTGCGAGCGAGAGGGTTTTCTGACTTTACCCTTCGCCTCAATCCGATTCACATACTTATTAGTACAGGCTAGTTAAATAGCGCGTGGTAACGTAACTAAGCTCTATTGTTCGGTAACGCGGTAAGGGTCGTCATACGACTGCCAGCATTTTAGTCCCATAGAAAATAAAAACTTGACTACTGGGCTCAGTAGTCGTTGTAGCCGAGTCATTGTTGCCGTGCAGTGTAGCTCTAAATTTACTTAACTCGTCCTTGTACTAAGGTGTGTGTAATTGCTGCTTTACGTGTTTACAAAATTAGTACAAAACTTAAAATTATTTTGTGTATCTTTCTGTTATGGAGAGTCTGAAATATTCAGTCAATTCGTATTTAATATTTAATCTGTTATATTATTCAGTGAGTTTGTTTTGTTATGAACAATATTTACCTCTTTGTCTTCCTCTTCAAGGGTGAATTCCTTCTTTTTGACAACCTTCAATTGGTTACGGAAGTTGAATTCGGCGGCCTTCTTCTGGAGCTTGGCGAATTTGTTTTCGTATTTGGACACCTTCTTGAGTGTGGGTTTGACGCTAGAAAAAAATAACAAAACATTGAATACATTTTATAAGAATTTATAATTGATAGATGGACCTGAAATGTATGTAATTCGCCCCAGAAATAATAGAACAATCAAATGTGTAAGGATTAAAAATATCCTGTTCAATTTATAGTGTTAAAAACTATGACTGATTATCAACTACTTTTCATTTATCACACGTGTAGGAACCTATTAAAAAAAAACTAAATACCCATCCCATTACCCATATTACGCAATACATTTTGTATTGCTCTTGGCTGACAGAAAAGCTTTACAATGTGGATTTCAAAAGCTAATTTTGGACAAATTCACTCATGTATTTCAATATTGACCGCTCATGTTTAACGTTATTTCACAGAACTGCCTCGCAAATGTGTAAATGTAGAGTATTATGTACAACGTGCTGTGGTTTTAGTGGTACAGAACAATGTTCTTCAACAAAAGGCTGGGTTCAACGACCTTCTCTTAGAATATCATTATGTAAAATAATCGTATTCAGAGACACATCCTGCACTTTACCTCAGCGGTAACATGAAGTACAACGTAATACATCCTGGTAACCAAGAGGACAATACACAAAGTACTATGTTTCTAACGTACGATGGTTGGTACAAAAGAAAAGTAAAATACAATTCCTAGTTAAATAATACTTACAATTTGCCTCTGAGGTCATTGACTTGAGAGTTCAGGTCGGAGATCTGGTGGAATACAGTTAACGATATTATAGCATTTATCATTAAACGATGAGAAATAAGAAACGTTTTCAAATTGAAATAGAAATTTAGTTAGACATAAAACGTAGACAAAGGAAAGATATTTTTAAGAATGTTTCAAAGAGAAAGAAAATAAGATTTAACAATATTAATTTATAGTAAACAAAAGGTATAAAGTTGATATAGTAAAAAAACAACAATTTGATTTTATTATTAAGTATTTGAAGCTATTATGAGAAAACATTCCACAAGTTTGCACTGGATTTGAGTCAGTAAATATGGAGTAGAAACTCAAACTTGTGCAATGTGGATACAAAAAGTCATGCAATGTCTCTCGAAGAAAATCCACATAAAAAGCCCACAAGAATCTGAACAAGAACAGACAAAATTAAGCATTTACATTGCAATAAAAGATGTGTAAAACAGTTAGTTATCCCAGAAAAGCACAGAACAAGATAATATAGAGCTGAGCGTAGATTAGGCGTGTTATTTGCGAGCTTGTAATCTGTAGTTTGTAAGAAGATAAATGAGAAAGATATGTCCCGTACCCTATGATACTGTGGCCTCCTGTTTATCTTTAACCTGTGCTCTTTGCCTAGATACACAACCGTAGTCTAGCTAGTCTAGCCCTTTTACATTCTAGGTTCGTGCACAATACCTAAACATCGTGCCGCTCATTGGTAGCTGGTCGCCTGCAGCCCCTGTGTTCGCGGCAACATGTACTCTATTCACAAGATTAACAATATAAAGTGCAGTATTATACATGTGCAAGGTAATTACTAGCGCCAGATATATTTGATTCAGCGCCGTGTTCCAGCATGCGCTACCAACAGCCTGTACAGTACACACGAGTAGCAGTAGCCTTGCAGTCATCCAGTGATCCAAGTTGTTGTACATCGGCCGCTACTTTACTCAACAATGTACTCTTTTGGCTATACATCAAATGTATGTACAACGTTGTATATCATTTAAATGTAGGTATCATGGAGTGACGGTGCAAAATCGATCCAGAATCTTGCAAATGTTATACAGATATAGGTTATGTGTGTCTGGAGTCACAAGTGAGCATAGTGTACACCCCGTGTCTAGGGTAGGTGGTGCAAGTGTATGCCGAGCGACCGAGACTCTGCGGGCTCGGGCAGGGGAGGAAGGGCAACATCGACCAGAGCATGGCACTTTCATTTAACCACTCGGTGTCCATACGGGTTCTACTTAAAAGGTTTACAGGGTATAATCTCAGCAACCGAAAACGCAAACATATCGCGGAGTATAACGGCATATACAAAAGTTGGAGATTTGGAACAAGAAGTTTCACTTACTCTATGCACTTGCGTGTGCCAATAGGAACCAGTCCAGCGTTCCAATAACAGCTAAACAATTCTAAATAGTGAAAAGAGAAAATTCAGTAAGGCCACTTAGCTCGCCACCACACATGAAGCGACACACTGGCGGATGCAGTCATTATTCTCGATTGACAATTATTTTTAACACACTTTTTTCGAAAAGTATTAAAGTGCCATACTATACAGGTTTGAATTAATCGGGACATGGGAGGTATCGACGGTTACGATTTGTGAGTTGTGGGAAAAAACATGCAACAGGCAAAGCAGATGGCGGATTGAATGCGAGCGCACTCCGGCTGGAGCGGGGCGGTCGCAGACGACGATACATGCCGATGCGATGACGTGAACTATGATAACGATGAGATACATGAGATAGGATCGACAGTCGATGAGAGTTACTCGAGCATGCGCTCCGGTGAGTGTGTGTTACTGTGTGAAGCGACGACGGCACAAGCAGGCCTATATATAATGATGATGCGGCGGCGGTACGGTTACTGCAGTTAGTGTAGTTAATGGTGTAAGCTCCATGTCGCGGATGACGCGCCCTTGATCGATTTTGCACCGCACGTCGCGCGCTACGCACGTCACGCACACACGCGCTCTACTCTAAAACGAACTTCGGTCGTTATTTACACTTCAAAACAAACATCCGAAAACTAACAAAGCGTTATCAATATAACACGTATTGTCACACGCGCACGGCTGTTACATAATATATCGATGATTGTGATATTCACAATGGTTATAATGTAGGTCAATACCTCAAAATCTCTTTTCCTGACTTCATGTTCCAAATCCCACTTCTGGCCCTCACACACATACATGCGGTCATAATACTCCTGTATTATTCTCTTGAGCATTGCTAAAGAAAAAGGAAACACAGATTATTGAGCCAGCGGAATGAGCATGGGCATCGGTGAGTAACCTGCGTCTGTCGACGGAGCCACGTGTGCATGTGTGCGTTGAGCCGTACAACTATCATCTCACGTTGTAGTAACAACTAAATCATAGACAAATCAGAATGCATTCCCAATCCTATTCCAATATGCGGTTTACCTCCATTTTCCTAATTTGTATCGCTCGTTCTAGTTCATATTTATCCCCCTCGAGGTTGTATATTCTGTGCCAGTACATTTGACATACGGTCTGCAGTTCCGCTAAAGAAAAATAATCACATTTTTAGGAAGTGGTCGAGATGGATCGACCAACAGGCGACGCGAGACGCTGCGCCGCCGCCGGTTTCACCTGCGCCTGCGCCTGCGCCTTGTGCGGCGAAGCGACGCGAGGGTGTGTGGGTGTAGCCAGGGGACTCCCTACTGTGGTCGAAGCGTAAGCCAAGCTAATCTCTAAATGCCTACCAAATGAAACATTATTTTACACTCTATGTTATATTCGGCTTCAACTCGGTGAATGTATTATCTACAATTTCAAACTTTGAAATATCTACGACGGATCGTTGTTATTTTAGCGCTTTCAACATTTTACTTGTTATCCACACTGTTAAGGTTGAAGGTAATTTTTAATTTTCAGCTCCGTAAATCGATAAAATGAATTTGCTGCGAAAACAAAACAATCTGTAACTAGTCACATGTCGGCATGAATAACTATATGCAAACGAGAGCGTGATGGTGCGCTGAAGCCGGGTCAGACCTCGAGTACTTTGTAGGAAACTTCAATCTCGCGGTCGTACTTCTCCTCCTCGAGCTTGATGATACGCTGATGGTAACCGGTAATGATGCTCGTCAGAGCCGCTACAAAATCAACCAATAGTTATTGAGGGTCCGACTACCTGCCTACATCCGCGGATCTAACGCAAGGCGGTCACTCATCATGGACGGACAGAAGCCAAGGGGTGAGTCTCAGAAAGTATAAGATCATTATTAGAAAAATGGAAGGTAGAGAGTGTTCGAAAGTGATATCGACGACTTCACATGGAGCTTGGAAGAGAAACGCGTTAGATAGACTAGGGCTGGAGACAAGTCGCGTCTCGCCGCCCGCACATCAACATTTAGCAATTAATCAGTTAAATCAGTCGAAGTAGACAACACGCCACTGGACATATCACAAAAGTTAAGATATATTATGAAGATGAAGTATTGTAAGTTTTGTGAGTTCTTGAAAGGGAGTTGCTCCATTGCAGCTCATCTGACTACCTCCATATCTTTCCGTTTAACGATGTATTCCAGATCGAACTTTTGGTCTTCGAGCTCACCGATGCGTTCGTGGTAAGCTTTGCAAACCCTCTTAACTTCATCTATAATGCGATACAAAGTCATTGTAGCAAGTGTCACCAAGGGAGATTTTACGATTTGTGAAGTGTTGTGGGCACATAACATTTATTACATTTCCAAAGGAGACATTTACTTTACAGACGTTCAGGGAGTTTGTAGAGTTGTTGGTTATGGGAAGAGTTAAGTTTACCTTCGTTTGCATCCTCAATGTTCTTGGGTTTACCACACCTCTCCTCAATGATGCGCCTCCTCTCGGCGGCTTTGCGCTCCTGCTCCTTCTTCAGCTCCTCAGCGGCCTTCTTACGCAGCAGCAACTACAATACCGAGCCTTTACTTAGCATCCATTATTCTACTACTCAAACCCCTACATTTTAAAAGGTGTTAGACAAAATACGATTCCTAAAAACATATCTTCTTCTTCTTCCTGCCCTTATCCCACTAGGTGGGGTCGGCACAACATGTTCTTTTCTTCCACTCTCCCCTATCATCCGTCATCTCAGTGTTCACTCCTCTCCTATGCATATCATCTTTAAAACAAACCATCTATCTTTTCTTGGGCCTACCTCTTCTTCTATATCCATCCACATTCATACTTAGCACTCTCCTCGTTACATGACTGTCTTCCCTCCGCATGACATGCCCATACCACGCTAACCTGTTGCTCCTTATTTTCTCTGTCACTGGTGCCACTTTCAGACTTCCTCTAATGTACTCATTCCTAATTTTATCCATCCTTGTCACTCCGCACATCTATCTCAACATTCTCATCTCTGTCGCATGCACTCTTTTTTCATCCGTTACCTTGGTAGCCTAGCACTCAGATCCATACAATACGACAGGTCTTATGATCGTCTGATCGTCTCATATAAGTTTATTCCTAAAAACATAAAGATTCCTATAAACAAAAAATGTAGTAAAATGAAGAATTAAAATATATACATACCCTAAGCTTCTTCTTCCTTTCAGGAGTCATGAAACCCTTCTTGGCCTTCTTGGCCTTGGAGGCCTCCTCCATGCGCTTGCGCACCTCAGCGCGCTTGCGGTCGATCTCGGCCTGTTTGGCCTTCTTCGCCTGGAGACAGTCAAATATTGGTAATTTTGTGCCTAGCGGAAGACTTGTGTAATTGTGTTTTGAAGAAAGAATTTGTACGGTTTACAAAAAAATCATTGTGAAATATTAAAGTTGTAGAAAAATGTTAGTGTAAGATATATTTTTAGAGTCGTGTAAAATGCCCAAATAACCATGTTACGTGAGATCTATCCCCATATTTAAAATGACTCATCTGTGTCTGATGTAAGTTAATTATATTTCATCTTTGCTTCATATCATAAACTGATAAACAATAAAATTTAGTCTGTAATAAAATGTGTTTATGTGTATGCGTGTTCTCGTCGTTACTTTACCTCCTCGAGACGCTTCCTCTGTAAAATAAAAATACAAACGTTAGAATAAAGCTCCGCTAAAACATTTTGAGTGAGTACAAGCCTTTATTGTGCGAGTTACCAAATACGAAAGACTTTCAAAACAAGAAATTATATGTATTTCCACAATACAGGAAGATAAAATACTGACTTCACATAAAATTGCTGGCCCATTACGAGTGCTATCCTCGTAGATAAAAATAAAATTGTCATACGATGTAGTGGTTCCCCTGACATTTCAGTTCAGTTTCATAACATTATACAAAACGAGCTCAGTCCACATAACATACGCTACAAGTACTTGGTAACTGCACATTTTTAAAAGATAACAGCGAGAGAAATAAATGCAGCGCGGAAATAAAAACAGGTGACATTGACAAATAATAATTAGATTGCCAAAACTGGTTTTAGTTTTGAAACAATAGGCTATGTTGGTATTTCAAAGCCAAATTCGGACGGTAAACTTTTCCATTTGTCAAATATTTCGACGAATCTAATAAAGTTATACTTTCAACCATATTTGCTACCCAATCTTATCATAGAAATGAAATTTTATACCATTGGTTTGTATCAAATTTGGCATTTACTTTCCTCGCTATTTTTGTGAATGCTTTAAAATTTAATTCTGTGTTACATTACAGTGCAGTGCTGCTCAGTGTGCCGTGTGAATTGCCTAGAGTCTAGATTATTTCGGTAGAGAGAACGAGCTTATGCTAAAGCCTTAGTGCTTACAGTTCGGTCAAATTTAAAGGTACTTTTGTTCTGAGACCAGGAAACTAAAACAGTACTGTCTGATTAATTTTTAAGCCAAGTTTCACTTTAGAACCTTGCGGCATACCCACGCTTTAAGAGTGGGCGGGCTTGCATAGTCAGTTTCTTGAGAAATAAAATGTATCTAGAAATGCGAGAGGTTTACTTTGTTTTAAAATTATGAGACTAAGCGCTTTGCCTTGACCGCCAGATAGAGGTCGTGAACTATTACGTTCCTACTTATTTTTTACTTAGTACCTTTAAATATGATAAACTTCATTCATTAACCTAAAGTGTGCATTAAAACTATTATTATTACAGTGAAAAATTGTGCATCAGTTGAGTTTGCAGTGCAAGGGTGAGGTGTGCAGGAAAAACCAGCGTGAATTTTTCAAGTTATTTTGATTTGAGAAATTAATGCAAAAATTTTGCTAATTATTTTGTCTAGGCTTGTTAATTAATTTTGAATCATTTGACATTTCTCTAAAGAAACGCTTGTTTAGTGACATCAATTATTTGTAAATAAACATTAGGGTAAGCTTCTTGTTCAAAAGACAAACTTTGTCCTTCAGTCGACAGGCGACCTTTCATTTTATAACATAAAAGCTGTAACAAAAACACCGGGTAAAAGTTTTTATGGAGTAATATTTTATGCTAAGACATCTTTCAATCAGGATCATTTTTTGTCACTGAAGTCATAATTCGGGTAAGTAAGTAACTTAGTACCTACTTTGGGACTTTTTCAAACCTAAAATTAAGTCTTTTTTGGTTTTTTTTTTTATCTAGAATCGTGTGTGCGTGTTCTGTTGGGAAAGAATAAAATATACAAAAGTGGTGTGTAGGAAAAATAAAGTGAGGGTGTGTGTGTAGCTAAATACATGTGTATAAGAATAATATATGTTTGTACATTGTGTAAGAGTGTTAGTTAGCAAAAAGCAATTACCTGAGTCTCGAGAAGACATAGTACTCAATACTATGATGTTGGATCCGGAAGGAGAGTCGTCCAAAGTCAAGTCCAAGTTGTTGTTTAGGCATTTTCAGATGTTGGGAAAGAGGATGAAACAGAAAAAAACAAAGAAATAAATTAATATTTTTCCCTTATCTACTATCTAAATGCCTATCTTATAAAAAGTTAGTATAGATAATAAGTTTTGATTACCATATGTAATTAGGAGATAATGTGCACTCTAACTTTTTATAAGATAGGGGGTAAGTCTGTAAAAAAGTTTAATTATCTTCCAAATCATTTGTTTTTGAAGACTTTTTAAAGTAGGATACTCCACGCTATGATGTTTTTATGGTTAAATGTTTATGTAGCGATATCTTTGGAACAAACCTTTTTATTGCTGTAATTTGTATTAAATGTCCCCTGGTTGCTGCTAAACAAATTGTGTAATTGTTTTACTAACCTTACTTCATCATCCGCCATTTTGTTTGTGTTGGTTTAGGTGTTCTGAAAACAATATAATGTTCATTAATAGTCCCGCTGCCGGGGGAACGAGTTATAATTAGATAAATCTTCATAAAATGTCCAATTAATTAACATACAAGCAATCCGATGTTAGTTTACGTTCAGCTTAATGAGATTATCTGTTAACATACTCTATGATCATGATCTATTCGTGGATCTGTCTCGAGCAACAAATGGCTTATTAATGCCAATAAATAAATAAATAATAAACAAAGCGTATTTGGCCGCTTTAATAAGAAATAAGAAACACCAGCGACATTCGAAACTACTTGGATATCTGCCAACCTTCGATGTGCGAATTGATACTTGATACTGGAAATCCGGTTTTAAGAATTCAGCTTTTCCTGAAATTTTGTGGATTCCAACACGTACTTGGTGGACTGTGATAATTTATCGTTGAGGTAGACGCTTATTAAAATTAGAAAGTATCTAAAATTAGGTCAAGTTAAAGAATTATTACGTGCGTGAAAGAATGTATTTAGGTAATAACTTTCTTGACGTAACAAATATTCCGCAATTGGTTTCGGGTGTCTCCGTCGACGGTCGGGGGTATCCGGGCGGTGCGCGCGCGCCTGAAATAGGTTGGCTCGCATTCCCGTGCATCCTAATTTGGTCGCGCGACGTGATTCGTTTACTCGGGTTTCAGACGTACGTGGAAGTACACCGGTGGTGCCACGGGCGAGCATAGCTTTTATTTTTACAGAATAATTTTGCACAGTTTTATTTTTAACTTCATAAAACGCAATTAAATTATTAGGTATTATTGAAGAAACTTCGTACATATTTTTTTTTATTGAACTATCATCTAATTTTATTTTGATTTATGTAAAATCATGCAATCCATTCATTTTATTTTAGTATGTTTACAGTATTTTTTATTAAAATCTGATAATTATTTAATGAGTTTGACATGAAATCACTGCAGGAGAATATAGGTATTATCGATTTACTACAAGTTGCATTTGGGTTTATTGATTTAGTATGTCAACTCAATTTCTATATCAACCGTGCTAACACATTGATAATATCATCAGTCATATCGGTGACGTCACTTGACTTATTTCTGCTATGTAGTTTATCTACTATCTTCAAAGATAGAGGATCATTGGCCTCAATAGTTTGAACACGAAACGATTACCGCTTTAAAACAAACGAGGGGTCGGAAGTTCCACACACTATCGGAGCAATGCATCACGGTGTTCCGACATCCACCGCGGCGACATTGATGTATCACTTCACTGAACTATCCTGCACTTTTATTTTTGTTAGTAGAATAATTTGCACAGCACTCACCTACGGAAAAGAAAAAGTAGATGGCCCTACAAGATGGTTCAGCCAACACGAGTCACAGCTGCTGACTGGCGCGCGGCGGGCGGTAAGGCGCGGCGGGCAGTGCGTAGGCGCAAAGCCCGCCCGCCCCTCGCTGCCCGCCTAACGAAGCTTCCCACCCCCCCTTGCAGTCCCAGACATTTTTAGAGCAGTTTCGTTTTGACACCAACACCGAAATAACATCAGATCCAAGCTCCAGTTAAGACGCCTCATAAAATCTTCGTACAATGCCGTCATAGCTTTCTATCGATAAACAATATCGTTTTCATGTAGGTACTTAAACTAGTTTATGGAACAATTTACAAAAAAATATTTCCTGTCGTAAATATCAAGACTGCTTTGAACATACCTACTATATTAGTTACTACCTGAATGTGTACAATATTCGGAAACGAGTTACTTGTGTTGGTTCCTACAATGCAATTCAAGTGATATTTACACATCAAAGATTACGTAGCTTGAGCTGCTCTAATTAATTCTGTCAAAGGAAACGCAAGGAACTTTGGTACCGGCTTGCTTCATCCTTCAGTGCATACTTACACTGCTTACACTTAAAATTTTAGTGCATAGCTAAGGCACCACTACAGAAAATACTAAATTGATTTTAATCAAAATAATCTTAAACTGTATGATTTTCGTTAAAACAATAATTCATGACAATTTTAAGTATTTATAGGTAAAAATTTTAAAATTCAATCCTTCAATGTAACTAAGGTGTTATATATGTCATATAATATGACACAGGGTATTTATAAAAGTGCAGGGAAATATATCGGAAATTAGTTCACGTATCTAAGCTGGTTACGATCTCAAAGATACGAGATTTTTCCATTAAATTTTTATGTTGTACGTTCTTACAGCTATGAAAATAAGACAAAGTTCTTTAATATAATGAGTTATGTAAACAGCACGTTTTTTAGCTTACTGCCAAGTTTACAAGTGAGTAGGTAAATAATGATCTAAAGATAGATAAATAAGTATAACAGAATTTGAATGTTATAGTAACGCTTTGAACAAATGTATTTACATAAATCCTGTTACTTTAAATAAACAAACAATAGTTGGTAGAGCGTATAACCCCAAATTTCCGATTAACGGCACCCTCAAATAGAGTCATTAGATGCAAATTTCAGTCCGCCAGTTTGATTGCGAGTGTAATTAATGTTAGAGGAGCGAAATGACTGTCTTTATGCATACTATAAGCCGCTTCGAATACTGCAGAGTATTGCAATGAGTACCTTATGATAAGCCGCTGGGAGTACTGCAATTGCAGTACGACTCTATTCAAATATCAGTCACAGACTGCCTACAAAAAGTTACTTAGTGGAATTTCGTTCGCAAATTACGTATGGAGAAGTAGGTAAGACGAACATGTGCATTCATGTGCAAAGAATCTAGCTGTTGCTTGTGTTACAATTTAGCTATCCACTGGTCTTCATCGATACTGGTGAGGATATCGATATATACTGGTCGATACATCGATATAACATCATATAACATCAGTAACGATACTGGTCGTCCACTGATATTATTCACGATAAAAGAACATAATATATCTGTCTTGTGTTCGGCTGTGGTTACGTGCATTAGAATAGAATATAAATTAATTATTTTTTACGCAAAAACACAATCAAACCCTTTCTAACACTCAGCCTTAGTTGAAATGAACTCCAGTCCCAGAGCACTATTATGTCAGTGACTCCCAGTGATTGTCAGAGACGACTCTAAGTAAATCGTTACTGCAAATTTTTAGTCGCGCATCTGCTATTGAAATATTTCTACGGAGAGATGAGCTTGATTAAATTCTTGTCTAGTCTTCGAGTGCAGCCTTTAATTCAATCAAACTTTATTAATTGAATTCACAAGAAACTCGACAGCTGAAATTTTCTTCACGGGCGTTGGTTGAGAAACTTTCTCCAACTATGACTTTCAATAAAATCCCACCTTATCCTCGTAGGTAGTAATTTTGTTATTACTCAGTTTGTTGTATGTGTTACTTTATGAGTTTTTTTTAGCCTTGTAGACGTTTTGTTTTGAAAAAGATCCATTCTAAGCTAGATTTCGCACATAAAAATGCTATTTTTGTATCTCTACCTACCTCCATCTTTATATACTACAGCCACCAGTGCAGTGTGCCACGTTTCAACTATAAACACCTACGTATAATTTACATCACGACTATCTATTTAAAACTTGTTCCAACAGTGTTCAATATTGTTCCGAGTTGGCGCATAAACCTTGGCATCGACATCGAATTAATTGTATTTACTATCTCCCATACTAGAAAATAATACTTCTGTAGATGTATCACATAGTTTTTTTACCGAAGTATAGTCAAGAGCCAAAATTGAGGGTCATTTATAAAAACTTGAATACTATCTAGTTTAGTGAAATAAATTGATAGATAGTTTAACAAAAGCACTTGCGGTATTACCTTGCATTATTTGACAAAGTTACCATTTATGGCTTTCAAAATATACAAGTTTTTATAGGTGACCCGGAATTTTTCTCTCAAGTGTATTTTTTTGTGGTATTCACTCTTTTCTTGAAAATTCCTAGGTTTATATAACTTTCAGGAAATACTGATGATGGCAGAGTAGTTATTTAATCTATGTCTAGTTATTTAATAGTCATGCAGATTGTTTACCGCCATCCATACGAGGAATGATCATGATAATGTAGAGTAATACACCGCTCCATGCACAAGTTTAGTACAGTATGTGCAAATGGGTTATATTGTTGAACACGCTGTTACGGTTGATGACTTGTTTATGAAGGGTTAAGCTCTTACGTTTTCGTATCTTTTTATAGTTGTACGCTACCTGCTAAAAGAGTTTCAAATGAAAATAGGTTTTCCTCAACTTCTTGGGTAGAAATAATAGCTCGGATTCAACATTTTTTGGGTTCAAACATTGTTATGTCAACAAAAAACATTTTTACTTTTACTTTTTTTTTAAGTAGCATAAACATAAAATACACTTCCAATTAAATAAATAAAAAGTTTGGATGTCGTTTTTGAAACATTTCATTGTAAAAAAGAAAATGAAAAGCAAGAAATAAAAAAGTAAAAAAATCACCCCTCTAACTAGATTTAAGATAGTTATTCGGAGAAAAGTGATTTTACTGAAAATAAAATTCTGGACTTTGAAAAAACTTAAAATGTAGTAACCGTAAAATTTACTTTATGCTTTTGGGATGTCCCTTGTTCTTTAATTCTGTAGTAAACAAAGCTTACATAACAGCTTTAAATATAAAATAATTTTATTTTCCACAGGAGTATAACCAAGCCACTGGGTCGGAACAGATAAAAAGGACATTAGATACAAAATTCATGTTCCTGGTAATATTCTCGCAAGAAGGCTCATGTAATTAACATTTTGTTGAAAATGAAACATTTACTTCCAGGCCTACGTCACAGTAAATTGAATATTATACCACTAAAATATGAAGACCTATTTATTAACTTGTGGATGAGTTATCAGTAAATGAATAAGACTCTTGCAAAAGGCTAACATTGAAAAGTAAAAAAAATCTTTGCTCTATTGCCTGTTTTTACATTATGAAGTGTCTCATCTGTGGACCGGTCGCTTCATTGTGATTAGATCAAAGATGAGCAAAAAAGCTACGAGTTTTATGATAATACGGACCTATTTTTTTGTTACTGCGCAATAATGTGTTGCCTAAAATAAATGGTTATTTATTATATTAGTTACCTAACTTATTCATAATATGAAACATTATGGAAGTTCATTTTAAGAACAAACGGAACCAAATATATAATCCTATTTTTTATATTATAAAAGCGAAAGTTTGTGAGAATGTTTGTTCCTTTTTAACGCAAAAACTACTGATCCGATTTTGATGAAACTTGGAATATATATTGTCCGTGACCTGGATTAACACATGGGCTACTTTTTATCCCAAAAAATTAAAGGGATCCAATGGGACGTAAACGAAGTCGCGGGCGGAAGCTAGTTAGAAATATTTTGGACGCTTCGCATGATGTTCGCATCAAAATGATTGACAAGGATTTGTAGAAGTGTTTTAATAATTCAAAATACGAGTACCATAATTTCCGCGTATGTGTGTATAATTAATGTTATAAATGATTTATTATTTCAGGAAACAGTGATTAGTCACGCTGTAGCCGGAAGCTCTTCGTGTGCTTACAATGAGATGTTGAGATTTATTCCGTACAACTTATGATGTACGAATATGTACTGTACGTATAGTTATAAACAGATGTTCAGCACTTTAACGAATTTTAAAATTATATACTGTCAGAAAATAGCAATACATGATATTCTGGGAAAGAGTTTTTATATCGTCATCATAGTTGGAAAATGCAAATAAAAAGTTGCTAGTTTTCAGTCATAAAACATTCCTGAAACTTTGTATCATCATTTAGTAATGTTTACTGTACCTAACAAAGTTCAGATCGTTTAGTTCCGCGACACGTGCATTAGAAGTTACACAGTTGTTTTTGTTGAAACTTTGGTTTGTTTGTAAATTGTATAATATATTCAAAATACCGTACGTATAGTATTATATAATCTGTGACCGTACTAAATACTGGCTGCACGAAGATCTAATATTATTTTCCAATACTAGGTATAGGAAAATCATATTAGTTCCTTTTTCTGAAAAACATATAAGTTATAAATAGAGAAAACCATAAAAATAAAAATATGTTTACTCTTTATCTTTAGAAAAAAGGTGTTGGAATCTGCTCTTTAATTTTGACAGTACCGACTATTTACCTTCTTGCCTTACTTATTCAAAACCCATATTCTTTTAGTCTGTAACCTAGAAAGCCGAAACGCGAGGAACCTATGAATACTCAAGAACTACTACAGAGTGGTATACTACTGCATTTAACTGCTAACGACCCGACGACGTGATAATGCCAACTCGGTTTTTGCAATCGCTTTGTCAAGAAAACTATTAGGTTTTATCGCCACGCGTCTCTAGAGGGCGCTGCAGTTGACTACGTAATATCTAAGATCGTTGGCAATGTATTATTTTATTTAAACAAAGCTGTAGTTTTTTTGGGAATTTATATTCCATGTCTCAGCTACTGCGTAAGACAAACACAAGTCTACGCTGATCTACTTTTGTCGCTACCCACCTAGGTACATAACTTATAAACGGTACCGAAATAGCACGTGTCCCCACAGAGCATAGAACACAAATTCGATAGTGATGTTGCTTCACTCATAGGTAGGTGCGACTTGTCGTCTAGTTTTTTTTATACAACTCTATGATGGGACAAGCCGCAGATGAGTATAAAAGAAGAGAGTTTATATTACTTCTGAAACCAGGCGAATCAAAATACTATTTTATCTACCAATGGTTAACATTGTCTGCTACTGATTTGAAAAATGTAATGCCACTTTGCCGTTCTTTTTATATCTATCGGTGGACCGTGTGAAACTTTCTTATTAGCTGTGTTTTTTCCAAGCGAATCTAAAAATAATTCATTAGTAAGCTCATAATGAACTTCTTAACGAATTTGTGAATGCAGACTTTGTAAATTAGAGGTACTATCAGCCAAATCAAACAAACTCTACTTTCCCATATACCCTAGAGTGGCGTTGCTACCTACCTGCTAGCAGGTAGCAACGCCAGTCTAAGGGAGGTGGTAGGTAAGTTTTCTGAGAAATTGACATGAGAATTTTAGAAGAATGGAAAATCAAAATCAAATCGAAATTGGAACTAGAAATTGAATTTGAATACCAACAGTTTTGAAAATCGAATAGCAATTTGCAATGCTTATCGATGCTGATTGAAAATAATCGAGACCATACGTTGCAGCGCTGCTATCGACAGAGAATAACAGCGTTATCAATCTTAGTGACTCCTTGTTATCTTTCCATTTACTTCAACGAAGATTTTAAAACAGAAGGATTCTCGGAAGAAAAATGACTTCTTGAGATGCGGGATATTTTCCCAGATTAACTTTCTATCTGCCCTGCAGACAATTTATGAAAAAAGCGATTACTTGTTAAGATAAAGTTGATCCGAAACATTTTCTCAGATAAAGAGCTCAGAAGCTTAGACGGCAACAAACACAAAAATCCGAAAGCTTTGGAAGATTAACTTGGATGTTGGAAAGCTTGGGCCAGACGCATTTGGACCAATGATCTTTATCTACGTTTGAACTAGCGACATAATTTTTGTAAGGCGACAACCTGCGTGCACGAAGTAAGAGATTGAAGCTCACCTTAGTCACAGATTATATAGTACTCCTTAGTTCATATAAGCTACTGAAAAACTCTGTTGACAGCGGCTGTTTAGCGACTTTGTTATAAGAAAATAGTATCGGAACCAACATTGCTCTGCGCCTTTGTCAGAGAATGTCCATAGGAGATAATATGGTAGACATCGATGTCATATAGGGCGTAATATGCCCTATATGACATTGATCCCTACTAGTATGATCTAATGGTAACTGACTGGCAAAGCACGGAAGCGTTTTTACGAAAATGCCGTTAGCGGTCACGCCGGTCACCCATAAAAAGTTACTTCGATAAAAATGACTAAGCAATGTACTTTTCAAGGATTTTCGCGGCTTTTATGAAGGAATATAAAAAGTTAGAAAAGTTTAACTGAATGTCGGCCAACTAAGTTAAAATCTTACTTGCTAGGAAAAAAAATCGTTTTGTAATCAAAAACCAGTTCAACTTAATTCAAATTAAATCTAAAAGCTGAATTCATTTACAGGAACGAGTCGCGAGGGCTAATTAAAAACGCCCCACGATAAACATAAATGCAGGTATCTTATCTACCGAATCTCAGTCTACTTTAAGTCCCATTCATAGCTCTGCTCATTAGGATCGGAAAAGCTTTGAGACGAAATCCGGATCAGTAGCTGCTTTTTATGTAAAGAAACGAACGAATAGGTTCTATTCTAAGCTTACCTACTATTAGCAGCGAATTTATTTGCAATTGCAATTTTTTATGGCCTGGAATGGTTGCTGGTCAATATGAAGGCTCTTACAGCGCTACCAAAGTAAGCAAGCTCGTATGATTTAGTGGCCAACTCTAGTGACGGAGTTTTTAGGCCGCCATAAGGCCTCCGACAGCGCTCCCGAATAATGATGAGCACAGACGAGGTACCTATACCTACTAGGTACATACTTTCCATACCGATCACTTTTACAAGCATACATTTTCATTATTATTTTGAATTAGGTATAAAATAATTACTTTTATTTATATTTAAATCCATATTATCCGTACAATTTTAATTTTTTGCGTCCATGATAAGAAAGTCTGCAAGTCTGCGCTGCTAATGCCCTCTATGCATACAGGCCATAACCACTTAGGATGTTTACAGCGCCATCTAACACGATACAGTTACAGCTGAAAACTGAAACTTTTTAAAAGGTGGCTTCTAAAAATAGCAACCCAGTGCGAGTTGCTATTTCTATGGTACTCGTCTAGTTTCATTGTATTGTTGTAGATGGTACCACGATGGTACATATTATGTTACTTCTACGAGGTTTTAGCAAGTCTTTTCTATAGAAAGTCCCTGAGTATGTACTTTTTCGTATTCATCAAGTTTTGAAATTAAGCTCTACTTTTCATTATCATTAGATTTAGCACACTGAAGATTGGCTGAAACCAGACTGAAACGCCATAAGTGCGGGTTCCGCAACTCCCGTGGCGAGAATTAGACAATGTTTGTCAGTTTGATGTCTTTTTGCAGACACCCACTGAAATGAAATGAAATGTATTTATTCGCAAGAAGTATGGTCAAATTACAAGGTGTTCATAATTTTGAGTTATGTGATGTGAGGATGATCCACGACATCATAGAGAAACCGGCAAAGATATTTTTATATACCGAATTTGAGCTGTTTCTTCATATTTTTATTTAAAGTCCTCATTTTTATTTATAAATGCAGGCAATAATCCAGAGCCGAGGGTGGTTGAATGACGTCAAAGTTCTAGGCTATGTCGATTCGGGTCACCTACATATTTTCGGATGCACTCACTATTGGCAATAAATAGGAACTTACTTCATCACAACCCTAAAAGTTAAAGCTGAAGTTAACTTTGGAAAGAAAAGACTCATCATAACAAAAAAAGTTGCCACGACTAAAGCTCAGAAAATAAGAATACTCGATTGTTCCCATCGCTTGCTCATTTTTAGGCACTCTAATATCTACTAATGTTGCAGCAAAGATTAAAGTTTATATGGAGCATAGTAGGCTTGCACAGCAAGTATACTATGCTCTCAAAGTAATCGGCCTTACGTCGTTCACAGAAAACACGTGGCCAATACGTGCGGAGCTTACAAAGCCGCGGGCTTCCTCACGATGTTTTCCTTCAACGTTTGAGCTTCAGAGATCACATTTTGTCTACTAGTAGGAAATTGTTTTTATGCAATAATGTTTTCCGAGAACTCTAAACACTTTTTTTGTTTTTCTTCTTTTCTTGGTGTGCAATAAAGAATATATCTATGTATCTAAACAAAAAGCTCTACCATAAAAAAATCTGCTTGTTTTATAAAATATAGATGCATGTCCCAAACATTACCTATATTTGGACGTACTTCTGACTACCTTATTAGATATCTTTAATCAATTAATTACAGTTAATTTAATGTTTATTGAGCATCTGAGCATGCAGTAATTGCCTATTTTATTTAAACTAAAAAGTTTTCATCCTGAATATTAGATAGCTTCACGTACTTATAAAAAAATAAATGACATTAGTATGAGCCTAGATAATTACGATTTTGACTAATTAACTAAATTATCGGGCTGATACGTTATCGAACTGCCTTCCACCACCCCTCCGCACCCAACCTGTTTCAGAATGAAACTGACCTAATTTCTTGACTGCATGCCCCCCTCCACATTTGCTGACGTCATAGAACCATGGGAAAATGTATGGTCTTATCCTACTTTTTACTACACACCTATTTACTCTGTAAAGCAGAAGGCTAAGTGTTAAATTCGCTTAGCAGTTGGATTGACGGTTACTACGCTTTGGTTTGTGACGTTGAAGGTACTGAGCCCAAAACTGGGTCATACCAGGCTGCAAGCCTCTATTCATGAATCGAAGCCCTGGTGACGCGCGTTCATTCTTACCCGATTTTGTTAATCGAAGTCCAACCATGCGCACGCACTACAAACAAATGTACAAAATGCAACAAAAATCATTTTAATTATGAAATCTGACTTATTGAAGTACTCAGGTACAGTTGTCATTGGAGAAAATAAAGCAATTTCCTGCGAAAACCTACGAGTAAAATGGGCACATAAGTGTCTGTGTTTCTATTTGTTTCGGCCATCTTTAGCATTTGCCCATCCCTGTCTAATTAATCAGATTTGTAATTTACTTAGGAATAGGATTAACAGTAGGATAGAACTTTACTTATAAGATAGTAGAACTTTTTGTGACTCAATCACGCCGTAAAACTGGACCAATCAAGGTGAAACTGCTTCAAATGGATACATATCGTTCGACCTGGTATAGCAAAACATTATATTTGATCAGAGTATCACACGAACAACTAACAGATACGAAAGCTACCACAATCACATCGAAAAAAGCACGAGGTTGATTAGATCCATACGAAACGTCCCCGAAAACTATACATCTACAGAACGCGTTGACTGTTTACCACCAAAAATAGGCTTTTAGTGATGACACCATTACCTGGCCCCATAGTGCGAGCTCTATTTGGTGTCATTATAGAAAATCAAGGACTTTTTGTATGAAGCGACTATATAGCGTCTGAATATTTTTTTATAAAACTAAATGATGGAACAATCCAATAGCCACAGATCATATAAATTAGCACAATAGCGAAACTGATGTTAAAGTGGTAGCCAAACTAAATGAAAAGTGCGTTTTTTTTTCGGATTTCTTCGTATTTACCATCGATTTTTTATTCGACTTTCGAGTAGGAAACTCAGATTCACCACTCTGATGGTAGAACAAATAGTTCAAGCTCTGCTGGGCGAGAAGGAAGGCCTCGTCCTCGTGACGCACAGGCCCGCCTTGAAATAAAGCACAACCTAGTTTGATAGTAATACCGGGTGTAAAAAGACAACGCTCGATAGCTGAAAGTGCTGTAGCTGGGAGACTTTGGTAATGGCTACATTACCAAAGTGAACTCAACAGAAGAAAGTTAACCTACTATTAAGTATCTAGATACAGAAATGGTAGAGTTCTAACTTCTAACACTGACCGAACGTTATAACTAAAAAATCATTACTATCATTCAGCACCTGAATTTTTAGGTAGATAGCATCTAAGAAGTACAATATGAAAGTTTACGAGTACATTTTGTACACTCTGTGTGAAAATTATGGCTCATTTTTGTGGCCTTCAGTTTTTGATTGCCGTGGGGCGATAAGTTGAAGTACAGAACAAAACACGATCATCGAGTGGGGATGGATGACGTAAGCAAATCATTGGCCGAACCGCACTACATCGATGCATGCACCAATGGTTACAAAAATCTAAACAAAACCTGTCACAGAAGTTTATGCTAACCTCTTGACCTTATATTAAACCACTTCTAGATACAGCCTCCTCGTTAGATTTCCAAGAAGAAAGAATTCGAGGCAGCATTACATGGGATTCTATGTGGTGCGTCATTCTAATCTTATGACGCATAAATACAACAATACAATACCCCATAATAATTCCGAAGTTCTGAAAACGTGATTAACTACTATTGCTGCTTACGTACACTATCACGAAGGTGAATTAAATCTGTCACCATCGTGGGAGTCAGTAATATAGAGGACTAGCCGTCACCCACGGCGTTGCTCGCATTAGGGTGTGAATTTTCAAAATTACATTTTCCCGCTTTTCTGTTGAAATTTTTCCTGAAATTTTTTTGCTATAAACCTCACGGAGCCCGAGACCTTTCCAACGAATGCAAAACCGTGGAAATCGGTTCGTGCGTTCTGGAGTTATAGCGTCAGGAAGAAAAACCCGACTTATTTTTATATAGTAGATGGCTGTACAGTAATGTAGAGCTTCCAGGTACGTTAGGTTCCAAAAATAGGACCTAATAATGTCATAGGTCATGTCCGCAATATCTCATCCCAAGGTGTATCAGTTGAGCGCGGATTCTAAATGTCAAATATACAGTCGATATCACTTGTTGCACCCTGACCGGGTCACAGGGGATGGCGGGAGAGGAAGTGCTACCGCGAAGTTGAGATGAACCAAAGACAATGCAACCAAAGAACCAAAGACAACTGAAGGTTTTTGCAAGTGAATGGGTTTAGCCTTAATGGCAGCCTCGTAAGGAAATAACGTCTGGATTTATCTAGTTTGAAAACATGGCAAAGTGATTTTTGATATTCTATTGAACAAGAAATAGAAGTATTTCTGTCCCCTTGATTAGGTTTAAGGGTATAGGACTACCAAATTAACACGTACGAAAAACCAACTGCTGCATATTATTAATTTTTATTTCACAAATTTTAGGAAAAAACCTTTTAGATGTTCTTTGATACATCTAAAGTGTCACTACCGCGCCTAAGAAAGGTTCGGCTTGAGATGACTTTTTACAGTGGGAAACCAAACTCTAAAAACATCGCATCTAATATAACAGCAGTTCTATCATCAATGCGCACCGAAATTGCAATCGGTTGTCAAAGTTCTAACTAAAACAAAGACTTATTTCAAGGTCTAAATTTTGAGGATTTTGCTATTAAATTAAGTTTCTGGGTAGCACCCGTACCGCGGTCATCGACCGTTGCGGACGCACCCTGTCGCATCCAGGCTATTTCTGGAATAGCTTGCAGGTATTGGTATAACTTAATCAAATTCTGATCTCCATCGAATTTAGAGGCAGCTCGAAGAGGTCGAATTTCAGATTTTGAGTATTAGTGCGAGTTTTTTTCGAGATTTTAGCGTAGGTTTAGATTATTTTAGATTAGAAATGCCCTGGTACAAATTAATAAAAATTTGATCTGCTTTGTATATTAAAATCTGTAAGGGGTTGTTTTAACTATATTAAATGTAAAATATAACTTTTAAGGATATCAATATTATGTAAACTGTAAATTAATAATTGCCAAAAAACGCTTATGAATTATTTAAATGTAACCAAACTTTCAATAGGTATGTACTGAGTAAGTGTACATTTACATTTAATTCATGGAAAAACATAATATACAAAACTTATTTGCTTCTGAAGAAAACCATAAATACTCGTAAATTTTCCTTCATTGCCACTAAAAGATTCCATAGT
The DNA here is from genome assembly GCA_947507515.1 of Eulithis testata. NCBI lineage: Eukaryota > Metazoa > Arthropoda > Insecta > Lepidoptera > Geometridae > Eulithis > Eulithis testata. The sequence continues at coordinate 4,198,665 of OX382199.1, read as the reverse complement.
AAAAGCAATGACGTTATAGCGAGTTATATTTACAGACCTTATGTGACATTTAACTTTTTATACCACCTTCAAAGTTATTAATAAGTTTCTATATCTGAAGGCGAGTTGCATAAGGGAGGCTGCGCGTGACGTCATCAAGGCGCGGCGCGGGCGCGGCACCAAGCCTCCATTCATGAAACACACGCACACACGCAAACTGCCCCCCATAATCATGATTTTCGTTCTGACGTCACAACTCCGGACCAATCACAACGCAGGCCCATTCAAGCCTAACTCCTGAAGGGAATCGTGCGGGATGAAAGCAGCAGTCGACGGACGCTTTCCGCGGAGGCAGTAGCGGTCCGTATGGGACCAACGCGAACATTCACGAATTTGAATGAATTATTTATTACCTGTTTATTTGGACAATCAAAGTTATCGGATATGTTCAATGGAGAGTTATTAGCATGGTTTTAAATTGATTGACTGGTGTAAAAAAGTAAGTAACTGAAAAAATTTGCAAAAGTTTGTTTTCGAAATAAATCATCAGAAGCTTCAGTTGTTCAGAATAAGCACGTAGAGTTAGCTACGAGAGTACGCTACGGTGCTACGAAACGCCTACGCGATGTCTGGCTCGTAGCTCCGTAGACTCGCCCACGCATTTAGACCTTCCTCACGTACATTAGTTTTGTCAAGTTTTAGGCTTTTTTGCACTTCTACACCCCCATTTATTCGTAAAGCATATTAAAAAAAAAATACATTTATTTTATTTATTTAACTTTTTTAAATGTTTGCATTGTACCCGAACTAAATAGAATGTAAGACACCATTGCATATTGGCATTTGGATTCTAGAAGACCTTAGCAATTGCTTCCGTATTCAGACCTTGAAACGTTTCGCTCTAAACACAAAGGCTCTCTCTTTCCCTGTAACCTACATAAAAAAAACCAACTCAAATCGGTAGATTATCATCAATCATCAATATATCAATATATATAATCAATATATATAAATCAATATATATAAAACTCTTTTGAAGCTGACTTAGAATCAACGCACAGCCTAAACTATAAGTCATAGAGGCATGAAATTTGGAGGGTAGTATCCTTATATAGTGTAGGGGTGCACTTTGAAAGGAATTTTGAAAAGTCAAACTCTAAATGGTTTATTTAGTACGCGAGCAACGCCACGGCGTTATCAATAAAGTAAATATTGTACGTGAAATTGTAGATAAAATAACAAAAACGCATTGAAAAACCTGATGCTGTTTAATAAAGGGCGCGTAGGTATGTGCGTAGGTGGGTGTTTCTATGTATTATATGTATGTATTTACAAAAAAAAATGTATGTATGTATTCTATCAGCTATCTAGTTTCCATAGTACAAGCTTTGCTTAGTTTGGGACTAGAAGGCGTTGTGTTAAGTGTCCGTGAATATTTATATTTATTTATATATATCTGTCAAATTGTTCTCGAAAACCAATCTAGATACCATCGCATGCTTTAGTACTGCGATCGTCATTCCATATTAGTATTAATACCTAGGTATTACTTATAACATGATACTAGACTCTTACCAATAAACTCGACGTAAGCTAAGAATAGTGGCACCGTGTTTTAACTTTTGCATTGAGAAACAAATTCAAATTTGATCGAAAGAGACTAAACATGGTGTATATTATTTCAAGTTTATTATCTTTATTGGTAAAGCCCTCTTATTGTGTTGCGGTGCGTAAAACCAATAAAAAAATTAATCCCTAAAATTCATAAACCGAGGCACTTCACACAGCGCCATCTAGTTTGAAACTAAGCAAAGCATGTATTATGGGAATTAGATTGCTGATAAAATACTTATATACATTTAATTTTAACCATCATTCGCTGGCGCAGCGTTTGAATCCTAAATCTATAAAAAATACATGAGACCTCTTCTAATAATCATCATCATTTTACTATAGTGCGTACATGCTGAATATAGACTTTCCCCTAGATCTTATTAACTAGGTATACTTTTATATCCTCACGGTAAAAAATAGTCATGGACTTTTCACACCGCGCCATCTAGTCCCAAGATAAGCAAAGTTTGTGCTATGGCAACCAGATTGCTGATTAGAATTGGTAGGAACTCAGTTTCTTTACAACACATACCTAGTTAAAAGTTGGCGTTTACTTCCTCCTACGTTTCTTTACGTATTCAAACTAAGCAATTACAGTTACAAAGTGTCTGCAGGCAGTGATATGGTTTCGGTTTTTCTGTAACCTTTTATTTAATCAATAAAAAAAATAAACAACTACAAGTAATAGTTTTGAAATCATGAAACTTTGTAATAAACAGACAGACAGACTAAAAGACAGCCTACGCACCGTAGACCTTAAAATTTAGCGTATTTTTTACTGATAAAACCTTTTCGGTTCCTCAATATAGGGTGCCAAAACAACACTCCTGAAAACTGATCGCGCATGCGCAGATAATCCTAGAGTAGGTAGACATACAATCAAGGCTTTATCAAGAAAAAAATTATGGCACCTCTACATTTCCTAAGCATTTAACTATTAAGTGAAATCTGATCTCCAAGGATGTCCAATGAACTGCCAAGGAGTGGAACTCTCTGCCATCGTCAGTATTTCCTGAACGATATAAGCAAGGAATTTTCAAGAAAAGAGTGATTTGGTGGATTATGGCTAAGCATGCTCTACCATCAGGCGACCATCAGGTGTGATGGCAGCCAAATGCTTCGCTATAGCTCATTAAAAATCCTGGACCCTGGTACAGCCAAAAAGTATTTTTGAACTATAAAAATATCATGTTAATATTTTTTTAAATCGTTCGATCATGGTTTGAATAATCAAATAAATATTTTGAATTTACAAAATTGTTTTCATCAGTTACCGCGTTCAACGTATTATTTTGGATACCCAGTTGATGTTGTCGTCTGAGCGTTTTCATGTTTCAAAAACTTAGGTAAAGTATTATAATATGATCTGTGGTACGAGTCTCTACTCATTGGACTGCTGCATTTGGGAAATAGGTAGGTACCTAATATTATTTCAAAATCGTTTGCAATCATTTACCAATCCGCTTACTCTTGGCTACGGGCTGAATGATATCCTACATAATTTTTTTAACTTGAAAGCTATATGGCATAACCACAGATTATATAATACTAGTTGCCAGCCGCGACTTCGTTCGCGTCCCGTTGATTTTTCGGGATAAAAAGTAGCCTATGTGTTAATACAGCTCACGGACAATATATATTCCAAGTTTCATCCAAATCGGATCAGTAGTTTTTACGTGAAAGAGTAACAAACTTACAAACTTTCGCGTTTATAATATTAATAGGATAGGATAGTAGGACTATACTAGTGCATGCTAACATCCACTATGGGTTGATTGCTGGTCTGATTTCAATTTTTTTAAAGAATAGTTTTTTTGATGTCGATCTAAGCATTGTACCTATATTGCCTGACGAGAAACACTCCCGTATTACTTCTGTAGCAAGTATTAAATTGGGCATGTAAGTCACCTGTAACATCAAAAATCCTTGAACGGATATTGATATTTATTTATTTATTCAATAGGCAAAACCAACAACGCACATCATAGTTTAAAATACAATGATATTGTCTTATGCTACATAAAATAAAGATGTGCTTTAGTTCTTTTTGAGAAAAAGTGACTGGGGAAACAAAACACATCACCCACTACTATCTGAGCATATAACAACTGCATTACTTCACTGAGCACGTCCACCGAAGACATTCCCTATACGGTATTGCTTTTTATACAAATACTCACACGTGTATTTGTATAAAAAGCACTATACCATAGAGCCGAAAACAAAAACTCAGGAGGCCGAATCTCATTTTCTAATCTTTGCCTAATTCGAGGTTCTTAGTTTGTCAAAAGATAACTGAAAAAAAACTTTTAAGCACTTTTAAGCCGATAAATCGTGATCCAAAGATTTGGCCCAGTAGATTTTTGCGTAAAAATATTGCCATAAAATAAACTAGAGCCACAAAGAAACAGTATCAGTAAAATCGTGATCAAAAGATTTGGCCCAGTAGATTTTTGCTTAAAAATATTGCCATAGAATAAACTAGAGCCACAAAGAAACAGTATCAGTAAAATCGTGATCAAAAGATTTAGCCCAGTAGATTTTTGCGTAAAAATATTGCCATAGAATAAACTAGAGCCACAAAGAAACAGTATCAATAAAATCCTTATCCAAAGATTTGACCCAATAGATTTTTGCGTAAAAATATTGCCATAACATAAACTAGAGCCACAAAGAAACAGTATCAATAAAATCATGATCCAAAGATTTGGCCCAGTAGATTTTTGCGTAAAAATATTGCCATAGAATAAACTAGAGTCACAAAGAAACAGTATCAGTAAAATCGTGATCCAAAGATTTGGCCCATTAGATTTTTGCGTAAAAATATTGCCATAGAATAAACTAGAGTCACAAAGAAACAGTATCAGTAAAATCGTGATCCAAAGATTTGGCCCAGTAGATTTTTGCGTAAAAATATTGCCATAGAATAAACTAGAGCCACAAAGAAACAGTATCAGTAAAATCGTGATCCAAAGATTTAGCCCAGTAGATTTTTGCGTAAAAATATTGCCATAGAATAAACTAGAGCCACGAAGAAACAGTATCAGTAAAATCGTGATCCAAAGATATGGTCCAGTAAATTTTAGCGTAAAAAATATTGCCATAGAATAAACTAGAGCCACAAAGAAACAGTATCAGTAAAATCCTGATCCAAAGATTTGGCCCAGTAGATTTTTGCGTAAAAATATTGCCATAAAATAAACTAGTGCCACAAAGAAACACTATCAGTAAAATCGTGATCCAAAGATTTGGCCCAGTAGATTTTTGCGTAAAAATATTACCATAGAATAAACTAGAGCCACAAAGAAACACTATCAGTAAAATCGTGATCCAAAGATTTGGCCCAGTAGATTTTTGCGTAAAAATATTGCCATAGAATAAACTAGAGCCACAAAGAAACAGTATCAGTAAAACAGTGGTAGCTGTATCTTGCGGGTAGCTATAGCTGTATGGTAAGGGGCTCGTCGAGGGCGCGGGGTTTAGAGGCCTGCTTTGACGTCATACCTCTCCCGTGACGTCAGATTTCCTGGCACACCCCCCCTCTGACGTCACCAGGGTTACCTAGATCTACAGGCAAGCCTTTTCATGCACTCAGCTTTCAGAAATTTTAATCACACTTATTATGATGAGATCAAAACTTAAACGAATCTGACAATGTTTAAATCTAAAAGCTCAATCACATTAATTGACTTGGGGAAGTTCGAAACAACACAAAGAATGCTTCGTTATGTTCTTATAAAGAAGTACACAGAATAAACTTACTAACAACATACGAACAATCAAATAAATTAGTCGAATTATCATAAAAATCAAGCTTTTGATGCATCGAATCTGATCCTGTAAAATTCAATGAACGAGCCCTCCTACGTCCTACGTTGCAGGCTGCACCTGTCTCGTTCACTCGTACGGGCTTATTCACTTTAGAGAGGGAGGGACAACCTGACCCAATTTTCCGACCTCGCTTGGTGTTCCGAAGCTCGCCGTCTATTTTTAATGTGAAGGTCGTTTATTTATAGACCGTTGCTTGGAGCGGGCGGGCGTTCGCACCTAGAGGAGATGCGACAACGATTTCAAACACTTCTGTTCTGAATTGGAAATACCTTGTTCATCGTAGTTTTTTTCTAACTACATTGATAAAACTATTTTCTTTATAAGATCATCTATTGCTTGGATATGGGAACTGAAAACATGATTCCATGTTTCCGTCATAATTTTGCTTTTGCAGTGTCATTTTTTTTTTTAGTAACTCAATAATAAAAATAAATAAATAATAATAAAATAAATATTCACGGACATTTAACACAACGCCTTCTAGTCCCAAACTAAGCAAAGCTTGTACTATGGGTACTAGATGGCTGATAGAATTTTAATAAAAATATTATTAGGTACATAAAGGATTATTTATAAATTATACAGTTTCCAATTAAATACATTATTTACATTTATTTTACCACGTTTTCAATAATGCAAACATATCGCATCAAGCATCAAAGAAATATCAAATGAAATGGTATGGATTTGAAAAATAATTGTATGTATGTATGTAATAAAAATATTGTGAATGAGTTGCCCCAATCAGCTCTACCAGATCCGCTTTGCAGGAATTTGCAATCCACTATGGCTTTGTTCTGTCGTGATGAATAATTTCAATAGAAACATGTTTGCTATTTTCTACGAAATAGCCAGAGCGTTGTCCGAGCCACTGATGAAGTTTGCAATCAAATGCATGTCACGGGCGTAATTTTGGTTCAGAGCATTCCTATTAAAGGCACAAAGGCTTTGAAACTTGGATTTCCAGTGCTACATTTCATTTGTGTAGTCTTGTCAATTGAATTTCATATGGGCGTCATGGCTCAGTCGGTAGTAGCTCTGCTTTCCGTGCTGTGGGTCGTGGGTTCGATCCCCACCGAGAACAAACATTTGTGTGGCAAACATAGATGTTTGTTCTGTGTCTGGGTGTTTCTATGTATTATAAGTATGTATTTACAAAAAAAAATGTATGTATGTATTCTATCAGCCATCTAGTTCCCATCGTACAAGCTTTGCTTAGTTTGGGACTAGAAGGCGTTGTGTTAAGTGTCCGTGAATATTTATTATTTTATTTATTTATTTATATACGTCCAATAATGTACCTATTGCTTTTGACTGAATTTTTACGAAATTTTTACGTTTTTCTATTCGTGAAGTTTTTTGAAAGAGATCGTTCTCAGGATTGTCTTACCAATGCTTTAATGCTTACCTTTTTATTCTATATGTTTTCTGTACTGTTACTGTGGTGAACAATAAAGAGTTATCTATCTATAACACCTTTCAGGCCCACCAGTGGGCCGGCCGGTGGGCTCGATGGGAATAAGCCTTTCAGCACAGTCGGGGAGTAAAATAATTATTTTATTGATAACATCCTACTTCCTGGATCAGTCCATCCAGAAACCGGACACTCGATTTTTATATATAGGTAGCATGTTGCCAAGCGCGTGTATAGGCACTAGTGAGTTCCGTATCAAATTAATATTAGTACAGTAGGTTGGCGGATTTTTTTATTGTCTCAGCCTTGTTCTGATTGGAAATAATTAACATTTGACTTAAATATTAATCTGTACTTAAGTAAAAAAACTTCGATTACTTATGCAACCATTTTTTGATAATATTCTTTCTCGCCTTATTTTCGAAGTTTTATCACCACGTGGTGAGTAAGTAGGCCAGATTTTGTTGCACTCCCTATTTTACTGATATGATGGAGACGAAAGAAGCCGCGGATACTGTTCTCTGACAAATTCCCATCAGCTGACTATTTGTGTTCACTAACCGGATAGTAGCCGATCGTGATTGACAATTCTCGGAGTTGCAATAAATCTGCTTGCAGAACCTACCAACATCTTTGTCCCTGATGGACTCGGACTCGGACTCGGACTCGGAACCAATTCCAGGAAGCATTTAATTAAAATAGTACAGTCAAATTCACACAATAATCGCGCCTTGGTAAGGCTGAAATGCTAGAACAATTAATTCAACTCTACAATTTCAAAAGGTCTGCAGTGACGGTCCAATTATACTTTGTGCAAACAAAGAGATATGCATAAATGTGTTTCTGGTTACATCCCATTTTTTCTTTACATAATTGTTTAACAAATTAGGTAAGTTAGTATTGTTTTGGTACTCAGAATGTTAATCGAAAGAATCACAACAAGAGCCTGTTGGAATTTTTCATGTTGATTTTACTATCATCATTATCAACCTATATCTGTCCACTGCTGGACATAAGTCTCTCCCAAGAGACGCCACTGAGCCCGGTCTCCGGCTCTTCTCATCCAGTGTTTCTCAGATCGTCGCCCCATCTTGCGGAGGGCGTCCTACACTAAGTTTGCCTAAATTTTACTGTGCCTCTTTCTTTCTTTCTTTTTTTTTCTAGTAATAGTTTACAAAAAAAAAAGTTTCTTTCTAAACCAATGGTACGCAAACCCAGTAAGCTACGAAAAACTGACGGGAAGCAAATGTTGCAAACAAGATTCCATTACAAAAATTTGATCTTGTAATGTCAGTTTTCTTTCCAAGCCAATGGTACCCTGAATCCAGTAAGCTACTATATAGGCAAGCTGACGGGTGGCATGCTAGATACCATTACGGCTCGCCGGCCGGTGTCGGGTGACCGGACATAGCTTCCGCGGGGCTTCGGAGCTCGTATTTAATCTGTTAGCCTCCCTTTTACTTTGTATTGAAAATTAATATTTTGTCACATATCGATATACTGATTATTCTAATTACTTGTCAAACTAGATAGGTTAGATATGGTAATGAGCTAATTTTATTATTATTTACATAATTTACCTATCTATATGTTTTTTGTTGTTGTGTGCACTGCTTTGCACACAACAAACAAAACATAAAGGCCGGAATACTGAAACATCAGTCAAATTTAAGCACCACTTAAAATTGCTCTGCCTTTGTTTGACATTACTCATTTGTAAGAGATGGCAATAATTTAAGCGGGAACTTAACTTAAGTGGCGTTTGAGTATTCGGCTGATAGATAAATAAATGAATGTCTATCTCTTTATTTCTCGTCTCAAAAAGCTAAATGTAATGCTTGGAGTACCTTATTTTTGGCAGCCACAAATAATTATTTTGGAATTGAAATAATTATATTAGAAAAAAATCCTTGTCGATACATGCGACCTTTATTCGTGAAGAAATGTTTACATCTAAGAAGCAGATTCTAGGTTTCGACTTATGCAATGGTCCCAGAATAATAGGGATTTAAATCATGAGGTGGTTCCATAATCCTATAATGACAGAGGCGCCGACCTCCTTAGTAGGGCTTCCGGCCGTCCTCGCTGGAATAAACCTAGGTACCTAATTCTGAGCCTACCTGTCATTACTCTACATATCCAGATATTACTTACAAATGTAACCTTGCTATATTTTGACATCAAACAAAAACCTGCTTTATAAAAAAAAAAAAAAAAAAATTGATGATTTTTTTTAGTTTCGTCTAAAGGTGCGCCCTTTAGTACAATCACAGAATATTGTAATATTATAATCACAATATATTGTAAAAAAAACCTGACCGTAATATAAAAAAAAACGTCTACCTATAGGATTACGCTCACGTGGTGTATCGAACATCAAAGAACTTTATGGTCCAAGTCATAAAGAAAAAGCTATGTTTAACATTATTTATTACGATAACATTGCGATAGCAGTTTATTTTAGCATGAATTCAATGAGGAAAACGTAAAACTTTCATAGGGTTAACCAATTAAAAAGGTACGAAGCCAGACAAAAAGATAATCAAATGCCACTTTAAAACTGAAATGGAAAATACGTTTTCGCATGTAATTTAAATGATATTATTTGTTATTCAATTTTAATTTTTTTTACTCAACACAGTAGGCACTACTGTAGCCTACTATTTTTATTTTTTTTACTCTATACACTACAAAATACCAGCCTACTACGCATGACCGGTACTTAAATGTATTTACTAATATAGTAAGTCGCTTATAAAATAAGCCACGGCCTCGGGGGTAGGACAGTCTCACATCGCGACAGGTTTCATAGAGCCTTCGTAGGCTCACTTGCGCCCCGTTGCGAAACGTGATAGCACGTCCCTTACAAAACATTTTTTTTAATTAATTTAGAAAAAGTTAACATTTTCTTTAGTGCTTTTAATTCATGCCAGTATTTGTTTTAAGTTGTGTTTTTTTGTGATTCTAAGGTGGTATATTTTACTTATAAAGACGCGGATTTAGCATGTTAAAATGATAAACTCGGATTAAATTAAAAAAAACTTAGCAGCCTGTGAAGTATCACCTAGACGAGATCTGGTAGACTAACTTCCTTCCAACCATTTCTAGAATGTTTTGAGTTTATTTGTTTATCTAAATGCGCAGTACGGATATTGGTGATACATATTTCCAAAAAGGTTTTAATTTTCACTGAAGTGCACGTTTTCTAGTAACAATCATCTAAATAAAATAGAAACGCATAATGGTAAAAACCGAATCTAATAACGACTCCGATTTTAAATCCAAAGTAACCTATTTTTAATTTTTCCAATAAAGTGCTATGTATATAACTAATAATAGAAGCTTAGTTAGGTATACCAGAAGTTTTTATAAAATGTATTGAAATAGTTTATGGTGCATTTTTTGGTGCTAGGTAATGAGCGAATTATGCCGGTAGTATGGTTTCTGTCGCTGTAAGGCTTCGCCACCCGACACCGTCGACTTTTTGCCCCATGCCGTCCGCATCGTGTAATAAATACTTTTTCGTACCACTTGCTCAAAAAAGTGACATTCTATGCCACAAAAAGCGAACATAACAATAGTCATTTTTAATCTGTTAAAAACAGGGAGAGAAAATTGTACTGGATTTCTTTCATCCTCCAGGGGGAGAAAGTGATTTAAATTTGGAATACAATTTATACTGAACTACATCTGTGTTTACACCATTGAGTTTGTATACAAAGCATTATACATCTTTTTGAAAAAGGAATACGCATTTATTATGCAGGCCGTATGAGCTTGATGCCTTTGCTTTTCCGACAAAAAAATATTAGTCTAGGAAAATGCCGCGTTTTTGTTTTCTTCAAATACATAAACGTTAAGTTTATTTTAATTTATTTTTATAAATAAGTTAATGTTCTAAAATGCTATGTCATATTATTATTGTGTTAATTTTTTCGCAAATGGTACGAAAAGTAGAGTATTTTCCTCGGTGATAAAGCTGTCTTAGTCTTGGGTGAACTTAAATCCCTCGCTACTCTCAGGACTCGTCTTAAATCCCTCGCTTCGCTCGTGATTTAAGTTTTTAACACCCTCGCTACGCTCGGGAGTAAACTTCGAGTCCTTCGTTACGCTCGCGATTTAAATCGTCACCCGCGACAGAAGACACTGCTTTATCCCCTTGTATAATAATCTACTAATTTTGTACCGTTTCGTTTACGCTGCGTTGACTTTTCAACAATCTGTCTTATAAATTAGAAGAAATGTCGTACTTTTTTAAAGACATACAAACTAAAAGAAATGTTTCTGTCCATCCAAAGGTTGTCTGGAAGAGATCGCTTATAGTGATAAGACCGCCCATTGTACTTCATACTTAAAACTTATTTACCTTTTATTGTTTTTCTTCTTTTCTTGGTATGCAATAAAGAATATATCTATCTATCTATCTAATAGATCTTTAAAATTCCTCCTATTCCTCGCCAACAATAATTATATTTTTTTTTGCAAAAATTGTGCAATTAAGGCACAACAAAATTGAATTATTCCATAAAACTTTACAATGCGCTGTTTATAAGACGAAGTTATGTGGTATTTAGCAAAAGTGACGAAAAGGATTTCAAAAGCCAAATAGAATAAAATTACGAAAATATCGATATAGATTATTTTTTTGGTTTAGTCTGTTGTTTGGTTAGACTTGTAGTTTATTGAATACTTTTTTAACCAATATACTTTTGCATTATGCAACTTCTTTTTATCCTAAATCTATATAATCGCAACCTAATTTTATACATTTATTAGTTTTATTAAATTTAAACAATTTGCATGTCGGTCTCCGATGAAGTATGTGACACTAACTTAAAATTATGAACACCTTGTAATTTGACCATACTTCTTGCGAATAAATACATTTCATTTCATTTCATTTCTAACTCGGTGTAGTCATTTTCTTAAGTAAATACGATTGTGTTAGGGTTAGGTTAAGTAAGAGGTGTTCATTTTATTTTTACATTTGTTCGCTTTTTTATCAATTATACTTTACGCTTTCAACGCTTAATGTGATCGTGTTCCGCCCATCACTTCGAGTCCAGCAGGTCAAGCCTATCTAATGAAGTCCAAAACAGCTGCTGGCCACTGCACAAGATTAGTGTTGACATACTCTTGTGCGTGTGACAGCGGCTATTGCGGGCGATTCATTGCCGTCGAGACGGCGATAACCTCAAGAATATTGTGAAGCTTTTGCAAGAACTTGTACACCACCGGTTCTAGAACCTCTAATATTCTCTCTTCAGGGTGTAACTGGGCGTACTACTCCCGAAAACTTGGGAGATTGAAGGGCTCATCGATGTGGAAAACGTTACTTAAGGCGGAGGGTAAAGTCAGACAACCTTCTCGCTCGCACATTTCAACATTTTTGAAGATATAATATAACTAAATGTAATTATGTGCAGAGCTTCAGGGTCGAGAGAATAACAATGAAAAGGTTCAGTAAAAATATCACATTGATCCAAACAAGTTTTCCGAACAAAATCCGTAAAAAAAAATTAAGAAAAAAATATAGCCTATGTTTCAATCCGGAAAAGGGGCTTCTGAATGGTATAAGTTTCATTGAAATTGGTCCAGTAGTTTAGGCGTGATCCGCGAACAAACAAACAGACAAACTAGATTTTCGGAATCAGAATAGTTTATTTAGTAGATCTGTATATTTCGTTTATCTTTTTTTTTTTTTTTATACAATATAGGCAACCGTATCTTTAATTTTAGTTTTTAGCTTTTTTACAGTTTTATAATAGTATAGATGTATAAACGTATATGTATATAATTTTATTGATGTATTTCCTGTGACTTTCTGATTGAGACTTTTTTCTTCGACTTCTTCGGACGTATTATTTTTGTATTTGTTGACGACTTATATGTTGGAAAACTTGATTTATAAATACATATTTAAAAACCTATATTTATTAAATGTATCGCATCAAGTGAAAAGAGATTGTTGAAGATGTCATTTTGCTAAATGTTGTGTCATTATAAATAGTCTAGATAAAGTCTACAGATTACCTACTGATAATTTTTAATGTTTGTTTTGTTTGTAAATAAAGTAATTATTTGATTTCCTTGTTTTTTTTCTTTAGTAGCGAGGTTTTATATTGCATTTAGCCATTCCTATATATAAGAAAAAATGTTTCTCTTTGCACATAAAACTAAATAACTTTTAGTTTTTCATTATTAAAACCTCCACAGAGCGCGATGTTTTTTAATCTTGCTGTGATAAAAAAAATGTGTTATAATTTTCCTTCAGTTTCAATAGGTTACAAATAAAATATATTATTTACAGTATCACTGGTAAGAGTTTCTTAAATTCTCATTGTTTTTCGTTATCTTATCAAAATTGTAAACTATAACACCACTTCCAGAGAGACGCATTTGATAAGCTTCTCAACTACTAAAGCTACCGATAAATGAAAGAAAACACCTTGTCTATGGTAATAAAAACAGGAAAAGTGCGAAAACGCGAACGCATACAAGGTTATATACTCGTAATTTCTATGTGGCGAGTTTCCACACATTGACGATCCGCGTGCGCATAACAAGTTTGTCTCGAATTGGTGTGTAAGTTTTATTTTTATTTTTGCATGAACTAATACAATCTATTCCAGGCCACCAAGAAGCCTCCAGCTGCGAAATTCGAAGCCCAAAACAACTATTGGTCACTGCACAGGACTAGTGACCCGATAATACTCTTGTGCGTGTTCCAATGGTTATTGTGGGTGCTTCACTATCATCGGCAGACAGCAACAGTACCCGAACATCTAACAAATTGTCAAAATTTTGAGTGTCGCTGGCGAGTTTCATTTGACTTTTGGTTGCCGCTTTCAATTTATTGGTATATCATTTCATAATTGCCTACATTTACGTTTTTTTTTCGGTCTATAGTTGTGACTAGATTGGTGGAAAAAAAATCATAAAAAAGTTATATAACAAAAAAAAAGAAAAAAAATACAGCCGAATTGAGAACCTTTTCCTTTTTAGAAGTGGGTTAAAAATAATGTCACGTCAAGGTCAATCTACGATCATTACAAAGTTATTAAAAACTTACCGATTCCAAATTATTCGTCATGTCTAAGTTGAGGCGAAGAGTCCATCTGCCTTGATCGTAAGGATAGTACAGGTAGCACTGAGATCGGTCTTCGGAGTTTTCCCTACACCGGCTGTAAGAGCACGTTTTTATTAAGAGTGGCGATGTATGCGATGTCGCTTTAGAACGCGCTGTAAAGTGTACAAGTTTTTGGAAGCTAATTGGCAATCTGAAACTGAGCTATTTTGAAAAAATACAAAGAAATTCACTATCTTTTATGAATATTTATTGATTTACTGAACAAAAGATTTTTGACCATGACTTTACTGTTTTTCAAAATAGCACAATCTTTTGACAAAGAGTATTGCGACACTACCTAATCATCAACCAATAAGAAGGTGCTTGTAACCTTGCTAGAAATTGCCTGAAACCTGGCCCGTCAATAGGGTTAGAGGCCTCGGGCATCTTTTCAACATTGTAGGTATATTTCAAACAATACATAATTATGCTTTGACTTTGACAGGTATGTGGCAATTTCCAGTGTTGTATCCCCTTAAGTACCTACCTATAGAACCAAACCTCAATGCCTACCTTTTAATCATAGTCATGTATGATTTCTATAATCAAATGAATAAAATAAGTGTTTACCATTCTGTTGCATGTTTTTGGAAACATCGTGCTGATACCGGAACACCCATCGGTCGATCCATCCGTGTTGACGAAACGAAGTAAAATTTTCCCTTATATTAGGCTCCTTTAAACGATTACATCACTTCACAAGTCTATAAAGAACAAACAAAAAACATTTTACAAAAATTATTGGGTATAGTAGGTGCCAAATAACACCGCAATACAGTTCATTCACCCACCTTCACCACGATGTCGCAAAATTCAATTTATGAATGCCTAATTCTGTCGCTTTCCATGCAAACCTGTCGCTAAGACGGTAATCGTTCGAATCTCGTAGTACTGTTTGTTTACCATACATAAAGTGAATTTTGCGACATCGAGGTGAAGGTGGGTGAATGACCTGTATTGCGGTGTTATTTGGCACCTACTATAGCTAAGGTATTTTTACTAGTTTAAGGTTGAAAAAAAAAAAACATCGGTTATATACGGTACGAATTAATTTGTTTAAATACTCTTCCTAGATTTACAAGAACACTAAAATACCGTCAGCACAACTTTTTTTTGTAAAAATAAAACATGTACCTTATTTTTCTGTTCACAGATTTGTCACAACGCAGTTCATTTCAGAATCTTCAAAACATCAATGAATCGCACGACCGCCTCTTATATTTTGCGAAGTTAAATGATCAATTGGACCAAAACACGCAGCAGCTTCAACACTTCCAAAGAAACGCAGAACTGTCAAATAAAAGTGTACAAAAAGCATTTGCGCTTTGAATTATTTACCTAATTATACTTACTAAGGTTGACTTTCACCAGGGTTTGTAGGGGTTCGTAGGGGGGTTCGAAAGGGTTTGTAGGGGTCTGTAAGGGTAGCTGATCATAATAGATTTCCAGGAAAGCTTGTTTTAAGCGCAGTCCATCTTTCTTATACTCTACATAGCTTGAAAAAATTAAGGGTATGTAGATACTTAATACAATAAATATAAAACACATTTTTGAGCAATAAAACTGTTTTATTATAAACCAATGGGAAATAATCAGTCTTGGACATTGAAGCATCAAAGCATAACCTATCCAGGGGAAGCTTGAAATATCCTAATAGTAAACAATTCATTCGATTGCCTATTTTTGATACAATCAAAAACTGACAGATTACAATCAAAAGACGCCAAAGGTTCAGCGAATCAGCATAGAACTGACTTTCTGATTGTAATTTGTGAGATTTTGTAAGTAACAATCAGGGGCCTGGTGGGTTACTCTCGACCACAGTTCCGATCCAGATTCACGGAATTTGACAGATCTCGTGTCATTTTGTACTGAAAAATGACAGGAATTCTGTCAAAATCTGGATCCGGATTGGAACTGTGTTCGAGAGTAAGCCAGCTTAGAAATATAACCGCTAAAGATCGGTCGCACGTTATCAGAATACATTCGGACTAAATCAGTTAATCTGTCAAAATTCTGACCGAATGCAAGATCTAGTTTAGTACAAGTGTATGGGCAGAAATCCTAGCGAGCGTCACAATATCTTCTTCTGTCAAACGTATTTTGATGTGCAAACGGCTAACAGAGTAACAAAGCATAACCAATCCAAGACAAGTTCGATTTACACAAGTCTAACAATAAACAATTTGTTTAGATTATAGATATATAGCCTCTATAGACCGGCGGCACATTATCAGTAATTTACTGTCAATCTGATAAAATTCTGACCATAATAATAAGTAGGGTCTGGTACAAAACGTATGGTATCCTTCTTGCATACGTCAAACGTAGGTAAACTAGGTGAGTATTCCGATACTGTGCTTTTGCATTTTTTATCGACGACGCCAAAATCGGGCGCTCGATTGAAACAACTCTAACAATAAATAATTTAACCAGAACTTAGAAATATAACCGATAAATGCCGGCCGCACATTATCAGAATGTATGACTTCAGAAATAGATAATCGATCTAGCAAAATTCTCTTATTTAATGGGATCTAGCTTAAAATTAAATCTACGGGCAGATACACTACACATAGTAATATGGTAAAGACTCAGGGGGATGATATGATGATATCAAAAGATAGACAATCAGTCTATCTTTTGATATCATGAGAATTTGACAAATTACAATAAAAATGTCAGTTTGATTCGCTTAAATTTTTGTCATCTTTTGATTGTAAGTTGTCAAATTTTGATTGTATCAAAAGATAAATAGTCAGGGTGCAAAATTCCCCGCGTTTGTCAAATGTTTTTCTGTTAGATTATTTCTGTTAATGTGCAGATGGCCAAATATAATAGGTTCAACAATATCCTACATCAACAAATTAACGTACAACAACATAGGAATGGCAAAATATAAATTGCTCTTCATAGGCGGAACAAAAATGCAATGGGTCACTAAGTGTCTGATATTTGTAGTCACTATTATTATCGATTAAATACGTATTCAATAATTATTATGAATATATGAAACTGTAAGTTAAAAATGGTATGACGATTAAAAACTGTTACCTTAAAACTAGTATGTTTTTATTTTATTTTTAATTATTTTGAACAAACATCTATTACGTATACGGTAGGTAGTATGAATAGTTCAATGTCAAAATTCAAAATATTATAGTCGTGCACTTATTATCTTAGAACATCGATATCAATAATGAGATTAATCCAATACTATTATCTAAATAAATAAAGTTGTGATTGACAGACTGATCCACAGTGTCAACATCCAACTGAGACTTCTTCTCCTTTTTTTCGTTTGATTTAAGTGGTCCACACACAGCAGCTAAAATGTACATTAATGTACATTTACATTCCTTCCTTCCCATACATTTCAAAATATAAATTATTGGTGCTGTGTGTAAACCCCTAGGGGTGTAAGTGTAACAAATAGCCGATATACAATTCCTTTGTTCAATAACATTAAAAATTATAAATCACTGTACCGTTTTGGTAAACAAAATCTCATGCCTATTACAGATAAAACTAATATAACTTCATTGTCCTTGTAAGATTGAACATAATTGACACAGAAAGTACCGTCAATAACATAAGTTTATGAACATTGTCAAACCACCCCTAAAACATTTGGAAGCTTTTGACTCATCGTTCTATGATTTTTGTTAGATCTTTACTCCATTTAAATACTTATATTTTAAAATTCTTATTGTCAATTGACTTTTGGTACTGACTGACAATAACATGCTTAGTGTGTTCGTTTTATTTATACTACAAAGTTCACGTAAACTACATTTATGCATAGAGATTGAGCAGCGCCCCTAGCGGGAAGTTTGCGAAACTGATTATTCTCCATACAACATTATGGTTCAATCAATCAATTCTTGTCGGAATGGCCTTTGCAGTGTTGCCCGCAATTTCGCCAATAATTTTTACGAAGATAAGAAGTAAACGGCAAACGTACACACTAAGCATGCAGAACAAAAATAAATAGACACATATCAATGTCCTGAAATTGCAGTTATTACATTTCAAAATTAGTGTTTTACCAATGATTAAAAAACACAGAATATATAAATTCTGCTTCGTTACTCCATCAATGGTTTAGGTATTTGTACCTTTTGGCTGTATAAGAATGTTCTACAGTATAAATATTAGCATCCGATGGGTTTTAAAAAGCAGTTCCTAATGCTGTATCATAGAAAACTCTATTGTATAGGAAATAAGATGTAATTTACGTTGGAGTTCTCCATACAGCACTGTGGGACATGAATGCGCCCAATGGGTTCAAAAGCCGTGCTATAACTTGTACATAAAAAAACTTGTTCTATTGCATAGGTAATAAGGTTTACTTTACGTTGGAGTTTCATTGGCTTTCAGTTTCAAAGAATCACCATATCTCATGTGGCACATGGACATGTGAAGGCAAGCTCTGGCCGGTAAGAACTTTTTATCGAAGGTTAGAGCGTAGAGAAACATCCAGATTGCTTGCTCGTGTTCAGACTGAAAATGTAAAACTATGGTTAATCTTACAATCAATAACATCATACAAATTCATAAAAATCATAAATATTAATCAGTACTTTGAAATATGGTCTTCTTGTTCTTCTATTCATGGCCTCTGTCCGTCATTTCGACAATTTTGCCAGTTTCAAGCGAAAAATATTTGAAATAATATTAGTCAATTCATTCGCCAAGTCGGCTGTCGTTTGTTTTGAAGGAAAAATGGTGGATTTTCCCTTTAATACTTGAAAACGTTCTTGCTGGTCATTTTTTTAAGACTAAAATGACAAGATATTATCATGAAAGTGGCCATAAATAGAAGAAGAAGAAGAAGTGAAAAGTTAATAAAGTTTTTTGACAATATAAATAATTTTAGTATCTCCATAGTCTATCATTACTACGTCTATAGGCAAAGTCCTATCTACAGATATTTCTGTGTGCTCGCAACTTGATACAAAACACATCTACTTACATTTCAAACCTAAATTCAGCGCGATAAAGTTCATTTAGCACTGCAGGATAATTAAGCCTTTGTGACAAGACATTCAAAGGACAGACGCAAAATTATGCCCAATCTATTTTCCAGCGACAGAATGAAGCTTTTGCATCATAGGACCGGAATGTTCCGAGTTCAGTGGAAAATGCAATGCGCAGTTTTAATTAACTCCCGAGATGTTATTGGAAATGTCCACTGTTTTCCTTTGAGCCTTTGAAACTGGTTCCATAAGCATGCCAGTCTCTCTTAAAGCATTTTCATGTTAAATGCAAGTGGCTTGGTATAAATAGTAATTACTCGGCACAACATTTCAATACAAACTGGAAAATTATATTATTATGATTCTCTATTGCAACTTATTTGCGACTACAATTTAAGACTAGCGTAAATGATATTAATAATAATAATAAATTCTTGATTGTGGACTAAGAATTACAATTATGCACTTAGCACCTAACACCAAATACTAGCCCTACAATTGGCGGTCTTATCACGCACATGCGATTTCTTCCAGACAACCGATTAATTAATCTAATATTAAGTAACTTCAAACACTTTCAAACCACAATAAAATCTGACAAAGATTTAAAAAACATTTGCTTATCAACGAAAATATAAAGGTAAACGAATAGGTATGTATGAATATAATTATGAACAAAAATAGGTACAGAATCGCGAAATAAAAATGTACGGCTAAAACTACTTAAGGTTTCTTACCCGATATGAATGAGAGATAGCCACTAGGAAAGCCTCAATTTTGCTCTTTGGTGCGGTGTAGAATGACAGGTACGCTATATCTTTGGCATCAACGCCTTTGGATTGCCTGTAGAAGAAGAAAGTTGCATAAGAACAATAAAGTTAAGGTAGGCCACTGTTTGTTTGCGACAACTAGTTCACATTAAATCACTACATAGTATAAAGCAAAGTCGCTTCCCGCGTCTGTCCTAATGTCTGCCTGTATGAATCTGAAAGGGGGCTAGACGGAAAAAATGAAGACCAAAAGTTGTAACATCACTTTTTTCAAACTTTGACAACGTCATTCGAATAAATTGGTGCAGGAAGGAAACAAATGAATGTAGGTATTGTTGGATGTTTTTGTTTTAATTTAGGTGCTTCTGTGTACTTACTGTAAGAAAACCACACCTCAAGGAACTTCGTTCCATCCGGGTGTCCCTTGACACCTCTCAAGTTTAATAATTATTTTTTTATTTTATTACAAATGCAAATTTTTACTACAGTGCATGCTGTGGTTGCCTGTAATTGAAAGAACACTAGATATAAGCTCTATGTAAGATGAAACTTTTGTTATTTTGTGTATCTTTGGTTGGCAATCCTCAATAAATAAATAAACATAACAAAACTCAAACATAGATTTTTGTATGAAAATATCTAGTCAAATTTATGCTTGAGTAACGATTTCAATTTTTTTTATTTCGCATCGTCATACGGATACATGTATACGTACATGTGCAGGAGTGCCGCTAGAGGGCGCAGCGTGTAGTGCTGGTACCGCGGCGGAGTGACGGCATGCGCTGCGGCGAGGCAGCGCGTCGCACACGGACCGCGACCACTCGCGCCGCACCACCAGCCCGCCGCTATCAGACCCACCCACGAACTGGGACGCTAAACACAATACAATTATGTTAGTACTATGTGCTGCCTAGTGTGTACGTTTTACGTATACGTAAAAATATACATTCAAATTCAAATCGTTTATTGCACTTATGTTGTTATAAAAATGTTGTACAAAAGGTAGTGTAGCAAACAGAAACCCTGTTAGGGCTCAGCAATTTGTTGAGGTGTAGGTACATAGGCACTAGGTGGCATATTCAGGTATCTGAGATACAAGATACAATTTGCATAAATAATTGTTACAAATTAGTCTTAACTGTAGGAGGCATTTTACAACTTATTTATCTTTTCCAGGTATCATAAAACTTATACTTAATATTTTGTATGTCTAAGTTTATCTTACCTATATAATAATTTAATATTGCACTTTTTATAATATTATATTAGAAATTACTCATAAATATGGCCTATTGGGTACTGTTTCTACTCACTGCAAGGAATTCTTGCAGTGAGTAGAAACAGTTTTGAATTTATGGCGTATGTAAAAGGCAGACAACCCTGTTTTAACATTTTTGAAGATATAATATCATTAAATGTAATTATGTGAAATTGCAGAGCTTCAGGGTCGAGAGAATAACAATGAAAAGGTTCAGTAATAATATCACATTGATCCAAACAAGTTTTCCGACCAAAAAACTTATACCAATGCGATAAATTAAAGTGTACATTTTTTGATTAGAAAACATGTTTGGATCAATGTGATATTTTTACTGAACCTTCTAACGCAGCGCCTATCGCCTCTACATCGTTTATAAATTCGAAATTTAAAGTCGCACATCTGAGTGACATTTAGGGGGTCACTCGAGACCCAAAAGACCGACTCAGTAGGGTGACAATAGTTAACCAAAGAGAAGAACTTACCAGAGTATTACTACAGCAGAGCCCACTGTCCGGCGCGATATACTGGACTAGACAAAAACTGAAAATATGAAAATTGACTTACAGTTTCAATATATCTGGCTATCTTAGCGCCCAGCAAGGAGTAGTCATAGAAGCTGAACAATTCCGTGAACTGATGCATTAGACTGAGTATCGGCTCCCAGCCGCGCGTATCTACTCGCATCATACGCTCTAAGTAGAAATCGGAATCCCACGCGGGAGGCAGGCGACATTCCGGTACTTTCTTGTTGGAAGGCTGCATTGCTGCGATGTCTGCGGGTAGTCTGAAACAATTAATGAGTATATGTGAATACTAGCTGATACCCGCGACTTCGTACGCGTGCGAAACTTTCCACAAAAATATCTGTCAACCAGCATACGATGAACCTCGTGCCAAAGGCGGCTTTTGGTTTAGAGAGGTCAAGCTGTATCTAAGAATCCACGTCTTTCATTTCAATAAAATATAGCCTATGTTTCAATCCTGAAAAATGGCTTCTGAATTATAAGTTTCATTGAAATTGGTCCAGTAGTTTAGGCGTGATCCGCGAACAAACAAAAAGACAAACAGATAAACAGACAAAATCGATTTTCAAAATCAGAATCGTTTATTTAGTAGATCTGCATATTTAGTTTATTCATATCTTTAATTTTAGTTTTTCGCTTTTTTACAGTTTTATAATAGTATAGATTACACAGCGCCATCTAGATTCAAAACTTAGTACTTAAACAAATCGCTTTCAACGATAAGGCCGCCCATTGTACTTTATCGTATTATATAATTTAGTCTCTAAAACATTGTTCTTGTGTACAATAAAGTGTTATCTATCTATCTATCTACTAGCCCGTATGCTGATTTACTACTCAATCATTAATCCGGACTCAGGCATAGAATTTTGTGTGGCGTCAGGGGTCACTTTTTACCCATGCCATTATGAACGGGACACTGCAGTGCCTGGGACTTAGTTTTAGATAGAGTTGTTTTGCCCAGCACGTATACCATCATCGGCATTATTCACAGGAAGGACAAGCACAATTCATGCAGAACTGACTGACTAGTACGGAGATTTCTTACTTCATGTCTGTATCACCGAGCTGTTGGCCGAAGCTAATGATCTGTAGCCAGTAGTCGAGCTGCAGATTTTCAAACGTGCAATCCTCTTCTTTCATAGAAGTATCTTCCATGTCTAATTCTACAAAGAATTCTTTACTTTAGAGCTAATAGTATAATTCGTATCAATATAAAAGTTTAAATAAATAAATTCGTTTATTGCAGGCACGGTAGGTAACATTGTACACAGACTCTTAACACATAAAATTAAGTAAAAATAAAAGAAATGGAAATAAAAATATACCACATACATACCTAAAAGGAACACTAATAGAAATATACCAGTTGATTATTTCTTGTTTTTGTCCATACAGACAGAGATCTAGTGCCTGAATATGGGATTGGCCAGATAGTCAAACACAGCTACCAGGATATTAAGGCTGAATTACACCGGGGCAACAACGTGCGACAGTGCCGCATGCTACATATTGTGACATGTGTCAGCTTGTGACATGCTACAAATAGAAAGCATTTGCGGCATTAGTGACATGCGGCAGCCTATTTTACGCCGAGGCAACAACATTAATTATCACAGTCTGCCACATGACGCAAGGTGTTGCCATGTCGCACGGTTCTTGCCACAATGTGCGACATTTTTTATTTTGTAGCATGCGGCCTTGTGGCATGCCGCAATGTCGCACCGTGTTGCCCCGATGTAAATCAGCCTTTATAGTTTAGACAGGTTATAGATTGAGCGATATTTCGCAGCCTGTATATTCGCTTGCACATTTCACTACCAACGGATGTGCATAGTTGCAAACTCTACATTTCACTAGGCCTTTAGTAGTCGGAGATGGCGAATGTATTCGGTTCAAACGATGAACAAATGCCATTCTAAAGATCCAGGAATACAATAGATAAAAAGCTGAAACTCATTTTTGCTGGAAATCTATGAGGCAGCCCCGTGTTCCTAAGGCCTCAATACCCAGCGGTTGACTTTTCAGGCTAATATTATAGTAAAAAATATTTTGAAGTGAAAACTTCTTTAGCACCGTTGTGATTTGAAAGTCAATGAAACGAAAAAGCGAGGAAACGGAGATCCCAAAGCTAATTTTCGTACGCGTTATAAGAAGACTGCTGGCCAAGCGGTCTAACGGATTGGATCGAATCGAGACTAGCTCGTAGTGCGTGGGTTTAAATCTCGAGCAAACTAGTTCACTTTTTCCACAATCTTTTTTTTGAAGGTTTCAATTCTACCACGTGTGAATGCACACGTTTTTTTTCTTTACAAAAAGAATAAAGAGATCAAAAACAAAGAGAGGGGGAGAGATGAAATGATTGAAATACACTTACGATTGCACCCATGAGCCCCGCAGCCTTTCAACATTCTCTGAACCGCCTTCATCATACCATCATAGTTTTTCTGATGAGCCACTTTATTAGTACGATCTGTCGGCATCGCGTCTATAAACTTATCAAATATTACAATGCTTGAGTCGTCGACCAAGGCACCTTGGATTGTATCGTCTTTCAGTTCTAGCATTCTAACTATCTGGCTGGTTTCTGCAAATAGATCATAAGATAAGATATGTTTATTTGCAAAAATATAATAATATGTTACAGAATTAGGTCTTAAATCTAATGGTGGGCATACACGCTACGAGAAATCGTTACGATCAGACTGTACAGTACGAACGGTACCGATAAATCGCTACATGTTTGTTCTAAAAACTGTAAAGTTTTATAACATACATGTAGCGATTTATCGGTACCGTTCGAACTGTACAGTCTGATCGTAACAATTTCTTGTAGCGTGTATGCCCATCATAAGAAATAGCGCATTATATTCTACCTAATGGGCATGCAAATTTTTTATTTCACTGATTTCAGATCGTCATCACACATTACTAGCTGATACCCGCGACATAGTACACGTGCGAAACTTTCCACAAAAATATCTGTCACCAGCATACGATGAACGCCGTAGCAAATGGCTGCTTTTGGTTTAGAAAGTTCAAGCTGTAACTAAGAATCTCCGTCTTTGATTTCAATAAAGTATAGCCTATGTTACAATACGGAAAAAGGGCTTCTGAATGGTATAAGTTTCACTGAAACTAGTCCAGTAGTTAGGGCGTGATCCGCGAACAAACAAACAGACACACAGACAAACTCTATTTTCGGAATCAGAATAGTTTATTTACTAGATCTGCATATTTAGTTTATCCATATCTTTAATTTTAGTTTTTGGCTTAATCATCCAATTGGTACTGATTTGGACCAGTTGAGCTATCTATAAATCGTTTGCAACGGTTTGTATATAGGTCAACTGTTTCATGTGTATTTTGTAAATATTGGAAATACTGTATTAGTTGTAATTTTCTTTGTGAATGTTTTTTTTTAGTTTTTGGCTTTTTTACAGTTTTATGATAGTACTAGCTTCCGCCCGCGACTTCGTTCGCGTCCCGTTGGATCCTGTTGATTTTCCGGGATAAAAAGTAGCCTATGTGTTAATCCAGGTCACGGACAATATATATTCCAAGTTTCATCCAAATCGGATCAGTAGTTTTTGCTTGAAAGAGTAACAAACATCCTCACAAACTTTCGCGTTTATTTATTTATTTATTTATTTTATTTATTTAGAATCACAAAATCCACAGATCTTAAAGGCGAATTGTTTAACAACTTAAAGATAAACCTTACATCCAATAACGGATTTACTTTATATAAAAAGATTTAATATAAGAGAGCAGTCATACCAAGTCATAACAATAACTTAGGTTATGTACTTGTACTTATAAGAAATGAACCTGAAAATTATACAACAAACTTAATCAACAATTTAACTCTAAAAATAATAATATTAGTTAACAAACAAACATCCTCACAAACTTTCGCGTTTATAATATTAGTATGATAGATTACCGTGCTTCCTCCCGTTGTAACAATGTCGGCTCCTGATGTGACAGTTGATGCCAGTTGGATCGCAAACCATAGACACCCCCGGTTCAACTTCTGCGCAAGTTTCACTTTCATCTAAGCCTGAAATAAAAGAGGCGATGTTATTCCTTTATGATGCTTTAAGCCACGGATTCACTAGGGGACAAAACATGTCCCACGAAATGTATCGGCGACATATCAAGCGAAGCCGGCCGATTTCGCCTGACATATATGGCGACAACGCGCGAATTTTGTCCGCAGCGACGTCAGACGAAGTCATGCGACTTTGCGAAACTTCGCCTGACATATATGGCGACAACGCGCGAATTTTGTCCGCAGCGACGTCAGACGAAGTCATGCGACTTTGCGAAACTTCGCCTGACATATATGGCGACAACGCGCGAATTTTGTCCGCAGCGACGTCAGACGAAGTCATGCGACTTTGCGAAACTTCGCCTGACATATATGGCGACAACGCGCGAATTTTGTCCGCAGCGACGTCAGACGAAGTCATGCGACTTTGCGAAACTTCGCCTGACATATATGGCGACAACGGGCGACTTATGTCCGCATAAGTCGATGTTGCCAGACATCACCGAATATCATAGAAATACATAGAAACCAAAAGTGTCGCTGCGACACGTCGTCCGCTGCCAACTCGTACCTTTATTTGGCATTCTACTTTCAATGTAAATTTCTTGGTTTTACGCAAAAAGGCAAATGCACAAACAGTGCGACGCCAACAAGAAAAAAAAAAGATTCTTGGTATAATTAAATAAATATTCTTTAACACTTTCACACAACGCCGTCTACTCCCAAATTAAGCCAAGCCTCATGAGAACTAGATTGCCGATACATACCTATATTTTTTTGTAAATATGTACATACTTATATACATAGTAACACCCAGGTATAAAACAAAAATCTACGTTTGCCACACAAACGTATGTTCTTAGTGGGGATCGAACCCATTACCTACAGCACGTGCTGTGGCGGTTGTCAACTCTCTCTTTACTTTAGCTTTGGCTGACTTGGCGCAATCTATGCACATTTTCGCCTAAGCGTACTTTGCAGGTAAAAGAAAATGGAAAGGAAAAGATAACGAGGTAGAAAGCGAAGTACTCTGAAGGTTAATATAAAGTGCAGCATTTTTGCGAGAGTTGCTATTTATTTAGACGTCTTTAGGGTTATTCTATAGGACACTTACCAGACAACTCTTTAATTTCGTGAACTTCCTTGAGTATGCAGCCCCAACAGTTAAGGAGGTTTCTCACTATGCCACCCATATACTGACCGTCGACCCGAATAACTTGCTTTAGATGAGTCAAGTGCGATTTGTGATTCTTTTTTATCATGTTGAGTTGGGCTATCATGAAGTTTGTCGCGGGCTGTAAAATCATTTTTTATTATTATTCGTCTTACTATTTGTTACAGTAAGTATTATAGTGATCTGTGGTTCTAGAAAAATATGTGAAATAATGTGAAGGCTGAAAAATATATAAGCGACTAGCTAGTATGTTATAATGATGATAAAGCCTACTCCGTTAGTATCAAAATAATCCTTATTCCAATAGATATAAGTAACATGTTCACTTTGCATGACTTATCCTTAACCCATTTAGATGAATAAGTACTGAAGCTAACGACACTAATGAAACGACGTCATGATATTGTGTCGGTAATGAGACTCGCAGTGAGAAGGCAGTTTGAACTGTCAATAAACTAACTCAACGAACGAAATCTCTAAGTACAACGTGCCTTGATCACGAATAAATGTGACAATTGCAAACGTATCGTAACGCTAGCGTATCCGAGATACACTGCGCGGTGACACTACAACGGTTGGCAGTCGAGCTGGCATTGACGCACAATGTAACTCGAATACGTTAACACGACAACCGTCAGATTTGTTCTTGATAGAGGTACAAGGTCAAGTAAGGCATACGAACCTCATAAGAGTTAATTTTAAAAGCTTCCTCCACATGCGTCGCGCATTCATCCAGTAATCCCATCTCGATGAATACTGAAGCTAACGACAATAATACGACGTCACGATATCGTGTGTCGGTAGTACGACTCGCGGTGAGTAGGCAGTTCAGGGCGTATGGAAGGTTTCTTCGTACGCGCCAGTATAAAGACGCTACGGTGTATAGGACCCATTTTGAGGCCAGTTTCTGTAAAACGTCAAAGGTTTTAAAAGACATACATACATATTCGAAGGCATTTTCCAATACAGTAGGTGTGCGCCTCGACCAATTCAATATTTCCAAATGAGTACAAATAATAATTCCGATCTTTTTAGTCACCGAGGAACTTCAAAGTCATTACCATCCATGAAAATAAGTAAGGCTGGATTCAACTAACTCCGAATAACACTCGATAACACTCCGAATAACACACAGATACAATACTATTTGTCTCTACTTAAACTTGTCAGAAATAGTTCGTCAAACCCGCATATATCGCAAAGTGAAGATAGTAATGGAGTTCAATTCTTTGAACATTATTTTTACAATATTAGTGAAATCAAGTGGCGAAGGCCTAAGCCACTTATTGACTTCGAGTACCTTTTCTATGGCAGTATATATCCTTTGCCCAATTTCAGCATCTTCCTTATTCTTGACCACTTCCAAATGAGAATCGCCCAAGTACTTCAACAATTGCGTTCTCAGAACATCATTGTAGGCCTCGTCCGTAACCAATGCCACTCTGCAGACATAACACCGTAGATATTGATATTGACTAAATTTCTCGCGGGGCTCAGTACAGCCCAGTTGGTATGGCAGTAGCTCAGCCTTCTATGCCGTTGTTAGCTCGATTCTTACCCAGGACAAACAAGGAAGCTAGTGTAATGCGAAGAGCGGAGTATCGGGCCTAAGAGTGCTTTTACACCAGAGCTAAACTAAGCTACGTTGGTAAGGATGTGTTTGACATCCAGCAATAGGAATCGTTATTAAACGATTCCTATTCGTGGATGTAGCAACGTACCTTAGCTTAGTTCTGGTAGAAACGCTTAAGCGGGAGTTTAAAACTGAAGCAGCATAGCGAGAAAGCGACGTATCGTGCCTATATCGGATAAACGTGTATTCCGATAGCAGTATTACAGGCTTTCGTGTTACGTTATAGTCTTTCTACTCGTATCAAGTAGCGTTTAAACTCAGCTCATACCGCTGCCAGCATTATTGACGTGATTAATTTCTGAATTATTGCTACAGCAACATCGCTTTTATTCTTATTAAGGAACAAGGGCATGAGCATGAACATCATTTAATGAACTCACTTCGCCCCCTTCCGTTGAGTGTAAAGTATGAGATCCTTATCTATGGGACAGACGGGCGGATGCCACGGGAGTTCATACTCCACCGATGCTGGAACACCCAATCGCTCCGTCAGCAAATTATCTAATCTGAAAACCAACAGTTCCATGATAAATATTCACACAACACGCCTTCTAGTCAGAAACTAAAGTCCCAAAGAAACTTGTGCTATACAAGGTTTTACATAATTACATAATTCATGAATGAAAAACTTCGAAATCTTAAAAGTCGTAGAACAAACATTGTTCACCATGACCTGTAAAATACCCCCCTTTCGGACTTATAGGGTAATTATGTAACTCCGTGTATGATGATGTTTTTTCTAATGGTTAATTTGGTAACCTTATGGGTAAATAAAATGTTTATTGTTATTTTTAAATGAAATGCAAAATGTTGGTTGGCAAATGTATAAAAGGAAAATATCACAAAAGAAATTAAAATATTGTAATACCTCTCAACCCTTAAACATCCTCAAAGAATCA
The DNA here is from genome assembly GCA_947507515.1 of Eulithis testata. Lineage (NCBI taxonomy): Eukaryota > Metazoa > Arthropoda > Insecta > Lepidoptera > Geometridae > Eulithis > Eulithis testata. The sequence continues at coordinate 4,169,404 of OX382199.1, read as the reverse complement.
TGTGAAGGTATGGGTAAACCATCTTTAAAGATCCATTCAGTTGTTTATTGAATACGAAATTCAATTACACACATTAGACTGGCTATGTTATAACACTCAATCGATTGAAATAAAAGACTTACTTAATGCCCTTATTTTCAAGCGGCATAAACACTGGATAGACAGCCTCAATGTTGGCAGGAAATGTCGGAATAGCTTCCTTGCAGATTCTGAGGTCAGGCCAATCTGAATCCGTGTCGAAAAGTTCTTTGTTGCGGTTCACTCTCAAGTTTGATGGGTATCTGAAAATGTTTCAATTTTATTTAATATTTTATTGTTTTACATGTTTAGTTTTCTTGTTACAATTCCATGACAGTTTACATAACATCTATACGGAAATTGCATTATATTCTTATTTATTATAAAAAAGAGACCTTACTGTCGTAAACGAAACCAGAAACGGGATCAAAATAATCGTCTTCAATATGACCCATTAAATTTTTCTATTAGAAAAATATTATTATTATATGGAATGCCTACATGCTCCGCATTTAGCAAAACATGCTAAGTAAACCAAATAGTATACTAAAACTGGTAAGGAGTTGCTACTGTGAGTATCCACACATAGTTGAAAATTCAAAATGTACTATGTATTGACTTTGTCACTTTTTAACCAAATTTTCTAAGTCTCAAATTAGCTGTATGCATGTATTTTTAAGCAAACGTGACATTAGCCAAATTGCGGGTAACACTGCAAAGGCCATTCAGACAAGAATTGAATAGAATTGAAGCAATTATCAAAAACTCACAATACTTTTCCTGTTTCAATTTTCAATTTCCCATCTTCAATTTTACTCGCATTTTTTATTTTTCCATCTTGAACTTTACTTGAAGTTTTTATTTTTCCATTTTCCACTTTATTTGTAATTTTCAGATTTCCTTCTTCTTTACTTTTAGATTTCTCTTCTTCGGTATTACTCTTTGATTTCTCTTCTTCGATATTACTCTTCGATTTCTCTTCTTCGGTATTACTCTTTGATTTCTGTTCTTGAGTATTACTAGGAGTTTCAGATTTATCATCTTGAGTATTACTGGGAGCTTTCAAGGTCCCAACTTCAATATTGCTAAGTTTATGAATACTCTTTGGATGTTCAACCTTCAATTCTGCTTTGATGATTGATGTATCTGAAATGGAAGATTAATCAACTTCACTTAGGTACAACTTACCAAGTTACGTGCGACAGTGTGGGAAAGAAAGTTGTGTATTTTGTTGAACATTGACTCTTACTTGTGTCTAAAACACTCTCTAACAGTGAAGGAAAAAGCGAGGCAACAAGATAAAAGTTACGTCATTGATCTTAAGGTTGAACAAGTCGCCCACCTTTCCATACAAACGTGGGTAATTACTCCACTGTTTGGGCGACTTCTTCAACTTTAAGAAGTAATGATGTGCAGATTATGTTCATCGTGCCTATAGATTACAGGCCTATTTACGTCATTCTATTCCATCACGTTGTCCAATAATTTTTTTTTTCATAAATGCATATTCGTATACAAACCCGCCTTTTGCCTGGATTATTCATACCTAAAAAACAAACTTATACTCACATTGACTAGAATCTAAAAAGATGTCGGCATATGCAGGAGGTGGACCGATTTCTTTGAAAACTTGACTTGAATTTCTCATCACATCTATATCAAAATAACTCTTTGTCGGCAAGCCAGCATGTGCTCCAATTTGCCTTATGATCCTCTGCAGCGACTGTGCAGTGTCTAGTGCAGTTACCCCCAATTCTTTCTTCCATTCTTCATTGTAAGTAGGACTATCAATGAAGTATTGAACTACGGAGTTTCTATCTCCGTCTTTTTTGAGTTCTTTTATGTTTAAACCAGTAATCTCACTCATTTTTATACAATTACTTTCGATGCTTTGAATATCTGCAAATAATTGAGATTAATTCATCGTAGCTAACATCATTTCGGATTTAGGATGTTCTCATCTCAACATATTTAGTTCTTATTTATTTTCTAGCACAAAGACAAACCAGTCTATTAGGTTAGAGTAAAGTAGATATTATGAGGTGCACAATGTCAAAATGCCTCGAATTTTGAAACAAGCAGCGGAAGGTATTTGAATTTGATACCCACTTATTTTTATTAAAAGTGTTCAAAAAAGTCAAACCACTGAAGATGATCTTGCAATTTTAAAACAGAATTCACCCTAGTCTTTTCGAGTTGGGCATAGATAGATTTTGATTTTTACCATAACTATCAGCATGTTTCGTCTTCAGAAAATTGGTCTGGAACTTGAGCCATTTAATTTCTGTTTCAATGTATTCTTTGAGGGCTTTGCTCAGCTCCTTCAATGTGCTGAAAGTTGATAATATTATTTGTTAGAAAATATACTGCTTTACAATGTTATGTACCTCTAAATAGTTTTAATTTAATATGTACCTTTGTGCGGTTTGTATCTTTTTAAACATATCCAAATGACACAAAACGCCGCTTCTAAACTTCTCCGCTAAATCGAACTTGGTATGAAGTTTAATGCTCAAATCCAAGTGCTTTAGTGAACTGTTGAAGTCACCAGTTACTGCTAATGCTCCGCCAAGTGCAAAGTGGCTGATGGGGAACTCAGGGTCATGGTCTACTGAAGCACCTAGTACCACGGTAGCGTCGTCGGTTTGCCTACTGCGGTGTAAGATCGACCCCATGCATAGTAGGGCAATGCTTTTGAACTGCCTGTAAAGTAAAACATAAAATAAATATTTTGGACATAAGACAGATATGGCACTTTTCTCTGTCCTGAGCACTTTGAAAAGCTCTCCTTAGGTATCCAACAAGTGACTAGACATACCTCGGTGCATAATGCACAGCCCTTCGACTACACTCCAAAGCTTTTGGCACAAATCCTTTAACTCTCCAGTAAATAGCGGCCAAGTTATAATGCAGCCACGATGAGCTGTTCTTACGGAGAACATCGGACACCCAGTGCCCGAATTGATCCACTGTCATTATGGGCGCAAACATTTCTGGGAGAGCATATTCTGGTGTTGCATTTAAATTCTCTCGATATACCATGCTCTGAAAAAAAAAACCACTCATAGTTTCTTTTCCCTAAAACCTTTTCTAAGTCGCTTAGTGTGAGAGAGTTGAGTTGATTTTTTTCAGCGTACTTTTATTTGTATGTATCTGAATACCTATACAACACCACTATGTTATGAAGGTAAAGTGGAAACTACTTGATGGTTAGAAGATAAATCCTTTAATAAAAAATACTATAATACTGAAACCTTCAAGGCTAATAATAATAATGTGATAATTGATCTGAAAATTTCAATGGGCCCTTTTTCTGGTAAAAATAAAAGTGAACATCTAAAAATGTAGGTAATTGTCTTCTTTTTCTTGTGGCTGTTCAGTGGCTGGGGCTGCCACGAATTTGCTGATATCAGTGTTTATTGGCGTTTACTTGTTTACTAATCTTATAACAAAAGGCAGAGATCTGAGTAGGTAAGTTGTGAAAAATTACCGGTGAAGAAGGGAGACTCTAAAAAGTTGAAAAGTAGGTAATCAAACCACTTACATCCAAGTGTTCAAATGCAAACATGCTAAATGTCAATGAAGATATTTTCTTGCAGTCGGGAACATCGGTTTCATACTCAGGTTTTTGCACAACATAGTCTTTTTCAGGTATGCCTTGAAATCTTCCATCTTCCAAGAAGCTTGTATACCAATCCAGATTGTCTATGTGTCCTACTTTCTCACAGTTTTTATTCTCAGCAATATGTTTGTCAAAGCTAGCATCATTTTCCAATTTAGTCCACAATCGATTGATATTTTGCTGTTTACCGATAAGATTGTAGTACATGTTGAATATATTCTCCCATCTCAGATCTTGATTTATAAACGAGAGTAGGTCGAAAGAGTTTTCTAATAAAAAGGGAGAATCATCCTGAAAAAAAAAGCACCAACTTGGTCCAAGGCTTCCTGTTCAATGGTCATTATTATGTTTGGCTATAAAGCGCTCACTGTTAGGGAAACACATGTAAAGCTTGCGCACAATCTGATGAAGAAAATAAACCGAATTACAGCTAACTACAGCGATTACCTACCTTGGGTTGAACCAGCCCCGTTTCAGTAACCATCCAATGGCTGGTAGCCTGCGCTAAAGCGATACGCACGCTTAGCCAACATAAGAGCCACACGAACTTCATTTTTGCACTTTCACAAATCAACTAGGACATGTAGGTACATAGTTTTCATTTAGAAATATCTAAAACAAAGTAATTTTCAATTAATTTTTCACCACTTCCATTTCCATTACTGATACTGTGTTTTGGAATTGGAGCGAATGAAATACGTATCGAATGGATCAATCAATGAATGAACAAATAAATACTTTAGTGCTTCCACTTTCTATTTTAGTGTTTCCCTAAATTCTTTAAAATTTTACTTCTAAGATACCATCAACCTTGATTTATGTTACGCAGATGTTATTTATAAATGACACACCATTTTACGTGTTTGATACATGACAAAATAGGTACCTACCAAATATTGATAAAAACTACTAAACCAAGTAGGTAAGTATAAAATTCTAAAACAAAAACCGAGTAATTTATTAGCTCTTCTTTTGTTTTTTGACTTAATTATGATGTCAGATATCGATAGATTACCTAAAACCTGTTTATTCTTATGCTATCATATCAAAGGTAGCATGGCTTTAAAAAATTATATATTATTATTCAGCTATCATTGTCTCTTGCATGGTTGCATGACGACGAAATGAGGTGACAACATATTATAGCTAGCGTAGCTCTATGCGTAAGAAGCCTAGTGTGTACTAATTTGCAAACATTTATCAGGTGAGTTTACCTTAAAATAAGGGGAGATGCTTACAACGGAAACACAAGAATAAATGAATGAACATACCAAATCGCCATTCTGACAGTGACAGATCAATATTTTTTGGCATTTATTATTTTTTTATCCGACCCATAGACTACTATAGTATTATATAGCGACAGGACTTATCATTTACGCAAGACAAACGCATAAAACAAACTAACATAGGAGAAAAAAACAACGTTAGACTAGGCGGTATGGTTTTAAAATAACTATAGCCTACTCCGAGGAGCGAAAAAAGAAAAAAAAATATATAGCGACATCTAGGTTAAATTTTTACGACTAATCTGTATAAATAACAAAATTACGTGAAAAATGCAGGTTAGCAGTAAAAAATTTAACCTAGATGTCGCTATTAGTAGATTACTATCGAGTCGATAACGATATAGAACTTAAAGGTGGGCAAGGGCAAGGTAATGTTGTACCTAGGTTACTTATATGTTGTACAACTTTCTTATGTTCCATCACCCCAACCTATAGCCTATACTGTCGTAGTAAAAGGAATTTTTCTCATCTCATAATAATATGGCAGAGATTTTAGATTCAAATCTCTCCCGAACTAAGCATACCTGCATGGTCCCTGACTCCCTATCCATGGAGAGTAATAGAACTACTCGGAGTAAGGCAATTCCGGGCCATGTTTTCGTGTAGAGGATCTATCAATTTTACCAAAACTAGCTACCCCGAAGCTTCTACTTGGTAGATATTTTTCTAAAGATCACCGCATTCTATAGTTGCGATGACGGTGAGAAGTTGATATCTTCATCATCATTGAATAACACGAGGCGATCTGAGATTCGATTCACAGTACCTAAGTATTAGATTCCGAAACTTCTAAATTCCGGTTTTTCTAGGCTACAGTATTGTATTTTCTAGGCTACAAAAATTCATATTGTTTCGTAGACCCAATTCCGTAGCGATTCCGTAGCGCGTCTACGCAGCTACGCGCTTAGCTAATATACACGTGCTATTCCTAAGCAAAAAAAAAGGCTGCATATCATTATACTGTAAGGGAAAACTTACTTACTAGACTTAGTGTTCATCACTATCATCAACGTCAGGCGTCTACTACTTGGCATAGCCATAAAAATATCCAATAAAAAACTCCAATAAAATAGAATAACAAAGCATAAGAAAGTAGGTACCTACTTACTCATATCTACATAATAGTTACACACACGGTCAATGCTTACGTAAATTCTTGTCCAACTTACAGAATTACAACATACTAGGGGTGCATTCCTTCCCTTCATGGACTCTGCGTACAATGCGCATGTCTGAAAAATAACCTCATTCAATCCACGCCTTAGGTCATCCACACCAGTTATAAGGTTGTACTTAGATAAACCACTACGATATTAGCACAAAGCATAAAATTTATAGTCAGATTTCAGTGTCAATGTGATTTGCTAAATGGGAGTCAATGATTATTTCGCATTGCAACTCCTTATATCAAACGGAAGATGCAAGATGTATCTTCTATAATGTGAACATTATGTGAGCACAGTATTCTAAGTGTCTAGTGGGGAAGAAAATGGTAAATATCGCACAAGTAGAGTCGCCGCCAAATTTGGATGTGCGTGACGAGGAACCAAACTGCACAAAAGAAAACCATCTAGATAGGATTGTTAAAGTTGTAGAGTATAAGGTGAATATGTCTTGCCAAGTGCATAACTAATTCAATTACTTGCCTCGTCTTGCGTGGGCAAGAAAATGCAATTTTCATTTGACCTTCAATTCTTTTTAGGGAATTCTCTGGACATGTGGTCTGAAGGAAACGTGTATAACTGCCTTGTGGCTTCCATTAGGTGCTCTAATATTTTGTTACGTGACAGCTACCATATTCCAGTCAGATGATATTCATGAAACGCACTGTAGAGTAAGTAAAACTTTAGAGCAATCAGCTTAAAATCCAAAATAGAATACCTTTATGTAAGACTTTCTATAAAATCTTTTCTGTTTTAGGTTTACAATGTAGTGCCATCAATAAGTGCTATTACGGGCATTAGCCCACAGAGATACATTTGGAGGATATGTATCGCTTTTCATTTAGGACCAAGATTGTTGATAGGAAGTTTGTATTACAACTATCATCAGCAACGCACTGCGCATATCATCGAAGAGCAGGCAAGTGTCCTAGTTCTGTGTCTATTTTTAGCTTGCTACCAGACCAAAGACCAAGTTGATACCTAAAGATTAAATAAAACTTTATTTCTCACTTTCTTTCTTTAGACCTACTTATAACCACTTGTAAATGGACACAAAAAGTTTATTATCACATCATGTTTTGCATTAGGATTTATGGTTCAAAGACACCTTCATGTATTTTGAATTTGAATTTGAATTTTACGACGTAATCACACCGTAAGAAATGTCTCGTTGATTACAGATACAGCTCCAAGCGAAGAACCTAGGATTAGCTTGCTATTGGCTGAATTTTATAGAGCTACTTGCCCTTACTGGCGTCACATACGTTTCCAACCGGGAGAATTATTGTAAGTGAATTACTAGGTTTACCTTGAATGTAGTTGTGTAGGTATATCATACCAAAAATAAAATCACTAATTAGATCCATCACAAAATATCTACGAAATCTTTTAATTATCGAAAAATATTTCTAACAGAACATAACTCCTAAGAGCAGGTATGCAAGCTATGATAAAGGCTCCTTTTACATTACCTACTAGTTTGATTTCTGTTTTTATATATATTTTATATATTATTATTGATTTGTATTTTCGCTGAATACGGTTTTTGTTTCAGTCGTACACGAGAAGATTTTTATAATCTTCATGACAGCTAGCCTCCTCCACATGTACTGCCGCGCCAAGGTCGGTTCCGTGGGTGCTGGTGAGGTTGAACCGGTGCGGAGTAACAACCTGATATGGACGTTATTCTTTGTATCAGTCATTGCTACCATCGGCCTGATCTTATTCTTCCTGAGACATCGCCTGCTTTGCAGACCCTTAGGTGAGAGATCGTTGGAGCAAACGAATACTTAAGTGAAGACCACGTTTAGGCAAGCGAGTGTAGGACGCCCCCCGGCAAGATGGGGCGACGATCTGAGACATGTAGCTGGCAAACACTGGATGAGAAGAGCCGAAGACCGGGCTCAGTGGCGCGTCTTGGGCGAGACCTACGTGCAGCTGTGGACTGATATAGGTTGATGATGATGATGATGATGAGGTGAGAGATACAAAGGATAACACCGGTGCGTCAGCTTCTTAAAAGCAGTGTTTAGCCGAAAATAGTGCGTTTTCAGGTAAAAACTACACTGGCAAAGATAGATAACAATTGTTAAAAAATTCGTGAAAAAGTATAAAAATAATTTAGCATAGGTTAGATTTTTACATCTTCTTAAATGATTATTTTTCAATACTTAACTTTCTGTAGAGACTAATATGTAATAAATTAAAATTCAAAAGCTTAAACAAACTTTCGTCACTACTTAACTCAATATATTTATTGCTTTCATATAAATAATAAATATTCACGGACACTTAACACAACGCCTTCTAGTCCCAAAAACTATAAGCAAAGCTTGTACTATGGAAACTAGATGGCTAATAGAATATATGGTTTACGCACATGAATTTTTCATTGGTTGTGGATGTAATAGGTATCTCATGGACCCTGCTTAGGGTATAGCCTACTGATATTTTATTTACATCCATCCAAGTAATTAAATACATAGCACAAAACCTCAGCATGAGGTATACCTACACATAGGTACACATACGTAGTACCTGTACCAACCTAGTTCACATAGTTTACCTAGTAACTCACAGGTCATATTTTTATTACCTGGGTACAATTATATTTCCACTAGACCTTTCAGCAAAGTTCCGTTGTCAGACACATAGGTAGATCCCGTCACACTCCTCGCTTTATCACTCGCTAAAAACAAGATGAGATCGGCTATCTCTTCTGGCTCGCCTATTCTTCGAAGTGGAGTGGATTTCTCGACTGCAGCACTCATAACATCTTCTTGTTCTTTACTCATGCCAGCATTTTGAGTCAGATCTGTTTTCACTGGTCCTGGATTCACGGTGTTGACTCTAACTCCGTGTTTAGAGAGCTCTAAAGCAACAGCCCTACTGAAGTTATCCATGCCGGCTTTAGACGTACTGTATGCAAAGCTATTGTTTAATACAACTGCGAGTGATATAACACTGGATACGTTCACAATATTGCCTTTGCTTTTGACGAGGTGTGGAACAGCGAGATGAGTCAGTTGCACGGTGGCGCGAAGATTCGTTGTCATAACTTTGTCGTAGTTTTCTAGAGCGTCAGGAGAAAATATACTAGTGGGAGTATATATTCCCGCATTGTTGACTAGGATATCCAGCCCACCGTACTGTTTTATGGTGTCGTTTATTATTCTTTTCGCGTCGGCATCTACAGATACATCGGCGGCTATAACCAGAGGTTTACTTCCTTTTTGCTCGCAAATCTTTGCTACATTGGCAAGCTTCGTTTGATTTCTTCCAACCATGGATACTTTGGCACCTTCGGCAGCGAAGGCAATGGCAGTGGCTGCTCCTATACCGGAACTGGCACCCGTTACTATAACGATTTTGTTTTTAAAACTCATTTTTCAAATTCAACTCTCCAGACGGCACAAAATGGCGGCGGAGGCGCGGCGGTGCGGCGACAGCCTCTTACAAATACAAACTGACAATTTTTTGGTAGGGGGGTCTACTTTTATATCTGTCGGTAGATTATGAATTGCATAATACTTCGGTTTTTGCTGTGCAATCAGTAGATACTTAGGCCCGTATTTTGATAAACAACGATTTCTTTACAAGGTTCAAGCATAAATTACTTAGAGATTTTCATACAAAAATATATGCATGAGTCCGGATCAGTGCTTGAGGAGTAAATCTTACTACGTACTTAGTGCTACGTAATAATTACGTAGTATTACGTAGTAATACATGCATGTAAATTACATTATAGTAGGTGCCAAATAACACCGCAATACAGGTAATTCACCCACCTTCACCACGATGTCGCAAAAATCCAATTTATGTAGGTAAACAAACAGTACTAACGAGATTCGAGCGATACCGTCTTAGCGACAGGTTTGTATGGAAAGCGACAGAATTAGCCATACATAAATTGAATTTTGCGACGTCGTGGTGAAGGTGGGTGAATGACCTGTATTGCCGTGTTATTTGGCGCCTACTATAGAAATAGATACAAGACTATTTTGAGTTTTAAACCCCACTCTCAACTATGTGTAGGAACCAAACACTGCAGATGACTGTACCTGCTACATAACGCTGTTGCATAACACTTAAGTATTCGGCAAAGGGTCATTCCCCTCATCAGTGTCAATTCTCTCAAATTTTCTTTCTGGTTTTAAGTAAAAACAAAGTGTGAATAGGACATGTTAATTATCTATGTAGGTCAGGTACTACCACTCCACAGAAAAACAATTGAACTCTACTTAAACAATCTAATCATATTAGGTACCTAAATAAAATTATGGAGCCTTCAAGAAGAGTCGATAAGTAATTATTATTCAAACGTTGATAATACATTAGTACTCAATGAGGATGCGGGTCGGGTGATTAAAAAAAATATTTTCTGTAAACCTATATTTATTTATTTATTTATTCAATAGGCAACGCCAACAGCGCACATAGTTTACATTACAATAATCACTTATGAAAACCTTATTTTATAAAATGTGTGCCAATTACAGGCATGCACAGCATTTGCAATAATATTATAATGACTACTACAGACAACAGCAAAAAAGAAGCTTAAATTAAGTATTTACAATTAAATAAAAACTAAATGAACACAAGAAACAAAATAAAACAACTATCTAGAGAGTAATTGCAATGCATGACAAACTCACTACGGACAAGCGTCAAACTATAACATTACAATTTTATTGGCATTTCCAGTGATTGTTCGCAGGTAAATGAAATAAATCCTTTTTGATCGATTTACCATAACCGCGAGATGCCCATGATACCTAAACATGAGGTTTGCCTAAAAAGCGGTTTACCCCAAACGAAAGATGCCAGTGAAGCATGCCCAAAATGTGAAATTGACAAGAAAGCACTTTGTCTAAAGTGGATGCCTACAAAACGAAATGCCTAAGACCGTGCTCACTTTGGATACGATTTCATCCGAATTTGATTCGCGCGTAAACGTACGACTGCGCACGAATGATTCCGACCTTTCAAGGACTATGGAAGCGCTCACACTGCATGCGATCAGTCGTACGTATACGTACGTTTACTTACGACGACCGAATACAATCCGAACTTGTTGCGATTTATCACGCAGTCGTACGTTCAGTTACGCGATATCACCGGTGCACTGCCTATTTGACGGATAAAAACGTATTTAGTGTGCACTCAATTCGTACGAACAGTACGTTTAGTATTATATAATCTGTGACAGTACCTACCTACTCGTACGTTTACGTACGAACAAATTTATGTCCAAAGTGACCACGGTCTAAGAGGTTAAATGTATTTTCAGCGTTCACCTGGTTCGCTGTCTGCGAGTACATCCTTGCGACTGCAAACATGGCCTTCCACGCTGTGGTCGTGAGGGATCTACCACTGCACCAGATACAAATCGTACTTCCTCCAGAGAAGACGGACTGATTATAAAAAGACCTGTGTGAGGATACAAGCGCCAAAATATTTTCTTTTTCGCTAGAGATTTTTAAGCCTTCCAATTTTGACATTTATGAACCTATATGATATGCTAATAACTGTCAAAACTGATTTTAGCATTTAAAATAAAAACAAAATAGTGTTGTTGGCGACTGTCAACCAAACCAATACCTAATTAAAAGTTGACTATGTACTGTCAAACCTGTAAATTGAATCTAAATCAAAATTGCGTGTAGATGACTGTCCTTCAATACTAATATTTGCAAAATTCTACATCTTGTGACCGATATCATAAGGACTTGTAAAACACGTTGATAGTCAATTAGTTAATATTAACATCGGATCAAAGAAAAGTACCTAGCATTTGGGAATAAATTAGGCCACTGCGTGCACGGCTTTTTAGATTTTGAAAACTGCAATTGCATACAGTGAGGTCGGGTTCCCACTACGCCGGACCGGCAAAAATGCCGGATCCGGGATAATGTGAATAGCTCTATATAAATTGTACAGCCACTAGCCCTTCCGACAGTTTTACCGGCCCGGCATTTTTACCGGTCCAGCGTAGTGGGAACCCGGCCTAAGTATAATTTATTGATGAACTGAACTCAATACCATAGTAATAAACGCTGTCAAAGGAGTTTTTAAAACCATTTAGTACCTTAGTCTATAGTGTAGTGCAGATCTTCCATTTTACCTAACTTTTGCAATGGAAGTTCTCCTATTTATGCATACTTTTACTTTGAAAGTGTTCAGCTTCAAATTCCTTCGAAATAAGCGTTGGCCAAAGTTTTCCTATAGAGTTACAAATCATCCCGTAAAGAACGAATAAAACTCACGATAATACTTTATTTTACAACAATTATAATAATAACTACATGTCCGAAAGATATGTATTGGCCCTTTGAACGAATAATATCTGTCCAAGATTTTCCCGAGGTGCGCGTTTAAGTCTTTTGTATGGGGCATCAACTTTAATAATATTTTTTTTATAACTACAGTAAGAAATCGAGATTAGTAGATTATTTAACAAGGGGATAAAGCAGTGTCTTCTGTCGCGGGTGACGATTTAAATCGCGAGCGTAATGAAGGACTCGAGGTTTACTCCCGAGCGTAGCGAGGGTGTTAATTACTTATACCAAAACAACTCTTCAAATATAAATATAAATAAATATTAATCAAGGGGTACCTATCTAAAATCTAAACAAAATTTATTTTGAAATACCTAATTATAACTTTAGAATTTTTTCATAAAAAAAGACTTCGTCACCACTTTTATGACGACGAATATGATGACAGTTCCTTTCATAAGGCCGGTTTCAGGGCCTCTACTGTGAAAAATGACTTACGAAGATTCGGTAGCGTCGTTTCTGTTACACTGCGCAATGACGCTGTCACTTCGCAAGAGCCCACGTCATTGTTCGAGACGACCGCGCAGTGTAACAGAAACGACGCTACCGAATCTTCGTAAGTCATTTGTCAGAGGCCCTGAGCTCGACCGACCGTCGGCGTCGGTGCGTACGTCGGTCGCGCTTGTCATTTGTATGGAAATTCACGCGCGTACCTTCAGCGTAGCTGTGTACGCATTCATAGACTTGCATAGATATAGCTACGCCGACGACGTACGGTCAGCGCTGACTGTCGGTCGAGCACTTTTTACAACCACTTATGGTGAAAATAGATAATGATTCTGGCAGAGAGTGGTTTCTTTAGAAAAGCTTAGATATCAAGAGTATAATCCAAGATTCTTTACCGATGAATAGGTAGATAATCGATTTCTTTGTCGGGCACCTAGGTATATTTTAACGAATAAATTTTATTAGGTAGTTTTGTTACTGCCCAATTGTTATAACCTAGAATAGTTTTGTTGTATTACAGTAGCTATGACATACTAATTCCTATAAAGACCAGCATCACGGATCATTGTCGGCGCGCCTACCTTGAAAGAATCTGGGGATTTTTTTGAAGCGATTCATGCTACGAGTATAAACGGGAAAGTATAGGAAGGCAGCTCGTTCCACAGTTTGTAGATTTATAGTCCTGTTACAATAGTTATTATACCTTTTTAGGAATGAAGATACTAATTAAGATTTCTATCAATACTTAATCAAAAATAATGTACTTGTTACTTGAGAAGTACCAATTCAATTATTTTAGATTCAATAACACAGCGATAGTTAGTATATTGTTAACGGTAAAAATTTAAAGTAAGCTAATGTCAATTCTAGATTTAAATCAAAAGTTGTTCTAGTTAGCCTACTTCTAAGTTTGACCTACAATTAGGTTGCATATTAATAAAACTATCAGGTGTAGTGTTATAAAATACAAATTTTATTTTTAGGTAGACTTGTACAATTTTGAGTGAGTTTAAAATAAAAACCAGCAGTTAGATTTAAATTTTGTAATATTGCGAATGTTTGATTTGGCTAGCATTTGTTATACCAACGACTTTTGGAACGAAGTTCCTTATTGCGCGTTGCGAAAGGGGGTTAGACGGAAAAATGAAGACCAAAAGTTGTAACGACACTTTTGTCAAACTTTGACAACGTCATTCGAAGAAATTGGTGCAGGAAGGAAACAAATGAATGTAGGTATTGTTGGAAGTTTTTGTTTTAATTTAGGTGCTTCTGTGTACCTACTGTAAGAAAACCACACCTCAAGGAACTTCGTTCCATCCGGGTGTCTCTTGACACCTCTCATATTTGACACGCTAAATATTTGTTACTACATACAAGAATGGATGCAACTTAGTGGTTTGCAAAAATTTTCTTTATCTACCTACCTACACCTGATATTCGTGAGATTATTCTAGTTATAGTATAGATACATTCGTAAGGTTTTCAATTACTAGACATAACTTATAATTGTTTAGTCCAGTAGGTACTTATCTATTTAAAACTACTTCGGCCAGTATGCTGATAAAAAATCGTTAAGGTACTGTTACACATGCTAGTAAAGCATGCTTTTAGTGAGCAAGTGCTCATTTAGCATGTGTATCGAAACCATGCTAATAGTTAGCATGCTAGAAAATCGCACGACCGTCGGTTTTTGAGCATGCTACCTGCAGCGCGGGTGAAGGAGGGCGTGCTTTTAGCGCGTGTGAACAGGTTTGCTTATTGAGCATGCTAGTATCGATCGATCAGTCGTTTGCGACAGGTGCGCGTGCATGCTTTTAGCATGCTTATTCAGAAGCATGCTAAAAGCAAACACTCCAATACACATGCTATTTTATAGCGTGCTCTCACGCTCTCTGTGCACGCGCACCTGTCGCAAACGACTGATCGATTGATACTAGCATGCTCAATAAGCAAACCTGTTCACACGCGCTAAAAGCACGTCGTCCTTCACCCGCGCTGCAGGTAGCATGCTCAAAAAACGACGGTCGTGCGATTTTCTAACATGCTAATTATTAGCATGGTTTCGATACACATGCTAAATGAGCACGTGCTCGCTAAAAGCATGCTTTATTAGCATGTGTAACAGTACCTTTACTCAAGCGTAGATTGGAGTAGAGATTTTCATATAAAAATCTATGCTTGAGCAATGAAGCAGCATACCGGCCTTAGTGGCGAGATTTTGATGGTGAAGTTTTTATTTTCCATGGCTTGAGATTCGTCTGCTTTGAAAAAGTAGCTTTAGTTGTTACGAACATAGGTGCCACATTTTTACTGTAAAATTGGTTTCAGAGGTTTATAACAATATTTAAAATGTTTTTAATACAATAATAATATAGCCTTGTAACCTTGTGTTTCAAAACTCAGTAAGCTTTTATTACTTCAAAAGTTTTTTTTTAATCATAGCAACTGATTTGTTCAGTTTTTTTTTTTTTTTTATGAGCAATAGCTAAGCATTTGGCTGGGTAATTTCAAGAAACAAAATCGGTCTTACCACGTTATCAGATTTATCTTGGATTTTTCGAGGGTTTAGACCCGGCCTAGCTAGGCTCAGCCTAAAGTTAGGCTCGCGTTAAAACTGAGACGTGGTTATGTAAGACTTTCCACGAAGTTTTAGAAAAACCTGTTCTTTTGTGACATTAGTCATTCATTCACTCAAAACTGATCAGTAAATGAAGTCAAAAAAGAATTTAGCGACATTTTCGAAACCACAGAACGTAGTAAATAATATAAAATAATTGAGAAAAAACAGTCATCAAATTGATTTTCATGACAAATGTGAAGTTAGACCCGAGTTAAACCTGGGGTGGGGTCGGTTTAGCGAAAGTCCATAGTTAGACCTCGGTGAAGGTGCTAAATATGTAACGTAATATGAAAAAACCTAGATATGTCCAAAACACGAGTTAGAGACTCGGTTTTTTGTTAGATCCAAGATAAATCTGGAAACATAATGACAGGGATTAAGTTTCCACCTATTTATTTCTTGTCGAAAACTTAATATGTATACTTACCTAAATATACAAAATAATTATACTTACTTATTTAGTTAAATATAATAACGGTTGTTAAAATACCTACTCACTTATGTTACATAACTTAATCTAAATAAAAAAATAATACCAATACCCGCCGGAACCGAATAATAACAAAAATATAATGAACATTACCTAATAAAATTATTATTCAAATAAGGTTATAGGTAAACATCGAGAAGAAATCCATCTGATAAAAGTAGGTAAGTATTACCTAGATATTGGTTGTAAAATGTTATTGATATTTTCAAATATTTCATTTATTAATCTTAGATTTAAATTTATATATTAAGTAAGCACATAAGATGTAAGAGACGTTAAAAGTTGCTTCTCAAGTATTATTGTTCATAAGTTGTTATTTAGATATTTAGTTACACTAGACTCAGTCATACATTTAAATAGGTACCTACTTACCTAATTTTCTGTAATAAATATATGAACAACGATTATATTATGTTTTATTTAAAATTTGAACCTTTTTAGGCTTTCAATTGTTAAGATGTGCCTAAGTACAATTCGATAAATAATTTGATATTAATATAAAAGTAAAAATTGAAATGTACCTAGTACTGAAAAATAAAAAATATAATAAATATTTGAAAATGTAGGCAATATAAGGTTATAACAAAGATTTTTTTTTTCAATTACCCCTTCCACCCCAATCATGGTTAAATTTGAGGTAGCTCTTGTCATCTTGTTAAGTTTAGTGTCATCTATCTTATTTGTTTGCAAGTATTTAGTTAGCACTTGCCGCCATAAGGTTCGCACTGATTTCAATTCTCCATCTTACGGCGTATCATTCAAACATACTGACGATTTATTCATTTACACTGATAGATGGCGCTAGCAGGCGGTAGTTTCTTGGTTAAACGTGAAACAGAAAATCTGTCTGTCTCGTTCATTATAAAGATGGCGGCAAACAGGAGCTAGGGCAGGTATAAAAGTTTTGCATGTGTTGGTGTGTACGAACACGGAATTTCACGTTTGACCACTCTGTCTTATGCACACACGTATAGACGCGGACGGGTGCGGGGCAGGGGGAGTAACGTCCGTGAAGTTGTGTCAGCATATGCGCAAACGAGGTGCGCATTCGTCGCGTGCGTTGTCGGGATTCTTTGTGCCATTCTTTGCATACCAATAAGAGTATATTCTTTTAAAATACTCTGGAATTGATATTCTATCAAAATTCGGCCCTTCACGTCAACTTCAACATCTATTTTAGGTAAGTCAAATCATTATTCAAAGTGCTTTTCATACAAGTAACCCGAGTTTTTGGTGATTTTTATTTGGGAATGTCAACAATGCGATCGCGATCCTGCAATATTTTACATAGTTGTCGTGTTTGCTTCGCCGCTACTTCCGGCCGTTCGGGTGTCGGCATTTCGCGATGTAAACATTATCTAGTTTTAGGATTCAGCTGCATTTAGGCAAGCTGCCGGGAATGAAGTGTGGCCATGGTGCTTGTTGTTGAATTCGCCCGAGTGTGCTTGCTGTGATGGCGCAATTTTCGAAAGACGCGGTACGGTATCGGTCGCCCGCGATACACTTCAGTCGCGTTGGTGGCTGCATGCGATTTGACGTATTCTGCGCGTGTGATGTCACTTGTCAGCCAATTTTGTGAAATGTCAAATGTTTTACATGAAACGCGGGAGTGAAATTGAAAACAAATTACAGTGGGGTTGTTTATAATTATTGCAGTGAATTCATTTTGATTAAAATGGACTGTTTTTATTCAAAGTTTTATCCAAGACGTGAGTATTTATTGATAAAATATATAAATAAACATTCACATTCCTCGCATAGTTTGGTGAATAATTGGGATAGTTTTTGAATGCAACCAACAACGGGTTAAAGTTAAATATTATGTAGGTACCTCTACCTACTTGGATATATTTTTAGGAGCATATAGGTAGGTAGGTACCTACCTAGGTTTTTTTACCTGGGTACAAGTATACCTATTAAAATAAATGTATGAAATTTGAATTCATTGATGCTGAATTTTATAATTAAGAATTAATTATTTAATTTTTGGTATTTATTCACTAGCTACCTACCTAACTATAATAAATTAACAAAAATTACGTTCTTTTGGAGAATGCACCTAGGTTAAATCCACATTTTAAAATATTTATTATACATTTGAAGCTCAAATATCTTATAATAAAACATAATTAGAAAAATCATTTTTTAAACATCTGTCTAAGCATAATATTATGTTGAAAATGTAGTCTGATCGCAAAAAAACGCAAAAACAATGTAATGAAAAGTAATTTATTTATTTTACCACAATTTAGTCTTAAAAAAATAGGAAATAATTAGGAATTCAAAATTTAATTCAGATTCTTAATAATTACGAATTCATAATTTAATTGAGTTTCATTTTGTACATACCTTACTAAATAATCCAAATATAGAGTCAATTATGATAGTTAAGATTACCAATTGTATTTTATAATTATTATTCTTCCTTAAATACCGTCTGCCGTCGGAGGCGGCGGTGATGCGGGCGGTGTTCGCGCCATTTACAAATATTATAATATTCTTTAATACCCACCTATTTGGCTAGAAGCAAGTGGAAACATTTTTTCCTTAGGCATAAGCATAAGGTACCTAGGTACTATACGGAATGCTATACGCTATTATGCTATACGGAACTTCATAGGGCGTCTATAAACAATATTTATGTCAATAAACGATTAATTTTCGCCACCAATTAAAAGCAGTCACTTGCAAGTGCGACATAGTTAGTTTCCAAGAGATTGTAAAGCTCACTTACATTACAACCTCTCGAACTCTCGAATGGATGCCAAGAGTTATTTTGGTCAATACAGTTGATGTTTTTATTGCGCGTCGCGAGCGTCGTCAGCGACAACTTGTGAGACGCAGGACGAGCAATAAAACAAACCTAGTCTTCCAGATAGAGGACAATTTAGACGAAGAAGTTGCAAAATATAATTAATATTTAATTAAATCGATTAATCAAACAAAATTAACAAGATACTAATTTTTGCCTATTTTTTTCCAATTAATTACATTATGGTTTAAGGCGTTAAATACTAGTATTTAGGATATAGTTTTATTATTTAACCTAAGTAATTCACGTGAATAATTGTTACCTAATACCTAACCAAACAACCAAATTATTTTAGGAATCATAAAGGTAAAAGTTTTATTTGGGCACAAAAATTTATAACATACTAAGTACCTACTAAACAATTATTACCTATTTAAACATTTACAAATATTAGTAAGTACCTACATAATAAACAAATAAAAGAAGCCTCAAATACCTAAACTAAGCTAAAAAGCATGTACAAATACGACAGGCACTTGCGCTCCCCCTAAAAAAAAATATGAAAACTCACAAAAAATATTAAATCATTCTTTACTGTGTAACTGAAAGAGCGATAATAACAGTCATCTGATTATTCCAACACAACAAATGCACGACAAGCAAACAAAAGTCGTGCAAAATGCAAACTGTGAATTTGCTGAGTCGCTTTTTCGCCTCCGGCCCTCACGCGGCGTCACATCTAATGGCCGATTCTCAACGATTTATCACGTATTCTGTCTTAGGGAAATTGAATTTGGAACACTTTATTCTCGAGGACGCGTTACATTTCTTGATTAAACCCTTTTTATGTCACACGTCTTGCGCTTTAACGTTATGAGTTGAAATTGCCAATGACAGCGACGGGGTTCACTTTTTATGAACTTCTGTATGGCTTTTTGAATAGTTGAATTTGAAGTAATTCAAAATAGAATGAGGTTAAAAAGTACAGAATACGTATATCTAATATTTATTTATTTGCATCAATATAGGTAATATTATCATACTAGCGTTAAGCTAATTAGGTAGGTATACCTAAATGGTATGTAATTAAACTAATATCGGGTAATTTTTTAATCAACTTTTATATGGTAATGTTACTATTATTGTGATTTATAATATTATAGAATACTTTACTCATGATTGTTTGGGTCGTTTAAAGATATGTACTTAGATTTTTTTAAATTATTTTTTAAATAAATAACTACCTATGCAACGTATGTTGCAAACGGTCGCGCACTTTTTATATAAAATACCTTAATAACATTTGAATAAATTAAGTTATTTAATTCGAGTTAATGATGTCTGTTAAGTATTTTAATTATGAATTGAATTATTGCAACTGTACAGTCATCTAATTAATTAGACAGGAATGCTCTTATTCATATTTCTCACATATTATTTGTCGGTTTTTCTCATATTAAAATTGAGTCTCATTGTGTATTCGACTTGGTATTTGATAGTCATTATGAAAGCCAAAAAGTAAAGCAAGGTTTCGGTAAATAAATAAAAAGTAAATTATAAATTAAGTTAAAACGACTAATTATATTATGTATAAAATTTCGTGAGTGATATAATATTAATACAAGATAATTTATATATTAATAAATATCTTTATAGTGCAATGACGTTCACCTTTATATACCTACATGTAACATAAAGTTAATACTTCGGTATGTCATGTCGACCAGAAGTAAGTTAAAACTACTTTACTAATTATATAAGATTTCGTAAGTGATATACCTAATATTAATACAAAATAATTTATATTACTTAACATAACACTGGTATTTCTCATAAATAAGTGAATTGTATTCTTTTTTAAAAAATAAATGTCTGAAACCGTATATATTCATAAATATTATCTTAGTGCAATGACGTTCAGCTTTATACACTTCTAACATAGTTAATAGGTATGTCATATCCACTAGAAGTAAGTTGACTTAAGAACAGGGACCGTAACATAGGGTTCTGGAACAAAAGTTTGTGCTTGTAATAAAGGTTGAATGAAAGTAACCGACCGCAGTATGTGCTACCTGCTCCTTTATTGACCTGCGGAGGGTCGCTTAATCCGAAAACCTTTTCAACAACCACGAATCTAACTCATTCAATATCTGTTTTATTTGATGGTTACTTTTATTGTTCTCTTTTACGCGTTAGGTGATTAAAGATCTGTGAGGAAAGTTTATTCACTGAGTAGCTTCCAATTGGCATACAAATCTTTAAACTGTTCTAAGAGCTAGCAAGTTATATAGGCAGAGGGGACCACTTACCTTTCTACTTGTTATATTACTCGCTCTTATAAAAAAAACTGCATATCTACCTTACTACACTTTATTTTTGAAGTGAAACTTCTAATGCGACTTCCAACAAGGTTGCGTTAAACGTTTAACGCTCCTGGGGAGGGGGAATAGAAAGATATAGAGCGAGAGTGAATGCGTGGCACTCGAAGTTATACTCCCGCGCGGAGGGACTCCATGCATTATTTTTGTTTATATATGATTTTTATATAAAATTTCATTATGTACCTACATATAGGTTTTGAAAAACCTATAAATTGGGTGTTTTCTAAAAATAACGTTCGATAGGTCCCAGTTATTTTAAGATAGATACAATTTAAAGACAAATGAGCATGATACAGCTATTTTAAAAGCTCAATACTGCAGCGCTAATGACCAGCGGAATAATCGAATTGGAGCTAATACAATTAAACAGCTCTGTAGCTCCATCGAGACAGACCGCAAGCCGGCGAGCACTAACAGCGTGCCCGGCCAGTGTTCCTATTGATCTTTAAACCTAGTATTTTTAAACGCAGAACACCGGCTGACTCATAAACTGGGTAAAAACCGCTCTGGAGTACCTATACGAGAGATATGATTGCGACGACTGTCCAGTCCAGTAGCCTCGCTCTATTCTCGGACTCCTATTTGTGGATTACTCGTGTGTGAAACCCCAATGAACTATTATCAAAATACACCGTAAGAACCAAGCGGTAGAGTCGAAATTCACAATATGTAGCACGCAGTATCCAACCTTCTGGTCCCATGAAGGGATCTGAGCGAAAGGACCCACTCCTTGCCTCTTATTTATCTTAATTTCACTCTCAAGAGAGTGACAAAATGAAGATTACGTCTGTCTGAAGTGTCTTTAGTGCAATAATTCGACACTTTCTTTTCAACACCTGAAAAACCGGTATAAATTGAGATTTACTCTGCGTATCGTAATTGAATTGTTAATCATGCCGCTACTGATGAAACCTTTCAATTTATTCGTTCGAGTCTATTATATTGTGCTAGATAATCGGACTATGTTAAATAATGTGGCTTATGAATAAGCAAATCGCAGAAACCAGTTCTAGATGGTTTCGGGTCTTGTCCTGAGTCATACCTACCATTTCATAATGCTTCTATCCTAATAGTTGGAATTAAAGATAGCAACGGCTATAGTTTTTAATATATTATTATAATATTATAAATAAGAAATATTTGATTTTTTTTTTGTTTGTTTGCATTGAATAGGCTCCGAAAGTAATGGACCGATTTGAAAAATTCTTTCACTGTTGGGAAGCTACACTATCCCCAAATGACATAGGCTATATTATATTTTCATAAAAAATTGGGATTCTTACTAAAACCACAATAATGCAACCCAAGGTGTAAAATATGACCTAAAAAACTGGAATTTTTGCGAAGCCGGGACGGTCCGCTATTTTTAAATACTTACATGACAGAAATAAAAATTAAATACTTAGCTAAAACCACGCTTTTAATTGAAACCAGTACCTTCATTTTATCTTAAAAACACCACGGCACGGATAAAAGCTATGGTAGACTCAAAGAGCTCGATCAAAACAAGGCAATTGAAAACAAAATCAATTGTTTACGAATAATGTTCTCGTCCGAGTGCACAGCATATTGCTGAATTCGATATGAAGCTGAGTTCACTTGTTAAACTATCGTTATAGTTGGAATTGTTCGCGAGAGCCCGATCCGACCCGGGTCTTGGCAATTTAATTAAACTTGTTATTTGTACGTTTTATTTCGCAATTGGTACGATGTTCACTTTGACTGTCCGTTGAGTTGTAATAAACCCACCTTTTCTCTTTAGTCTAGATGTCTAGTGTGCGTTACTCCACCAAAAAAGTATTGGAAATTCTAATAGAGCCCTCTTACAATTGTGCCCTAAGTTTTAAATTTGTTAGCTATCAATACTTGTACTTTAGCTATTTTTTATAAATATAAATAGTTTATGTATAAATCAGTTTTTGATTTTATTTAAATATCCGGTCTTTCATACATTTGATTTGACTTAAAAAAGCTCGGCAAATATAAAGTTTACTATTTTTTTAACGAAGCGATGATAAATAAAGCTTTTAGTCACTTGATAATCACAGTAAAAACTCATTAGTATGCACTATCTGTTTCCTGTTCTGATTCTGAGAAGTGGTGTGTACGAATTTGAACAGTTGATCTAGTAGTCTCATCAGGTATGTTGAACTAGATATTAAAAGTTTGTCAAATTGTAGGATTCTCTCAAACTGGTGATACTTATCAGCTATATATGGCTATATTGAATTTCTATGTAAAACACCACACTCCAAATACATTTTATATTTATAGTACATACCTAGAAGTAACTAATCTACTAATATAAGAATAATACAATGCAAAACGTCGTGTTAGAAATTAAAAAGTTGTAATGCAAAAACAATTTCAAACAACAACAACAACCAACCTTTTACAATAGGTACAAAATTTTTCTAAATTTTTTAATAAATGTTTGTTTTTAAAATTTTGATACTTTGTTAATTTTTCAAAACAAACCTAATTCATGTGTACAACCTTAACGCACCATCGATAGTAGAAGCACGGTTAAAACATCTCAAAGAATAATAATGATCATTAAAAGTTGGCTGAAAATCCACTAGAATCTGTTTCACAGTGAAAGTTTAGAGATAAATGTTCAGTTGCAAATAGCGACGGTCATTGTAATGGAAACATCGGAGAGACAGACAGACAGCAATTAGAACTTTTTGTGTTCCTTCATTAGCGACTGAGGAAACATTGGCTGACAACGTTTACACTTGACGGTTTTGTTAAACAAAATAGAAGGAACTCAAACGCTTGATAGATCTACTGTAAGCTATATATGTGTATGTATATGTATATATATTATATATATAATGTAGATTTAGACGAAAGCTTTAAAAAACATGGAACTAAGTTAATGTTGAATTTCGATCAACAAGATGTTGAACCTAGAATTCCATGTCGTATTTATACTCTAAATATCCGACCTAATGATTAGTGTCTTTATACTATCCTGGAAGAGCTACTTAGTCCACTTTTTTACATCAATTCGTAGGTAAGTTTCGCACCTACGTAACTTTATCCAAGACTAAACCATGTTTCACCTTCTACTTGTTATTGGTAGATACTCTTCAAAAACTCATGCAGCGTTTTTGTCACGTGTGTAGTAGGTAGGTATCTTAACGTTATTTGAATCGTCTCGAAGTTAAGTTGGTTAGGTAGGTACCTATATCTCTAGTGGGGCAGGCATACCTATTGATTTCCACCACGTTCAACACCCATAACTGGGCTTTAACTAGGTGTATGAACTTCGAATATAACAAAAATGATACATAGGTATTATTCATATAAAAAATGAGAATCCAATTTTAATTTGCAGATTAGAAAAATATTGTAAGTTAATTGCAAAAAATGATAAAATATGTACCCAGAAGGTACTTTTGGTTTTAAGTACCATTTTTCTTTACTTATCACAAATATAATTAATATTAAAATAAAGTGTGTGTATCGCATTTTACCGAGCTTGTCTTACGAAGTGTCCTGCCAAAGTGGCGGTTTTGCTCGCTTGGATGAATATCACCGGGTAGTCAGAAATCATCCCGAATACTAAGTAGTTATCTACAGTGCCTTATATGGGTCATTCTAGCATGCAAGAGCACCTACTCATTTTTTCAAATACGCTTCAATTTAATAAATCTGAAATGTAATATTTTCTAATTTACTAGAAACTAATAGGTCCGCTGTTATGACTTAAAATATATATAAATAGGTAAAGTATTCTGTTGTTCCAACGTCTCTCCGAAGGCTAAATTTTATTAGTCATCTCTAAAATTCGCTTTCTATGAACAGCTAGAGTGGCGTTAGTGCTGTAAACTCCGAAGATTGATGTAACTCCCGCTACAGAACCCGTGCCCGGCTGTCACAAGATAAATTAAAACCAACTCGCATTAGAAGCGACATTATAAAAGTGACTGTCATCCTGCTTACACTAACTCACCATCCCACGAGAGACAAGGATGCAATCCGGCTACTCTACAGGACCACTTTTTTTGTTATTCCACGAAGAGACCGTTAACTGCAACTCATTTAATAGAGCTAAGCTAAATGATTGTGGAACGTGAAAACACAATAGTTTTATGAATGGTCGAGAAACTTCAAATTACAAAGACTTGAGAAAAAATGAAGCTATCATAGAAAATCTCTACTAAAGGCAATCGACTACGTTCAGAGAAAATCGAATAATAATTAGAAAAGCAGATTTTTGCTGAAGTAACTTCTAAACGCTAAAGTTTCTCAGAAAAGTAACATTATACGTATTTATTTCTTTTTTTTTAATCTCTTTTAAAATGAGCTTTTTCTCATATTTTGGAGCTCGCAAAGTCGTAACTTGCTACGGCGGCATGACAAGCATAGTTCGTGTTGTTTTGAACTCTATTCGATAACACTATCTTACGTTGTTTAAATTTCAAATTTATCACGTGGAATCAAACCACACTTTTTCCTGAAGTTGGGTGTGTCGAAATGGATTACAGAATCACTAACTTCGATTTTATTATTATAACTAAACATAAACTCTTCTAAAATGTAAAGAATAACCTCAATCGGATCGAACGCTGCCTTCGACTCATTAAAACACTATGAAAACGAGAATTTCTTACTTATTTAGGTTAAAAATTATGTGTAGCAACAAGTATGCAGTGAAGCGATCTGACCAGATTGCTTCGGTCGGCCATCGCGTATCTGCAATCGGTAAATGGTTACTTTTAAGTCTCGATATGCTGAGTATTTCCCATGGAATGTCACCGTCTCCATGCTGCACTTATATGTGCTCGACGGACTGAATTTTTTCTTATCGTCGCTGCATTTTCTGCAAGTTTTCAATGCGAATACGTGGACGGCCACTCGCGCACTAGTCGGACCACTTATTTATACATTTTTAGCTTCTTCTATTGGCTAATTAATTTCTGGTATACATACCGCAATTTACCGTCGTTTTATATAAGTTTTTAGTAGGCCACCTACACCTAAAACTGGTAATTTTAGTAAGTTCTTCTTCGTTTTGTTCCGGTGTGCAAGGATTGGTGCGGTAATGATACCGTCATCCATCACGGGCAAGCAATCGTCCCGTCAGTCTATTCCGGGATGCTCCGTGTTCGCTAATGATCCCGCGACTGCGATCACGAGACACTCGTGAAGCCTGATTGCGACAATTTGTAAAACACAACACTGATTTGACAGATCTGATCGATAATGTCTGAACTCTTTATTACAATTCTACAATTAAGTTTTCAACAAGTAGGTATCTTACCTTAGCTCTCATACAACCATTCTCAATGTTCAGTTTCTTTTACGTCGTTTAGTTAGTTGCGTAAAAAATAACTGTAAATTATAAATTATATACCTGGATAGGATAATATCAATTTAAAATAAATTTTGGCTTCCGATCCAAAATCCTGATCCTTATGAGAAAATAAAGAAAGCGATTCAAACGGTTAGCATATGTAAGATCAGCACTAAAATAGTCCACAGTGACTAATCTACAACCTGAAAATGTAAAACAAAAGTTAAAAACATTAAAAACCAAATAAGGACTCCGAAAACGGCCGGCGTATTTTTTTCAGCACGTTTCGCGAACAAAATAGTTTCAGTTCAACAAAGAGTACGCGGACGTTGCCGCGCGACGCGACTGAAGAGTTTATAATTTATTTGTGTCGCAGTTTTCTGGCGACGATTTTCCCACAGGGCAAAGCAGGCGGCGCGTTTCAAACGAGCCGCACCCGCCCTTTATGCGGTTTTTTGTGGCGGCACAAAATGCCCCCGTGGAAAACACTCGGTGATAACTGGTAACAATCGCTGCCGGCGGATGGTCTCGCTCATTCCGCGCATACCTCTCTGCCTCCGATGCTTTTTCGCTGGAACATGGAGAGACTAACACTGACTGCAGTCGCATTTTTTAAATTGCCAGTTAATAAGGAAACTGGGTTTAAGTTTTGTTAGTATTAGAGAAACGGGCGGAATAAAAGGTTTAGTGGCAGTAGACAATGTTTTAGATAATGATTAAATACACAGGTTAATAATACCTATTAGCCAAATCTAAACAATTTAACTATGCTACGTTATACCTAGCAATAAACAGAGTGCATACACACATTATTCATATTTGTACGAAATTATACTAACCTACCTAATAGTGGTAACAGCCAACAGGACTGTCGCTAGCTGTAAGTATAATAAATACTCGAAATATTTCTTAACTACCTGTACCTAGGTAGGTACTTATAGAAACGACCTTAGAAGAATACAGATTTTTATCACAAATACCAATCTCTACCAAGCATTTCTCGGTAACATACCAAGCTTCAAAATGCGATTAGAAAAATTCTAAATTAGTTACAAATACGAACCATAAATTCTTTTGGTTGCCTTTAAAAAACAATTAATTTACCAACGCTTTTAACTTTGAAAGCTCAGAAATTCAAATAAAGTTTTATGAAAGTTTTAGGATTACGAAAATACAGTTGTTGTCTACCTATCAAGCAGTATTAGAACACTATAGTTACTAGTATAGTATTATATAATCTGTGCTATAGTGTAGGTAAGGTACCGATATTCTTTAGGTAAATGCTTAATTTTAAACACATTTAATTAGGTAATAATTTTATCATATCTATTTGTTGCATCAATTTGATATTTCTTCTAAATACCAACACTAGGTATGTCAGTCTTAGGTCATTTTTTTTTTAATGGTAGCACAAGGTTGGTGGTGGGTACTCGTACTAATATTCTATATGTATTAATAATAATAATAATAATAATAATAGTTTATTTGTTCAAAAAGAAGTACATAAAATAAAAACACCATGTACAAGTTAGTACTACAAGTATTTATAATACCTACTACCCAGGTTTGGTAGGTATTAGTAAGCTATTTTGGTGTATTGTATAACATTCTAGGTTTTTTATTTATTTTATTGCATTGTTGTTTAAAACCGTCTCTCTACATCCCCGCTCCACCTGACGCCCACTTTACTTTTCCACAAACAAAAAAGTTACATTATGTACTTGTACGTAACATTACTCGCGTTCCGAGTTTCGAGCGTGTCAATGCCGACCGAATTAATAGAAACGAAACGGTTTATGCTTCGCTACAATTTTAATAATGTCCTATTGTTTCTTAATCGCTACTCCCGATTTGATATCGTGATAAGTTTCCGTTAAAAGCGTAAAGCTAAGTAAAGCAGTTGTCGGTTTTTGAACACGTCCAATCGAAGGTCTCGATGTGGTATCTCAATGTCCGATCGCAGTTCGACTACTTTGTGGTTCGACTGACACTGCCGTTGCTGCTTTGTTGTAAGACATTACTTCAACCACAGATGATAATAAAACTGCTTTCAGCCAATACAGCTACAATCCATTATTACTAAAGTAAATAATTGTCTGCGGACCAAGGTTTTGACTTCGGCCTAATTCTGTCCTTTGAATGACTAATTACAGTCTTCAGTTTCTCTTTGAGACGATTATTTGTCTACTTTTCAATCTTTCGGATTCATTCATAGTCTGACAGTGCTCATAGATGTCACGGTAGATGTACCGTTGTTCCAGTTTACTGACAATAAATTGTATGTTTAGCGACGCGGAGACTGGTATAATTAACAATAGCAGCATTATATGCGATTTCCAAACCGTATGTCTCTCCGAACGTTTGTCACGACGCAAATTGCTATTTATGAGGATTATGTGTACTTACCGTGTGCTTAGGCTTGACTCACGATTAGTTATAATCCACGTTGTAGTTAACTAATTCTATATAGCAATTAGGGACACCATTATAGGGCAGACCACCAACTAAACACCTCTTACTAACAATAACTATTATAAGGGTTTAATATTTGTTCGAGAAGTCGTATTTTTATTTAGATTTCTGTACTAAAACGAATGTAACTGCTACCAAATTCAGACATTACACATTTAATTTTAACAATAACCTAAACAGTAATCAGAAATTTCTCTATGACATTCTTCAGTTTTACGCTCGAAGCATTTGATACATAAATGAAGTCAACTGAATAAACGATACATAAATGAAGTTCACAGCAAATCAGTTTTATCAACCAATTCCTCACATCATACCAAACGAGAGAGGCATAAATAAGGTAGTATTGTATTTGGTTAGCAGCCGAGCTCCGATGGGCATTTGGTCAGATTCCGAAGCAGCAGTGGCTGCCACGTGTGCTCTCCGCATACTCGGCGAGGCATGCGGACCTTGCAGCATGAATTATGGCCCCTATGCCGAATATTCGATGCACATTGGATGCAAATAGTGTTCGGGAATAATTCGATACCTTGGATGTGAATACCTGTCTTCACATCGTATCTTAACGAATGCCACACAGATTGATTTACAAGTAGGTATATTAAGTCCGAATTATCAGTTTAGCACGCGCCTTGACCTGCGAATGTACTTAAGTAAACATTACCTAATAAACTTTTTTCTCTTTTTTTTTTTCTTTTCTTGGTGTGCAATAAAGAATATATCTATCTATCTATGATAATTTTTTTAACCAAAATGTTAACTGTTATATTTATACTTCACGTGTTTTCTTCAAATATCAATCTAGTGAGGAAGCATTAGCAGAGTGATAGTATTATAAATTATCTCTGGTACATACAACTAACCAAAGCCAAGTTATTTTTTAAATTTTACGTTAAAACGTCCGCTTTGTGTCACGAATACAATTAATATTATGTCCTTCTTTAATTTTAATAATATAGCAACGTTCTGCATTTCAAATTACTTTGAAATGTTTCTGAATTAAACACTCACTCACAAATCTTCCATTCATTTATTTTTACAGCACGTATACTTGTAATTAAACGGTTTTATGTAGTCACACGTGTTTTACATTTACCTGACAGTCAAACCTAGTCTTGAATGTGCCTTTGCTTTTTTAAATACCTAACACTGTTTTTTTTCACTCTATTTCTGTTTATTTTAGGTAAGTGACAAATGGGACAGTCGCGGTGATCACTCATGCATGATGCATCCGGCTGGTTACTACGCCAACTTGGGTAAGACTTTTCAAAACGTCTAAAAACTCTCCACCATCAAAATCAGTCTCAATTGAGACTCGTGCGTTTGAATCATATTGTTCCGTATTATTCTGGATCCGTTAGCAGTAACGTCTGGCTCCGGATGGGTGTCTCTGCTGAAATTCAACTTGAACTGAGTATACTAATGCTTCGGAAAGACTACTTTTATCTTCTTTTCAAAAATATACTTGCAATTTACTCATAAAACTCTAGTGTATAGAAAACTTACGCTAAACGTTGAATCATATAATATCTACAATGTAGCTTTACCCGAAGGAGCATAAAAAATCATTATCCACACCTAAAACTAACACTAATCCATCTGGCCAATGTCATCAAAATTAATGGCCTGTCTGACGCGCCAACCTTCGTTCTATAGGCTATTAGGGAAGCTAGCCAAAAAAATATAGAAGCTATTTGAAAAATACCGGTTCGATTAAAATTTAATTTCAAAACCCCTATTAAATTACCCTATTAAATTAACTAACATTCATTAGTAGATAATCGCGATCACCAAGCGATGGGTGACCGATGTTAAGGTACATCGGTCACCCAGTGAGTGGTGACAGCTCTACCTGGTAACGTATAGGTACTTTGGTAAGTACATACACTGAGTGACTATACAGAATCTGCGCGTAAAATAGCAAAAAATATTATTTCTTCATAATGTGCACCAATAGGTACCAGTACCACTCAATAGTGACCATTGCACTTTTTGACGTTCATACTTTTTATCAAATAGACCAGTCCCTAAACCCTCAATAGTCGCTAGCAGACATAATTTTTAATCATGAATTAATTTCATCTAGTCCATATTTTATTTGGCTATTTTTATTCGCCATATTTGGCCATTCAGGTTTCGGTTACGTTCTTTGGTCGAAAGCTCTTTCGATTGGCTAATTATGTACCCATACTTACTGGTTCTCAGAATACCCTAAACTACCTCGTCGAGAATAAGTTTTCAAGTTATTTGTTATTGGAGATATTTTTATTACTTTGAACCTTTGTTTTGTATTTTAGATTTTCCCTGCATTAACTTCTTCAACGATGTAGGTAACTCATAATTAGGTTTGAGGATTCGCGATTTGTTCTTTTTTGCCAACAACGTTATCCACCATTCTAGCTGCTGGTCTATCAAGACTTGTTTTTTCCCCTATGCCTAGAGCTACTATAGATTTCTCATAGACAACGCTTTGAGGCGGTCTTGTATCAGGGCTTTCACTTTTAGCTTCTTGCACTGGTTTTGGGCTCCCGTTTTCGCATTTAGAATTTAGTGGTCCATGAGACATGGTAGATGACCTGGCAAAAAATGTTAAACGCTTCCTAATAGAAGCACTTAAATTTCATGGAGACTTAAAAAGGGCTAGAATTTGTTTGTTTATTTTGAGTATTATATACTCTGGATAACTCTATTGTTCTAGATTTTACAAGTTATTAGAAATACGTAAATACTGTAGTGTAATATTTAGTTGTTTGAGCACATTCATCAGGTAGTACGGGCCTGAAAGGAGCTCGCGGCTAGAAATTGTTGGCTTTATCGCTAAGGATAGCCGTAAAACTATGATTTACAAGCGTCGTCTCAACATTGTATTGGTGCCATTGGCTTACGAACCTACAACCATGTGAGGTTATAGTTTCCGCGATGCTTTGCATTTGCAAAGTTTGTAAGTGCACAGGCAATGCGGCTGGATTTTCATATTATTTCAATTTCACGTTTTTAGGTCAATAAGTTTTATGAATGAAGAAATTAACTACTACGTAATGATGATTGTTAAATATAAGCAAAAGGTACTCGTAACTTATAGTAGGTTAACCAACCTTTTTGTCACCTTTGGGGATTAATCACTTTGATCAGTCCTATTGACCCATATCCAATAGATAGGTGACTTAGTAACCGCGGGCGCATGCATTTCATTTCATGTATTTATTAGCCGCTGACCTCAGGTTCACCATTGATGAAAGTGTATCAGATGCATTGAGTGCAGTGTGCCTTTGCCGGCGCTGCCTGCAGACGCCTTCGCTGGCCGCGACGTGACATAACATCAGATCGCCCCGCCCACGCGCTCTCGCTCACTCACATTTGTTTGAAAGGGACGCCCGCTCCCATCGAAGCCTTCGCACTGTTTTCTCAGAAAAGCCAACTGTTATTATCAGTCGCAGATTGTTCTCGACCTCTGTTCACTCGCGGCTGTGGTGGTTCTCTCATGAATGAATCTCCGCGTCTGCAGGTGCTCTAGATGCTAATATTCGAGCGATTATCCAGTTCTAAATTCGTGTGGGTGCGCGCCAATTTTCAGCACGCCACATGGTAATTTACAGTGGTCGATGTTACGCTTTCGGATGATTTGGGAGGCTTCGCAGGAAGTCGCTAGTTGGGAGCACTTTCGCCGTAGATTATGGGTCTGAATGGTCATGATATTGCTGTCAATTGGTTTTGTTCGCGAGTTGATGGATGCCCACGGCGTCAGCCTCCGCTCCGTCCGGTATTGGCACGGACTCACGCGATAATTTCAGCGTGTAGAAGATTTAGTGACTATTGCCAATGATTGTATTAATAGGATTTCAATTGTATCATTGCAATCTAAAAATATGTATCATTAGTTTGATAGAAAAAATCTATGTCATAATTTCCTACATTGTATTTTTATTTAACTGATATCCAAAATAGGCTGTGTAGTGTGTAGGTATGTAACTACATATTCTTATTTGGTCAAACGTACGTAGGTAGGTAATCGCAGGTTACTATTGTTTCATTAGACCCACCTCCATCCTATTGCAAACTCTCTAGACTCTCTATCTATAGCTGTATTTAGGAAAAGTTGCTTCTGATATCGGAAAGATCACTATTGGGATAACAATTTCACGGGAATATTTGCATACTCATTGAAACAATAGAAAAAATTATAAAACACACAAAGCAAGTAGGCGGAACGAATTTGGACGTTTGACAAATCCAAGGACCATCTGTCGAGGAATCTAAGTACTCCATCTGAATTTTGGCACCGAATTCAATCTATAAACAAGTTTCGATTTACGGCATATAAATTAGTGGCTGTAGAATCTGTCTTTCGGAAGATTAAGGTGAAGTTTCTAATAATGGGTGTAGAATATCTTTTGAAATACCTATTTATGTTACGATAAGTAGAGAAATGTAGAGACGAGAAATGTCTAAAAAATAATTTCGGGCATCCTATTTTGCCTAATGTAATAAGTATAGTAAGTAGTATTCGTAGGTAGGTATATCAAATATGATACTTTGTACCTAAGTTTGTTACCCATTGACGTGGACACGTGGACTAAACCGATTTCGACTAAAAATAGATATACCTACAACATGAATGAAATCGCATCGCAATAATAGGACTTTATAGCCGTTACATACCGCCATTTTTTCAAAACCGATCTTTATTTCTCATCAGATACCTAACTGCTAGTACATAGGTATGACGTGTCGAGTTTGCGTTGAAAAATGGTTGAAAACAATAAAGCAATAAAAAAACTGTTAAAACAAGCTCCACGACATAATATTACCAGACTAGATTTTCTGGTTTTAGATCAATAGAAAGCCCAGTTTCTTTTGAGCCGAGATGTAAAGCAGGCCGCGAGCTAAAGAATTTTAGTGTATTGCAGAAGATACGGTTCATAAATACACCTACAATTCCATTCCGTAATGAGAACAATCAAAAATGTATGAGGATACATTTTTGATTGTTCTCATTCTTCCCAACAGTAGGACAAACCTGGTAGGGAATACCTTTTTTCAACGAATGAAACCCAAGAAAAATCTAATCATCATCATGATCCACTAACAGCCCGATTTCACTCACTGCTGGGTCTAGACCTCGGTCTGTGCCACTCCTCAAGTTCCTGTGCTTAGTCTATGAAGAAAAATCTAAATAAACAAGACGTAAAGGTCCACTTTGGGTAAATGATGCCCGAACATGAATTATTATTGTGCTGTGACTTTACAACTCCTTTCAAGGCACTTACGATTAGGGGCGGTATGCTCGCTTCTACAGAGATTTTACTCCAGTAGGTATGACGTCAAAATGACGTCGAAACCGTAATTCACCATAGATTAGTATTAGAGTAAATTATCTGGCTGAAGTGAGCATATAGTATAAAAGTAGACCAATGAAGTCTACTGCCTTATAAAATATAAATAAATAAATATAAATATTCACGGACACTTCACACAACGCCTTCTAGTCCCAAACTAAGCAAAGCTTGTACTATGGAAACTAGATGGCTGATAGAATACATACATATTTTACATATTTTTTTTGTAAATACATACTTATAATACATAGAAACACAGAACAAATATTTATGTTTACAAAAAATTCCATTAAATTGACTCGGATCTTCCCTTGAAGCGCTATCGCTACTTTTTTTACAAATATCCAGTCTTAGTATTTTTATCATTATCTTTAACCTATCAACGTTCGTAATTTATATCAGCTACTATGTTTTGGATCATTTTCTTTATTTATTAGTCATCTTATAATCTGTGCCGTAATCATTGTAATTCAGCGGATACAAATGATATGAAACTGATAAGGTATCTTACAAACTTATTTGTTTAGATACTTATTTAGTAAGTAAAAGTATGTATAGGGGACAGTATTATATAATCTGTGGCACAGATTATATAATACTATACTAGTATCTGTGGTATAGGTAACTAAGAAAGATTTTTTTTATTATTACATATTCGTTTTACAACTTGAAATATACACTAACTTATAACATATATATATATACACATGATATAAACCTGATATGTACATACAGGTTCGTTTTCTACATTTTTCAGGGTCAGACAAATCATGTAAATACAAAACGCGGTAAGCTTGGCAAAGACTCTGTTTATGCTGACCCTAGTAAGCGCCAGTCAACGTAAACCTCGTGTAAAAGCTATGATTGGTGTCGATTCGGGACTCGAACTGGCTAAACCGGTTCTAGAGGTAGCTACAGTAGCTCTAACGATTGTTCGACACGATAAACCAAACTGTAGACATAGATGGTCCCTGACAAACGACCATTGAGCCGTAAAAAGCTGTGATGTTAATAATAAAACACCAAGATTTGCTAATTTAGAAAAGTGGATATTTGCATCCACTTTTCAAAATTAGCAAATCTTGGTGTTTTATTATAAAATACGTAAAAAGCTGTGATGTTAATAATAAAACACCAAGATTTGCTAATTTTGAAAAGTGGATGCAAATGGCTTCAAATGATGATGGCTATGAAATGAACACACCATAATTACTAGTTGATTTTATAAAGAGGCTTTCTTAATGTAATTTGTACCACAGCAGGAAACCTACTGAAATACCCTTTACAGGGGGATCTCGTAGAGGATTTCCGAAATAAGCCATTGATATTAGTCACGTTACGAATAAATATACCATTTTGTTAAAACGATTAATACTAGATAGCTTAGTAGGTACTTAAACGATTGAACACAGTCGCCCTGATTGAAAATACATTACGCATAGGTAAATAAAGTAAAATAAGTTGTTATCTCAATCGCATAAAATTATGAACAACGATAGTGAAGTTTCAAGGTTTTCTCGCAAAAATACAAAAAAATACGTGTGAAAGGAAATCAATAAACTGTAACAAGGTCAAGTTAATAAATATTAAATTTACATAGGTATCTATCTACCTAAGTAATTTTAATATGTATCTAATCATAGTTCTATAGGAGTAGGTAATATTGTATTTGCCGAGTTACATATTATTACTTTAGAAGCAGTAGGACACCTTGCCAAAAAAATCACGAACGCAAAAGCTTACTAGACGCATAAAATCTTGGCCAATACTTTAAAATAATAGTCCCTCAATGCCTCAAAGCCATAACTGGGCTTATATACCCTTCAAATGAGACGCCACTTCTTCATAATACATGATAATACCTAGTATTGTTACGATGACGTACTCGCTGCAAGAATAAAGACTTTGATGTTGAATGTTATTATCACGAGTTTTCTCCGCGGCAGTGCGCACGCGCAAAAACGCGCTATGATTCACCGAGGCGCGATCGTTTCCACCGAGTCGGAAAATTCCTGTAATCAGCGCGGACTTTCTTCAGAGATCGCTGCACCCGGACTACTTGCAACTATTCTTCTGCAGTGATAACTTTACTACAATTCTTATTAGTAGTAGCAAAGGCAGAGAGCACAATTTATATTCCTGTCTTCTGTGAGCATAGGCACAGGCATAATGTAAACATTTTGCAGGGAAAAGTTTTTCAGTTTAGACTTGTATTCATGCTAGAAACATTTCGACCTCTGATTTTAACGATGTTGGATGTCATACGCTAGCAGTAAATTGTAAGCCTTTGTGCAGCATAAGAAATTCTGAAGATATAAGTACCTATCTTCAGAATTTTTTTCGGTTTTCCATAACTTTATATTTTCAGCTTCTGGACCACTCATAAAACCAACCAACGAGCTGAATGAGTTTAAAACCGAAACGAAATGTTTCAGCTGCCCTTGTAGCTCCTGTTAAACGATCTAAAAATAACAATTTACATAATGTTTGCCACCACATAAAACAGCTGAACTCTATTACAAAGACAGCACAGACTTATGGCAATAATGATCAGGGAGATAACCACGGTGTAGGCGCAGGATTCCTAGTACTTGCATTACCTATTTCATGAGCTAACAAATGTCGTAGAACATTCCTAACGTTACGTTGACGAGATAAGAACCAAAGCAGCGGTGACATCACCTCGGAACAGACCATGTCTCGATAAAGAAAGTGTTCAGTATACAGGCAACCTTTATTTGATAAGATAGCAACATTGCTAATACAAAGATGAACTTCTCCGACCAGTGGCAATAGTTCAACCTAAGAATAAAATTAAATACACTGCAGATCAACTCGTTTCACTACAAGATGACTCAGTGTTATGTAACAATCAAAACAAACAGGAGTAGAAAAACAAAGTGATCTAGGTACACATTGTGAACGGCGGCGACGGCGACCGCGCTCCACTCAAGCGCAGTCGACTTGGCACACAGGAGAATATTGGATCGAAACTCGAAATCAAAAACCTGTTTTCTGACATATTTTGTCCTTATCTCGTAAGCGGCTGTGCATATATTCGATCTCTGTCTATGAGTCACCGTTTCTTCGTATTAGCGGCTCGCCGCTCTACGCACTTCATGGCCACTCGTTCAACTTCGTCACGCTTTGGCTGCAGTGACTGGACTTAATGCGACAATTAATTAATGTACCTACAAGTAATATCCAAATTGATTTCTTTATTTTCGTAACTGTTACCAAGTTTCTAATTATTAGTAAATTCGCTCATGACGTAAAATGTAGAGTTATCGATGATGTCCATCACTTGTAAATTTTATGGAGATAAGAGTACATAACGATGCGTTTATGAGCTATAAAGATTACACGTTTACCTACTTGCGTCCAACCTAATCATCTATTTCAGCAAAGTGTAGTCTGTATGTGTGTAAAGTGTAGCTTTTGTTTATACGATGTTGATTATCGAATCAAAAATTCCACGCGTCTCATCACGTGTATTGGAAAATTATAATAATTAGCTTATAAATACTAAACGGTGAATAAACCAACCATTATGTTGAGATTCGGTACGCCCCACATTTAATTTTAAGAGCTCCAAAACGTTGGTCTCCCAGGTGAAAGGACGTTTTATTTGCCATCATGGCACAGAGATAAAGTGAAATATTTACACCAGCTGAAACATTTATGTGAATTTGGCATGCTCTCGTATAAACACTGAAAATTCTCCGTACTACAGTCCTAATTCGAAACTTAAAAGTAATTGACTCAGTTCTTTATGAATCGACAACACAAATATTTTCGCAGCAGATACCTAAACTCAGAGCAATGATGCGTCCTATTGAACATAGGTATGGGAAGAGAAATGAAAACGAATAACTAACAATGTTAATAAAACACGAATCGTTTTGTTTTGGTTGCATGACATTGACTCCAACCATGGTCAAAGTCAAATTAGTTAGACACATAACGCGTGTACGTTCGTTTTGTTTGTACGTGAACCGATGGCGCCGAACACGCTCTCAGGTGTAGAAAGAGAAAGGGAAGTTATTCAAAAGTAGGTAATGTTTTTGCTGTTCTCATTGTAAGTTGCGGCAACTGGCGGCGGCTACGGCTGCGGCGCGCTCGCGTGATTCATAAGCGCGTGGGCAGAGCGTATTGTGCTCACCTCTATCTATTCACTGTTCATATTCACACTGGATTAGTAGACATTTCTTTTTCGTCTATCGCTCAACGACTTTATTGCTCTTAAGGCAGTTTATCATTGAGAATAAAATCGGGATGTGCAACCCGCATTCACCGGTTTGTTATTATAATATAACCAATTATGTAAATGTTATACCGGGCTGCATTGGAAATAGAAACCAAGATAGTAAATTCCTGTTTCTGAACAATGCAATTGCGTAAAGTCAACTTGGTAGAATTCGAAATAGGTAGTTCATTAAGCCTTCATTGTGATATCTCGTAGTGTCATACCGTTGTTTACCTTTCACCGCAACATCGCGGTGACGCCTGTATTCAACGTTACTGTCTGCAAGTATTATTTCGAAGATCTCTACCTGCTTTATTTACAGAGGTGTTTCCTTTCATAACTAGCCGATTGTGACTTTCAATCTTTTCTTTATCCCGACAAAGTTTTTGAACCGACGACAAAATTTGCTTTGAATTATGTAACGGTGCTAAATGACCAGTTGTGTTTAGGAAGCATAAAGGTATGTGATTCATGGTTGCGAAATGTTTGGGATGGATAGAGCAAATGCATGAAGTTTCTAGTGACCTTTTATTAGATCCATACAGCCGACGCCGATCGCGATGTCGCAAACTTAAGCATTGTAAGTGCCTGCTGAGGTATCTATTACAAATCCGAATGCTCAAGCACTTACATCGAATTAAATATTTAAAACAATACCTAAACATTCATTATTTATAGCCTTGAGGTAAAAACACGCGCATTACACGTTACATCAGGAAGATTATGATAAGACATCAAAGAAGTCTTTGAACTCTAATGATTCTAAAACTACTGATATTTTCTGAATACCATCAGATCTTATGTAACTTTTAAAAAGCCCGGAATCACCTAATTGTATGGGCCTCTTTTATTTTTTGTCAGTTCCCTCTATCTTTTCGTTGTTTCTTGCAACTGATAACACTGTTCCTTTGATACTCGCCTGCAGGCGCTTGCGGAACGAGCTTTCTTAAAGCGGTATTGTAACAGATCCGCTCACTCAAAACCTCTACAAATAGGAAGGATTTGTATATAGGTAGTATAGTACTACTCTACCCTATGTGTATGGTTTATTTTTATATTAAATAAAATAATAAATAAAAGTAAGTAGGTACCTAAACAGCCCCATGAATCTTGAATCGAAATTCAAAACCTCAAAAGTTGTCCATCACACATCGAACACCTTTTCGATTACAATGGATGGACTAGACATGCTTCCGCACCAACGTTATCTACAAATAGTATAAAATTTCAGCCACAAACGGCAATCTACACGCCAGTTCAAACTATCCCAGCCGCAAATGGCACTTTATTTGCCAGTTCCGACGTCAGTAAAAGTACCGTTACTTCTAGCAAGTGCACTTGGCAGTTTGATGAATTTGCAACAAGCAAAGTGGCAGGAATAACAATGACTACTGATTTGATTCGGAGAACTTGTGACGTCATTCAAATAGCTCTATAAGGACATGGATTAGTAAGTTAAGTTTAACATAGTTTTAACCAAACATTTTTCGAAAGTATAGTAAAGTTACTGCTTAGATACATAGACTATAAACAACATGACAATACCAAATTGGGTGTAAAAATTACGAGAACTAGTATAGAAGTTTCCTATAATAAACATAGGCAGTTGGTAAAGTCTTCCAAAATTTAAATTACCTGAACAAGATAAAAGAAATTTTACAATTATGTAAAAATACGTACCTACAACTTTGTAGATGAGTGGGTACGTAAATTTTGCAAATACCAGAATTCTGGTGTCTCCTCTTAAAAATACCCCCATCTTGTTTGATCTTTGATCAGATTAAATATTCCGAGGTTACATATTAAAAATCTCAGAATATTGTTATGGTAAATATAGTTCCTACTAAATTTGATTACTATAGTAAATATAGAATCCTATTACTACGTAGGTAAGTAAAAAAATATTTACCAATATTTCCTGACTCAGCGCAGCCTACCGCGTGTATCTTTTTATGCATCAATGAATTGGAAGGCACAGGAAGTGAAACTAGGCACTGCCATCGACCCACTCCGTACCTACTTAGGCTAGGTTTCACAAGCTTTGATCTTAACTTAAGCTCTTCTATATCTAGATGCTTAACACCTACTTGATTCTCTATATTTTCACTTCGTAGTTTGGAAACTTTATTTACCAACTTTCAAATGATGTAGAGTTTTAATTTAACTAAAATTTTTTTAGTTACATATGGGTATTTTTAATGATGTTGCTTTTTAAATGAAGTCAATGGTAAAAAACACAGTTGCATCGACACACATCTAAAATTCTAATCCCAGAGCACGCGGTTAATAAGTTAAAGCTCATTGTTTTATTCTCTTACAATGACGCGGTTGTAGGATGTTGTCAACACCTGTGTTGCCAGTGTTGTAGTGCACAGATTGAATAACAGCTAGTATGCCGTGTGCAACAATAGTTTGGATCGGCGGCGCGGGAGGCGCGGCACATGCATAATTCAAATTCAAAGCTCATTTCTATTCAACGCCGTCAGGCCGCCGCCCGCCCGATAAAAACTTCTCGTTTGACAACTTGGACGCCTAGCTTGCACCCTTTTGTACTTGCTTACGTCATTCCGGGGGCCAATATACGCTTTAAAAGCCATACTTTGTCAATTTGATGTTTATGGAACGATGAAGTGATTTGGATTTTCGATCGCGACTTTATTCTTTGATAAGAATTTATTGATTTAACTTTGTTTTAACTTACTGTTTACTTCTGCGGGCGCTTATTGACTTTCTTTTTCTTATACATTCTATTCTAGTGTAAATCTGAGCTTTAGAACAATCCGATTTTTAAGCAAAAGTTTAAATTGGTTAGTTTTCACCATGAATGTATAACAACTTTAACACCCGTCTTTTTTCATCTATGATCACAAAATGTGATAAAAGATAGACTGTGTAGATGCCTCCAAGCCGATCATCAATAAGGTCATTGTCTATGTGAAACGGTTCTCCAATCTCCTGATAAATCAACAAACGCAGCAATGCATCATCCATTAGTTTCAATAGATCTTCGGCGCCGTGTTAGTGGAGGGTCAGAGCATAGATCAAATAAGTAGGAAGTCTTAGCATCAGAGCAAGAGCGAAGTAGAGAGCTCAAGAAATACTAAGCGTAATAATCAATAGGTAAAGCATAGGTACATGCAGACGGACGTTGTTAATGAAAAGTGCAGGTTGAAGTATATATAAATATGTTTTATTAATGAAGATAAAACATTGACATTATGAAGTCTACAGAAAGCTGTTCGGTTACGACAAACGCTGAAGCAAAATGATAACAATCATTGATAGTCACTAAAAACTTACTTATACCAAACGGCGTTTCAAAGAGCACTTTAACATCTAGATTTCAATTCGTTACAAACACTTATTTCGAAGAATTCTTTAAAAATAGGTAGGTAGATCTATGAACGACGTAAACTGACCACACGGGTCCTTTAATAGAGCAGTACATAATAATACAATGTGCTTTCTCTTCGTACACGTTGCTCTATCATTTATTACTACTGTAAGTCTGTGAGGCTTAACAAAGCCGTGCTAGTAATTGTAGTGTAATCTGTGCTTACACTGGAGCAAGCCTCAATATGATGGTATCGATTTGTCATATTTACACGCTGATTTTCAATCAATTAGCCATATTGTATTCGATTCTTGGGTTTCGAAAGTACCTGTATCTCTCTATTATGTTATCCTAGTATTTTAGTTATAGAATTTTGATTTATTTTTCGATGATTTATTGTTTTTCAAGTATATACGGTTTTTATTTTATTTCAACTTTATATTGACTAAAAGTATTGCAATTTAATATTAAAACATCAGGGCATTACAAAATTAAAATATAGATAAAGGTCTTAAAGTACTTAGTCTTTATTATGTTTACTTTAGGCAAAACAACGCGACGGGCAACTGAGAACGCGAGGTAGGTCTCCGACCCTGTTGCAACTTTGCATACGAAACCTTAAATATTTTAAAGATCATCTTGACATGAAACAAATCCACCAACAGCCAAACCACCTCAACGACTTGTAGAGATGTCAAATCAAAAACAGAGACGACAAATGTGGCAATAAAATGAATCTATCTAAAAAACATATCGACTTTGTATGCATAATACACTTGCGAGCAATGAAATGTGCAAACATTCAATAAAATAAAGCTTTACCTGATTGCGCGGACGGAAGCTAAGAAAGGAAATTGACAAGTCCACGCAGTGTTGAATATTGAAGCGGTCACGGGCAGTGTGCCAAGACAACGGTATTCGATCATGTTTCTTCCGCGCAGTCTTGACGATATCCGATAGCAGCGCAATGGTACTTTGAACAGAGGAATATGCTAAACATTGTATAAAAGTTTTTATTAAATCTTCTACTAAATTGAAAAAAAAACCTACAAACTGAGATGAGAGTGAAAAAAACAGACACCAAACGTCCAAACTTTCGCTAGCTTTACTGTAATTATATAGGTAAAGACCGAGAACTTTTTAAAGATGTTGAAATAGATTTCCGATATTATAACGGAAAACATTATGTCTTATAAACTGAACCTACGTGCAAACCCAGACATTTATTAATATTTTCATTGTTATTATGGTTTGCCGCTGGCAATCAGAAATAATAACTTTCTGACGCGAAGTCACAGAGTGCAACATAGTGTACGAAGCTCATGTAACCACATTAAATTAGTGACGCGAACGCCAAGACTTTTTATAACGATAGTCAAGAACCTTTCGTTCTATATTAGTTTTTATATCGTTCGCGGTGA
This sequence comes from Eulithis testata, assembly GCA_947507515.1. Lineage (NCBI taxonomy): Eukaryota > Metazoa > Arthropoda > Insecta > Lepidoptera > Geometridae > Eulithis > Eulithis testata. Next base: position 4,126,164 of record OX382199.1, on the reverse strand, counting down.
AATGGCCGCCACTGGTGGATTTGATAGGATTTTTATTAAGTATAAAACTATGCACCTCTACCTCTTAACTATAAATTACCAAACATTGAACATATTTTATAGGCATCGTAATATCTCCATAAGGATGTCCGCTTCAAAATTATATTTTTAACATAATTTTTTTCGCATTGTGCAGGGACCGTCTTGCTTGAAAGCTAAATACTTCGTACTAATATAATTGTTTTAAAGTTTATTTACCAAATTATTAAGCTGTCAAGCTAGCAAGAAATACGATCTCATTGACGACTGCCGCTCTCTTTGTTCTTACCGACTAAACAGTAGCCTGCTTAGAAAATGCTGATTTTAAAAGGTGGAGTTCCTGATTTTTTTGTATGTAGGTACACTTTTCACACAGGTATTTCAAATAAGGATGAAAATGTTAGCAGTAGATAAGAACGCGGTAATAGTTGCAACTGCAATAATAACCCGCATTGTGAACGCGCCGGTGATTGCCGATTTCGAAACACCATGGTGCAAGCTGCAGGCTGTTGACGCACTTGTCTAATTACGCCTTGTACCTATACATGCAACATTAAAAGGTAAAACACGACCCTAAAACTTACTAATCAATAGTCAATAGGTACGCGTTCTGTAAAATAATATCGACATATCCGAGGTGTCTATTAGCAATGTCAACAGATGTGTATAGTTATGGAGCACTTCAACGTGCTATTTGGCGCTTTTTTGTTGGTCAAAAGCAAATTAAAACTAATACAGTATTTATAATATTCACAATATTTGCAAAATACACATGAAACCGTTGAGCCATCTACAAACCGTAAATATTGTAAATACTGTATTAGTTTTAATTTTCTTTGTGAATAAATTTATTACTCTAATTAAATAAAAAAAAAAGTCACAAGCTATAATACTTGTACTTAATAAATTTGAAAACAACTCTACCGTCGAATAACTGAGTTTTTTTTTCGGTTACCTACTGAAAAAGAACAATAGTTTGAAGTTTAAAAAGCTTTAAGTCTCTATATCAGTCCATTAGCAATGAACTGTGCAATGTAACCAATCAAATAGTCAATATGAACGTAGTACCTACATGAGTCTGTTGCTATATCAAGGGAATTGGCGGAAAAAAAAATCTTGTAGTTACGAAGACACCTATAAGATGTGTTATGCAAAGGGATGACACGTAAAAAATAACTTATAGTTTCTGTATGTGTCTTATAAAGCTAAAAAAAATCATTTACGATTGGTCACCCAGACCACACTTTTCAAAAATGATAATTCGCTTTGTTTCACCTTAAAAATTAAGAAATAATATTCCTTAGCAATGATGATGCATCTCTTTAGATTAGTAGACGATGTCCTACTTACTGTGCATGGCGCAACCTTGTTTTTTAAACTTCTAATAATGTTCTATTGCGAATGAGGAATTCTTCTAATCGTCAGTACCAACATTCTGCACATGCTGTGGACGGTATTGCAGTAAATAAGTGCTATTTAACCGCAAGCAGCCACAACAGACAGAGCTTGAGCTTACCGACTGTTAAAGATTCCTTTTTTGAACCGTAGGAAGTTCAAGCGAACAGTGTGAGAAAGTAATGTAGGTATAGGTACTGGCTAAGTAGTTATTATGCTTTTACAAAGTGCTGTGAACTGCTGTGGTCTCTGCCAAAACATTACGAACGTAAAAACACCTACAAACAACACACAACATCACAAAAAGTGTCTCGTAGACCACTCTTCACTCAAAATAATTCAAGATTCATATTATACCAGCGTCCCGTTTTTCAGCTCGTGATTGTACATTTTATAATGCCGAAAAGCACTGGATCATTCGCACTAGTTTTATAGCCATTTTTGTTTGTATGAGAATAGCAACGTCCACCTTGATACCTCTGACTACAACATTGCATTATGAAACAACGTCCATAGAGTTAGTGAAAAAAAAACAGTAATTACTCTGGTGTGAAAAATTAAGATATTTTGTATGATTCAAATACTCTTTGCTGTGATTAACGAACTTTTTAACAACGAGGTTTTGTGAATGAGGTTTAATAAGGATCATTACTATAATGTAAGTTGTTTTAATCGTAGGATGTCCAGCTAGTACAGCTTAGGTACCCGTCTCTGTCCAGCCTACGCAATCACAGGTTACCACACACTCTAGCCTTCCGTCGCCCGATCAGTGCAAATCATAATCTAAACCCTAGAAATAATTATTACATACAACGATTGTTTTTTTCTCTAAATAGATTAAAAATTTCAGTCTTGCCCTTTTGAATGAATCCGTACATGTGGAAATCGTCGTCATTGGAACTAACGTTTCTCCCGAATGTAAGCTATCTCTGACGGCTCTACCTAAATACCGAATTTCATCCATTTTAATTGTCAAAATTTACCTAATTCTACGTTTTATTAGTTATTTATTAGATTGTGGATACTAATAAGCAAGCGTATTATGTTACTTATTAGTCCTAAAATGGCAGCAAAACTCGTGTTAATATCCCTATTAAAGTTATTTTGAAATACCCTTGTATTATTACTACAGCCCACGCAGTCGCAGATTATAGTGTAACTACACGGCCGAAGTAAACCACTGTAAAATAATACCCAGTTAGCCATCTTCGCGATCAATCTGATATTGTTGATTTTGCTGGAGTTTTCAGGAAAAAATACGGAGATGCCATAAATTTGCCATGCACGTGTCTCTATAAATGGTTTTCTATAAACATTACAGGAATCATTTACAGAGACAGTAAATTTTTTTAACCATGTAAATATAATGTTTGTGCTTGTCTCTCTCTTGGGCATTGTTATCAATTTAGTACGAGATTCGTCTATAGCTTTATAGGTTTTAGTCGGCATTGTCTGTATTATCAGTATACTACAAACAGCCCACACAGTTGCAGATTACCGCATAGCTAGTACCGCTGCCGCCGAAGTAAATCACCGAACGGGCTCCGGCGTACAATCTATGCAAATCGCGGACTCAAACTTATTGCTCTCGCCTCGACTCCTTTCCAAATGCATACTAAATAGTACAGCCGGGCCTTTGTTTCGTATTTTTGTTGAGCTCTATTGACTTGATGATGTTGTGTCAGAGGGCTCTACCAAAATATGAGACGAAGTTTTAATGATTGCGTGGGGAATGTCGTTTGTATTTTTCTTTAAAGCTCTGTTTAACATTCATATCAAATTATTTTCCGGAGTTTGTTATGCTGCCTAGCGGTAACAGCTGTTTTACAGGGGCAGCCAATTTCTTGAGAATCCTGAAAACCCAGTTCGAAACTTAGGTACTAAACTTAGAAACTGGGGGGTATGATGTAGGTTGGTAAACAGTATAGAAGCATATTCCCATGGTGTTCTCAGAATAAGACACAATGTAACGAGAGATGCGGCTCCCGTTCTTCCGCATAGACTGCTCGCATTGCAATTCAATTATACCTGATACCGACTAGAAATAGTATTCCACTGATAAGCTTAAACGGGGTACTTAATCTATACTAAAATATTATAAAGAGGAAAGTTTTGTATGTAAGTATGTTTGTAACGAACTTAGGGTTCTATTTAACAGATGCTGCAGAACCCATCTAAAGTGCCTACCAAGAGATTATGGATAGACAGGTGTCGATTTATCTACATCTATACAGAATAATTGTAATGTTGATATAATTAGTGTGAGAATTGTAAACGGACTTAATGTACAATGCTGCCCAAGTATGGTTGATAGGTATTTGTAAAGATTTCCTTGTTTATTGAAGGCTATTTTTTTCCAGTTACCTACCATAATTGTAGTTAGTTATTTAATCACTCGTCAGCACCACAATAAATACTGTATTGTAGGTTGGTATTAGGTACCATGTATTACTGTAATACCAACCTTTGTAATGTACAAAAGAACGAAAGAATCAATTTCGTAGAAAAATTAAACACAGCGATAGCTTACTTTCTGGTAATATACGGATGGATGCATTTTGTATCACGAGAAAATATATCAGGTCAGGTAGATATGAGAAAACTTAGCCCAAGCAAACGAAGTCGCGAGTAAAAGCTAGTTTCAAATAAGTATGTATTATGTAATCAAATACTTATGGTGATCCTTTGTGATATAAAATCATTGGCCAACAGAGTTGGCTACGAACTATCAGGATTAGAATCTCAAGTCGACGAACTCGCGCAAATTGTAAGACTTCAGAGGCAATTGAGTGTCGCCACGCAGCTGCGACTGCGCCTTGACCGTTAGCACTAATTGCATCGACGAGCGTTATTTTATGGCCTTTTGTACATAGCCTGATTACGCAGTGGCACGCGGATAAAATAGATACGTCAATAACTAAAAAAATATAAAAACGGGAAAAGGCAGCTTTCGTTAGTTGTATATCAACACTTACAAAATTGCTTCACCCGTAAGATGTTTGCTTTTAAAATGAACGTATTTACACAGGGTATCTGACGTTGCCGTTGAAAAAAACTGTTTTTTTATTTAGTCCATACAGGTAGGTAAATCTGAAAAACTGTCAGAAGGGACCACCGGTTTTTTGATAACATTGTATTCTGCTTATGTACTTTCATCTCTTTAATAATCTGATGTTCAATAAAGATTTTGTTAAACTTGTGCCAGAGCAACATCCGCATGCAATAACAATAACCTAATCTCTGCCTCCAGCTTGCAGTAGCTAAATTACTTGGGTAAGTTCACCTATTGAAGCGCACTAACTATTTAGCACGTGAATAGATTCTCAGGCCTAACCTTCGAGCTTACCCGATTTCAATGCTCTCAAGACGTTCTCAAACTTGTTGCGCTGAGAGCGTAGCATAGTCATAAACTAAGTTACCTCAAGTAACATTGCCGACGCCGACAGTGCAGTCGAAATTAATTTGATTATCAGCGCACCTTGATCTCACTAAGCTGAGATTCTCCCCGTTAGAACAGAGACGGTAGATGCGTACGTCGATAATGTAAACTTGATTGAACATTCATAGTAGGTACATATCGGTAAACACCTATTTGGTCAAACAGTATGTAGATAAATATGTGTTTTTTCAAACCTGGTTTTACTTAGGTTTTACTGTAAACGTTTACGTTTTCTCGCCTATGTCAGAAAAAATCTTCGTCCGAGGGTTGAGGACTACATTCGTCAGTGTTATTTTAGGTACAATTTTATAAGTATTCAAACGTTTATTTCAGTAAGAAAATCTAATTGCGCTGTATTTTTATCTAATTATCCTAGAACGCTAAAAAAAAGCTAGTTTAGAAAGCGTTTCCGGGTTGTCCTATCTACATAGAAACCTGGTGAAAAATCCTAAACCTATATAGCTGAAAGGTAGAGTTAGGTTATAGAATATAAATTTCGGCACACGGTTATGGCGTGAAGTTATTAGTATGTATGTATTGTATAGTTTGATAAAGTCAATATTCTATCGGTAGGCGCGTTCCAAACTCACGCACTGTATCTGGAAGTTGGTCATGAATTCATTGTTTTTGACGCGTCGTGTGATATTGAACCACAATAGCAAAGAGTTCAGCGGGCCTAAGATGCGCACCGCGAGATATTTGTCATGTCGTTTTGTCAAAATGTAAGCATTTTGTACCAGTTTAGGAACTATTGCATTATCTGTGGTAATGTTGTCGAGAAACCGCGCCTTTAAATTTTCAACTTTTGACATTTCTGCATGACTATTATCTCGTCCTCAGAGAGGTACGACGACTAACAAGTGTCAAAAGTGTACATTATGGCGCGTTTTGTCGACACCATTAGGTACCACAGATAATGCAATAGTTCCTAAACTGGTACAAAATGCTTACATTTTGACAGAACGACATGACAAATATCTCGCGGTGCGCATCTTAGGCCCGCTGGTCACGTTTGAAGACTGTACGGGCAGGGAATATTAAGATCAAAGTATGAGTATTATTTCTGCTTTCGTACAGCCTTTAGGTAGGTACTTACAGTCCCTAGGTGACATCGAAAGCTTGAGGTAGTAACCAATTGTAAATTGTTATTGAATTGAATAATTTATGATAGGTAAATTGATACTTCACGGTATGGTATTACCACAGTAGGTCGGTAATTTTGTATTTACAAGCTCAAACCCGCAGCACAAGGTTTAAAAAAAAAACAGAATTAATTTTATAGTAGAGCAAAGATATAATAAAGCACCTACGTTACGTTCACGTGAAAAAAAAATCCCACAAACTAACCTTCCCCAACACAACAGAAACCGAATCAGTTATGTACTTCTACTTTTTTCTGCATTGCTGTATCGCATTTAGCATCGATAAAGAGTAAGACGAGAACTTATCTACCTACTCGGACCTACATAGCCAGCGTTGTGTTACAATTACTACTGGATAACCTGTGGATTCTAATGGTTATCGTCTAGGTTACGTCAGACCATTGAGTTTAGTCAGACTCTTCGATCATTGGTTTTAGAACTAAACCAAAAATAGCCTCTAAACTAATCATTCAAATGAAAACATTCGACTGTACTTCAACGAGAAGATAAAGGCTGTGGAAGGGCGTTCAATTTTCTATTAGACGATCTTTTTAAATGTAGAGCAACTAAATAACTCCGGTAAATAATTGTGAGTCGATCGGTGCGGTATGACTTAGCCTGCATACAATGCAAACATACGAATTGCAATAGATTGCTAGCTAAGTAGATAGAGCAATGTAAATAAATATAATAAATAATAAATAAATATCCTTGGACATTACACACAACGCCCTTAGTCCCAAACTAAGCGGAGCTTGTACCATGGGTAGATTGCTGTTATAATACTTATATACATATTTTTTTTGTAAATACATACGTATAATACAAAGTAACACCCAGACATAGAACAAACATACATATATATGTCTGCCGAACACAAATGTTTGTTCTTGGTGGGGATCGAACCCACGACCCACAACATGAAACTTAGAAACTGACGATCTCTAGGTGTCTCTACCGATTCGTTCTTTTGATATTGTAATTGTAAAACTCGTTGATTTATTCGTGCAACTAAATATGAAATATGAAGATGCATACACCACCACTACATAGTTATAGCGTACATGTTTTTTTCTTATAAGAATAATTATTGGAACAAACAGATGATATTAAGCGGTAACCTCTGCCTATAAAACCCCCATACTATTAATATTAGGCACCGATTTATTATTGAATGAAATCTTATGCATAGCATACCTATAAATAAGTTCATTTGGGCATGTATGTTATACATAAATTGAATTTTGCGACATCGTGGTGAAGGTGGGTGAATGACCTGTATTGCGGTGTTATTTGGCACCTACTATAGAAATTGCTCTCACTTTTATAGATCTTTAGGTGCGTACTTATATCAAAAAGGTAAAAGATTTTCGAACCTTTCTGAGAGTCAATGCCATAATTATACAAAGACGAAAAATAAGCTCACGATTGTTATCTCCAAACACGCTTGTTTAGTTTAAGATTTTTGAGAATATTTAAGGGAGTAATCGGAGGCATTTAAAACATTAACCTCATGCTCACATTTTACATCTTGCTACATGTATCTTTCTCTATAGTATGTTTATACCTTCTGAATAATTTCAATGCGATAGTAAACTGTTGCACACTTAATGCTTCTGTGGTCATCACAGGTTCTTATCTGTGATGTTGCGACGCCAGCGTTCCGCACTGGTGCTTCCACTTTGCGCCATTACAAACGAAGACTCATTCTTTTTATCCCCTTTACGTTTAATTTTTTTTGTGAACTTTTTAAATCCATATTTGTTTCTGATTTCTTTTACCGAATTTTAAAGAAATCCCAATTGATTTGTGCTCGCTACTTAGAGAAACTGTTGGATTCGTCGTCCGCATGGCATGGATAGTAGATACACGGGCCGCGCCCCGGCGTTGATGTTTTCTCGATTCATTCTTCCCACTCTGATCATTTTATTAAATGCCATCAAATTGTAACTGAACTCTTATTTTTGTTAGATGTGCAACCAAGCAGACCATCAAAGGAAAACAAAGCACATGCTTTCTTTGAAACAGTGCTATTTTATGTCCGTATAAATGATTCACGACATCGTTTCTAATGGGTCACAGTCAAAGGGGATTATGAGATTAACCCGTCACAAATTACAAGCGCAAAACGCCTCATGTATTACTGCAGTTCACTATTGTAAGTCCTCGGATACAAGGACTGTTAGCACTCGATCACGCTACGTGTAATGTCCTATGACATATTACTTTATATTCCGACAGGCGGCCGGCGGCAGGCGTCGGGCGTCGGCGTACAACGTTATTTACATATAAGTCGTTGTTCCTCCTGCTGCCTCCTGCTACCTCCTCATTCATAGCCGAGCCCGGCAGACCATGCTGATTTATAGCCTTAATTTCATAAGTATCTCTTTGTTGCCATGGCTCTATGTTATATTTGAGTAATATCGCCCGCTTTATTGGAGACGCTGAAAGGGTCAATTCGGGCGCTTGCCACCGATTAGCGTAGGTATAACTAGGTATCTACAACGTAGCCATCATAACTCGCATATGGCTACTAAGCTATGCGACTTGGATGTTGGGATGTGTGGTTTCTAATATTGAAATTAGTAATTGCTGTCTAGATATGGTGTTCGCCGTCATGTAATTTAGAATATTTATCTACCACAACGTCCTGCTAATGAAAGGCTAAGCGTATTTGCTGACAGATAATATATTAAGTAATTATATCCGCAGTATATATGTATAGTTTTGAAAAATCAATATACAGGAACATACGTAATTTTACAAGTTTACGCCGCACCTTAGATGTATTCATTGCTAAGGTCAAGAGCAAGAAACGTAACCAAAAGAAAGGGCTCGTGTTCGACCTAAATAGCAAAGAACGAACAAACTGTAAGCAAGCGCTTTAACTGTTGTTTCTCTCGCTGTTTTACTTTCTTTTGTGTCCTTTAATGTTTGCATAATGCTGAATTTCATTGAGCTTTTTAAGAGTCTGTTTAGTTGTGTTTAGTATGATAATTGTTCTACGGTAGCATATTTGTCTAAGTAAATTACCTACTAAGTTAGACAATAATATTACCTACAATTTTGATAACTAGCATCCGTAAGCACAGATAGTGTATTATGTCGTAAGTTATACCTAATCATCGAAGTTAATGTACCTAAACAGTAATGGCGGTGTATGCTGAGAACTTGCAATCCGAGTAGCAAATTGGCAGCTGGATTTAGGGATGATTCATAAGCTTGAAACTTATTTTAGTTTGATTATACAGCATATTTTCAATGGCATAAAGTTAATATTTGCTTTTAGCATAATGATGCAGATACAGCACTTGTTATTTCTTCAATGATGTTGGTTAAAGTAGGTACCTATCAGTGAATCAGAGATGCTCCCAATATAATTTTATTTTAGGTGGGTTTTTTCTTTAATTTGAAAAAAAAAATTGGCAAAGATGCTAGAGAAACAGACTATAGATTAAATATAAAGTAACAACATTTTCTAAGAATCACAGAATGAGTAGTAAATCATCCGGGATGAATCAACTTCATTTCGAATCATGTTTTAGAAGGTTTTTTTAGAAACAGTTTACGTTGTACGAAAACCTGTAACATTTTAAATACTAGTGGTTGGTAGGTAGGTAGGTATAGGTACTGAATTAAACAAATAAATATAAAAAAACTAACTGACCCGGCGAATTTCGTTTCTAAACTGATGTTTTAACGCAAAAGGAGTTTAAAATAAGACAAATAAAAAGAAGTTTAAATGAAGTCACCACTGCCCAAAATCTGTCGGGAAAAATGATAATAGTGGTAAGACTGATGTTTTATTTAATGATATTTTTTATTGATGAATATCATATTTTTATACTTATTATCCTATTTCGGAGGTCCTGACGAAGACAATTCCAAAAATACAAAAATCATAAAAATTTATCTAGTGAAAAATGGTGTAACTAACACAACTTTGTTTTTGGATGACCTATAATGGATGACCTTTATCAGATTTGAGATGAATATGAAAAAAAATCTACACTGACAACATTCGACGTTAAAAACCTATACATGTAAAGCAGCGTGACGTAGGAAGAAAATGAAAAAAGCGAGGTTACTGAATATCGAAAGGATAAATAAAATGATCCATAATTCTCCAAACTGGAGAGCTCATTGAATAATTAATTATAAGGGGCGACGAAATTAAAACAGAAGTTTATGGTAATCATAAAGTTTCGTGATACCTATACAAATAATTTTACCGAAGGCTTTACATTCAAGTGGAGGTATACAATAGAAAAAATGTAATTGATTGTGACTAGAAAAAGTACTGAACAAGTGAAAAGAGAAAGCCAGATAAGATCAACACAATTATGTAATTAATCACATGCTGAAGAGTTCGCAAAATGAGCGGTAACAACAGAATTCCCGATATTGAAAACAGACGAAAACCACACGCTAAGCTGATTTGATATAGCCTGAAGCGGACGGTCAGACCGAAAATTAATTAACATACTTTAGCAACCCCCGCACAGGTGGCCGCCCACCCTCGCCATTCACCCTCTGTCACTAAATGATATTACTGGTCTATTTTTGAGAATGGAATATTGATTTGTGCATACTTGCATACCCATTTCATATCATGCTTGCGCATATACTGCTTTGATAGCGAATTTGATTGTTGAAAAAGCTTTTGTCTATTTTTGTGATAATACCCTATTATTGGTATAACAATATAACAAACAACTAACAGACACGTGATGAAAAAAGTATTTCAAAGGTGCTATCCCATGTATGAAATGCGAACGCGACTAAGAGATTTTATAAACTATTGTTCGATAACCAAAAACACGAGAAAAATTGCAGCGAAATAAAAAAAAGGTTAAAATATAATTTTTTAAAATATAAAGATGGTTTACGTTCGTGTACTCGGCAAGCGGTAAATACTAAGCTTTTTCAAAATTAGAAATAGGTAAATTAAAACAGTTCACATGTCGGTAATAACATGCGAGGTACTTTTATAGATTTTACAAGAAGCACGCGATACGGGGGCCACACAGCATTAAATTACGGGAATTTTCCGTTGCTGATGTTAAATGCATTCCTTTTCAGGAATCGCGTGCGGCCCATCTGAGTGCAACTTTGAAACCTAGCTAAATAGTAGGTACCTAGAGTTTGCCTCGAACTGAGATCTTGCGATGTTTGCAAAAGGAAAATAAAGCACAGACAAATTTTTTTTTCAACTATATGGCTAAGATAAATTTGGCAAATCGCATTGATACTGCACCTGAACTTGCCTGAACTAGGTACAAAATCAATGAGAAATGGAAACTCATGTTATAGGTGGTTTTCCCAACAACTTCCACTGCTACAGTGGAAATTGTTGGGAAAACCACATATAACATTCAAAATTCTATTTAACCTAGACTAAAAATATAACGGTTTTGGGCCGGCTGACAAGCGTCAAACAATTTCATGCTCGCACAGTTCAACATTTCTGAAGATATAAAATCACTGAAATTATCTATTAAAAATCGCAGATAACAATGTTTGTGCATACTAATATTGCACAAGTTCCGCATAAATATCATTTTGATCTAAACAAGTTTTCCAAACGAAAGGTATTGAATGTTTTGATCGTAATGTCGTTAAAACTGTATAAGAGATTGGTCGTCCAAATTTTAAATACGACGATCTATAAGAGGACAGCAAAAAAAATTCCTTCGCTCGCTCGGTCAAAAATACATTGGATCTCGTAGAAGCTTTCCCATGACCGCGAACCCATCCACGAAATAAACATGATACCATGAATTAAATAACCGGCCAAATATTCCAATAATGACTCGAAATAGCTGACGGTACCAAGTGAGGCGAGGCGACCGAGCGACCCCATCGGAGGGTCCCCACAGCGGGCACTTGTCATATCAGCACAATGAGTGCTCGCATAAAGCGATGCTTTATTATTTTAATTATTGCACGTCCACGTTCGCCCTTTGTCAGGCGACCGCAGAATGTTTGAATCAGTCGACGAGTGCCCTAATTGAAGATCCTACATGTTAATGCTTCCAGAATGGGTTCTGGAACGTAAAAAGATAAATTATATTTTATTGCACATCATCGCATTACAAAAATCTATTTAAACAAAATAACTGTTAACATCTGTTCCTACGTTTCAAGTCAGCTTGCTTAACTACCCTGAAAGAAAAAGCCGCAATAATTCTGTAGAGTGTTTATGGAAATGTAAAGCAATTAACATTTTTATTTACCTACCTGGATACAGTAAGCACGATTTTATAAAGAAGTGCCTACAAGTACCGTAGCGATCACAGTGAGTCGCGAAGGCGGGCGGCGCATTCTTTTCTCTCGACTCTCGATCCGATTTTCATAAAGAAATTCTCCTTTTTGATATTATATTTACCTACGTATATTGTAAATGTTCCCTACCTGCATATTTGTAACGGTAAATATGAAAATTTATGGAATGCCTGGGGAGTTCGCTTCTCGAGTCTTGAGGGAATAAATAAGATTTTCCGAATTACGAGATTTTAATTCGGTGGCTTCCTATTTATTCTTTTACTTTGTTTTATACCTTCCTTGAACATCGGGATAGTTCGTGTTTATAAAAGTTAGGCACATTAGGTAGGGTACAAAACACATGTAAGATTGGAAGTTTACCGCAGTGATCGTCCATAAAAATCTTGAAAAATGTTACTCTCTGCCTCTCTGTCTTTGTCGTTAGAGAACAAAACTCTTACACAAAGGTTATATTTTCTGGAGATTAGTACAAGAATCCCCAAAATTTCTTAGTGGATAGAGCCGCTTTATTCTCCGCATTAGCATCTCACGAATTACTCCTTGAAATATATTTTAACAGCTAAAGAACACAGTTTAGTCTGATGCCACATACTAAACTTGCATTTTTTATTGTTACAGCGAGCGGGGCGCTCGCGGCCGGCACCATTGCGTCTCCCTGGAGCACGGCGGCCGGCGCGCCCGACACCAACGGCTCGGGCGCCGATGCCAAGCACTTGGACGTTGGCGACGCTAGTGATGACGAGAAGGTAAAATAGCAAACGCTTGACCCCAAGTTTGGGCGCCAAGCATTAAAAGTTGTACACCAGTCAATATCGATCAATATCGACCCAATATTTTTTTTTGCACTGTATCTACAATCTTTTGATCATTGGCTGGTGGTGGTGTGGTCCTAAGTGGCTAAGAGATCCGAATTTTAAGAAACAGATAATAACAGTAGCAAGTTCCATTCAATAGTTGTACACATATTGGAATAAACAACAGTAGGTTTCTACCAGATAACAAATTATCGGGCTTTATTTGTGTTTCTGGAGAGCTACATTTATTGAGAGACAGTTTTAAGTTCTTTTGACACATAACAGCCTCTGCAAAGATGATAGGCAATTGTTTTGAAAGCTTCTGAACTCACATGAATTTGTTGAACAATGAGGTAGGTACTTAGGTAATGTTTGGGTTAATTTTCTATAGATAGGTAATCATCCAGTTTTCTATTGTTATAGAAATATAATAAATCTTGTCATAATACATACTTATACAGTGCTACGTAATTATAATACTGTTACGACTTACAAGTGTGCGTATTTATATGAGCAGTGAAAGTAAATGTGTTTAACAAAATAAACAGCTCAATGTACTGTTTCAAGGAATCGTGATTCATGTTGTTTTTGAACGTATGTTGAAGCTACTGAATCAAGTAGACCATTTGTTATTATCTTTCAAGAATAGAAGCGTAGCTAAAATTAATAATAATGATTCACGGCTTTACTAAGAAAGGAATCAAATCTTTAAATATTCAGCGAGCATCGCAACATTCGCAACGCAACACACCACGCGTGAAAAACACTAGAGTAGTTTCTTGTGAGTGATGGGTGTTTAATGTAGACCAGGTATCTAAATATTCCTGTATATATTTTTAGATAGGTAACTCATAGGTATATCACATTTTTTCTTTTTCAGATATCAATACACATAATAATACCTAAATTAAACCTACATTATTAGATACGAACATAGAGAAACCTATATTTTTAGGACAGGTTCTTCTAATGATAATAAGAATTATTGAAGATATTATTTTATAAAAAAAGTTTTGTTTCAGGACTTATCGGCGGCTGACGCGGAAGGAGTATGGAGCCCCGACATCGAGCAAAGTTTCCAAGAGGCGTTGGCCATCTACCCGCCTTGCGGACGGCGCAAGATCATTCTCTCCGACGAGGGCAAGATGTACGGTGAGTCCGCGCATGCCACCAGACATCATACAACGACGACTACATAGTTACATAGGTACATGAAGCTTCTAGAGACAGCGATAAAAGTTTGTGTTATCAATGCTCCAGAACGCATGAAACAATTTCAATACTTCGCGTGAAGAAACGAAGGAATTCGATGTAGAAACCATTTTTACTAAAACGTATCCGAGTCATAATGTGCGTATGAGTTGGCGTAGAGTGCGAATGATTGACATCGAATGTTTTGATAGCAGCTGACGTGCGAAGTTCACGTTGACGTCCGTACTAGACCAATCCCATTGTATCAGCAAATTCAGTTATGAATCCCAGCAAAGCGAATAGGTACGTCATTCATAGCTGAATTTAGTTCGCATTGTGATGCTAGCTTGCAGACCTTGCAGTTAGGTAAAGAAAAACGGAAAGCGTTAGGGTCAGACTACGCAACATCGGGAGCCTTTGCGTGACTGCCATATTCTGTAGGTATACGATTATTACGGATGTGACTGCACGTGGGATGATGATAAAATAACATAGTATATAAAACATCCTAATAGTAAAATATGTGATACTCGTACTAAGAGGCCCCCACCAGCTACCGGTTTTCTTTCCGAATTGTCATGAAATAGGACCGATGAAGGCACAATAATAACCGTGAGTTACCCACTACCAGATAAGATTAAACTGATAGCAGATTGAATGGTGGGTATCCAATTATCCACGTGCGATTAGGTAAAGGTTCTAGGAAACAACGTTATTGGTTAGCCAGCTGTTGGCAACTTTCGTATCTGCTGCTCTCGTTAGGTCGCGTCGCGTCTGTGTAGTCACAGTAGCGAATCCCTTACACAAATAGGAAGTTTTCAATGAATCCTCTACGTATTGTTTAATTGGAGTTCTGTAACATTGTAGTTTCCGCTTGAAACATAGTAGTCAGGATATACCAAATTGTTTTCTGGAACATTTACATTCAACGATTCCCAACTGAACATCATTCTGAGAACATAAAAATGGCAAAACTGACATTGCAATTATATTGTTAAGAGTCACATAATAAGAGTATGAAATAAATGTGTCAGCATTATTTGTGAATAATGAAGTCGTATCAAGGTCATGCCACTAAAAATGAACAATGGTATGGCACGAGACAAAAGGCGATGTAGATACGTATTGGAGGCGGCCGACAAAGGCGATTTGCGCAATAGAATTCCACGGAAAGACGTGAACCGACAATTATTATCTCTCCATCACCATGTCGTCAATTCGAAGAACCAGCTATACTGATCGTTAGTGCTTGATCGTCAGATCCAGATGCACCAAACATATTTACGGCTATATAAAAAACAGTATTATGGAGCAGTAATGCTTCCAAGTTAAACTAAGAGAAATTAACTGACATCAAAGCTTATAAAAATGAAAGCTGTTCCAAAGGAAGACGGGAGCCGAGAGCGAATTTTTGCACGTTACACTGTTAACTTGGGAAGCTCGTTAGCGCGTACGTGATGATTGCCACTCAAAGAAACCTTTTTGTGAATTAAATGCCTGCTGAACTGATTCTGCGAAAATAACAATAAACACTTTCTTCTGAAACTTGCGTAGAGTTTTAGCTGTCACAACGTGTAATGGAATAGATGTAGAGCAATTATTAGAGGGTAGGACGGCTATTACAGCGCCGGACGCACATTAAGTTTACGTCAAGCTCCAACATTATACGTCCCGGTTTTAATTAAAGGACTGCCCGGAGTCCCGTTCCGTGGTGCCAAATGGAATTGCTAAACAAATTTACCACAGAGACGATATGTCCACCTTAAGTGATTTAATAGGCGTAAAGAAATGCAATGCCTTAATTGTTTCTATTCAAAACGGCCTTTTTAATAGCGGAAGAGCCTTAATGGAAATTCTCTGAACGCTGAAATAGTGTTAGGTACATGAATTTGAGGTTGATCATCGTAGAACATCCTTCGAATTTGAACATTAGAAGGACGTTTCTAGAAGCATAAAGTAAAGTAGTTGTATTATGTAGTTTAAAACCGTAAGTATTGATAACCTAAAACTTCCACACACAAACCATGTCCTAACATTTTATATAACGTAAGACAGTTCCACGAAAAATGCATCCGTCTTTTCATTATTTGCATAGTTTCATAACACCTGTTGCTTGCTCACACATGTTCAAATGAAATGGCACTCCATCTCGGCGCAAAACAGCAATTCTACAATAATTGCGACGACGGTCCTCGGACAATATATGAACGCATTAGACGCGGACGTGTCCTCTGTACTTAATATAGAAGAGTGTAAGTGCGTCGCCCTTGTCGTCCACGTTTTTTCACCCTCCCTCTGCTACCATATCACGATTGCAAACTGTTCTCTTATTTTATTACACTACACTTTTCTTACCCTTGTGTGTAACGGTCCTCGGACAATATATGAACGCATTAGACGCGGACGTGTCCTCTGTACTTAATATAGAAGAGTGTAAGTGCGTCGCCCTTGTCGTCCACGTTTTTTCACCCTCCCTCTGCTACCATATCACGATTGCAAACTGTTCTCTTATTTTATCACACTACACTTTTCTTACCCTTGTGTGTAAGAGCTCAGTTTAAATGGATGTTATGTTGTAAAATTATTTGCTGACCCTGTTCAGTAACCAGGTATATGGTAATTTGAGTACACTTATTGGCATAACATTGCCGACGATATTACTCTCTCTAACAGTCGGTGAGTCGAGTGCCCAAGCGGCTTTGATATTGCACAGAGCCCTGTCTAGAGACGGGGAAGCAAAGCTCACACGTTGCGGTGTATAGTTTCTAGTTG
Source organism: Eulithis testata (assembly GCA_947507515.1). Taxonomy (NCBI): domain Eukaryota; kingdom Metazoa; phylum Arthropoda; class Insecta; order Lepidoptera; family Geometridae; genus Eulithis; species Eulithis testata. The sequence continues at coordinate 4,109,128 of OX382199.1, read as the reverse complement.
GGAAGAGTTTACCAACAAAGCTAGTGCACTGCCACGGGCACGTTCGTGAGTTAAGACATTCAAAACCGCTCAATATCCTGGGAGTAAGTATGAAAGTTTCGTCAGCGCACGGCTTCACGTGGTCCTGGGGAGGCGGGCGAGGGGTTAGCCGGGAGGGCTAAACTATGCGAAGAATGCGCAATTAGTGAGCGAGCGAGCGTGTAAGGGGCCCGGCCGCGCTAGGCGGCGAACGCAGTAAGAAAATATAAAGAAGGGGCGGGCCGCCCGCGCCCGTTGTTTAGCGCCCCGCCCGCCTTCGAGCATAACTCCCGATTGTCTCCCGAGAAATCCTCCTTAGACCTGTCGCAACTCAACCCTTTCTGCGAGGATTTGCCTCGCATACCTAGTGTTTGGGTCAGCGTGAGATCCTGCTATCCGAATTACAGTTTAATATCTTTTATAGCGCGTAGCCATTACTTCTTTGAATTCACAAATAACTGTCTTTAAAATTCTAAAACCATGCCTCTGCCTTAGTACAAAAGTAGGTAAGTAAATGTTTACTTGTCAAATAAAAACTAGATAACTAAACCATAAAAATATCATGGTTAAAGGGGTTTTAGTTCCAGTTTTAGTATGGTAAAGTAATGTCTAAGGTTCCTAAGTAGGTACTTTAACCGTTAATGTGATTCTGATCGCTATTCAATATTATTGCCCGCAGTCGAATAAATTACGGTTGAAAAATACAAATACGGCAAAAAGGGAAAGCAATAAAACACCAGATCCAAGTAGACAGGGCTTACCTACTTCCGACCTGAACACAAACGAATGAGGGCCGGTTACTTTTATAAAAACACGTTTCAAATAAAGAAAGCTTCGAAAAGTATCAGATCTATAAAAGAAAAAAAATGTATAGAAGCTTCATTGATAAGTAAGAAAAGTATTAATGAATGCTCAGGAAAGAACAGAATTAAAATTCATATTGCTGGTGAAGCGTGCACGCACAATTTCATCTGCGCGAAGTGCGCGAGAGCGTGGCGCGCTGGCAATGGACCAAATTAGCCAACTAACGAACTAATAAATAATGATCTTCTTGTTTTTCTATACACTGTGGAATAGAAACGTTCCGTCGATCCTCTAGCTATTTATAGAGGGATGCACACGACGATTCGGGTGAAAGCACTCTTAATGCTCAATTCGCGGGCGCGGATGTCACAGGCAACTTACACTCATGCAGCGTTTATATTCTCTTCACTAATTCGTGCTAACAGCAATTTGTTAGAGTGGTCGGACTCACTAATTTTAGCTTTACACCTGACGTGAAAACTTTACGACAGTGCCATAATTTCAGAACCATTTCAAGAATGTTTTACTTTCAAGAGTTTGTTTCTCAACTCCTCGGCTTTTCATCTTTAGCTAGACACAATAAAAGCAGCCGCTTTATAAGATAATACTATGTAAAAAATACCTTCCGTAAAAATATCTTTTTTAGGGTATATAATTTTTCTATTAGGTACATAAGTATCTTTATGTTAGTAATGTAAATGTCTTCTCATTTTCGCAGATTTCTATAGCCCCGCGAATCTAAACAATTTTTTATGGATTCATTTTATAAATAATGTAAAACATAATGTCGGTAGTCGTTACTTTCTGGCCCGTGTTCCAATACCACGGATGAATGAGCAGTTCGGCCGGTGCCGTAACACACGTGCGCCTCGGCGAGCAAGCAAGGGGTTAATTAAATTTGCACCCGGCGCCTCTCGTTTCGCATTCTGCGTATTCAATCAAAACCCAATTCGGCAACTGACCGAGCCCTCTTTTCACCAATTAATAGCACACTTCTGAACAATTACGTTATGCTAATATGAGGTGATAGACACACGGAAAATAAATATGGCATTAGGTACCTAAAATGGTTTAGTTAGAGTCAAAAATAAATGAGATACTTAGAATCTTTTCTACTATAAACATGCAGAATAATAACGGTTGTCCAATAAAGTAATTTAGAGATTTACGCAAATTATGTCCTAACAATACCTACCTACCTACGAGTGCAACTTTATGCTGCAATTTCAAAAAAAAAAAATTACAAAATAATTGGGCGAAAAATCCGACGTTCAATAAACTGTTATCAATTTGTATCTATAAATTCAGTAGCAATTTCAGGCATGAATTCAAAATAATTAAACAACAGTAGACTGTATTATTTCGGACGATCCACCCCGCATTCCATTCTGCCTGCAGTTTCAATGATTGAAAATAGCTATTCAAAATATTTTGAAAATTGTTTCATAACAGGGGCTGCGCTGCATTGCATTCTGAAACACGCGGCTTTCTGAATCAACTATGCAAAATATTCGCGGCTTATGTTATGTAGCTTTAACAAACATTTTTTTTTCAAAATAAAGCTTGTCGATAATGCCCACCGTATTTCAACCCTTATTTTATCCAACTCACTCAACGTCAAAGGTTCAGATCTATACCTACCTACCCAATGACAATAAACAGGGAAACATAGAAGTCATGAGTTAATAAGAACTATTTAATATTTTCAGGACGAAACGAGTTAATAGCGAGGTATATAAAACTCAGAACAGGGAAGACGAGGACGAGAAAACAAGTTTCATCACACATACAGGTGCTGGCTAGAAGAAAACTACGAGAAATACAGGCCAAACTCAAAGTGGTAAGTTGGTGATAAATCTTCTATTAGTCGACACACAGCAGTCGTGGCTAAGCAAATAGAGTAGCATAGCCGTTCTGTGCGGACCACCATGCATACGAGCTCAACCATGAAACCGAGTATGAGAACATTTTGAGAAATTCAGATACATTACAATTAGACTATTTATTTCTACATCTCTATGACGATATCATCAGATTAGATTAAATGCAATACGCTTCGCCACGCCTGCTTTGTAAACGTGAACCTTCGTACCCGCCGAAGATGTTGTATCAATCCAATAAATGAATCATGAATGACATTTAGGACGGTGGGGTGATGAAAGAAAAGGCCATGCAGTCAATGAGCACACTATCTAGTGCACAGATCGTGGCGGGTTTACCGCACCCAGCGTACCATCACACGGTACTCAACTTGCAAAAGGCATGCCTTTGGCCTTTACGCGGGAAGTAGTTTGCCAGCGCCTACCTTACCAGCCTAGAATATCTAATCGTACTGTCTAGATTACCACTGTTACTATAGTACAGACTCGTTGAATGGTATTATTTCACATATGACTCCTCCATCTTTTTCACGACCAAACAAGTAAAATTGGTCACATATCTATCCCTTGCAAAATTCTATCAAAGTCAATGAAAAGTAAGCTTGCAAAGTGCAAGCAGGTAAGCGTCGGCATTCTGTTTTCTACGTGATCGGCCTTTGTGATACTTGTTAAAATGCCATTAAATTATGCTTTTTCTGCAGGCATGTTGCCAAATAACACGAACGACAGAGTACTAATAGCGATAACTCAGCGCTTTTCTCACTTTGTTTATGTTGTTCGTAATATTTTTAATGTGGGCTGACGTCATTGAAGGCTTACTTTTGAGTACTTTAAATTTTAAATTACTAAAATAAATCGACGATGTTTGAATACTGGAACAATACCCAAATGTTTCAGATATTAATTCATGATTTAAGTAGGCTAGGTACCTACACTAAAAGCTTCGATGTTAACCGTGTTTAGATTATGTGCGCATAATTCTAACAACCATGTAGCTTATATACCTACTTATGATGCAACCTTGTTTATTTATTTATTACGACAGACTAATTTAATTTATAATTGTGTTCTTACAGCAATTCTGGCAACCCGGACTACAAGCTGGTACGTCACAAGAGTAAGTAAATTTTAAGATTATTTATTTAAATAATTAAAATTTTATAATCATTAAATTAATTGGCACCAAAATGGTAACCCCTATAGGTAAAGTTCTCATTAGTTTTATGATTGGTGAGATCTGAAACTGAAACTTCTGTAGGTATTTTTCACCCATTGGTTTTTATGTCTTGTTTGGCACCATAAAAACAAAAATAATATCATCCAATCATACGAAACCTTATGACGATTCAAAGTGGTCAGTGAGATTTTATTGAATCAAAACAATTTTAACAGACTTCAAAAAAGGAGGAGGTTCTCAATTCGGTTGTATTTTTTTTTATGTTTGTTACCTCTGAACTCCTCATTTGTGAACCGATTTGAAAAAATCTTTTTTTATCTGAAAGGGTTTGCTTCCAGATTGGTCCCATATTTTTTTTATCAAAATCGGTTCTGTAATTAGGCTGGTAAATAAGAATAACTGGAAAAAACACGTCATACGCGTACACGACATTGCATATTTTGCTTTTCTGTGACTTTTCTGTGACGTTTACGATCAATAGAATAGTCCCAATGAACTGCTATCATCATCATCATCATCACCATCATTTGATAATGAATGCGTATCCAATTGAAGTCGGTTTTTCCAGTTTTTTAAAGTTATAAATTATAACTTGGTCCTTTTCTGCGAACTCTTGACATTTACAATTTCTTGTTGGCTGCACAGTGTAAAACCGTTTCCCGGTGCGGGCTACAAGGGCGTCCCCGGCGTTGGAGTGCCCACTGGCACAGACGTCGCACCACCCCCGCCATGGGAAGGCAGAGCCATCGCCACGCATAAATTAAGACTTGTCGAGTTCTCAGCTTTCGTGGAACACCCCCGAGACCCAGATACGGTGAGTAATGCATGGTTTACACAATGCCAGTGACTGGACCCAGGGCCTCTACTGTGAATAATGATTACCGAAGATTCGGTAGTGACGTTTGTGCTACACTGCGCAGTAACGCTGTGACTTCGAAAGAGCCTAGACCATCGTTCGAGGCGACCGCGCAGTGTAACACAAACGTCACTACCGAATCTTCGGAAATCAATATTCGCAGTAGAGGCCCAGTTATCTTAGTTTCGGACCCAGTCACTGCCAAAACGGTGTTTACATGCACCCAGTAACAAGTCAGCGCTGGACTGGGTTGTTACTGGGTGCATGTAAACACCGTTTTGGTAGTGACTGGGTCCGAAAGTAAGATAACTGGGTCCAGTCACTGGCATTGTGTAAACCATGCATTAATATACTAGTCGATTGAATAACGACAGTCCAAGTCTGATAATGATAGAGTTGGAAACTAGCATTACAGAGAATGATAATCTTTGCTTGTGGATACCGGACGTGATTATCTTCTCTAAATATATAAAACTCTTTTGAAGCTGACTGACAATCAACGCACAGCCTAAACTATAAGTCCTAGAGGTATAAAATTTGGAGGGTAGTAGGTATCCTTCTATAGTGTGCACTAAGAAAGGAATTTAGGAAAAGTCGCACGCAGGGTCTACAATTAAGATCAAAGATTTTAACCAAATAATGCGTATGCTGCTTCCACTCGAGCAAAGCCGCGAGCGCCAGCTAGTTAAGTACATTACTAAAGAAAGCATTTAATCTAACAAAGGTTTAACTACGCAAAGCAATTTTGAACTACCATGGTTTAACAGTTAAGAAGTGTGATAGAAAATAAGAAATAACTAACCAATAATTATATACAAAAGTAACAGCAAACGCTTCTTTTAAAAACCTTAACATGTTATCAAAAGGTGATATTAAATATTCTTTAGTGCGCATTAAATAATTGAAAGTAAATTCCTTGAACTTTGCATTCTAGACTCGTGTGACGATAAAGCGGAGCAACTATAATTTCATATTGATAGTATCAAGTTGCTGTTCAAAATAAATGAAACATGATGATTCAATTAGAATAAATGAGCAGTAACAATTAGTACCTCATTACTTTGATTGACCATTGAACCCGCGAAGGTTGGAAGGGACCATGGTATAACGATGACCGTATAACGCTTGTTATACGAGAATGGCTTTGACCTTGATGGTGTTTGGCGCTAGTTAGTATAAGGGCTTGTTAAAGCGCAACTACAATTTAAACTCGATCTTCAACTATTAATATGACCTGTTTTTTTTTGTTTTCAGTATCCTCCGAGTGCAGCACAACACCTGTTTGTTCATATAGGTGGCACAGTTACTTATGCTGATCCATTATTAGAGGTAATTTGTATTTTTAATTAAGTTTCACACACGTTTCGTCGGAAAACTTGTTTGGATGTTTGAGGATACAACTATGTATGTATTTTAAAATATGTCCCCTCAAGAGATATTCTCCTAATGTAATTTGAAACTGTTGATTTCAACTCGATAGAAATGGATGAATTTTACGCTATAGACAAAATTATATTATTTGTGTATGGTAGCATAGAAAAAACAGCTAGAATTTAAATTATGAGGTAGAATGAAACCTGTAGGTAATTTGCATGGAATCAGAACATCGGTAACAGACTACACTAGTCTAATGATTGTTTTTTCTTGAATTTCAGTCAGTAGATGTACAGCAAATAAACGACAAGTTCCCTGAAAAGAAGGGCGGCCTGAAGGAGCTATACGAGAAGGGTCCAAGAAACGCGTTCTTCCTCGTCAAGTTTTGGGCGGACCTCAACACCAATAATTTGGATGACCCTAATGCCTTCTACGGGGTTACCAGTGTGTGAGTACCAGTTCCAAGATTGCTAGTGATAAAAATAAAAAGCAGGAAAGACCGTAGGTGAGGGTAGATGTAGATACCTAACCTATATTATCGAGTATACTGAGTATCTTATATCGAGTTCAGTGGTAAGTATTGACGGTACCCCGATTTTTTTTTTTGTTTTTTTAGATCTTTTACGAATTAAAACCTCTTCAGCTAACCAAATGCCTCATACCTACTAGATTTAGAAGACGATTTAAGTAACTACAAGATGATGCTTAAATTAGAAACATATATGCAAACTGACTAGGTACCAAATATCCAACAATATACTTTTAAATTCCAGATACGAAAGCAACGAGAACATGACGATAACATGCAGTACGAAGGTCTGTTCCTTCGGAAAGCAAGTCGTGGAGAAGGTAGAAACGGAGTACGCTCACTTTGAAGGAGGCAGGTTCGTGTACCGCATCCACCGGTCACCGATGTGCGAGTACATGGTCAACTTCATCCACAAGTTAAAACACCTGCCCGAGAAGTATATGATGAACAGCGTCTTAGAAAACTTTACTATACTTCAGGTTTGTCGTTGTTTTATTTTCCAAAACTTATGTCTGAAAAGCCATGATCTTTTATGCTGAAGAATCAAACGTTGACAGATTAGGCAAGGCACGCTACATAGAAATGAATTCGTCGTCTTATACGAAACGTAATAACCGGATCATTGTTAACGAACAGATAATATAAAATATTGAAAGAAAGCTTGAGCATAATCAAACAAGAGATCAAATCCAAGGCTAATTGGAAAAAAATAGCCTTGGGTCGCGCAATCTAGAAACTAGAATACAGCAGGGACAATGTGGGCTGACGACCACACCCTCAACACTTCTGTAAGATAACTTAACAATGCCTATGCGTAACCCTTTGAGCAGTCAATGATTTAACAAGAAAATTTCCGATAGCGATGATATACAAACTATTTCTATTTTTGTCCACAGGTGGTATCAAACAGAGATACTCAAGAGACATTGTTATGCGCCGCGTTTGTGTTTGAAGTGTCGAACAGTGAACACGGAGCGCAACACCACATCTATAGGCTAGTTAAAGACTGAACACGTCCCGAGACGACGTCTACCATTCCTTAGAATCAACCAGCGCCTGAAATAAGCATGGCAGTCTCGAAAACATTGACCTATAGTTATGTTCTACAATAGGACAGTGGCAATGCCACGCTAGCTCAACACAAATATTGAAACGTTTTCTTTGAAGTTCAGACGTTACTTTCTATCATTTTCCTTTCTACTCCTTTCAAATCTTTTTCTATATCCAGTTAACCTTTTGTTTCAACATATTTAGTTAGGTATTATTCGTATGGTGCCGTTCTTATTTCTAGGTAATCTTTATCATCGAGAAATCAAAATTATTTATGGTGGCGTGTAAGCAAAATGTGATCTGAAAATTGCGCTGCTAGTATTTTTGTAAATGAGTCTTTTTATATAGCTCAATTTTCTATTGTAGTGAACACCTTACGTTGTTCGATTGTTGGAACATTTTTATTCTTCGCTCAGTGTATCAACTGAGTTTCTGTTTGTCACTATATTTTATTACGTTGGATTTCACAAAATATGTTGATATTATGAACAGGATACATTTCAACTATACCGACATGAATGTTCTAGAGTTGAATAAATATGTTTGACAAATTCGGAATATTGAATGTTCAATATATTATTGTTAGGATGTAATTACATAGTGCGTGTAAAATATAAATATCAAATAAGCAAATTTAAATTTGAATACACACAGTGCCTCTATAATTATGTTACATTAACATAAATTACTTGAGCATGTTTAGTCTTTTTACTGTGCATCATTGAATAGTAAAAAGACTAAACTTTAGAGTAGTGTACCGTGAAGTATAAGATTATATAGGAATATTATTATTAAGGAGATTCTCTAATACTTTACGAATTGTTAATACTTTAAGAGCTCGTGGTACAATTTTATCCGTCGTTTTGTTTTTTTTTTCTTTACCGGTGCAAGCTGATTTTATTATATCTTCGATGAATGTGGCATCTAGGTTTTGTTTATTACTTGCTTTGTTTTTAATACTTTGTATTTTAGGTCTTTTTGAGACATAGCATTTCGATTTAATATAGGTAGTTTTATGTACCTTTTGCCAATTAATTTTATGCTGTCTTTGCCACTTCAAAATACTACTTAGGGAAATTATTGTGCAGAAAAGTGTACATACCTAAATAAATGTTTTAATTCAAAAATATAGCGTCATGTGTTCACATGGTCCAGGTTAAGGATTAGTTAGTCGTAAATATTGTATCATAACGAAAGTTAAATCATCTAAGCACCTCTTGTACCTAATTATGTACATATCTGATAGCTAAAACTAAACGTCAAATAATGCATACATTTTCTTTTAAACATTTTAACTAAGAAGTTCTTCCACTTCAAAACGAACTTTAGCGACTATTCGTAAAATACAATTCTTTTGTCAAATTTTCAATCTATAAATAAATTCAATGATCTTTTATTTAAATTACCTAGGTAATTATGTTTTAACTTTCAGTTTCAAAAATTTTGCTTGATTTTCAAAGTACAAATATTTATCCGTGCACTTAAACGCTAACTGTTTACAATAAGTGGTTATATGTGGCAATGATTTGATCTCTCTTTTAGTCAAATATTTTTAGGGTCCTCCCGTCGCGTCGCGTCGCGTTTTATAGTACGCTCATTTAAGTTCACACAGCTAAGTTTTAACGTGCATTAAATAGTGCTTAGTTCCAAGACATGAAGTAGGAAAATATTATCTTAGATAATAATAATTTCTAAGAGATTTTTTTGTATTTATTTGATAGAGTTATATTAGATAATTGTAAAGTGACTAGGTTTAAGGTTTTCTTTTCAAATATGGCGATGGTCGTCTGATAAAGTGATGTTGTCGTAGTACTTAAGTGAACAGACTTAAATTATGTTGCGATGATAATTTTCTAGAGCAATATCGAAAAAAAAAATAATGTGAAATATTTTTCAAAAGTGCTACTTTTAATCGATTCATTAAGTTGACAATAAAAAAAACTTAAAAATTGTGAAGCAAAGAAGGATCTGTTTATGTGATTCATTTTATTTTAATGTAATTCTTATGTACTCAAACGAGATTACTTAACTCAACTTTGATTTTTGATAGTAAGTTATAATATAAATGTGAAATTGTTCGAAGAGTAAAAACATTTTTGGATTCGATTTCAACTCTTGTAAATAAATTGCACAATTTTTATTTTGTGATCTGAGCTATGCCTCTGTTACATGTCTTTCATATCGACACTCTGCCATATCAATATGAAAATCAAAAATAAATGTCGGCCAAGTTGCGAATCATAGCGGCTAGTTGCAATATTACGCAAGCAATAATTTACTTTTTCAATAATAATGTGTGACCAAGTGATTTTCCGCAACGAAAGTCGACGACATTTTGTACAGTATTTTAATTAGATTACTACGTTAAAGATTTGTATGAAAATTTAATTATATTGTCTTCATAATAAACTGTGTGTGTTGTCATTTCAATCATTCATAAGTTTAATCACACCTAACATATTTTATCTGATAAGTTATCGACTCCCGCGGCTAAATAGCTGCCACACCACTTACTTATCATCATCTACTTAACATAGATATTTGCTGCAACGATAATGTAGGTACGTAAATCTAAATACATGAAATGTAGGTAGGTCTTCTGGGTACCTATAGGACCTCCTGTTTTAAATTTCATTATTATAACAGAAATGCACATGGTTTCGGATGATAAGGAGATAAACCAAGACCAGGAATACGTAGGAGGTATCACGTAGCCTCTAACGCCCTAATACTGAAACGCTATTACTTGGATTAATGCTTAAATTGCCATCTATTATTACCTACTAATAAGTAATGTATAAGTGTTGTAAGTTTCAGTATTCGGGTGTAAGTAGAATAACGACGTCAGCCATAAAAACGAGGTGGCATGCAGAGAGAAAGGATAACTTGATATTACATGAAACTGTATAGCCAAGACTTCGTATTGATGTCACTTGTTTTGTGATATTTGTCATAAAATGTACTTTGCCTTGCAACTTCTAAATAGTATTATTATTTTCTGCACCTTCAAATTCTCAGCTTATCTTTGAATTTACCTACCTCAAAAACTATAGATAAAATATAATAGAATGTATATTGTATCCGGATTTATCTGTTTTAATTAATCTACACTTATCAAGTTATTATCAATAATTTAAAATATAATTTGTAAAAATTGATAAACTAGCAATCCGCACTCTTCGTTTAGTAGGGAGAGTGTGAAACTGGGTTACAATAATGATACTCAGATTAGGGAGTTGTGCACTTTTTATTTTTGTGCTTTTTTCATCCCATGCATATGGTGGTAAGTGTTCCAATATTGCAACTTTTAAGCTTCCCTTCTAGATAATGACTAGCTACTTTGTAAGTATCAGTTACAACTTTTATATGAATTGCACTACGTGTGACTATCACAGCAAATCTTAGGAATATTACCTAACAATTTTTATATCATCTCTGACAATTACTATATCAATCATAACCATTATTTTCAACAGAAGATCTTCCATGCCGGGGGCGAGATGTAGGGATTGAAGGCAGGTCTCAAGTATGCGTGTGTGATGCTACCTACTGCGATACCATCACGAGGGAGGACCCTGAACCAGGAACATTCGTTGCTTATACTAGCAGTAATGTAAGTATATATCACTGTTTTAAAACCAATCAAATTAGAAGCACTCGTGGCGTAGTTCGCTTAAAGGGCCGATTTTTCAACCTTCTCCGATTGTTTAAGTTAAACCACGGTTTGCGTAGTCATTATCTGGATGGGTGACCGTTAGTGGCATTTAAATCTGAGCACTTCCGTATCGTCGGTCCCGGCTCTAACAGTCTAAGCCACGACGGAGGCCTTAGAGCGGTCTAAAAATTCCCGTCACCAGATTTGGCCACTAACTCATACGAGCTTGGTTTTAACACTCCGAGTACGTTATGTTATGGTACCTAGGATAGCAGAGTACCTAACCCATATTCTGCAAATTTAAAATTTGAATTCGAAACTAATACCAAAGCTAATACTCAATGGATAGATTCATTAACCATTACCTATGTTACTATAGGCTGGACAACGTTTCGAGAAAAGCTATGGAATAATACAGACGCAAGAAAACGATCCTGATGAATCCAATGAAGAGGATGACGATATTGCACCACCTGATGATGAACTGCCCGACTCAGCGTATGAAGACTCAGAAGATGAGACGGAAGGTAAAGTAGCAATTAATTTAAATTAAATCAACAAACTGAATAACAAATTGACGACTGTCTTGCATAGGTTTGTAAGAAATAGGGGCTGGTTTACGTTTATAATGCCATTATAGTGATATTATTTAGTGAACAACGCTTTAATACTACCTTATATTATATATACCATTTTGAATAAAATTTTAAAATCAGCACAAGATAATAGATTTGAATTGTTTGTAAAGAAAGACCAATTGAATTTGTCTACCTAAATAATTAGCTTTGCTGAGTGTAGTATAGAGCAACCGTAGTTACTAAGCTTCGTTATAATTATTTCAGATTCTATACTAGATCGAGTAGTGATGAGAATCTTTAGCAATGTAAGACATCAATACATCGAAGGTTTCGGAGGATCCGTAACTGATGCGGCTTCTATCAACTGGCGCAAATTATCCGATGGGGCACAAACTCAATTTATCAAGTAAGATGATGTTTTGAGCGCTACCTACTGGTGGACCTGGTGGTATCAATTATAGAACAAAAAATGTCGGTGCACCAAGCCTCCATTCTCTAGGTATCCATAAAGATTTTCGGAAGCAAGTTGCATGCAAAAGAGAATGTTTGACTATGTCATAATCAAATCGAACAGATAGCAATTAGCAAGACAATGGAACATAAGAATTTCAAATACAATTCTGATGATTGTTTTTGAATAAATAAATGAAATGAAATGAAAAGAAAACGCTTATTTGTACAGTTCAAATGGTATAATTGTAATGGCGGTATATATTTTTATTTTTTCAGTACCTACTTCGGAGCTCAAGGAATAGAATATAACATGATCAGAGTGCCAATCGGTGGTTGTGATTTCTCGACACACCCTTACACATACAATGAGTACCCATGGTATGACGCAAAACTGTCTAACTACTCATTGACTGATGAAGATCTGTTTTTCAAGGTAATGTAATGCTCAGCATTACGAAGATGTGAATGTTCTCATCAGCCATAAACATACGATTCGGAGTTCTTCCATAAGGTACCTACTATCTTTGGACCACTGCAAAAAATTACTTTCTTTCTAGTTGCCTATGATCAAAAGAAGTCAAATGCTGGCAACAGATGAGATTAAGATAACAGCCAGTACATGGTCTCCGCCGATTTGGATGAAGACTAACGAAGCAATAACCGGTTTTGGGCAGCTAAGACCAGAATACTACCAAAGTTACGCAGATTACCACATCAAGTAAGTGACGCACTACATGGAGTCGTCAAAATGCTGCCAGAGGTTTCGTAGTTTATTTGACAAGCAAGGATCTAGGGAGAAGCCGCTGATCGTTTAGCTTATTTTTTTTCAGGTTCATGGAAGAATATGCAAAAGCTGAAGTGAAAATATGGGCCTTAACTACAACGAATGAACCGCTGAACGGTATCATACCCGTCGTGAACTTCAACTCACTGGGATGGACTCCTGCGCAGTTGGTACGGTTTCTACACAGACATTCCATTTGATTTCAGTGGGATTGTACAATTGTATTTACTGTTGTATTTAATTTTCGTGCTATTACGATTCTTGTATCAATCTTAGACCGTTTCTATCGTCGTTCAAAAGTTACACTTTAATGTTTTTAGGGTCGCTGGGTTGCCAACAACCTCGGTCCTACAGTAAGGAACTCTCAATTTAATGAAACGTTGATCCTGGCCGTCGATGACCAACGATACATTCTACCTGTTTGGCTACTAGGAGTAAGTTCATTACAATTTCTTGGATTGCTTGTATAGAGAAAAAATTATCGATATGTTTCAAAGCATTTTAGTAGTTCAGTACCTACGAACTTATCTATACTTTCATTTAACTACAGATGGAGAGAGAAGACCCTAAATCAATCGAGTACATCGATGGAATAGCTATCCACTACTATGGTAACTTCTTTCCAGCCCAAACACTAACTCAGCTACAGCAGCGATACCCGGATAAGATTCTGCTGTCTACCGAAGCATGCGAAGGTAAAATATGCCTACATAGGTACCTAATTACCTAACCTAGGTAGGTACCTATGATAAAACCACAGGATAAAACTACTTCATGCCTTCTTAATGTTTTAGGTCCTATGCCTTGGGATGCAGAAAAGGTCGAAATTGGTTCTTGGAGCAGAGCACGCAAATATACTACCAGCATTCTACAGGTAAGCGGACAAACAGCTGCTCATGCGTGCAATTCAAATCACCAATCTACAATACCTACCTACTATAATAATATGATGTTTTCAGGATTTGAACAATTTTGTCGTGGGTTGGATAGACTGGAACCTATGCTTAGACCCAACTGGTGGACCGAACTGGGCCGATAACTTCGTCGACGCACCGATCCTCGTTTACGGAGATAAGGACGAATTCATCAAGCAACCTATGTTCTACGCCATGGGACATTTTTCCAAGTTTATACCGAGAGGATCACAAAGAATCAGGTCATCGCGGAGGAGTTTGATTAGTCTCGAAAATTTGGCAGTATTGAAGCCGAATAGAAACATCGTTATGGTACTTCAAAATAGGTGCGTATTTCCTTTGTGGGGATCTGAATGATATGGAATAAGAATAATTGCTTTTTTTAAGTCATGTATTGAATAACCTTGATGAAATTAAATAATTAAACGTTCAGCGTACAAAATGTAGCACATAGACACGTACGTGTCTAGTGTCAACGTATAGAAACCGTAGGTAGGTAAACCGAAAATGTATTGTGGTCGTGATCAAACGGTTTATTCGCCATTATTATGGGAGAGATTGTCTCCATTCGACATCACACTTGTTTTTCGATCTTGCTTAGTTTGTCTTCTTCTAAAGAATAATGATATTTCGGATTTTATTTCGCGTTCATTAGGTAGTAACCCAATTAATGGTGTGCTCATCCACGCATTTCATTGTCAAAACACCTAGAATAGCATCCGCAGAAACTCGGTCTCTCGCCTTGAGCACTATCACAAATGTACTTAGAGATGCACTTCTTCAGAACTTGTAACTGCTTCTCATTCATAAGGATGTTTTTCCCTTTGATAGATACCCAATAGCGTAAAATCAATTCACGAATTGCGCTTGAACTTGGCTTATTTGGTTTTCTTCTTCTTTTTATCATCTTTCACTTTCTGGATTTCATTGAATTCCGGGATTTCAATGTAAGGTTTAAAAGCTAGATCTTCTGCTTCTTTGGCTGATTTACCCTGTCTAATCCACCACTTCGTACGTCTTTTGATGGCACCGTAAGACGGCGATCAACACTTGCAGATTCCTCTTGAGCGGAGTTGCTATCATTTTCGGCTAGTGAAATACAATCTTCAGATTCATCCATTGTTTACCTACGTCTCTGTATAAGTTTCGAAACAGTTACTAACCAATTTCTTTAATATCTAGTCTGATATTCTTCCAGTATGCACGTAATGTTCACAGCACATTTGAGTATACACACACAGCCAATGTAAGAACACTAAAATTTTTTTTTTTTTTATTTAAAAATGCGCACTTAACAAAGTGTTCATAAAATGTAAATTTAAGCTATTAGTAGGTACCAACTATTTCTCAAAATTTAAGATTTACCAAGTAGTCAAAACTCATAGATAGTAATTTTGTTTACTAAAAAAACTTTTAGAGGCGCTATAGCCTGTCGAGTTATACTAAAATAGGTTCTATGTTTGTAGTGTACTAAACTGTGTTTAGCTACCTGTTACTTTTATATTTATTAAGATAAATAAAGACCTTTTAAAACAAAAAACAAACTAAAATTTGATAGGTTTCCAACACAATTATTCTATCAATGACTTCAAATTTTATTGCAACACCTATGTCGGACATTTACTTAGGTTAGA
Organism: Eulithis testata; assembly: GCA_947507515.1. Lineage (NCBI taxonomy): Eukaryota > Metazoa > Arthropoda > Insecta > Lepidoptera > Geometridae > Eulithis > Eulithis testata. The sequence goes on along the minus strand of OX382199.1, from coordinate 4,093,422 downwards.
GAAATTCATTTGAGATTTTATATACAACCCTATTTCTGTTTACAGACGAAGGCGTGAGCTGAATGTGAGAATCCGCCTGACTAGACTGACTTACATAGATCTTAAGATGGAACCTGAGTCAATTAAAACAATTGAGGTCAATCCCAATTAAAACTGGTCGAGTTTTATTTCAAACTTTTCCCCTAGATAAATTAATTGAACAGCCATCCCAGAATAAAATTTGAAAACCTATGAAATAGTAACAGGTATGTCAAATAATCAGTTTTTAATGCCATGACAATGAGCATTGTAAAATAATCTATAAGTAAAACTTAATATTCCGTCAGAGAAGTTATTTTATCAAACGGCCAAACCCGACAAACTACTCTACTTCTAATAAGCCCTTCAGGAACAGGACCATAGATCCTCGAATCAGCAGAGTTAGTTGAATTATCACCCTCTAACCACACATGGCCTCTGGGAACTACATGACTACGACTACGAAAGTGGCCCCCGACTTTGTCGCCAGGCAAACCTGTTATCCTCTTGCAAATATTCTGCTTAGGGTTTGAAGGACTTTTGGCTATGATGATATCACCTCTGCGCAGCCTTTGCAGTTTGGGTGAAATATGCTCTGTGAGCAGTATATTGTTAGATTCAAGCGTCGGTTCCATTGAAGGGCCGGAACACTGAAAAGCCAGAAATAACTATCACTCTAGGGAGGGTAGAACATAGGTAACCTGACCCATCATGTCAAGTCTACAAAACTTAGCAGCTTACCATTACAAAGTCTCCAATATACTCAAAAGTACAGTGTGTTATACATGCATACTGGAGGAAGTATCCCATAAAACCACAGGTTTTGCCAAGGAACCTGAAGGTCATTTTTTTACAGAGAAATAGAAAAATTCACGACACGAGCATTTCGTCATGTGGGATGATGAACCTAGTTTTTCTTTGATCTGGTTTGTTGTAAGTACATTTATTTACTATTTCTTCACAAAGGATATTCCTTGCTTATCCAAAGCGTTTCTCTATTTTATTATTTTTATTTGAAAGAAAAGTAACAAGAAAAACTGAAAAACGAAACTGACAGATTTGAAATGTTTTTTTTTTCGCTCCTCGGAGCAGGCTATCGTTTTAAAACCATACCGCCGCCATGTTCTGTGAATTTCAGTTTATAAAAGAAGAAGAAGGAAAGTAAAGAAAGGAGGATTCAAGTTTTGACATTTTTTAAAGGAATTTTAACTTGTTTAATTTTAACATTTTTTAACCAATAATACTTGAGCTCGTAACGTATGAGCCTGAATGACGGACAGAGGCAGACGCCCTAAATAAATAGAAGAAGTTAGTTTAGAAACATGCAACAGCAGAATCGACATCTGTCAAGCAAAGATTTTTTTTTCTGTAGACGTTCAGAGTGTCTTCTGGGAAACGTCATGTCAGCCAGTCTAAGGTCAGTCCCCCCCACCCAATCAGTGTTGCCGTATCTCCTGATCTCCCAGAAGATCTCCTAATCTGTCTCAACTCTCCTGTACCTTGATCACTATTAAATAAGACAATCCTAAACGTAGCGTAACTGCGCAGTGATGCTACGTTTATCAGTTGAGCTAGCGTCAACGCGCAATATGATTCGAATACGTTAGGTTTACGTAGGTTACTATCTCCTGATAACTGAATAGCTGCAGCAGTCAAATAATTCGCTGTGTACTTTTCGTTAGGCACGGATAGATTTGTAGTTAGGTACATAAATATCCCTTTGACTTCTTTTTAAATGACTCAATGGTTATGGTTACGTTCTGCGTGGCTAGAAAAATGAAGGCAGTTTTCATTGTCAAAAGTAGATAAAAATAAAGCACTTTTTGTCGTGACAGAATGTGTAGACAAATATCTCACGTGCGCTTCCTAGCTCTACTGGACACATTCCAGCAAACAATTATTTATTTGAATCATATAAAAGCAAAACCAGCAAAATCCACTTTTTTCTCTAACTGATATTTTGGTGCCACGGTTTCGTACATCGAATTCTTTGCCAAATTCAAAAATCATACTGCTTCAAAGACAGTAATATCCTATACTAAAACGGCCACAAAAAGTACTGTTAGCTGCAAAAATAGCAAAGTCCTTGTTGATGAAGTGAATAAGTAGCAATATCCATAACAGCCAATCACAGCTCGTCATACGTCACGTAAGAAGTGTGGCGTCAGTTGTGTTTGTAGGTGAATCGAAAAACACAAACACAGCAATATCCCTTGAAGTGAGATTCAAAAACAGCAATATCCAAAGGTCAACTTTAAATACAGCAAAATCCTAACTAGTTTTACGTATTTTTAGTTGAAAATCTCATTATTATATTCTTTCATAATACGTCCACGTATACACTACCTCCTGCTAATTATAATACAATTAAATTTTTATGATAATTCATACATATTTGGGCTAGAAAAGTAATTTTCGTTTTACCGAGAACAGTCACAAGTGGATTGTGCTGGTTTTGCTTTTATATGATTCATTTATTAGTTTAAAGATTGGCATCCGCCGCCAGTACCGTACGCGTAGGGTTGGGGGGCGCCATGCCAGTTGCCACTTGCGCATGGCACCTGACAGGGTAACACTATGCTTCTCCTAATAAAGCAACTTTTTTCGGTAAAACTTGCACAATCGTTGTTGGCAGCACTGATCCCAAGTCGTATCATCTTTGTAAATTGACTTTTTGTTAATCTATTCGTAAATAAAATTGACCACGAACGAAACAGTGCGCTGCGCTGGACTAGTCGATTTACTCCAAACCATAATTCACATCCAAGGAATCCAAACATTTCGTGGCTTGCAAATTTTTTTAACAAAAAATACCTACCATCAAGAATTTCTCTAGTCTCTTGGTTTTGTTGGGATTATTTTCTCTACTGATTTGTTCTCATAACGTGCCAGTGCTCGTTACTCTAAATAATCGTGCTACTCAGTGTTAGTGAATGGTTTAAATTTAATCGATATTATTGTAGAGCAATAACCTCTCGTGAAATGAGTGTTCACGAACTACGGACTTGCTGACACACGAAGCCCTAATGGATACGAATTGCTGACGAAATCCTCTTGTGTTATTGGAAATAATTCAACGTGTAAGTACCTAACTACTTACTGAATGTATAGGTTTTCTAATGCAAGTCATGCAAGTAGGTATTCACATTTAATTTTTTATTTTAATTAATACTTTAGCATGAATCATCAATAAAACCGAAATAGCTTCTAGTTATACTAATTATTATTTATAAATTGACCTGCTAATTATTGTGGTAGCAACCAACTTTAGTGTCACACTTTTCAGCCCTTTTAGGTATCTTTGTCTGAGATATTTATCTGACTGGAATTGAACTCCAAATTAATAAGTAGCACAAGAAAACCTGTGTAATAATTAATTATCAGGTACCAGTTATTGAAAATTTAACCAATTTATTCCTGAGGATAATTTCCTGGTTTTCTAATTATTTACTTCCTATTGGTTTTCGAACAATAACCCATTGGCAGTCTGCCATTCTCTACTAGTTATTCACAACATCATTGTGTAAAGAACAAAGCTTGTTCTAACTAAATGCTTAGGTAAACTAACAAAGTTCTCATTGTGAATTATAACAGCACATGATTAGGACTCCGAGGGACTTAGTGAAGGTACCTGGGTTACCTGCCTTGGAAGGTCAGGTCCTAGTTTAATAATGCAGACCTTGAATGCAGAGAAGTCCATTTGACTGCACAAAGTAGGTACCTTCATACTTCCATGTCACTTTTGTTGTGATGGGATCTATAACAGTAATTATTTTATGGATTAGTATAAAGACAGTTTTCTTAGAGACTATTACTCATAGGAGTAATTTCTGTATTTGTTTTGATGTGGGTTGGATTGGATCCTTATTGCATAATGATGTCCAACTATGAATAAAAAAATTAAGATTTTGAGTTTTTTTGTGTAGACAATAATTTACCTTTGTTGCAAATAGTTTCTACTTGGTAGGTGAAATTTGTTTTGCTATGCAATCAGTTTTAACTGGTTTATATAAGAAACTGGTAAATCACATTGAAAAAAATAAAATATTTCAACAGTTACCATGGGGCGCTACACAGGAAAGAAATGCCGGCTACTCTCCATGCTATGGCTGACCGGCAGCTTCTTCTTCGTAGAACTAATTGTGGGCTACATCACCAACTCCATGGCTCTCGTGGCGGACTCATTTCACATGCTAAGTGATGTCGCAGCACTGGTTATCGCGTTTTTATCAGTCAAAGTAAGTATCTATTCCATAGTTCTAATTTTTTATACATAATACTCATAGACCAAGAGGCAGACAGCTGGAAATTACTGGTCAAGACTTGCAAGGGACGAGAGAGTAGCGTAATAAAGAGGAGGCCTATTCTCCGCTTGGGTGCAAACAGAATGAATACTCATACCCTTTTATTTATAAACTCGATGTAAGCTGGGAATAGTTATACTGTGTTTTGTCTCAGGCATTGGGGCATTTCAGGTCCCGATTTTCATACCTACATTTAGCTAATTTTTAGATTAATTTTGTTATTTATAACTTGAGTTGGTTTTATCATAATGTATTATGCAGTAGCAGTCACGAAAACGCAAAATAAAGTAATTATTTTGATGTAAACACCTGTAAATACGATAAACAACATTGGAAAAGAGACATTTTTCGAAGTAAAATGTGTAATAACTAATGATTTCCGCTGGTTTATAATGACATTGTTACATTTTTTTAAACTGCATTGTATGTGTATTGTAACAAACAAAGTTCCATCATTACGAGTTTAAAAAAATGTGGGACCTGGGCTCCATCCAATTTGCCCCAGACCCTTTGATTGAAAGAGATAAAACACGGTGTAACTATTCCAAGCTTACATCAAACTAACTTTTGAAACCATGCTCGTTTCACACGCTGAGATATGTCGCTGCACTTGTTATCACGTTCTTATCAGTCAAAAGTTTCTACCTCTGTGTCCTGATTTCATTTGTGTGTTGATCTAGGTAATAGGTATTCAATTTTATATGCGTAGTTCGTAAACAAATAATAAAATGGGTAAACAGTACAAGTCCCGACACGGTTTAATAGCTCGTACGTTTAATGGCGGGGAGCAGTGGAAATAAGATAGAAATGGGATAGAAAGAGCTGTAAATATTTCCCTCAACTTTTACCGAAAGCTATTAAACCATGTCGCCTATACTTAGTGAAATTCGAATTTATTGTAAGTGGTAAGGCCATGAGGCCGCCGCCGGCGCCGGCCGCACATAGCAGTAAATATCTGACAGCCGAATTGCATGCTAATATTTGCGGATATTTCGTTAAAATCTGCTTCAATTCCGATCTGAATGCATGTACCTATCATGCTATCATCATCATACGGTCAAACCTAGCTGGAGCTAGCGTCTAGCGGTCTAGTACAAAATGTATAAGCATATTAGTATTCCGACCGAGTATACCTCTCTGCGCCACGCACCGCAGACATTTGCGCCGTGGCCTGAAACTCAGTTATTTGTTGTAACTAATAGATATACGTAATTTTATCATGTTTTTTATGTCGTTTCATAAGGAATATTTTACAATGTTTCAGTTACCTATTCGATATTTTTTAAATTGATTACGACCTGTACCTTGTCGAATTGAAGCCACAAATTTGATTTTGGCCGTTAACCTTTCAGAACTACGGTCATTTATTTTACATGCAAAAACTACGTGTTACTAAAGAAGTTGAAAACGTATCAGTATTCCACGAATTCTTTATGAGTTCATTGTTCGGTATGTTTTTATCTATAGAGGAGCAATTCCACGAATTACTTTGCGATCGTGCTCATTTGCAAAATCGCAATAGATCACTGACATCGGTGTGGATGAGGCTTCTCGTTTCGAATCAGTGACAGAAATCGATACGTACTGCAAAACTAAGCGTGAAACATTACTTACTTCTACTTCTTTTTACCCGACCTCGAGGAAGCGAAGGGTTATTTTATATTTATTCATTTAAAACTAACTGTTAAAAACTGTTAAGGTTGCCTCTTAGGCTTACTCATCATTTAAATGAGTAGTTTGGTAACTTCTTAAAAAAATGTAAAAAAACTGACTCATTCAAAATCTCGTCTTAAATGTAGCTTTCTGGAAAACATGCGAAGTTTCCTCAAGAAAAGAACTAGCGATACTAAAGCTCAGGAATTCCCATGACTCATGGCGTTGTTTATCACATTCACCAGTCATATAGACCTACGCCTTAATGTAACCACACGCTCGCAAAGCAATTTAAATAGCTATATCATATTTTGCTTAAAAATTTTTTACCTGACTCTACTCAACTGCTTCCTTAATTTGAAGTGGTCCGAATCGTCACAAAGTCGAAATACCACAGATACCTACCTAACGGACTAAAAGGTAGTTTCAATATTCTATTACATTACCTAAAAGCGGCAAGGTCTATGACTCAAATGTTAGGTTAAGTACCACAAGAGATGACCTTCGAAACTAGATGTTAGGTATTCGGTTCTTGAATAGATATTAATAAATTACCTCAAATTTATTTACGCTGTTCAACTATCTACGCTATAAAAATAATTGTGTTTTGGCAAGCTTATTTTACAAACCAATTACGTTTACGTAAGTTTGGGTTCAAATGCGGTCATGGTGCTTGTGAAACATACTTTATAAGTACACTTACATACTTATATCTTTTTTTATCATCTGTTTCCCACGCTAAAGAGAGCATAGATTGCCAGAAAATATCTTACTATAAAATAAAATGTACCTCGGCTTACGAGTAGTGTAATAGTTCACTCATTGCCACCTCAGAAATTGCAATGCTGATAAGCGTGTTGTAAATGTTGGGATGCACTTTGATTAATAAAACAGTTGCACACGCGTTTGTCTTTATCTAATGAATCTGTAAATCCACATACAGCATGTACGTGTAGCGAATGCTGGTTGAAACGGTATGGCAGACTGTTGACGTCTGTTCATGAACTTAGGAGTTATTATATAACTTTGTTTATAAGCCGAACCTGCTTCAACTTTTCTGTGTTCTCCTTTAGAGCAACGGTATCCAATCTTCACGTCAAAAATTAGTATCAACCGGTACCTAAAGTCTACCTTTTAAACTTCATCACAGTGTTGGATCCTTTCTGCGTTACTAAACTGTGTCCAAATGCAGTAGGTAACAGAAATTTGAAAGATAAAACTGATTAGGTAGATATCTAACCGTACCCTAGCGTATCTAGCTACTAACATTGAAATTTCCTCACAGATGTCACCAAAGAAATGGTCAAAGAATACATTCGGATGGGCGCGCGCTGAAGTCCTAGGTGCTCTCGTAAACGCTGTGTTCCTAGTAGCTCTATGCTTCAGTATATCAGTAGAGGCTGTGAAGAGATTCATTCAAGTAGAGGAGATCCACGATGCGAAGTTGCTGGTGGCAGTAGGAACGCTCGGTCTACTGCTCAATCTCGTTGGCTTATTCCTCTTCCACGGTAAGTTTTTGATCATGTGATTTATAATAATATTCTGCTTGTTTTACATTTCACCGAAATACTCCTGTGCTACGGAAATTCCGTAATATCTGTTACCATATCTGTTACCTAAGTTGACGAATTATGATTCATCCCGGTAAAGGTACTTTGTAAGGTATAAGTTACGTATAAAATAGCGTCAACGTCGGCAAAAGTGTGGCCCTTTCTATACTACAAATCAGAAACTAGTACCTACTACTTCATTAAATACTTTACCAATTGACCTAGAATACTTATGAGCTAGATTTTTAATTAACATCTTTATTTTATTATACATTAATTAATGAATTAACCTGCAACGGTGAAGGTATTACCGCCTGACCGCATATTGCAATAACAGGATCGATTATCCTAAGACACCGGATTTGGATAACGATAGCCTGCGTTGTGTGACATCACGCGAAATCACAATATTATAATACCGTGGCGAAGTAGTCATAATAATGACGTCATTCGACTTCCCGTTTCCACGAGTATGCTAAGTGGGGTACTTATCTGGTATCGCATTTGTACCACCATCTATCGCAATATCTCTGTGTCTCGAACCTTCCGATTTGTCGGTGTATCTTGGGGACTATTCTACTGATACACCGAAACAATAACTTTTTCACGATTTCAGAGTAGGTACAATCAAATTCTTTCTGTTTTATTAACAATTTTACATATTATCTGAATCGACAACCCATTTCAATTCGTCTATGTTTCACGGTATGCTCACCAACTTTGTCAGAATACATACTAGGTTTTTTCAAAGGAATACCCTTTTATGTTAATGGGGATGCCCCAAGTTGAGTCCTTCCCTAAAAGCAAGAATTTAGGCTGTTGGAAATATATACATACATCATACAATCGTCCAGCATTTTTATCGATTCGTACAACGCCGTCAACTTAACTCCTCAACAACACTTCTGTTTTGCGGTCGGGAATTAACACACATTGAAGATTCAGACCTCTTACCCTAAGAATAGAATAGGTGTACCACGTATGCCCCTGATATTAATCTAACCAATAACTTTGTTTTAGATCACGGAGGAGGACATGGTCACTCCCATGGAGGCGTACCGCCACCATCAAATGTCCGCCATTTAACAGAAATCGTCAACAGCAACGCAGAAATGGCACTCGGACATAATGCCACAGACACTGAGGAGACAGACGAAATGGTTCTAAAGCCTAAGATGAATAAAGTGCCAAAGAATAAGCAACCGTCTCGCGCAAGCGATCCAGGACATATGAACATGAAGGGCGTTTTTCTGCATGTTTTGTCGGATGCTTTAGGTGAGTTTATGTTTGAAGCTTTTTTTTTAAATATTGAATGGACCCTTAAGTATCTTTTGACTTAAATCTCACCTGATGGTAAGCGACGATGAAGCAAGACGGTCTAGAAGACACTTATTCACTCTTGTCTTGAAGACGTTCAGATTATAGTGCTCAGGAAAGACAGGCGCCGGTAAGGTGTTCCATTCCTTAGCAGTTCACGTGATGAAGGCTCAAATACTATTAGGCTTTCTTCTAGATTTATTACTGCCTTTACCTAAAGGTCAAATTCGCAGTCGAAGTTGAAGATTCACTAATTAATTTGATGCGGAAAAAAAAACAAACAATGCGTATCCTGTTCCTTCAACAATAAGAGGAAAGAACTGCGGACAGCCAAAACCCGTACTTTGAAAAATAAAGGAAACTGCTATCGAACCTTGAGGCATACCAGAGAGTTTTTTGACCACCACCATTCTTCATAAATACTTGCATATGTGTATGTGTGTACAATTAGAAACACTGAAGATATGAAGATTATTTATGCACAGATTATATACTATAGTAGGTGCCAAATAACACCGCAATACAGGTCATTCACCCACCTTCAAAACGATGTCGCAAAATTCAATTTATGAATGGCTAATTCTGTCGCTTTCCATACAAACCTGTCGCTAAGACGGCAATCACTCGAATCTCGTAGTACCTACTGTTTGTTTACCATTCATAAATTGAATTTTGTGACATCGTTTTGAAGGTGGGTAAATGACCTGTATTGCGGTGTTATTTGACACCTACTATACAAAAAGTACAACCCTTTGCAAATTACTTTGAAATAACCCTGGTCTATCTAGATTCTAGAGTACTCGCCATGTTTTCAGAGTTCCAAAAAGAGTGATTATTTGTAGAATTTCTGAGATTAATAACAGAAATTAGGTAAGTTACGATCATCGTCATATGTAATACACTAATACATGGCCTATTCCAAATATAATGTAAGGTAGAGTAGGAAGAATAGGTATAATAGTTTAATTTCTAAAAGAATTTTATACTATCTAGTCAATTCTTCGCATTTTAAGGCTTAGACCCTGCATTGTTCAGTAATTTCATTGTTCAGCCCGTCAAGTTTGCTAATAATATTATGTTTTCAAAGTAAATAAAATTAACCTTGAAAATGAAGCGGATCACCTTGACATTGAGTTGCTACTTTCGTTACTCGACTAGGAAATTACTTAGGTATTGTACTGGCACTGGCACTGATTAAGTGAATGTTAAAACTTGATATTTAATTAGTTAATTACCTTCATCTATTCTCCAAACCCAACGTTAACTCAGTTGTTAATAAACTCTACGTAATGCGTAAGCTTAGAATGTGACACCATGTTTTATCTTTTGCATTGATAATCAGTTTCAAATCTAATCGAAAGAGAGAAAACACGGTGTAACTATTCCAAACATACGTCGATTTGATTGATAACAGGGTGAATATTTTTGTATACCGTAATTGCCTGTTTGTTTCTTTGACATTGCTTTTTAATGCAAGAGACAAACGTAGTATGACTATTTCAATCTTATACACCGCCCGTTTCATTGGTAACATAAGGATAGAAATACCAGTATTTCTATCCTTATGTTACCAATGAACCAAAATATTTTGAAAAAGGACTTTTCCTGATACTAAATACGGACAAATAGCACATAATTTATTTTTACGCTGAACAGATTAAAAGTTGGCAGCTGTGCCTCTTTTACTTCAAAAACTGATAGTACACCGCCGCGCTCTTGAAACAAAGGAGGCTTTTGCTGTGTTGCGTTGATTAGTTCAACCTACTTCGTCCCTTTGTTTAGTAAACCGGCGATAAACGTAAATTGAGAAATTAATGTAGCATTACCACATAATATTAGTACCTACATGTAGTTTTGCCACAAAAGATAACAATTTATTGACGCTGTTATTAGTTAGGTATGTATCCCTTTCTATATGCACTTCTTTCATTGTTCGGTTTTGTATGACTACTAAAGACTAGCCCTTTTCTTCAAAACACCTGTTTAACGCGGTTTTGAAATAATATGTACTCTGTTATTGTCACTTGCACGACAACGAGAAGAAATGACAACAGTGGTTCAACATAGTTTAGCTAGAGTTATTAGACCAATATGAAGTAATATAATAAAGCCGGTGTTTAGTAAAAGCAAAAGTAAACCCGATGCATTGATTATTCTAGGTCTTAGTGTAGTGCATATCCTTGAATGGTTTACTGAACCTATCAAGATTAACGAATGCCTATTCAGTTGCATCTTCAATTGAGTCTCACTGTGACCTAAATCCTCTGTACCTATACCTAGTCTCTGATATTTTCATAAACATTGCTTTTTCCGAATACCGGCACAAAATATCATACTTGTTAGATTTTTGTCATCATCATCATTTCCCTGCCCTTATTCCACGCTAGGTGGGGTCGGCACTGTTGTGTTAGGAGTGAGTGGAAGAAGAAAACATGTTTATACTACACCTGCTTGGAAAGTACCTTGATACTTTATCAAATTTACGGTAGAAAGTACGTAATTGCATATCGAACAAATATGCGGGGAGAAAACGCATCTGAGCGGGAGAGAAAAGTGTATGAAAATCCATTTCTTACGTGGTTTTTCTTTTTTAATTTTGGGTAAGACTATGCGCCGGTAACCTAAATATCAAAAGCCAAAAAGTTTTTACAGTGAGTTTTTATCTCCAAGTTCGCAAAATGACACTGGCCACTAGCTGTGTGTTGGATGGTGTCGGGCTGGCAGTGCGACCCTGCGGCGGCAGGATAAACAATTTGAAAAAAGAACATGTGGAAATTGCAGACGCCATTGGCGCCATTTTCAATTTGTGTGTTGTTTGAGGATTCAGTTTTAGTTTTTTATTTTCCTCGTAGGTGTAGTATAAAGCACTATGTATCACTCGAGAGAAAGTGCGATTCCCGATCTCGGGTGTTTTAAAGCCCTCGCCTACGGCTCGGGCTTCAAACGACAACCTCGACGGTAATCGGTCACTTTCTCCTCTCGGTGAACAATGTACTATTGTTTTCTTCTTCCACTCACTCCTAACATTCGACAACTCTGAATCTACTCCTCTCACATTCATATCCTCTTTCACACAATCTAACCACTTCTTCTTTGGCCTTTCTCTACTTACGTACCCGCACACACAGGTTTTGGTATGTGTAGTTACTGAGGTTTTACTAAGAAATAAAATTCAAAATAAGAAAATCGATGCATAGAAGAACTTAGGTTCGTATTGCTTTCAAACTTTACAAATAGAAGTTGCGATGTTTAACACAGTACCTACTTCCTAAGCCATTCGTCCATGAAAATTTAAATTTGTGTCTTGTGGACATACCGATAACCCAAATATAAAATGGCAGACGCCCTAGTATTATCAATGTTTATTTTCTTTTTGGTAGCTTCTATTTGCATATGGGTATTGACGTGTGCAAAACTGGAACGTCATTAGGAAACAAGAAGAGGATACATTATAAAACTTAACATATTTTAACACTTTTGTCCCACTGAGCACTCACACGATGAAGTATTTACAAATGAATGTGTTGATTTCAACTAATAAGTATAATATTAAGTGAAGCCAACACATTTGTTGGAAACATATCACCTTTGCAGGCGCCTTTAATTAAAATGATGTGTTTTTCCAACGTGAATTTCAATCGCTCTGAAAAACTTATAAAGCTAAGAACTACTTCTTCAAGGCAGTCTGTTTTACTTAATGACATTGTGGAGTCTTCATCTGATGAATATTTTATCTAACACCATAATTACCTCAATCAGTGTATGGCCTTATAAGACCTGAATCATCAAATATGCGCAAGTTTCGATGTTTGAACGCTTGTGACCCGAGCACGTGGTAACGGCTAGACCGATTTAGATGATACTTAAAACAGACTTGTCTAAGGAAACAAACCTAGTAGCATATTAGACCGATTATTCTGAGTATCAAGGTACGAGTTGGCAGCGGACGACATGAGGCAGCAGCGGACGACGTGTCGCAGCGACACTACTGGTTTCTATGTATTTCTATGAATATGCGTCGCTAGCTTCGTATCGCTAACTATATACGGAGGGAATTTCATAGAAATGCTGCTGCCTCATGTCGCCCGCTACCAACTCGTCGTACCTTCATACGAACGATGACGGGCGATAGACAATATATTTATAAACGCGTGGTCAAGATCGAATTAAATTTTTTAGAACGCTTTACCAAAGTGCTCACACGTAATCATCAGCTGTCATTGACATTATTTTCGTGTACTAAACAACTCAGTGGCGACCTTGCGCCACTTTTAACGGGAGTCTTATCAATAATTATCATCAGTTCGCTTGATCAATGCATTGATCACTAAGTGGTTATCTATTTATTTCATCCGCAAGGTCAATGATGGATGATGTTGCCGCCAATTTGATAAACTTATCGGGTACTTTAACCTTGTGAAGTTTTCGGGAGTGGTTTTATTTATATTTTTATCTGTTTGCTGTACCTATGCATGTTTCTTTTTATGGCACAAAATAAACATTTTCTATTCTATTCTATTTACACCCTGTAGGTTAAAACGGAAGGTCACCTTCCGTCATAGCTCTCTGATTGCTGTTAGTTGGGGTCGTCTGACGTGTTATTCGACAGACATACTGACTGCAGTAGAACTACTGGATACTGTTTCTTTGTTTATTGTTTGTTCCCGTAACAATATCTTTCACATGCTTATACTTAGACTGATTCATACCCCGTACAATTCTCCTATAAAAACGTATATTCAATACTAGGTGCCGGCCGCGAATTCGTTCGCGTCCCGTTGGGTCCCGTTGATTTTTCGTGATAAAAAGTAGCCTATGTGTTAATTCAGGTCACGGACAATATATATTCCAAGTTTCATCCAAATCGGATCAGTAGTTTTTACGTGAAAGAGTAACAAAAATCCATCCATCCATACTTACAAACTTTCGCGTTTATAATATTAGTAGGATTGTAAGATAGTACATTGGCTAAAATGTACAATAGTAAAAAGTCATTGAAGTTACACAGAAAACTGTTGTAACCTTACTGAATAAACATTTCTATTTATTAACATTGCAATTTATTGTTTCAGGTTCAATAATAGTAGTTGGCTCAGCGCTTATAGTCTGGCTCACCGAATGGAAGTACAAGTACTACATCGACCCAGCACTTAGTATAGTTTTAGTCATCCTAATCCTAGCGTCAGTGTGGCCGCTGCTTAGAGAATCCTCCCTCATTCTACTTCAGACTGTGCCTACGCATATACAGGTGAGAATTTTATTACTAAGCAACGTATTCACTGTTAGGTATAAGCCACGACACGGTTTGATAGCTCTCGGCGAATGTGGAGGGGAATATTTATTATCTCTTTCGCTACGCAAAGCACCACACTTCTCCTTCATTCAAGGTCAGCTATCAGAAAGTGTCGGGACCTATGGTTGCAAATTTCTTATATTCACAATTTAATTAAAACGCTTCTACTTTCGGCGGCTCATAAGCGCCTTGTCTGAAGAAACAAGCCACCAATTTCGTGCCTAGTAACCGCGCAGTCTAAATACATTCACCCAGTTCAAACATTCCGCATCAAGTGGAAACGCATTGGATCTTAAAGTAACGTATCCACTGGCCGTTTAGGCTAAAGAAGAGATGGATAGTGTGAAAACTTAGTTGATGGGTCAGAGTGGGATATGGGCGAGCAGTGATGACATAATATTTTAGAAGACCTATTCTTTTTTTGATGTACACATTTGTGTTTGTGCTCTACCTTTATGAAGTTTCATGTTTCATTGTGTTTACAGTTCCGTACCTAAAAGCTATTAGGTACAGTTTATTTGGTAACAATACGGCGCGTGACTCGCACTAAACCGGTTTTTAATACAAATTCGAACGATCGTGAAACTAATATACATCTTAGCATAGTAATGGTTTCACCGAAACTCATTCACATGTTAACATAGCCATAATTTTCCGTAAACAAAGCAATAAACACGTACCACATATAATTTACTGCCATAAAGTAAAAATAGATATTATTAGTAGTTCGCCCGAACTGAGATCTCGTGGTCGGTCAAGAGGTTGTAAAGATACGAGGGTCCAAACGGAGTAAAAAAAAATGTCGTACCAAAATATCAAGTGGGGTGGGCCGATAAATTTATAACAGTTTTTACAACAACTCAAAAACTATTTAACCTAGAATAAAAATAGGACCGGTTTTGGAATGTCTAAGCAAAGCCCTATCATATGACACCCCACTTGATATTTTGGTACGAACAAATTTTTTTTTTACTCCCTTTGGAACCTCATGACTTTCCACCCCTCTACCGATTTACTTTATTTTTCAAACCAGTAAAACTTAAGAGCTATCCGTATACCTACCAATTTCTGTGAAGATCGGATAAGCGGTTCAAAAGATCTCGACGAACAAACATACAAAGCATTTTTGCCCAAGTTTTCACTAAGATCTTCGTTCGCTTCGCTCACTCGATCAATAAACTTAGTACAAAAACAAATAGATCTTATAAAATCTGGGACGCATTCAATGACACAAATTCAATAAACGGAGCATTTTTTTATGAAACGGGGTAGATTTTATCGAATTTATTTTTAGCAATCCGAATTGAATGTACTATTAGGATCGCGAAAAGTCGGAAGAATGGGAAATCCATAAGGAAAGCCTATGTCCACCAGTGGAGCCTAATTAGATGATGTTACTCGCTTGAAAAGTAGACAAAAAATCATAGTACTTACCTAATCAGTTATTACTAAATTGTATACATATTGGCAGACCACAAATACTGCTTGTAGGTGTTGGGTAATTCGGCGCTGTAGGTTGTGGGTTCGGTCTCCACTAAGAACAATATTTTTCATATGTATAAGTGTTTGTACCCCGTTCCTATAAAACAAGTTTTGTTTAATTTGAGACTAGATGGCGCTGTGTAAAATATCACATATTTATCTATTCAATTACCCAGGTGGACGCAATTCAGAGGCGGCTTTTGGAAAAAGTAGATGGTGTGCTCGCCGTCCATGAATTCCACGTGTGGCAATTAGCTGGCGATAAGATTATTGCCAGTGCGCATATTAGGTAAGACAATCAACTACCTACTACAGGGTGTCCTAAAAGCAAGCAAGCTCGTATGAGCTAGTGGCCAACTCTGGTCACGGAGTATTTAGGCCGCCTTAAGGCCTCCGTCGTGGCTTAACGACTGCTAGAGCCGGGACCGACAGTTTAACGTGCCCTCCGAAGCACGGAAGCGCTCAGATGTAAATGCCACTAACGGTCACCCAACCAAATAGTGACCGCACAGAACGTTGCTTAACTTAGATTATCGGTTAAGATTCGCTAAGTAAGCTACGCCACGAGCGCTTCAGACAGGGTGTCCTAGAACTAGTATGCTATAATTCTAGTATGTTAGCCATTCTTGACACTAATGGAAATAGTTTAAGATTACAATACATTACCTAACTAAAACACGCTGGATAAATAAAATACTGTGGTATTAGTTTCAACCTCGCTTTGCTAAGCTATGTATATCTAGTTATAGGTTTAGAACAGAGTTATGACCGGTTTAAAAATGTCATAGATGACCTCTGGCTTGACACGTTGACATTGACACCATACTTGACATTGTGAAGTAACCTTTGAGTTATGTTAGAAGTGATTTGGAATGGAAACTGTATCAGAGATTCGGAAATTTACCTTACCTTGGCTATAATACAAACCTTTATAAGAAAACAACCATAATAAACAGTCACCTCAGAGAAACTTAGATCCAGAAGTAGGTAAGTACTTCTGATTTTCTGATAACTACCTTACGCAGGAGATTCTTACCCCTTTTTTCATATTCAACTGTAATTTTAGGGCGGCTTTAATATACGCTCTGTCATTGTCACTTGCACGATAGCGAAAAGAGATGCCAACAGATTTAGCAATCATTTTGTTTAGTTCAGCTTTAGAACACTAATATGAATATACCCCTTAGTTTTTACCTCGAATCCTTTCCTTGAATCGAACTCGAAATCGTACTTTGGTAGTCATTGTGACAACTGCCAAGCTAAGGCTAAAATCTAAAAAACTAAGAATATGGGCCTGAAATTAGAAATTGTTTATTTACCAGAAACATGGTATAAGGTCTCTCACATTTCACCAAATATTGGTATGCAAATTTTAGATACATTTTAGACCTGTGTATGAATGTTTCTTTACTTTTTTCGTAACATGTTTATTTCAATTCAATGCACTTGTTGTGAACTGAGTAGTTTCGTAATCATTCGGCGCATAGAAGACTCAAACCTTATCGTTATCAGTAAACTAATAAGACTTTGCCGGTCTATCGACATAGATGTATATCAACATAACGAACATACTTTCTAATGATTTGAACACGAGTTGAGTGATTGATATTGTTATTTTGTTTTTCGACCCATTTTTGTCAGTGACCTACATATCATAGTCAATATTTATTTGTTCAGTAAATTTCACAAGGATCTTCTGATCTAAAACCTTCTATCTTTTTCTAAATTTATACAACTCTTTGAAGCTGACTGACTGACAATCAATGCACAGCCTAAACCATAAGTCCTAGAGGTATGTGGACGGTAGTAATTTTATGTAATGCATGGGTGCACTAAGAAAAAAAAATGTTAAGACACATTCTAAAGGGTTCGAAGTGACTGTGAAATAATGCGTTTCTTTTATATACCGTATCTGATAAACCCTTGAAAATTGGTACACAGATTCCTCAAATAAATTGAACTGCCTACCTTTCAGGATTTTTGTAAATTATGTTTCTGTAAGAAAACGCATCGTCTAAATGAAAAAAAATGTTTTAATTCAGATTTATGATGTTTTTGTCACGATTCGCGAATACAGTGGTTTTGGCACGGTTCCAAACCTCCTCTTTGTCCCGAACTCATGTCGTTGAACTAATGGAACACCTTTATTTCTCCGCGCATGAGTAACGCGATTTCAGAAGCGTTGCAAATTGCACACAATGCAAACTCATTTTGAATACCACAATGATTTTGATTCAGCGAAACCGTATAGTAAACCTTTGGTACAACAAAACAGTACACAAAAGCCGGATTAGAAAACCAATTGTTACATAGTAAAGATTATGAAAGACCGGTTGAACCAGATATTTCTTTGACCAAAATAAATCTAACAAATCTTGCTTTGGACAGCCAAAGAGTGGAACTCGTTGCCGGCGTCTGTGTTCCCGGATGACTATAATTTGGAAGTTTTCAAGAGTAGAGTGAATAGGAATCTTCTAGGTAACCGTGCTACGCGTAAAACTTCTT
The DNA here is from genome assembly GCA_947507515.1 of Eulithis testata. NCBI lineage: Eukaryota > Metazoa > Arthropoda > Insecta > Lepidoptera > Geometridae > Eulithis > Eulithis testata. Next base: position 4,075,300 of record OX382199.1, on the reverse strand, counting down.
GGTAGGCCTGTTTATATTAACTCCCGATCAAAAACCGAAAGAGTGTTATAAGTTTGACGGCGTTGTATTTCTGTCTGTTTGTCTGTGCCTTCGTAGCTCCGAAAGTAAGGCTCCGAATTTAATGCGGAAAAAATAGTCAACAATAGCCATCCACAAATTATTTTATTTCCCTCGATCGTACAACAATACTGACGGCGGTAATAACAATCGCAGATAACTGATCCATTGTTTAACTCGACTGTGAGAGTATTGTTCATATATTATCATAATAATCCATTTGAAACGCAATCGCAATAACAATACAGTACTGTAAAATGTGAGACAATAGTTTTCAGGTAACCTGAGTACTGGACTGAAAATGGCAATGTGAAACAAAGAAAACATAAAATATATAAATAATGTCAGCCTTTTGCGTTAGTTTCCTCAATCATCTGAGCTATATCTGTTTGTTTTATATTAGCCGACTAGCTGATACCCGCGACTTCGTACGCGTGCGAAATTTTCCACCAAAAAATATCTGTCAACCAGCATACGATGAACCTCGTGTCAAAGGTTGCTTTTGGTTTAGAGAGGTCAAGCTGTATCTAAGAATCCACGTCTTTGTTTCAATAAAGTATAGCCTATGTTTCAATCCGGAAAAAGGGCTTCCAAATGGTATAAGTTTCGTGGAACTTGGTCCAGTAGTTAAGGCGTGATCCGCGAACAAACAAACAGACAAACACGATTTTCGAAATCAGAATCGTTCATTTAGTAGATCTGCATATTTTGTTTATTCATATCTTTCATTTTAGTTTTTGGTTTTTTGACATTTTTATAATAGTATAGATACGTCCTGCTTTCTCACGGTTTTTATACTTATATCAAAATATGATCCGGAAATAAAACTGTTTACTAGTAAAATCCGTTCATTAACTACTTTTAGAAAATAGGCTGTCTCGTCGTGCTTCGGCGACATTTTATACTTTGTAAAAGCAAGCAAGCTCGTATGAGTTAGCGCCCAACTATGGTAACGGAGTTTTTAGGCTGCTTTAAGGCCTCCGTCGTGGCTTAACGACTTCTAGAGTCGGGACCGACAGTTTAACGTGCCATCCGAAACACGGAAGCGCTCAGATGTAAATGCCACTTACGGTCACCCATTCAAATAGTGACCGCGCAGACGGTCGCTTAACTTAGATAATCAGTGAAGATTGACTAAGCAAGTCTAGCGTCGTAGTAATATGTATTTTTTAGACTTACCTCTTTGCTATCCTCAAAGAGCCTTGAATAGATACAAAACCGCAGGAGGTACCTAATCGTTGTGAAGCTAAATACAAATAATTGTTTCAGATGTAGAAACTTGTCTGAGTACATGAAAATTGCGGAAAAAGTGAAGGAGTTCTTCCACAACGAAGGTATCCACTCAACGACGATACAACCGGAATTCGTCGAGCTACCTTTAGGAGGGAATGAGGTACTTACTTGTTTAGCACCGTTGTTATTTTAAAGTCAATGAAACGGAAATGACATAATGACATAGCATGACATGAGTGAAGCTTAATGACATAGCCGTAATTTCAACCATCGCAGTCGAGGTACTGTTGGCGGAATAGTAATAACGTTGGACTGCGGTCAGACCAACAACAGGAGCAAGTTCAAATCCAAGGCGACATTAAACTTTTTGAAATTTTTTACTTTTTATTTTGAAGTGAAAAGTTCTAAAACTAAATAAGTACTGCATATTGGATAAGTACATAAAAATAAATACTAAGCACTCGTTTTTTTTTAAGGTTTCACTTCTACCACGTGTGAAATCCACACATGTTTTTTTTTGTAACTCGTGCGTTAGGTAATCTATTTCATTTTATTTTGAGGCAATGTGTTCAGAATCTTAGGCCTGTATGTTGATTTACTGCTCAAGCACAGACCCCCAACATATGTTTCCAGATTTATCTTGGATCTAACAAAAACCGTCAAAAACCGCGTGTGTTTTGGACTTAACCCCTGTCAATAAGTTGTCAGATTTATAAGTTACAATAAATCTGACAACTTATTGACAGGGAACCAAGTCCAAAACACACGTGGTTTTTGGCGGTTTTTGTTAGATCCAAGATAAATCTGATATCGTGGTAAGGCCGAAAGGGTCTGGGGCAAATTGCATAGAGCCCAGGTGCTACATTTTTTTTAAACTTGCAATGATGGAGCTTTATATGTTACAATACACTATGCAATATGAAAAATGTAACAATTTCATTATAAAGCAGCGGGAATCATTAGTTATTAGACATTTCAATTCGAAAAATGTGTCTTTTTTTTCTCAATGTTTTTATTGTATTCACAAGTGTTTACGTCAAATAAATTACTTTATTTTGCGTTTTGGTGACTGCTACTGCCTAACAGATTATGATAAAACCACCAAAAGTTAAAAATTGACTAAATGTATGCAAATCGGGACCTGAAATGCCCCAACGCCTTTTTGTTGGAAAATATACTCAAATCTATTGAATAAGTATTTCCTTATCAGCATTCGGGTCAAGGCAAGTTACTTGGAAAGTGACGAGAACATTATCGCCTGGATAATTTTGTGGAATACATCGATTGTATAGATAAAACTAATATCTAACTAATTTTACACCAGATATTATAATAATAAACAAGTAGATAAGATTGTGTTATATCAACTTCTATTGCTAGGATAATATTTCGCAAATCCCATATGCCACTATTATTACTACAGTAACTCAGTTCTTGACACTCAAAAATAATGTAGCTATCTGTAAAAACCGATTCATTAATGCCAAGGATTGCCTCCTAAACTGCAAACAAAAAAAACTGCGAAATGTGACCTCTTTACAATATTTTTTTGTAACATCCCAAAAGTTATGAGTAGAGTGCGGGCTTAGACATTTTAAACCTCAATTTTCCTCTTGATACGTACCTCTGTAATTCTGTATAGTATTAATAATGTAAAATAATTAATAAATCATCGAGTGGTTCAGGATATATTTAAATTGAGAGGACCCATTGAGTTTCACGATAGAGTCCTTAGCGCCTGTGTGCGTGTACCTATACACGCACACAGCTGAAATATGGGCTTGCACTACTAAAAGTATGTTTATACTCGTACCGCCCGGGAGAGGGAAATTGAAAGGCTTTGGGGGAGACTTTTGTCCAGTGGGACGACATAGTTTTAGAAAGTGTATACCTAAATGTACTGAAATATGTTTTGTGTCCAGGTTATAAGCGGGGCGTCTGCGGAAGCGCCTTGCGCGTTACACTGTCCACCGAGCGATTTATGCCACAACGCTACGTGTTGCGGACCTAATCAACAGGTTAGTACATACCCGTTAAGATCCAACAAGTCGCCCACTATTTAAAAATTACAAGCCTTCTAAACTTTCAATACAAAAGTTTAGTAGCTTGTATTTTTTAAATGAATACTTTTTTTACGGTTTGGGGTGTATACAGACATAGATTATGACGAGATAAATTGATATAATCCTTAGTTTTGTTTGGTCAACGTCAAACAGTGGAGTAGTTACCCTTCCACGTTTGTATGGAAAGGTGTGCGACTTGTAGGACGTTAATGCTATCATTTGAAACAAATACCATATACCCGGTTCGTATATTCAACGAGTGTTTGTTAAAAAAGGTGTGTCCAAGTGGGATTGCACCTCGACTTTCGATCCGAAAATCGTGGGTTCGAATCCCGGCCGTGCATCAATGGATTTTTCGTTTCGTAAAATTTATATATGCATTAACACGAGCTTAACGGTGAAGGAAAATATCGTGAGGAAACACTTGGCTTAGTCAGCTCCGCACGTATTGACGATGTCTTTCCTGTGAATTTGGCTGACTAGGCTGAGAGGATGGTATAAGCCTACTCCATCTAAACATTGTGCCCTTATAACTAGGCACAGTTACAATGGATTTTGCATTTCGGAGATGATAAGTCGTGCTTAGAAGCACACTTTTCATTTATACTTGATTTTAACTAGATTTTTTTTGCGTTTGTAGCTATTACTATATTTTTTCTAAACATCTTGTACCATCAAAGAATCTGATTGTAGATCTTGTTATTAAAAAACTTTCTTTTAAACAGAAGTGACAAACAGATGACACCTTTTAACTAGCAAAAATACTAAAATAGTATTTGATTTTTATTATATGTTTGTTAATTCTTTGAGTAGATACTACACAGGTAGATTTTAGATAGGTACATAGCTCAAGGTTACGTACGTACATGAATTACAACTATACAAAACACATAAAACAACTGACATAAATGGATCCACGTTCCGATTTCTTGTACGGTTGTGTACAATTATATGTTTTTTTTTAATGGGAATATTATTTTATCATTATTTTGATAACCCGATATTTATCTATTGTCTATGCTCACTTTTGCTGACCAAATTAAAACGTAGAGAATCATCACAATTTCGTCTTTTGAGTTGGTGAGTAGTTCATTGCTTGCTTCTTGCAAAGGTTATAAGCCTTCATAAGGTTTCATACATGTTTTTTTTGTGAGATTATCATAGTTTTTTTTTTAAGATCATGTTTTTTTTTTATTTTTTTTTTATTTCCTATTACAGTTTTACAGTTTAGAGTCAATAAGAGTTCGATAATTCACTTTTCAAGGAGATGAAATGGGTGTCCGTCGACGAACCAGGATCAAACAAACTAAAGTTTAGAGTTATGAAGATTTATAACGATAATTGACAAATTAGGTTAAATATTTTAATACCTATTTGTAAAAAAATATTGCTCAGTGTATTTAGTACTTATATTAATTGTTGAATAAGGTGTGCCAATTTTGTAAACGAAGGCTGTGTTATGTAAAAGTAAAAATATAAAAATATATTTTTATACAAATATTTTGGTTTATTTTGTAGTTCCTGTAACATGAGGAATGAGGAGTTTACACTCTATAATCCATGAATAACATAGCTTAGTACATGGTTACCATATAATAGAGCCAGTAGGAAAGTTTAAAAAAAAAGTATACAAGGTGTAACATAATTACCCTATAAGCCTGAAGGGGGCGTAATCAGACCGACCACCTGAGTGCTTGGACATATGCAAAGATACAATAAATTGTATTTGAAAATTTCACACAAAAGTACAACATTTATTATTTTAGAAATTTGCGACAACCCTAAGTGTTTGTTTACTATTTGCGTAAGCCCATACACAAGCATGCACACGTAGGTACCACCCTACCGCGTCGCACGCACACGCTAGATGTGTGTAGGTACATTTTAAGTAAAAATTACGAGCTCGTTTCATGAATGAAAAACTTTGAAATCTCAAAAGTCGTAGAACCAACATTGTTCGCCATGACCTGTAGAATACCCCCCCTTCGGACTTATAGGGTATTTATGTTACACCGTGTATAAGTATAAAAATTTGACGCTTGTACGAGCTGGTTGTATTCTGTCGTCATGGTAATACCAATTTTAACTACTATCCAATTCACTTACAATTTTGCATTCAAAAGTTCAATGTTATAGCAATTTCACATAGAATACAAAATGGTTCACCTTTCCAAGAAATCGTATGCAAAGGGACGAGTCAATTTACTTTCAAATGTCAACACGTATCACGTAAACATTGGCTCATCATTATTGTTAATGGGTTAAATATGCAAGGGATCGGACATTTTGTTTGGACAGTAATTTAACTACTTTTTATAAACTCAACGATTGAAAAGATGATAAGAAAAAACATTTAGAAAGAAAGGCTCATGACAAGTTTTCACTGATGATAACAGTTAGTGTAGTTTGATATCGAAAGATTTGTCTATGCTATCTGAAATCTGAAAAAACTATCAAATCTATGGTGTTTTTTTTTTAAAGTATACCTACCTAACTTTAATTAACTTAGGTGACACAATCTAAACTAAAGTACTAATAATTTCTTCGAAAGACTCTTAGATAGATAACTCTTTGTTGATTTATTTTACTAAACATCGATTAAAAAATAAAAATAATAAGTAATAGTACAATGGGCGGCCTTAAGTAGCGACTTGAAGAAAAAGGACAATTCAAGACAGTTAAGTTGAATTCATGATACTTTAGATGATTTTGTGTTTCCACTAGATTGTATTCTGGTTCGAGTATATCTGAATGAATTGAGTCGAGTGAGTAGTGAAGTAGTATTCTGTAGGTACCTTATCTTACTGTAATGTAAATACCTAAGTACTTAAATCAAGTAATAACCATAAAAATAGGAAGTACTAATTAGTAATTAAGATTATAACATAACAAGTACCCATTTTGTAATTCATTGTAAAACTTATTCACAGAAAAGTAAAAATAAAATAGCCCGCAAACAAGTTTATCAGTTAACGAACGCCCATTGGTAGATACATTTTCAAAGATGTGGTGCGTGGTCGATAGGTATCAATTTTGTTTCCTGGACTAGTTGTTGGCTTAGTATTATTTCATATCTGGATATAAAGTGTGATTGTGAAAGTGATTTTCCCTCCTTGAACAATCTCTGAAACACTGTTACTCTCTGAAAAACTGCATAAATATTACCAAATATGTCCATAAATAACAAAAAAATTATTTACAAGAGTCATTCAATGAAAAATATTTTCGAATTAATATCCAGGTGTGAAAACCTATCACTCTTTTTAAATGGGATTTAGTTCAAAACTAGCAATAATTTAGATTGACAGTTCTGGACTAAACCTCGTTTTTGGACCCAACTATTTCACCATCATTTCCTTACAGGCGCACAGTACCCCGTCGCCAGCTCAGACGCCGTACTGCCGTCAAAGAAACATGGGATCAAGATCAGAGTCCATTTCCTCACAAATCAACGGAAACCCCACTCAAGGAAGACCTGTCGGCTGGAACGTAGGACTTGAGGCCTTGGAGTGCGGGTTAGTAGAGCCTGGTAGCTAGATACACTTCGGTATTTGTTTGACTATGATCACTACCCTGTTATTCAAAACCCGCAATGTACACGCTCATAGAACGGTGTAGGTATTGCGGATAAACCTTATGCACGCAGCATCTATCATTTACAGTTGTCTTAGTTTTAGCATGTTTCTCTTTTTTTCCTCAAAAGACAGAATGAGGCAAACAATGATTAAACGTTGCATAATACTTAAATGATTTATATTTCGAATATATTAAATTTTCTATTGTAACTGGCTCTTTGAAACATTTTAAAGGTTATGCAGGAGTTGTCTAGTTATATGATTAAAAAGTAATCGTTCATTTTGCATAATTTTTCATTCTGTCTTTTAGAAAACGGAACAGGGAAAGTGTGAAACCGATGCTAAGCCAATGATAAATATTAAATAACAGGGTGAGAGTCTAACCCGATCACCCAAAATCTGAAGATCTCAGTTGCGCTAGATTTGAATCGGAATAAAGGCTAAATGGGCGTAGTTACGCAGAAAGGACCCAATGGACCGAACCCACATCAAGTCACTTTTGACAGTTTATATGCAGTTTAAAAAGTCTAGTGGTTTTAAAAAGAAAATTCGTTATTTCTAACCTTTGTTTTTTTTGACGAACATTTAAGTAGACTAGGAACCATTTGGTAATTTCCGACCAAAGTGTTGGATCCGTTTTGCTTAACTTCGTCCAAATAAAAGTTGGGTTTTATATTTAGACACGGTTTTTATAGTTTTCATTATTTTAAGTTATACAATACGAACGTATATTTATTTTAATTGTTTTAAAATTTTGTTATTGTCTTCATTCAGATGTTTTATACACTGTATTTTTATTTATTCTTTGTCTGATGTGTTCGCTTGGTAAATTTTTATTTGATAAATTGTGCAAACATTTGCAAGGCATTAGGCGGTACTAATATTAGCTAATGAAAAGTTATTATGAAAGAACACAGTCAACCTTAGCATTTTTAGTAAGTAAATATGCTATGTTTTAATGATTTGTTTGAGGTTCCAAAGTTAAAAATAAATACTTTCTGCTCTGTGTATTTTTAAATAGCTAAGCTAATTAAACAACTTCATGAAATTCTTAAAGGACAAGTACTAGGATAAAATGAAAAAGCAGGTTTTAAATAATGGATCTTAAAAACTATTACAATTTTTTTTTTTCAAATATAAAAAGTTCTTTAAATATTTTTATTTAATTATAGCATACATATAAACCCAAAAGCGAATAATTAGCCGGATTCTACCGACTTCGAATAACGCTCTCCATCATTATATAGCTGTACTTATTCGGAGTTGATCACCCGGCCTTAATCTTTTATATTGACTACAGTGAAGTCAAATGCTATTAATAAACTCAACAATAGAAATTGTCCGTTTTATCAGTACTTGTCGATAGCGTTAAGGTTTGTAGCTTAACAATATTAAAACTGCAGTTGATACACATAAAGTCAAACGTTTGTTCAAAACAAACCGCATTTTAATAACTTTTTTTTTATATAATATAGCCAACCGTTTTACCACAATCTCACCTGATGTTAAGCAATGATGTGGTGGACGATGTAGCACGGTTACCTAGAAGATACCTATTCACTCTACTCTTGAAAACTTCCAAATTATAGCCATTCGGGAACACAGACGCCGGCAACGAGTTCCACTCTTTGGCTGCCCGCATAATAAATGTAGACGCAAAGCGTTTGACTTTGTGTAAAATGCGTTTCGGTAGATACGAGTATCAAGATTACGGTTGTACGTGATATAAATAAGCAACTTATTTTGATTATGAATTTATTTGCATTTATTCTTTTGTCAATTACTTATTCACTGCACCTAGCTACAGATTTAGTACAAAATCAAAGTAGTTAATTCACCATTTTCGAAGTAGTTTCATTACACGTCACACGTTTCGCTTGTAGATAAACATTAATAAAAGTGTTGATGCTTTAACAACAAATATAGACCCATTTTTGGACATTACTTGGTGTAAATTAGATCTTTCCTGTTATTTCGCGGCAGTGGACAGATGTCTCAATCTCATAGAGAAGAGATGCAGTAGTTTGTCACACTTTAATGTCCAGAAGTGCACAAAGGCGACTTCTTCTATGCTATTGTAAAATGTAAAAAAAGCCAAAAACGATTCTTATTCCGAAAATCGAGTTTGTCTGTTTGCTACGAGGTTCATCGTATGCTGATGACAGATGTTTTGGTGGTAAGTATCGCGCGCGTACGAAGTCGCGGGTATCGGCCAGTATTCTTATAAAAAACTTTGTGAATGTGACCCTTGTTTTAGTTCGCTGCTTCCATCGCCTATGCAGGACGGAAGATTGGCCGTTTGACAGTCTCCGTGGTTCGTACCTATTAAAATGGACCTAACAAAGTGTTCTAGTAACTTTGAGAAATGTGTTACGTGATTTAAAAACTTTTTCGTGGTTTTCGGTAATAGACGTTTCTACTCGTAAGGCTGACGTCACACTAAGAGGACTGTACGATCAAAGAACCAACGGATTTGATCTTTTGATCGACGAGCGGACTTTAGCGGACATTCATTTATCGAACACGAAAGCGTCTATGTATTTTTTCGAGTTAGATCGTAAAAGTATACGTACCTATCTACAAAAAAATTAGGAAACTAAAATTCTTTATAGTTTAAATAAGTAGTATTCAAATGTAAAATTTAATAATAAGAATAATGGCGGGATGATCCTTGGTAAAATTTTGATGTAAATTTTCTAAATTTCTTATGTAGATTTTTAAAAGTCTACTACTAAATAAGTAAGAATGTAAGCATTTCTGCTAGTTCATTGCACAATAAGGTAAAATAAACATTTTCTAAATTTACTCTATGACAACGCGTAAAATGTGAGAAAATAGTTAAGTACCTACTAAAAGCACTACAGAGTTTATATAAAATAATATTTTTGACTCACTATCGCACTTAGCCTGTTATATCCTGTTACTGATAAGAAATATTGTTAAAAGTTTTACAAACTCATTCTGATCACGTAAAAGCACTTCAGTCATACTAGCGGACCTTCATTTGTTATTATAAATAGTAACTCCGAAGAATAGAATGCTTAAGTACAGATACAGAGTTATAATAACAAAAACTGAAAAAAAAACCTCTGAAGAATAAACCACGAAGCATAGTACGGCTTTTAGGTACTCAATGACATTGCAAAGGACAACCGTCCGATAATGGAGAAAACCTGAGTCTAATAATGCAAATATTCAGACTCTTGATGATAATAATATAGAATAAAAACTAACGATTTAGCAATAATAGTAATTAGCAATAGATCTACCTCTGGTGTAGGCAAACAAAAGATCGGAGATTAGCACGCTAGGTCGTACATAGTTTACCTAGGTCTAGCTATAAAGTTTGATACCATATTATGGCTAAGCTGTAATAGAGACACACAATCATTATATCTGAACTTATGGGCAGTAATTACAGACACATATATGATTTTATTGATTGTAATGCTATGAGCTAGGTCACCGGTGACATTTACACTTGCAGCGTCAAAACAGCCCACGTATTTTAGGCCATTAAATGTATAAAGTACAATTTTGTAACGCGGAAAGGCTTAGGTTATATATTATTATTTAATACTTTTAGGAAAATCACAGAGAAATAGAGTCAATACACCGATAAAGGTACGACACGTGGATGACGCAATACGAGACGATTATATCTCTATCTAACAATTTGTAATTATGTTAAGTACCTAATCTACAGACGTGGTACGAGACCTATTATTGAAAATGTAACTACGATTATTTGAGGCACCCAAATAATATAATTTGTGTATAACTCGGATTCCTATAGTTTTAAATAAAAAACAAAAATTTCATGTTACCTTCCATGTTCTAGTTGAAATGAAACAAACTCAAAATCTTGTCACGTCACACTTAAAGAATACCATAGATAGGCTATTAATTCTGACAACGAATTTTTAATAAATACCTATCACCTTTTACCATAACTTTCTCTACAAATGATATACCTATCTGATATTATGTTCTCTCGTAAGAGACCCTCAGCAATAATATTCTCAGCAATAATATTGAAAACTCTGTGTAAGTTATGCGGATAAACTGCAACGGAGTAGCCGCTCAGCAACCGAAAATATAAGAGGTACTGCTGTATGTACCTACTGCATTTCTTCAAAATATTTATCTTCACATAGCCATTAGCATTATTTTTAAGTGTATTACTTAATAAATGTGATCATATTCATAAATTTTAAATACCTAATTAAGTCGTTAAGGAAAACGTTTTTTGTACACGCGATTCGACTTGCGGGTAACATTTTGCAATAACCTCGTATCAATAATTAATATTTTAAGATTATAGGTTTATCTCTGAATATGTTTTGTATAAAAAAACCAATGATATAATGAATAAGAGCTCAAAGAGTAGGTAATGAGTAATTATGACTAAAACCGACACAAATTCGTTCATTAAAACCTTAACTTGGAAAAAATCTAAAATAGTGGGTGTAGAATAACGAGCAGCACCAAAAAAAATATTGCACGAATCTGATGTGCAACAAAAATTGCATAATTCTCAAATCTGACAAAGTTAGCTTCATATGAATTCTGTAAAGCTCACTTTGCTCAATAAAATGTTCTGAAAAACTGCACTTTATCTGTACTATTTCATATTCATAGCTAAGAAAGTAAAACCATTTTTATAATGAACACTGGAGTGTATACAGTATCCTTTCTTTTAAATTATCATTGAATATTTCAATGCCTAAGTCTTATGAACTAGTAAAGTAAAAGTAGGATAATTCTATTTAAATTATAAAATACCTTGAGTAGATGAAATTTTATCAATTGTAAAGTTATATTCTGTACTACTACAGAATGTACAAATGACCCACAACAGTGACATTCAATTACTTTATTTCTTTGAATGTTTGTTTTATAGCGTTCCTTCTTTTGTGAATTGAATCAATATTTTCCCATCATATCGGTGAGTTGTAAAGAAAGTATAAAATAAGACAGAGATACATTATTCATTAGTGCATTTCTGTACATAGGTAATTCAGCTGTTACGTGACTGTGCCTTAATAATTTTTAATTGGGTGAGATTTCTCGAATCTCGCGTGAACGTGTTCATTAGTGGGAAAATATTGATGTGTTGTTAATTTATTCGATTTACCTTTATCAATTTCAAAACATCACACAGATTTCTAGAATGGATTTATTTTAATTATTTACTTATATTTAGTTACGATAACGTATGCGACTGAGTAAATGCATGATCTGCTCTATGGCTCAGTATGAAACTAATCTGTATCGTACCTATTTATAAATAAATAAATTTATTTATACCCCCTGTGCAGGCTCAGCCTTACAACCTGACAGGGTAGTAACACTGCGCCTTCATGCATTTATGATTATCTGTGTGTACTTATATAATGTGATATGATTGAAGCCGTGCATTCTGCACTATTTGTCGTTCAATACCCGTACTAGCCGGTGGGCTGCCACAGTGTAACGGCTATAGCAAAGCTACCAACCACAGTAGTTTTAAAATGTAAACTACCCCAAGGTTTTAAATAAGTGACAGCCAAAATGTACCGTTTTTATAGTTTTAATATGTTGAAAGGTAATGTTTGAAGTTTAGATGACTGTGAAATGTATTTCACGTTAAATAAAAATATGTATTGAAACGACTTGTTTTCTTTTCAACCAATTATTTTTATTGTTCTGCTCCAATCGCTACAGTGAAATGTGTCAAAAAATATAGCTATTCTATCACTCACAACAGGCTCATCTGATTCTGCTTATTTTAAATATTACCTACATTCTAAAGTCAAACCTACTAACTCTATTCAACAAGTACCTACATACATAACTATTCAAAACTAACAAATCCGAGGTATATTCTCATCAACTCAAACATTATCAAATACTTTTCTTACCTTTCCCACCGACAGAGCGGACAAGCCGCTGAGGTCCGCTAAATATTCATTCAACGGTACAAAAATGCTGAAGGTGTTCTCACAGGAATAAGTCTCTCGTCCCCGTTACTAACATTATAAACATAATATTCCCTACCATTTATGATCTTGCTTTTTGACGTCTCGGTGATGTTATACTTTGGATTGCCGAATAGGGATTCGTAAGGAGGTGGTTTGGTTTCATCGTGCTTGCTTCTCTGATTGCGTTTGGGTTTAACTTTCTTCGGGATAGGCGGATCTTCGGATTTCTTGTTGATATATCGTTTGAATACCACCTGAGAAGAGTAATTTTGAATTAGTTTTGTAAACGAAAAATTATAACGAGCAACGACTGTTTTGTTTTCTTTAATTTAGTCCTTTGACGCAATAGACCTTTTAGTGAAGTTGAATAGGTATTACAAATTGTAAAAGTTCATCAATTTCTGAAGTTATCTTACCTCTCCAATAAACACAGCTGTTGCAGCGGCCAATCCTACGGCGATAATTAGATAGGTCATTAACAAGTCGCTATTTCTCAACTGACGATCCTTTGACTGCAAATCCAGTGGGCAGATCTTCGTGCTAGGTAAATCTCTTAGTTCGAGAAAGTCTATTATGCCAGCTTGGATTAGATAGACTAGACTGAAAGGAAAAGCTGGTATTAACTAGCTAGCTAGTACTAAGTATTTTGACAACTAGGACCACAGAATATTAGTACAAGTAGGACCAGCCCCGGATCTTCAATTTTTTAAGGGGGACTAAAACTGAAAAATGCCGCCCATCGAGTATTTTATACACAGCACAGGATAGGATTTAAAATAAAAATATGTATAATAAAATTAATAATAAAATATATTTCTGCATTTGGGAATTGAAATTACAATTTTACTCTTCGAGCTTTTTGTTCAGCAAATAAATCTATGGCCTTGTCATAATTTAACTGGTGTGTAGTTTGATTTTCTATAGCTAAGATTGCAAGACTCGATAAGCGTTCCTGGCTCAGAAGATCGCAAATAATTTTAACACTCGCTCGGAACGACATTTATTATTTAAATAAAATGCAGGATTTTGCATACAGCCATAATAATAGCGGCGAAAGGAGTATAGGAACTTGTACTATTATTTAATCTGTGGTCAAAGTCAAGTACCTAAATGATGAGTTGTCAATTCGTCTGTAAAGTGTGAATTTTGCCGCCCCCCTGAACTTGCCGCCTGGGGCATGGGCCCCGGCTTGCGCCCCCCTAGATCCGGGGCTGCCTAGAACATACATTACTTCGTTGTTCTGTAGTGTCAATGATTGTCGATAGATACATCATGCATACGAATTATTCTTTACAAAAATTAACAGTCTCGGCGCGAAAAAAATTCTCTGTCTGTTTCATACCTACTTGGCAAAACTTGATGTGTCTGAACGAGTCTTTTACACCCTGTGGATACTTACACAGAATCAAACAAAAGTTTCAGTTGGCTACCTCGAGGATAAGCGAATGCTCTCGGCTTCTTCATAAAAGGATTCGGCGCCATAACATAAGTACATCTATCTACCTCTGTCACCCCTTCTTTAGCCTTTGTCAAGTAATCATTGTACATAAGATGGTCGATCGCTATAGCATCTTTGACTAAAACACCGCCGCCGTCCACGAAGGGTAGGTAACCGGTGTCGGAGCCGAAGTTTTTGAACTCCGCTCGACCGTTGGTTAACATTTTGTTTAGGTAGTAGAGGTCTTCCCCGGTCTGAAAGATAATCAGGGTAAACGAGCAAGAGTTATAAAAAAACACATAAAATTCTGTTTTTCATAATTTTGGTTACGTAGGTACTCGTACAAGCGGCCAATGGTCTCGTAGCTTACCCTCTACGAGTCTACGGCTCTACGTCGTAGCGCTGCTTCCAAGTAATGCGCTACGGATGGTTCTACGCTACACTAACCGCCTACAATAAAGCAATGTAGGTTGGAAAATAATAATTAAACTACATACATACTACTAAAGAGAACAAAGATAAGCTTTTTAATATCTGTTCTACTTGTATTAGGTAGGTTGGTACAGAAGACCGCTTAATGTAGAATATTGTTCATGTTTTAGTTTGTTGGTGCAGATTAGCATCTCTGTTACACTAAGATGTGATGTTGAAGTGATATTGCACAGAGTTTCTTACATTTCGAACCACAAATTGCACGGAACCTCCTTCCATGGCCATCCATCTGTAGTTCTTCTTGTACAAATCCTCAGCGTTCTCTATATCGAGGGTAAACTTGGACAGCGTCAAAAAAGCAGTCAGATTCGCCGTGTAGAATGCTGATAGTAAGATTATGAAGAGCCACCATGTCGCGAAAAGTATTCGGGTTGCATCTAAAAAGGGAAAATACAGTGGCCAGCAGGCCTAGGATGCGCACGCGAGATATTTGTCATGTCGCTCTGTCAAAATGTAAGCATTTTGCACCAGTCTTTGAACTTTTGCATTATCTGTGGTATATAATGCTGTCGACAAAACGCGCCTTCATATTGTACACTTTCGACACTTCTTACTCGTCGTACCTCTTTGAGGACGAGATAATAGTCATGCAGAAATGTCAATAGTTGAAGAGTCAAAGGCGCGCGCGCGCGGTTTCTCGACAGCATTACCACCGATAATGCAATAGTTCAGATACTGGTGCAAAATGCTTATATTTTGACAGAACGACATGACAAATATCTCGCGTGCGCATTCTAGGCCCGCCGAGTAGAGTTAGGTATAGATGTTCGGTGAGTTAGGTACATTGCATCGGTCGCGTGGCAACCCTCGCAGTCGAGTACCTACCGAGAGCATTTTCAAAGAAACAAATTGCATAGGTAGGTTTATAGTCGTGCTACGATTGTTCAAGTGGTAGTCAAGCTATTGTTGTACCTGCCTACTTAGATGAAAGTTCACAAAAATAGGTAAGTACCAAGAAAAAGATAGGTAAGTACCTAAGGTACCTAATGACCTACGATCGACCTTATGGACATTAAGTGTATAGCTTTTAGCTAGCTAAAAATGTAAGTTTGTGATGGAAATTTATTTTAGTCGCTGATTAGCCATCTACTTACCTATACATAATTATACAAAAAGCCAAACAACAATGTTTCTCGTTACCTAATTGTAAAACCATGTTTCAATGTCTGTTATATTGAAAGACAGTAAAAATACCGTAAGTATAATATTTACCTCCACATTGAATTTAATAGCCATGCTTTGTGTTCATTTATCATGGAGGTAAGTACTATCTACAAATGGAATAGAAAGGTTATAGGTAGGTATAAAATGTGTTATAGATTGGTTAAGTAAATTTAAAAAAAGATTAAAATACTAATCGGTATTTTCACTAGGTTTTCAATGCGTACAAACGGATTTTTTATTTAGGAAAAGTATGAAAGTAGCTATGTAAGAAATAATATCACACAGAAACTGCCAGTAGCCTCTATTCGCAGTAAAGATATTGGGCACGGTCTCTTATCCAATGGACCGACTTGGAACGATTAGCGTAAGCACAGATCATATAATAGGTAATAAAGAAGAAGCCTATACTCAGCAGTGAGTTCAAACAAGCTGAAATGATGATGATGATGATGATGACGAAATACTATGGAAAGATAATTGCAGTGTGACGGAATGATAAATAACATGAACCATTAGCGCTGATACGATCGATTGACCCGCGCCGTGATTATGTGACAGCTTCGGTACACAAACACCATTTTCATAATCAATTTACTACACTATAATTATGTAACTTGTGACACAGAAAAAACTAATGTACTTGCATACGCTAACTGTAAACACCAGTAGGTATAAGCTTCAATGCCAACGTTTCTTTACTTTCGTATTTCAATAAAAAAAAAAACACCCAGCGCATGAATAATACCTAAGTAAGATTTTTTGGGAAGAATAACATACACATCACAATATGTTTCGGTTGGCTCAGTCCAATTGACCGCAACTTACGTATTAAAATATGTCTTGGTAGGTACTCAAGTATACTCAATGATTTACATAGTTAAAGTTAGATGTTAGAAAAAAAACAATCAAAATGAAACATAAAAATGCAATCAATTCTGTAAAGTGAAAAACGAGAGTTAATGTTAGGACTTTACTAAAGACAATTGATTTTTGAAGGCCAAACCACAAATCTGAAGAGGGCCGTGCTCACTTTGGACACGAATTTGTTCGTACGTAAACGTACGAGTAATGTTCGTACGAATTGAGTGCTCACACTGAACACGTTTTTCTCCGTCAAATAGTACGACTACGTGATAAATCCCAACAAGTTCGGATTGTATTCGGACGTCGTAAGTAAACGTACGTATACGTACGACTGATCGCATGCAGTGTGAGCGCTCTCATAGTCCTTGGAAGGTCGGTATCATTCGTGCGTAGTCGTACGAATCAAATTCCGATGAAATCGTATCCAAAGTGAGAACGGCCTTGATTCTATTCATAAAATTCCAAACAAATTATTAAAGATTAGTGTATTGGTTAAGTTAGGTTACTTACTAGCTTCAGGGGCTAAGTTAGTGCCCTGTTTGATGAACGCGCTGTAGACGAACCAGAAACTCGGAGAAAAAGATAGATGTTGCTCCTTATCCCGAATTATCTTAGACCTCATACGAGTTAGGAATGTTATACAAGGTCCGTATGCTAATACTGCAGTTAGGGTTAGATACCTGGTGAAAAACACATTTTCGACAACAGCCTTTTAGGATAGAAACACAGATAAAATTTTATAAGAAACTAGTTGTAGAAAATTCTCCATAGCATTACTTAGCGAATTTATTATCATAATACAGTTTACTGTTTAGGTACATACCTAACTGGTTTGATAAAAAGGTAAGACGATATACCCACCTAGACACAATATTCGCACACATAATAAAGGACCCTTAAGGGGATTTCTGGAACTTTTATCCAATTTTCCCCTGCCGCGAGTCGCCGTGGTAGCTAAGAGGATTTTCGGACAAAAGTTCCAGAAATCCCCTACGCAGGGGATTTAGTCAGGCGATTTCCGGAATGAGCCAACAGAACTACCTACCTACGGTTGCTCTACGGGACTAGGCTGCGCTACGTAGCATAGCGCTACGGCGTAGCACTCGTAGCCGCAGAACACGTTTGCTACGCCTATGTGATTTTACAAAGCTTTTATGTAGGTATGTATGTATAGGTTCAGTACCTATACATACTTACATAAAAGCTGCATGAAGGCTAAATGAAGCAAACCAATAGCAAGAAATAGCACTATGGATTTTTTCACGTGGTACTGTACACCGAGTAAAAAGTAGAGTACCTTTAGCAGGTGCCAAATAACACCGAAATACAGGTCATTCGCCCACCTTCACCACGATGTCGCAAAATTCAATTTATTAATGGCTTATTCTGTCGCTTTCCATACAAACCTGTCGCTAAGACGGTAATCGCTCGAATCGCGTAGTACTGTTTGTTTACCATACATAAATTGAATTTTGCGACATCGTGGTGAAGGTGAGTGAACGACCTGTATTGCGGTGTTATTTGGCACCTACTATAGTTAATAAATTTGTATAAAAATTTACCTACAACATTGAAAATCGCGTCGATGAAAGTCAGCGTACTGAAAAATCTTGGGCCTTATTCTCTATGACCAATACAAGCGCGTTACGCAGCACGACACGACAGCGGCGTGAAATCGCCCTATGCCTATGCCGTATTTCCTATGCCATAAATGATAAATGCCATTCCTTACGGTGACGTCATACGGTTACGGCAAGGAATCTCCTAAGTCATACAGAATAATGCCCCTTAAAAGGGTTTGCCCTGCGTTTGGCAGTCACAATCAGCAGTGGACTTCTTTAGATGATCTACCCATGAGATTCTTGAATAATGGCAAAGCTCACCACACAAAGCTGTTGAAAGGTGCCATCAACCCTGACCCAGCAGCCGATGCCTTTGGTCTTTTCAACATCATCTTCCACACTCCTTCGTCCAGATCAGCGGAAAAATCTATCATTTTCTGAAACCTCCAAATTTTGGGAATGAACGCCGCTGCCATATCTGCTTGCTATATAAAATAATAAGGTTTCGGTTAATTTATTTTCTTTTTATTATTTAATTTTATTTCCTTTATTATTTAGTATACTTTTCATATGAACCTGTAGAATTATGTAGGTACATAGTTATATTTTGCAGCGCAAAACAATTATTCGAAAAATCTATCTATGTAGGATGGATTAATACATGTTAAACTAGCTTCCGCCCGCGATTTCGTTCGCGTCCCGTTGGATCCCGTTGATTTTCCGGGATAAAAGTAGCCTATGTGTTAATCCAGGTCACGGACAATATATATTACAAGTTTCATCCAAATAGAGTCAGTATATTTTGCGTGAAAGAGGAACAAACATACATACATCCTCACACTTTTTCGCGTTTAATTTAATATTACCTATTAATAAGGAAATAGGATTCAGATTGTTTTTAGAAAAATTGCTAAACAAGACTTAATTTGAATATTTGTAACTTATCGAGGGTTTTAAAGTCTAGGCTAGGTCTATTAAGTATTGCAAGCAACCTACCAGGGTCCAAGACAGTAGCAAGAGCTAGTCTACTCACGCTAGAGTTGAGTAGTCCAATCAAAGAGTCGTCAGGACTCGACCCGCCACCCAGATAGTTCTTCTTGGGTACAATCACATCGTAGGTGAAGTTGAACCGCTTCTGTAGAACCTCCAGGATGCCAAATGCCACTCCTAGGCCGATGAGAGTGCCATTCGGGCCCGCCTCCACATGACTCAAGGGAAAATTCTGGAAAACGTTCCTCTTTGATCTTTCCACTTTAAGAGAACGTTTTTACAGAAAATGTATAAAAAAAACTTACGCTGTAAGTGGCTATTCTTAGATGTTTCCCGTTGAGTTCATTCGTCAAATTCAATAAATCCAATTGTTTTTTTGAAAGTTGATTATCTGTAAACCGTATATAATTATTATCTACCACATGCAAGTTTTCTACTTAAAATTGGTTTGAAAATCGAAAACAAAAAATCAAACATTGTTATTTTTCTAAATTTTGTGCCAAGTTTTTTATAATATTTTCAAACGAACATAGTTTGGTATAGCAGGTAAAGTATGTCTGTGTAGGTTACTACTTACCTAATAAAGGATTATCTTTCACAAGAACTTCGCTAGATCCGTTGAATACGGTGGATATGATGAGGTCCATGCCGGACATGGCATGGCCTAACTCCGGTCAGCGATAGACTGCCGTTCGCGGTGATACGAGATCGAGGATGCGCTAACTAAATGTCATTCATCCTCCACTCATACCAGCGGTCGCGCTCACTCATGCTCATCCTCATGCCACCATGGGCACTATGGCACAACTATGGTGCTATGGAATGGATAATATCCATTATTAATGCCAGGCACTCCATATTATGGAGTGCCTGGCATTATATACACCGATAATAACCTTGATATTTATGTACCTACTTATATGGGTAGGTATAATTTATGATTGTGTATTAGGTTTTTCTTATTAGGTTTTTTGGTCATCGAAAGAATTAAATATTGTACATGGCATTTTAAAATTTACCGCCCTGGATCCAAACCATAGAACAAACCACAAATGGAATGGAAGCTTATCGAAAGATGAATTTGATAGATTTTTTACTATTCATGAAAATTTGCTGAAAAAACCTGCGCTTGAGCAATGGATTTGCCTGTATGGCATAGTTAGAACATGGTTTCATCAGGATGAATCACTGGAAATTCTGTCATGACTTGCTTTTCTGGTTGCACGATCTTTGGGTGAGTGATAAATATGACAATGACAGTTAATACATAATAACAATGACATAGGTATAGAAATGACACTAGACAATAGTTATGACAAGTGACAACAACAAAATACTAACCTAAAAATAAAATACCTACTTTGTTTCATTTCAGCAGAAATTGTAAAAGATATCTATCAAAATGAGAGAAACTATAATATCGATTTGTGAAAAAACCTTTTTACAACAATTAGTATCTGAAGGGCATGTACGTATTTCTTTGAAATTTCAATTATATTTGAATCACCAGTGAACTTAATTAACTAATAACTAATTATCCTATTTTACAGCGTTTGGATGGTAGAAACTTTAATGAAAGCAGAAAACTACAAATATCATTTGGATCAACTTTTGGTAGTTGCATAGTTTCACTGGGAGAAACAAAGTATGTGCCTATATTTTTGAAATCAATGTTCATAGCTCACCTACACTCGTGTGGAAGTGTAATGTGTTGGTTATTTTCAGAGTATTAGCACAAGTAACTTGTGAAGTGACTCAACCTAAGTCTGTAAGACCTAATGAGGGCATCCTGTTTATAAATGTTGATGTTGGGCCAATGGCCGCACCACAGTTTGAAGCCAACAGATCAACAGACCTTTCCGTTTACCTCAACAGGCTACTAGAAAAATGCTACAAGGATTCCAAGTGCATAGATCTTGAGTCATTGTGTATTGTAGTTGAAGAAAAGGTAATTGTTATTCATTTAGTTGTATTAAGTAATAGAATTATTTTATCATCACTGTTTGCATCTGTCGGCAAAGCAATAGGTACCTGTCAAAAAAAGATAACAAAAGACTAGTAAACTTTACAGGTATGGTCAATAAGAGTGGACATCAAAGTACTAAACCATGATGGCAACATAATAGAATGTGCCAGCATTGCCACACTCACATCCCTAGCACATTTCAAAAGGCCAGATATTACTCGCAGTGGAGATCAGATAATCACACACACATTAGCAGAAAAAGACCCTATTCCAACTGTGCTGTACCACTATCCTGTCTGCTGTACTTTCGCTATATTTGGTACTGAGTAAGTATTTTTTAAGTTAATAAATGTATGTTTTTACACACTTGTTACAGACTTCTAGAAAAAAACTGTTTTAAGAAACAAGCTTAGGTGTGCAACCACAGTGGTTTAATACTGTAAATTATGGCCTGTATTTGCGGCCTGTATTTGCATTTTCTGCTCAAGCATAGATTTTTGTATGTGAATTTACTCAAATTTATGTTTGAGTAGGTAATTATTTCTTTATCAGAATACAAACTTTGTATCACTGTTTTCTATTACAGCATAATACTATCAGACCCCAGCTATCTTGAAGAGTCTGTATGCATGAGCAGCACAGAAGATCGCACAAACACGGGTGTCAGTTTACTTGTGATAGGTATGAACCAATACAAGGAATTGTGTCTACTGGACCTCACAAGTTCAGCTATTGACAGCTCCAACATAATCCACAAGACTATGGCCAACGCAGCAGTGAAATGCAAAGAGATTGTAGAATTAGTGAAAAGTGCTATTGTCAGTGATGATACTTTGAGGTAAGGTGCCTTCTCGTAAGATCGGCGTACTAGTAAGTCCGGATAAATCACGTATGTAACGAAGCAATTCGGCGATATTTTTAAATAACGGCAACATCGCTTTAAGGTAAACGTCTACAGGCCCGCATCGCACGCATCGGACGCATCGCACGCAACGGATTTTAGTTTGCCTTGTATATATAACAATAACTAGACTAGAAACTAGAAATAGAATAACTCGAAAAAACACGTCATTCACGCGAATGACGTGTTTTTTCGAGTTATTCTATTTAACTGCTAAACTACTAAACTGATTTTGATAATTTTTTATGGGACCAATCTGGAAGCATACCCTTTCAGATAAAAAAAGGCCCATAAATGACGAAGTTCTGACAAACATAAAAAAAAATTACAACCAAATTGAGAACCTCCTCCTTTTTTAAGTCGGTTAAAAAAAACATTAATTTCAGACAAAAACGAGTAAAAGTAAACTTCTCCGACCTTATAACACAAGACCATCTACTGTCTCTAAGTCGAAAAGATCTAAGCATTTGCCTCAAGAAATACCATGTGGAAGACTTGACTAAAAATGATTCT
Source organism: Eulithis testata (assembly GCA_947507515.1). NCBI lineage: Eukaryota > Metazoa > Arthropoda > Insecta > Lepidoptera > Geometridae > Eulithis > Eulithis testata. The sequence continues at coordinate 4,052,519 of OX382199.1, read as the reverse complement.
ATGTCCGAAGATGATGAAGTTGTCATGCTCAAAAGTGAACCAAGTAAATATGATGGTAAGATACGTTTTTCCGTAAGATATCTCTTACCTAATTTTTTTTTTATGAGAATTAGTGAAGGAACACCCTCATGGCCCACCTCGTAATAAATGGTAACCTCTGCATAAAATAATGCATCTTATAAAACAAGTAATATGCAGGAATATTGAACTAAGGGTACTTAATCGAAGTTTATTTGTCATTTGTATAGTAGGTTTTGGCTGATAGTGGATCAAAATGTTTCCAGTATGTTAGAGGTTTGGGTGAAAAGATACTACTATGCAAGTTTGAAGAAGAATTACATCATTATAATTTATTTAAAATTGCAATTTCAGTTTACAATGTAAACGATTTTACGATACTTTATTGCGCCATACCATATTTGAGAACTATATCACTAAATCAACTTATATTATAATACATACATGCAGGTTTCATAAGGGGCAGACATCATTAAAATATTTGTTGAGATCTTCCTAACCAATGATTTTTGAGGTATAAGAAAATAACTGCTACATAAAATTATCCTGCAACTTCATACAATTTTGATATGCAAGGATTTAGTTCCATAAAAATCATTTTTCAGTCAGCCTGGTATAAAAAAATTTAAGGTCGAAGCTGATAAGTAGGCTAACACATAATAATATGTTTGAAGCTAGTTTTTTAAAGCTATATTAAAGTTTTAAATAGTAAGTATAATACCAGTACTTGGCAAATTAAAACATGAAATGCTCTGAAATAATGTAGCCTTGCCCTAATTTCCATTTTACATCACCCCAATTTGAAAGGTGACCTTTATTTTTATTTCAGTTGTATCATCAGTGCCACACACAACAGAAGTCATCTCGAAAAAGGGCACATCAAAGTGGATAGAAATATCATCAGATTCAGATGACTAATATTATTGTTGTTAAATAAATTGAAATCATCGCAAAATTTAACATTTTTTTATAATCTCTCGATAATAAAGCATTCTCTATAGCAAATTCAACATTTTGTCATAGAAGTCATTACAAGAAATATCTAAAAAACTAAAATAAATAAAATACCTACTTTTTTATCTGCACTACACATTTCCAATATGAGAATGAACAATTAACACACTAGCATTCACTTTGTAGCATTCAATTTGGCTTGAAGTAATATACTTCTCTGACAGAATTCCAATTCATACATCTACAGCTATAAATACAATCCAGATTGAAACATATTGTAGACAAAGTGGCATTTTAAACAATTCAATAAGCCTTCCTCATTTTGAGCATAAGTGACTAAAAGAGGATTTTGGTCAATTTGCTATGTTTTATTTTCATTGACACATGAATTTGGGGTGGAGATACGTTTTTCACTTTGCCATTTGCCCACAATCAAGAAATGACTGTTTGCATAACATACATACATATACATTTAATTAAATTAATGCTATAACTACACAAATTCATAAATTATAATCACTACACTTTATACAGAGTCCGAGTTCATCCCATTTTTCTGATCAAGCTTGTTTCCATTTGTTTTCACCATGTAAATGAAGTAAGTCATTATCTCTTTTTCATTTACTGGTAAAGATTTGAAGTGCTTTTGGATAGCCTGTGAATGAAAGGAAAATATATGGAAAAATGTGGTTTATTGAATACAAGCATAATATTCACTGAAATATTATGAAACAACCTGTTATCTTGGTTTCTGATAGATATAATTCTTACATAGAATATCTAGTAGTTGCAAAACTAATTTGTTACCACAACATGTCCTTGAATAAAGAAGAATAACAACTGGCTACAATAAAATTATAAATGTAGAAATGAAATTTTTGGAACTCACCTCAGCTAATTGAGCTTTGTTCAACCCTGGCCTGGTCTGCACCTTGTAGTACCTCTTGTACCGTCTCAGAGTGTTCAACTGCAGCTGAAACCAGTCCACTTCGGGGGCATCCATGTCAGCCTCGTTGCTGTCGTTGTCAGAGTCTTTGGGCCTCCGCTGCTTTGTCCTAGCGCATTGAATCATTGTCTTGTGAAAATCACAAATGTACGTGTGTCGCGCCTGAAATTGTACACGTAAATAAGTATAGTCATCCTAACCAAAGTAAGGAAAAAGTTGCATTTAACTTTGTGCATGTCATTGTAGGTCAAAATAAAGAGAAAGATTAACTTATTTCATCAAAAGAACAGTGTATAGGTACAATGGTACTAATAATGGTGATTATGTAGGTACTAATGCTACATCCTACTAATATTATAAACGCGAAAGCTTGTTATGGATGGATGTTTGTCACTCTTTCATGTAAAAACTACTAATCCGATTTGGATGAAACTTGGAATATATATTGTCCATGACCTGGATTAACACATAGGCTACTTTTTATCCCGAAAAATCAACGGGATCCAACGGGACGCGACGAAGTCGCGGGCGGCACCTAGTACAGTATAATAATATGTCCTTAGAAATAAGTACCATGGAAAGCAAGCTCATATGAGCTAGTGGCCAACTCTGGTGACTGAGTTTTTAGGCCGCCTTAAGGCCTCCGTCGTGGCTTAACGACTGCTAGAGCTGGGACCGACAGTTTAACGTTAAGTTTTAATAATGTACCATTAGGAACTCTGTTCTTGTGATGGACATAATGGTACTCTACACACCTGAGCATCTATGTTCAGCTTGAGCCTCCTCAGAGCCACGGTTTTCTGAATGCGCTTGCTGTACGAGGCATTGCCTGCTGGTCGTCTGCAGCGGTCGCCGTCATCCACAAGGCAACATATTTGATCAGAATTACCTCGAGAGTCTTCTTCTCCCGTGCTAAACCCGTTGTTCATTTGATACTCCCGTTGAATCATATATAATCAATGAGCTAAACTCTTTTTCAGTTTTCGCACCGGGCGACAATGCAAAATAGTACGACGTATTCACAAAGTTTTACGATAGAGGTTATGATACGAAACAACACAGCCCGTTTTCCCACTATAAATCAAAGACATGTCAATAAATGTCCGAAGCCCTAGAATATGCGCCACTTATTCAGATGTGGGAAGGCAATTCTTTATTCACGGCACATAATTCCGAAATGGTCCATCGCTACTGCACAGTAGGTAGGTACCTACTTCGAATCCAGGTCCCAGGGTAGGAATTTATGTGATGAATTGCACGCACGGCACAAATTTAAAAACGTTTCAAGAACCGTGAAGACTTTGGCTTAAAACTTGGATAGAAGGATACCTTAAAATACCGAAATAAACAACAAAAATAAATTCTTCGCACCGACGACGAATCCAACAATGGACCGAAATCAACGCCATCACAAAATAAAAACTTTTTTGTTCACTTGTCATTCACTCACTCACTCAAATAAACAAAATCTTCTTTGAAAACGGACACTACGGTCCTTAGGAATAGTACACACTTTCGATGAACACAATATGGATTGTGAAACGAAAACAATCATTAGGATGAATGTGTGCATAGTAGAGATAGCTGTTTTGTAACGTAAACAAAAAATAAAGCTGTGATATGATCTACGATTGGCTTACAAAAGGCGGGTAATTCAACTTGCACCAATCATAGCTACTTGTTTCATAGTACGAACCGCTCATTGCATTCAGTGGAGTGAGTGCGAAGTTCCCTACGTAATAAGCGCTGAAATCGTGTGCTCTTTTGTTGTTGTTACTCGGTGAGTTTCATTTTCTCTCTATTAGAATTTTCTTTTCAGTAAATTGATATATATTTTAGGTCTTATTTAAAAAATAACCTTCGTCTAACCATTCGTTTGTATGAATCATGCACTGATTCTAAGGTTATACCTGTAATATTTTTGTCAAACATTCTAATTTTGTTAGCAAATGGCTGCCGAGCAGAGCGAGTGTCGTAGTAAGGTGACAAACTATATTTATAGATATCTACATACAAACTTTGCCTCTCTCTGAATATGGCAGTGTGTACCTACTTTTTTACATTCGGTACCATTGCGTTAGTGTGCGTGGATGTTAATTTATATGATACGTAAGTATGGGTACCTGTAATCACGGTGGTATCGTTTGTATTTTTATAAGATTTATATTTGTTCGTTTGTCAAATCTTGCAAGAGAAATTTTACCCACTTCTCGATGTCCGATTTAGCTAAAATTAAGCATTAAGTATTTATTAATCTTTGGTAACAATGCATTGATATGATGGATGAAGTCGGAAGGTATCCGGAACATCATTTAGTTTGGGCTCATTTGATTTGTCTTGACACGAACGAATTTGAAACGAGTAACGAATTCGAAATATAGTTTATTTAAATAAATGAACAAGTATCTAGGTAGGTACGTAATGAAAAAACCAGCCTGATATAGTTCCCACTTTTTATCAGGATGTTTTTCCCCCTCACCATAAGCAAATTTGGCATCCGTGGTTTATAAGCTTATTTCTTAATAAACTGAGATCGACGGTAAGTTGGGTTGGTATTGGCAGATATACATTTCGTTGGGTAAGTAGGTAGGTACTTGGTACTAATATTATAAATGCTAAAGTTTAGATTTTGGGCATTTAGATAGATTTGTTTCTCAATTGCGTTGCAGCAAGTGGACTGGTTGAAACTTTGGAATATAATAATGGTTCATCATCACGCTGACCTAAGTAACCTATTAAAAAGTTATCTATTATAGATCACATTTTATCCCAAAAAATTAAGAGAAAGAGATAAAAACGAAACACGGTTGAAGTTGCGAGTAGAAGCTAGTAGCAGGATATTGAAATATAAGTTCGGTGGATATTGAGAATGCGTAGCATACGACAGAGTACCCTGGAAAAGTCAGTGTTAAAATTTAAAGAGAAAACAGTGATTGGAAAGTATGTCTCTGGTTTGGTACGCTCTATGAGACAAAACCCAATACTGGATACAAAACTTCGTCAGAAACTGATATGCCTATGCCTAGGCCAACTAGCCGAGGAACACGAGCCGTTTAATTTTATAATTGACTCCAAGTTTTATTAATTTAAAGTTTATAAAAGCACGTTCTCCGCCACCGCGGCCGTGGCGCTTAAGACCGTTGCGAAGTTGATTATGCTAGATGGATTTTTATAATAATTATTAGCTTCCGCCCGTTCCTGTTGGATGCCGTTAATTTTCCGGGATGAAAAGTAGCCTATGTGTTAATACAGGTCAAGGACAATATGTATTCCAAGTTTCATCCAAATCGGATCAGCAGTTTTTGCGTGAAAGAGTAACAAAGATCCATCCATACTCACAAACTTTCACGTTTATAATATTAGTAGGATTAGTAGGATAAAAAATGCCTTTATGAAGTTAATTTAATACGCATGTTTGGTGAAAAACAGCTATTCTTGGGAAAAAAGTTCATGTGTAAAATAAACATCGGTTGTTTAGTTTTTCTTACACAGCGTTTAGAGATAAAATACTAATGTATATTTTTTTATTATCTAAGCTTTTGTAGCCAACCGATTAACGTTTCTATAAGCTTTAAAGATGAGTAATGATCAAGTTTTTGAAGAAGAATATTTTTATTTTCTACCTATGACATTTTATTAAATTTAGATCTAAACACTTGATTTTTCCGTTTATGGTCAGTGTGCTTTATCATTCATAAATAGATAGGTAAAAGAAACAATAAGTGATGTTGCGGAATGTCAAAGTTTTACCATTTGCGCCTTAGATTTATACGGTTATCCATTAATTTTGACTATACCAAACATTCCTCTGTCTGTTAAGAATTATTGTAGGAGTTTAAATAACGCATGATGAAAGAAAGCTGAGCGAGAGCAAAGAAAGAAGAAGAGCGCATGCGGTAGAAATACGAATTTGGAGATTATGTGTGTGGTGAAAGTTGATTAAATCCATAAATAAAAAGATATGTTTCAAAAGTATAGTCACCAATAAAGAATCGATACGTGCGTTGTACATAATGAGTAAAGGCGTCGATCATGTTTTTTTAGTAGTATATGGCACCTGATTGTAAGCAATCTCCGTCACTTAGAAACACCGACAATACTAAAAGCAGTGTTGGTACGTTGCCTAGCCCTACAGCCTGAAGGACTAATATAATGTAGAATAAAATGCTAGATAGAGATTGTCGTCATTCTTGATTATGTGCAAAATCTAACGATTAGTCTACATAATGACTACCTCTTTTATTGCATTCGTTTGTAATGAAATGTAATACATTTTTATAAAAAAATAAAATATAGGTAGGTACTATGGGAACTTATTAGGGCTGAGTGGTTGAACAAAAGAAATTGTTAACTCAGATGATAGCTACGCCAATCAACTTATTGACCGGTTGCTGGACGAGGTTGTTGCCAGCTCGTGCACTATCGGCTGTATTCGTATGTATTCGGATATTTTCAAAGTAGCCGCTGCGCGTTGAGGGCGCTAGTGTGCACATGTTTGGCGTCTACTAGTTATGCGGCGTTGCCAACTTTATTGACTTATGTACAAACCAAGACAAAACGTACGCGTGTTGAGTGGAACTTACAGCCGGTAGCTTAATGATTAAATAACATAACTGCTTTTTCAATTTTATATGTGTTTTGAAAAAGAAAGAGTGAAAAAATATGTGCACAACTTAAAAACACAAAGTCTTTGTCATGAAATACGGTTTCATCAATAAAGTTTATGGTGATTTTAGTGAATGTGTACTAACTATTGATTGGTTATTGGTTAGGAACTTGTAGCAATATTATTATAAAATGATTTCAACGTTTCGTATGTATCAAGATTGATTTTAAGGAAACAAAGCGATAAAAAAACTGGTTCTACATTGGTACCAGCTAAAACATGGGAGAGCGGGGCGCGACGGGGGGCGCTTGGGGTGCGCGCGACGATGCCTCATGGTGGTCGGGTGGCGCAGGTGAAATGCAGCACCAACAACAATTAAATGAGGAGATTGCAAGAAGTACAGCAGCTCCGACTCAGCAGCTATATTCGTACAAGATGACAGGAGGGTTCTCAAACAATACACAACAGACACAAGGAGAAACAACAAATGCAGGTTTTGATTACCGCCTCATGTCAAATTCCAATAACTCACGAGATGAATCTCCTCAACAACCATGGTGGTTTGGATCAGGTTCTGTTGAATCACAGCAAACGTCTTCACCAACGGTAGGTTCTTTGTTAGCTTCTTAAGTAAGCTACTGAGTTGACATTTCTGTGTTTTATTATTAGTATGATTTAGCTAGTCTAATCGTAACAAAGGTAGCAGCTACTAAATTATTTAAAAATATTTGTATTAGGTAATCAATGGAACGTAGGTAAACATAAGAGTGTTATTATTTAGTGGCTTTTACATTACGAGAGAGTAATCTAGGTACTTAATTAAAGAAGTGGTGCTGAAATTATTTATTTAAGTATTTATCCCAGCCCTAAAAACTATTTTGAAATGTTATCTTAGATGAAGGAAGATGCAAGATTTAAATATGTAAATACCACTGTTTAAACAATATGTTTTAGCGTATTGAAGATGTTCCTGATAAGTATACCTAGGTAATGGCCGTATGCTCGTTTATCTACCAGTATACAAAAAAAAAACTTACACAGTAATTCACACCATCGGCAGTTAGTTACATCAAGCGGCCGTCGTAACTAAAGTTTAAGTGAAAAACCTAACCCTTAAAAAAATAGTATCTTATCAGAATACTAGCAGCGCCTCGCGGTTTCACCCGCGTAATTCCCGTTCCCGTGGGAATTCCGGGATAAAATATAGCCTATGTTCATCAGGGATAATGTAGGATTCTAATGGTAAAAGAATTTTTTTAATCGGTCCAGTAGTTTCGGAGCCTATTCAATTCATACAAACAAACAAACAAACAAAAAATCAAACTTTTCCTCTTTATAATATTTGTATAGATGCATAGATGACTGCGATACCTTAGTCGGCTTAGTCATTAACAACCTATTCCTGCGTGGTTTTGATTACATGATTATTCCCCACAGGATATAATTTTTTAATAATTTGAAAACGATTATGTAAATGTAACTACAAAGTACAAAATATTAACATCATTATTGAAATACATATTAGGTATAACACCTAAAACTAAATAAAAACGGGTTGTTTTTAGGTCTAGGGATTGAGCAAACAGTATCTGTACTAGCCCTTATTTTTTATTTGAATGAAAGTAATCTTTGTCAATGAGTGAAAGTTTTTCATAGACCTTTGTGTTCTGTCTGTATCATCCTCCTTGAGGTCATCTTTGAGCTTTGGCCACAGGAACGCTTTGGCTATGGGTTTGGCATAGACGGAAGGAGTAACAAGTTTGGTGTGTATTGATTGATTGAGGTGTATTTTTTCCCGATATTCAGGGAATTATTTTATTATGCCGAAGACTTACGTACCTAGTGAACGAGATAATAGGTACCGTTAGCCTACCTACCTACAGCTATCTACTGACTAACAAATAAACTAATAAGAATCGATATGTAGGTATGTATATATACACATAAAATCGGTTGAGTTCTGGGGAGCTCCATTTCATAAACTGATGTAAGTTTATATTTTAAGCTCTATGTAAAATGTAAACTTGGATAGTAAATAAAGTCCAGACGACGACGACTTGACGCGCGACGGAGGAAGGAGAATCTACGGTAACATATTGGCAGCACTATGTTGCAGTTTCGTTTCCTGCCACAGAAAAAAAATACTCTTCTTCTGCTTCGTTAGAACGTTTCCTGTCGTTTCCCGCCTCGAAATATGGTATTTTAGTGTATTTTAGGTAAGGAAGGATAGATTTGGGTAAAACCGGGACTAACACAATATATCACAGAAAGTCAGAAAGAAAATAATATAAAATACTGCTGCTCGATTAGTAAGTTAAATGTCCCCGATCATCAGAAGGTTCTAATTGACAACATACATTGTTCCAGTCTCAAAACCAGGCAAGTCCGGACTCTGAGCAAAACAGCCAACAATCCAACGGAAACCAGAATCAGTTACACCAGAACAGTCAAGAGCAGCAGCTGTTGCAGCAACAGAACTTGCAGCAGCAGGCTTTGCAGCAAAATCAACAGCAAACATTGCAGCAGATGTTGCAGCAACACCAGCAGCAGCAACAACAGCAAGCTCTGCAACAGAGTCTGCAACAAACGTTGCAAGTCAGCCAGGCTCAAGCACAGGCTATAGTGCAGGTAAAATATGTATGTATTGCAGTAAGGCATTCTCTTACTACGAAAAATGTGAATATACTTTGTTTAGAGGGGTTTACAATCAAATCGCAGACGTAGCTTCGAAAGCAGCTAAGTTGAAGTTGGATTGGGTTGGTCATGTCTGTCATATGCCAGGTAAAGGGCAAGGACTGCCACCGAGTAGCATTCTGACCCAGCAAGAAGGCGACGCGGCAGACCTAAACGAAGATGGTGGGATGAACTTGACTTTTTAAATGACTGGCAAAGTGTAGCCCAAGATTGGAGCGTGTGGAAAGAATGGGAGGCCTTTGCTCAGCCGTGGGACACAGAGGGCTGAGTATAATAATAATTTCATATTAATTTATCACACAGGCTCAAGCAGCGTTGCAGCAACAAGTAGCACAAACTTTGCAGCAACAGCAGCAATCCCTGCAAGCCAGTCTGCAAGCTGTGCAGCAACAACAAATTCACGCGGCATTGCAACGACAATCTGCTACTTTACAGGTAAGAACTTTATGACTAGCAGTTTTATACTTTATAACTACAAAAATTTCGAATTTTTAAGTAATTTTTTTTAAACCTTGGGTTACATTATTGGAGTTGTAGTAAGGATTTCTAATTAAAAAATATATAATATATTATATATGTCATCCGGGGATAGTGTTGCTTCCCAACTGTGAACAAAAATTTTCAAATCTGTCCAGTAGTTTCGGAGCCTCTTCCCTCTTTGTAATATTAGTATTGATAAAGGCAAGTATTTTTTTAATCCTTCCCATCTTGTCCCAGTATTTTTACAATCTTGTTTATATGTTTGATAGGAGCTACAACAACAGCAGTCACACTCATTGATCGCGCAAGCCAGCAAAGTCAGGATGCCACGCGCTAAAGCATGCAATAAGCCGCGAGGTCGGATCACGGCGTACGCATTCTTCGTACAAACTTGCCGTGAGGAACATAAGAAGAAACATCCCGAAGAGAATGTGGTGTTTGGGATCTTTTCGAAGAAATGTGCTGCGAGGTGGAATGTAAGTGTATCATCTTATCCTTATCTTACGTTCAATCTTAACCGATTGTCTATGTTAAGCGAATTACATTTGATCGCTTCCGTACTTCGGAGGGCAAAACTGTTGGTCCTTGCTCAAGCAGTCATTAAGCCACGACAGAGGCCTTAAGAGCCAGTGCACACGACGCTTTTTAAACGCGCAGACGACGCCCGTTTCAAGAACGCGCGTTTACGGCGCAATAAACGCGCGTTTTACACGTTTGAATTGCGTTAACCCACGTACGTCTGCGAGTTTAAAAAACGCCGTGTGCACAGTCTCTTAGGCGGTCTAAAATCTACCTAATCTACTAAGTTAGCTGAATCTACAATTGTTCCTTGCAGACAATGACAGAAGACGAGAAACAGCGCTTCCACGACATGGCAGAGCAGGATAAGAAGCGCTACGACCTCGAGATGCAAACCTACGTGCCGCCGAAGGACGTGAAAGTGCGCGGCCGCAAGCGGCATACTATCAAAGATCCCAACGCGCCAAAGCGCTCGCTGTGAGTTACGGTCATGAACCTTTCCTTTAACTAATTTAAACATTAAACACTGACTCCCACAATGTTTTCTTTCACCGGGAAATCAGATGGTGTGTGGATAAACGGGACACACAATGTTAGAATCGGTAGTGGGCCAGTGGTGGGTATGAATATAATTTGACTCATTTATTGTCATTTGTCATCAGTCGTAATAAGTCAACTGCGGAACATAGGCCTTCTACATAGATTTTTAGGTTACAAGATGCCTCCCACAGCAACAAAATCGGTGTAAAGCACAAGACGTTTGAGAAAATTGACAGTCAGTGGGCGGGGACATATAGCTCAACAAACCAGCGGCCGCAAAATAAGTTTTTGAGCGGAAATCATTCACCGAAAAGCACTAAATATTTAATTGTGCTAATATTTTATTTACCACTAGCTTCAGCCTGCCACTTCGTTGATTTTTCGCGATAAAAAGTAGCCTATGTGTTAATTCAGGTCACGGAAAATATATATTCCAAGTTTCATCCAAACCAGTTTTTGCGTGAAAGGGGAACAAACATACATACATACTTACAAACTTTCGCGTTAATAATATTAGGATAGGATTTCTATACAACAGTACAATTAAACTTATAATCTCGTTACAGATCAGCATTCTTCATGTTCTGTAACGATGAACGCTCCAAGGTGAAAGCTGAGAACCCAGAATACACGATGGGCGACATCGCTAAAGAGCTCGGCCGTCGCTGGGCCGCCGCAGATCCACCTACTAAGGCTATATACGACTCTAAGTCAGAACAGGACAAGGCCAGATATGACAGAGTAAGTTGAATATAAACATCGATCTCATAATCAACCTATATCAGTCCACTGCTGAAGGCGGAGTGATCAAAAAACAAGCAAAGATTTAAAATAAAAAATATAAACGTATTTTCTAGGAAATGACGGCGTACAAGAAAGGACCTCTGGCTCTAACAAAGCCTCTGGCGCTCGCAGAAGTGGAGGATGACGTAGTAGAATATGAGGGAGAAGACGATTACAAGTGAGACCGTCTCTTTCTAACACACAATTTCGGACTAACAAACTGTTGAAAAGTGAAAATATTTTTTTTAAATGTTACCATATTTGATACATGCTGTAGTAATTTTGATACAGTTTTAAAGATGTTTTTTCCTGAATGGTTTAAATAAGAAGCGAATGATTAGAAACTACAATTTGTGTGACATTCAGTACTTATTGATCAGAATCTTGCTAGCAGAATTGGAATACATTTTTACCATTTTTTGTTCGTGTTATGATAAGTTTCCATAAGATGTATGATTGGGTTGATAAATTCGTGTCATTATAACCAACTGTACAAAAAACTAATATTATTTTGTTTACATAAAAGAAACTGGCAGTTAGTTATTTTAAAGGATAAATCTGCGAACATTTTTGTACGTTTCAAGCCTCAATGGCGCCTATGAGCGCCAAACTTGTGACCCACGCCACACCACTCAAGCGATTTTAAACCGAAACTTATGATTGGATCTATTTTAGATTGAAATCTCTATTGTACCTGAAGACCAGTGATATGCAAAGTATTCTAAAAATTAGGTAATTCGATCTGTGAAGAACGTGAATAGTCTGTTTGTGCTCATATTTTGCGTAAAAGCATTTTTGATAAATTGATTGATTTTCGATATCATTTTAGTTTGAAGTTGTTTACTGAATATAAACAAGAAGCATATAATTACAAAAGCAGTTAGTTACCTGCAAAAAGTATTTTAACTCTATGGTACTTCTTGGTAGTTAGAGAAATTATTGTTTTTGTGCATAGTAGCAACGTCCACTGCGGCGCGTTCGTTCATTTTACTCCATTGAAGCTTGGTAGGTGGGACGCGTTTAAAATAAAGAAAAAAGTTCGAAAGGTTTTAAAAAGAAATTGGTAAGTATTTCAGGATGGAGAAGTTAGTTATAAGATTAGAATGCAAACGCATGAGTGAATTTTTGTTATTTTCTAATGAAAACTGTAAAGTTATATTCCTTTATATTGATTAGATATATTTTTGTTTTTATATTCATTCAATTGAGTGATATGAAAAAGTTACACTGTGTAACTGAGAAAACTATTGTAAAAGATGACATTGTTGCCCGATAGTTTTAAAGCTAAACTTGCTATTGTAAATAAAACGACTGGTAATCGTGATAGTACTTATGTAAGTTCATGCAATAACTAAATTTACTGACTGCATAGAATGTGCTAGGTTTGTTGGTTTTTGTTTCGTTATGGCCAGTTGACCCAAAATTTAATAAATCGTCAGATATACGTAGACCAGCCTCTATACGTTTGGGGTAACCTTTTTTGGTAAATATTCGGTGAAAAAAATCCGAAACATAAACTTCTCAATATAAAAACATAGTATTTGTGGACCCCACAGACGAAGGATCACAATGGACGGAGCCATAAAGACGTTGCCAGCCCGCCCGTCATGTCAACGCATTGCCTTGTTTCCTTATAATGATAATAACGTTGAGTAAAAGAGAAAGCTATAGGAAGTTTGGCAACCCCGCGCTGTCTGTGTACTTCGTGTCCGTTTGTGACCGACTAGCCGGTCACAACATTGCTACCGGTGTGCGTAAAAAGGCTAAAATAATTCAGAAAGATTGTTATTACAAACGAATATTCATTAGTATAAAGAAATATGTCGTGTTGTGCTGTGTTCTGTCCATCAAAAACAACCAAAGGTGGAGTAAAAGACCCAGAATTATCATTTCACACGTAAGTTTTTTCACTGCAGGGTACGGGTTTCCCCCATAGAGAAATATCCTATTTATTAGTTACTAATAAAATATTTTGTTTTAGGTTTCCGAAATGTCCAGAAATAAACCTGTGGATGAAACAGGATTTAAGTCATTAAATACAAAGAGTAAAGAGCTATTATTTAGGTTCTGTAACTTAAAACCCTGTTTCAGTCTTATTTTTAAATTACAGTAATAGCACAAATTATATAATACTATACTAGGTAATAGTGAGCCATGTGTGGGTAAGTGTGTTTCGAGATTAGTACGAGTATGCGACCATTTTTTATCGATATATTTCGTAATATTTTCTCTTCCCTACTCACGCACTCTAATGTAAATTTAGAAACTCACACCAACATAAAACTGACACGCTACCAAAGATTTCACTCTGTCCATTGTGATCCTTCGTCTGGTTGACCCCAATTACTTTTGCGAGCCAGCATAAAATATTTCAAAGGTTAACTAGTACAAAACTATCAACGAAAATTTTTGAGAAATATCTAAAATGGTCTATTATAAATTGTATCTAGATTTTATTATTTTCAAGGGTCTAATGGCCGGTCATGTTGCGCAAGGTACACTATTGTTCTGTTTTTATGTGTTATATGAAAACTGTACCTACCGTGAATAAGGATTATTTTCCTAAACAACTACGTTTTCGGAATAGGCCTGTGTAAACGGGGCAATATTGTTTTGAAATAAGAGAACGTTGTACGAAACAATATAGTGAATCTTTTACACAAAACATAGTTTAATTTTTGAAGTATTTATTACCAAGGACACTACACCCCTTCGTTTAGTTATTTTACTTCGGTGCCTATGTTTATTATTCTCCTAGACTTTAGTGACATACAAAGATGGTCGGTTTAGGGTTAGGTACTAGTTTTAGTAGAGATAAAAAGGCCTAAGACAATCAGTGCGAAAGGATGGTTTTGACTAAATAAAATATAAACGAGCAAATAATTTGAAACATCATTTTTATTTTATAAAAATAAACGTTTTGACGACAAATAGTTACAAACGGGTTCCGTCCGAATCATCACCTCGACCGAGTCACCGCAGAAATGTTTCAAGATTCAAGACATTGTAAAAAATTCCCTTTTTACAAAAATTACTTCTTTATCTTAAAACATTAACAACATTACATTTTTCACATCTAAATCTATTAACGGTCAATCACTTTTTACGTAATTACATAGCGTTAAGAAAATAATTTTAGTACAATACTCTTAGTTCACAGTCTGATTTGGAAATGGTTTTTAGCTGATTTTGATCTTTTCAAAAAGAGACAGAATTCGAGAAACGGTTACTCAAGCAACAGTTTTGTTAAGTTTAGGAAAAGTATAGGAATTATCATTGATTAAAGACACAATTGTTAACTTGAAAACTATTTGGAAAGGCCGACTATGAAATTACAATGCACAGTCAAAATACAGAGTTCACGTAGTACGTAAGGTGAATCATTATTAAATTAAAAATATTAGTTACCTATTCCGCTATAAAAATATGGCAATCACGAAGTTTATCAGTTATTGACTTTTATAGAAGTTTTTCGTATGGAATGATTTAGGATACGTTAATTATATCTTTGTAATTCAACTCCTATTGGTTAGGGGCTTATGCTTTTTATTTTAAAGCTAGATACTTACACAAGTAACTCAATAATAGACACAGTAATTAATAGGTTTTTTATAGGTCGCGATTCACTAAACTGAATTGGGAGCACTTTCTGCGTTGTCCAGCAATATAAAAATAACAATTCTTCATGAGCCCTGAAGCTATTGAGTAGGTTTTTCAAGCATTTTTTTATTTATACTGAGTAGTCTTATTAATTAAATAGGGGGACATGGTCACGCATACATTACATAGGTATTTCAAAGCTTGGGGTTCAGTTATATTTCACTAACGATGCAACGTTATGACTAAATTACTTAAAATGACCTTACAACTCAACGTAGCATGTAACTAGACCTTTATGTCTTCTAGTCGCTATTTCCATACACATTTTACAAATAATGTCAGTACAATCCGTATACCAGGCTAAGACGAAAGCTCGTTCAAACATATTCTACACCTAATATGGCATACACGTATAAAAACGAAAATTATAACCACGAGTAAATGCATAGAGATCGGCTGCGTCGACTGTCCGCGTGAAATCAAAATGGCGTCGAAACTTACCCTGATGTTAAAACAACTGGCCGTTTGAAAATACATATTTACAGGTCACCACGCACAAGTTAAGGCCAAACCTAGTGACACTAGCGACAGTTTCTAGATACAAGAGGCTTTAGGTATTGAAACCCATAGAACCTAATGCTTTTAAGTCACGTGGTCATGTCTTAACTTACGGGCCGCGAATCATACAAGTTCAATCGAATCGTTATGAGATATCCATTTCGTTGGGATCGGGGGGTTGCTGCGGGATGTAGTTCCATCTCGCTCTGACTTCATTGGCCTCTGTGGGTTCTGAAGGCGGTGGTGTTGTGGTGGTGGCAGCTGCCTGTCTCGCTCTGACGACTGCGAGATGCCTTTGGATGTAGTGCTCGTGTGGGGCTAATGCGGCGGCTCTCGCTAGACATTGTTCTGCGACTGCCAACTTTCCACGTTCGACTGCGACCACGCAGAGATTGTGAAGTGCCTGTACGTTGTCCGGTTCCAGTTCTAAGATGCGAAGGTAGCACTGGAAAAAGAAGATCTTTATTAGGGGCTGAATCAAGTATTCGGGAGTGACTATTCGTCCTTGTACCAAGCTTGGAAACCAGTGTTAAGGGAGGTCCCTTTTCAAAACAAGGACTGTGGCTTCTACATAAAAAAAAATCATTTGGTGGTGGTTAGAATCCATGAGTGTTGGTTTAGAAGTGAAAAATCATAGGTAGATGATATTTTAAGACTTATCAATTTCTTACACTTTGATGGAAAGCCGATCAAATGTCCAAGAAAACTTACACTTTCAGCCGCGTCCAAATCTTTAACAGAGTTGATGTAGATATCGCCCAATAAAACCAGCGCCTTCACGTGATCCGGGTGGTGTTTCACAAGTTGCTTCAAGAACGGTGCAGCTTCCAATGGCCGGCGCCTATCAGCCAGTAGTAAAGCCAAGTTGAAGAGTGCAGATCTGAATTCTGGCTTCAAGTGGACTGCGGCGCGGAACCATCGCTCGGCGCATTCTGCATCGCCTTCGTCCATGCACACCATGCCTAGATTGAAGTGAACTCGCTCGTTTGTGGCTGGAAGATCAATGAATGAAAACTCTATTATTACGAACTAATAAAAAAGAAATGAAGAAGATAACAGCAGCTGTCAGTTTAAAAGTATAAGGCAGACAACCTTCTCGCTCGCACATTTCAACATTTTTGAAGATATAATATAACTAAATGTAATTATGTGAAATTGCAGAGCTTCAGGGTCGAGAGAGTAACAATGCAAAGGTTCAATAAAAATATCACATTGATCCAAACAAGTTTTCTAACGAAAAAAATGTGCACTTTAATTTATCGCATTGGTACAAGTTTTTTGGTCGGAAAACTTGTTTGGATCAATGTGATATTTTTACTGAACCTTTGCATTGTTATTCTCTCGACCCTGAAACTCTGCAATTTCACTTAATTACATTTAATTATATTATATCTTCAAAAATGTTGAAATGTGCGTGCGAGAAGGTTGTCTGGCTTTACCCGTCGCCTCAAGAAGATAACAAAAGTTGTCAGTTTAAAATTCAAAACACTTCAAAAGTTATATCATAATCACGGTTAAAATAGTGCAACCTTCACAGAGTATAAGTGGACTGAGCATTTTAAAGCCTTGGTCTCGCGATCGCAGAGTACCGCGTTTGCTCCTCGCCATTGACGCAGACTGCGACGTAACAAAAGACCATACTAGACGTGTTCCATGCAATTATGTGTCCGGCGCTGCATGCTGCATACCGCTGCGTTGTGCGTTACGATTGCGAGACAAAGGCTTTAGTAGGAGAATATTTGCAGTCCATCATTGCAGTCCACACCACCATCTATGGTCTGGTTGTGCTTTTCCAAAAACCGTCGAAACTGTACGTTACTTACAGTCTTTATCAAGCAGTTTCAGGAGACGTTGCCGAGCGAGATGCCTCAAGTCAGCTGCTCCCAACTCCTGCAGTAGAATCGCAGAGTTGAGCAGAGCTTGTTCGTGCTCTGGCTCCAATTCTAGCGCTTTGTCCAAGTACGCCAGCGCTTGAGACGCCTTGCCCTGCTCTAAGAGAACTACCCCGAGCTGCGGAAGAAAATATGTAGAATATTGTAGAAGTCAAAAGCGACGTTATCATTGAATGATCACCATATCACATACATAAAAGGGTTCGAGATCAAGTTTGTTGAAAAGTCAAAAATGTCCTATTTTGATTTAGTTTTCTATTTCCGTGAGTTTTCCGAAGCAAGTGCTTAAGTAAATATTGCTAGTGAAGAATATGAGTGTGGCTGGGTATGCAAGTAGAGAAAGACCGAAGAAGAAGTGGTTGGATTGTGTGAAAGAGGATATGAATGTGAGAGGAGTAGATTCAGAGTTGACGAATGATAGGAGTCAGTGGAAGAAGAAAACATGTTGTGCCGACCCCACCTAGCGTGGGATACCTAAGGGCAGTGAAATGATGATGATTATGAAGAATACTTACATTGTAGTAAATGTCCGGGTTCCCACTATCATACAACAACGCTCGTTCATACACCTCCTGCGCCTCCTTCGTCCTATTCAGCTTTATCAGAATATCCCCTCTATTGATATACGCTTGCGTGTAATCTGATCTCATACTGATCGCTTGCCTATACAACATATCAGCTTCTTCTAGCCTCGTCGCGTTCTTTGAAATCAAGTTTGCCAGATTCAAAAATACGTTCAAGTGATTAGGCGCTATCCTCGCTTGGTAAGATTCGCCTGGCTTTGCTTTGGGTAGTAAAGATTTTGCTTTGACGTAGGCGTCTTCTGCTTCTTGGAGTTGTCCTAAATGGTTGTAAGTTCGACCAACGTTGATGTGTGCTCCGACGTCGTCTGGTTGGACACTGACGGCTGTGTTGAAAAATTGTAAGGCTTCGTCGTATTTGCCGTCTGCTTCTAACGCGTGCCCGACATTGTTGTAGAGTTTCGCGTTGTTTCTGTTCACCTGAAATATTATCATTTTCTCTGCATTTATTGCTCCTATGTAAGATTTAACTAACTACCCACAACACAGGATATTCCTAGGGTGGGAGTTAGTGTTTCCACCAAATGTTTTTCTTGGATCAAGTTAATATACCTATCTATCGCCTATTTATAGTTTCTTATTTTAGTTTTTACTTTATTTCTTGTTTTTCTGTTCATATTTTTATTGTGGTGACTGAATAAACGTATTATTATTATTATTATTATTAAAAACTACTTTGTTTTGATTATCATGAAGCCAAGACAACAACCCTTATCACACTATAGTAGGTGCCAAATGACACCGCAATACAGGTCGTTCACCCACCTTCACCTCGATGTCGCAAAATTCAATTTATGTATGGTAAACAAACAGTACTACGAGATTCGAGCGATTACCGTCTTAGCGACAGGTTTGTATGGAAAGCGACAGAATTAGCCATTCATAAATTGAATTTTGCGACATCGTGGTGAAGGTGGGTGAATGACCTGTATTGCGGTGTTATTTGGCACCTACTAAACCTATTTAATTTTGATTTTGATGGGAGGTCAGTAAAGTAGGGCTACTTTTCATGGCGTTTTGAGTCACTGGTTTTTTTGGAAACCCTGCTCAGCTATTTTGACGTTAATTATAGCAATTCTAGTTACAACAGAAACAGCTGAAAAAGATAAATGGTTGATTTATGCAGAGCACAGTTATTCGCAACCGCAAACCACATCATTTGTAAACTGTCCGTCTACCAACCGTTTGTATCAGTGGTCTGAGGTTTACCTAATTATCTTAACAGATTCTGTCTCTGTGTGACATTTAGGTAAGGTACACTAACCTACAGATAGGGAACCTCATCATTCTATACAGACCTACGTCAAACGTTACTATAGGTAGTGAGATTTGTAAAGATAATGGTACGGTGTCCAATGGCTTATCGACAGCTTGTAGCGGAACTCATATTTAACCAAATTTCAGCCCACACATAGTCTTTATGAAGAAAGACATTTGCCTTTTATCATGGGACTGACCTTTAACCCAGAAGCAAAAATGGAGTATTCAGTCTTCCAATCCCAGTTTCGCACATAGGTCTTCGCACTGAACGCCAATAGTAGAAAGGTTATGAGTGCAGCTGCCAGTTTAGCTCGTTTTTTAGCCAGCAGCCGCCATCCGTGGGCTACCAACAAACACCAGCCCATTGAAGGCATGTAGAGAACTCGTTCTGCCACCACGAAGCCAACGGGGAAGAAGAGGTTTGACGCTGGGAGGAACGGTAATACCAATAGTGCTAGACCCTGAAACCGCCAAAAATAGTAACTTTCAAATATATTTTTTTTACATTAGTCGACTTGTTGTGAATCGTAGAGGTAGGTCTACGCCGTATCATTCGTAATGACTGATATTATGACGTGTTTTGTGTTAATTTGTAGTTTGCAATTTTTTTTTTGTTTGCAATTAAATAAAGTATAAACATACTTTCCGATATCCTAAAAAAAATTTGGTAGCTTAGTAGGAATGTAGTAGTTAAGCTAGTGAAAATGTCTTAATGAAATCTTACCATTGTCAAAGCAGAAGATCTTGTCCTCAGCGCATGAACAGCAGCTGCTACTAGGGTCGCAGCAAGGGCAAAGGTTGCCAAGTTCCGAGGGTCTTTCCAAGACTTCAGCAGTTCCACCGTGCCCATAGTCCAGTCACAGCAAAGAGCTTCGGGAAGCGTGAGTAACCAGGCGTTCAGTGCTGGTAAATACGCGAAGGTAAGATGCCTGGAAGGAGGTTAGTCAATTTATTGCATGTTTCTTTAGTTAAATAAATAAATAAAATAAAAAAGCCTTTATTTCTACTACTTAACATAACATAGATAGGTATAGGTAAACTAACTAGGTACTTTACTCTTATTTCTACTCTTATTATTACGAGTATCTTAAACTATTTCTTCTTCAGCAGTAGTTATCTCAGCGGCGTAGGCCTCCCCTGAATTCATCCATTAGTTTTTTTAGTTAGGTACATGGTAGCTACAAGTACCAATAAACCACCAAACCACCCAGTAACTTGTGTTCTGTTTTGTCAATAAAAAATATTCTATTCTATTCTATTCATATAACAACGGTGAAGAGGTTCGAAGGAAATGTTTTTAGTCGGGGGCTTATAAGTTTATAAAAAAATAATTTGTAAATTACGCAATTTGCGAGCTAAAAAATTGTTACGATAATTTTTCATATTTATTTTCGACTTCAAAGATAACAGTAGGCTTTTACTTTTCTAAAAATCTAAAGAAAACAAGCACAAAGGAAGAAAGACAAAAGTTTTAAAAATGTCTCTCAGTATTCAATAGTTCTTGGAATAAATAATTTGTTATTTGACAAAACATAACAAGCTATACTACAACATTTTTCAAGTCTTGCAAAAAAAATATTCAACTTTTGTTGCGAAAGACAAGTCGCACAAATAATTCTTTGCTCAACGTCTACTTTTAGTTCACAGTTGACTGCCAAATATCAATTTCGCCGGGCAGTGTATCAATATCGAACTCGTCTCGTGTGCACCGGGTTCCAGATATTTTCACGTATGAAGTATTTTGTAAAATAGTCAACACATCGACAACGTACCGAATTCGCATAAACTTCGTATCATGTTTTCAAAAGAAGGCTTCTGTTTAGTAAACTGGATTAGTCGAACTAAGAATTCCTTTATCTTCACTAATTGAGAGAAAAGTTTTGAAATTACCTAAAGGGTAACATCTCGATTTCAACGTGTGCAGAATACATTGGCGCGGTGTAGAGCGATGACCTTATATATCTTTTCCTTTCATTTGAAGTTACAAACTAATGACTTGGTAGATGGGGTGGGGCTACGCATGTTTTAATTATTCGTAGGGTTGGGGCAGGCAGGGTTATCAGTATTTAGTAGCCGTCGCCCACTATCAAGCCTCGAGGTGGCGCGCGCGGTAGTCCGCGTGCCTCTTGCAAGAGAAACCGTTGGGTTTTAAGGAGTCTGACGTAACCATGAGGATATCCCAACGAGGCGGGGTTATCAAATCGCTTGAACCCAGGCAGCTGGGTACACATGTGTTGGTCTTGAGTCTTGTCACCAGCATCGCGCAGTTAACCTGGTGCATCATTCTGATTATTACCTGGCAGGTGGAGCCGCTGCCCCAGCAGGGTTGTCAAACCGCGTGAACACAGGCAACTGGGCACCCATGACATGCAGTCTCGCTGCCAGCAAGGCCAGCGTTGCGCAACAGACGGTGGCAACCCGACGAGCTGCCTCACCGCACGCGCTGCCCCAGCCTGAACCTTTACCCCACGCGTCCACCCATGACCAGCGGCTGAGGCCTCCTGAGCCCCGACGCTGTGAAGCAAGAAAAATTTGTAAATAGCGTAAACTACCCTAATCTTGGCACCCCCACCAATGGTTGGCACTTCTCTGATTTATCCTATTTACTAAGAAAAAGCTAGACCTCACGATGTTTATTATTATGTTAAGTTGTTGTTTATATAACAACATCGTGAGGTCTAGCTTTTTCTTAGTAAATAGGATAAATCAGAGAAGTGCCAACAATTGGTGGGGGTGCCAAGATTAGGGAAGTTTACCGTAACTACGAGCTTTTTATTTAATAAGTTATGGGGTGGGGTTATGATAAAATAATCATAGGGTTTTAATAGTGGCTCATCCAGGTAAAATTCAGATTTATTAAAATGCCTAATATTTTATGGACATGGAACTGCGTAAAAATGTTTACCGCAAGATTTAGTATATTCTGTACCGCAAAAAGAAAACAAATCCCTATTGATTGAGGCATCGGGTCGTGCTTCGTGGAACGGTCTTGATGTCAAAAATATTTGAACACAAACAATATTTTTCCAATAATACGAGTACTTATCTACGTAAATGTGAGCTTTGGTTGGAATTTTTTATGCTCTGTGGGTCAATTCAGAATGTTTATATTCCAGTTTAAAATTATAGTACAAGGTAAATAAAGTATTTTCCCCCAAAGATATAGAAAATATATTATTATGAAACCTAATAACATCGCTACGCTGTTCGTTGGCAACTGTGAAATAACAGATGAAATAAAGCATTATTCCGTTATGATTTTGTTTGAATGGATAAAAATAAAAAAGCGAGTTGCAAAGGAATCTGTATTTTGTCCTATACTAATAAACTGTGAGAATCTAGGACGAAATAACAAAGAGAAGCAAATTTCGCGCGAATAATCTTCGAGTTAGAAATATTTTTTGGTGTCACTCTTCCTGGTAAATTAGGGGCTGAGTATATACATAGAAAATCACATTATTTTTACTCAAAGCGTTGATTTTGCGTGTTCCTGAAAATAAGCCTCATTAAATATAGCAGATTTAAGCCTGCCCACATGAGTTTTGTCTGTTTTAAATAATTTAAAAGTATTATTATGGTGCTGTATTGTATGGCTCGCTGAAAATACTTTACCAAAAATGAAACAGATTATTTAAAGTCAACGTTACTGTTCTCTAGGATAATGAATAAGAATATTTCATTGTTTAACTGTGTACTTATAGATATTCGTTGACTCAAGCGTGATTCTAGGATAATAATATATTCTGACAGTTTCCAAAACTTAGTTGAGCAAACATGCAGTATACAAGCCTAATGTTTTTACGCTTGTATACCTGAGAAAGAATGAAAAGGTGGTCACTGTCCACCATAAAATTCCAGTTGAAAAAGTACATTGTTCGGCAATGTTAGGTGCAAAATAAGTAAGAGTTCTGTGTTACCAGCTCTTGGTCTACCAGGCCGTAGTTCGTGCGGAAGCCATCGACCGTACATAATTAGGGCGTTTTCCGTGTTTTATATCACGACCTTACCCTTGCGTACACTCGGCGGTGTAATTAATTAGACGCGTGTGTACAGTTGGTGAAGAATGTCGTCATTTGTTTTATTTTCTGACCCCGCTGGCGTCCCATTTACGAAAAAAATACTGTAAGAGGCGTAGGAGAGAGAATTGCAAGAAAAATAAACTATGATGTTTCCCTGATTGAAAGATAGATTCCTGTTATTTCCCAAAATAAATTTAACGTTGCCAATAAGACAGTCATCTTCGCAAATTTTATATATCTGAGATTTTTGTAAATATGTTTATTATTTCGTACTTTTGGGCTGACTCTACTTTTCCGACAACTCACTGTTTATAATAAAAGTAGGTAGATAATTAATTTGATACAAAATGAAAAGCGGTTTTGTTTTGGTACCCACAGAAGTGCGAGCGCTTTTTCTGTGGTTTTCCCAAGATGTTAGATTTTCATTTGTCTCCAATCCATAATAATGGCATCGAGGCACCCAGTGATATAAACAAACCACTACTAATTTAGATCAGTTATCTAGAACAAAAATAGCTTGCGCATTTGGTGCTTTTTACCGTGAGATTCAAACAATTCCACAGGAAAACAGTCCACGCTGTTTTAAATTTATATTAAATATAAATTTAAAACAGCGACGTAGAACGGCTATTTTATTCTGAATAGCATTTTCGTTTTAGTGAATGTGGTCGAAACTAAATTAAATATAAAGCAGCATTTGATTTAATGAACCCCAATTACAATATACTATGTTATTTCAGAGTGAACCAATTATGAATTTATTATTTATGTTATTAAAACCAGTTACCATCGCGGCCAAAATATTTCGTTGCGTCATGAGAATAAATACTATTAATTAGAAGTGTGTAGGGTAGATTAGGTAGAAAACGTAATTTTATTAGCGTATATTATCATTGTTCCACAATAATGTAAATCCAAAACAAGATTTTAATACGTAAGCAAACGTAAGAATGAAAAAAACTCTCAGACATCTCTCAGATGAGTTCCTACCGCGAAAGTTATCTTGATAATGAATGAATTTGGCTTGAGTGAGTAAACCATGAAATTGCAAGTGGCAAAAAGATTCGCTCCATTCATTCACAGCTCTTCACTCAGTCGGTGTTTCCATTCATTTTCTTACTCCACGGTCTGAAGTAGCACTTCAAGTGGAGGACCGAGTCTGACCACTGGACTTGGATCGCTCTGATTTTCAAACGCAACTTGTTTCAGGCTGAGTAAATCTGGGTTACATGCACTGCAAGGTTGAAGAGGAGAATATAAAGAGAAACTTTTTAAGTACCTCCTGTACTTAAAAAGTTTATCTTTATATTCGAACGGGTATGAACTCTTGCTAATATTAGCAAAGCAACGTCTCCATTTTATCAAATTCAAGGGAAAAAATGTCTTTAAAATAAAACATGGCGAATCTACCTCAGCCTAAAACATAAGAGCTCCATTTATTTTGGTTACAATTTTGCTTTATTATTCTTATTTACCCTAGTTATTTTGCAGTGTAATTTTTTTATTATTAGAATTTAGCGAAGTTGCCTTCTGGATGAGTACCTTCTGTGCGACGAAGAGCTCATAAACAACGCAGATGCCGGTGACGGTGATGCCTTGCTCCTTGCACAGCATAGCGATGCCGACGCAGGCAGTGCAGGCCGCCACGTACCTCCAGTCTGTAGAGATCACTTTGTACTTTATAAGTGTAGACCATATTCTTTAACATCGTCTAGGCTTAGTATAATACTGTGCCTGAAAATGCCTCGAATTAGACAGGGCCGAGACGCGTAGGTGCAGCGCTATCACTATCGTAGCTTTTGTGATCGAACATTATTAGGAATATAAAAAAAAAACATTTTTTTTAATATGGAAACAGACGAGATTTGCAATGGAACTTATTTCCGCTGTCAGTTTTTCCTGTTTCAATCTCGGTCTTCTTATGACAAGAATAGGAGTCTTAGTCTGTTCCATCTTTGCTAATAAATAAATACTTAGGTAGGTTTAAAGTTAGAATGACGTAGAGGTTTTAACTAGCATGAAGGGGTTTCAGCAATGGGGTTACCTGTCTGCCTTCGTCTGCTTGATGCTCGGGCGTAGCATAGCAAGGCTCCAAGGAAGAAAAGAGATGACAGCATTTCGGCTCTGCCGACCACACCTGTCACCTACAAAAAAAATATGATTAAAAAGTGTTTTTGTTTAACCCTTCAATAACCTGCAACCATGTTTTTATACGTAAAATTATAATGAATGGAAACACACAACAAATAATTGAAATGAATAGCATTTACAATGCAGTGTAATCTTAACAATATAAAATATTGGTAAGATTACTTACCCTACTAAAGCAGTAGGGCTCCATTATCTGCAATGTATTGTATTCTACATTAATTTACCCATCAAAATATAAGTATCGCGTGTGAGATAAACAAGCAGAGATCAACAATTTTATGTTTAAATATTCATACTTTTCACACCCAAAGTTCAGTAGAAAATAACAAACATAAATTGCTAAAATCATAACCTGTTTTTGCTTCTGTAGTGGGGTAAAAAGGGTGCGGGTAAACGTGACGTACAGCATGTCTAATGATTTACGTGAGCATAAATCACCCCCCGCTTAGGGAAAGGTTCCTAGTAAAATGGTTGCAAAAAATATTGCCATTTCGTTTGTTTCGTTCACTCACGCAAACCGAGAGTAGGTAGTCGGTAGATCAGATAGTCCTAGAAACCAAATTACCTAGTACATTGCCTATATACTTCCTTCCTATTCCTTATTACATACCTACGTAAATGTAAATTCCAATATACGTTTGTTATTTCGTTAGTAGTTACTGTTGGAAGCTTTCTTGAGTGTCGCATCGTATAAGAAAAGCGGTTTCCTTTAGGTATATTATCGCGTGGGAAGTATAACAACTGATGTCGGTTTTGGTTCACCTATAATGATGAGATTTGAATGGTTTCTACGTATAGGTTTTATTATGTACCTACCTACATGGTTTCTGAAAAGAACCTATGGCAGCAGATAAATAAAAATAAAACATTGTTCAGTACACCAATGAAAAACTATAACGACCCGGATGTCGCAAGCTCGGACTGCAGATTCTTTTTATCGAAATAAAACGTTTAATTCTCAAACGAATATTAACCGTACACTGGACAGAACACATTTGACCGAATCAGAGTTAAAGTCTGGTTAAAGCTTTCAATCCATAGCGGAAATGAAAACCAGTTCGATCCAATCGTCTATCGAACCGTTTCACATAAAATCCGTTTTACTGGGATTCATTTTAACCCCGCAGCGAGGGGTTAAGTTGAAACGTTTGTTTCATGTTAGCATGTTTGGTTTTAGGAGATATTCATGAAGGTTTAATCGGATTTGGTTTCATTTAAAGCGGTATTTTTTCAACGAGTTATAGAACGGTTTTTGGTTAAAACAGGTTAATGCGCAACAAAAAGACTTACCTAAAGAGTTAGTGTTAAAATATGCGACGAACTGTTACTTACTGCTTCTGTGTGTATCGGGTGTACAGCAAACAAGATGGCGGCGACGAAACTTGCGAATTCTGGCAGGAACATCGCGCAGACCCTGCAACAGACGGGCCACTTTATTTCCAACTTCAGTCAGTGGACGGTGTCCACTTTTCTTTTACAACCGTCGTCGCTCGTCGCTCGTCGGCGTCGTAAAGACGAAAACGACGAGTAGGTACATTCTCATACTATCCACACCCTGATTAAAAAAGTTATATGTAAGGAGCAGCCCCTGTCTTCGTCAGTTAGGTAGCAGTTTTTCACCAGCGAAGTTTCATAGTACAAAATAACATATTCCCGAAAAATATGAATCATTCATTGAAATGTTTATCACAGCAACAGCATAAGTACTCCTTTGCGTTAGCAATGTAATACATAGTCAAAAGCAAAGCCCTTATACTACTTAGACCATAAATAAATACCCGCCTTCCTTCGCACAAAGTCAAGATAAACACTTCTACTCCACTATGTTTGTACGATAAATTTAGCCACCAACTCCTACATTTTTAAGGCACAAGTCCAAACTCGGCAATATCTCAGGTCAACACAAACTTTCCGCTACGTCGCAGTGGCATCGAATGACAATAATTGAGCAAGTTTGCCGCAGACGTGGGGACTGCTGGTTGAGGCAGAATCGGAGCAAAGAACTCATAAATGGGGTAGCAAATATTAAAATACTTTGTCAGTTTCTTTACTAGAACCACAGAACATTATTATGATACCAGAACTTTAGTGAAGTACTTATCTTTTGTGTGACTTTGGTTCAAGTTTTGGCAAAGAAAACTATAGTAGCACTAGCGTGTAGTGACCAGTTTTTGAAAATTAGTCAATCGCTAGATAATGCAAATTGTCAACCAAAATATTTGTGTCTGGTTTAGTGGGGTCATTGCCCCGTCTCCATGTTTGGAATACCTAGTAAAATGATGTGACGCTGGCAGAAATGTCCAACACCGGGCGATTGCTATAAAAACTAGTGCGGCCACTACCTATTTAAACGCGTATCTAAATTAGTATTTTAATGACTCCAATATAAATTAGTATTTTAATGACTCCAATATCAAGTCATGATGATTACTGCTTAAAATTTCAAGTCCAGATTGCCTAGAATCACCAGTGATCTTTGGGTGTCATCCGTCAACGTCCACTGCTTAACATACCTACCGAAGATGTACCCGAAGAACATCATCTTGGTTTAAGTTCCCTAGTTGCGGCCCTGCCAGGGTTAAAACTACCTCTAATTGAGACTAACGCCGGGAAGGTGCTCTCAACTTCCCTCAGACGAGATTAAGCCACTCGTTAACGACTTTTTGCTAAAACGACGCAATCTCTTCGCGAAGTAAAAACACGGCAAAATACGTTGGATACCTACCTATATTTTTTATATCTTATGTCAGCTGGCTGTCCTGTGGTAGGTACGATTTTACGAGTAAGTAGGTAGATACTGTACTAACGCCAAAACGTTCACGGTTTGGAAAAACTTTTCATACAATCAAAAAATTAAATAGGTTCTAAACAAAAAAAAATCATGGTTTCAGCCACTTCCTAGTAGGTTGTTTAAATTTTTGTAGAGCAAGGACCAGAAATTGGTAATACAAAACATTGCTTGTTTTGTAATTTATGACCCCATAATTAGAGAAACCTTTTTATAAGGTAAGTCCTTCAGACTCTTGACGAAGATATTTACATAACTTTACGGATCAATAGTGACTTTTATTACTTTATTATTTAAGATGGTAATAACGACAGTATTCAGCTCAGGTGCCAAGTTATTACAAGATTTTGCCGGCTAATTGAGGCTAAAGCAAAGAAACGTGACCTATCAAAGTCGACGAAGTTTTATCTTATAGTTGACTAGTTGGCGAAAATGTTATCTGAATGGTAATAAGTTACGTCAAACTCTTATTAGTATCTAGATGTAACTACTAAAATAAAAAAATAAAAGAAGGGTATAATCGAATATACACTGCCGCTAAAATTACCTACACTGTCTTCAATATGTACATAAGTAAGGTAAGTAAGTAAATCATTTATCATACCTACTAACCGATCATCATGAAACTTTGTACACATATTCTTGGAGGTATTAGAAGTAACATAGGCTACTTTTTATCCCGGAAAATCAACGGGATCTATCGGGACGCGAACGAAGTCGCGGGCAGAAGCTACTATGTATATAAATCCAGTTCAATGTAACCACGGAGAATGGTTCGTGGTGTTCGTTCGCAACTTCGAAATAATATGGGTAACCTCGAAATAATCCGGTTTACTATGTTTTGTCTTTTACATTCAAAAACAGTTTGAAATTCGAGCAAAAGAAAAACAAAACGGTATAACTATTGTAGGCGTGCGATCTGAGTGCAGTCGGGGTATGCGGGCCGCCTGTAGTTTAGTGCCGTGCTTGATGTCTCTCGCGAGCGCGCGCTATCGATAGCGTTTTACTCAAGTTGCGAACTCGTGTTATTTTTTGATGATGATGATTAAAATTACAATATAATATATTTTTTACAATAAGAAACTTGTTTGATTAAGATTCCCGGCTTTTCCACACAGTTTTCTTATAGTAGAGAATATAATGCATGATATTTTCTTTTTTTTTGTACACTTGTAATACAATAAATATCTAGCGCAAATATAATAAATAAATAAAATGTCTTAAAATACTAACAGATACAAGCAGTTTGAACGTCCACTTATAAGGTGTCAAAGAAAAATATCGAACTCCGTTCATTGTCGCTAATTAGGTCATATTCCTCAGAACTGCTTTCAGATCGCGCGCCTACAAGTTGTGTTTCAACTTGTTTCAAGTAGTTTCAACTCAATTTTCAGGTTCAAAAATATTATAAATCTACAGAAACCACAGAGTATGTTCCAAATAAAATGTAGAGCTCTACTACAGATTTCTAAGTGATATTGCTATAATTGTTTGTTGCCTCTGAATATATAAAACACAGACTACAATACAGTATTAAGTCGACTTAGTGGTGTATTGTACAGTCAGCGCTCTTCAAACAATTCAACCGATGGTTCTCGAACTCTCGATCTTGATTGGACGCAAGAGTTAGAAGCTCGGTATTTGCACTGACGCTGTAAATCGGTACATGGGGTTCGCATCGCAAGTTACTTTTGTTGTGTTTGTTCTCTAGAACTTAGTAATAAACACTTGTGGGTAAACATATTACACAATTTGTTGAATTATTTATCTCCTTCGTGAGTTACTACGTTTTATGGTTGGTAAAAAAAACCTAAAGCATAAACATAACTCTTTTTTTGCTTCGCTGTAGTCGGATTAAAAAGCTTGATATTCAGCTTGACATAAGTTATGCCGGATCGTTTTAGTTATTTAGCCAAAGTGTATTAAATGTCCAGTATGAATTTGTATAATCATGACCTAGTTTTTAGCCATTGCGTGTGGCCAGGGGGTATGGTGGGTCGGTTTAGGGACTGGGTGGTCCGAAGTGTGCATTACCTACTTCACAGAGTACGCCAGAGGACGTATCCACCAGCGTGTATTGTAGCACTCTCGAGCTAGTAAAAGTATGATAGTCAAAAAATAAGAACTTCATTACTCTTTCTAGTAGATATTGACTCTTGGTAAAATACTAACAGTACTAACCTAGTCTTCTACTTTCTACTAAAGCAGCCATCAAGAAGGTATACGCAGAACTTCATCCGTACAATAATTGAGCACAAAGACTTTTGCCAGCCATCCTCTGTACAACACAAATAAGAATCTCAACTTCCGAAGTATCCCGGACAACGAAACAGGCATCCTTGGAAAATTGTCAAGCGACCTCTGTAGGAAGAGATATGTTTTTTGTCCATCCATAAAGTAATGAAGCGGGAGTAGGGAGGTCTTTTATACTCGTACAACCAATTATGAAAGACGGAATAGCTTTAGGATGGCAAAATCTGTTGTATTTTTCATGTTTCTCTAGTTACATAATAAACGTAGAATCTGACTACTAAGGTTACTCTACTACTATACGGTAAGATTTCAATTGAATAATTTGACAACCCCAAAAAAATTTGGACATGGTATCATCGTTCGTTATTTAATTTCTTGGTTTTTTGTTCAAATTCTGCCATATTGTATTGAGTGTGCTTGGTCAGACTCTACTATTTAGGTAAAACTATGACTAAAATTAGCGGATTTGAGATCTGACAGGAGTAGGTACATTTATGTGTAGGTACATAAATAGTACGTATAGTGAAATGTCAATCGTTTGGTAGGTATAGGTACAATGTTATACAGTGTTCTGAATCCGGCCAAGATTCACAATGTGAATCTTGGCAGTGTCCGGCCAAGATTCACATTGTGAATCTTGGCCGGACACTGCCAGCTCAAGACTCAAACTCAAAGTGAGAAATCCGGCCAACTTTCTGCCACAGAGTTTAAATTAGTTTTTCATAGCTGCCTGCGGATTAACCTTAATTACGGTCCTTTGTCTTACGCCTTTATCATACGAGTTATTCATTATAATTACATTTTGTTATAAATTCGGTCTTAATGGTAGTATCGCTGTCATAATAATGAAGTCATTTAATTTTGTTAAGGGTCGAAACAGTTCATATCTACCTTGGAGTGGCCATGGAACATTGTATGATTTTTTTCAGAGAAGTCGTCCACAAATTGAAAGTTTAATCTAATCTAGGGCTGAAGCAAGATTTGAGTATTTTTAATTTTTCGTCGCAATGTTTAATCTATTCCACTGTGGAAAATCGTTTAGAAGCGAACAACATTGTCAAGCCCCTCTGGACTACTTGTCAAACATGCTTCTTTCAAATTAGGACTTCCGACTTGACTTCCCATGAAAACTCGGAAACAGCAATGAATTTAAAAGTAACTCCATTATAAGTTTACCGGTTGAAAATTTTACGAGTCGCAAATAATGTGGGCCTAAAACTTTCCCCTGATACACTAATGTGATTGGCCGCTAAGCAAATTTGTAACTTCTGAGTGGCGTAAACAAGTTGCCTGTTGACTGTAATTTGAATGGAGTATTTATTGGACCTTATAGGTATTGGACGTGGGTTACAAGTTTCTTATGCTTCGGTACAATTTATTAGAAGGGATGAATGCTTTTTTGCATCTACCTTCGCCTTTAAAGTAACATTTTTGTTATTGATATAAAATATCTATGAGTTTCTTTATGTTTTTATATTGATTCTACCTGTATTTACATACCCGTGGTAAGTTAGACCCAATGCATTCCCTGGGTCGCGTACCCACAAAGTATTGTATTATACTTTGGTACTCTAATAGGTACATAAATAAAATAAAAAATGCTACGCAGAAACCTCTTGTTGAGAGGACCAATAAGCATTTTTATAGACTTAACGAGTTTCGACTTTAGCAAGCTCTTATAATAGGAAAGCAAACTTCCAAGAAACGATGAGTTGTTGGTTTTAAACTTCTTGCAAGATAGTATTCTTAACTTTTTGATAAAGTTTAGCTTTGCCGAGGTATGTATTATAATTTGCTGAAACTTTCAGACATGACTTCACGCTTTGAAATACACCAAATAACTACATGTCATATAGTAATTGTAATAACAGATTTTTTTATAGAATTCTGGACACAAGCCCAACCAACAGACTGATATACCTACAACGCTGTAAAGGAATAGCCAGGAATTTCCACTATGATTTTGTAATTTGGAAGGATAAGGTGCCTATCTACAATTGTATTTTACTCTAGCTCCTCACAGCTATAATAAACCTCAGATTGGTAGAGAAAGGAGTATGAAGATTGATACAACGAGTCTGTGATAGTGTGAAACTACCTACTTATTATTCAAATAGGCAATATCATAACAATTTCAAATGCTATAAACCTTTTAATTTAAATCTAGCTATTAACTATTAAGTAGTTTAGTCCCGAACTGCATACCAAAATTAAAATGGTAATGCGCGCTCAAATAGGTATCGTTAATGGGATTACAGGGGCAAATTGGATATTGAACATAAACCCGGATAAGGCAGTGGACACACCAAGTATAATTAGCAGTAACTAAGAGGATAGGGTTACTGATTAAAACGGGCTTAACTGAAATGTTTCGTTGCAAGCTGGCACCCGCCCGGTCGACCCAAATCCAAACTTGCTAGTGGTGGGA
Source organism: Eulithis testata (assembly GCA_947507515.1). Lineage (NCBI taxonomy): Eukaryota > Metazoa > Arthropoda > Insecta > Lepidoptera > Geometridae > Eulithis > Eulithis testata. The sequence continues at coordinate 4,019,449 of OX382199.1, read as the reverse complement.
CCGATACAAAAACAAAACACGGACAAAAGTCTATTGTTTGAAGGAAAGCATCAAATATTCTTGAACTCGCCAGACTAGAAAACATGTCATAGCTTTCAAGCTAGCCGAAAATTGGTGATATCGATGTTAGCAACCGGCATATCGAGAATTTTGGACGTCACACCAGATGATGAGATGCTTCAACCTGACAGTGAGACAAATGCAATAACATTGGGCTCCTGCTTGCAGGCTTGCACTTAGGTTTACCTCTTGAAATAAGTAACCCGTGTGTGCCGTATCTGTATATCAAGTTTCCACCACAGCACTAGTTCACTAGGATAACATCTCCAGGTTATTGCACTTCTAGCTGAACCAATTTAGATGTTGTTATACCGTTGTGTTTTATATGAAAGGAAACGTTGTATATATTTAAAATCGATCAGGCTTTTCAAATCGGACGGGTAATAGTGCTTCAAGACAGATTATTTGCTTACTAATTAGCCTTAAAATACAGAGACTTACTAAGTCGTGAAGCTACAGAGATAGCTCTTCTACAGAAAGCAGAATGAACGGAGACCGACCTAATTTTTAAAGTTGGGCAATCAAACATGCAAGGGATATTATTGGAGATGTCTTGTAGCTCGTAAAACCGATCCGACAGCCAATACAAGAATACAAAATAAATAGTAATAACAATATTGAGCGCATTACACTCCAGATTTTTGGACTTTGGGATACAAAGATTATATTATCATTCATCAGTAAATACAGAGACGACAGCTCTTAGCAACGTAGTGTTATTCCTTACAAGAGAGACTGACGATATGCCCCGGTCTACCGCCCCCTTTAGGAGCGTCATTCCGACCTCTCCCCGTCTGGCAGCAGCCCAAGCCAAGGTTTGTACCTAAGAGTGCTTTGTGCACCAAAAATGTTCAATAACAGAGCGCCATCTGCGATTGCCAAAAGCTCGGTGACACCGATACGGTATCTGACATACTCATATACGATAACCACTAGTGACGTCAGTTCGAAATACATGTCCGCTATGGTCGGAGGTTAATAAAACCCAAACAAAATTTATTAACCAATGGTTGCAATAAATTTTGCAAATCGCATCGAAATCGCCGTCTAGCCAGTACCAGTCTTACTTGAACTGGAAAATCATTGAAACTCCAAGAAATGTTAGCTCACGATAAACTAGGTTTTCCAATTTTATAATTTTTACAACAACTCAAAAACTATTACACCTAGAATCAAAATAAAAACGGTTTTGGAATGTCTAAACAAAACCCTATTATATGACACCCCACTTGATATATTTGTACGACTTTATTTTTTTTTACTCTTTTTGGACCCTCATAACTTCACGACCCCTTGACCGATTTACTTCATTTAACAAACCAGTAAAACTTAAGAGTACTATCCGTACCTACCAAATTCTGTGAAGATCGGATAAGCAGTTCAAAAGATCTCGAAGAACAAACATACAAACATACAAACATACAAAGCATTTTTGCCTAAGTTGTAACTAAGATCTTCGTTCGCTAAGTAATTTGGCCATAGGCAAGTAGAATTAAAACTAGCGTGTTTGTGATAGTGCTCTAGATTTTACCCCAGTTTGACATTTGCACAAAACAATCATTACGAGCATAACAAGCAAATATTCTATACCCTCTTAACACCTTACTGACGTAAATACTCCAAACGGAAAAATGATTGGGTTCCCATTGTTCAGAATAATTAAACGCCAGCTACCAATGATCCAATGAAACCCAAATAAAAAGAGGTTTTATTGTAGTTAATTGCCGGATCCAATTCAATCAATGGTTTTGGTAAACATGCGCGTCATTTGATGGACGAGAGGGGCTGCGATTACAACCAAACTTCAAAAAATACAGCATTTTTGATTGGAGTCTTCTTGAAACAAGTGTTGTGAGATTTACGGCTAAGAGTGGTGCCTTTCTTAAGACGAAAGGTAAAGCCAGACAACCTTCTCGCTCGCACATTTTAACATTTTTGAAGATATAATATAACTAAATGTAACTATGTGAAATTGCAGAGCTTCAGCGTCGAGAGAATAACAATGCAAAAGTTCAATAAAAATATCACTTTGATCCAACAAGTTTTCTAACCAAAAAATGTGCACTTTAATTTATCGCATTGGTACAAGTTTTTTGGTCGGAAAACTTGTTTGGATCAATGTGATATTTTTACAGAATAACAATGCAAAGGGCATTGTTATTCTCTCGACCCTGAAGCTCTGCAATTTCACATAATTACATTTAGTTATATTATATCTTCAAAAATGTTGAAATGTGCGTGCGAGAAGGTTGTCTGGCTTTACCCTTCGCCCTAATAAAAAAATAAAGCTGTTTAAATTATTGTAGTAAGTGATATAAATACTACTAGCTAGGTTTTTAATTGTCACTGGTAAATAATTCATGTCTGATGAAAGCACCACCACTCGCACCCAGACTGTTTCACTAATCAATATCAGTAAATTCATTATTAATTACTGTCTACTTCTGTATAAGTTTAATGTATGTTTTTTCTTATTATACGTAAATTAGCTGGTAGAGAATATTTCCTAGCACTGAACTCGACTTTATATATACGGCATAAATACAAAAAAAGTAGAAAAAAACAGCTTGTAACTAGAATTTTTTTTCTGAAAATTTCTTGTAAATCCATAATATTATAGACTGTTTCCGGAAAAGCTTACTCCAGCCTGAAATATGCGCAACGTAACAGAGATATCGACTGGAATATCTAAAAACCGTGTCCGTGTGAAGTCTCAATCCCCTGATCCACCCGGAGATCTCCGCAGATAGGATACCCACGTTTCTAATCCAATTAATGCTCTCTTCCGTATTCATCGTATTCGGAAGATCTTTCCTTCGATTTTGTTTTGTATTCTTGAACTGAGAAAGTTTTCTTCAGAGCTACTACTACGCGTCATATAAACTATATATAAACTTAGACTTTACCTACCGCAAGTGAATACCGACTGTCTGAAAATTTAATGGAAAACACAATACATGCGTACATGCGGATTTTTACAGTAAAAATGTCCTCTAGACTTGTTATATTACTTCGAATTATTTGCTGAAAGGTAGATACATAAATATCAGAAGATTATTATACTCAAGAGTTAACTTTCACAGACTGGATGAATACAGTCGATAGAAATAGCTCAGAAATAACAGCTAAAATTAATTCTCAAATATAATCTAAACTAAGTTGAAATCTAATCTTAAATCGGATAAATATAGAATCTATACAGGGTTAGGGCATTGCAGACTGGCCGATGCCGACACAGACACGATATCGACATGCCAGTTGCTCAAACAAAAATGTTGATGTCATAGCTACCGACCGGCTTAATCGTGTAGGCGTCGTGTCGTTCGCAGTGTGAAAACAGCCGTTAGCTGGTGTAGATTGTGTTTTGTGGCAAACTGTACGCAAATTGAGCAATTTTCCTTCTATTGTGAAAGTTGAATCGGAAAATTTGCCGCGTAAATTACTTTAGTTTGAACTTTGCTACCTATCGTAACTAATAGGAAAGTGAGGGCGTTCTACTTTGAAGCTTTAGCACCAACTATTCACATTCAAGTTAGTTTCACCTTAGTTTTTCCCTTATCCGCATTTTGGTGATTACGGACGCGTATCGAGCAAGAGGCAGCTATTAATGTTGATTTTATTTCATGTTTTTATTTTGTTAAGACAAGTGATTACTTACATAGAACTACTAATTCGATATAATTCTAGGTATGTAAGTCTTGTTACGGTCTCATTAAGACAAACAAAAAGTTTACTGAAAAAAAAAAAAACATTTTGTTTAATTGTGTTAAATGTCCGTGAATATTTATTTATTTTATTTATTTATTAATTACCAAACAAAATATTTTTTCTTTCACTCCTGCATATACAGATTTATGTCTCAGTTTCTACGTATACGATGAAAAAATCTCATCAGGCATGTCCTCAAACTCATGAAACCAGGTGGTTTAATATAAGTAGTAAAATAGGTAGTTTAATATACACTTACCTATAATATAGCAGAGAGACCAGTGCATGTAAGAGTAAGTTGACGAGGTGGTACCCCGCCGGCTGCAGTCCATGCACTGCATAGTTCCATCGGAAAGTCAATACTGTCAGCGGACGGTATGACTTGTGGGATTGTTCCTGAGGACAATGAAAATGATATTTAAAAAAAAAATTAAGCCCGCATCCTGTAAGTTGTCATTCACTCTACTAGTGGACTATTGGTTCACTAGGAGAGTGAATGACGAAAATTTCTTCGAAAGACTATGAATCTCTAGTAAAAGTCTTACATGTTCTAGGTCACAAACAAGTGTCCCAAAGATTTGTTAAACAATTCTATTTAAGTACCTACCTAAAGAAAAAACCTTGGGTCAACAAGAAACTTTTTAGACGATAAATAACGCCAGGGCACGTGACTATTAAATAAATCAGCCCCAGAATATTAAACTGTGAGTTCACACGCACAAAAATACTGCTGTCTCATAAACGTGATTCATATGCGAACTAAATTAGCAGGAGGAATATTTCCAGCTGCTGCTTCTTTAAATTAAATTCCATTTCAGGTGACTAGTGTCCTTGGAATATAAAGGGTTGAGTGAGGTGATACTTTGGCACGTACTAAGGTTCAGCAAGTACTTTAAATGAATCAAAGGACAGAAAATTACATCTACATATTAATAGATTTAAAAAAATATATTTTGAAAATGGGATTTTCAGAGGGTCTGTCAATTTTGAATATTGGATACCAAGTAGAAGTAATAATATCTTTCAATCTCTACGAAACTTTAGCTAAGTTTTAGTAAAAGAGCTGCCAAATCCTCAAAAGCTTTTTACTAATTTCAAAGTTACAACTTTTACATAAGTAGCAAAATTACTTAACAGTAATGCAGGCACTAGGATAAGTACAGAAATTTTCCGAATGATGGTCTCTACCGCTTCAAACCGCCGCCGAAACCGCATCAGATTCCTAGCCGTAATACCCGCGCATATATCACGAACAACAATATGGCTGTGCTAATAAATATCACAGCTTCCTAGATCCTATTAAAAGGTCAACCTTAGCGTCGGGCGGAACCGGGTGAACGGATAAAAGTGATTTTTCAAATGCTTAGTTCTGACGTTTTCCTTCTGGCAATAATTAGGGTACGCATTCGCAAAGGTTTCGGGCTATTACGCTAAAGGGCAAAAAGTGCTTTGCAACCAATTTCTACCTTGTTTTTATCAAAGTCAGCGATAACTTCAACCCTGTAATTTAAATCTTTGCCTTACCGAGTTTGGTACGCGTGTAAGGTGTTTTTGTGAACAACGAATAGGAAATACGAGTCAACGAATGTTTGACTTAGAGGGCAATCGCTATCTTAAAAAAACTTTAGCGTTTAAACGTTTTCGAACTGTTTTCATACTAAACCATAGGTATTCTGTGACTAAATAGTGATATTAGCGCGTTTCAGCGCCAAAAGCTTCTTGTTTTCGTATATCTGTAGCCACGTCGCTTGAAATTATGCTAGGCAGCGAAAGCAGTTCAGCTTACAATATGGGGACAGGAGATAGTTTTATGACAAAAAAGAGCAACGAGATGAGCACATAGAGTTTCAAAACAACTGTATCTACCACAAACTAAACTTTAGCTATTCATAGTCCGTATTTGCACATATTCTACGACCACAGAACTCACATAACTTTGCGTAGACACCACCTTCTCGTTTGCCGCCATTCATCAGTCACCCCTTACAAATTGATGGGTTTTATATGATAAATAATAGACACCCCGAGACCCGACCGTAGCTTCTGTCAGCCGCCGTGTTGTGCGTCAACGTTACAAAATACCACTGCAAATACTTCCTCGCACTTGAATTTTATGTTTATTCTCGTTGCGGTAAGGTACAATTAAGAATGAAATACGCGCAGCCAGATGTTATGTGTTTTTTTTTAATTCAGCTGTGTTTGTGCTTTAATGGAAGCTGTTATGCAAGTTAAAGCGAGCGTGCAAACCACAGTAAGCTTCCATGCTCGAGGTTATCGGGCGGTAAGATTTAACGGTTCACCACAGGAGCTTACATTTTTCTGGAGTCAATTATTTTGTGCGCTTGGTATTTAAGCGCTTAATTAAAATCGGGCGATGGGCTAAAATGATTTAATAAAGCTTCCTAATAAGTTTGGAGTAATGGCGTGGGAAGGAAACCAGCGGGCCGCGCACCGCTAGATATTTGTCATGTCGTTCTGTCAAAATGCTTACATTTTGACAGAACGATATGACAAATATCTCGCGTTGCGCATCTTAGGCCTGCTGGGCTCTACCACATAATCATTAATACTAAGCTCTACCAAGATTAGATGAATTTAATTTAGAAAATTATTGCCTATTTAGTCGCATTTTTGCTAACCTGTCCTAGTATAAAAATATTTGACACAGTACTTGCCTTACAAGTACTTTCCTTGTATAATGAGCACTTCCTTAATCTCAAGAAGCTGTAATGAAATCGTCAATTACACTTCCTTGTAATGAGGTTTGGAGAAAGAAAAGGTGCTAGTAAAATTGCAAAGAAATCCCAAGTCACATCATTAACCAAGATAATCTGTTCAAATTTGACACAGAAAAGACACATTTATCTCGGAGTTCCATCAATTAGTTTCCTCCCGTGAGGAAAACATACACTTGCATAGGTATCAACTTACATACAGATAGTCCAAACTTATTTATCTGGGGTGGATTAATGGGCAGGTATAAAAGGTACAAAATGCCTTTATTCCAAAACTTTCACAGGTACAAACAGTTATGCAAGGCGTTTTCATGGCAAATCAAAGAACGGATGTAAAGGTACAAAATGCATTCAAGCAAAAACTTTCAAAGATGCAAAGTTTTGCAGAGCGTTGTCATGCTAAAACAAGGCGCAGGTATAAAAGGTACAAAACGTTGCTACACCTGTGAAGTGAACTAGCTGACAGCTGACACTCATTATTTTGGCAAATTCGTCTTTATAAATCGGCAGATGGTTACCGTTCCTCGTGTTTGTCGCGAAGATTAATGTCTCTCGTTATTATCGCGCGCCGACACGCCAACAATCCCATATTTTGAAACGGAAGGGTGTTTCCGAGAAATGCTAAATTCATGAGGGTAATGAATGTGACTGTAAACTGTATGTAGTTTTAAGATAGTTTAAATTGTTTCGTTGATGGGCGTGTTAGTGAAGATGTGAGATCTTGTCTCAGTTATTGTCAAAATTACATCCCCATAATCGAAGATACTTCGAATGGTTTACTAGTATAGTATTATATGATCTGTGACTATAAGTATTATTAATTCTTGTGAACAAAACCTCCCTAAAACAGGTTAATAAATAAATAAATATAAAATATCTTTGGACATTACACACAACGCCTTCTAGTCCCAAACTAAGCAGAGCTTGTACTATGGAAACTGGATTGCTGATATAATACTTATACTAAGACATACTTATTAGACATAGTAACACCCAGACACAGGACAAACATCTATGTTTGCTACACACAAATGTTTGTTCTTGGTGGGGATCGAACGCACGACCCACAGCACGGAAGGCAGAGTTACTACCAACTGAGCTGTGATGCCTGTCAATAATATTATTATTAACGGTGTAATATTTACGGGATGTTTTGATATAAAAAATTACGAAAAATTAATTAGTTTTTATTCTCACAGTAAAATGTACGTGAGGTACAAAGTACACAAACAAAAGCGTTCACCACTTTTTTATTCGCAAAGGGAGAAAAACGTCTGAGCACTAAAGAGCTGAGTATCGCCTAGAGCTAAAGGTCGCTTTTGCGTGATCTCAACCTGAATTGTAGCTGTTGCAGAAAAAAAAGCAATTTGTGTTGTAGAGGGTGCTACGCCGTAGATGCCTACGCCGTAGACGCCTACGAGCTGCGATTTATTCTCGTAAGTTCTTTGTTAATTAGGATCTATTTTTAGTTTAGGGTATAGTATTATATAATCTGTGGTTTAGGTAAAAGAGACGAAGATAAGAAAAAAGACGTCATATGACATGAGTGAAATCTTTAGATATCCAAATGAATAACGTAACATACCTATTTTCAGTAATATAAGTTAATTTTATTCAGAATAAAATAAAAAATTGCCCTTTTTAGGTCTAAAATACTGTTTTATATTGTATATTAGTTTTATAATAACCAATGATCAGTACTATTATAAAAATGTAGAGAGCAAAGCTCTTAGCTGTAAAATGAAGTTTCCTAAAACAACTTGAAAATGGTCGAAAAACATAAGGCGTCATAATTTCTCTCCAAAGACAGAGAGTATAACTTTATCTGATAGGATTCACCCAAGAGAAAATACGAATCGAAAGTTATTTAGGTTTGACCGAAGAATAATTTATGAAATTTTCAGTCCAGTAAATCTGGGTCCACGCGGTAATGATCGTTAAATCAAAGCCAATTCTATTTCAAAGTCTTACTACATGGTTCTGGCAACCTTAATTTTCAAAAAGGCTTGTTATTTACGTCATGTTAATATTATGTTATTATGGTTTTACGCTTAGCAATCGGGTTCCCTTAGCTTTGTTCAGCTTGGGACTAAATAGCGTAATGTGAAATGTCCTGTGCACAGTATTTATTATTTTATTTATACTTACTTTAGGATATAAAAAGTAACCTCGGAACCTCTTATTGAGATCTTACCATAGGTGTTCCACCATCAGTTGAATATGCAATATGAGTTTGAAATTCACAGGCAAATGCAGTTTTGAAGTTATTTCTACAGTGTTAAAGTTCATGTTAACTGAGTTCTGATTTGGGGTGGCATGTTATGGAAGTCTACTAAAAAAAACTGCAAGCGAAAATTCATTAGGGATGTTAGTTACACTGCTCGTCGTTCTGGTGGGATGGCGCGCGGCCTCTTGCTAATTACTGCTTTCCCGCGCAGTGAAACTCAAAGCTATGAAATAAACCGTAGTAACTTAGCAACGCCAAAAATTATCGGAGCGGGGAAGCTGATGAGAATCCATTATCAAGTTTTTGAAAGCGGAAATTGCTCCAGTTTTAAGTTAAATTCTATTATCGTACATAAATCAATCAAGTGATTTTGTTCAACTTGGTGAGTGATAAATAATTATTGGGGATTAACACGAAATAAAATTAATCGCTATGTCACTACTAATATTTCTCTAGTACTTTACTTTTTAGAAATAACTACTCTTTAGTCTCACATGGGACATTTAATTACAGTGGAATTAGCATCTGCGCTAGCGCTTTGAGAAATTAAACTGTATGGAACGCAAATACAGTTCAATTTTCTGATTTGTAAGCACTTTGATTTACATCCTTTTATCATTGAACACATTTAAAGGGCGTAATTGTAAATCAGCAATGTATGACAATTTCGACATTGCCTTTTGCGTTATTAGTAATGGAATGCTGAGTTGCAGTTACAATATACAGCGTGAGATGATCTGTGTGCAACATTTTTATCTTTATCTTAAGTAACGACTAGAGATTGTCATTTTTAGCGCCTAAATGTGCTAGAAAGTAGAAAAGACACATTTCCTAAAAACTCCAAAAAAAATTGGTCATCGGCTTCTCTAGTACATAACAACTCCCATATTTTATACCACTATTAACAAATATATAACTTTCAAAATGATTGTACTTTTCACAGCTGTGGAACGTTTAGGAACACTCCATACCCCATGGAGCCTCAGATGTTTTTCACCGAAATGAAAAAAGTTTCGTTTCGGCCCCAAGCTCACTTCAAAAACTTTGCGAGTCAGATTCTGGGTTTTATTTACAGAAATACAATAATTATCTTGATTTAGAATTAAAACTTCATCTCCTTTAAACTTCGCTACTGCCAGTTAGTTCGTTTAATAAGTTTTTACTTTTTCCAGCTTACTTCCCGAATTGATTTAGTTTGCCATCCCTAAAAAAGTGTACGGGTCCATTTTAACGTTAATTAGGCATTTTAAAGTTTCCTAATGTATTAGTAAAACTTTAAAATAGAAGCTTACAGTCACGTCAATATTAATGGAGAGCCAATATTAGTAGAGGATTCTTAAAAAAACTGTGGCCGCTTTCAAACTGTCATTGACAGTGTATTTCGGTGACCATGATAATGTTTTGTTAACTACGTCCGTCACATAACGTTCACCGTTGTTTGAGAACGCGGAGTTTAACGAACGGCAGTAACATTTGGACAGTGTGACAGTCTTGATTGATAGTCGTGGAATAGTTAAGTTTAAACTGAAACGAAGTGTTTTCGTTTAAAACTCCATCAATAACTGCACTGTTACAAAAGCCTGTTGCAATGCGTGTGTCGGAATTGATTGGACTGAAATTGAAATTGCAAATGTACCGTCTGTTGACATCAATTACAGTTTACAATGAATAAAATGGTTTAATCATGGAACACAGAGCTGGACATCCAATAACGGCTTCTGTCTTGTCCAGTAACTATAAACTTTTTAGTTTTATTTACCCTACTGCTTGATTAACAAACATTTTGAAGGGTCACAGTGTCAATCAATCCCAATACTTGATATATGATAGATGAAATCATATTTCAAAGTTCTAATATAAATGTTATATTACATACGATTCCCGTTAGCCGCTGTACAACGATTTGGACCGAGCTGTTTAATGGATGAAAACTATTTTATTATCAATTAAATATGTCAATAAATATATTGCAAATGGGTTGTCTAAAAAATTCAGTCCAGAATATAAATTTAAAAAAAAAATACTGCCTTGGTTAATAGACAAATTCCATACCAATGTATGAAGTATGAAGCCCATTAAATAAGCCAACGTCACAACTCTTGGGTAGGCAGGTATGAACTAATACAGGTCAATCGATACTGTAACTTGCATCGAACTGCCTAATGAATTAAAGTTAAATTAAAATAAAGATTATTTCATTACGAACACGGTGGTATAGAATTGTCTGCGAAAAATCAGTTTTGAATTCCAGTTGTCGGGGTTTAAAAAGTGAAATTTTTAATTAATCGTATTCTGGATTGAAATTTTTTATACAACCCATTTGCAATATATTTATTAACATATTTCATTGATAATAAAATAGTTTTCATCCATTAACCAGCTCGGTCCAAATAGTTGTATAGCGGGATCCTGTACTGTGTAATGTTGATTGGTATACAAGGAGGACCTATTTGATGTAAGGTATGCTAAAGTACATGCACGTGCACTTGAGCATGCCTATCCCACAGAAACATGCTCTCATAACCTTAGATAGTTCAAGAGAACTATGCAAGCACGTGAATTTGAATTTGAACAGGTAACACCAAAATATCCGAGTTACACTGCGCGGTGACGCAGGAACGTTCTACAGTTGAGCTTTTACTGACACGCAGTATAACTTGAAAACATTCAAGTTTACGTACGCGACTATTGGAAAAATTCGTGTTCAGAAGTCGTTCATTCCGTCATCGCAATAATTTTTTGCTACCTATTGCGCAATTTGTGTGAGTCACTGTCACATGTGTAATAAAATTGTTTCCGGGGTGTATGTTTGCAGTATTAGCATCATTTTTTTTTATTGTTTTGGTTTTCTGTCACTAAATATTTTCTATACTTTTGTATCTACTCTCTTACTACTTACTCTGTTTTGCTCCTTCCTGTCTGACTTAATTTTTTCTCACTGTTGTATCTGTGTGTTTTGTACCCAATGGCTTGAATAAATGTATTTCATTTTTTATTACTAACAACAGAAAATATTTTGCTACATTTAAAAGGGTTCACAAACTGATGGTATCAAGATGAAAAAGTTATTTCTCTATGGAAACGCTATATTGGATTGTCATCGTCACGAAGCCGTAGCCGTAGCAAAGTACCTACAGAATTAATGCTATTTAGTTAGCTGACTAAGGGCGGATTAGTCCAAAAGTCATGATATTCCCGAATAAGTATCCCTTGTATAACTTTACTCTTTGATTTTATTCTCAGATAAATTCGTTTTTGTTTTTCCATTGCAATCTTGAGAGTAGCCAATCCTAGGTATTGTTATTCTGTATATACATAATGACCAACTTAATTCAAAATACAATTGCTTAGAGAGCGCAACACAATAATACATGTGCACACAAATTATCCGGGTGTCAAGTTGTCAATATCTATGAAAACAAACAGCTGTTTTGTCAAATGTAGCAGCCGCTATTAAAATATTCGACAGATAACTTGTTTATACCATAGATTTTGGCAGTATAACGATTTATTCTCGGATAGACAAGTTTTTCCTGGAATAAGACTTGGTAGAACAAAATGTTTCTTATCACTAGAGTAATTATTGATTTTATTCGCAGTATAAGACTTAAACTGCGTATAAATAGTTTGGTCGAATCCGCCCTAATTGGGCTTACAGGGTCAGCAAAGCTGCGGGGTGATGTTATATTTTGACAAATAGCAATCCAGCTGACAATTTAGCGACTGGTTTAAAAGTCCGTAGCGAATTTATGAAATTTTTCAGTTTCTGACGGATTCTCTGTCTCGGTCAATTCCGCTGTTGAGAGTCGTGACCTTTCTTTATGAACTTTTTTCGATTAGGTTCTTCCATCTCTTGCAGTCCCCTACGATATGGATCGCCTTGTGGGTTTAGGTATTGAGAGTGGTGTGCACTTGGTATATCCAGCGCATGGGGCAGCGCCATTCAGGTGACGGATTCTAATGCTATCAAAAGACAGACAATCAGGAAGCTGGCATCAGCATGACATGTGCGTATTTGATTTCAGTTAGAACCGTGTAGACCGAAAGGTAAATATACTAAAAGAACAGTGTACTATGCAATGAAAACAAATACTCTAATATAAGGGTATGAGGGTGTGTTACCACAAGAAAGAAAACAAACCCCCGCCGTGCCGTATCACCCTGATAAAATAATGTTATTTTCTAGAGGAGCGAATAAGACTAATGTGCTGAATACAAGCACTGCGGGCGCCAGACGCTGTTTCTATTGGTTTATATCATTCAATTGCTGTACAGTGTTGTACCAACTATTTTATTCTACGGTAGATAGTGTAGTTTTGTGGTTTATCAATTTAAAAGCCAAAACGGAACAAAGTAATAAAATTATATATTAAGTAATAAAATTATAAGAAAGAAATGATCAGAAGGCATAAGGTAAGGTACTTAGATAAGATAGCAGATTATTTTTCTTTGGCATTAATAGAACAATGGCCTGAAAAGTGAAAAAGGATTAGAAATATAGGCCCCTGGCCATTAGGTAGGTACATTGGTTTTTCAATAATGTGTAACATTTAATTGCAGGGGTTTTTATACGATTCTCACCACACAATTTGAAAAATTGTCGACAAAACAACATAAGTAGGGGCTCGCCTCATTTCCACAGGACGGTGTGCGCGCATGACCTGAATACCCTCATTATAGCAACTGTACTTTTTTTTTACAGTTCTTTATGTCCATTTGACACTTCAGTCTTCACTGACTCGTGAATAAAAAAAATCAAGCTACACGACGCTACCAAGTACCGCTGATGTCTACACAGAATGTTACTCGTAATTCAAGACTTTATTATTAAGTACCTATTTCTTCTGTTGGACAATAATAATGATATTGCTTCCATAATTTTACCACTATATTATTATTATTATTATTATCAGCCAGTTTCATCCCACTGCAGGGCAAAGGCCTCCCTATCCCCCTTCCCTTCTCACGATCTAGTGAAGCTGCGGGCCAATCCTTCAAAAATGCGTCTAATTCGTCTCGCCATCTCAATCTGGGTCTGCCACGTTGACGTTTACCACCGTTGGGGGCCCATTCTGTGGTGATTTTTGCCCAGAGATCGTCCGGCATGTGGCAGATATGCCCAGCCCAATTCCGTTTCAGTCTAGCAGCTTTTTTAGTGACGTCAACGATTTGTGTTTTGAAGCGTAGTATTGTATTGCGGATGCAGTCGGTCAGTCTCACGCCACTATAAATACCACTATAAATACATATAATTACTACATACATAGCATTTTTTACTCTGGGCTATAGAATTTTTAGTAGTCCGGTAATGCAATCAGAAATTAGTCAGACGATTACAAAAGCATTCTAGATCGCTTGAAAAAAAACTATGTAGGCTTTTTATACCGCGGTGATCGTATCTCGTCGCGGAAACAAACCCGCATCTTTTTCGTTTCTAATTAGTGGTCAACTGCACAAGACAGGTCGCAAAGAACAAAAATTAAAAGACACAATTCAGATAACAATAATTCGCCTTGGTTCGTTGACTTGAGGGTAAAATGAGAGCGTATTCTGCAAATTGTCCTTAACAATGAAGAATTATAAGTAGTCATGTAAGCAGCCGAGTAGCTTTCCGAATAAACATAGAATTATTTCCGGTCAGGGGACTGAAAACCTCAGTAACGTAGATAAAATGACTAATTCGCAAAACGAAAACGAAAATAACACTTTAGCCGTAATGTTAGGAAAACCTTGTGACGGAGTTTAGGTAGACGTCGTTTTTATGACTGCTAGAAGAGGGTTCGACACTGTAAATGCCATTAATGATCTTCCATCTAAATAGTGACTGCGCAGAACGTCTCATAACTTACATAATCGGTGAAGACTGACTAAGCAAACCACGCCACGAGTGCTTCTTAAATTCTCCTTCTTTACTGTCTAAGCTTATCTAATCTATGGTGGTTATTTCGATTTTTTTAGTTACTTATTAATCCAAGATTCACAGTTTTTGTATGGCTATCTATTTTACACTATTCGCTAACCAATTCGAATCTATATTTTATAAGTCAATAATAGTTTCGATTGTCGCTTTTCTAAGAGCCTGAGGTCAATTCGTTTCGGCGAAATTGCTACTTAACAATAACACGTTGGTAATTCAATAGAAAAGGTCGACTGTTGTTTTAAGTGACAGGGTTGTTGGCATTGTGTGTGACAAGCGTCCTGAGTGCCCAAAGGACCTTCGCGTTTTAAGGGCTGCTTATAAAATTATAGGATTTAATTATAATGTGGATTATAAAGGGTATTTCGTTATAAGTTAAAGTTGTGGTTGGAAAACGTGTTTGTGAAAATAACAATGAGCTTTGTATTTTTAAAGACTTAGACATATATTTTACGCCCTTTTTGAAATAAAACATCCTTTTCTAATTTCATTTATTTCTTGCAAGTAACTGATTTACACAATATTACGCTTTGTTGAACTAGTAACTAGTGTTAAGCCCATATAGATTTTATAAAAGTCAAACACAGCGAATTTATGCGTTGTTGACGCTATAAATAAGGTAGAAGTTTGCATGCAAACAGTGGGCGGTAAAGAGCTTACCT
The DNA here is from genome assembly GCA_947507515.1 of Eulithis testata. Taxonomy (NCBI): domain Eukaryota; kingdom Metazoa; phylum Arthropoda; class Insecta; order Lepidoptera; family Geometridae; genus Eulithis; species Eulithis testata. The sequence goes on along the minus strand of OX382199.1, from coordinate 4,004,140 downwards.
ACCTAATGGCATAATTTTTAATATAAAGAAGCCTCGCTTTTAGACAAAACACCAGGCTACGAGTATTTTCACTTAGCGCCAGGTAAGATAAATAAATATAAATATTCTTGGACATTACACATAACGCTCTCTATTCCCAAACTAAGCAGAGCTTGTACTATGAAAACTAGATTGCTGATATAATACTTATACACTTTTTTTTTGTAAATACATACTTATAATACATAGTAACACCCAGACATAGAACAAACATCAATGTTTGCCACACACAAAGGTTTGTTCTCGGTGAGAATCGAACCCACGACCCACAGCACAGAAGGCAGAGCTACTACCGACTGAGCCATGACGCCTGTCAGGTAAATAGGTAAATCTACATCTGTAATGCTGGGCCATACTTATCGAATGGCCTAGTATTCGCAATTACTTTAGGCGAACGGAACGGAAAAGCTTTCCGCTGTGACCTATGTTAAAAAAAATATTTAAGTATGATACTTTACTCATACAAGTGATTATACTGTACCAGATGGCTTGTTTATCAGCTGAATATGGACTGGATATGATTTTTTTTTATTAAAAAAGGACAAGTATCTCCCACTTGTTTTTTTTGACAGCAGATGTCAAACTTATGCCAAACTATTAGCTATGTCTATGCTCGTAGCATGTAACAGCTACAAGTTACGACACGAATGGTAGGTGTAGGTATTGATTGGTGTAAGCTTGTTGATAATCGAAACCATAGAAAAAAAAGTAAAGCATGGAGTCCTTCCGCACGGAAGAAGTTATACTTCGAGTGCCACGCATTCACTCTCGCTCTGTGTTGAATGTGAAATTAATTTAGTATTTATTTAACTTAACCAATATGCAGTACTTATTTAGTTAGAAAAGGTTCTATGCTCATGTTGCCTAAATCAGAACTATTTTGTGATCACTTTTTTTGTTACAGCCTGTACGTAACTTTTGTACATTAATGTGTCAGTAGATACAAAATTTCACGAATGGTTTCAACGGGTTTCGTGGTGTAGTGATTATGACATCTGCTTTACACGCAGAAGGCCGCCAGTTCGATTCTAGTCGGAATCACAACTTTTGCGTTTAAAATTTTCTAGTAAGGAGTAGTAAGGAGCGTTAAGCGGTTGCGCAACCGTGTTGGAAGTTGCATTAGAAATATAACTTCAAAAATTCAATAAGTCAACCAATCAATTTGACAGACGTCACAACTCAGTCAGTATAGCTCTGCCTTCCGTGCTGCAGTCGTGGGTTCGATTCCCACTGAAAACCAACATTTGTGTGTCGCAAACATAGATGTTTGTTTATGTCTGGGTTTTACTATATATTATAAGTATGTATTTGATGTAGAACTTCTAAAAAGATTATTAAAACAAGCGTCGTAGAGAGACGTGAAAACTCATAGACAAAGGAAATTGCGTTGTGCTCGTTCTTTTCACAATCAGCATTCAAAGGGAAGGTCCAAAAATAAAAATACTGTAGTGCCTTTCTTTACTCAAGAAAGAAATGCAACGAGGCAAAAAAAATATCTGTGCAACTGTTTTTTGGCGGATTCGAATTTTGTCATTTTTTGAAACAACATGTGGCATTTTTATTTTAATAGTTTTTCTTGTGTTATTGTGAGTATTGTTGTTTAACTTTGGTGGAATTTTAACCAATAATACTTAGGTCGTAACATAAAGTGTGAGCCATTGGAATAAATGTGTGTAAAGTGGTGGGAAAATCCACCATTTTCTCTTCAAAACAAACGACAGCCGACTTGACGAAGACTTGACTTGATTTATCATTTACGCAAGACAAAACATAAACAAACTAAAAAACACATAACAAAGGGAAAAAACACAACGTTAGACTAGGAGAAGCTAAAAAAAAATGTTTTTTTGGCATCATAAAAGAAAACACAATTTTGTTTATATGTTAGGCTGGCTCAGTTCTCAGATTGGTACTGATTTGGACCAGTTGAGCTATGTATAAATCGTTTACAACGGTTTGTAGATGGCTCAACTGTTTCATGTGTATTTTGTAAATATTGTGAATAATGTAAATACTGTATTAGTGTTCATTTTCTTTGCGAATAAATGTTTTGGACCATTTTTACTTAAAACCTAAAATCTCCAATGTAGAAAATCTTGGTTTAAAATGACGGCTTATGCCATCTACAACGATGAAGAATTGACTGACATGACATTACCTAAGTTTATTTTTACCGTAGAATAGGAAACGCAAAGAAAATAGCCTCAATATTAAAGCGTTACCTCGTACCTACTAAATAATAACGACACATAAAAACTTTATGATAAAACTAACCACTTTATTGTAGCTGTTTCACTGAAAGTCGAAACAAGGATATCCAGACCCCAAATAAATTCTATCGGTGGACACTTACCCGCCGATCTCGTATTAAGTGCAGTCGTAAATCTACGAATTGATTGCAGAGTGAGTTTGATTGCTCGGAGGGAAGAAGAAATAGCAATTTTATGAAGTTACTGACAAAACGGAGTTTTTAGTGCCTGACGCTGCTGGGTAGGTCAAAGCTTCTGCAGATAAAACTTGTGAGATTTGGTGCACCAAATCTCTATAGTTTTTACATCTTGTAAGTCCTCACTTCTCTAGCTAGTTTTGACACTAATTGCGTTCTAATTTTGAAGTTTCAACTTTGTTTGGTTCCATTTTGAGCTTGACCGCGTGAAATTCATTGTTCATTTGTTTTGTATGTATTTTGTAAAGCGGCCGGATTGTCTATTTTTTTGATACCAATCTAACAGACTATAATTAAAATGACAATATACCTAGCGGTCGCTATCGTTTTTACATTTGGATTGTCATATTTGTCAAATTCTTGTAATATCAAAGCATCCTCGTATAGGTAGTGTAATGAAACGCCAGGATAATCTTGGATATTTCTCACTTTATTCATGAACCACAATACATTGACTTCTTTTAACACTTGTCTTGTTCTCAACTCGGCTATCAACCACCAACTGGCGACCTCCCCATGACTAAACCTAGGGTAAAAGCAGTATGCCCCACTAGCGCCATCTACCACCACTTATTAGCTATATTCATGACTTTATCCTGCTTTTCCCTAAAATTGCAATATCAATTAAATTACCAAATTATTTACGATAAATTCTCAAATGATTATTTATTACTTAGACAAAATTAGATACATTTTATTACCGGCCAACTTATTGGTTTTACACAAAGTAGTGTTGCCACAAAAATATTCAAAATCACGACATTCGGCCGTCCGACCTCGTACTACCTCCCGGTGTACGAAAATATCTATTATCAGTCAATGCTTCTTTAGCATCTATTTTACATTATATTGCAATAAAACTTAATCAAATATACAGAGGGTATTTGATTAAAATGTATTTGTTATCTCACTTCGGGAGAAGCCACTGGTTCCTGTAACACAGTTTCTATATAACTAGCTCAGGAGCCAAAACCAAAAACTTCAGTATCGAACTTCAAAGACTTTTCTTCTAAATTACTTATTCTTTTTGCCATTCAACTAGTTTGTAACACTCAATTTTTATTAAGTTTAATTTTTATTAAGTTTATTATTTATTAAGTTTAATTTTTATTAAGTTGAATTTTTATTAAGTTGAATTTTTATTAAATTAAATTATTGTTAAGTACTTATTTAATTATTTTAACTGTAAATGTTTTTGTCTTACATTTTTATACTGTATTTATTTCTTTTTAAATTGTTACTTGTTCATTTACAATTTTAACCATGCTGTTTTCGCCTATAATTGTGATGGCACTCATATCTATAACTTAATAATAAATACTTATCATAAAATTAGTGTACACTGTGTTGGTGATCCAATAAATAATTAAACTTAAAGGATAAAAATAAAGAAATTTAAATTTGAACTAATTAACCACTTTTTCTAGAACAAACTAATTCATAATCAATACAATAACCATTAGGTAAGTTAATGTACTTAGTTGAAAATGTAACTGGTAATTTAATATCTTATTCGTCGAGCCTAGATAACATTTCACAGAAATGTATTTTCTAAAGTACTCCGACCGAATCGAACGAAAAATAAATTGTAACTCCGAAACTTGCACAGAACACCTATCACTTTGTACTTATAGATTCGGTCAGCCATTATATTAATTATTCAATTTAATGAATGCAGTGTTGTAAATCTGTCTACTTATATCAAAATTGAGAAATACAGTACGTCTACCTATGTACGAGTGCTACTATAACCTTCACTAACTTATAATAACAGTTAAAGTTCTAGATTAACTGCTACAAGACTATCTAAAGAGATCACAAGATGATCACGACATTCGATTAGGTCGCCTAAAAAAACAGGATCACGCTATTCACCTGTTTGGCACAGACAGTGGCACTTCAACATCACTATCTATTCCAAAAAAGTCGCCTGGTTTGCTACGGACATCGGAAACTGAAGGATTTATATTAATCCAAGGTTTCTTCCTCTCAGCTTCTCTATGGGGTACTAAAACCCAGACTACATCTTTGCGCCAGCATCTTTATTATAAGCGCATTCGCATCCTTATGCGATTCTGTGTCAAGGCTTGGGCTGTAAAGAGCCAGTATAGGTCGATCTATTAATTTTACCTTTCAATAAATTAAACGCGTTAGTTTCTTGTTCTATCCATTTGAAAGTATGTTCCTTCCTTATACAATACGAGCGATAAACTACCGGTTTATCGTTGACTTACTCAATTCCTATTTCTGTGTTACTAATACAACCATCTCTAAAAAGTGCGATGTGGGCTTAACTAATTCTCTGCCTAAATTCAAAAAACGTTTGAGAGCACCTATGTAAATATTGTTTATTTTACGACTATTTTATGATACTTAGTTATGCACCTACTTCTTAGCCTACCTGATTATTCTACTGTTCTAGCACTCATGTAACTCAGTTTTTCGCAAAATTAGCCGTTTATTGCAAGAATGTTCAACCTTACTTTGTCTTCCATCCTTATTTTTAACAACCATTAGTCGCTCTATTATAGTACAAAAACGTTGTTTATTTTTTTTATCTTTATCTGCTAGTATTTTGTATTCTTCTCTGTTTAATTTTTTTGTTTTTACTTTTATTTTGTTAGTTTATGTTTTTATATTTCTTTAAATTTCCAATGTTTCTAGTTTTTTATTTTTTTTTCTCTGTATCTGAACAAATAAATCATTGGTTCCTTGGAGTTGGGCGTTGAGGCTGCTACTCAATTTTTATAACTTTTGCAGTCTCTTCGTTTTAATCTTTTATCTAGTGCACACTGTACATTGTTCTGAATAAACTATTATTATTACTATAATCTTGTTTATATTCCGTTACATACCTACTAATTATTTGTCTACTAACCTAATTGCCTTAAGCTTACTTTTGTTTATGTGTAACTTTGTTATTCTTCCTAACTTTATGTTATTATATAACTTGCTTGTTTCTATACGCATGCTGTGGTACCCTTTAATTATGGGAGCACACTGTTTTATTTCCTTTTAAGTTTACTTTGATTTGTTTTGTGTAAACCTGTGTTGGTTATCCATTCTTTTTAAAATATAAAATAAATAAATATATTGCTACGGCTCAGTGCAAAGCAATCACGGTATGATGAAACCTTTTAAACATCTCTTCGCCGACGCTCTGTCCTTCATTTACTTCATAACGTTCGAGTCATTCTGGAGCAAAAGTGTTCCTATAATTCCTATTGACGCAGCAAACTTCCTTTTCTACAAATGGCGTTGCTCTGGCTATCAATGAATTTGGCTATAGGCTTGAAGTTATGCGATCTAGCACTAAGTTTGCGCGGCCACCTATGTACCTTTATTTTTATAATTCATTAATTGGATCACAACTAGAATACTGTGTGCCCACCTGGGACCCGCTATCAAGTACCTACAGTGATGCACTCGAATTAGCAATAAATTCTTACACTGTGTGCACTACAAACGCTGTCAAGGCGCTCGCGACTGAAAACAATGTTACTTTACGTCTTCTGTCACAACACAATATTATTATACGATATTACTGTATAACTAATAGTAAATAGATTATGTTATAGAGTACCAACTAGAACCCACCGCATGTCGGTAAGCGCTCATCTTTGTTCCGCTTAGTCGATTCTTACAATTACTAAATTCATCCAATTAGACATTGCGGCAACGCGCACTAGTTCCAAAACTGTTACTGGAGAGTTTAGCTAACCTCCCTGAATAGCTCTTACCTACTTATCTCTGACTAGCAGCGCCTCGCGGTTTCACCCGCGTAATTCCCGTTCCCGTGGGAATTCCGGGATAAAATATAGCCTATGTTCATCAGGGATAATGTAGGATTCTAATGGTAAAAGAATTTTTTTAATCGGTCCAGTAGTTTCGGAGCCTATTCAATTCATACAAACAAACAAACAAACAAAAAATCAAACCTTTCCTCTTTATAATATTTGTATAGACTAGCAGCGCCTCGCATTATTCATCTGTAGACTGTAACTGCTTGTTTATACTAAGAAATAAAATAAAATTAAAATAATGGTTCTATCATGAGATTGATCATTACTACGTGTCTCTTGCCACAGCAATATAAAATAATTACGTATAAATAGGTACTAATATAAAAACATTAAATAATAACAATCGGTTGATGATCTAAACCACTTTCTGTATAGACTTAACTAATAAAAATAAATGAAATGGATACGAATGACTACCTTCATCTTTGGCATTTGTATATAGGAGGTACAGTTGCTCACAGAAATGCTTCTACTTGGGTATGTGCCATGCCAAAAGTGGCACAATGGCTCCTACATCCTTACATCAGTCTACAGCAGTGGTTTGATTATCTGGCTGGTTCCAGGCTACCAGTATGCGTCAAATAAAGATCTTGATACTTAAGGTACCTACAAACCACACGATTCTTCGTCCCTTGTTTTTGACATTTCCAAGAAGATCTGAAGAATACGCTGAAGTAGTTTTGACTTGGCCTTACTTTAAATTATACTTATACGTCCGCTACTTCAATGGCAGGTACTTACTCGCAGTATCTATGAAATTAAATGGTTTACTTGCCAGAAATATGGTTACAAGTCCTTACGATAGCAGATTACTCTAATTTCATTCAACAAATTAAATTATAAAGACTACTCTTTTATTGACTAAACCGTTTACACTTGACTTCACTCGCGTTCCGACCAAAAGGACTGTGCTATGCTCGATCCAGATTACTATCATTTCAACCAAGCCGGTCCAGTCGCTGCATGGTTCGTGACAACTCTGAACATCGAGTCTCACTTATCTCCAACAATCAGGCTTCGATGTATTTCTGTAACCAGACTAATACCTCGGACTATACCAGTAGCGATTCGACCATGTGTATCGCTACTGATATAGCAGTATTTTTAACAATATCAGTTTCAAGTCAACAACTTAATAGAAGGTGTTTGTTGTCCCAAGATTTTGATATCAATAACAATGAAATCATTGTTGATATAGCAAAAGACTACTATAATACTGAAGGTCTGACATAAGATACATAAGGTAAGTCTCTAAAAAAATTGCAAGTAGGTACTTTACACAACGTACGACTAAAAATGTGTTATAATCTAACCAAGCTAAGCTTGTAACTAAACAAATGGGCAGCCCCAATAAAGATCTGCACTTAGTGTCTCCTTTACATAGCAACTTGTTAAACCGGGGCAGGTACAGACGGCGACGGCACCGCGGCGCCTTCTATACTTGGATTCAAACTCCACTATTTCACCAAGCACCGCAGACCTATTCGCGGTCAGACTCTTAACTTGGACTAACCAATAAAAAACCGGTGAGAGGTCTGCGTGTCTGGCTAATGCAGAGATGTAATCAATTTCGGTACCTCACCAGTCGTCAGAGGCGTCGACTCACTGCGCCTTGGCTTCTTCACGTGCGCGCAATTGCCCTCGTCTAGGAACGACGATGCGCCTGGGAATCTCTGTTTTATCCAAGCTCATGAAAAGAAAAATTATACTCTATTAGCAAAATAATTTTATCCTTAATATTATGTTCCATGTTGTAGACTCGTCATCTGGCATAAGAATACTAATAGAGTAATATTTATTATAATGAAAGTGATGAATGCCGCAACGGCATTGAATTAAGATATTTTTATAAAATCTTGACTAAACTACGTACTTCGAAGTAGTAATTATTCAAAGAAACGAAAGTAGTTTCGTAAATGTTAGGTACAAACAAAAACAAAACCCAAAATCAAGAGGGGCCTAGAGAACTGCGTCTATTATTCACTTTTAACCATTCAGAAAGCCAAATCATGGCACGATTCAGATAGAACAGACCATGTTTACTATGGCATACATAGCCTGAACACACTTGGTTCGCTATCAATGGCACACGTGGCCAACTCTAACTCATTTGGTTCGCTATGGCATAACTAGCCATCTATCAACAAGGCGCACTTGGCCAAATACTACCACACAGTCCGTGTAATTTTGTGACGTACTTAGCCACGTACAGGTCCTGCGGGTACTAAAATTTTAATGCACACATGGCAAAAACGATTAGGGTAACTTTAAAATAACTATGGCATACATAGGCTATATTTGTCTTTAGACTGTTTTCACTTTAGCACACTTGGCTTCAAGGAGAGCTATCAGCGGGTAGCATAAAATTAATGGTCAGTTATGAAAATTAAACAATAAGGCAACCATGTACCTAGGAACAAAATAAGTAAAACCACTGATTGAAAGGTGTTAGCACTACCGGGTAATCTCGGTGGAATACCGACCGGTTCAAACAAACAAAGATTCAAGCAAAATAAAACTGTTTATGTACCTGTACTTTTGAACTGAAAAAGTAAACACGTTCGGAAAATCTCGGGTCAATCGTGACCGATAAGATATAACCAGATCTTACTTTACGCTATACTTTGAACGAATAATAGCATAATAGTCCAATCATTCTAAAATAAAAGAAGAGTGGGTAGGTATAACATTTTTACATACCTTGGTTCATCCAACTTCTGACTTGTAATGAAACGCCAGGATAATCTTGGATATTTCTCACTTTATTCATGAACCACAATACATTGACTTCTTTTAACACTTGTCTTGTTCTCAACTCGGCTATCAACCACCAACTGGCGACCTCCCCATGACTAAACCTAGGGTAAAAGCAGTATGCCCCACTAGCGCCATCTACCACCACTTATTAGCTATATTCATGACTTTATCCTGCTTTTCCCTAAAATTGCAATATCAATTAAATTACCAAATTATTTACGATAAATTCTCAAATGATTATTTATTACTTAGACAAAATTAGATACATTTTATTACCGGCCAACTTATTGGTTTTACACAAAGTAGTGTTGCCACAAAAATATTCAAAATCACGACAGTAGTATCAAAATATAGAAAATCACACCGCCAGGCATTTATTTTCCGTTGATTTTCCGGTATAAAATGTATCCTATGTTACTTCTAATACCTCCAAGAATTATGTGTACACAGTTTCATGATGATCGGTTAAGTAGTTTTCGCGTGAAAGCGTAACAAACAAACTTACATTCACATTTATAATATTAGTAGAATGTGCACTACGCAGGTTTTTTTTACAGCTATAATTTACAGCTATAAAAAAAAATATGTGTGTAATTCACACGTTGTAGAAATGAAACCCTCAAAAAGACATTCAAATCACAACGATGCTAAAGAAGTTTTCACTTCAAAAAAGTTGCAAAAACGGAACTAGTCTCGATTCGATCTAACCCGTTAGACCGCTTGGCCAGTAATCTCCTTAAAATGCGTATGAAAATTAGGGATCTCTCTTCTCGTTTCCTCGTTGTTTCGTTTCATCGACTTTCAAATCACAACGGTGCTAAAATAGATTTCACTTCAAAAATAAAATCCTATCTTTTCATTACTTTACTTTGCCGAAACAAAGAATGTAATAAAAAAAAAACTAACTTATATTACGTTACAAAAACATACTCTTGTTTCAACCTAAAACATTTCAACATGATGACTTTTGATGCAGGTGACTTGTTTGAGCATAACCTTGTTATAATAATAATGAAACCTTTAATATGGTTAAAATCACGTTAAAACAATGCATTGGTCAATGAATAAAACAACAGCGTGCGGAAGCCAAAATAGTCAAAGAAAATATGTTGCATCGACAAACAATTCGATTCGAAAAGCTTTTGTAACGCACTCCAAACAGATTTAATAAATTATTGTGCGGCAAAGCGAAACAAATAAAAATAAAAACACATGTAAATGTGCAGAAAACGCTGTAAAGCGTTATAGCGGTCACTGCTATTGAGTTATATATGTTTTTTTGCAGCTAATTTGATTATTTTATACAATCTTTGAAAGGTTTTTTTTTAAATACTCCTTAATCAAATACACGGGAGCTTCAAAAAATTGTATGTTTCTTTTGGCACATACCAATTTATATTGTTTTTTTTATAGTTATTGATGTATTGAATAAAAACTTAGTTTTTGTTTAAATAACAATTATTTAAACACTGAGATTTAAATAATGTGGTTTTCATTGCAAACAAATAACTATACAGATTCGATTTTTGTCATTTTTTGAAACGACACATTGAGTTTTTATTTTAATAGTTTTTCTTGTATTATTGTGAGTATTGTTGTTTAATTTTGGTGGAATTTTAACCAATAATACTTAGGTCGTAACATAAAGTGTGAGCCATTGGAATAAATGTGTGTAAAGTGGTTTTTCTGAATATGAAAATTCGATTCCGGTTTTGGAGGGAAAATTCACCATTTTCTCTTCAAAACAAACGACAGCCGACTTGACTAAGACTTGACTACTATCATTTACGCAAGACAAACACATTAAACAAACTAACAAACACATAACAAAGGGAAAAAACATAACGTTCGACTAGGCGGTATGGTTTTAAAACTATAGCCTGCTCCGAGGAGCGAAAAAAACAAAAAAACAAATAACTATAGAAAATGATGGTATAATAATTATAAAACCTCGGAGCAGTCCCTCCGAACTACAGGAATATACTGAGAAAAAAAAAGAAAAGAACGATTTCCAGCAATTAGTCTTCAAGTACCTACATCTTGAAAGGTCCTTCGAGCAATTTGTCGCTGTCGACGTCTGCCACACTTCAAGTTTAACTTGCCTCAGCACCTTCCCTTTGAACGCGAGTTGGGAAGTGCTCCAACAATTTCAATAAGACTTGTTCGCGTCCATTGTGCCGCGGACCAATAGTAGCGCGTCAGCAAGCTGTGATAATGCTTTGACAGATGCACTTGTATCTATCGTATAGTTGTAACTTCACACCTCATCTTGCAGTCTCAGAATATCTTGCTTTCTTTGACAAATAGGTAGTGACAAACTTGGCTAACTTTATGTATGCATGGGAGTAGCATAGTATTTTCAAACGGCTTAAAACTTCTTGGTCGTTTTGTAAACTAAGTAATTCATAGTTTATTTCAAAATGTTCTTTCATTCGACAGGCGTCATGGCTCAGTCGGTAGTAGCTCTGCCTTCAGTGCTGTGGGTCGTGGGTTTGATCCCCACCGAGAACAAACATTTGTGTGTTGTAAACATAGATGTTTGTTCTGTGTCTGGGTGTTTCTATGTATTGTAATATAAGTATGTATTTACAAATAAAAAATGTATGTATGTATTCTATCAGCCATCTAGTTTCCATTGTACAAGCTTTGCTTAGCTTGGGACTAGAAGGCGTTGTGTTAAGTGTCCGTGAATATTTATTTATTTTATTCAAACCCATTTTATGCAATTTCCAATATCGAGTAAATTGTTGCAAAAAGTTTTTGAACGCTTGTTTACAATAAACGTGAAAATAAAATGGAAATTTTATTATCTACGTATTCTACGTGCTATGGAATATGCTTGATCAAAACAACCGCATATTTTGTATCTCTTCAATCATTGTGCACTTTTCTGAAGATCTCGCAAGTGAAAAATACACATGAGGCAACTCACACCACAAACAAACAAGATCAGTCTAGTTTGTTTGTGGGTGTGGCGCCGCCGTTTACCTACAAATGTAAACTACCTATTCGTAGAGTTGCAATTGTGATTGCAAAATCGGAATACATTGAAAATTGTATTATAAAACAAACATTGAAATGAATACAAAACAATCAACTTCAATGTTTATTTCTGGTTTTAAAAACTACGGCAGTAATAATAATAATAATAATAATAATAAGCCATTTATTCCCTTTTACAAATGTTACATACTTCATATTAATGTCATAAAATTAATAAAATTAATTAGATAATTTGTAATAATTTGGAAAAATTGTTATTTATTAATTGCATGCAATGTCGACTAAGAAAAATTTCATTAAATTATTATTAGGGGGATGTCCATTTTTGGACAAAGGCCTCCTCCATCCGGGACCATTCGTCTCTGTCGTGCGCTCGTCTCGTCCAGGTGGCGCCGGCTACGGCTACGGCAGTACTTACTCATATCTCAAGTGATCCAAATGATTGAAAAAATAAACCAAACAAAAAAAACATTCCAAACATTCAATTTAAGATTTTCTTTCAAGTTTTGTTAACACCGTAAAGTTCTTTGTTAATTTAATCATAATATTTGGAAAATAATATTTATAATCACGGAAAAACTCCGGGAATTACCACGGGAAATCTAAATTTGTACAAACGAAGTCGCAAGCAACAGCGAGTTTGATTTATAATTTCCCCATCACACAATTCCCAACAAAATTAAAATGGCTGTTTTAAATTCGTATTCAGGGACGCGGGTTTATCATAAAGTTGTCGTTTGAATGCGGGGCAGCCCTAAGTATTAAACTGGAGTAATGTCACAGAGCGAATAATAGTTGTAAGCAAAGAAATCTCACCGATAACGACACGAAAATCTGGGCGAAGTTTTTAAGTCAAGAGTAAATATACCAACAGTATACTTACAGAAAGGAATAACAGAGGAACGCTCGCTGCAGTCACATTGCTCGCTTTGCACACCCACTGCCAAACGGTGCAGCATTAACGCGTAGTGTACCTCGAATACGCTATTTACAGTTGTCACATTTAATTTTATTTGCGCTGAGAGCTTGTCATCATACTCGTTGTGGAAGCCAATGAAACTACTTTTGAATGGAATGCTAAAACAGAATTCTACATATATACACGTTGCCATGGAAACCTCTGTTTAGTGCCCGATTTTACGTTTTTGGCTATTGTGTATGCTAAAAATAGTGCGTTTAATCCCTCGAACCCACGCTAGACCTTTGTCCCTCGTACAAATATTTATTGATGCCAATTACATTATTGTTATAATTCAAAGCATTCTTCAATTTATTTAAACTTATCTCAGCTCAAGCAGCCAGTAAACTAAATCCAAATCAAACGAAATAAAGCTTATTTTCCAATGTAACTGATTCAAAGTGATACAGTCCCGGTAATGTCTCCCCGGGGCAGCGAACAGATACGAACATTTGAGAACAAGTTTATCGGGTACGCGTTTGGAAGCACACTGTTTAGTTGTTTGAACCGCAGTCGGCAACTTGAAGCTGTAATTACTAACTAAAGGAGACTATAGTAGGTGCCAAATAACACAGCAATACAGGTCATTCACCCACCTTCACCAAGATGTCGCAAAATTCAATTTATGAATGGCTAATTCTGTCGCTTTCCATACAAACCTGTCGCTAAGACGGTAATCGCTTGAATCTCGTAGTACTGTTTGTTTACCATACATAAATTGAGCGACATCTTGGTGAAGGTGGGTGAATGACCTGTATTGCGGTGTTATTTGGCACCTACTATAGAAGTCTAATTTTGTAGCAAATAACCAAACCATGACTACTGTTACACTTAAATACAAATACAAATTCTTTATTCCACAATGTTGTAATGATAATTTTTGGTTAGTGTTTTCTGCGTTAGTTTACACTGTGTTGCAGAAAAACAGTAAGTAACACAATAAATAAAAACTATGAGCATAGATTAGATTAGAAAATTATTTATTGCACTTTTAAAAAATCGTACAGAGGCGAGCTTAATGCTGTTTAGCATTATCTACCAACTAACCTGGGTGTAGTGCGGAGATGATGGTAGTGCTACTAAGGTAAAACTTTACAAAGAAACAACAACGCCTTTATTGCTACATTAACCTACAAAATATAATAATACACATACATAAAATACATGTCTAACCTAAAAAACAATACATAATAGACTAGAATACTTAGATACTGGCTATATAAAATTATATACATAATTATAATGCTCAATTTTCTTGAGCATACGTTTAGTTCAGAGCATAAGTTTGTATGTTCTTCCTTTTCAACTTTAAATATATAAATATGTATTAGTAACTATTCTAAAATGCATCTCATAAAACATATTTTATTTCTCAGCTCACTCTCAAAGAACTCGAGTCGAATTTGCAGGACGTAAGTCAGAAAATTATGACCGTATTTTAATTTTCGAAAAAGTCTCCATACTTTATGGCCCCTAAAGAGACTCATTCCCTGCTGCATAACTAAACTTAAAGATTCTATCTCACAAAACAAAGTCGATGTAAAAGAAAGTAGAAACATTAAAAACTCATAACATTCCAGGGAGTTCGCGAAATGTAATTTTATCGTTCCTCGCCTAAGGCTAAGGACACGAGTTCATGGTATGCACGCCTAGTTTCTTTCCGAAGCCCGCAGGCGCACTATGTATTCCTATATATAAATATAATTTTAACTATTGCTGTTTTCTACAGTATCTTCAGCTATTTACTTAACTTTTTTCAAATGCTGTCTCAACTAAAATTTTCTTGAGAGTAAGACATTTTTTCAACCTTTGAAGAAAAAAAAGCATACGATACGCAATCACTGAGTTAAGTACTTCAGAGCCCCGAGTCTGTGCATTTGTTTTGACTGTCGACTCGAGTGTAGCACACGCAAACGCAATCGCAAAGCGAGAAATTTTGTATGAAAACCGGATAAGCGCCTCTACCGGGAGATTTGAGAATTGTGCAATTCCCAACAAAATGTTTCGCTTTGCAAATACGTTTGCGTGTGCTGTACTCTAGACGAAAGTCAAAACAAATGCACAGACTCGGGGCCTCTGTAGCACTACCGTAGATTACAAAATCTTGGTAACGCTTCGTAGCACATGCTACGTAGTTCGTAGGAGGTATCCGTAGCACTTTGTAGCAGTGACTATCGTTCTTTTGTTCGACATCTTTTGAGACAATCGCTGTCATACGTACCACATTGCGCTATCTCCTAATACGCAATATACATCTATAGGTTGTACACTGCAATGTACAGTTCCAGATTCCACAACACGACATGTGCATTAGTCAATTGATCGCTGAGAGCCGCAGGAATCTGGGTCCAGGCATATTCGCTTGTTTGCAAGGCGTTCGGGCTATTTAGATGTTTGTTAAAAGCCATAGCGTATGTACTTTATTATGTTTATTACCTAGAAAAATATACGTAGTACTGTGAATAAAGTTGAATAAAAAGTGTTATTCATAATCAAACTTCAAACGACGCAAAACCCCTCAAACGCCGACACAGATTTTTATGTCTTCGGTAATCAAAACCGACTGGCTTGATAAAAGTACGTATTTACTTCAGCAGTGCGTGTTCCCAATTGATTAACAATAGGCAGGCACCTACAAGAAAATCCACTGACATAAATAATTTATTGAGTTCAGAATATAATTGGAGAAAAACAAAAAAATTCACCTGCTAAGTTTACGCAGGCGGTAAATGTAATTAACAGAAAATACACCTTATTAGGCTCCCTAAAACAACAAGATTAATTGAAGCATTTCAACAACCCCGGGGTTCTAAAAAAACAATTGAATCGTGAGACGAAAAGCAAACGTTTGCAAATCAGCTGTCATAAAAATGCTACGCAATAATATTTCCTCTGGGAGTTTTTCTAGTCATTTTGTAAGGATTTGTTTCTGTAAAAAATAAGGTTAAGCGTAATATAAATAAATATAAATAAATATAAATATTCACGGACACTTAACACAACGCCTTCTAGTCCCAAACTAAGCAAAGCTTGTACGATGGGAACTAGATGGCTGATAGAATACATACATAAATTTTTTTTTTGTAAATACATATACTTATAATACATAGAAACACCCAGACAAAGAACAAACATCTATGTTTGCCACACAAATGTTTGTTCTTGGTGGGGATCGAACCCACGACCCACAGCACGGAAGGCAGAGCTACTACCGACTGAGCCATGACGCCTGTCGGCTCAGTCGGTATAATCATGACTGTAATAATCATGACTGTAATCTTTAGACTCGGCAAAAATTGACATAATTATCTCTTAGTACCTTATATAATTCGTAGATCTTCCAGGACATTCAAAAAGTAGGCGTAGGCACACCTGAACATTATATTTTATAGGTACAACATTGCCCACAATAATCAATTAGTTATTTTTTTTCGTAAGTTCCTAAATACGGTATTCGTTTTCTCATGATCTGTGTGCCTTGATTACCAATAAGTGTGACAGTCGTAAACGTATCGTAACAACAGTTACAAAGTTTGACAGTCGCGCTGGCTTTGACGCGCAATATGATACGGGGGACAGGCCAGTATGGGGTTAGGCCAGCGTAACCCGTTCGGTTGACGTAACGCGGCGATTGTCAGACCTTAAACTTATCGTAACGAAAGCGTATTCGAGAGATCCTTCACCAAAAGCCACAAACCAAGAAGTTGATGTTGAGATCCTTCACAGTGACGCTGCAACATTCAGCAGTCAAGTTGTCATGTCGGTAATGCATAGTGTTAAGTGAAGGGTCTGGGCAAATTGGATGGAGCCCAGTTCCCACATTTTTTTAAACTTGCAATGATGGAACTTTGTTCGTGCAATACACTTACAATGCAGTTTAAAAAAATGTAACAATCTCATTATAAAGCAGTGGGAATCATTAGTTATTAGACATTTTACTTAAAAAAATGCGCCGTTTTGGTGTTTAGGTAAAGATAATCACTTTATTTTGCGTTTTCGTGACTGCTACTGCATAATGGATTATGATAAAACCAACAAAAGTTATAAATAACAAAATTCATCTAAAAGAGAACTAAATGTATGCAAATCGGGACATGAAATGATCCGTGCTCTTTTACGCACAGGGTTTACGAATCACGCGGTAACTGTTAGATTTGTTTGAACTCCCCCCAGAAACCGTCTAGTATTTGTTTTTGTGCAATCGCTTAATAATGCGGCGGGTATACGGGTCCACAGTAGGTAAAACAGGGGTCGTCCCTTCACGACTTAATTCAGAAAAACCGAGAGATTGTCGGATCTTTGTGTACTGTTTGTGAATCCGGCCGGCGATGTTTCAACCCTTCTAGGACTCAGCACCTCAAGTATAAAAGTTATTTTAGTGACGGTGCGGGATTTTTTACGTTCACAGCTAGGATGATTCTGGAATAGCTCTTTTCGTTTATGCCGAGTAAGTATTACGATTGGGTACGAGCTTTGGGAAAAATTGTTGTGAAAAAGTTCGACTTGTTACGAGAATCGGAAGCAGCAATTTTTATCAAACTTCTAAATAAGAAAAGGCCATGTTGTGGAATTTAGTTATGCTAAGTAAGAAATGTTCACTAATGTGCTACTAACATATTAATAGAAATAGTAAGAATAAATAAATATCTGATTATCTATGCAACAAAAGTATCTTCAATCCGATTCTATCATTTCTGTATTCCATTAAATATTTAACTAAACCAAGTTATTCTAATAACTAGCTTCCGCCCGCGACTTCGTTCGCGTCCCGTTGGATCCCGTGGATTTTCCGAGATAAAAGTATCCTATGTTACTTCTAATACCTCCAAGAATATGTGTACAAAGTGAAAGTGTAACAAACAAACTTACATTCACATTTATAATATTAGTATGATTAAATATTTTATCCTTCAAACTTCGCGTAAGTACATTAAACTCGGAATCGACGCTGCGAACTACGCAGAAGTTGAAAATGTTCTTTCCAGATTGTTCAAATTAAGGCAGCAGAAAAAATCCATTTGCAGTTGGTAAAGTCTCAAATTCGCTGACACGATAGCTTCGGCTGGGCCGGTCCTCCCTGACAGTCTGATTACAAAGTTTAACAGTATGGACGCTGAGAAAGAATTTTAAATGAATATTAATTCCTTCGAAGTGAAACAAAGTTTGTTTCGAGTGTTTCGAGAATCGGTAAGTCTGTAATTGTTTCGTTTTGCGTTTGCGAATCCTAATCCTCAAAGATAGCCAGATACAGCTGACTCGTGCAGAGGGGTCGACTTTATGCAAATGAACGTAATCTGTACCTATCTGGATATCTACGCGTATCTTGACTTTCTTCAGACAATTGGTTGTAAAGTCACTGACCTCGTATTGAGCGAAGCTCTCGATGGAGCATCTATAGGGGAAATTGGATCAAATACGGTTATGCCACCCTTACAGCCGTATTTTAAGGCATTGAATCATCGCATTTTTTCAACCTTACCGGAGGCTATTTTTTTATTTCCTTGATTGCATAAGTTAAGATTTTTTGGAATACCTACCTAACGAACAAAAATTCGGATATTGTTCTCCTTTTTTTGTACTTACCTTTTTACTGATTGCTCAAGCAATATAATGAGATAGCAAATGATTGTTAAAGATTACCGTCTTTGATTGAAATCATTCATACATATGCATGTCAATGAAGATCATTTCGTATTCGTACCATACAAAGAAATACGGAAGAAGTTTTTTTAATAAATCACGTAGTTATTATACGCAAGGGATCTAAATCTATGTTTGATATTCACGTTCCTTGAATTATCTTTCTTTGATGCCTTTTACATATTATGCGAGTTATAGCTTACTTTTTTGGTAGTTCTTCAGTTGTTTTATCTGTGTTATTTTCAATTCACATATTTTGGAAATACGATTACAATTACTTATTTCAGCAATTTTTTTTAAATACAGCCCAATAATATAACTCTACATCAATAAAATTGTTATATGGTTTAGGAATCTTTTTTCAGTAAAATATCAGGAAATTATTGGTTTCAATGAATTCGTATAAGTTTATCTTCGATGAAACCAAATATCTACCGTAAAACATTTTTTGACACTACTCAGTGCAAATCAGAGCATGAAAAACGCTTGAGTGGGGATCGAGCCTTGACTTTTTGTTTCTAAATGTGCCAGTTTAGTGACCAAAGCCTACAACCACGACCTTTCGACGTTAATGAAGGTTAGGTACGTATACATAGGTTCATTAGGTAATCTAAGTTATAAATGGTGTAGGTATATTATCCTGTTTACTGCACTAATTCAATATTATTTAACGCTATTTTGTTCCCTTAACTTCGGTCTTGCGTTTGCTAAGCATCCTGATAGCGTTCCACGGTCGTCGTCAGCGCATAAAAAACGTGGTGTGCAAAGGCCCTTTCACACAACAACTAATAGGCCGGTATTACTGTCATGGTCTTAAACAAGGCAGTAAAGTACTTAAAGTTAAGCACTCGAAGTGTGAGCTATATCCGGCACAAAGTAACACTAGGAGCTGATCGACTCGATAATCCTATTAAAACTTAGACAGTTCGGCTTTTCGACTCTATAGCGTGTTTATATGTGAGTGTTTTCGTTTAGTTTGCTTGAGCAATAACTATTATTTACGTATTCGGAGAGTAATCGGTTACATACTATAAACGGATACGTATACGAACAAAATACCTTTACCTATATTTTGACAAGTCTTCAAAGACTAACTGCCAAACATTGTATTCTTGCTATGCGGACGCACTTTATGTCCACGGCCCCTATATAAAATTGAGTCATTTTTATGTATCAAAATAATAGCACGAAATAACCATCGCATTGGTTTGCATAACTGAAAATCTCTACAAATGATCTACTTGTCTAATCACCATGTATACGTGTATGTTTAAGTACCGAAATATATGAATACCCAATAGAAAATTGTTCACAATGCATAATCATACATTACCCTATCGCAGGTTAGGTACCCAAGAGCCAAGATGTACGAGCACTTCTAAAGAACCAGATAAACGCATACTTGGGCTAAATGGACAGCGGTTTAGAAGTGGGAACGATATACTCCAATAAGTAGTGAGTTTATTCTACAGCAATGTGCATTGCAGCTGCTTCGTACAATACTGCGATATCGTTACGGAAAACTGCATTTACATCTAGCAACATAGCTAAGTATAAAGCTGTGTTACTACTAGAAAAACATCTTTAAACAAACCATTTCGTGGTTTAACAAAGCTATCGTCATGGTTTTAATACGTTGACAAAGCTACCGTTTTTGCGCATGTATGAAGCCATTGGTGTGAAATAAACGATTTAAAACTCTCTCAAGAAAAAAGAAAAAAAAAGTATATTTACGTGATTATTTAGAAAAATAGGGTAAACTACCCTAATCTTGGCATCCTCACCAATTGTTGGCACTTTTCTGATTTATCCTATTTACTAAGAAAAAGCCAGACCTCACGATGTTTATTATTATGTTAAGTTGTTGTTTATATAACAACATCGTGAGGTCTGACTTTTCTTAGTAAATAGGATAAATCGGAGAAGTGCCAATAATTGGTGAGGGTGCCAAGATTAGGGTAGTTTACCCTACAACTGGCAATATTCGATCGTTAAAAATGGCGTGATTGGCACCGCACAGAGTGACTAGAAAAGAGGCACTGTCACGACCGAACGCAATCCGACGAGATTGAAAACAAAACAAAACTTTTGACAACATCGTTATGAAAGCTTCCATTACCATCTGTTCCAATTTAGCGGACAATAAAAGTGTCGAGGCTTTGTTTTCTGCAATAGAGATGTGGAGTATTGTGCATCGCAGCTATTGTGCCGCGCTATCTATCACAATGAGATCTTATCTGCGGTTTGTTTAACTGTATCGCGGTTTAAAGTGTAATGTTGGATCATGATCGGGAATAAAGCCCGGCTTATGGCTCGTTCACACTGAGAGAGTTACTCGCCTTGTGTTAAGAATTGAACCGTCATCACAGTAAAATCTCTTACCCAAGTGTCACAGTTCCATTGTATTTTCAGAATATATTATAGTCTCTAAGGAAGAGGCTCGAAACTGCATCTTACCAAACTTTAGTTATTATAACTGATGTCAATTATAGTTTAATTTTGACGTTTCATGTACAAGTACAATTCGATTTCCTATTCATAAAAAAATAAGTCTAAAGTTAGGGTAGAAATAATTGATAACTCTCGTTAACTGCCTATTATTACAGTTTTGTTATAAGTTGCTTTGACAGAGAGTTTTGTTAATTGAGACTAAGTGGGTGTTTGTTTGAGAATTTTTAATGATACTCGAACTTTATTTTTATGCTATGCGGGAAAGAGGCTTGCCATCCGTCACGTCTTGGTTCTCATGGGACTAGGGTGAAGGTGGCAGCAACCTATTATTATGTAAAAAAATATATGACACGTTTGGAATACCAACTACTGAAAAAAGATCGTATGGGCTTGCTAAACTAAAGCGGCCAAGCCACGAGAGCCCCACGGCGACCGAAATTTGAAGAAAAAAAAGATCAATGACCGTCAAGCTGGCCGCTGTGACTTTGCCGCTAAGTGTGTTTTGCAGTCTAAGTTATATCTTTCATTTCAACATCTCTACACATTTTGTACATATTGGATCTCTATAAAAAGTCATAAATAAACCTTGCACTGGAACCTATTTTCAGAAAAAAAAATTATAAACAACTAAAACATTTTCTAAGATAATTTTCATGTCTGAAATATGAACATTATCTTAGAAAATGATTTAGTAAGCTACAAGGAGGTATTAAGAAAAAGATCAGAAATAATGTCGAAACACATAAAATTGCTTTTACGCGATATGAGCTCGTATTTTCATATTATTCCGCAAAGGTCTAGAATACATAAAATACAAATCATATTAGCACAAAAAAGGTCAGATTATTTTGGTATTAAATCAAAACGTCCTCGCTACATAATAATATTGTGAAGTAGAGAAACTATCTATTGAGTTTAATATAATAATGTCCTTAGAAATTTTAGCAACAGTTTTTTGATAGAAGAGGGTACTTTGCGCGTTAAAAACTAAAATTCAATACATTACAAAACGCAGGTACTTTTCACACTACATATCAAGCTTTTTTGTACTCGTACATAATATTTTACCTACTTTACATATTGGTACGTACGTATGTATAGAAAGTTGACAAAACGGGGTGGGATTACGAGGAGGGTACGATTATAGAATGCATAACAAGTCGAGTACGTTGCGTGCATATTAATAAAAGATTACTGCGGGGTGATGATTATGATAAACTGGCTACGGTCGGTAATGTCTTCAGTGCTACTGGGGAATACCTTACGTTAATTGGGTTTATACAGGTATATATTTAGTATCTTTAGTTTTGCATATACATAATATTAATAGGCGATGGCACCTTTTTATCGCAGTTGTAGTTTCTAGGAGTTTTAAATTGAGAGTGATTTGTTTTTGACTTCGAACAATTTCCGAAATATACTCAAAGTCCTTACCAAATATAAGAATAAAAAAAACATATAAACAATAACGGTTAGCAAAATGATAGTATAAAGTAGATACCTAAGTATAAAAACGTTTTCTAATTATTTATGTTGTATAACTCAGAAAATTTTGAATTGAACAATGTATAATCTCTCACAGACATAATTACTAAAATTAGTTTAATATTTAAATGGGACCGAGAGCTGCCGAAAGTTTATGCTAAAAATACCAAATCTTATAAAATCGATAGATATTTTAGTGGCTCTATCTTTTGTTCACTGTTTGATAGAAATATTCTACAGAATAAAAGAGTTAGAATTTGTCAATCGATAGAGGCACCTACCGTAAAACCAAATAGTTTGCCTATGAAAAAGGTTGTACGTTCCAAAAATCTACTGAAATATCCGGTGGCGAAATATCTTTATTTTTAAAACGTGAGAGAGGACCGAAATTTGAAAAACGCCGGTGGCAACCGAACCCTATTCTAACTTTTTTTTTTAAGAACGGTACAATGGAAAGGTGTTGAATTTACCACCGATGAAACCCGATGCATCTATGTAATTAAAAGCCAAAGAGAATTTCTGATTTTACTGATATCAAAGAGTGAGCACAGATTGTGCACGCTTACTTAGTTACTGTACTGAAAATATCTTTGGCAACCGTGGAACGTGTACCAATTTATATTTTCACTGTAATCATTTATTCACAAAGAAAATTACAACTTATACAGTATTTACAATATTTACAAAATACACATGAAACAGTTGAGGAATGTACAAACCGTATATTTGTATTGATATTTGCATAGAACATTCTTTCATGTCCAAAAAGTTTCTTTTTTCAAACATGCTTGGAATAAGGAACTTATTAGGTTTTTTTTTTGACACCAATAAAAAATAAATCTTATTTATATGACGCTAAGTTCTATTACAGGCAATCACTTGACCAGAGAGAAATCCGGTCCGAGAAAAAAAGCGCTTCGAGAGCCTTGTGTCCCTTTCTTTCTAGTAAGTTTAATTAGTATTTACACAAAGTCACAATTTTAACCAACATCGACAGCATATTATTATAACTAAGAGGTAACTAGTCTTCTTTTATAGTATTCTGAGAAATTATTTTATTCCGCCACATCCTATTCAATCATTTGAATGTGAAGATTCACACGAAATGCAACTTATTAAAAGCATTGCGTCTCATAATCTTACCGCCCGGTTGATGAGCCACGGTAAAACTCAAACATTGAAAATTATAGGTCACAAATCAACTTTAAGACAGAAATTGCATAAAACTGTTTTATTTAGTAATGTGTGAACGTAAATATCTACTAAATATATATTTCTAAATTCTTCATAATGCGTTTGACTTCACCCCATCCCTCCTTAGCATAATTATTTGATCAAATTATTCGTACTATTAGATCCAAAATATCTACCTAATTTGACCTACATTATATTATTTGGTCACACTAATGCAAGGGACAGAGGGCTCTTACGAAGCTATCTCGCTCGGACCGCGAATTGGATGCCTGTGCACATTCCAGGTTAGGTATAAGTTTCTTGGCTTGGAAATTAAAGCATTATTTTGACAACCTTCTTCGAGATAAATCGAAAATGCAGTACTGGCCAAATACATGCGAGCAGCGGCCAGATAAAAATGTATGAAAATCTATTGCTGGCGTGTAATTTAAAAATGGAACGATTTTTTACTCCATAACATGGCAACCAAGGAGGTAACTTATCAAAGGTTTTATTTAAATTTCGAACAGGCTTTCAAATAGAAAGCTGATTATTGAAAAAAAATCAGATGAACACTGTAACTTCGTTGTTCGTTATTGGTTTTGAAAAGTAATTGTATTTTCAACTAAAAAGTTTTGCCTAGGTACTTAGTTTTAATTTCCGCGCATTATTTGAGAAAAGTACTATACAAGCCTTGACCACAACTAGGCAATGATGGACTCACGTATGTGTGCCTCGTCTTCGACTCGGCCCACATTTACACGTTCTTCCCTCATTGCCTCTGTTGCGGGCCGCTGCCGTAATGTACTACAATCTGGTAATATTTTGGCCTTTTTCCCACGAGCATCGATGCTTCCTACAGGAGTTCCCGTTTGCAAATTTTAGCTTGCACTGGACTCGGTCCACCGCGCCACGAGAAGCGGTGAAATGCCGAAAATGCCAAAGATTTCCTAGGCGCATCCTAACTCCATTTCAGTTGAATAGCCCACGTTCCGTAGCGACACTGAAACGATTTAGCGAGTTTTGTACGTGGAATAGAATAATATAAGAAAGATTTTTAGTATTTTACAAAGCACTTTCATTATTTTATCCAGAACTAAAACCAAATAATTTAAGTTTTTACTTTTTTTAATATCGATCGTCTTTCACGTTGCATGCTCTTGTAACTTTGACTGGCTTGTTTTATCATACGGTTTTATAAAAAAAACGCGTAGGTATGTAGGTAGGTAAGTCATTGTTTTGTAATATTTGTAGGATAAAACATTAGTAGAAATGATCTAACCAAAAGTCCTCTTCTACACCATAAAGTACAACCAAATGAAACCAACCTATAAAAATTCTTGTAAAATTTCACTTCGAATGAGTAAAGTATAGTGAGGCGTCCAATTGTAAATTAGACGGGCACTACGTAATAAGGTCTGTAACAGTCGTAATTTAAGGCCCGTTCAGAAGTGAGTAGGCTGTTCTCCTTCAGAACCCAAGCACCCGAGACTCGATTTATATCGTCCAGGATCATTACACTCGTAATTATGTTTATGAGAGTTTTTACCGCGATTCTGGCAATTAAACCAATTTGAGGGGACGTCAGCAACAGTGCCTTATTGACTGAGAAATTGTGGAAACAGGGAAAATAGCAAATAAATGGCGCTGTTTGAAAAAAATACTGCATGAAAATATATTTCGTAAAATGATCTGAAAGTTCCAAAGTCGTTACGTCATCTATCAAGTGATACTGACATCAGAATGAAATTATTTTCAGTATTTATATGAAATGACTAATTTTACTAAAAAGTTTGTTTTTTTTGTGATTAAAATACAGGCAGTAATGACGTATTACTTTAAATTGGTGAAAAATATATACATTATACCATTTGAGTCCTGTTCTTAGTCCACGAGTAACTTTCTCTATTATGTTTAGCGTTGTTTCAAATACCTGCACCAAAAAGAAACATTGGTTAGTTCAGTGTGTCAAATAAAAATGCTTGCAAAAAATAGCAATATACACAGTATTGCGAAATAAAATGAAGCCCATTTTACCAATCAAAAACAAAGTAGCTACAATAAATCTGAGAGCTTATCGCTAGCGCGCCCTCGTCTACGCTATTACGCAGTTGTCTATAAGTCTGCACGCACCTTTAGGTACATAAAAAAACTACAGTAGGTTTGCTTCAGATAAATCAGGTGACGCCAAATGCTGGGCTTAGAGCCACATTTTTATTGTAACCACAACTTTTTCTCTACTGATGGAAAATATTGAAAAAACTTTGGTATACAACAAATACGCACGACCGATTCTTTCCAGTAAATCAGTAGTCCAAACCGGGCGCGTATCAAGTAAAGTTACTGGTACCTATTTGTTTCCTGTGCCTACCGTACGACCTACCCAAGATTTATGCGCCACGAACCTGCCCAAAAATAATTGGACGAGCGAAAAATAAATCGCTGCTCGAGTTTGGCAGCGGCTGACCACTAAACCTAACAATTTGTTATACGGCAACTTGCAAAAATGAAGTTTAAGGCTTGCGAGAGAAGGCGCAAGTTGAGTTGCAAGATTGCATTACGTCGAGACTGCGCAGGTTGGTTATTAATAATAATGTAGAAACTATGAAACAGAATCCTGCAAGAGAAGCTGACACTGTTTTGTAATCTTCGCGGTTAGAGTTAGCTTGATGAGTTTAGGTTTCTTGATTAAATGTGGTTCCAGAGTGGGGTAAATGCTCATATTTCTTGAAGTCATACTGAAAAACCAATTGTTTGTTTAAATCGATAGTCTAAAATCAATTAATTATTTAAGCAACGAAATTACGGTAAGTTTTAAAAAACCAATGCAATTGATCTAGGCACTCCTGAAAACCAGCGATAAAGGAGCCACCGTGCACCTTTAGCATTTGCTGAGCGAGTACCTTTTATACGCATCTATCTATAATTTAATGTTTATTTATTTGTGCCTTTGTATGTATTTTTGCGTAAAATAAATAATTTTATTTCTATATAAAAGCCATAAAAGCCGTGTTGGCCGAGTGGGATTGCACCTCGACTTTCAATCCGAAGGTCATGGGTTCGAATCCCGGCCGTGCATCAATGGATTTTTCGTTTCGGAAAATTTATATGCGCATTAACACGAGCTTAACGGTGAAGCAAAACATCGTGAGGAAACCCTTGGCTTAGTCGGCTCCGCACGTATTGTCTTTCCTGTGGATATGGGTAGTCACCCATAGACTAGGCTGAGAGGATGGTTTAGGTGCTGGGCCAGCCTTACTCCATCTTAAACATTGTGCATTGTAAGCATTGTCCCAGGCACTACAGTGTCCCGTTAAGTGTAGGCATAGGTTGCCTCCTGACGCTGCATAAATCATCTTCAATAGATGTAAAGGCCTATTATTATAAAAGCCATTTAGCCTTGATATTTATTTACCAAAACATTTACTCATTTCTATTTAGTTTGAGTTCAAAGCTATCGTTTCTTTACAGTTCTAGTGAACTCGAAGCAAGTTGCCAAAGGCTACGCTTCGATTCATTATCTTTAATTACGTAAAGAAGCGTAACCGGCTTTTCATTAAATTTTCGTTCGGTTGCTGAAACTACTTAAATAACTTCAGAGATTTTTGAATTTAACTCGAGAATTTCTAGTTTATTACCTATTATGGATTATAGATAGATTATCATAAAAAGTTGCCTGAAAAAGTACATTCAGCAATATTTTGCCAACATAGTTGTATTGCCTAAAATGCAGAAGTAGGTAGGTAATTCTACAAAAAAATGATGATGACAATCACGAAGTCTGAAAGACCGTAGGTGATGTAGATGTAAGAAATGTTAGCCCCTTATTACACGAAAGGGTTTCAGCAAAAAAAGGTCAAAGGAATAACAAACGCTAGCAGTTTATTCACTGAAATTAAAGCAGGCACGATGTTATTCCTTTTCCTCAAAGGCAACGTCGACGACTCCCAGACATCAAACAACCGGCCCAAAATAAATACAAAATTTATAATCAAGAAGGATTTGAGGAACAAAGCCTAGTAGACGTCAAATCGCCTTATCCTTTCTATTTTGTTTCGCTGGATTACTTGGTAAGTACCTATTTCTTTCCTGACAAAATTTTATGAGTAAGTATGATCTTAGGCTGCCGGGCTAACTAATGAAACACGATGCTCGTTGAGCTGACTGATGTGGTGGCATGTGCCCGTCGAAAATAATTAAAGAGTGGCTTTTGCGAGCGCCTCTTGGACGGAGCCAAAATGGCTACCTGGGATATGAGCTGCCACTCAAAAACCAGGGAACTATTAGACTATTATTATATCATTGAATTACAACAAATTAGTGGTACCTTATGGGGTTGATGGTTTTGACAACTCACGATAAGCAGTCAGATGGGTTATAAATTGGTATTCAAACTTCGATTAGAAAACTATTTATCTGGATATAAGTTTCAAACTATGCGGGTTGACTCTTATTTAGGGGAGAGTAACCTTGAGTTAGCCGTTACAATATTTGGTAATTTCGTTTGTAAATCTATGATACTCCCGTGTAAAAGAGTTGAACGCTGCAATCTCTGTTCATGGTCGCATTTTCTTGATAAATTAAAGGAAGAAAGAAACAAATGAACGAAAAACCAATGTTAGCAAAAAAAAAGTGTGTTCGGTTCTTGTTTGCGCAATGTCCAGCAAAAAATGCAAAACTCAGTATTTAAAAACAGCAGAAATGTAAAACAGCGTATGTAGAGGCTGTAGTAGCGGACAGTAAATATATCAGACTGACAAG
Source organism: Eulithis testata (assembly GCA_947507515.1). Lineage (NCBI taxonomy): Eukaryota > Metazoa > Arthropoda > Insecta > Lepidoptera > Geometridae > Eulithis > Eulithis testata. Next base: position 3,975,624 of record OX382199.1, on the reverse strand, counting down.
GGCATTCATCTTGAGGATGGAACGCCCAGCCTTTAAACGATTTACGAGGGGCAATGGGCTCTTCTAGTAAACACGACTTCACCAACATAAATAACTACCGTTTTTTGATTCTACATACTATCTTCTTATCGAAAAACAATTCAACGTTTTAATGGTATGGGTAAGAGTAACGGTATGTTCAGAGATCAAAACCGAGAAAAATGATTAAACATTTGAATAGTAGTAATTACTAAAACAAAATTAATGAATGCAACAACCCTGGAGGATGCAAATGCGCAGCTTGGAGCATCAGTTACAAAATGTAAATTGAACGGTCACACTTAGCAAAGGTTCATGAATTAAGCATTCCTCTTTAAATTTCACATTTAAGGACGGAACAAACAGGGCTGGCCCAATGTTCTAATTTAATTTGCAATCTGACGAACCTTTGTTACTGACTGACGAACGGATAACGATGCTCGAACCGCATCGTGGGTTTCCAGCTTTTTGTCTAAACGTCCTAAAGAGGTTATTAACGAGACGGCATGGAAAGGTTTCTTGTGTTATTCCGGAGTCCGGATAAACAATAAATATTTACAGACAGAATGGCGACGGGAACCGGGCATGCATAATGAATTAGACATTCTTGAATATGTTATACGGATTTCGAAGCGTAATTCATTTTTATTGACAGATGCCTATTAATACCGTTACGGATATTGGGTATTGTTATTTTTACGTCAAATATTCGATAGGAAAGGAGCTGTCATTGTTATTCGATGAAATATGAGTGAGTAGGCTATTCGAGGGTATTGTCTGGCGGATAAAAGGTCGGCGCCGTCAGAGCGGGCGAACTTCTTCGATAGATACAAATTTAATTTCTATGACTTCGACGTCGTTTCTTCACAAATACGGGAGCTTTTGTCATCCGTGGATAGGAAGCCTTTATGTGACTCGAGTTGGATTCTAGTCAATAGAGACGCAATATTACGGGACATTTGTACGGAATGACTAGCACATCTGCAGTGTCTCTGAGTATCCCGCCCGAGATAAAGCGAGTTTGTGCAGCTCGCAATATCGTGAAAGTTTCATTTTTCTGATCGTATCCCAAACATATTGTAGGCTGTGCGCTCGAAGTAACTCAAGCCTTTGAAATACTGATTTAATATTCAAGCTAGGTTATTTGATGTCCTACTAGGTTATTTTTGAATTTGGAAGATAGAACAGGGACAGCCAAATGACTTTGTCCACTTGTGTGTAAATCGTTCAGCGGAGGAAAATCTCCAGTGGGCTAATGTTTTCAATGGCCTTTCAGAGAGAACAATAGCTGTTCGGGCTACAATGGACGTATATTTAGGTACGAATACCGTTTTTGGGACTACATAAGTATCCTATAAAACAGTACCTAAAATCATTTATTTTATTTCTGTAGGTAGACCACACATAAAATATTCAAAAGTTTTCGGGAGGGTCGATTGAAACGTAAGCAGTTCAATCAACATTTTTCAGCCAATATTCAAGTGTGAACAGTGACGTAATAAAGAGCTTCTTGAAAAATAAACGAAGAGCAATATCCAAGTTGCCATTTACAGTTACGCAACCTTTGTTTCCGTACAGTCGCCATGTAAAGAGAAGTCAAATAATTTCTCCAACAATACAGTCAAACACATAAAGCAAATTGAAATAAATTGGCACACACTTTCCGCGAACCAGGTAAAGTTGTTTAGAGAAGTGCTATTTCCTATTGAAGCAATCTCTCTCATGTATTTCTCGGTTGTTTTCTTTAGACCGTGTTGAATTGAACTCAGTTGGCGTGGGATTGGATGCATGAAACGTATTGTTGCAATGGCGATTTTAAATCATGTTTTCAAATGTAGACGCCGCCGCCGCCGCTACGCTACCTGTTTGTTTTGCCTTACAACATTACTGTCGACTTGTTTACTCATCTATACCTACAGCTTCTTTTTACCTTTGTCTACAGTCATATCTAGGAATCGAAAGGCATGTTTGAAATCTAACGGGTCTACTAAGGTTATTGGTCTACCAAAAACGTGCTTCTAAATAAAAGGGTTTAATTGCAATGTCATTGCGGATGAGCAAGTAACTTTGTGCAAAACGACACTATAACCACAGAATAAATAATAGATATTAAGACCAAAACCCAGAAACAGAGGCTTTTTGTTTCAACTTTACGCATTAGCTTGAAAGTTAGAGCTATTAACATGTACTTAATTGCTGTAAACTAATGTTTATACTCGATTTGCTCGGGCAAAAAGCTATATTTCAGCTTAATCGTAAGGGTTACTTAACCATTATTATAGGTGAAATGAGGCCTTGTTATCCGGTGTCATTAGTGCAACTATAAATTGCCGCACATACTTTAAGCCTTATTACCATCACAGTAGTTTTATTTTAGCCGACCCAAGACAACTGGCAATACTAGAGCAGGGTAGTCGTTTTTAATTTTTATAAAAATAAATAAAGAAAATATATTTCCCCTCAGAGTTAAACAGAAAAATAACACTTTTCACTCCATAAATAAATTCGACGCCCAAAAATGTTCTAGAATTTTCCTGTTATTTAATAAAAACTTCTACGGACCCAGAAGCACCAAGATTCATCTTTACAAAAACAGAATTTAATTTGGGACGACTTATTCAAGGGAATGCGTTTTAATTTGCAGAAAGGCAGGGGTGGGTACCGTGTTCCTAAATGTTTTCCACGTCCCAGCCTATTTACAAGGCCCTATTTACCAAGGGTTAGCGAGCTCTGCTACGGCTATAGAAGGCTTATTGTCGAACTTTCAGCTGAAATGGGAAACGTCTTCATTTAAAACAATTTCAAGCCTACAGATAAAAGTAAATTAAAATCAAGGTAAGTATATTATTTAAGAATTTATTTATTTATGTGGTCAAAACAGCACGGGATCGCCATGAAACAGTTCAACAATTAATATATGAAAAAAAAATACCGAGTATAAATTCCAAGGTGCTAAATACGTCTAGGTTTTATATCGAATTTAAAAACGTTTTTGGTATTTTCTTTTTGCTTGGGATATTACCAATATTACCTATCAATCCCTTTTCTGGGCTAAAGTTTTTTCCATAATTTCGATTACCACTGAGTATTGGATCGGACCTTGCAAATTCTAATTCAATTTACCTTCGAATAGTAAGGGACCATTTTGTAGTTCCCATATCAGAGTATAGCTGTCGGGTCCACATGTTTATGCAATGAGGTAGACAATTGGCATGTAGAACGGAACTAGCTGTACTATCTAACTAGGGACATTTGACCGGGCCAACTATTTCAAGATTTATAGTTTAGTAAACGCTGAATCATTCCTTTCCAACTTATTCTGTGATACAGTTCTATTCGTTTCATTCTGAGAATTATTGACTTATACTAGTGCCAGTAGAGAGAAACTAAAAATTTTCACAAAAAAACAGTGCTCATTACAATGGAGTACTGAGTTATGAATTGCGAAACCTATCTTTAGATTTTGGTCCAGAACCCTTAGTGCACGAATAAGCACTTGACCGGTTTGTAATTGCATCTTACATCAGATGAAAAGTTGATATTTATCTCATTGAAATTGTTACAGTTTTAAAATTCCAGGTGAATGCAACGTAGGTACCTACACAGCTCCGATTTTCATATACCGGACGACTATTATCATAAACTCGATGAGAACTAGGCGTATAATTGAACTCCTAGCTTACTCCTAGGTCAGTTTGTGTTGGCGCAGCGCCTGCACCAAAGCCTGATTGCTGGTCGAAGGCTGCAAGGCGTAAAGTTGTTTCCATCATTTGATAATCAAAATTAATTTGCCATTGATTTCCAAAGTTCTAAGCAAAAGCATACTGACAGAAAATATAACTACAAAGATTTACTTGAAATCTAGAAACGAACGCAACTCTATACTCATTTTAAATGTCATCTAAAAGGTAGCAGAACTAATTGCAATAATCAATTCAGGGGTAAAAACATTTTGTATGGCTTTCCTGAAAAGTTGGGTAATTTATCGTAAATTATTTTGTTCATGTAAAGCGCTTTTGCGTGTACATGTCCCGCATTTATTAAAATTAACGTCGCCCATAGAGTTCCGGGATACGGAGCGTAACCGACAGCGTCTGTGAAGTGTCGAAATTGTACCTTGCAATTTCGACACGTGAAAGCGAAATTCCCTCAAACACATTAGAGCAAGTAATACTCGCGTATGTAAGGTAATGTACAAACAAACCATTAATATGTATGAAACGTAGCTTGTTTGTGGGAAGCTAAGATTTGGAGCCCCCTCTTGAGCTCGATGAATAAAGAACGATGTCCCGGTACAGGATTCATTCGTATGTACCTACATTGACGTATCGTGTTCGGTCAGGAGCGAAGTGCCAACTTGAGTGTTCAAACACGTTCATGTCGACAACTGAAGGGCTGACAAGGAACTGACGAGTGGACCTGTTCCGATTGAACTGATATTATCCTGCTTCCAGTCGCTCTCGTACCGTGTCACGTCATTGTGGCATTCAGAGAACTAGTGGGACAACCAATGTGTCGTGCCTTCCTGATATAAGCAAAGGCACACAAACGTTAGTTTTTATTGCTACAGTAAGTTTTTCCTACGATATTAACCGACCGAATTTTGTGGTCTTTGATTAGTGGGCTAACCGAAATAAGACATTTTTTAGACGATTAAAACTTTTACAAAAATATTAAAATTTAAAGTATTCTCGCACACTTTCGTCTGTTGACCTCTTCGTAACAACTCTACGTGATATTGGCGTCATATAACCAACTCCTTCCCATACAATACTTTTCCATTCTCTAGAGATTATGAAATGTCAACTAATGTCAGAAATGTCAGCTGGGCTAAGGCTGGTACCCAGCCCTAGCCCAGCTGACATTTTTCGGTGTGCCTCTGTAGAGAAAACGTGAGTCTCAAGAAAGCGACGCTCCAGTTAGGTATCGCGTGACTATATGCGATGCCATCGCTTTGATATCCGCCTTCTCTTATCAGCCCCTGCCAGGAAATAAAACATTCAGCCAGTAGTGATTACAGAATGTTATAGACCACGGCCCCTGTTAAAGGAATTATAAAGAACGCCATCAATACTTCACTTTATGTTTGGTCAAGTAGGTATGTATAGAACATCAGGTTTCGTAAGGCGGTATAGAATATAGAGGAACTCTATTAAAAATGTAAGTATTTTTCACACTGAAGAGTATTTTGCGCTACGGGTACAAAAAAATATTTTTACTATCGCAGTTCTTGCCCGGAGTTTGTAGATGTGTCAGTAGAATATTATCAGTAGAATATCTAATAGCAGAAGACTAGTTAATATTGTTGGGCTTTCAATTTAGTTCAATAAAAACCAGTTGGTAGTTTATTTTAACAAAATGTAATCGAGGACAGATCCAATGAAACTAAAATAAATGAAATGTTGGGTCAGCTTCGGCGTGGCCCAAAACTGTCCAGGCACTGAAAGTCTGTGACCTAGTTGATGTTCTTCTGCGGTTAGAGTAGAAGACAGAACCAAAGCGAGCACAAATATATCTGACAAACCGTAATGGTAGCATATCCGAGTTACACTGCGTGGAGACACTGTAACGTTTAGCAGTCAAACTATCGTTGACGCGCAGTAAGACTCGAAAATGAAAGGTTTGCGTACCGCGTAGGTCTTTGTTCTTGAACAAAACGAACAAAAACAAGTTGAATCACATAAATACAAGCACAGTACAGCATGTTCTTTGATTGCATAGAGAGGAAAATACAAGTAAGAATGACTTATAAAATCCGTATTTTTTTAACATTTAACAGCTTTGTTTAGATCCCGACACGGTTTAATAGCTCTGATCTTGAATGGTGGGGAAGTGAAAGGGTAATTTGCACAGCGAAAGAGATATAGGATGTACCCCCACTTTTGCTGAGAACTATAAAACCGTGTCGGGGCATAAATGCTTTCCTTAATTGAAGTTTCAACGTAAAAACTATTCGTAAAGCTTCGTGGAAAGTGAAATATTTTCAGTTTTAATTCTCTCTCAATTCATTTTTAAGTTAAAAGTAGTTTAAGGAGTAGTCACCGGCATTTGGATAAGACATTGTTCTAGAAGATTCAAACGTTCCAAGTTAAAACTTTTACCTTCTTGGATACTTTGAGAATGCAACTTTTGAAATAATTTTTCAAAAGTTTTCCATATTATAGAGGTAAATTGCATTCTTAAAGTATCATCTATGTGTAGTAAAATGAAAATCAAAACATTCGTTATGTAGGTACCAATTATATTTAAACTATAGTTTACTTATTTCAATCTTGTGTCATACGTAACTTATTGACAAAATAATATAAAAGACAACAATTTTGGGCTTATTTTTTCTGAAATAAATAAAGTAATCCGATTCTTCCTTTAAGAAAAGGTGTTGAAGATAATCTTCTATTCAGAAAGTAACTGCAGTGCGGTTTTCTCAGATAATCTCGTCCGCAGTCATTTTTCAGCGCTGAAGTCAGGTTTAGGAAAATACAGTCTTCTTATTTTGTAAAGTGCTAACGCTATTGTTACTAGGAGTTGTAAAGCACAAAATATCAGTAAGTTTATGCTACGCTTAGATTTTTATTATCTTTATACACGGTGTAACATAAATACCCTATAAGTCCGAAAGGGGAGTATTTTACAGGTCATGACGAACAGTGTTTGTTCTACGACTTTTGAGATTTCGAAGTTTTTCAGTCATGAAATGCGCTCGTAACTTTCACTTAAAATGTACCTACCTACACACAGCTAGCATGTACGTGCGACGTGGTAGGAAGGTACCTACATATACATGTGTGTGTATAGGTCTACGCAAATAGTAAACAAACTGTAGGGTAATACAAACTGTAAATAACAAACTGTAAAATAATAAAAGTTGTACTTTTGTAAGAAAATTTCAATTATGATTTGATGACCCTTTCCACATGTCCAAGCACTCAGGTGGTTGGTCTGATTACGCCCCCTTCGGACTTATATGGTAATTATGTTACACCTTGTGTACGAATAAATAAAACAGTGCTTAAAAAAAGTGACCAAAAAGTGATAAAATACATTTCAACACTGTGTGACGTAGACATGACAGCGAAAGCTGCTTGTCTATAAACCTAGTATAGTATTATAAAATATGTGCTATAAACTAATAAATAAATTATATTTTGCTCGTCAAACATCGTGACAAGTTTTTATTTCAACAAATTGGTACCAGTTGTAACCCATTTGTTGAAATAAATAGTACCATTTTACTGATTCTTTCTACCGACAAAGCTCTCTCATATAGTAGACATTAAATGGTGGTGAGACATAGTTTCAAAAATTATCTTTGACTGAAAACTAGGTACTTTCTATTTTCTTTTTCCAATTATGATGTAAAACTCTATCCTAAAAGTAGTATTTAGATAAAAAAATATGACCAGAGCCAAAAGTAGGAACACAAATTGGTGATCTAAAAAGTGATCTACTTCTGATAATATATTCCAGAAATCCCCTCAAAAATCCCTATTAGTGGGGATTTCAGTTTATTTTAGAAATCCCCACAGCATGCTACGACATAGCTATAAATTCCCACAGTGGTAGGTATTTCTCATAGTGGGGATTTTTGTAATATATCCTTCTTATGATTTATTCCAGAAATCCCCACTGAGAAATCCCTACCAGTGGGGATTGTTTTTTTTTCAGAAATACCCACATGTTGATAGTACGAAATGTATCAAAAACTTCAAAGGTCTTTGTTATTGTGTAAAGACAAAGAATTAAGCCACGCGTTACTGCTATACAAATGGTCGAACATTTTGGCTCAAAGGAACCGTGTGTTGCTCGGCTCAAGAGTCTAATAATTACATACCATCCCGTCCCCTGCAAAACTAAACAAAAGACTAGCTGCCGAAATTAGAACAATGAAAATAACAGTGAAAGAAGAGCTCTGTGATAATAGGGGGACTTTCATTAATACAACAACTAATAGCATACTTAAATGGTGAATGTTTTCTAGCACAATAGCATATACTAAAGGTAATGAATAAAAGGGCATATCGGTAATAATGAGAGGAGTAGCGACCACTCTTGGAGTAGCGTAACGACTATGATAAATAAATAAAATAAATATTCACGGACACTTAACACAACGCTTTCTAGTCCCAAACTAAGCAAAGCTTGTACGATGGCAACTAGATGGCTGATAGAATACATACATACACTTTTTTTTGTAAATACATACTTATAATACATAGAAACACCCAGACACAGAACAAACATCTATGTTTACAACACACAAATGTTGGTTCTCGGTGAGGATCGAACCCACGTTCCACAGCACGGAAGGCAGAGCTACTACCGACTGAGCCATGACGCCTGTCAATTAATGAATGATGGTATTCATATTGCCCACGACACGATAGCTACAAGATATCTGAGTCCGTAGTCTGAGTTTTGTTATGTTGATTTGCGACAAGCGAAAAATCGAGAAAATTAGTTTTTGTATTGAGAAAAATAGTTTGCAAATATTCCGCTCGAGGCGCTTATCGGATTTTCATACAAAATTATCTCGCAAGTCGCTTCTCGATAAGCGTTTCGATCAACAAAACAAAACTCAGACTACGGACTCTGCTAGAGCTTGCTTGCTTTCACACGGTGTCGGCGCCGGTACCGATACTTTTGTCGGCTGGTGTGCAAATGCCCTATTAGGGAAGTAAAATCTAATAGGAAACTCTAGCAGGAATTGTACGAGCGCGCATTTATCTACGTGGATGGTCTATTAGAAAATTGGGTCGCGAACTCACGACCTCTCAGGTTGCAAACCCACATAAAGTTTTCTTAATCGATGAATAGTAGCTTGCTTAGTCAATCTTCACTGATTATCTAAATTAAGCGAAGTTCTGCGCGGTCGCTATTTGGATGGGTGACTGTTAGTCGCATTTACATTTGAGCGCTTCTGTGCTTCGGAGGGCATGTTAAGTTGTCGGTCCCGGCTCTAGGAGTCATTAAGCCACGACGGAGGCCTTAAGGCGGCCTAAAAACTCCGTCACCCGAGTTGGCTATTAACTCATATACGTGCTTGCATCGATGAATATGATCAACTCATAGAGTGGATATACTCTTATACGTAATACCAAAGGTTAAGCTTTTGAGTAAGTTCTTTAGAGCAGGAAAATCAACATTTACTTAGCTGTCAGAAGTTGAACCAAACCTATAAATTGTCACACACAAACACAAACTCCTCCAGGGTCTAATTATTGTAGTTTACGGAGTTACCAAATATATATTTAACAGACTAATATGAACAATTTATTCAGAAAGTAAATGACAACTAATACAGTATTTACAATATTCACAATATTTACAAAATACACATGAAACAGTTGAGCCATCTACAAACCGTTGCGAACGATTTTTAGTCCAAATCAGTACCATTTGGAACCGCGTCCAAGACACTGGCTGCATAATGTTTAACATGACAAACTCGACTTACTGACTAATCTGATGTTTCGGTAAATCTCACAACTGAATTAAACCAATTTATTTGTACGATAATCTCTCAAGAAAACTCAGTAAAAAACTCATCACTTTTCCTTTTTAAATAATGGAATAACAAACAGATAGTGAAAAAAAAGGATTTTTGTTGTTAGTTGGCAGTCTTTGTTAGCAAAGTTTAATTGAAGTTTAATGAAAGCCAAGATCTTTTTGTCGCAGCATACTGTGGAGTTCTAATCTAATTACGTACAGCCGTTGCAGTTTGCTATTGTTAGATCTCGGTAAAGCCTCAGACACACTTCGACCACTGCGAAAACTGTCAGCAAAGTGACTGCGCGACTTTGGGCGTTAGAATACTGGACGATACCGACATGTCAGTGGGCAGTTAGGACTTGGTAAAGCCTCGGACACAGTTTGGCCACTGCGGAAACTTTTGACCAAAGAAAGAAAAGTAGTCAAAGTGATTGTGCGTTTGCACACGACGACGCCGTTACACGAACGTGGCTTTAACATGAATATCGGTGTCGGCGCCGACAAGGTGTGAAATAGTGTAGTTAGTATCGTGTCGGTGCCAGTTTGAAAACAGCCATTATTGGTGCGGTAACGCCTAATGCCCGTTTATTCCCACCTGTTCTGTTGAGTAGTTCTGTTGACAGAACTACTGGACTGGTTTGCACTCGTACAACTAGGTTATTTACGGTAACATTTGTTTTCAAAAAGTTTTTTAATACTTGTCGACATTTTTGTGTTCCATCCATACGATAACGAGGATAGTGCAAACGATTGTTATTAATATTTAAGTACCGTTTGTGGAAGATTATTGGTTAAATGGTGTATGTACTTTATATACAAATTATTATTATGTACGTCAATGTATATTCAAGTAAATTACTCGTGTACGAAACGTTTAATTAGAAAAGTCTGGCTTTCTATTCCCTCTGTTACTAATATCCTTTTGTCGGTGTGACCAAAGATTAACATTTCCCTCCTGATATTTACACATTATTTCTGTTTTATCTCCGTAAGTTAGTGTGGCATTTTGTATTGCTTTCATAACGTAAGAGCATTAATATGTAGCAGGGCTGGCTTTGTGCATGTAATCAAAAGAACCAAGAGATTACTCCAGCCATTTTAAGCGCGCATTTTGAGTGGTCAGCAATTTACGTTGGAATTTAGGAAGATGCATTTCTATTTAGCACTCGTATTACCATAATTTTTAAAGCTTTTGTGTCATACAGTGTTGTTTATGCCCACGTTTTATGAATAAACAATGGTTTTAAAAAGAGGTTGTTTGGTCTACTTAAGTGCATTGTCATACCACCACTACGATGAGTTGGCTCACAAGGACGTGAGCTTCAACTTAGTGTGAGTTGTAGTATCTAGTTGTCCGACTGGTACAAATTATTAAACTTTTTGGATTTCTGTCTAGTCTAAAAACCTTTTCAAAAAAATCACCAACGGAGTTGGTAGCAACACAACCTGGTAGGACATCTACCTAAAGTTGACAGTAATATCATAAAGCACCCAGATAAAATCTGATGACCGCTGACCCCGAGCGTGCAAACTATCCCATACTGCAAATCCAACGAATATTTATAAATTCAATACAAGAGATATAACCCGTTAGCCGCTAACTCAATCACTTGTGAATCTTTGCAGTAGGTAGATTGTCACTTCAGTTTAAACTTATATTGATAGGTTCATTGGTATAACCGTAAAACCGAACAAACTTTTACCTATAATTCGATACTTTTGGTGTAGATTTGCGTGGACAAAATCGTTTTCGTGTTGATAAGTGACGTCACGCTAGTTATAACAGTTTTTCAGTGTCGATGGAAAAAGTTTCGAACTGAACGATGGAACTTTGCTATAAACTAATCTGACACTTTAAACAAGGGGTGCTTGAATTTTAAAAGGGTTTTGAATTACTTTTCAGAGACGGGGTTTATTGCGATAGTAAGTGTTTCTTTTTACGGGAGAATATTCACAAGAAAACACTTGACAAAATAAAATATTTTAATATACCTACTACGTTTTGAAAACGTGTTAAATATTATTTTAACAAACCGTATTGAATCTTACCGATAACTGTAAATAGCTCAATATTTGATGCTTGTAAGTCTTGTAACTAATGACATCGTAACGTTTGAATCGATTAAGGTCGAATAGATAGCAGTTAGTGCCCTGTTTAAAGATAAAAGCTCATTTTGTAAATCTGACGTACGAACGAAAAATACTAACAAGTAGAGACTAAAGTTTTAGTTGTTTATGTTTTTCATTAATTTTATGTAGTTTGTTCAATCCTATTCACTCAATCGAAGCTCCACAAAAATGTAGCCTGAACACTAAATTATTAAGGCTTCGATCCAACACGTACAAACTCATATATCGTCAAATATGATTCAGGATTTTTAGAGCTCCGGAGCCAAATACATAAAAACTTCAGTGTCTGAGAAAAAAAAAACATAGTATTGTAATACAAATACATAAAAAAAATTAATATTATTTTATTTCTAATGATTTAAAAGCCACTTTTAAAAAATGCGTAGATTGTTTGTTATTAATAACGTAACATCACTACATAGTATAAAGCAAAGTCGCTTCCCGCGTCTGTCTATGCTTAGATCTTTAAAACTACATAACAGATTTTGATGCAGTTTTTTTTTAATAGATAGAGTGATTCAAGAGAAACTTTTATATGTATAATACATGCATAATATTGTAGAAAAACACTGATAAATTTACAATAATGTAACCCAAGCTATAAAAAATAGAAATGGTATAGCAAAACACAACTGACAGCTAAACGTAATGTTTGAAAATTTGACATTTGGAAAAGACAGCCGTAATTTCAACCATGGCAACAGGCTTCCTGTTGGCCAAAAGGTAATACCATGGGACTGCGGTTAGACTGACGCAAGTTCAAATCCAAAGCGGCATTATAAGCTTTTTGCAACTTTTTACTTTTTTTTTACTTTTTTTTTACTTTTCTACCCGTGCGAAGCCGGGGCGGGTCGCTAGTAAAATTATATAACTAAAACTTACTGTTAAAAGAAAACTAGCAAAAAAACCTAACTACCTAGTTAACTACGAACTGAACAATAAATAAAAGCTTTGCAAAACTTTCACAGATAACGTGAACTGGTGTAATAATACAAGAATTATGCACTGAATCATAAGAAATGTAAGTTAATAGGATAACTTTCGAAATGGAGTTGGTGTAAGCTTTTTAAAAATTTATAGCTGGAAGTGCCCCATATACGGATACTAAAACCTAGTCTACACTTTTAACACAAGTGTAGACCAGGCTAAGATGGTGAAAACTGGTAGCTTACAAAAACTTCAGCTCAAACAGTGAAGCACTCTAAACCAACGACTGGCTCTAGTACCCTATAACATTTCAATGGCCTTTTGCTTAACATAACGCAAATGTTTTGATATCACCAAATAGAACCGTTAAAATGGCCCGTGTACATTCAAAAGCAAGTTATTTTGTTTATGGTTGGCTGATGCGGAATTTATGTCCTTGTCGGATTTTCAGATTATCACAGAGCTTGCTCATATCGCATGAAATTGTTATAGGCACTCACCTTTTAATTGGTTCGGCATTTTCATTTACCAGTGCCACAAAGCTGACAGTCAGAAATCCGAATCTATGAATTGTTTTTTGCAGCCATCGATGCTGTTCGCTTTGGAATCAAAACACATTACCTTACTAGCGCTGTCAGCCGTGTGGCATCAGTTTTACCGTTATAATAAACTATCACGTTTATTACCGGTTTATGTTTATCGCTTTTAATAACCCTTTTGAATGATATTTGATATCATGAACAGATGCCGCGTTTTATTTTATTGTTTCTCATAATATTCCCATTACCTTTATCGAGTTCTACTATTAATTTAATCGCTATAAAGCTTTATAGTCTTTAAGCTTCCTGTATCGATATTTTCGTACCTGCAAATGTGTTGTTATTATGCTCCAGGTACAATGTACATTAGATACATGAAATAGCAAAAATAACCATAATTAGTTCAGTTTTAGTGAGCGATATGAGGACATTCTAATAAAGATCAAAGTCTAATGAAATATCAATTACATAACGTAAATCCTTTTGTCTTGTACTCAATGAAAGACACCTTTTAGTAGTAGTTATAATCAATAATGTTCGTATATACATATGATAGGTAGGTAGACCCGCGCGTATAGTAAGTAGGGATGTACGTGTTGTCGCGGCGGTGTTTGTGGAGAACTGGCTAGCCGCGGGCGGCGTGTGCGCCGGGCGGGGCGAGAGCGCCCCTTGCGTCTCACCCCGCTGCTGAGGCTAGGTGCAAAGATCGGCCGCAACACCTTTGAAAAAAATGTTGCAGCTAGATTTGTAATTTCAGAATTTGATAAATGACAGATCTATTGTAAGACGTCATAATAGGGCCTTTATTGCCTAAGAACCTGTAAACAGTAAGGATTAAGAAGCTAATCCCCTAATTACACAAGAGCATCCTCGCTAGCGTCTGTTGACATAACAATACAAACACAATGTGAGCTAAATCCAGAATCAACAAAAACGTTCGAAGGACCGAAGTACAGACATGATTTCAATTTTCAGTTCAGCGACTTTGGACTTTATGTGTCACGTTCTTGTTGCCGAACGAACAAAAACACGGTCGTTTGGCACGTACGATGCAGCCTCCGCCTGCCAAACCGTCAACTCCAATGGTTAGAGGAACGTTATAAATTTTCACATGTCGAAAAATTCGATACTAGCACAACAAATAACCTACTTACTACAATATTGGTTTTATTGGCGACACTGCTGGTTTGATTTTCTTCTTTATACTACCAACTTTGTAAATGTACTGATGCTGAACTATGAACATGTTTATTTGGTAAATGAACATGTTTATTAGGAAATCAATAACTTTGTATTTTTATTTGTATGTAGGTTTGCAAATTTTCGTAGGTAAGGCTAATAGGCCAATCCAGTAGTTATAACTCGGTCGATGTATGGTGGTGGTTGATCATAAGACAGTTCAAGGTAAGAAAAAAACAGCTCACTTGGATCAAAAACTTTTCTTACAGATCACTGAACATTGTTTCATTCAAATCATTCAATTTTGACATTCAAGTCACATAGAATCATTCGATGATCAATATCCCGGATCGAGCGTCGAGATATGTACTCTCTACATATCTACATATCTCTAGGTTTACTAGAGTACCCTTGTAGGATTAGTCCGGCTTTGTAATGTGCAAAATGACAGCTAAAAGTGAAATTCCACGTATCAAAGGCTCACCATGTTAGTGGCCGGCGGTAGCAGAAGAACAAATTAGATAAAAAATGCTAGTGTGTTTTCGGATTTGAATTTTTTGCCAATGTTCGAAGCATCATGTTCTGTAAGGTAGATATTTTTATAACCATAGCTTTCCACACAAATACTTATTTTAAAATTTTCTTTATTTCTATCAGCTCGAGTGACTCAAAAACTCGCAAAAAAAGAATAATCAAACTTTAAAAAATGAGATTGAAAAATAGAATCAGCTAAAAGCTAAGGAGTTATAAGCTACAATAGTGTAGAAGAAACGTAAGATATAATAAAATAAAATTTATTGAAGCTCACCTACATAACATTTCAAAAGCCAACGCGAAAAAAGCACAAAAAAAAACAATAAGGTCGTCGCTCTTTTCATCCCACTGCATTGCATTGTATTCGTTTTACTATCCGCTGCATCCATGTCTCAATATCGTGCAAACCGATACCGCACCAGTCGTTATGTTTTAAGTATTCTTCGTGTTTTATCTTCGCTTAGCACGATATTCGAGTCAGCGTGTTTTGTCGCTTCATAATTTTCTTGTTTGTGAGTTCGATGAAATTGAATTAGGTGAAGGTATTAACTCTTATTGCAGTAAAGAATAATGTAACACTTTTGTTATTTGTCTGAGTGTTTTCATATACTATCGAATAATTTTTTTAACTCTACTTTCTTTTGATTCTATCAGACATCTGCTTTTCATTGTACTAACAACTTTGCTTAGTTTGAGACTAGATATACCGGCATGTTTGATTTCACTCAGAATGGTTCTGTCTGGAAATATGGAGAAAGCAAGCAGTGGATTTCTACAAGCTGATAAGAACAAAGCGCTTTGGTTACACCTTCATAAAGAACTGCCAAGGAGTGGAACTCTGTGCCATCATTAGTATTTCCCAAACAATATAATTAAATAATTTTTAAGAAAAGAGTGAACATGTGAATTGTATCAGTGGGATTATGGCTAAGTCATAATAGGCTGCAGCTACATTTACCATCAGGTGTGCTGGCAGCCAAATCCTAAGCAATACCTACTTCATAAAAAAAGATGATGACGATATATTTTTACGTCTATAATAATTGATACTGACGCTAGTGGTTTTAAAAAGTGCTATTCCTATCGCATTTTAAAATACAGCGCAATATAAAGTTCTTTGTTTATTCTGAATGTTCTTTTATTTTGCTAAAGCCATGCGACGTTTAGAATTCAGAATTAAAACTAGCGTTCTACTTTTAGCGATAGGAACCTACTTCAATCTTTTTTTCAGTGTTTGTTCCAATTATTTCAAATGCACAAGTCGTGTTTCTATTTCAGTTTGAATTTCAAAGTAAAAACCTAGATAGTGTTTTGTTTATATTTATAAAATGCAATACTTTTTTGTTTTTTTTTCTGTTTGCGTCTATCACACCCGGATAAAGTTGGGTATATCCTAAAAACTTTACGTTAGGCATACGTTTCTGCAGAAACATATTCCTCTTTCAATTTTACCGAGAAATGAGATTCGCTAAACCAATCTCGTTCCGTTTGCAAATTAAAGTTTAATATATGTGCTATTAGCTTCCAGATCTTAATACATACTTTTCCATTAGGTACAGGGTAAAGTATCGGAGAATAACAAAAAGTCTGTTCACCTTGACATAAGGCAGTTGATAAGTATCGCGTGCTCCATTCCAATCAATCTCCTTTAGCACGGAAGTCGATATTATGTAACACATCGCTTCATCTCGCAGTATCGATAAAGTCGATTTCAGTCTAGCGAACGGTTATGAAGAAGGCGATAAAGAAAACCACGTCATTTTACCTGATATTGTGTCTTTTAGCAGCGATGCAAACATAAAAAAAACCCCAAGGAACAGTTTGGTTTCACTGCGATTCGCTAAAGATACTTTGATTTCTATTACATAAACTTACCTTCATAATTTTAAGGACTGAACCTATTCTGAAAGAGTTACTTAAGACTATTTTGAGATGACCGATTCATTTTCTAATTCTTGAACTCATAAGCAGAGGTTTCAGTTAGTATTCGCCTAGCACAACGCTTGAATCTGCCTCTAGAAGTCCACTACAACGTTTATGAAGTTGAGGGCACCAGCTGCACTATCTGCGTTCACTACAATATTTTTTTCATAGTTCTATGGGAAACTAGTGCTTGCAAACTACTAAAGTTTTACCGCCGCCGCGATATAAAGTAAACTGTCTCTAACTCTATCTATGCCTTAATACTGTTAGCACAAGATCTTCTAGTGCTTTGTAACTAGGGGTTCTTGATAAGTGTCTAAGTGTTATTGAGTTTGTATATGATAGAGGGTGTCATATCGACGCAGATCCCGTTTTTGTGTCAATGATCGATGGTATCTGTTCTTGTCTCTCCAATATCATGACGTATGGTATACTTCGTGACCTCACTGATCTATTTGAGCCTGTGTGGTATTTGGGATAGAAAATTTCTGTTCAAAAATTTCTAATATTTAGACCTAAAATGATAAGCGAAATGTTTTAGTAATAGCCTTTCGGTAACCTCCATATTTCACATTATAATATTAAAATGTAAATATTTCCGGTATACTGCGAAAATAGTTTGTACATAGTGGCTTAAAAAAAACTATAAGTTGATTAGGATTAGGAATGGATCAAATAAAATAAGTTTTAATATACTAAATAATTACGGGATAACGTTAAAATCATCTTGATAAGATGCAAATGCAGGTGTATCTAAGGTTGATAATATGATTGAACAAAGCCGACCGAGTTTTTGGTAATTGGGTTCTATTGACAATTTGATTCAATCAGACCCATGTTCATCATGTCAGATCATCATGTTTTTATGATGTCACTTACGACATCAATAAACCTCATTTTTGCTTCGTTGTAGTCGGGTAACCAAAACAAAGAAAAACTATAGTAGGTGCCAAATAACACCGCAATACAGGTCACTCACCCACCTTCACCTCGATGTCGCAAAATTCCATTTATGTATGGTAACCAAACAGTACTACGAGATTCGAGCGATTACCGTCTTAGCGACAGGTTTGTATGGAAAGCGACAGAATTAGCCATTCATAAATTGAATTTTGCGACATCGTTTTGAAGGTGGGTGAATGACATGTATTGCGGTGTTATTTGGCACCTACTATAACACAAACCACCCACTCGCACCTTATGATTCTGTGCCGATACTGCAATTAAAAAGAAAATAAGATTGATGGTTTTCTGTGGTTTATGGCACTATCAATACAAAGGGTCTCCTCATTCTCAAGTGATAATATAGCTGACATTCTGCACAAGTCAGCACGCGGAGGAAGGTATTCGATCATACCAAGTCCGAGGTCGGGTCGGTTTGAAATTCCACTCAAATATCGTCCAACTATAGGGTTGCGTATTATTTATAGTTTTGTGGCATGGCTTGTGAATTTACTATTTATCAAAAGTGATGGTAAATAAAGTCAATAAATAATTTCCATAATACCAGGGCCTCTACTGTGAAAAATGACTTATGAAGATTCGGTAGCATCGTTTCTATTACACTGCGCGGTCATCTCGAACGATGACGTGGGCTCTTGCGAAGTAACAGCGTCATTGCGCAGTGTAACAAAAACGACGCTACCGAATCTTCGTAAGTAATTTTTCACAGTAGAGGCCCTGAGCCAGTGGTATCAATTCGCTTGTTGCATTTTTCTAAACTAACCTAGTTTGACAGCAATAAAAAGGTTGCCGTCCCTTTCTCAAAAATTGAAACGACAAGGACGGCTATAATGTTTTCAGAGCTGTCAAATTAGGTTAATTTAGAAAAATGTTACAAGCAAATCAATACCAGTGGCAGCTTGAAAAATTCTTTACCGCAGTTGAAATGGGAACTTTACCTTGCGTGGTTTCTGACTCTACTTTCATAATCATTACTAGTAATATAGATAAGGTATTGGAGGATATGTTCAGAGTATATTGATCGCGATGCCTGGCCTCGGATTAAGTTCTCTTAGAAGAATATCTGTTCCGTCCCGGTAGATGCTTCGCGTCATACCTACATAACTATTTATCTATCCTGTTTTAATCATCACAAAATCGATGTTCAATGTTTTCTCTAAGCTAACAGCAGTATCGAGACACCAATCTTTTGGCTGTCATGCAAGTACATAAAACGTCAAAGCTTGGAGTGACAGCTGTGACATATCGACTCAATCAATGGAATGCATCAATCATTCCTTCTTCTTCTCGTTCGAACACCAACCGGTACGCACGCGCCGCGCAATCGGAAGGCTCTAAAAAAGCTCTTCAAATCTATTAACATTCGCGGGTGCTTTCATCAGTGTTCCCCATACGGATCCCCTTCATCATTAGCTCAAGGAAAATCGCAAGGTGGAAGTTCATCGAAGCTGGTCGCAGTCCGAGGTATGTACTTTGCATATATCGTTACTGCATGTGGCTAGTTTAAACTTGAACATCGTCCTTCTACTAGGAAACAAATCGTCAGACCACCTCTTGTGGTCTACCCAGAGTAGCATAAAGCCATCATCTCTATTTCGGCTGATGCGGATGCTACATTCTTTTTGGTGCCGAAACCAGGGAACTTCCATTTTTGCATTCGTAATTTGTAATCCGCCATCTTTACTTGTGGTAGGTATTTCTGGTTAAAACTCAATTAGCTTAGAATATCTCAATCGATCTATTATTTTACAAACAAAATATAGGTATTTCTCGCATTCTAAGTTATTCCATCGTATCAGAATTAACCGCTATCGTACATACTATTTTACAAATTATAACTTTTACGTCTACGAGCTATCACCATCGAACAGGGATCTCATCTCATAACTTTATTTCAATCCTATCTATTTATTATCGTATCGAATTCATCGCAGATTTATTGTGTGTGTTATTTAAAATCGTGCAATCACAACTAATCATCGGTGCACGGTTTTATTTCCACGCAATGTTTCTATCATATCGTTTCTATTTCTAAATCATTCATTCATAAAACGTTACATAACATTATCATAAGTAGGAAAGGTCAATATACATAAAATCGTCATACGTAAAATCATTCACAATTTTCTCTCACATTCCTAAACTTGCAGGTAGTTGTAACTTTACCAACCGCTTACCGCGGCCGAGCGCAGCGCTTACGCATATTCTTGTGCCAAGTGAATGAACAGAATAAACAATAGTTAGTACCGTACATTTCGTAAACTTCGACAACATTTTTGTTCTATTTCAATTCAACTTTTCGTTCGGGTATATTTCATTTCATTCACAAGTCAACAAATCATTATCTCTCTGGTCATTCGTGCGCTTAATGCATTTAAAAATTATTTTTTTATAGAATCCAAGTAGGTATAAAAGTTGTTTACGATCACGTCTCGACTACGTGTAGGTATAATAGGCAGTATTCATTCTCATTACCTTTACGAACTTGCCTATTCTGTTTCCTACGATCTAAGGCCTAGTCTACACGGTGGGCAAACAAATACAACTTTATTCGTACCTAGACTGGATTGTCCAGTAGGTCAGCTAAACAATGTCGTTTCTCAGTAAGAATCCGCGTAAACCAAGCACGCTAAAGAAATCTAAATCTAAATCAATCGAAATCGAGTACACTACTCAAGATTTACCGTCCTTGCGTAGAAAACGAACAGTCGCGTACAAACGTCTGACTAAGGCTTTAGAAGTAGGCATTGTAGCAGCGAACGATCCTACTCAACTGGATTTATTTTTATCGTATCATCAAACTTTGAAACAAATTGCCGCAAGTTTTGAGGACGCGCACTTCACCATCCAGGAGGTGGTGGACGATGATCCGGATAATGAAGATAATGAAATTCAGGAACGTTTCGACGAGATGTATTATCGGGTATTATCGATCCATCGCAATTTAACTAGAAGTGAATCCACTCAGTCCCACTGCGGAGGCGGAAATTCTTCCTCTAACATCCGGTTACCGAAAATCGTACTTCCGACTTTTAGTGGGGACATAAAAAAATGGCCTGAGTATTTCGATACTTTTAATGCGTTAATACACAACTCGACTTCTATTACCGATACAGAGAAGTTTCATTATCTCTTTTCATCTCTCAGCGGCGATGCGTTGACGGTTATCAAACCTTTTCCTATGACTCACGAACACTACCGCGATGCGTATGAGGCACTCACGGCGCGCTATAAGAATAAACGCGATCTAGCTTTTACGTGTTGGCGAGACATTTTAAATGTAACTTTTAAATGTAATGACGCTCCTGAGTTTAGAAAATCGCTTGACCTTTTCGAAGAAAACTTGAGCATTTTAAAGACGATCAATTTGCCGATCGGTCAATGGGATTTTGTCCTAGTCTATCATATTTTATCGAAACTAGACACGAAGTTGCGTCGAGACTTTGAAGAAAAATATTCGAACGTGGAGCTGCCTACCTACATACAATTAAAATCGTTCCTACAATCAAAGTGTGAGGCAATGTTACGCGATACTCATTTTATCGAATCGAATAAATCTTCTCCAAAGGCCACTACGACGCAACCACAGCCAAAACGTAACATTACATCGCATGCACTGGTCGCGGCCACGCCGCCGCTGCCGCCACTGCTAACGGCAATGACGATGACGACCGCGATTGATCAAAAGCCAACCGGAACCATAACTTCCAGTCCGTACACAAGTAAATGCTCGTTTTGCGGTGAGCTTCACGCGATCGCAACCTGCTCGGAATTTCTCAAAAAATCGATAGACGACCGTATAAAAACTGCTACTGAAAAAATCTGGTGCTTCAACTGCCTTAGGCCTTCTCATCAATTGAAGGATTGCAAGTCTATATTTTCGTGTCGCACATGTAAACGGAAACATCATACCTTACTCCATCGCGATAACGCCATCGTATCTAATCCAACCGTATCGTCTTTGGTTTCAAGGTCATCTACTCAAACTACCGTTTTGCTAGCGACTGCCATCGTGCAGGTCAAAGATGCATGCGGCGAGATGCAATCGTTCCGTGCTTTATTTGACACCGGAAGTCAAAGCAACTTCATTACGGCTTCAGCTCTAAAACGTTTAAACCTAAAATCCACTCAGGCTAGCGCTAGCGTAAGCGGACTCGGAGAAACCGCGGCCTGTATCATTGGTGACGTCACTTGTGCAGTAGGTACTAATAACAACGTTTTGTTTAATTTAGACCTACATGTGATTTCGGCTATATGTGGCGATCAACCTATCGCAAAATTAAACACATCGGGATGGTCACATGTTAATTCGTTACCCTTAGCAGACCCCGGTTTTGACATTCCGGGCCCTATCGATCTCTTGTTTGCTGCGGATGTTTTTGCTGATTCTCTACTCACTCAACACGTCAAGGGACATTCCAATCAACCTACCGCCTTCAATTCCGTCTTTGGTTGGCTTCTCTTGGGCAAAACTCGATTAGCTTCTAACACTCTTGTTCATATATCATCCGATATCGACACTGAGTTAAACGCTCTGGTTCAACATTTCTGGGAACTAGATCTAATACCGAAGGCGCCACTTATGACTCCAGATGAAGCACTCTGCGAACAAAAGTTCCAGACAGAACATTCTCGTGACTCATCCGGTCGTTACATAGTGCGCTTACCGTTTAAAGAAAATTCTGAGCCTACCTTTCACGGCTCTCGTGAAGTAGCATTGCGACGCTTCCACGCTATCGAGCGCAGGCTATCTCGTGATCCTAATCTCCACAGCCAATACGCTGACTTCATGTCAGACTATCTAGAGACAGGTCATATGTCGCTGGTTCCGGTCGACGAGCTTGCTATGGGAAAATACTACATTCCTCATCATTGTGTGTTACGTCCAGATTCAGCAACTACTCGTCTTCGCGTTGTTTTCGACGCATCTGCAAAAGACTCTCAGTCACGTTCTTTAAACGACACTCAACTTACTGGTCCTAAATTACAACCTAACATTTTAAAAATTATCTTGCGGTTTAGGGAACACAATATCGTGTATATGGCAGATGCCAAACAGATGTATCGTCAAATTTTGACATTCCCTGCGCATCGTGACTATCAGCGTATCTTTTGGAGAACCTCGCCCGCCGAATCTCTTCAAGAGTATCGTCTGAACACTGTCACTTATGGTGTTTCTTCTTCCCCTTTTCTTGCATGTCGCACGTTGCGACAGCTTGCCGAAGATGAAGGTGACGAATATCCAATTGCGAAGAATATAATCTTATCTGACGTATATATCGATGACGTAGCTACGGGATGCGACACACTCGACAACGCAAAAAAGGCAAAACATCAACTTATCGCTTTGTTCAAACTAGGTGGCTTTCAGCTCCGAAAATGGGTGAGTAACAATGCGCAGCTTTTGTCTGACCTTCCTAGTCAAGATTGCTTGGCAGGTTCAGTTTCCCTCGATAATTCCGAACCATCTACGTTAAAGGTTCTCGGTCTCAAATGGGACCCCTCCATCGACGCTTTCTTCTTTGAAATCAGACCTTCAGACCGAGCGTGTACTAAGCGCTCCATTCTCAGCGAACTCGCGAGAGTGTTCGACCCGTTAGGCTTCTTATCTCCCATCACCATACAAATCAAAGCATACATCCAAAAGTTGTGGATTCTCGGTATCGGATGGGACCAAACGCCACCTGACGAAGTCATCAGTACATGGACAACCTATAAGGATCAACTTCCACAATTGACGCATCTTCGAATTCCTCGAAAGTTAACTTGCTCTGAACCTGTATCATGTGAGTTACACGGGTTTTGTGATAGTTCTGAGACGGCTTATGGTGCTGTCATTTACTTACGCGTCACTGATAAGCAAGGTGCAGTCCATATCTACCTCGTCTGTTCAAAGGCTCGTGTAGCCCCTCTCAAACGTATTTCGTTGCCACGGTTGGAGCTCTGTGCAGCTGTTCTGCTAGCTGATCTCTATCAATTTGTTTGCGAGACTTACCTCGATCGTATTAAAATCAATGCTGTCTACCTATGGTCAGATTCGACTGTCGTCCTTTCATGGTTACGTTCACCCTCTTCTCGCTGGGTCACATTCGTTGCGAATCGGGTCGGCCAGATCCAAGAATTCACGCCTACCGGTTGTTGGCACCACGTGACCTCTGGAGATAATCCGGCAGATATCTGTTCACGAGGTCAACTTCCTTGTGAACTTCTGAACAATTCTCTATGGTGGGCGGGACCTTGTTGGCTCTCTGAGGATCAATCCTCTTGGCCACTAGATTCAACTAACATAAATCATGACGATGAGGTTACAGTTAAAGCCGAAGAACGTAAAGCCGTAGTTCTCGTAACCAGCCCAGTCGACAATAGCGCAGATGATCCTTCCATTATCGAAACCTTGCTAAGCCGTTTCTCTTCCCTATCAAAACTTGTTAATGTACTCTCGTATCTATATCGCTTCATTAACAATTCTCGTAATCCGAATCAGGCGAATCGCAAATTATTTCTCAACAACGTGGAACGTCATCGCGCCTTGATGCGAATTGTCAAACACGTTCAAAACACAGCGTTCAAAGATGAGATTTCCAATCTAAAAGCGAAGAAAATTTTATCTAAACCCTTCCGTAAACTGAATCCCTTTCTTGACGATCAGGGAGTGCTTAGGGTAGGCGGCAGGATTTCTCGATCCGGCTTAGAATACGAACACAAACATCCTGCTCTCCTTCCTTCTGAGCATCCCTTAACGTTTTTGATAATCGATTCCATTCATCGAACATATTTGCATCCGGGTATAAATACCACACATTTTCTACTTCTTCAACAATTCTGGATTGTTGCTGCTAAACGCACAATCCGCCGTCGTTTATCTAAATGCATTCAATGTTTTCGAACGAATCCTCCACCGTTACAGCCTTTCATGAGCGATCTCCCCTCATATCGGATCAATCAGATCAAACCGTTTTCAGTGGTAGGCGTAGATCTAGGCGGACCGTTCCGTATCAAAGTAGGTTCACATCGTGGTGCTAAAATGGACAAGGCTTATTTGTGCTTATTCGTTTGCTTAGCAACCAAAGCGGTCCACCTAGAAGTCGTATCGAACCTTTCGACTGAGGGTTTTATCGCCGCTCTTCGGCGTTTTGTTGGTCGCCGCGGTCGCTGTAATGTCATTCACGCGGATTGTGGGACAAACTTTGTAGGGGCAAAGAACCAACTCAATCCTTTAATGCACCAAGCTGCTAGTGCAGAAAAAATTGAATTTAAATTTAATCCTCCTAGCGCTCCGCACTTTGGCGGCGTCTGGGAAATTCAAATCAAAGCCGCAAAATCGCATTTATATCGGGTAGTCGGTGATCAGGTCTTAACTTTTGAAGAGCTGACAACTCTTTTTGTTCAAATCGAAGCGATTCTCAACTCACGACCTCTTTACCCTATCAGCTCCGATCCCAACGATCTTTCGTGCTTAACCCCAGGTCATTTTCTTACTTTAGAACCGCTAACCGCTGTGCCCGAGGAAGATCTCTTAGATATTAACATAAAACGGCTTCCTCGGTGGCAGATGTTACAAGCATTTCAACAGAACTTCTGGTCCAGGTGGAAAACCGAATATTTAAACTCTTTAACTCAACGCGCCAAATGGACCAAAGATTCTAAACCGTTATCGATCGGTTCGATGGTGATAATCAAGGACGATAACCGCGCTCCATTACACTGGACTCTTGCAAGAGTGGTCGATCTTCAGTATGGTGTTGACGGAATAGCTCGGAGTGCAATCTTAAAAAATGCAAATAATCATACAGTAATTCGACCGTTGGTCAAATTGTGTCCCCTCCCTCTCGAAGACTAGTTTTAATCGTAATCTATTCAAATGTTAGATAAGCAAATCGTAGTGTAGGTAAACTTAATCGTAATCTATTCAAATGTTAGATAAGCAAATCGTAGTGTAGGTAAACTTAATCTTAATCAACTTCAAATCGCTATCGTTATAAGTTTTTCTTTTCTTTAACCAGAAAATACCATAGGTATTTTGGTGGGCGGGATGTTCCGTCCCGGTAGATGCTTCGCGTCATACCTACATAACTATTTATCTATCCTGTTTTAATCATCACAAAATCGATGTTCAATGTTTTCTCTAAGCTAACAGCAGTATCGAGACACCAATCTTTTGGCTGTCATGCAAGTACATAAAACGTCAAAGCTTGGAGTGACAGCTGTGACATATCGACTCAATCAATGGAATGCATCAATCATTCCTTCTTCTTCTCGTTCGAACACCAACCGGTACGCACGCGCCGCGCAATCGGAAGGCTCTAAAAAAGCTCTTCAAATCTATTAACATTCGCGGGTGCTTTCATCAGTGTTCCCCATACGGATCCCCTTCATCATTAGCTCAAGGAAAATCGCAAGGTGGAAGTTCATCGAAGCTGGTCGCAGTCCGAGGTATGTACTTTGCATATATCGTTACTGCATGTGGCTAGTTTAAACTTGAACATCGTCCTTCTACTAGGAAACAAATCGTCAGACCACCTCTTGTGGTCTACCCAGAGTAGCATAAAGCCATCATCTCTATTTCGGCTGATGCGGATGCTACAATATCTAACCGGATATGAGTGGGGGTATTCCCGATGGGAAGAGTGTACGTGGGATTATGTTTGTAGGTAGCAGCAAAGTTCTCTATTTAATTCAAACTTTTCAAATAAAATATTTTTTTCTACTACGTATTTGTAATCCGATATGCATCCTATTGCAATATTTCTTTCAGTATGTTTTCACAAAGCATCTTACCCAGTTTTGAATATCTAGAACGCTGAGTACTTTCTATTTTAAGAACAGTTTCCAATAATGTCCTCTCGTACTCTGATATTTTATTTACGCTCTAACTTCATAGAGATATCTGCGTCGCATCCCTATTTCCAACTACGCCCCATTTATTTTAGTTCTTCGATTTGTTATGGACGAGGTAGGTATATATTGTGGACGTGGAATATTTGCGGGATTTCACAATAAAAATATGGTTTGTTTTGCTCGCTCCGAAAATGTGTAATATGCTATTGTTGAAAAAGTTATCAGCTTATTGGTTGAGGGAAATAACTTGGAAGGTATTTTAGAAGGTTCCATTGATACGGAAAATTGTTCATGCTCGTGCAGATTTATTATTATATTTGTGCGTACCTACCTATTTTTACTAGATGTGTTTTACTACGATTTTAAAACTTTTTGGTCAGGAGTATACGTATATGATGGTTTTATAAGTTGTCTAGAAGGATATCGCAATCAGAGTTTTCTAATTTGATTTTTATAAATTGCGTAGGTAGTTGTTATTTATTCTTTCAAAGTTACGGTGCATACCTGCAACAAAAAATAAACCTCACTAGCAGTAAACAGGTCAGATATGAAATTAAACTAAACTTTTAAATTCTATAGTTCACAAACTACCCATGTACAAACTGTACAAAGTTCTTCTGGGTGCTCAAGGCAAACATAAGCTTTTTGTAGAAACTCACAACCATGTCAAAAGAAACTCGGTTCGCTGACTAGTCAACTAAGCTGCAAAATTATGCGGGAAGTCTAAACAGAAGCTCCGTCTAGGTAAATATTTACATGCACCACAAGCAGGGCTATACAAAGCGGATGTTATTTTTCAAGAAACAAAAGACATGGCGAATGGAACCAGCAAGATGAAGCGAGCGATTTCTAGTTGTTTTGGAGCTTTCAAAGCTCCTATTGTTTAGGTAGCTACTTATACAACGTATACGATTTTTTTTGTATTTTATACACTAGATGCGCTGTAGAAAAGAATTTCGAAAACAACTCAAACAAAGTTGCAAGTACTTGCTATCTCTTACAAATAGACGATGGATTTGTAACTTTTTTTAGTACTGTCGAAATTTTTTTACCTGACTACCGCGAAGCAAAATGAAGGGTACCTATGTATATATAATAATGACCGATATGTATGTATTTGAATTTGGAATGATATTTTAAACGAACTGTAATCGAACTTTATTTTGTGAGGGGCAGTAGGTAAGGAAGTACTAGAGTCTATTTTGTTTACCAACTTAATAAAGTAGTTTATACCTAGCATATGCATGATGGGTTTTAGTATGAGTATAGAAGGGCCACGACTCTAGGGGGTGCCTATGCCATGATGTTATTAATTTTATTACATTTTAATGTGGGTCGAGTAACGTTCCATTATAGCATATCATAGTATCAGGCGAATTAATTTTGAATGTACAAATGACAAACAAGATTGTCAATTTTTTTAATAACTCAAAGCAAAGTCCAATATGTTTCAGTAGAAATATGTAAAATATCTACATTGACTGTAACATGATCGGTCAATAGAAATTGTTAGTATATTCTGTGCTCTGTGAGTCTGACTTAAACTTTTTCAGCAAAGTTATGTGGAACTCCAGGGAAAATTCCAACCTCCAGGTTTTCACCACATTTTTGAACAATGGATTTTGTAAATTAAATTCAACTCCTGAGTACGTAGATATGCACATACAGAGGAGGGAATTCCTTAAAATTAGTCGCGTGGTACGGAACGTAATCCAAGAAAAGCATGTCGCCCGCCATTAGCCCTCGCAGTTTTTGCTGTGCCACACAACCGACCCATTATTGTGCCCCAGAATAAATTTACATTTTTACATTCCTCTTTGTATGAAAATCTTTTTGCTCGGAAACAGACGGCTAAAGATCGCAATTACTTTGTATTAGACGCACAAATTCTGCATTCAGCTCATGTCTTGTAGTAGGTATGTGCACCGATTGAAATACTTACATATTATACCCCATAGTATTTCCTATGGTTTTTGTTTTAATCATTATCTTTTCAATCCTTACAATCCTTCCTTAGACAGAATTTTTTATTTGTTTTTTTACCTCCGTCGAATGTTTTTATGTCTTTCATAGCATCAATTTCCGCTAAATCCTGGAAAAGTCCCGTTTTCTCTACGGAACTCAAAAAAGGGACGGTTCATAAATATTCATATCAATTTTAAAGCCGAAAAGTCATTGTTAAGTCTATTTCCAATAAAAGGTAAGTAAGCTAGTAGATTGATCTACGTGCTTCATGATTTGTTTTTTTAAAGACTCTTTAGAACTGTTCATTAGCTGCACGTTTTCTCAAGTACCGCTATCGATATTGCTTTTCATGAGCTTCTACTACAGATACTAAGGTAAAATGATGTTGTTTAAGGTAAAATTCGAGTTTTCAGACTAGAAAGTGCGGAAGGAATGCGGAATAAACAAGAAGTAAGTAAAGTAGGTCAACAGAGCGAGCGGGTGTCAATAATGCGGAAGTTTATGGTGTACTTTGGTGGTGTACCTTTTCTATTATTTAAACTGTAACTTGTGCAAAAAGTAATATGCACTGGCTAAATGTTTGTAATGCTATATTTGGACGAGCCTCCAATTTTATTAGTAATTCATTTTCCAGAAAAATCTAATTAAAAACTTTAGAAAGATTTCTGAAAATCTGAGGTAATAACATAAGGATTTTATTTTTATGCCTTTTTTGTATTTCATTTAGACTAACAATTATCAATTTCATACACCTACTGAGAATATTGCTCAAGGAGTATGTACTCTAACGCTTTCAATAGAAGCTTAGCAACTCAACTGAATCAAATTTGTGCCCTCAATGTGTCGCATGCAGGAAGTCTAACAATACTATCGCAATATTAGTTAGACTTTGTGATTATGACAAATTGTTATGTTTTAATTTTAACACAAGTGTCGAAGGAAACAAACTAAGTATGGTCAGAGATAGATAAGAAAATACCACAGAAACATTCCCAAATAACGCGTAGAACCCTCACCGATTACCTACTGCGCAGATCGGCATAAATTCAGACGCCGCAAGAATCTGTGTCACGTAATCCCAAGATGGAGTATTCGGTTCCTTAGTTCAGCTAAGGGACGCAGAATAAGTTAGAAGTAGTGGAGACTCCGTTGATAGATAGTGAGATAAGAGGGAAGCTAGACAGCGAAACAATTACTCATTGTAACCCCAGATTCGGGAACTTTGTTGAGAAAATATCAGTCAGTGTAAATAACTTACAACCACTATCATGGATGAGCGGTATCACAAGTCGCGTAAGTTCGATTTTCGATTGTTTCAGTTTTGAACTGATACCCACAACAGATAATGTCAGAGCAGAAATACATGAAATAAACGCAAACCTGAAATTATTATATGTGTAGTTTTTAACATACCCAAATCAATAATCTATACCAACGAAATTTTATACAGACATTGCATTGCTGCTTTGAAAACGAATCAGTACAATCGTGCTCAGACAAGGGCATGAGCATATTCTGTACACTAACGGCTTATTAAACGATCAGTTTGTAGTGTTGGCGCACTCAATCTGCATTGCACGAAAAACATACAGATCTAGCATTGACTAAGGCAAAGACATGCCATTTCGAAAGTGCCTATAACCTGTCGTTTTTCGTAATTTAATTATGGTTCTTTTGTTTTTTAGTTCAATAAACGTTGTACATTATTATTAGTGTCTAATACAATTAGTATAAACTACCGATATTTATAATAAATATAGTTTGAATGGGTAATGTATTTCATGGAATTCCCGCGGTCTCTGAATTGACAGTATTGATTGGGGCTGATAATATTCGGATCATCAACGGCTCCCTTTCACCGAAGCTCGTGTTATCTGAAGATTACAATAGATTGATTGATGTGCCTCGATTATTGAAATTACCTACTGGCCCACACGCTTTGGGCTGGTATCGACATGTGAAATTGAATGCCGTGATGAGGTCTTTATGCGATTATGTTAGCCTTTTGGAGTACACGTGATGCGATGATCGTAGTAGCCATTTGTGTAACGAAAACAAATATTAATGGTGCCACGAGTAAATAACATTAGTACTGAAACTTTAACGCATAGCTAATGTAGGTTAAAAAAATATGTATTTTTTTAAATATAGGTGAAAAAAAAAACATTTTTTGTCCTAGCTAAATAGATACGATTACTTCTTGGGATTACCTATATCTCCTTCAATACCTTATGTCATTGACTTTTTTTGTATCGGTAGGCATCTTTTTTCATTCTTGCAAAATATTCTTAAAATCTTAGGGTCACTATGCTCAGTTCATTAACTTGACATCAGTGAAATAGAATCGGACAATAAACCAACGCATTAGTAGAAAGTAGTCTTCTATAACCTAAGGTTTGGTCAGACCTCCCTGAGTAATCCTAGGATTACGTGGTTAAGGCTTCTGGGGACTGAGAGACTCAGGATGCAATCAATAAGCTAGCCCGTGCACTGGGATCATCCGAGCAAATGAGGGGCATCTTTCACGGATCTATATTTACCTTGCCTCTTTTTGAATTCATTTTCGCTCGTAGCATTATCTAGTCCGACGCTTTTATGGTTTCTGGATTAAACTTGCAATCTTTTAACCTTTTACTGAGGATTACGAGGAATACATAAAAGGTTAAGGAATTAAAAACGGATTACGCGTGAGCCCATTCCGTGTTAATTCTTTCAGAGCCTTGGAAAGTCAAGGTTTTTTCGGCGGTCTGAAAGGGTAGTTAGAGGTTTGTCTAAATCTAACATTTGATACATTATACACTTACAAAGTTAGCTTAACAGGTAAGTACTGGCTTATAAAAGTATCAACCTGAAAGCTGTCTCCCCGCAATGGATTATTCGACGACGAAAACTTTTCGGCCAAGATTTAAAAACGCAAAGCGAAGTGTTTTTTGTAACCGCTCCTTACAAATCTTTATTCGTCAACTTCCCCCATCTCTTAGCACCGCAGCACCCCTATAATATTATACATTCTAATTTCTACCTCCTGTCGAAGGGATTACGGCTACATTCATTATGCGGACGGCGACCGATTCGAGATCATTCACGTCGCTTTTTGTCGATCGATATGTTCCACCGACCTCATCGAGTTCTACACGATATCGTGGTTTTATATCAACCGTATATATTAGCACCGTACAAGGTAGTATAATTTTACTTTGATTTCTCCGTGGTGCAACCGGTTGGACATATCGGTTGTACGACAGGCCAGTCTCGGATGACTGGCGCTGACTCGACTGGCCGCTTTTTAGTTCAATCACCTAGGTCTCCCAGGCCTTATTTGATATTATTGGCAAATTACCAAGATACTAGACGCAATCAAATAATAAAAGAAGTTTTTGATTGCATTATGTCGACCGGTTTACGCACTAATGGCTCTCTAGAACGTGTTGTTGTACCAATGTCTTTAAGACTCTGTTTAGACTTAAGACCATGGTGTTGTTCCAGTAAATGTTTACCCAAGCTTCCCAGTTTGCCGACGTTTGGTAGGAAACAGGTTTTCGGCGCCAGACGAGATGTTAGTGCAGCATTTTAAAAGCGGTCTATGTGTTATTTTTGCTTTTATTTGAATGTATTTTGTACTTTGAGCTTTTAATTGATAATTACCTAATAACTAAAAGGTTTGAGCATTTTATCACAATGCGCTATTTACGGCAAGCTCGCAGTAAGTACGCAGCGAGTAGGATTGTCCTCTAATTGGCAAAAAAAGGTCGCTTTTCTGTATCTATCAGTAGTTGGTCTATCAGAATTCAGAATAAATCATACAATTAGATGCTTACTTTTTTTAAATAGCAGTACCAATTTGATAGCTGAAACTGCGACGAGCTGTAAGTGTAGGTAGTTATTCGTAAAAGCTTTTCGCTTTAACTTTCAGCGTAAGTTCAGCCTTGTAGCATCGCATTTGACACCATTGCACAAGAGCAACTTCGTTTTGTACTCTTAGCACCAGTTAAAGCACTATGCTTTTAGGAGTTTTTTTATTTAAAAGTGCCACCACTGGTGATACCACCGTAACAACTTAATCACAATTGAATTACGTCCATTCGTTCCTTGATGTTGTGACGTGATTAGGTCACATAATATGAGCTAAAAACTGCTGCCAAAGGTACTAAAACCACAACAAACACCGTGCGACGCGGCGACGCGACGCGACAAACTTTGTTGACAATGACTGATGCGGTCCAGCCGAGAGTGTGCCGAGAGGCAACGGCAATGCTCGAACGTACCATTGAAAGAAACTTGTCTAACTCAATTCAGACAGAATGCACGACCCATTTCAACTTTAGCCATGTATTTTGATATCAAGTTTGTAGTTTGGAACATGTGCTTTCAACCCGTCTCAACCGACTAATAATGTGTCATGAAAGTTTTGAAGAAAGCCGCTGTCATCATAAGACAGATGGCGAATAATGCCGTACTGACTGCTATGGTTTATTTGCACACTCATAAGTAAATAGTGAGATAACTAACGTGCAAAGTGGACACTGCGCGGCAAGTAGCAGCGCTCAGTGATGTTTGCAATTGAGTGGTTGTTGCCACGCAGTGTAGCTCTTTTTCGTTAAATTCACTCATTAGAAATGGAGCTTATATTACAAGAGGCAGAAAAGTCTGATGTTACTCATCAGACTTTTCTGCTTCTTGTATTTGATTGCTGCTTGATTATTCAGTACTTTTGTAGGTTAGGCGGCACTGCAAAGTAAACTTTGCTCCAAAGAACAAAATACTTTTGCTCTATGTAAATAATGTAGTTCTAGACATTGTAACATTTTCTATTCAGCTTTACGGTTGTCATAAAACGGTCAACGTTTTAGAAAAGCTTCTGGTTAGATAGTTGAAGAGGGTATTCATTGTGCGTCGTTGATTCAAAGCCGTATCTCAACCTACGGCAGTCCGGATATGGTTGGTATGGTTACCTGGAACAAAAGAACCTTCGGTTAGAACACAAAAGTGTAGAGACAGTAGAGTTTAGAAGATCAAAAGGAAGAGTTGGTAGAATCAAGTTTTCGTGACACAGTGAACGCAATCCTACGATGCAAATAAAATCCAAAAATAACCATCTGGGTGGGATTCGATCCCATAGGGCTACGTGGTACGCATCCCATACGTATCTCTGTGGGTTCAAATCCCACCATTGTCAGATGTTATAGCTATAATAGTTATGATATGATATCCATGGGAGATGCCCATATTATATCCAGCAGAACCTCTCCAAGCTGATAATAACGATGATTATAATATGTAAACATTACAAAAACCAACAAATATCCTAACTTACATTCTAGTGAGCATAGTTAAAGCACATTAGTGGAACTACTTAGTATTCTGTGATGTTAGTAGGCTTCTGCGCTCATTAAAACGGTCACGCCAACTTGAAGGAAACGATAAAGGCAGAACGGCTTGTTAGGATGCTTTTAGGAGAATATTATTGTCATGCTTATACCAGCTTATAATATGATTACCTACTTAGCTCTTATGAATTGGAATGGAGTATCCGAATGTCTCGTAGTGTTGTGGGCGACCGGCCAGGTTAGGTAAAAAAATTACGGTCTCAATTCTCATAGAGCGTAGCCTCAGATTACCAGAGAATTCAATATTCTGAGGCCGTAACCTATGAGAACTGAGAACGAAATTTCTTGGTCTTTCTTAGACATATGGGACTTACCACTAGGTGGCAAAATGCGCGGGTAGAGACCTTTTGCGTTTGATACATTCAATTGAAATCAATATGAGTCCATTATTTGGTCACCATTGGTTGTATGGTATCAAACGAGCTTAGACGCCTCGGATCGACTAATGCCTAACAGTGCGTGTAATTGCTTAGTTTGCTTGCAATAATGTTTGTTTCCGGGAGGAAGTATCATTAGTAAGGTAATGCAGTCTGCTCTAAGAACTCAACGAATCAATCTTTTGCCGTCATAACATTTTCTCTCGAATTCATTTTTTGCTGTAATAAAAATCATCTAAAAACACTAATCAACTGAGCTGATTTTGGTCTGATGGAAGTTTGGGTCATTTGTCATACATATTTGACCAACCTCTTGATAATACACTTTTTACATCAAAAGTATTTAACTTATCATACGTTAGCCTTTAAAATGTAGGATGATTCTCCATTTTCATCTCTGCTTACTATAAAATGATTGAAGTGAGTTTAGCGTTAATCACAAAGTACCATTTTAAACCTCGATGTCATACCTCATTAAAAAACAAAAAAAAACAAGAGCGGTCTTTTAATATAATCCGTAGGAATAAGATCAATGTAAATTACCCAGAACCGGGTTGATGCACACCTACCATCCCTGTCAAACATCTAAGGTTAGAGAGAGATAGAGTAAAACTTGCTTGGCATGG
Source organism: Eulithis testata (assembly GCA_947507515.1). Classification (NCBI taxonomy): domain Eukaryota; kingdom Metazoa; phylum Arthropoda; class Insecta; order Lepidoptera; family Geometridae; genus Eulithis; species Eulithis testata. Next base: position 3,940,729 of record OX382199.1, on the reverse strand, counting down.
CGCCTTGGCACAACTATCTGTTTTATCGAAACTGGCGCCAGAAACCAGGAGATTTACCCAACTGAATGGCGTGGCTCTTTTATTAATACTTACGATACGAATGTGCTAATGTTTTTTCGTGGCTAATGGGTGCTATATGATTTTGATTAATAACCACTTTGCCTGTAGTAGACACAATCATTCGTATCGCTTCCACGACCCACCCTATATAGAAAAATGACCTGAGAGGAATGATTGTTTCGATTATTTTGCCGTGAGCCCAACGTCTACCACCAGCATGCTTGCTTAATGCTTAGTGTGTTTTTCGTATACCACAAAGTTGACGTAAACTATATTTTTGTCCTAGATATAGAGCAGCGTTTTTATTTAATAATAAACAACTATATTTTATTTCAACAATTATCAAATTTTAATGTCAACTCAATTTTTACGGCGCTTTTTATTTTTAACCAAACATTTAGTTTGTCTTGTCAATTACAAAAATTCATTATTTTTATACAGCAATACGTTTTGGCTTCTCTAAAATCAATTTGTCTAGAGAGCCAAAGCATAGCGACAGGATATTATTTACTTATTGGAGGGATATGGAAATAAACGAGGTTAATGGAAAAGTATTAATTCTTCCGTAATGGATACGAACGGAAAAAAAGGATATTGATAGGGATATTCTGAATTTTATTACTAAGACAAAATTGCTGATTTGCTCGTACAGCTACAGTATTTTAAAAACAGCTTATTTTGTCGAAATGACTTTTTTCATACCAAAGTAATAAAATTGTCTTTTTTTTGTAAATTAAAGTAGAGTAAATTAAAAGCTCTTAAACTTGCATACGGAGGACGAGGTTCATTATTATGTTCCATGAGAACATCTTCAAAATTTATAGATCATAATTTTTATTTCATTTTATGTGTTGTGATCAAAAATTAATTAAACCGTTAGGAAATCGAAATAGGGATTACTATATTTCTGGGTTGCTAGGTATTTAGGCTCTAACCTAAAACATTTGTAAAGTTGGCACTGATTCAAGGGAAATTTCAATCAACCCCAATATCAATTTAGTAGCGTGAGGCGGATTTACATGATTCCAATTTACCCACCTGCCTCATCAAATTCTGAATCAGTATTCCGGCCTGGAAAGCTTCAATAAAGCTATGCAGAGTGAACTACACCACTAGGACCAACTGTCCGGGGCCCTGTTCGAACATTATGTAACAAACTCTACATTTTCCTGTTCAGTGTCTTTAAAAGAGGTCTGGAGTAAAAGCCCTATTGATACTAGCGAAACAATATGTACAATTTGGGCCAAGTATATTTTGAATAATTGTGGTCAATGACCAATTCATATGCTAGAAAAAAAAATAGCTGATTTGGCATGTAGAAATTACGTAATCGTTGTTGTGGAAACTAGCTATAGCTAGATCATTATAGAAGTGAACTTTTTCAGTTTCACAAGTCATTGTAAACTGAAAACTAGCAGAGTAGTTCAGCGTACAGGGCTCTCCGTCAGAACTCTGTTCAGGAGTTACGATTATTTTATGAGGCGATTTGCGAAGTAGATGGGGTCGGTCCATAACCAAAGGTAGTGAGAGCTTGGCATCGGTTGTCTCTAAGGACCTAAGGCTGTGGACACTATTCTATACGCGGGACGATGAGCAGAGCGGTAAAGCGGGGTTTGGATGGATGTGTTTGAAATCCACCAATAGGAATCGTTTGTTTTCATATTAAACGATTCCTATTTTTGGATGTCAAACAAACCCTTACCAACGCAGCTTATCTTAGCTCTAGTGGAAAAGCACCCTTAGGATACTTCTTCCTTCTTAAAGTGACGAGCAATGACGAGCCTTCTAATTAAATCTAACACCGGGGTCAGGCTAGCATAGGATAAAATTTAGTTATGCATGGATACATTCTTTTATGCTAGTGTTGTACGCACCATATGCTCTAAAAAAGTGATGGTAAATGCTTCGAGGTTTGATTTTCAGCGGGCCAATGAGTTTGCATCACGTAAAAATAAGGGAAAATCCTCATTTTTGTTCAGTGAGTCTGAGCATGTGGCAAATGTAATCTTGGGACGTGCTTTTGATCCCTCTTTTGATATCCCTTATACTAGACTACAAATACCTACCTACCAAGATATATTTGGTCCGGTAACGGTGTCAGTAATCGTCAGACGATTACAACAGCATTAAAGACCGTTAGAAAAAAAAAACAAGAAAAAAAAATAGAAAAAAAAGTATTTTGTTAGAAAGTCTTTATGTCTTTACACCCTAAAGTCGTAAATGTAAGTTTGTTGTTGTAATTCACAATTATGACTTCTATTCCGCTCCGCTCTGTTAATACGAGAGAAGCCTTACTCTATATTGCATGCGGCAAGTTACCAACACCTCTAGTTTGTAGCGGTTATTGTGCTTGAAATTCTGATTTATGAGGTGGGGCGGGTTTACACTGCCCAGGTCCTAATTTTGTGAAATGATATTTCAATCGATTTTCTATCAACATCATCGTCGACTTTCGCTGTGTCTGGTCAAATTAAACTATTCAGAGACATTGTACATTTTAAAAGAAAAACATAAGAATATAAGAAAAACAAACATAAGAAAAACATATAAAAAAAATATTACTTTTAACTCATTATAAAAACCACAATTAAAACCAATTCCTCTTTATTTATTTTCTTGTACAAGTTATATATATTTGCAAAATTCTTCCCTTAGATATAAGTATATATTTTATTCATTTATTAAACTTAGAAATAATATTTTGTGAAATAATTTAACATTTTGGTAAAGTAAGCCTGTTTTCAAATTATCAATATTGTTTTATAATTAACCCTTTCTTAAACCTAAAACACAGTTAATTGGAAATCCTGATTTGTTTATCATCTGTCGTTTCCCCGAAATGTGCTTAAAGTATGTTTTATTATCCAATTACTCTTTACATCTATTTTACAGAGCCTGGTTATTTCCTACGAATTTCTTCGTAGGGTACTAATCATATGCAAATTTTTTGTATAAATTGTCTAGTAGAACAAGAGAAGCGCCTGTGGTGACTGGTACTACCATTCTGTAACTGGTAGGTATCAATAGAAATCTAATGGTTGTTGTAATCGTTGTAAAATAGGATAACGAGATCAGCGTGGGAGGCAGATCATCATGTTGCCCAAAAATTCGAAGTGTTAAATCTCTCTGCTTTTCACTACTACCAGTAACTATGGACGTAAAAAGTCCAGTTACACTACTGTAACCTTTTTTGAAAAAGCAAATACTTCACTGGTTCAGTGCCATTTTCAGTTTAATACCGAATTCCTCCCCATGGGAATGATAGAAGTCTATTGTTACTTGCGACTCTTGCAAATGATCGTTTACTCAAACTAATCAACGAACGTCTTTACGTCACTCCCTGGAGTCTCCATGAAAGCAGTTTAACTAGGAGATTTAATTAGAAAGTAGCTTTGAAACTACGGACACAGACTTCAATCTGGATTGGACTCTAAGAAGATGTTATTATGATACATTTTCAAACGAGGGTAGAGTTTAGCCGTTGGCCGGACTATGAATAAATTGTCACCCGGAGGATTTTGCTGATGCGACAAACTTTTGGTTTAAAAATTAAACCGTTAGCAGCATCAAAGTTTCCAACTCTTTCCTTTAAATTTTGAAGACCAAAGTTGCAAACACTCGGTCATCCGGAATACACAGCACAGCAGATGGTGAGACTTGGTTGCCGTACCGTATACCATGAATAAATTGTTAACCCAAAAATTGAGCTTGATTGCTTACCCAAAAATGTTTTCGAAGATACTAAATAAGACAATCGGAATTAGTAATGCCCCACAACAGACCGAAGGCCTTAGGTGGATGAACCTAGAAAGAGCAACACAGAATTCTATTTGTTAATTTAATTATAGCTATGTTTCTCAAGGGTTGTTTTTTGCACTGATAAAAGATTAAAGTAAAAGTAAGTATGATAATGAAAATATGAGAGGGTTTCATCTTCTAGTAGGTAAGTACCTACAACCAAAGCAATGGCTTATCAGCGCTTCTAGCCAAGTCGAAAAAGTAAAAAAATAGATAAATTACGTTAGCCATATATTTGGATTATCTACTTTTCTATTTTCTACCGCTTGGTAGAATGTCGGATCGGCTAGAGAAACAGAGCGGAACAAAAAGTTGACCTTTTGTTTAAAACGAAACCATTATCACTGCAGTTGAAAAGTCCTGTAGGTTCCAGAACAAACACATTAGGGTACTCGCGTCTGCGGGGGGAGCTGGGCGATAAACTTGTGCTGACGTTGATTTATGTCTCCGTTTGTCCCGGGGACAGCCGGCTCCCACTCCCGGTTCATCCGGAATACCGGGTAAGATAAGGCGTCTCTAATGCACGGTACAAATTACTGGGCGAAATTGCTGTTTACGCATACATGGGGGATAGCAGGTACAGGTTATGGTTGCAACAGCTGGCTTTCTTTACTAGGGCTGACTTTACAAAATTGTAAAAGTATATTATTAGTAGAATCATTCCAAGTAGGTAGAGCTGGAATGTTGACGATTACAAGATATATTTCAGGTTACATATCAGCAACAGCATTGGTCAAAGGACCTAGAGGGACGTTTTTTTTTCTTTGACATTCTCTGTGTTTTGTTAATGCACGGGTAGGATAAAAAGTAAAAGATTATATAGGTACTTATTATTTACCTTATAACTTTGCCGGAATTCTGTGTATCTATCTATCTATACCCATACCTAATTGTACATCTACAGTGTTGGTAACTCGCTCATGATTGTGTGTTCAACACGTCTCTAGAGTCAAATCAGTGTTTTGTTTTATTAGCTAATTGGTCCAAATAACAGTTGTATGCGTGAGGGACGTGATTGGTTGATAACTGACCCGTATTTTTAGTCGTCACCTCGAATAATTCTCGCTTCGACTCGACCTCGGGTTGTTAGTTGTCAAAGTTACAACCAAAGCATGATTTTGAGGTGAGGATTATTCCAGGTATGATCTATGATTATGGACATATGTGATCTTTAGCTTTGCGTGAACGCCAATCAAAGTCGTTTACATGAACAGCCTTTTCTTTGTCCTAGCGATACAATTACAGTAAGTAGATAAATAAATTAAAACCTTTCTAGCTGATACGTTTACCTACTGATAGGCGACTAGTAGGTACTTGGCCACGCGATCTCATAAATAAACCGCGTATCTAACTACCTAGGATCTAGTTGCACTAGGTATGTGAAGTGACCGGTGAAAAAGTCGGACTCGATACGAAATTTTATTCATCCGGCTTTTTCACTTCACGGTCCATAATCTGGCATTTGACTACTTTAATTACATCTTATCTACATAAAATACGAGCATTCGAAATAAAAATTATGTTACAAATGTCCTTTATTCGTTTTCACTTTTAAAACCTTTGTCAATTCTTTCGAGATTACAAATAACATTTTTCATAATGAAAAAGCCAATATGAAGTACTATTAATTACAAGTGAGTTTAATATAATAGTTGACTACCTAATTTATAAAAAGATCTTTTCTACAAACATCTCAAATGTAAAGTGGGTTGTGACCACTGAAGTTTTATGCCGAACAGCTCTACTTCCAATTTCATGAAAACGTCGTAGAAATTAGAAGTTCACGTGAGTGTCCGGTCACGCAAGCCCGAAACGGTCGAAAACCCTTGTACATATTTACCTCTTCAATTATTTAGGTTAGCTATCGCAAACATAGTTCCTGACAGGTAATTTGAAGTACTTCTAAAACCACCAAAGTATTATTTTATAACTTCAAATAAAATAATAGAAGCTAACTAATTCAGTAAGTATCTCAATACAAAACCCTTCACAAATTTCATAAAATAAAACTGGCCATCGAGTGCTTTTTAAACAGAAGGCTGTGTTAAAAAGTGATGGGACATGTATTGTCATGTTCGTTCAATTAATGTAAAGTCCACACTGTGCAAAATGTCATGCTTGACTTAACGTTCACAAATTATACGCTGGGGCGGAAAATAAGAATCGAGTTGAACGTGAAAAAAGAACCAAAAAACAAAGTCTTGTCATAAATCGTCAATAATCAGATAATCGAGTGAACGTATTCGAAGTGGCACCATCCTAATATTACCATAAATAACAGATATAAAATATACTATACCTCGGTGAATAATTTATTCCCCAATTGTCACCCCTGATCCGACCAAAGTTTGTTCACCAGGTGTTCGATCAAACAATTACCTAGAGCCGAGGATCATGTCACGATATGATTGGATGTTGGGCTACATAAACTATTCATGTGTATTTTTTTAAATATAGAAATCCACGAGAGTGAGAATATAAGTGATCGCAGTTGATTATTACTTTTTGTGGCTATCGTCCCTGGACCAGTATGTGAGTAGTTTAAATTCAGCGAATCTGTTTTTTATATTATTTCCTTGCAAATCTTGCAATACAAAACCGGATTCAACGCGAAATTTTTATTATTTAATCATTGCCGCCGGGTATAGATGAATTCAAACAATACACTTTATGCCAGCGAAAAAGCAGCCACTAAAGAATTCAAGTTATGTGAACGACGTAAATAATCGTCTCGAATTGTCCGCGCTCAGTCTACGGCTCGCAGTATTAATCAAAGCAAGAGAGCTAATACTTTAAGTGACACGGACTGAAAGTTTGTTAACAAAAACAGAGGGCGAAGGCTTCGACAGAACCTACAGAGCCCAGCGAAAAACTTGTTCTTCTGACATTGATGGATGTGAATGGCAAACGCGCTAACGCGGACCGTTTTGCTAAAAGGTAATCCTAAAAAATTGGTAGGCACGTTCGCCTATTTATTATTCTGTAACAGTGCTTTGTGCGTTGTTATAATTGAAACAAAAGCTTTGTTTCATCACTTGAAAAAAATACTTTATATTTCCTCGCAAAGTTTGCTGAGGACATATTGATTATACCTACCGATGTCCAAAAAATATTCACGGGTGAGTGGAGTGGATAGAACAAATTGAAATGACTGTCGTTGACTCGTTGTAGAAGACGTTGACATAGGTCTGGCTGTATGTTAGTGACAAATTCAGACAAGAAATTATTATGGAACAAAGATGAGGGAAAACAAGAAAGGTAGAACAGTAGGTATTGTAGTATTTTATATTTATGTACTATAATTTTTATTAATTCTGTAATTCTTCTCGGCTGCTAACTTCTAAATTATTTGATATAGGATCTTTTCAGATTTTCAGGCGTAACGGAACTCTTTCGTCTCTACCACCTCAACATCTGAAACGAAACATTGAAAATCGAATTCATGGCTGTCAAAATTTGGATGGGAGACGTTCGTCAGTCTGGTCTGGATTTTCATGGTGAACGGAGGGAAATAGTTGATTTTTATAGCCCATGGCTCAGTAAGCTTCACGTAAAAGAACCTGGAAACTGTGGTAAAACCTGGTAAAAATTCCTAGATCCTGGAAACTCTCTTATACTGGAACGAAAGTTACAGAAGCTGCTGACTGCAACCAGCGAGTACAGGAGCGTGTGTGAATCACCGCTCCTCACCACTTCCCGGTCCAGGGTCACTCCTCTCCTACGAGTGAACACTCCGACCTTTCATCCTCTTCTCCTCCGGCCAGACCTCATCACCGACCCCTCGTCTTCTCTAAAATTATCTTCATCTCTAACACCTCCGTACTAGTGCTTCAGTGAACTTTTAAAGACATTATCTTAGGTTTTAATTATAATAAATCTGTATACACCTACCGACTCCTATTTCCCTGATAGGATCTTCTAAAGCTAGGATAGGTAGGTCTAATCTCAAATAACTGGTGGCTTACAGTAGACCAACAGGCTCTGTAACGTTACAGTATGTTCAATGATAAATCAAAGAAAAACAATGATAAAATGAATAGAATGTTTGTGGAAAAAGAAAAAACTAAAAATACGGAAAGGGCAAACAATAATGTTAATCGGGGCAACTGTTGATCGCAAACATTGAAATGGCTAAAGCAGAAACAGCAATATAAAATGCATGTACAATATAATTGTGTCCATTAATATTCATACGTTGTAATAATAATATCGTCAGTTTATTTTGCTCGTGGAACATTAGTCTGGATTTCTATAAAGCCGACATGTGAAATGACGGTAATCTCGTATCCACCATGCACGGTCTGGACAAACATTCTGCGAGGTCACACCTTGGATTATAATATTAAAATCCAATTATTTTGACACAAAAAAATGCTTCATCTATAATGATGGAAACATTAACACAGTTTATGGTACCTAAGTAAGAATGTTTTTTTATTTATAAGTAAAAGTTTAAATTTTCATAGCTTTTATGCCCACTCACTTTTGTTCTACACGCAAAATTAGGGCAAACTAGGACTGTTAAAGCTTCTATAACCTTAGATTTCAAAAAAAAAAAATGAAAACTTGAAAGTGGCCAAGAGGATGAGAAAATCAATCTGGATACTATTTTCTAAATCCAGCAAGTTTTTGTGAGCATTCTAGTATTTAAAGTGTACCGTGTACCTACGGCTCTCCGTGTCAAATTCAATGACACTATCTTATATACTTAAATTTTAATGCATACAATAGCAAATTCAGCAAAAATTTTATACTAGTTATGCATAGTTTACATACCCAATTCAATCTTATTATTATAAAATTATAAATAAGAATGGTGCATAATAACGTTTGTTTTAGTCCACCAGACAAAGCATTTTATTCCTAAGTGCTATAATACCGTAGCTCATTACTGCGAAACTCGGTTGTCTAGCATTTCAGAACACTTCGCGCTACGCTTTTCAGTGAGATTATAATACTATCTACCTACCTGGGCTGCATTTATCTGTATAACAACTAGCAGTACTGAAATAAAACCTAAATATAATTGTTTGAGCAGTCAATTTATTTTTTTAGTTTTAGTTAGTATATTATAATTTTTTTGTATTTGATCATAAGATTGTTATAAGGTTATTTCTGCTGTATTTCTTTAGTCAAAGGAATCATAATTACTCCTCCTGGTAAATACAAGTTGGCAAACTCCTGCAGGCTCAAAGTCCAAGAAAAAGTTGTCAACATCCATAATGCTATAATTTATCGAGATGGGTCAATCTCTATCCCTAATACATACATCACGTTCGTCGCCATTCACGTGCTAATGACCGTAAGGGTGTTTATATGTGGCTGAACAAAAACTATGATTGAAATGCTATGCTTACCATTGAGTGGTTTTCTAGAAGCTTCAAAATAAAACAAAACCTATTTGATATTTGAAAGGTGTTGCAAGGGAAGTGTTCAGTATCGAAAGAAAGTAAAATTTTATTTGTAAAAGGAGGTGTGACAAACCAATTAATGCATTGATATTGCCGAAATTTACGCAAAAGGTTAAATTTTCAGTTTTAATGCCGACGGAAGATTTATTAACAAGTCACGATAATGGATGAATGCAAACGAATCGAACTCGCTGCGATTAAAGCCATAAATCTGCATGCGAGCAATTTGTTGATTTATGTGGGAGGAGGATCTGTAGTTTCCTCGTTACTCTTGTATTTGGTTTCACTCTTTAAATACTTTTCGTAAGAATAACGATAACAGTATTAAGAGAATATAGAATATATTTCACCTAGACATGGCAAATATAAAAAAATAATGAGAAAATATTCAAAGATTTTATGAACATTACTTTATTCGACACAGAATTGGCAGGATATCAGTTGTATTTGAATTCATATATAATAAATTTCAGTAAATAATTTCATATATCTCATTAGATATAAATTCTTTAGTATTTACTTAAAATAACTTGTGTTGACAACGTATAAGAGTGAAGCTACTTCTTCAGCTTCTGGATTAAAATCTCTTTTCATAGAAATACTATCTTCAAAAACAAGTGACTCTTTGGTACCCTACTCATAGAAACTCATCTCTCGATAGAGACCTGACTTCAAAGGCAAATCTTACTTGTTTACTTCAAATTTTTACGTAATGAAAATTTTTTTATCGTGGATTGAAACGATTCTACCTGGCTAATATTAATATACAAAAACGACCAATGTAAGTAGGTAATTAATTGTACTTATACTTACCTATCTATATTATTATACGCTTAAGATTGTTGGTTGAAATGAAATGTACGTATTTCTATACACTGTTGGTTTACAGTTTTATGAATCTTACCTTATGTATAGGGGTCCCCCAGAAGTCATTGAGGAAGATGTTTGATATGGGCGTTTGGGGCCTCAAGTCTCTGTTTTCTTTTATGGCACTTATGTCGTCGAAAACGAATCCGCAATAAAGGCAGTTGTGGTAAACAAGGACACAGGCAAGAACCAGGATAGCTCCAAGGCCTCTTCTCGGTGCTTCTGGCACATCTTCAGTCGCATTATTTGGGCCAGGAAGACGTCTTCTACTTCGGCCAGTTCTGGTTCTAACTGCAGACACCATTCCACCAAATCTGCATACACCACTGACGCGGTCCATCGTTGATAACTAAACTAAAAAATCAACACGTTGCACTAAAATATCAAAATAGTTAATCATCCATTCAAAAAGCCACTGAGTCCCGAACCGCTAAGAACATCCAAGTGGCGAAAACACAATCACCGAAAGAACTGGGACTATCAATTTCGCTACACAAACTCAAGACATAGTAAACCGTGGTTTATCCAGTGTTTCACTAAAGCAGTATAAAAACGGAATGTTTAGGGCTTGGTATAGGTTACTTTTGATCACATGTCACTTTATTTTGTTTCGAAATAATCGCATTTGACATTTGAGTGTGATTTATTTTACACACGTGCGGACACGCCCGATCACCGGGCCGGCTCGCCGATCACTGCCGAAGTTTGCCGAGCGAGTGCCATGTCGGGTCACGTGACCAGTCGTTTTACTGCGGGTCGTTTTGAGACGACGCATGCGTGTAGTGAGCATTGAAGGGTGGCGGTAAAATATTTTCTTGCACACTATTAATTGGAGTCCAAGTAGATTGTCCCTATGATAAAAAGATCCACCTGCAAGGTGACTTTCTATTCCATTCCGTACTGTACACTTTTTTATAATGGATACCTTACTGTATGTAGTTAGACTAGCTATTTACTTCCCTACCTAGGTCGTGAGTGACAAGGTATTAGGTAGTTACTAGTTACCGGCCACTAACTTACACTACAACAGGTGGTAAAGTAATAAGAGTAGTTGCAAAGTAATAATGTAGGTACAACTAATTTTATAACTACATTTTGTTTAATACGTCAACATTTAATAAAAAGAAGTGTCTGAATTGAGTGATTTTTATATTATGAACCTTTACTAAGCCATCCGGCTTATTTTTGGTGTCCGGTCAACATACTGGCTTTTTGAATAATGTGCTCTTTACAAACAATAATTTTAAATTGATACTGCATCATATTATTAATTCTGTAGTTTTAAAAATAGCGTTCATCGAGGCAAGGTTACCTAAAGCAGCTCCTGACGATATGATAAATCACCTAGATTCGATGCTAAGGCTTGTTTATTTGGTAGTATGAAATCACATAGGTATATATAGGTGCCTATAGAGTATCTTGGATGATGTCAAAAACATAGAAGCAATCATCATCAGCCTGCAAAAATCCACTGGATAGCCATAACTGAATAACTTACTCGGTAAGTATCCTAGAGGGTCTCGGCTTTTTCATTCACAAAGTTCCTAAGATCTTTTCAATGACGTCACGTCAATCCGTCGGATAGAGAACTTTCATCGTACCCTCCGTCTTTCAGTTGAACTGACTGATTCTGGGAGAACATCAGCGAACTTGGAGACCACTATTTGTAGTACTCAGCATACCGACGATACGAACACAGATTACATGTTACTATACAGCTAGTAACCTACCAAAGTGGAAGTGTTTTCATAAAAGTGACGGGTTATTCCCATCGAGCCCACCGGCGCGGCGGCTGGCCCACTGATGGGGCCGGTGGGAAAAAAAATCCCAACGAGCCCACTATGCAAATGAGTGGCCTCGATGGAAAAAAAAATGTCTACATTGGTTCGCTTGCTTGGGGAAGTAAATTAAATGAGCAAAATAAAATAATTTGAACCAAATACCGATTCATTTAGAAGATAAAAAGTGACGAGGGCACACGCCAAACAAAAAAATCGTAACCGAGCTGTAAAGAACACTTACTTCCATACGACAGCAGTCCAACTCCAACCGTCTAAATTAAAGCGCCCTAAGGGTGCCTAGTCAGAACACGGAACCCTAATGACCCGTCCGCAAACTTCGGAAGTGGTCGTCTCGCGCATGCGGTGCGAACCCAGTTTACCAAATCGCTCCTGATTACGTAAACACTGTAATTTACCACCTAAACATTCGAGTTTTAACGTTTTTGTACTTTCGTTGCGTTTTGATTTTGACCACGCAAGTCTCGTCGATTATCATCATCATTTCAACTGCAAAGCGTTTATCGAACCTGTGACTATGTGCGTCGTAAACAAACTGTTTTTATTAATCTTACTAGCTGACCCGCACCCTTATTGCGTAACTTGAAATCCATTACCAGTGAAGTTCAAGCCCATTACCACCGGTCGACTCTGTCAGAATTTTTTCGGTATTGTATACAAAACGAATACGAAAGTGACAGTTGAAGTCCAGTCTAGGTTTCAAATGTCAAAAACGAAGCCGATGTCGATTACCACTGAACTTACACAATAAGGCTGCCGACAGACGTTGTCTTGTCATTCAAATTCACTGTCAAACAACTGACAGTTATTTCAAACATGCCCCCAGCGTTATACATACTGTTTACTAAGTATGTTACATTAACGAAATTTATAATAAAGGCAGTCGTTAAGTTTTCTTCAATGTTCTAATTTTACGCGCAATTTTCTTAATTTTTTCTTTCATAAGAACCTTCTCCTGACAATGGCAAACACAACAAAAAGAATATCGAAATCGGTTCAGCCGTTTACGCGTGATGCCGTGACCAAGGGAAATAGGGATTCATTTTAATTTATCAGTGTATCTCTTTATTTCAGTGCGTCTTGATTTAACTGAACAAAGGTAAGTAAAACACTGTAATTTGCCTCAGCCTCAATTTGGATTACCACGTTCAGATTTTTGAATGCCCGAGTAACTAATCCCATGAGAATGTGAACATTTTTCAGGTGGAACTCCCGAGAGCTTCGAGAAAAGCGGCGTCCGGTTTTTTCGGTTACTGGGTACAGTCAGCAGTGACAATGTTGAAAACGAAGATGTGTGTATTATAAAATTACCAGTAAACTTTGTTTCAGAACGATAAATGTCAAAACTACGCTCTAGGTTAGGTTATACTCGTCATAAAAGCATATTATGTCGTCCAAAACTGGTGCTAAGGCCATTGAGTCGCCAAGGGTTGTCGCTTGCAACTCCCATCCAGTGGGAGTGCGAGCCCTAAAAAACCGATCTTCGAGTGATTGATGGAGAAGCGACTCCGAGTGAACAGACCCTCACGTCCCGCAATGGCACTCAGGTGCTTTCAGATTTTTTGTTTGTAAATCCACGCCCTGTTACGGAAATTAGCAGAAGGGACAAATTTCTGATTTTAACTCTTTGAACTGTCACTTTTTTGCCCTCATGTAGAAAGTAGGCATGAAGCAGCGCTCTGCAGTCTAGTTATCGTTGCTTAATTGCTTACTTGCTAGTGAAGTTTTCTTTATTACTATACTTATTGTGGAAAGCAAATTGACTGTGCTCTTTTCTTTTTTTTTTTAAATATATAACTCTTGTGAAGCCTACTGACAATCAATGCACAGCCTAAACCTATAAGTCCTAGAGTTATGATATTTGGAGGGTAGTATCCTTATATAGTGTAGGGGTGCACTAAGAAAGGAATTTTGAAAAGTCACACTCTAAAGGGTCTAGAGCGCGAGCAACGCCGCGGGCGACGACTATCTACAATAAATCTGGAACAACTAAAATGAACATCTTAAATAGATAAGAAATCATAACATAACCTTGTCAGATTGGGTCAAATAAAATATATCTAAGAATTTTCAGTATAAAACATCTAACCTCAGGGCAGTTTGCCGTGCCTTATGCTACCAACATCTTGGCCCAGGCTCTACGTCATATTTCAATATTAAGCTGCCCTGCTCTCACGGCTGCACCGGACGTTGTTATGTAAGCGTGGTTTTAGTGGGCTACCATCAAACTACTTGTGTAAACCTATAGTCTTAATATAGTCTAAATAATGGTTTAGATTCTTATGTATGGTTCTGTCATTTCGTCACAGGTTTGGTGTATCTAGGTAAATCATTATGCAAATAAAAACTTGTAACTAGGTATTGTTACTGCTCCACTAATTGAATAGAGCGTTTGAATAGTCTATTCAAATCAAAGGAATATGTTCTCTTTCATATAAAACCACGTAGATGGAGTAGGTTCATGCTGTAACTATTTCAAACAAAGCAACTTTCGAAATCCATTATTAAAAGCTTTTGAGGAATTGTGACCACGAGCTCGGTGGGAGCGATAACTCAAAACTTTGCCATTACCACAGTATAAATAATAGTATAAGTACAGAAAGGTCGCTTTTTAAAGACATCTAAATAAATAGCTACTCTAGGTATAATGTTATAAGGTACTTTTGGAAACTTGATCAGACATTACTCAAAAAGAGAAACAGAGCTTCAAAATCTTATTGATTTTACTCGAATAGACATAAAAACGATCAAATTACAAATTCAGAAGTGTGTCCAAAAATCACCAGATGACCATCATCCTAATCGCTTCCATAGATTCTCGTAAAACCATAGACCTAACCACCAACAGTCCCTCGTCCCCGTGATGTTGATGGTGTAGAACCACAGACCAACAATCTCGAACGTATAACTCTATGGAACGAAACTACTGCGATGTTTCTGTCAACGTCAACGTCCTGGCCTAACGTCTAGAGATGTCCTCTACGCCATGTCACGACATCGGCAAGCCAAAATATCTCCTACACGGCCTCTCCTGACAGAGTTCGCCTCGAACTCCTTTATTTCTGCTGGTCAGTCTTCAGCAGCATCCAGCGCCCAGCTGTGAAGACTCGTCCTCGCGTGTGGAAGCCACTGCTTCCTGCTGGTTTTCTCCCTGTGGTGCGGCGCGTAAAGATGCGACGGCCCGACGCTGTGAAGCGGCGTAGCGCGCATCTCATGCGCAACCAAGTCGCGCATGTGCAGCGCGACGAGCCGACGCTGCGAAGCGGCGTAGCGCGCATCTCATGCGCAACCAAGACGCGCAAGTGCAGCGCGAACACCCGACGCTGCGAAGCGGCGTAGCGCGCATCTCATGCGCAACCAAGACGCGCAAGTGCAGCGCGAACACCCGACGCTGCGAAGCGGCGTAGCGCGCATCTCATGCGCAACCAAGACGCGCAAGTGCAGCGCGAACACCCAACGCTGCGAAGCGGCGTAGCGCGCATCTCATGCGCAACCAAGACGCGCAAGTGCAGCGTGACGAGCCGACGCTGCGAAGCGGCGTAGCGCGCATCTCATGCGCAACCAAGACGCGCAAGTGCAGCGCGACGAGCCGACGCTGCGGAGCGGCGTAGCGCGCATATCATGCGCGCATGGCGCACATCCCAGACGCGCAAGTGCAGCGCGACGACACGACGCTATAAGGCGGCGTGGCGCACACACCACATACCAGGTGCGCGAGACGCACATACCAGGTGCGCGAGGCGCACATACCAGATACCAGGTGCGCGAGACGCACATGCCAGGTGCGCGAGGCGCACATACCAAATACCAGGTGCGCGAGACGCACATACCAGGTGCGCGAGGCGCACATACCAGGCGCACGAGGCGCACATACCATATACCAGGTGCGCGAGACGCACATACCAGGCGCGCGAGGCGCACATGCCAGGTGCGCGAGACGCACATGCCAGGTGCGCGAGGCGCACATCCCACATACCAAGTGCGCGAGGCGCACATACCACATACCAGGTGCGCGAGGCGCACATACCAGGTGCGCGAGACGCACATACCAGGCGCGCGAGGCGCACATACCAGTACATGAAGCATAACATAACTTAGGTAAACAGACAACAAGTTAGAGGCACAACGTGAAGCTTAACTTAGGTAAACAGTAAGCAGAGAACAAGTCAGAGGCACACCGTGAAGCTTAACTTAAGTAAACAGAGAACAAGTCAGAGGCACACCGTGAAGCTTAACTTAAGTAAACAGAGAACAAGTCAGAGGCACACCGTGAAGCTTAACTTGGGTAAACAGAGAACAAGTCAGAGGCACTACGTGAAGCTTAACTTGAACCACGACCCTGGTTAAGGAAAGAAGCGCAGACAGGCATGAAACAGACGCTCTACGTCTTAGCGCTACACGGCGTGAAGCAGGTGCACAGCCAGACACGACACAGATGTGATGCACTGTCGCTCCACACATGGCAAACAGTTGCACAGACAGGACACAGGGGTTCTGCACCATCCCACCAACCGTATCGCACATTGAGTTTGGTTCCTGACAAAGAACAAAAATGCATAAGTACTGATCAGCCGACGTTTTCACTAAACTCCGCATTCGGCCATTCTTGCTATTCCTAGTAAGTAGGTACACCACAAAAAAGACAGGTCTAAAAGGGAACTGCATGAGTTGAACAGGTCATTCTCCTCTCCATACATAACACCATTGAAGATACTGGAACACTAATGCCATCCGGTCTATGACCATCTCGGTTACACAATACATCCCAGCGAGAGATGTCAGTCAAATTCAAATGATTTTATTTTGTAAAGACAAGTTACAAATTAGTTGTCAACTGCAAGGGTACATACAGTCTTGATCAGCTTGAACACTATGCAACAGTTCTCAAATTTAAGTTTTTAACTCGGTGCAGATCTTATTTTCACTCCATGAATTAAAATTAGTAGGTAGGTAGGTATAATTGAATGCACAGTAGGTACAATCGGTAGGTACGGAAGAATCTTAACACCAAAACCAGTCACACAGTTGACTTACTCAACCCAAAAGACACATCTTTCCATACTTAGCTTGAAGGTAGGTTTATACGAGGTCAGTAACATGGCAGTACAGTAACCCAGTCCAGTGCTGACTTGTTACTGGGGCATGTAAACAATAGTTTTGTGCCGTTTTGGCAGTGACTGGGTTCGAAACTAAGACAACTGGGTCCAGTCACTGGCATTGTGTAAACGTTGCATGATCACCAATGTTTGCAAACTAGGATCAATGCTTGAACATAAGAATATTGGTTGGATCTTACCACTGACTGTGTTAATTGGGTGGATAGCATTCACAACACGATTTGCATGGAAAATCACTCCTCAAGATCCGCGACCTTGGTGCTCATCTTCTCCATGACTCGCTTCTCCATACTTATCGTGTGCCTTGCAGTCTCGATGCCAACTAGTAGCAGCAGGAGTCAAGCAGTCTCGTTGACAATGCTCATCACCGCACATTTTTATGAAACAGAAAATTAACCGAACAGATCAGAAAATTAGCCAAACAAAGTGGGGAACAATGGACTTTCGTATCCCACTTCTGATTTTGGAAACTTGATCAGACATTACTCAAAAAGAGAAACAGAGCTTCAAAATCTTATTGATTTTACTCGAATAGACATAAAAACGATCAAATTACAAATTCAGAAGTGTGTCCAAAAATCACCAGATGACCATCATCCTAATCGCTTCCATAGATTCTCGTAAAACCATAGACCTAACCACCAACAGTCCCTCGTCCCCGTGATGTTGATGGTGTAGAACCACAGACCAACAATCTCGAACGTATAACTCTATGGAACGAAACTACTGCGATGTTTCTGTCAACGTCAACGTCCTGGCCTAACGTCTAGAGATGTCCTCTACGCCATGTCACGACATCGGCAAGCCAAAATATCTCCTACAGTACAATATATTTTGCACAGCGCTAGAAATCTAGTAACAGCACAATGCTTTCATGTGGATGATCTTCAATTAGCAGGTTATGTTCTTGTAGCTTCTTTCATGTGTGGAGTGCACCAGGTCTACTATTATCACAGAGTAAATAATAGTACAAGTACATTACCAAACTGGGGGTCGCGACACACCGGGATCAACTATCCAGGAGTCTAGAGTATTGCTAACTTCTTGAGCTTAGGCACAACTTAGGTTTATTGTATTGAAAAGTTCCATGACTTCCAACCCTTTCGTTGCCTTAGTTATCTGTCTGGATAACTAAGGCAACGAAAGGGTCTACCTTAGTCTAAAATTTAGTCTAAAATTTAGAGAGGTAGAGTTAATTCAAAGATGTACTGTTTAATTACAAACGCTGGCTAAGTCCTCTATGACACTGGTGATTTGTGCGCGAGTTTAGTAAAGCGAGATCGCAGCTTGCCTGCTGCATGCTCGCAGCGAGCGCGAAGCGAAGACGCCGCGAGAACGTAACGTGTTCTCTACGAATAGCTCCATACAGCGGTGAAATCGTTGCACACCTGCATCTAAGCTGCGCACTCGCTGCGAGTTCACTGCGCTTTAATTTCGCTTTAAGCTTTCTCGAAAATCGCCAGTGTCGTCAGATAGAGCACTATAGAGGAGATTTCCCGTATTACTTGCAAAAGCAAAAAAAATATCATAATAGAGAAATAAATACAAACAATAACAAGGTATCATAAAATATGCAAAATTTAGGGACGAAACCGTAATAGAAATATTAATAAAATTTAAGTTATTGTTTCGTCCCAGTGGGACGAGATACCGGTAGTACCGAAACTAGAATAACTCCAAAAAAATGTACAATGATGTCATAGAATAGGGTGCAACATTATAAAAGTCAAGTTGTTAACCAACACCACAGTCAACACCAAGAGAGTGTACTGTGACAATGACAAATGCCAACTACCTAGGAAGTGGGTACCTACTTGTAGAGTTTTAGAATCAAGTGTTCGGAATAGCTTTAAGTTTGATGTATTTGCACCGACTCCTCCGAGATAAATTTGTTCGAAAACTTGGTGAATGCGAAAACTTTGAAGCTCAATTCAATCCATTACACGAGTGAAATATTTCTTTGTTTTCTGGCTTCGCGGGAGACTTTACAAATCCCGTGTTTAGCATTTCGGTTCGTCTTGGTAACTGGGAAATTTCGCGAAAAACAACAATGAAACCACCTTGTTTTATTGTTTTCATAACCTTTGTACTCTCAACAAAAGATTCAATCATACAATTCAGTAAAATAGGTAATTCAATCAAACAACCATTTTGTAGTACCTCGACCAAACCTAGATAGAAATGACGTTAGGGGTAACATATTGAACTGTCATTTTAGCGCGGTTCATGACAGCGAAAAGAGATGATAGTAGATTTAGCAATAATTTTAGTTAGATCAGCTTTAGAAGACCAATATAAATATACCTCATTTAGTTTGTACAATTTTATTTGGTTGCCGAAACAATCACTGATAATAATTGTGTGACGATTTGGAAGTCTTCCAAAAGGGGGTGCGAGGTGGGTTCAGGTCAAGAAGATTTGTGGATATCAATGATATAATGTTACTATTAGATAATTATATAGCGGTAAATATAGTGTAACGTTCTTTACAACTGATCCAACTATCTTGTTCCCAAAATTAGAGCACATTTAGGTTTCTTTATAAACACATCGATCAATCTTCTGTAATAGAAAGCGATATATTTGAAACGTAATATTGGGGTGGTTTATTTAATATACCGCCTATCAATCACGGCCAGACGCTGTGCTGCCGCGATGATGGTGACAGATCACTGAGCAACATGTGATGCGGTTCTAAATTGCGGCGTATGGCTCTTTTTATACCCTTGGAATTTCGTATTTGAGGGTTAAAGAATATTAAGGCACCAAAATAAAGCATTGCTTTCGTTTCCAGCCTTCCCCGTAACAAGGAGATATTAGTAAGTTCAAATCCAATCCAGGGTGATTTTAGAATAATATAAATAACTTCAACTTGTCTTTTCATACATAAACCAAAGAAGACTGACATAAAAATTCAAGCGTTAGTGCCTAATCAATGTCCATCTCTAGAATAAAAGCTATCATTGTGTCGACATTAGACAGACACATCATGTTTTAGCAATATTGCCTTAGCGGGCTACTCTAAGCTCACTAGAGCATTGTTTTCGAAATATTGTATTTAGCTAGCAAGTGCTAGCGTCAAGTTTCAGCTTGCTTACTTTAGGAAACCCATCATCCTATCCGGACATGTCAGTATGGTAGTAAAAACCTATTCCTACTTATAATGAACTTTCGTGAAAGTGGTTCCGAGCTGTCATTTACTATGACATTAAAATTACGTAGCTTCTCTAAATGTCAAGTATTCTCTAATGATAGTGACACGTGACCTAGATAAGTAAAGTAACACGAGTTTAGGGTTCGGCAAGATTAGAAAACTTTATTTCCGTCTCGGAGAAAAGGTAAGCCTGAAAAATAGAAACTGTTATAAGTAAAGGCTATTATTTAGGTTCCAAAAGACCTACCAACAAAAAAAAGAATTAAAGTTTAGAGAAAAAACGCCGCAGTGGATGTGAAATCTTTGGTTCCATGAAACAATCTGCCAACAATAATTGTTCTGTCAAACTTCTTTGACCTCGGTGTTTGTATGGAAAACCGACCTCGGCCAGCCCATCGTAGGTATTCATTTGAAATAGTCGAGCGCCGAACCACCGGGAAAGTTTTGACTTAGTGCTTATAGCTGTCCCGGTCGGAACCCTCTTTAAAGTTTTAGCTGAGTAATAGAATAAAACTGGTCGAACAATGCTCGAGCATTCATACGCGCACTTTAAGCAAGGTTCGTTTCACTGCGCGTCTGTAGAACATTAATATTGGTGGACATTTCACACAGCGCGCATTCTATGTAATACCTGTTTGTTTGTCTTCGTTTCTGAAGGTTTTATTATTATTCTGAAAGTAAATTGAGCTGACCCATGCTGCCTTATGCTTCTGCGTAGTTTACAGCTTCATATCATTACTCCAGATGAAAATAATTGTGAGAGATACGTGAAACTAATAAGGTTTTCAAAAGTGATCATTGTAGTATAAACTATGTGCGGTGTTGGTGTTGTCTATTGAATAAATAAATAAATAAAATATAATGAAAAAAGGTAAATTGATAAATTTATTGCCTAAACAGAATACCCAGGTGACAACATAAAATCACAAAACTCATTATCAAAGTTGGAAATGTCCATGTCGACTAAACAAAAGCCAGGACACAATTAGGTCACTGTTGCAGATACACATTGATTTTAACTGTTAGGTAAAACCAAGCCATCCCCAGTGAATACTAGCCATTACAGAAAATGTACGAACTCATAGCTGGCAGCGTTCGGGGACATAAAATCTAATGTTACTTCATCGAATGAATATTCTAAACTTGGTTGAGCTGAACCGACGATTTGGATCGCTCAGTGAGCGTCCCGGGAGGGCGGGTGAGGATTTTTGAATTTCCTCAACGAAAGTAGGTACTTATTTCTATTCTGTGACGAAGGGAAGCTTTTACGTATAAAGTAGGTTTTTCCATTACTCAGGCTATTAGAGGAAATTATTTGTGGTAGGGTCAGATTGAATAATACCTAGTGCTTGTAAACCTATAAATAAAAAATATAAAATATATGGAACAAAAAAATTGTCGAGCAAACTTAAAAACCAAAAAGAGCACGATGTTGTATATATTTTGGTTGTTGGTAAGTATCTAAAAATAAAACGACTGAGGGCCGTAAGATCAAAAGCAGTTTAAACTAAACCCACAGTTTTCGTAAACTACGATTTCATTTGATCGATGGATTAATCGATGACATAATCGAAGACTGGAGGTTAAACTCTATTTGGTGGTTTAAACCACTAAATTGATCTTACGGCCCTAAGTAGGTTAGGTTATTTGCATTAGTGTGGGTACCGAAGACCCAGCGTGGGTAGCTGTGGCTGTGGGCCTAAGTACACACACTGTTAAAGTTACCCACTCTCACATGTTTGATTGTCAATTTACAGAAATTCGAAATGTCTAAACCGATAAAATTTTATACAATTGACTTTGCAATGACACTTTTAAAATGTGTAACAGATTATGCTCAGGCGTGATTCCATTTTGTAGTTAAACATTAGATGTTTGATCATTGCGCGTTTCGAAAAGCTTGTGGACTAATGTGCAATGTACGGCAAACGCTACTTGCAAGCCTAAAAATGTGTCATTTCTAAAGTGCCCAACTTTTGGCGTTTTTTTAATGAAATGCTGACTCTTTTGTAGTTCTAGCTCATAAAATTGTGTAAAATAGACGCGAATAAAGTAACACCGTATTTAATATTACTTAGGTTTGATTATTACGGCGATCTGCTGATTTCGTGAATTCGGCCAAAGGTAGAGAATATGAAATTACCAGCCCTATTGACCACAGATGTGGGATAGTGCAGATATTATGGTTTTAATATCGGAAGGTCCTTTCTCTGAAAATGGTGCCGAATATCCTTGAAGTGATGCCTCAGCAGAACGCAACTCACCTCATTTTATTACATGAGAGTTTACTGTTTCCCGAATTGGGTCAAGTGGGGTGTACTTACTTGAATGAATGAATGCATGACTTAGATATTCTTTCTTGAACGTACTCTTAATAAAATATTTGACTTGCTGACGTTTCGGACAAAATATTTTGGGGCACAATGTCCCAATCGACACTATTTTTGTTAGTGACGATTCGGACACCATCAAATTAAGGAAGCTGTTGAGTACATTTGATGTACCTTAGCGCTGCACTAATCCCCGCGTCAAGGGAAGCGGGTCACGGGTTCAAATAAGATTTATAACTTTTGGGATGCTATGTATAGTAAAACTAGTTTTATGTCAAAAACGACGATACACGATGGAAATCTTTTTTCAATAATAAAAATACTTTTTTCTACCACACCATTTTATTCAGTGAAGAAGCTTTCAAAGCTTAAAAATAAGGATATTTTTCGGCGCTTGGAGTGATATGTAGCAGCAGCAGAAATTTCAACTCGGTTACAAAATAAAAAAGAGAAACACAAGGACCGACTTCGGATTATGTGAAACGCCATATATTTTTCGCAAGAATATAAAGTGTAACTCGGCAAAGTCGCGTAATAGTTTTGTGTTGCTCTCCCAGTCTATTAGAAAGTTTCTTACTAGCAAAGCTCACAAAGAACAAGAACAAATGGGATCAGCTTGAAAAATGTGTAACAATAACGGAATGGGGAAACTTGAAAGTGACATCGGGCCATTAGGTAGGCACCGCAGTGACAGGACGAGAAGTTGACGAATCAACTCCTGGACTAGCACTATCTCAAAAAAAATATGCAAGAGATTGGCTAGACAAGTAAAATAAATGGGATCTTACATGACGCTGTAGACTTAAATAAGATGGCTACCAGAAATTACCATGATAAACAAAATAAGTTAGATTAAAATGTTGACAAAACCTCTTATTCTGTGTAAAGCTCTGCTTTCTATGCTGTGTCATGGGCTCGATCCCCACTGAAAGCAAAAATTTCGGTGTGGCAAACATTTGTATTGATACACAGATGTTTGTTCTATGTCTGGGTTAAATTTTTGGGACTAGAGGGCAACGTGTGAAATGTCCATGAATATGTATTTTATTGAAGTGAAAACTTCTTTAGCACCGTTGTGATTTGAAATTCGATGAAACGAAAACGGTGACAGATTACAGATGAGCTACTAGTTACTATTAAATGAAAAAGCGCAAACAAAAAGAGACAGCCGTAATTTCAATCATCGCAGCAGAGCTATTGTTGGCCAAATAGTGATACCGTTGGACTGCAGTCAGACCGACAACGGGAGCAAGTTCAAATCTAATGCGACATTGTAAACTTTTTGCCTCTTTTTACTTTTTATTTTGAAGTGAAAACTTAGTACTGCATATTGGTTAAGTATTTTTTGACGGTTTCATTTCTACCACGTGTGAATTACACAAATGTTTTTTTTATTACCTTTAATATTTGAAAGCTTTTAAAAGTTAAGCGAAGATAGTCTTTCGTTAAAAGTATTTTTTTCTGTTTGTCAGTTTCGAGTCCAGAAACTGGTTTGTTTTTTACGTAGACGACATCGCAGGTTCGGGCCTAATGAATCAAAAGATTCGAACGAAATGGAATAAGCACTTCAAAGTTAGCAACTTTCAAGATGAATTTCGGATGTTTGGTGTTAGTGTTTGTTTTTCTATTTTATTTTCATTTTAAGACGCACAGGGATGAAGGGCCAAAACTGTGATTACTAACTCCGACGTACAGTTTCTCATTGAAAAGAGTGCTATACAGGGATCTGTGAAACAGTGCAAGAAGTAATAATATGATAGATGTATTCTTTATGATAGTGCAACAAGAAAAAATAGCTACCTTATCACAGTGCTTATTTTTAGATTCTCAATTTAATTTGTAGAAAAACCTCAGACTTGGTATGTACTCAGAAATAACCCACACACCCACACTGCACACCTACACTGCGTAGGACGTAAAAAAGAGAAAATAAAAACATTTAAGTAGCAACACATTGTCGTACCTATAAAAACTCATCGCCCTGTAGCCCTTTTGCTAGAAAAAATTAAAGTACTAGAAAAGCTCACTCAAATAAGTATAATAAAGATGAATACTCTTGAATTAAAATAAAATTATGGCAAGCACCTCGTACGCACAAACGTGAGAGAAAAATACAGAACAAGAAAACCTCTTATAACGATAATTATATTGGAGTTCATTGATAAAGTTAGGACTCTTTCAGCTCTATAAATAATACTATGTCACACAGTAATATGCGATGTACTGTGGGGTTTTCTGAACTTTTTTCATACTAAATGATAGGTATTCTGTGACTAAATAGTGACATTAGCGCGTTTTGGCGCGTTTTTTGCCGTCAAAAGCTTCTTGTATGTCTGTAGCCACGTCGCTTGACATTATTCTGGGCAGCGAAAGCAGTTCAGAGCTTGCGATACGGGGGCAGAATGAGAGCACCTATCGCTATTTTAAACCTAAAGTTGGTAATTATAAAGTCCATTTTGCGCACACGTAGTTTTGTGACTTTGTGAGGATGGCTTTGTGAAATTAGTTCAATCAATTTTTTTGCATCCAGATTTAATAAAACCTTTCTGAATAAAAAATTTAAACACACAGGTCAGTTTTTATTTAACTCATTTTTCTAATATTATAGCTAGAATGTGTCGATGGTCTGGGCTCCATAAAACCGTACTAATAGTATTCATCTTTATTCGGTCTCTAGTTTTTATAGTGATATTTTAGATGAAAGCTTTTCACCCACTGTTTTGGAAAGCATCTATGTAATTCAATTTGCATTAGTTTTCAAATACATTTTTGAATTACTGGAGTATAAAACACAACATCCCATCAAGTGGATATCGCGGTATTCGGATCACGTCATTCGCCCCCTCGTACATCGTTCTGCCAAATTATTAAAATGTTTTCGAAAACAAGCCTACACGTGGCTCAAATGAACAGGGATTTAAATGTGAGGCAGGATTTCAACCTACATTATTATAATAATATATTTTGTGAGCAGAAGCGTTCTTTGGAACTAAATAACGAGTAATAAATACCTTTATTTATTTTATTTTGAATTGTGGTTAGTAAATCGATGTTAGAAATTCTGCCAGTTTTCGTTTAGTGAGTGGTAAATCTATGCAAACATGAGACCATAGAACATAATTTCTATTCTAGTCAATAATCCCTGGAGAATAAACTAATTCCACACGAGTGGAGCCGCAGGCAACATTTCCGTAGATAATAAACCTGCAAGTCGAAAGTTACCCTCCTCATATTTTGCAGCTAAGGGCACTTCACGCGGCGCGGGACTTGGGGCAGAGCAGTTCGGGTCGCGGTCCACGTGTCCAAAACTATCTTAATATTATTCCGTTTGATTTAGTAAGATGTAGATAGATCCGAAAAGGGTCAAAGTGGGTAGCGCAAGGGGCGTGGGTCAGCGATATTGGAAATTATTATCAAACATGCTTATCAGCTAAATAGGTATTCCTGTTTAAAGTTCCGGGGAAAAAGCCTGCAATAATTACCCCTTTATTCATATTCAACTGTAATTTTAGCGCGGATTTAAAAAAATACTCTATCTTTGTCTCTAGCATGACAAAGAAAAGAGATAACAACAGATTTAGCCATCAGTTTAGTTAGCTCTGCTTTAGAAGACCAATATGATATACCCCTTAAAGTTATTTTATGTAAGTAAAACAAAAGCACAGCGATTCTTCCGAGTCTCGTAAGTTTTCTGCGTTTATGAGGTGCGATAGTCAACCGTGAAAACTAAACCTTACCGTCTCACCGTTGCGACTTCTACTAATATAAACGCTGAATTTATCGAGGTTCCACTGCTGAATATGATAGTGTGTACTATTTTACTTGACATTATTACATTCCCGGTTTCCTTGCACTTTATTACTATTCAGACAGACACTTCCTTGCGCTCGTAAAATATGTAACTGATGCCGTTTTGATGCTCCGTGACGTGGATTGGTTGGTTTCACAGGTTATTTTGTGGAAACGTTTCTATTAGTTTCTGCTCGACTTCATTTGAAAATGTTTGCAACGCTAGGTTTCGGAACTTATGATCTGCAAACAGTTCGGGGTTCTTGCCGTGGTACCTTTGTGGTTTCAGTGTACCACAAGGGGAAATTTTGGTTACCCATGTTGTAATTACTGGTTGTGTCTTGGTTATGTTTGGTGGTACAGAAAGAGTTTATAACGGGTTGCAATGCTATTGCGTGTAAAAATTCAACGATTTTTTTATTTGTTTATTATAAAACGTTAATTTCAAAAAGGTTTACATGCATATTCTTGAAATAAACTAAATTCCAATCATATTTGAATGTTATTACTGTGAAACATAGAATTACAAAGCAAATATCAGACAGCTAACTACGTTCAAACTTTAAAATAAATAATTGTGTACGTTGGTAACCTTTTGCTTTGTTTATCGGTCCAATTAGACCCAAAATAATATTGGGTGTTTATTATCAAAAGTTTCCACGAGCCGTACTATTAAAAATCTTAATTAAAATGGATTGTGTTTTTTTTTACAAATCATTTTCATAGTCAGA
Source organism: Eulithis testata (assembly GCA_947507515.1). Classification (NCBI taxonomy): domain Eukaryota; kingdom Metazoa; phylum Arthropoda; class Insecta; order Lepidoptera; family Geometridae; genus Eulithis; species Eulithis testata. The sequence goes on along the minus strand of OX382199.1, from coordinate 3,913,673 downwards.
AAAGTAAATTTTAAATAATTGTTAAAAATAATATTAAGAAAACATGCGTTTGTGTTTAAAAAGTTTATTCTTGTACCATCTAAGTTGAATTAATTATTGTCACAAATTCTCAACTTACATAATGTATGAAAAAATGTGATGGTCTGCAAGCCCACTACCGGATTTAGACAACAAACTGTACTCTAGTCATGATAATATTGGCCCGTAGATAGTAATATAGATCAAAAATGTTTGAGAATGGTCACGAGACTTTCATAAATGTCACTCCCATACAAGTAATACTATTTTCTAGCAACAGTAGCTAACTGTAGAATGTCAAGTAGGCTCGCCTCTGTATTTTATATATTTTACTTCACCGATTGCAGGTAAAAAAACCCTCCGGTTTAATCAAGCAATAAAACAAGACATTCCGCCCTGTTTATCTAAATTTAATCTCATCGGTACATCGTAAAGTGTGCAAAGTGGCCGTCGAACATTTTAATAACATTAAAATGAGGTGTGAATGTTCAAATGTATTTAATTAACTCGCTTGCCCTTTTGGTATATCCCTTACTTTCTGTTTAATGCTCAGACAGACGTAAAATATTACATTACTAGATTTATATAGGTAGCAAACCTGTCAGCTGAGAGGTAGTTTTCTCAATAGAATATCATTGGGACCAATGAAATATCAATTATTCCAAAAATTTGTCAAAAAACCATTAATTTGGTAAATTTCCTGAGTTGGTAAAAGTTTTTTTTTTCAGCGGCAAAATATAGTATCCAGGGTGAAAAAATATTCACTTCGGTAGAATTATTATTTTTGCGAGACATTCACCTGATAGAGTTTTTTCATAGAACTTTTTTAGGTAACTACTTGTTTGTAGTCTGCTGTTTAGTGTTTTTTTTGTACCTGTATTTTTTATTTAAAGCTTGGAATATCTTGCGAAATAACAAAAACCCTTTTGTGATAAAAAAAATACTTTTCCAAACGCAATAATTTGCTTTCTCGAAATTTATAAAAAGACTTGAAAGAGACCAATTTTCTAGCATCTGGTTCAAACCTTGTAACGTCGTGCGTGCCACGTACAGCCGAAAAAGCACGTTTCTGCAATTTGTGGTTCAATTTTTGTGCATCATGCTTACTTTAACGTAGGTACTATAGGTACTAGTTTTGAAGATACATTCGAAAAAGACAAACATTATCATCTCACTTAGACCTTTTTTTATGTAATTCTGATTTTTGTCAGATTCTGATGGTCATGTTATTGAAAAGGTGAGGAGTGGTAAATTAGCATGGTATGGACACATAATGAGGAGGAATGAAAGTCATATTACGAAAAGAACTATGAATCTGAGTGTGGGTGGGTACGCAAGTAGAGGAAGGCCGAAGAAGAAGTGGTTGACGAATGATAGGAGTGAGTGGAAGAAGAAAACATGTTGTGCCGACCCCATCTAGCATGGGAGCCATCTAGCAGGGGAATGGTGATCAGATAGTCATATCAAAACATAGACAATCAAGGGGCAAAACTCATGCTAGCTTTTGTTGATTAACTTAGTGATTCAGTACTCTAGAAACTAGTGCTAGAGCCTTACATGACCGCGTAACCAATGTTCATTATCTATTCCAATCCTAACAAGCGAATCATCCAGAAAAGTAATCAAACGTTGTTACCAACTCGAAACTTTGTAGACTGAGGAGGCTTGAGGTAAATCATTTTAAATCGAGCAATCATCTGTGAGCAAACAGTAGTAAGTTGTTGCGAAACATCAACATTCAACAATTAGGTGAAAGGTTTGATTGAGCTTGGTTTTAGTGACCTGAGGGGTGATCACGAACAAAGAGTGTCGCCGCGTTACGTAAATCAACTTCAACTTCTTACGTAAATCTAACGTGTTCTACCACGTCATACCATATAACACTGGTCATACATATTGCGCGTCAACGCCAGCGTGTCTGCCGAACGTTGCAGCGTTACCGCACCGTGTAGGATACGCTATAGTAGCAATGAAACTCGAATACGTAAATCTAACAACCTATACGTTAGGTTTCCGAAACGCGACGAGTAATAGATCTGTTCGTGCTGACCTCCTTTGGCTAAAAAGTTTTAGTCCCGCAGGATAGATTGGGTTTGCCTAGGACACTTAAAAAGGGTAAAGAAAAGGTCTTGTAATAGTTGCAACTCATCAAAAAGTACTTTTAGACGAGATAGGGCAAAACTACACGTAGTTAAATTACGTTGATGAAAACGATATTAGTTTTTTTTTTTTTTTTTTTTATGGTCTATAGCTAAGCATTTGGCTGCCAGCACACCTGCAGGGCTAGCATGGGCCGGGGACAAATAGTCTTTCCACCGTTTTTATCTACTTGTCGGTGGAAATAATTCTCTTCTCCACCTTAGCATAGCATGGCAACAGGGAAAAGGGATAAAATGTTTCCACTTGACGTTTTTCGTGGACATTATATCCCGCTACTCCCGCTTCATAGCATGGACTAGGGAAAGAGTGGATAAAATACTCTTCGATTGACATTTGACAGGGAATAACTATCATCTATCTCGAAGGTGGGTATAAAAGTAATTCTCCTTTGCTTACAAAATGTCTCGATCATATTTTTTCATCATTACGTCTCAATTCATTGATAAAAATGAACGGAAAATACACAGGAGGGTTAAAGGGATGCAAGTAATCCGTTCCACTTGCCAGATACCGAATTTCGCCGTCTTTTTCGCGTCCACAAAAAAATGGCGGTATATCTGTGCGAGGAGCTGAAGGATGCCTTGCAGCCTCAAAATTCACGAGATGGTTTGCCGGTGCATATCAATGCATATCAATAAAAATATTACGCTGTACCTACTTTGCTACATTCTGTGAAAACCTTATGCTACATAGAATTACTAACCACGATAACCTACCTACAATTGTTTTTCTATTATGTATAGATCCTTGCATCTATACGCCTAATGGCAGATGGTAGTTACCAGAGAGGTACCGGGCAAGACCATTCATGGCTGCACTTTTTTTTCTTCGTCTTCGTATAATCCGCAACAGACCGCAAATAGTCGCAAAAAGAACGAACTATTACCATAGATTTAATATACTGATCAAAATATTGAAGGTTGATGCGTCAATACCTCGTCAGTATTGTTTATTTTCTAGTAATGGCAACACAGACGTAGAGAACCGTCGAAACGCTATTCCCCTAGCTATTCCCCGTGGATAAAGCTTTCCACAGGCGAGGCCATGCTCGGAGGGTGGATAAAACTGACAACGGGGAAATGGTATTTATCCTTTCCCGGAGACAATTTGTCCCCGGCCCATGCTAGCCCTGCTGGTGGTAAGTGTAGCTGCAGCCTAAGGTGGAGCACGAAAGACTAAAAACAAGACTAAAAACGGTTGCCACATCACGTTATTACGTATTCGAACCATATTGCGCGTCATCGCTAGTTGAACTACCAAACATCCAAACATGTAGCGACGACGCCAGCTCGGCTGCTAAACGTGTAACCTCACCGCGCAGTGTATCTCGAACACGCTAGCGTTACGATACGTCTGCGACTGTCACATTTATTTCTGATCAAAACACTGATACGTTACGACTTACGATACGTTTACGATTGTCAATTTATCCGTGATCAAGGCACAGAAAGTTGACTTTTCTATAATACCTAGAGAGTAGAAAACACCATCAATAAGTCAAGTGGTGTCATGGTCACACCTACATTGTTAGTTTATTCCATTGTTGTTTGTTGCATTGGAACAAAACTGAACTATGATTGTGGGATACCTTTATATAATCTAATCTCAACTCATTCTCGGAAGTAAGGTATCAAAGCCAAAGTTTATACAGCAAACATACATAGCAACATAATATTTGTCAAGGGTTCAACCCTTAATCCAACAAACCAAACTTATCGATCGGTAGTTTCAAAGAGCGCAGAAAGTGAAGCATCCGACACCGTTTTGGATAAACTTCATCCCTTGTAATATTTGGATCTCAATTACCTCAAAATGATTCAAGCATGATTACCATAGCGCTCTAACAACAACACACAATACAAAATACAGACAAGAGACAGAATAATGGATTAAAATGACTTTTGTCGCGTTTTATATCAAACAAAAACAAGAGACAAACTATAATTTGTCTTTTCTTCTGTAAAAAGAAAAGTTGTCTATGTGCGGATTGTGCGGTCATGCTAAGCGTATAACCGTTAATAGTTGTCCACCTGCTGACGCTTAGTTCACCTCGGTAAACCATAAGCATTTGTTTTGTACTCTTTATTGTTACCTTAATTTTTTTTGGGTGAACAATGGGCAGTTTTTATTTCCTAATAGCAACGCCAAGCACTTTATTTTTAAGCCTCGTTTTCACTAGGGGACATGTCGCGGGAACAAGTCGCCCGACATCACGTAGTTCGGGCGACACGACGTTGGGCGACAACGCGACTTCGATTTCGGCGCTGAGTGCCGACTTTCGTACTTTGCTAACTTTTGCAATATTCAATGTAAGTATTAGCGGAGTGCCGACTTTAAAAAAATCCTATGTATTTGTTCGCTGATTGCCGACTTATTATAAATTAACGTATTTTATGAGTACTTTGCCTACTATTATAAACTTCCTTACTTCTGAAAGCACAATACCGACTGTGGTACAATTAAGTTAAAAAATGTTGGGGGTTCAAGTGGCGCGCACCCTGCATTGAGTTTCGTGTCGAGCGACAGAGTCGCAGAACAAATGTTCCCTAGTAAAAACGAGGCTTTAGGTATTTATTATACAGTGTTTGACACTCTAGCTCTTCAAAGTGTCCGATATTGATGCAGTAATGTATATTAAAAAAGTGTGCCTATGTCTTCGTCTAAGCACACTTTTTCCATTCAAAAGAAAAGCAAGTGCAAAGTCTATTGTAGAAAACGACGTTCCCTGGTGCATGATTTCAATACTAATTATAAAAAAATGTACTAAGCAAGAAACCTTTTTTTTACTGTTTTTGTAATGTATAGTGTTTCGTAAAATAAATTACTTATATTTATATTATACTAGCTGTCGCCCGCGGCTTTGCTCGCGTGCAACCCTTATCACTAAGGGGTATGAAAAATAGATGTTGGCCGATTCTCAGACCTACTCAATATGCCCACAAAATTTCATGAGAATCGGTCAAGCCGTTTCGGAGGAGTACGGGAACGAACATTGTGACACGAGAATTTTATATATAAGATTTCTATAAGCCCGTGAATAGAACTGCGGACAGAAACTAGTTTCCAAAATATTTAAGGATGCCTGAGGGCAAGCGGGAAATAATTGCATTTCCCGCAAATGCCCTCAATTCCCGACATCCCGTCCAAAAGCGGAATTAGGGGATGTTATTGAATACTATCGATCGTTTGCTCTAAAGTAGTTTTAGATTAGTTGTTTACCGCGAAAGTGGAATTATAGTATCGTTATTTTTTGTTTTATTTATTTTATTTTATTACTAGCGACCCGCCCGGCTTCACACGGGTGCAATGCAGCGATGATGATGATGTATTATACATATAAACCTTTCTCTTGAATCACTCTATCTATTAAAAAAAAGTTGCATCAAAACTACCATTAGGACAGATGCGGGAAGCGACTTTGCTTTATACTATGTAGTGATAAAAACTGACGGAACTAATTAATCTCTTTCAATTAATCTCGTATAGTAGTTATATCTGCTTTGAACATTGCATTATCTCCCCGAACACGTCCACTGCGAACGTGCTCTGTGCATTACGTTTGTAAAAACTACCAAATCTTCACTACGGGAGTTTCTGGAATGAGTAAAATATGGAAAGAGTTGTTAAATTATTTTTGACTAGCAGCGCCTCGCGGTTTCACCCGCGTAATTCCCGTTCCCGTGGGAATTCCGGGATAAAATATAGCCTATGTTCATCAGGGATAATGTAGGATTCTAATGGTAAAAGAATTTTTTTAATCGGTCCAGTAGTTTCGGAGCCTATTCAATTCATACAAACAAACAAACAAACAAAAAATCAAACCTTTCCTCTTTATAATATTTGTATAGATGTATAGATGATCTACATTTGGAGTTATTTAGTTCTCAGACATGCAACTAGTGCTGAAGCAATTAGTCTTAGGCAATAACCACTTTATTCTTTCATAGTATATAACTGTAGTCTGTGTTTTGTCAAGAGATATTTGCTAACTTAGAAAAAAGTGTCTTAAAAATTCTAGGTACCTGTTAGTAGGTATAACTCAATCGAATTAGCTTTCATTGTTCAAATAACCGCTCATTTACTTCATATCATATTCCTCAAACGGTACTAAGTCCCAAATGTATACCAAGAATATACAATTTAATATACATAATTTTGTGTATCAACTCGAAGGAGATAGGATAAGTCTGTGAAACTGTATTGGCTATGTATCTACCTACTAAGTTATTGATATACACGCTTCAATTCAAACACTAAAATTGGGATAACTAATTAATGTATTCAGATTGAAAGCGATGATAGAATCCCCGAACCCTTTCAAGACCCTTTGGCCCGGAAAACTGGAGCTCTATAGATAAAGTTACTGAAATCTTTGAGGTGGTCTGATATTGAAAGCTTTCGGATTTTTGTCTCCAAGGGTCAGTTACTTGTGAATAGCCTGTAAATATTTAGAATTTATTTTTGATCTAATAGGTGCCTTGATGTTCGAGGTTGAACCCATGTCACAGCTATTCTGTGCTCGTGTTGGATGACGTCATAGCGTAGAGGTTGCGTAGCTGCTACGTCTGCTACGCCGTACAGGCTTTGGTGGACAAGGTGACCTGAAACATGAACCATCTATTTTTAAATATGATTCTCTGTCTATTTTGTCGGACAAAACGTGAGGCTGGCTTCGGTCGGTCGGGAGATGGCGTAGTTCATAGAAGGTCGCAGCGACTCAGATTGTTTCGTGATCAACCCTCTGTAATTTTATTGATTTGTCACTGCAGTGTGTAATAATTTTTGTATGTAGGTGATTGGTCACTTAGGTGTGTGCGTTCGCACAACATTGAACCACGAAGCTATGTTAATTACAGATTACGTTAATATGTAGGTAATGCGTTCATTATTGATCTTATTGCATTACCTCGCCTGGATGGAAGCTGATAACAATGTACTGGTCAATTTCAGAATGTACAGTCAGTTTCAGTTGTTGATTGGTCTTTCAGAAATTAAACATGATTTACTTTAGTGCCTTGATCACGAAGTACACTGCGCGATGACACTACAACGGTTGGCAGTCGAGCTGACATTGACGCGCAATGTAACTCGAAAACGTTAGCGCGGCGACTGACAGTTTTTTCGTGATAGAGGTACAGGAACCAACTCAAATGTGTAATGAGTATCAATCGATCTCAATAAAAAACTTTTCTGCCTTTTAGGCATTATTATACAACTTGTTACATTACTTAACTCTCTTAAAAAACAGAAAATTCCTATTTTTGAGTTCTATTATGCATTTGAGATTTTATTTTTAGCGTTCCGTAACAAAGAACCCCTTTGCGAATCCTTCGTAACTTCAAACTATTATTGAGAGTCATATAGCAAGGGGAGTTTCGGACTCCCTCCAATACACATTAATTAAATACGAGGGTATTGTCTGCCTGTCTGTACAATTTCACGACTAAAGTGGTAAACTGATGACTAATTTTTTTTCAAAGCCGATACGATATTTATTGACAACGACATTCAGCATCTGGAGCTGACTACTCATTTTAGAACAGAGCATATCATTATTTTTAAATAACTCTCATCAATTATGATGAGAGAGACATCTTTGAAAAGAAACCTCTTAATGTTATAGCATCTTAGTTGAATAAGTAAATAGCAGATTTAGAAGAAAATATTCAGTCATATTTTTTTTTACATTTTCATTGACCTTGACTTTGACTACACAAACTACACAATACACAGGACAGGTTAAACAAATAAGATCCGTTGGTATTACTATAGAGGTAGGTATTTTATTGTTATCTACTTTTTATCGTAGAAAAGTAGAGACAAAACCTTGGACAATAGCCTAGTAAGGAACGAGTGGGTCACTAGCGACATTCGCTAAAACTACCATCATTACAGGTCCCAATCAAGGTATCTGCTCAAACAACTCGCTGTTTGCAGCAGTTGCGGTCTGTTCCATAGAACATCAACGGAATTACAACGGATATTGTACAATTTCCTTCGTTCTAGCACCTGGGTAATTGCTTTAATTCCTACGTGTACCACGGACCGATCCCGACTAGACCAAATTTTAACAGTTGCTATCATGATTTCAAATAGTAAAAAACACTGCGGCTAGCTAGGGTTATTTTAGTGAAATGATACGACCCAAAACGAAGACTTGTCTTCGCCAAGAAAAATACTTAGGTTGACTTCATCATCATCTTCCTGCCATTATTTCAAGCTATCTTTTTATTTAAACTACCCCATCTGAGTATAAAAAAAAAATGTACTCTTTTTCATCAGCCGCCATCTCATGATACCTTCAAATAATACGGTTTAGTTTGACACTAGTATCAATTCGCTTGTCGCATTTTTCTAAACTAACCTAATTTGACAGCTCTAAAATTATAGCCGTCCTTGTCGTTTCAGTTTATGATAAAGGGACGGCAACTTTTTTAGTGCTGTCAAATTAGGTTAGTTTAGAAAAATGCAACAAGCGAATCGATACCACTATCAATGTCAATATTCACATTAGACAGTGCTGGAGACAGCACTTCAGCAGTGACTGTCAAATTGTGACAGCTTTGTGACTGTCAACAGTCACTATTGACAGTCACAAAGCTGAAGCAGCGGGGTTGGTTCCACTCAATGCCAGCTTTCTTCCCACAGAATCCCAGCTTCTGCTCAAAAATGAGTGGTGTAGTCATGCTACTTTTATTCCCATATGGTAGTTTTTACGGCTATGTTTACCAAAACAATATCACGTGTCAAGCAGTTCAAAATAAACGTCCATGACATGTGTTAGTACCTCAAAGCAATGTAGGTAAGGCGAAGCGAGAGTAACGTTACCTCTGAACTGTAAATGTACACTTAATCTTTGTTAATGACTTCAATTCAAACCGATGCAGATCGAATGGAAAGAACTCTATAATCTAGAGTTTAAAAGAGACTAATTAAAGTTTGTATTTCTAAGTAGCCAGTTTGCAAGAACCCGGATCGTTTCGCTAAGTTAATGGCAAAATAGGTTTTTGTACGTTTAGATAATATGTACGTGGTATAAAATATGGTGGGGCCACAGAGTATATAGGTGGGGAAAACGGAAATAAAAAAAAAGTTTCCTTTACTATATAAGCGCTTTATGTTCCAAATAAATAATGCCTAGGTAACCCAAAACCATCTACAACCTAAACATTGCAATTACCTTATTCTTAATTTTAATGCCCGGTTTACATTAGTTTAGTTTATCAAAAATAAACAAAGCTTACTTACTACTAGTAACTAGCTTATAATTCTTGCTGTAGATACTACCCTCATGTAATCCTGCCATTACAAGCAATAGCATCGCCAAGAAACGAACGTTGATCCTAATGCTTTATTGAAGCGCTGATATATTGAGATTTATCGATAGCCTTTTGCACTAACGAAGTTCTATTGGTATCCTACTGCTCTATCTCTGTTTCCACACTACCAACGATACGACACCGACACGATATCGCCAGAGAGCTAATAATGTGCGTTAACCTTGACGCTGACGCTTTCACACCTTATCAGCGCTGACAACGAAATCTTTAAATAAAATAAATAAACAACGCTCTCTAGGTCTAAACTAAGTGAAGCTTGTGAACTAAAGCTATGGGAACTAGATTCCTGGTTGAATACAGAAAATATTTACTTTTGTAACTACATACTTATAATAAACTAGCTGATACCCTCGACTTCGTATACTGGTTGACAGAAACCACCAAAATATCTGTCAACCAGTATACGATGAACCTCGTGTCAAAGGCTGCTTTTGGTTTAAGGAGGTCAAGCTGTATATAAGAATCCACGTCTTTAATTTCAATAAAATATAGCCTATGTTTCAATCCGGAAAAGGGGCTTCTGAATGGTATAAGTTTTATTGAAATTGGTCCAGTAGTTTAGGCGTGAATCGCGAACAAACATACAAACAGACAAACTCGATTTTCGGAATCAGAATCGTTTATTTAGTTTTAGTTTTTGGCTTTTTTACAGTTTTATAATAGTATAGAAGTAACACCCATAGATATAGAACAAACATCATACTATGCTTGCCACGCACAAAATGTGGGTTCTTAGTGGGGTTCGAACCCACGACACACGGAACGCCGAGCTATTACCGAGAGCTGTAATGTGACGCATGTTATTTGTTCGACGGTTTCAAATCGTGACGGCGCTGAAGATATTTTCATTCGAGTCACACGATATTTTTATTCGAGTCACTGTAGCTGTATCGTGTAGCTGTCGGTGTAGGGCAGTGTGCAAACGCCCATTGGTATCCTAATAGAAACCATAAACAACAATTTTACCGAACAACTCAATACCTTAGGTTTTATTTTTTAACTTTGCGTCTGCCAACTCTGGAAAAAACATTGCGTTGGAACTTTTAAATTAGAATTTGCTTTACTTTCGTAATCAATATTACTTTCTTAGAAAAGGATACAAAAGCTCTAAATACGGTCGAAAAAGCCATTCGTGTGAACGAGAAAACCTGACAGGCTCTGGTGTCGGTGACCAAAATTCATTTTTGATAGAACGTTACAACACAGTAATTAGTTTGTCTTGCAAACCTCATAAACATCCACAAAACAGACCTCTTGTTTTTGTAAAAAAAAAGAGTTTCTTCTTAGACTCGATTTAAGAGCCATATCACAATACGTCAGAGCTCGATATCTGTCAAATTTCGATACCAGAGCCTTCACCCTGCAGCAAACAGAGGGCGCACATTGAACGTCGCTTTACGCTTGATTTTTTACATTATACCTAACTAATCTTGGTACCTGAAGATTAGGTAGTTAGAGTCATCAAATTAAATAAATGTCACCAATATTATTACACTCAGGCTGGAATACTCAAAGGCTAGACACATTGTTTTTATCTTTAAAAAGTATTGGCTCTTTTTACCTATAGAAACATACGAATTAATAAAACATGAAGTACTTGGATAGAAACCGGTTTTTATAATATGTTTCTTTTTTTTGCACGATGACAGCAAAGGTTATCAAATGAACAAGCGATACCCAAATCTATTATGAGTTTAACCCGAATATTAATATTAAACTGGAAATTTGAGCCTGGCAATTTCAGGATTCATCGCAGACTCTCAAATTATTTCATAAATTTAAACAATTAATTGGAAATTGTAGGCCTATTTGTTTTGGGTACCATTGATGTTTCATCAATTTAATTGAAATAACATTGTTACTAGGTGCTCGTCAAATTCAGTAAACTCTAATATCATCATCATCATCATCATTTCAGCCCGTTTGTACCCACAGCTGAGTATAAGCCTCCTCTTTATTACGCCATTCTTTTCGGTCCCTTGCGAGTCTTATCCAGTGATTCCCAGCTAGTTCTATGATGTCACTTGGTCAGTGTTTAATATACTCTTAATAAAATCTAGCAAAGATGAACAATGTATCTGCAAAGTTTTATGAAACTTGCATAAATGGAAATCGTTGCTAAGAAAACTTTATAAATCGATATAGCTAAATGTTTAATGTTATGTTCAGAATGTCTATTCAATAGCATTAAATGCAACATTCATCACAACTTCAAATTATTCCTGAAACTATCTAACTAATGATAACGAAACACTTCATGACAGACCTTTATTTCAATAAGTTAGATTCAAGATAAAATTTTGCTGACCTGAATTCATTGCCTTAAAAAAAAGTATATACATAAGAAACCTTTTATCTACGTCTGCGTCTTACGCTTTGAAAATGTTAAAATTCTTCCTAACACCCTTTTCACGTGTATACGGTCAAGAGTTCTGTAAGTTCAAGTGATACAAAATATCAAAGAAATGAACTGTCCATAATATTCTTATTTATTTATCATGATTGTAATAAGACAATGTTATGCATAGAACGGAATGGTTAAATAAATAAATATCAAATATTGTATTATTTTGGGATAGTTGAATAATTGTTAATTTAAGAAAAAAAAAATTTACTAGTTTTATAATGAGTAGCTATTACGCTTATACTAATTATTTACTGGGGCGGTTTATGTGATATCTTTACCTGTAACCAGTCACCAATAGTTCTTTTTGCGATTTGAAAATAGATACCTATCAATTCTAAAAGGTTGCCATGAGGTCGGTAAAGGAAGCCTTAATTTATTTAAGCTAAGTATCAATTTCATTGGAAACTCGGTTTTTATTCATAATTTGCAAAATTCTTCGAGCCACGAATCCGATTAGTGAATAAAATCTTTTGAATCCCGAGAATTCTCTGTAATGTATTCAGTAACTTTGCACCCCTTTTTGCTTCATTACTGACATCAAGGAAAATATTCAAAAAGCTCTTCGCAAAAAGTAGTTCAAGGAATCATAATGGTTCGCTGGAAATTTTCATTATCGGTGGAGGTCTTTAAAAACCATGTTTTACACTTGAAAATTACTGTAGAAATTATAAGAGCGTGAGGACTATAAAAAATACCTTCAAACTGAAAGATTTCTTTCATTTATAACGATTAGTTTGGAGGTTGTGTGTAGGCCTCAAGCTTGCAAAGATCCCAGCCCCAAAAGTTTTTCAGTTGTGTTTTGTGTATCTTTGTATCTAGGAGACAAAACGTTACATAACAGACTAACTTTTATAACTACTTATAGCTTATATTATTAGCCTATAGACTACCAAACCTTTTTATCAAAATTATACCTACCTACTCACTGTTTCTTTGAAGTAGGCGCATATTTTAGTTGGTAGATTCTATTTTCTAAAGAAAATAACTTTTAATCAAAATACGCCTTTGATATTGAATTTTCCAAGAAAATATTCCTAACATCGTTCCTTCGCCAAGTAAATTTTGATTTAGCGTTTATCAGACCGGCGACAGAGGTCATTTGTAACAAAGTCCGCTGGCAAACAATTACCTACGTGGAGGCACTTGCTTTTACTGGAAATAATCTACCATTTTACTTTTATTTTAGTTTAAACAATGGATTTAGGTATGTTAGACCGTATAGTAAAATAAATATTATGTGTACTCGTCTTAGATAGTTTTTATTCATCAACATTATTTTAACTATGAAGTGTCTATTTCACGAAACTTATTGTGGCGACTAGCCACAAGTAGGTAAATCGGGCTGACGCGATAGTTTTGTGTACCGCGTCGCCAGTCGTCTCTTCCCGCTCGCACAGTGTAAACATGTAGCTTCGTTGGTGAATAAATAAGTAATTATGTGGAACACTGAACTTTATCATTACCTCCCGAAGAAATTGTATGGAGATTAGAAGATCTCCACATCACATCACTTGTTTACCCCTAAATTGGTGACCCCGACGTGATCCCGACGTGTCCCAGGCACTACAGTGTCCCGTTAAGTGTAGTAGGCATAGGTTGCCCCCTGACGCTGTATAAATCATCTTGAATAGATGTAAAGGCCTATTATTATTATTATTATTAAAGTGTCTACTGCCAACCATAAGCTTCTCCATTAATTTCCATATTTTTTTACTTCAACACAGAGTTTTACATGATTCTTCTGTTAATGAAAGCGGGGTCAATTATTATTGAGTTAATTTTGACAGATTTCAAAAACTACTAACATTGGAAACCAAACTGAAAACTTTCATTTCTAAAATCAAAATAATTTGAAAATAATGCGGTCTCTGACCGAAGATATTTTGTAGGTACTTTTGGCACGGAGTCTTGCCGGATATGAGTTCTTGTCCGGATGTGTAGAATGTGTAGCTCACTTTCTGCCTTTGTTTGCGAGGGATTTCACTTATAAAGCTTGGGCGGTCATTCAAGGTGAACGAACACACAATTCTTAAATGTACAATCACGTACATAAAAGAAAATAAGCGTCTACAATTCTCTTGCGTCTAATTCTTGAAAATGTTGTTATGATGACAAAATTATTTTAATTCTACGCAGCAAAGGAAACATGATACAGGATACACTCACGATATCACAAAGAAGAAACACAAAGATTATCGTTATTTATTTCCTTCAATAATCTAAATTTCCGCCAATATGCTTCTATCACGGCTTAGACTTATCGGCCACTTGCTGCAAAATGTACTAACACGAGCGATAATAGTTCTAAAAGCTATTGTATTAAGAGCTCTATGAGATTGTAACACTCTGAAATGGGGAGATATACGGTGATTGGTTTTGAATCATAAGGCCCGATTTCAAGACTAGCGACCTATACGCGCATATTTTAGCCAAAGTTATTATCTCCATTTGATATGTGAAGTGAAGGAGATCATTTAAAGAAATCAAATAACGATTATAAAATAAGCACTATGGCAATGTCATTAGGTTTATAATGCCCAAATATGGCATCTTCAGAGTTGATGCACTCTGGCAGAGTGGGGCGACCATATGCGAAACTAGCTGTCGCTTGCGGCTTTGCTCGCGTACGCATTGTTTGGTTAAACTCTTTGATCCTAATTTTAGACCCTTTACACACCCCTACACTATAATATAAGGATACTACCCTCCAAATTTCATACCCCTAGGGCTTATAGTTTAGGCTGTGCGTTGATTGTCAGTCAGCTTCAAAATAATTTTATATATTTAGAAGATGTAACTGGCAAACAGTGAATTAAAAGAGCCAAAACCGGCATCAATACTGCTTCATGGGAGAGAACTTCTTCCAGCAGTGAACTGACATAGTTGATGATGGTGCAAGTCGCCTGTATTAGAAGTCAAGCCTTACCATTCATGTCTTCCGTCGAGACAAGACGTGGAGGAAATAGACTTGCAGAACGGAAAATGTCGCGTTGTCGGCTGCAGCGCTAACGATGACTCAATTTGTCGCGCGGGTGATCAGTAGGAAGAAATATTAATTCATTCAGATGAAAACTATTGTGAATTCGTCACTGTTGATTTTTTTACACATTATAGGAAAACCTTTGACCAGAATCTCAGCTGATGTTATTCAATGATGCCGTCAACAGGTAGCACATTTGCCTCGAAGAAACCTATTCAATCTCCTACATTTTGAACTGCCCAACTAAATCACCATTATTACCATACTCACCATTCTAATTTTATTGCTATCGTAAACACACACTGACCAACCCAAACAATATTTTTTTTTAGTAGTACGCTATTCTACCATCAATTTTCAGTTCACTTTCTAATATTTACCTACCTATAATTTGATTGCACCAAATTATTCGATACCGAAAACAATAAAAACAAACATTTTATCCACGTTTCCGGGTATAAACACATTTGCGATTGATTGTTTTGGCCGAGTAAATACCGCTATGACATGGTGCAAACAGACAGCCGTACATTAACTTTGGGCTCCCCTATAGAACCATAGATGAGATGATAGCACACCTTGTATAGTAGCCTCACTGAATATACTTATTGTGTGATATCAACTGAGCTGCTATAGAAGGTACAAAGTAATCCCCTACGCAGGGGACTCACGCAGGGGACTCACGCAGGGGACAACTGGAATGAGCCGTATTTAAATTCTTTATTATTATTAATATATATAGAATTTGATATCCGTGATACAAACACGATACAAGAGAGTCTGGAGTAGTAAAGCAAAAGTTCAGTTGTATACTTCTGCTGAGTTGTATCGTCGTCCACGGCAGCGTAAATTTTAAGTCGTCGAAGTCTATTGAGCTTTGTCTTGCAGTTTTAACAAAATGTCATCTGCAACTCTTTGCCCCAGTACTTGCACAGCCATTTGAATTCTAGCGCAGTGCAACAAGGCCCATTTTGCAAGGTAACCTATTTTAAGTGACACACTGAGTCCACAGCACACAAAAAACAAATCAACCGTAGGAAAACACGGCTAATGTGTTTCTGACGGAGGTGGGCTCACTTTCCTATTACTTGAACTCTGTCAGCCGCAGTGGCAGAAAGTTATATTTCTGTTTATTTGTTTATTTCAAATTAACTTTTGGTTATTATCCTTACAAACATTAATCTATTTTGTGAATATAAGATTTTAGAGCTTTTTTCTGAAACTTCTCGTTCGGGAAGTACTACCACGACGTAACTATGTCGCCAAGCAGTGATGCTCGCATTGCTGTGTTCCAGTTTGAAGGGTATGGGTGCCGGTGCAATTACAAATACATGAAACTTAACACCTTTGCGCCTCAGAGTAATGGACATAGTGACTTTCTTAACAAAGCACGTCCTCTATGAACTTGGTCAGTGAGGTAATGCGTTGATTATAGGCAGAGGTTCTTTCCGCTAGACTAAAGTAATAAGTATAAGAAAATATTTTAAAACTCGCAGTTAATAAAACATAGTTTATTAAATTCTAGTTATATAAAATTATGTTAAAAAATACGGTGGTTAGGTATCTAAATAAACACTGTAGTGAATATTTTATAAGAAATAACAATAACTTATGAAAAATGTAAATAATCATAATACAACCCTAATTCAAAAGTTGTACATAATTAAAATAATTTTATTTATAAACTGACGATTCTTCTTCTTCTTTTTTCACTGCTTGGATAAGGACTAATGACATGACTGCATTCACCACCTGTAAGAAAGAGAAACCATTGAGCTCCCAAATGGCAACATTTGGATCGGAACACAGGGTTGGTACTCTATAAGAACACCATGGAAACTTCTCCTTTTTCACTGGTCTCCATTCGATTTTTGGGTTTAGAATAAGCAATACACTCTTATTTGCTACGGGAGTGTCAGCGATGGCCATATTTGCCCCAAATGAAAGGCTCTCGGGACTACCTGGGGCAAAGTTTGCGGAGCGTTGATGAAGCTTATAGCTTATGCAATTATGCATTTACCAAAAAACGTGATTTGTAAGGTACTTACAGCAATCATACAAGAAGCAAGCACGATGCCAGCAAGCCACGTGGTCTTGCCTTCCAAGTACCACGTGAGCTCGTCGATGCAGCCGTGGAAGTATGCATTGCCGGTCACGGAGTCACGGCACTCTGAAGGTAGCGGCTTGTTCAAGCTCAGGTAATCCATGGGACCTTCAGCTCCGCAGCAGCCAATCTATCAAGAAGATTAATTTTGAAAAAGTATTGTGTTTCTATAAAAGCTGAAATAGCAAATTTAATTTTTGATAAAGACTAAATTGGAATAGGTAAGTTAAGTAGCAGCGATTTATGTTCGAGAGTCATTTGTTTTTTTATTTACTTACTGCTGCAAATAAGAAACTGTACGTGCTGAACGAATAAAATCGAATCCAATGTAAGCATCGAGTTCTAAGGATACAATATATTTTTTATTGTTCTTGAATAGGTGAACGTTTGATCAGTAGCAAGAACTTCTTTATTACTGATGGTGAATTTTACATCGGCTACTTTTTTATGTGCTGTCTTTTTTGCAGTCCCTCTGAACGTTTAATTTGTATTTGTGCTTTGTGACATGCCTTGCGCTCGCATAACCAACGCCAAACGGCCGCTAGTCGTCACCCAACCCAATATTCCCCACGTTTGTGATATTTGCTTCGTTAGGTGTTACAATTTGTTCGCGTTTTTAAAACTCGGTTCGACAGCAAAATCATATTTGGTTTTAACTTTGGTGTTCTGTACAAGCGTGATTGGGATTTTTTCGAATAAAAAATGTAGCTACACAAAATAGAACGATGTCAAAAACGTAGTATATTTTTGTGCTGAAAAAGATACAGGTAAAGAACTGAAAAAATGTATAAAAAATATTTAATTTAAATTGTATAGGTAAATTATAAAAAATTAGTCATAACTTGACTGTAAAATAACATAAACGTCCAAAATAACATTAATCCTACTAATATTTTAGACGCGAAAGTTTGTAAGTATGGATGGATGGATGGATGTTTGTTACTCTTTCACGCAAAAACTACTGATCCGATTTGGATGGAACTTGGAATATACATATATTGTCCGTGACCTGGATTAACACATAAGCTACTTTTTATCCTGAAAAATCAACGGGATCCAACGGGACGCGTCCGAAGTCGCGGGCGGCACCTAGTATTATCTATTTGCATTTAATTTGTTAGACAAATTTGTTGTACAAATTGAATTAGTGAATTACCAGTCGTGGTGGTGGTTACAATCCATACTTAGTACTAAAATTCACAATCAAACGATGATTAAAACCTAGCGTCATTGCATCAATCGAATAGGCATTCAAACAGAAAGCAATGCAATCAAATCACACTCTACCTAAATTAAGCTTTGATTCATTCAGATATAACTGAATTTGACCGGCAACACTGATTCAAATATGCTGTAAAATAATTATTAACAGAACTAAACTATTACTATAAACACGACGCGCGTTGAGCCTATGAAATCGTAATAGATTTTAACTCAATCGCAGATTTCAGTTAAAAAAAAATGAAAAGTGGTTTTGCTTTTTAAAAACACACCAAACCTGTGAAAATACAGGATTATTTACTTGTTTTGCTGGCCACTACTTTTTATTTTACAAAATAATGCAACCTAACACACCTTCAAATAACGACAATCCTGGGTTCGTCGAATTTATTTGAAGCCACGATAAGTCGTAAGGTCCTTTACCGTGTTATTTTTCTTTACTTTTCGTGTTACTTTTCTTTTCAGTGTTATTACAAAAAACAGTGTTCTTTGTCATTGACAGTTCCACCATACCAAAAAGAAATAGCAACAGACTAGTGGGGATTTGAGCTACAGTGGAGCTTTGAGAGCTTTCAACGGATATACTCGTAACTACTTACACCTTCTTGGACCATCCGCAGTATCTCGCGACTGCCTTCATGCTGTGGATTGTTGATGAGGCGGACGATGACGTCACGGATTAGAGGCTGGATGCTTGAGTCGTAGGTGGAAAAGTCTAGGACTACGCAGGCACCAATCAGCCCGAACACGAATATAGCTATTTGCGATGCTATGTACTGAAAGAGAAAAAATGGAAGTTCCATTTTAAAATTCTGTTGACCTCCAATTGAACAAATTTATCGAAAAAACATTACGAAACCTATTATTATAAAAATGTTGTAATGTGGGCAAGAAATAAATAATAAATAAATAAATATTAATGGACATTACACACAACGCTCTCTAGTCCCAAACTAAGCCGAGCTTGTACTATGGGAACTAGATTGTTTAATTTTATTGAAGTGGATAGTTCTGCGAACTAAGTATTAAATAAAAAAAATAGGTAGGTAAAGTGAAATTGTGTGTACAAAGTGATTCAAAGTGATCAGGGGCATTTTATTGAATAAAAGCATTATGACTTTGTCTTGAGCTATTACGGTGCAGAAATTGACTAAGCAAGCCTAGCCACAAGCGCTTCACAATAATGATTAAAAAAGGATGGCATTTTTTTTTTAAATATCAACAGTCGCAGTAAACAAAAATTAGTTGTCATAAACAATTTTCGTACCGCATAAAGAAGCAAAACGTTTTCCATAAGTGCAGAGCCGCAACCGAGGAATGCGACGACCATGATGCCCAGAGACGCTATGAGGATAACGTAGATACCGATGAAGTACTTCTGCAGCTCTAGTATCCTCATCCACTCGTTGAAGCCTGGCTCTATGCAGATCCAGAGGCATAGCGCGAATATTGAAACGCCGAATAACTGAAAAAAAAATATTGTTGCTTATATTTTTTGCACATATTAAAATAGGGCAGGAATGAGAGAAGAGGTCATTATTTTTCTTGGTAAATTCAAGTACGCTGTGTTTACTGTTTTTAGAAACTACGCCCTGAATGATTTTTGTACACCATGATATTATTAAGTTACAAGCGTATGTTTCAATTTGTGAACCTATTAATATAAAAAAAAAACACTGTATTTTTTTTGGGATTTCGTAGTGATTTCGAAAAGAATTACCCTCGTTTAAAACTACTGATAAATGACACAGAACAAACATTAATTCTAAAAAATGATCGAGCAACTATCATCTAACTTACGAATCCATTAGGCAGGTTCTACAGTATGATGAGTCGTTGGCTTGCTGTTTGTTAAAAGTATCAGTAAACTCATAGGTTTGCCTAACACAAATACAAAATTACGTAACTATCAAAAACTTGCCCTAACTATCGGTACACATGTTTGTTAAAACACAAGTTTAAAACACATGTTTGTAGAATAATAACATAAAATATCCCAACTTGAGCTTTGGAGAGCAAATAACAAGACAAGTAATTACAAGCTGAGTTTCAGTCATTTTTACTTGATGTCTATCAGACACTATGAAAAACTATTTGACGACTTTCGCAACTTATGAAAAAATATAAAGAGCGATTCCGACTTTTAGTTTCAGGGTTCTGTTTAATATTTGCAATTAAAATATATTAAAAAATGAACTATTTTTCGTAGCACTTTCGTAACACATAAGAGTATATTATAGTTAAAATACCGTTTCTTTTTTCGGTTTGTTATTAAAACTATGACCGTGAAGAGTTTCCTTCCGGTTTCAAAAAGCAATAAATAACCGAATAAAATCTACCTGTAATCGTAATTGAGGATTGCGTATGCTACCAGATTATTGAAATAATCAATTTTACGTTGGCTTTGAAGGTCATTATGTATAGCAAGAAGTAATTTTTAATAATAAAATCGAAGCTTGGAATAGTTAAACACTGTTATAAAAAAACTCGATGTAAACTTTTTTGATAACAGTGCTTATGTTTTAGGTGAAAGTTTCTGATAGTGTTGGCTTATTCCCATCGAGCCCACCAGCCGGCCCACTGTTGGGCCGGATGGGAAAAAAATCTTTATAATTATGAAAAAACTCATTTCCACGTTGACATTAAATAAAATGTAAGCTTCTGTAAATAGTTTTGTGCCTGTGAAGGTAAACAAAGAATGCAGTACACGGATCCCCAAAACCGATAAAGATGGTAGTAAGATAAAAACACAAACTATAGCTTCGTGGGAGTAAAAGTTTTATAATCTCATTAATGCTGTGAGTGCTGTCAAGTTTTATTCGGCAGCAAAATGAGTCTCAGAGTGATGAGGAAGAAGTAAGAATAAAACGTGGAAATTCTGCAATCGCTAGAGAATGAAAAACTAATCAAAATGTGTGAAAATAAAAGCTTTGCTTCTAGCAAATAGGAAAGATTGGCAAAACCCATCATTACCCTAGAAACGGTTAAGGCTACACGCGCACTTAGAGACCAAACAATTGACCAGCCGAGAATGAAGTTTAAATCTTCCGTTTGACAAATCCAATGACTTATACGCCACTGTGTTAGAGTTCAATTTTTTTTAAATTTCTTAGGACGGGACTACCTTTTAATGTGTAAGGCTCATGGGAACCGCACATGCGTATATTTCCGCACTATAGCTGCAATACCTTCTACCTAAGGTTTATTATTGCTCTGAGATCTCGGCGATCACGGTATCTCTTTTAATAGTCTTGTTTTTGTCTCGCAAAGCGGCGTGAAAACGTAGCCGTTGTCTGTAATTTACTAAATCTATATTTCACCAAAGCTTTAGATGTAGCACTTGTTTTCTTCCAGCCGACTGATTTCCTACTCAAAGAGAACCAGATAAGACTAGCAACTTAGACGTTCGAGGCACCGCACAGTAACGAACTTTACTACAAATATCAAAGGGAGACTATAATAGTATATTATGCAACTAGTGAATAAAAGACGGATTTAAAGATTCTAACGACTGAATCACTACCATAGGGAGTGATTCATGATGATTAAATCACGAGCGTAGCGAGTGATTCAAGTGTTAAAATCCTGAACGACGTGAGTGGTTCATGGACCTCGGTATAAATTAGTTTTATTCAAGAGTTGCATACTATACTTTATACCATGGCTACGAGAAAAAGAAAGATTGGAGGTTGTATAGCCAATGCTATACAACCTCCTTGCGTAAAAACAATAATTAGATGGAGGCCAAATATAATATAATGTGTGTTCTAAATTCAAACAACAAAAAACTAAAAGTGCTTTTTATTCACTGGTTTCAGTGAATAAAATAAGCTTTTTAGAGGGTTCCCACTGGTATAAAAATATTTGCAGCGTTACTCAGACGTCACCGCAATTTCGTGAGCAGGCTCTTACTCCATGTGTCAGTCTATCTCATTCGATAGCCAACGTAAAAGGTTTTTTTTTGAAAAAACATTAGATGCTGATAAATAAATCGTCTGGGCGATTGCCATCAGCGTTATCAGACTTCTTTTAAACAGTATTTTAATAGTGATCCACTAGGTCACATACTTGTTCACAATAACTCGTGGAGTTGGTAGGTACGCCAGAGACAAATCGGTTTATAGTACACAACAAACAAAATACGGATTGTCTTGCCAACTTTATATTATTATCTTGTTTATTTTCATTCCCGATTATTTATGAACCTGCCACGTTAGTCATATTTGTCATATTTGTTTGTTATGAGAGGACTAGAACGATTTAGTTCAACGATGAATACAATTTTCATGAGTCAGTGTTGTTGCAAGAGACTGAATGACGTCATAGCCTGCAGGTATTTGTGCTGTGCTGTTGGCATCGAGTAAATAGCAATTGAGGTACAATAAAATAGGGGTATTTGCTTAGACATAAAGAGAAACACGAACGACTGGGAATCTAGAAGCTGGAAGGTAATCTAACTTTTGTATTGGGAAAGTATTAAAAAAAAATAACTATTTTTCTGTACGTACCTATATAAAATTAGAGATGTGCTAAATATTATTAACACAGTAAAATTGAGTCTAAAGTATGCGAAGCTTGAAAAATAAGTCAAAAATCAATGTTTTTTTAGGATTTCTACAAAGACGATTTACCATATCCGACCGAAAGTAGAAACATTTCGTTCAAATAGCAAGAGTAACCCAAAAGCAAAAGCAACGTAATTACTATACTTTCCTAAATCCGGTACAAAATAAGCGAAACTAAAGAACTGGGCCGTACCATCATTATACTTTGTCTGCAAAAAGTGGTATTGAGACAACAGCTCGCTCGCAATCCATTAAGGCTTCCGCTAAATGACGCGGAAAGTTGACTATAGATAGGTACTAGTAAGTATGTAGGTACCTATGGAGGAAGTTGCTTCATTTGCAATGAGAATTAACTATGAAACAGCTAAAACAAATCCAGGAGCGAGCGTTTCTGAATTATTGTGATGCGTCCAAGATATCCTAAGAACGAAATTGCGTTGCATACCTTAGAACTATTTTTATGAATAAAAAATATTTACAAATCAGATAGAAATACGTAAATTTTAATAAAAACTAATCCAATTATAATCGGGATTTGGTTAAAAGCTCATAAAATTCACAAACTTTGCTGCCATTTTGTGACTTATGTGACTTTCCAAAAATTTTAATCATTATTTTTACTAGATCTCATCAATAGTAATATACTCTTGACATGTACATCTTTGTTGAAATGATAGTAAAAAGATAGAAAGGAAAGTAGCACATCGTAATAATGGAGACCTCTAGCGTGGATATGAAGTACAATAGGTATTTGTAAAACTCCAAAAACCAGTATTGGTTGAACCTTTTTAAGGTCTCTAAGTTTTTATTTTTGTATATCCCCGAAAATAGCCAGCTTAATTCAATTCTAGATTACAAAGCTTTCACGGCAAAATAAACCTAACGTGCGCCACTGTAAATACAGTTGATTCAATGTGACTCGGCGAGTGTTGAACTCTAAACTCTACCACCTTCCTATCAGATGTTTTACTGTAGAAAATTCGATTTCAACCACGATTAGGTCCAATTGAAATTGTCTCTTTGCTGGGAATATTTATATATTTCCAAGATAGGGTATTTTATTGAAATTGAATCTAGCAAAACACTGATAAAATTGAGGTTTTAGAGCTCTTTGTTCAAGCCACCGACTCCATCGGTATATACTGTTAGAAATATTTCTTGTGTTAGATACTGGAATATTTATCTTTTCAAGATAAATTGTTTGCGATAACCATTGATCTAGAAAATCAGATAACGTAATTTTCGTGGTCTATTTAGATCTTTTCTTTTATATGTCATAACTTTCGTGTTTTTATGCCAATAATAAATAACGTATAGAGCTCAAAAATGTCTAGCTAAATTATAGGCTTAGAGTAACTAATTTGCAAATATAAAAAAAAACATTTATGTTATAGAGCCATAATTATCTTGTCTATTTCACCTCAAAACAATAACGTATTATGAATTTTATTCAGCCTTACGAATGTTATTTTCTTTTACAAGATTATTTCGCACCAGTAACCGTGGTGGAAAAATCATACAGCATTGAGTCCATTGCTGGATTAATGCTCGGATAAGCACTGATGCTCGCTCGCGTGGTGATTAATGTCTGCGTCTGCTAGCGATGTTGACTAACTACTCACTTTACAGATTTTATTGTGGACGTTAAATTGTTTACATGCAATTTGTAACACTTTATTGGGAAAATGAATAACGTTTATTTGTGGTTAATTTTAATCCGTTTTCAATCATACAAATATGCATAGAAAAATTAACTTATGTTTTTGGGAATGTCTAACTGTTCAAACAAAATTAAACATTTTAGATTTAGGTAGTTA
Source organism: Eulithis testata (assembly GCA_947507515.1). NCBI lineage: Eukaryota > Metazoa > Arthropoda > Insecta > Lepidoptera > Geometridae > Eulithis > Eulithis testata. The sequence goes on along the minus strand of OX382199.1, from coordinate 3,889,061 downwards.
TTTACTTTATTAGTTTAACGTACAATACAACGGTAAAGTAAACCTGTAAGATAAACCTCAAATTAAAACAGTTTTGGTATAACTTTCTATGATTAAACTCTATAACCCTTCATAACAAAGTTTCTCAACTAGGTCGGTTGAATACACGTGTTACTAAAGTCAAAATGTCTAAAACGTAGGCATTTTCGTACGCTTGTAATGTAATAAAAACATTTTATTCGATGAAAAATAATCGAAATCACTCGGCGTTATCCCCTAAAGCGTTACTGTACCGTGGCTAAATTTACGAGTGCGCTGCACCACATATATTAGGTATTCGCATCAGAAAAACGTCTATGTAACTACGTTTTGCTCTTTTTCGGGAGCGAAAGAGGTACTTTTTTGAGACGTTAAAAATTTATGGGGTCGTAAAAATTCACATCAAGCTCGTTTGCCACCCCCGAGTGCCGTACGTACGAATATGATGTTACAATGTAAGGAATGTTAGCGTAATGTTTGGGAATAATGATCCCAAACTCGCGATGATAATCTTAGATTTTTTGATTTATTATCAGCGAAATATTTTTTTATTATGGGAAATTGTAAACGGTGATTTTTTTTCAAATTGCAGTCTTTTCTTTGAGAATGTGACTCATACAAAAATATAAATGACTGAGGTATTCCACAAAGAGCATCATTGGACGACACCATCAAGCCGTAATTAGTATAGAGATTAGCTCAGTACCGTGGTGGATGGCACGAACTTGGGAAGGCCTATACCCAGTAGTGGGTGAAGTCGGGCTGTGGGTTATTATGATGATCGTACACTTACGCTATTTAAGGAAGAGCACTGGTTAGTTTTATATTTGTCCTAAAAGTCCAGACGAGATCAGTAATCATTTGTATGCTAGCGCATGAGAGAGCATGATACAAGCAATGTCCAAAGTCCAAAACTTGGCAGAAACATCCAAGATGGTTCAACATGGTCTTACCATGTTGTGAGCCACATAAATAAGGAGTGAAGTAAGTAAGCAAGTAACAGACATTAGCGACACGCGGCGTCCGCAGTAAATCGCACTCGGAACTTTCCTCCCGCAGAATGTTAGGTTATTGAGCTTGGTTAAGTAATTACTTCGAACAATGTTTGCTTAGCATAAAAGTTTGGATGGGATGTTATTATGCGTTGTTGCTTGAATTTTAATTGGGAAGCTGTAATTTTCCTGCTGGTTTTGAAAGCTATTGTTGTGGGTAGGTATGTCTAGGGTTAAGTAAGTTTAGATAAACTACAAAAATATTCATAAAGGTTAGGTTATATTCAGTAGATACGAACACGAGAAAAGTTTACAGAACTTGTTTATTGTATCTATCGTAATTTCATGATTTTAACCGTATTTTGACTCTAAATTTGTTTGACTAGATGACGTTGTTAAATTTTAATAAAAATAATCATACATACACGACTTGAAAACCTTGTCCTTTTTTATGTTGTTTAAAAATGAAAAATAAATAAAAATTATAATGTACAATGGGTGATCTTTTCGCTAAATGATCGATTTCTTCCATACAAATGAATTTTTTTTTAAATAAAAATTTGTAGGGACTTTAGATAAATTTAGTAAGATTTAAAAAACTCAAAAGTAAAATTATAGAACCCCTGAAGTAAACATTGAGGTTTCAACAATCGGCCGTTTCAGAAAACTCCCCGCTCCAACTCCGAACTTAAATCACCCGAGTCGTTATAAATAAAGGAACGGTTCCAACACTAGCGACAGAGACGTGCGATCGACGCGCCCATTGCTCAACTCAACTCGAATTCAACGCGGTGATGCTCATTTATATCACCCAGACTATACAATTTTGGTTCGGAGTAACAATACTGATAACAAAAATGAACTCAAAGGTTTTTATTAGTGTAGATATGCAGCGTAAAGGCATCCCGAAAAGTAGCTTGAAAATAAACTAAACGATATCACGACGCGACTTCTAAGCGAATCTAAATTGTTTGGCAGGAACATAACTATCATATTTTTCCTGTAAGTTCTACCGTCACCCAAATTTTTTTTGTTTGAACTGAATATTATCCGTATAAAAAAGAAAATATTTATTTTACTGCATAAGTAACATTGCTTCTAGTACAGTATTATATGATCTGTGCTATTACCTAGATGATCCGGCGATTCTGAATATTTCTATAGCAAGTGCATTTAGTACAATTAAAGCTCGAGTGGGTATGTTCTGGCCAGATGGAAAGGTAGCGTTTACGGCCAAAGCGCTTCACAAAGAATGCGGGCACGCACAGCATAGCGGTCGCTGAGCCCAGTTTTTCACTTTCAGCTTAGTCTGTTCCACTTACAAAATTGTCTAGTCTATGCCATTGCATGTGACTTGTTATGTCGCTTATTATTATTATGATGTTGCATAGATTTCGCAAAAAAGTTTCTCTTTTGTTGCGTGCCGGTGTCGCAGCTATCGGAATCCGACCTTTCGAGGTGAGTGCGCGCCAAAAACTCGCGCTGCGGCGTCAAGTATCATTCAAACCGCACCTGAATCCTCGTTAAGGTGTTTCTGCACAAATGAGAAATAATTGCTGAAGTTGCCAGCCATCGATAATTGACATTGGATCCTTGCCAAGCCCAATTGTGCAAAGATGAATGCATTTAATACGGGTCTTACCGCAGGCTTGTATGATTTGAGCGTGTTGAAACACCCGTATCCTAAGCTGCTTTCAAACAACCTCGACCCATAAAACTCCAGTTAGATAATTTTAGAAATCTCTTACGTCTTTGTGAAGGCATTGAACTTTTTCAAAAAATAACAAAAAATATAATCAATGATGATGTTGTCTTAACATGCTACTGATTAATAGTGAATATTTCAGTTTTTTTTTTCAATTACTACAATTTACACTCAACATTGCATTTGACAGCCGATAAGTCAATGATGCTGAAAGTTGAGGAATCGAGAAACGACATAAGATACGGCGTTGTTTCTTGGCTCTAATTGGAAGACGGTTGAATGCTCCTGCCTCCTATGTTGCCAGTTTCTGATTGGTGCAGTCAATCTGAGATCGCTTTCAGATGGCGCGCTTTTGTTCAACTGTTCTATGTTGAAAACTTGCGATTTCATTTTATACATTTTCAAATTGTATTTTCGGAACATGAAGAGATTATTTTGTGCTTTTAGAAGCATAGAACAAAAAAAACATTAATCTAAAAACTCTTGTGTTTGCTACACATTTGCGCTGACTTGTTAAGCCCTTGTAAGTCAGTAAACCTGCACCTGTATCGCAAGCTCTGAACTGCGTTCTCTGCCTTGCATAATTTCAAGTGACGTGGCTACAGATATACAAAAACAAGAAGCTTTTGACGGCAAAAACCTAATGTCACTATTTAGTCACAGAATACCAATGATTTAGTATGAAAACAGTTCAGAAAACCTACCTGACAGGTTTTCATAAGACGACGACACAGATTATTTATTTTGATATTTTAACGCCTCGAGACATTCGTAAAATCCGTAGGTGTCTACAAAATTAAACGGGCATAAAGACAAAAGTAACATCAAAAGAAAGAAACAAGGGCAGAGCTTTGGAACACTCGTCTTGTCATCCTAAGACGCTTCATTCAACTTGCAAAATTTATTTTCCACAATGTTCTCCTTTGTAACTAAGCTTCTGACAATAAAGAAGCCAGTTAGCTCTTATGAAACACCACAATATTCTCTTTCAAGAAAATATTTTAATCAGATTTATGGTACGAATTGAAACGATTACAGTATTTAGGTAGGTCTTAGAAAAATTTAGGTCGCCTCAATGAAATCTAATGGTTTCGGCATTGATACTGTATGTATGAGATTGGCTGTCAGTTCTCCATCAACAGTGTACATGAATGTCATGTCGCTGACCATCCTTCTAGCCCACTCATTTGCATAGTGGGGTCGTTCGTATTTCTTTCTCATCTGGTCCACCAGTGTTCCAGCCGGTGGGCTCGATGGGAATAACCCTTTTAAAATAATGCCATTTTTACGTCAAATGAAGGTTCCGTAAGTTTTTTTTAGCGACTAAAATATTCATTGCCGTTTAAAGCAGTTGCAAGCAAGAAAGTTTTATGCCCAATCTCTTGTTTTTGTACATTTTACGCATTTAGTGATTGCGCAATCCCCTATCTCAACATGTAAGCGTTGGGGGAACTGTTAAGGTAAAGCGTCGAGATGAATTCCTTCGTCGGCATAGATAAAACCAGCCGTAAGATATTCAAATCCCTTAAGTGCACGATGCGGTTGAGTTGCGGGAAAAAGTCCCATTTTGGACCCTGTGTAAAACCCTATTATTTCAGCTTTGCAGGTGTCTCCGAGGAGACAATAGGGGAGAGTGACGGGATCTGGGCAACCCGGAAGTAGCCAAGCTATAAAATTGTGCTTAAGGGCCGTTGCAGGTCTCGCTAGACTGGGCAGGTATTGCGTTTTGTTGCCTGCCTCAATATACGATGAAGTACCAATTTAGTCACAAATAAAAATAAGTCATTTTGTGTTGTCTGTTTTTCTTTGTTTTTACTTACAGCTATTAGCCTAAGATCCGCTAAACAAAGATTTGGATCGAGCTGGTTAATAGATGAAAACTATTTTATTATCAATTAAATATTATGTTGATAAATATATTGCAAATGGGTTGTCTAATAAATTTCAGTCCAGAAAAAAAAATTAACTGCTTTCGTTAATAGGTAGACAAATTCCATACCAATCGAAAGTATGAAGCCCATAAAATATGCATACATTAGGTTGACTAGTTTTTTCCCGTCACAACTCTTGGGTAGGCAGGTATAAACATAAACAGGTCAAAACTTCAATCGATCTGCTTAAAAAATTAAAGTTAAATTAAAATAATAAAGATTATTTCATTACGAACACGGTGGTATAGGGTTGTTTGAGAAAAATAAGGCCTGAATTCCAGTTGTCGAGGTTTAAAAAGTGAAATTATTAATTAATCATATTCTGGACTGAATTTTTTTTGACAACTCATTTGCAATATATTTATTAACATAATATTTAATTGATAATAAAATACATAGTTTTCATCCATTAACCAGCTCGGTCAAAATTTTTGTATAGTGGAATCCTGTACTATATGAAGTCTTCTCTTACCATAAATCAGCTTTTTTTGAACGAACAAAAACCTACAAAGTTTTCATTTTCAATTTACAAAAATATAACAGAACTTATCCTTCAACTTTGAATAGTAACATTAAGTACTTCGTACAGTTAAGTACTAAAAAACTACCCATACCATGGTATTATATGATCCGTGGCTAGTATAGTACTATATGATCTGTGCCCATACCTGCCTATCAAAAAGGGAGTTACCTCGATGATTCACTATATTTAATTCCAGTAAAACGGAAAAAAAAACATATAGACTAGCCTACTGTGCATGTACTTATGAATCAGAATGTATACTTGGAAAGCAGGACAAGTGGCTTATCATATCAGTACGATAACGGTGTTTAGCTCTTTACAGGTTAGAATGATATAAAAATCAACTATGTGCTAAAGTAATTGAATGTTGATTTTACCCGAATTTCATCATTGATGCGTCAAATAAAAATATTACAGAGTTTTGTAAACACAATTGATTTCATACATATATTTTTATGAAAAGCGTTAAATTATGTAAAGTATAGTTTTAACGACTGTATGATTTATTTTTAAAAATTCTAGTGAAAAAGTATTTCACAAAGAACTACGGTGATAAGGTGCTTGAGAAAAAATTCGCCGAAGTCAACCCACGCTTCAATGAATAACAATGACGACGCAACACAAAACCTTTAAGAAAAAAAAACCAGAAGCCAATTGGCCCTTTTCCCACTCCACAAAAAAGGCCTTGTGCACACTGTCCGACACTGACACCTACACGATAGCAACATGTCAGAGGATCTAAAAAATCCGTCAACAGAGCTGGCCACTAACTCATACAAGCTTGCTTGCTACTAGCAAGCAAGCTCGTAGCTCGTAGTAGCTATCCTCTAGTAGCTAGAGGATCGAATATAAAAAAATGGTGTCCGCGCCGACACTGCGTGTGAGCGTCTATTACTAAGTATGAGATTAGTTCTCTGTCAATATTGTTCTGTGAAGTAATTATTGTTATAGGCAGTGGTAACCGCTTGAAATCATGGACCAAAAGCTTATCACACTGCTTCTTCTCAAAAAGCGTCGTGTCGGTAGCAGTGTAAAAAGCCAATGCTGTAAACAATGGTTGTAAATGTTTAAAGCTAAACTCAGAATCGACTGTTGCCTAAAGTGATTGGTCTCTTCTCTCAGAATATTAAAGTAACCTTTCAGAATTGTAAATAATGAATACCTAGTATTTAGCATTGTTCTGTTTTGAACGCTTTCATTTTTATCTAAATATAGCATTCTTTTATAAATTCTGTTTTGTTCTCGAAACAAAAAAGTATAGAAAACTGGTAGCATTGTGTTAGAAGGTATTCAATTAGGTAATACACACATCAAAAGTGTCTTTAGATTGACTGTCAATCGGTACTATGGAAAGTAGTTTGATTCTAGTGTTCTAGCAGCCTCTTACAAACTGAAATGGCTTGTGCCAAGTTGGCATTTCACTAGAGAAGAAAAACTGAATCAAAATGCATGGGAATGACATGGTTGCGGTAATTTCTTTGACAGTTTCCGTACATTGGTCTAACATAGCACTATTTTAAACGGTGATAAAATTACAAAAATTGGGGCTATTCTATGTAAACCCTAAAAGCTAGTGTTTGACAATTTATAAGGTGGATATTTACTTTAAACCACAGAGAATAAACCCACGTCTCGCATTGTCGACGAAATGCATTTACTATGCAACTCTCCAACACTTCAAATAGTCTGCAATTCGGTTTATGGACGCTGAGTGCGCGGGTTGAATAGAAGTTGCGATTGGGGTCGTTCCAGGTACCTACTCTATCTGATGGCTAGTATTGGTGATTAAACAGAGAAGATTGCAGAGAGGTGATTCTTAAACCTGTATACGATGCTTTTGCAAAATGTTTTAAGAGATCTAGTAAAAATAACATTTTTAGTTGAGACTAGCTGATACTCGCGACTTCGTACGCGTGCGAAACTTTCCACCAAAATATCTGTGAACCAGCTTACGGTGAACCTCGTAGCAAATGGCTGCTTTTGGGCTAGAGAGTTCAAGCTGTATCTAAGAATCCAATCAATCCAGTCTTTGATTTCAATAAAATATCCTATATTTCAATCCGGAAAATGGGCTTCCAAATGGTATAAGTTTCATTGAAATTGGTCTAGTAGTTTAGGCGTGATTCGCGAACAAACAAAGAGATAAACAGCCAAACTCGATTTTCGAAATCAGAATCGTTTATTTAGTAGATCTGTATTAGTTTATCCATATCTTTAATTTCTGTTTTTGGATATAGGTATATTGTTTTAGGTATAGATTCACAAAATGACACCTGAAGTTTGCCACCTCTATTATTTCTGACTCATTGTTCAAACTGAAGGTTACTTATAAACTCACCCACAGAACAACGTTAAAGCAGAATAGCGTGTACTTGATACAGTATATTTGAGACTCCAGTTTGCCCACAGCTGGGCCTAGCCCTTCGCCTTTCCCAACCGCCATTTCACTACACAATACACTTCACACAAAAAGTATTCGAGCAAAACAGGTGCATTCACGAACCGAATCGAATAGTAACTACGGTATCTGTAGATAAGGTGTTACACATAGCCCGGTTATCTTTGTTTGCGTAGATAAGGTACGAAATGATAGTGGCGTATGAGCTAGGCACTGCCACACCTGAATATCTGCTATTCTTTAATAGCCGCAAAAAAGTCACTTATTAGATAAAAAAAAACTCATCTAAGAGCTAATCAATTATGAACTTCAGAGGCTTGTCATAACAGTTACTTAATTTACTTATTCAAAAAAAAAGGTTGAATCAATCCAAAAATTTTGTTCAAAATTACTCCTAGTTGAGACCTTGGTGAGGAAAAGATTACGGTCAAGTATCAACGACATTTTTTAGGTTATGACGTCATGCGTGTGATAAAGCCAAACCATGATAAACAAGACTGGTCAAGTTAGAATAGACTCGTCCACCTAACTAGACTTTGAACCGAAATTGTACCCCGAATCAAACCAAACGCTCTTAACCTTTTGTATTAAAAAGTTCAATGTCGAGTTCAACTTTTGGAGATAACCTTTTGATGTATTACAAAACTCCCCACGATTCGTTTCGGACGTCAGTGGCAGTGTGAAAAAGCCCGTCACTTTTTACTAGTAGCAGACTAATCGATAAAATGTTATAAGATACAGATACATATCGATATTCGTACGAACTTTATACCGCTCTTGAAAATACCAATCTACCGTTTTCTATCGTTCTAAAGATCATTTTCTTCGCCATCATCTTTCGATTCACAAACATTCGTACCGGAGATAATCCACCATTATTACATTCGACAAGCTCACGTTTTAAATGAGAAATTTGACCTCAATCCCCGAAACGTAAGTAATAAATATGAGCACAATGATACAACATCCGAAATAAACGGTCTCGTTTTTTCTATATTCATGTAGCAATCTTAGAAATTTGAATATCCTTTTTTTATCCTCATTGGATTTTGTATCATTGCGATTTTTTTCCCTGGTAGTAATTTTGTTTGGGTATCCAACCGTGCTTATAATATATCAAGTCCGGCGTATAGGTTCCCACCAAAACGTGTTCGAAATCCGATAAACGGATTCAAACTATGTACGAGTGGATGCGGCTGGTAAGCTGTAAACATAAATAAGGAAGATGTACGGCGTTTTAGAAAGCCCCACGCACCCGACTGTGCCTCGTAAATTTTACACTAGCAATATTAGAAATATAAAAATCCTCAATACTTTCAGCATTATCCACCTCCACAATCCTAGAAAGTTCACAAGAAAATGGTTTTACTTGTATAAATAATAAAAATAATGAAACAAACTGTGCAGGAGTTTGTAAGTGGTTTAATCCAGTGTAACGCCTAGATAAAAATCACTTGTTTAAAATGAGACATAAAAACTGGCTGCGTCTGGGAATGGCAAATTGCATCTTCATACTTAGACCAGCGTCTTTATTAAATTAGAACTTGCGTCTGCCACAGCACGCCAATTCAATTATAGTGTTTAGTTTTGTGGTGACATGACGTGAGCAAACTTGTTTTATTCTTTAAACAATAGTTTATACTTTAAAGCCCAAAACACAAAGCACGTTTTTCTGAGCACACAAACATTCAGTTACATAGCTATGTTTTTCACGAATGAGTCATTGACAATCTACTATGTAGTCTACATTCAGCACCACGGTACAAATTAAATTTTACTCGGGAAACTTACCTGTGACATTAAATTGCATCTTGAAACCGTTACGGGAAATCAATTTGCTTCGACGACACGGTGAGACGAGACGAGGAAACTACAAGCTCCTATTCAAAGAAAACGTAGTTATATGTCCGTAGTGGGTACTCATTTTAAATGTAGGTAAATGTTATATTTACTGACTACCTGCCGCCCGCGGTTTTGCTCGCGTAGCAGCACACATTATTTGGTTAAAATCTTTGATCCAAATTCCAGATCCTTTAGGGTGCGACTTTACAAAATTCCTTTCTTAGTGCACCCCTACTACTATATAAGGATGCTACACTCCAAATTTCATACCTCTAGGACTTATAGTTTAGGCTGTGCGTTGATTGTCAGTCAGCTTCAAAAGAGTTTTATATATTTAGAAGAAGAAGAAAATAAATTTGATGTATTTTTTGGAAATATGTGTCTTACGGCATGCTAATGAATGTTATAAGATTTTTATAGAATCTGTATTATTAGGAAGAAAAATAAAGCATTTATTTCTAAATGATTTTAACTGGGCCCATTCAGGCAATCAGGACTAGGCTCCATTACTTACTCTTTTATTTGTTTACACACAAGACAAACAAATGAATAAAAGTTACGAAAATACGTTCTCCGAACGGGGCCCGGACGACTGCCATTGTTAGGTAGAGTCGAGTTTTAATATTTTGTCGAGTGAGACGAGGTCGGCCCTAGACTTTTACGTAGCGCGAAGACGGGGCACGGTAATCAGGAAAATTATTTACTCATGTCTACGGGGCTCGTCTGAGTACGAATAGGGTTGCTACAGGAAAGGTGGATATATAACTAAATACTATATTTCGTGTAGTATACTTTTGGGTAATGAATTTCACTAATCTTCAAACGTAGCCAAATATTTAATTTAAATTATGATTTTTGACTAAAAAACTACATACAATAAAATTGTTCATTGAATAAAGGTATAGAAGTACCCATAATACGTATGGGTTGTACAGGAATATAATGTTAACGATTACATTAAATATCATGGGGTTATGTCAGTTATTTGTATTCAATTCACTGAACAAATTACATTCATAAAACATGACGTCAATAATTGCTACATCGATGTGCTCAACCGAAATGGATAGTTATCTACTAGAGCCACTGTGTTGGAACATAAAAAATAATGAAAAGTGTAAATAATTCTACCTATCAAACCATTATTGAGCGATTAACCAGTTGACAAAGATAGTAATAATCCATTACAACTTCCACTAAAAAGTAATGACAAAAGCTAGCAATTAACGTGCACCAATAAAAACAACGGTTTCTAGATAGCTGAACTATTTCATATTATTGTGTAGATACGTTGTAAATACTGTTACTAGTAATTTTCTTTGTGTATAAAATTTTTAGCATAAAAACTCTATAGGTATAGTAAAATTATGAAAGACTCACTCTCGTAAAAGACTCGTAAAACTAGAAAAAAACTGAAGTATTTCTAAAAATAACATTTTTGTAAGATCATAAAAAAATCTTCTCAGACTTTTGAAAACGAAATATCAAAAAAATTGTTGATGTCAAAAGGTTTTGTACAAATTTTAATTATAACGACAAAAAAAACCATCCAGATGAAGTCTGAAAATAAATAATAAAACCATAAAACCACTCGTTTATATTCATTTTAAAGGATTCCGCTGAAGAGGCAGCCCTTGAGCATTTCGCCCAGAATGAAGAGCCAACGGGAAATTCGCTCCGAGCACGTTTGTAAATAGTCACCAGAGTGGTTTCCTGTAAATTATTTTCAACTTTCAAGTGATAGCAGGTACGGACCTAAATTAAAACTGTGGCTTCTTTGAACTTACTTGTTTTGGTGAAAAATGTTGAGCCTACTCTGGCTAAATATATTTTTACCCACGACCGGCACGGCATGTTAGTGGTATGTTTGACGTTTAGTGCTACGTTTCACGTCATATAGATTTTCTATGGATAATTGTGATAACTAGCCACAAAATCCACAAACCAAAAAGTTGAAGTTGAATAATCAGTTTTGTAAACTTCCCGCTAGGGTCAATCTCCCCGTCAATTCCCGCTCAATCTCTATACAAAAATAAAGTTTTCGTGAATTTTGTAGTTCGAAGCATGCCGAAAACGGTAGGTGTTATAATATACTAAGATCTACCATTGCTAAGTATTAGTACAACATGTCCTTTTAACAGCTCTGTAATCGTATCCAGGTGAAGCAACAATTAAATTTCGCAGGACTGGACCCGAGAAATGTAATAATATACGGATCTTCATTTAACCTTAGCTTTAGTTTAGCTTGATTCTTTTTTATGGGAAAAGTAAGCATCTTTGTCGTCTGTCTCTTGGTCAAGGGCATCTGCCACCGTATCGCAAGCTCTGAATTGCGTTTGCTGCCCAGCATAATTTCAAGTGACGTGGCTACAGATATACAAAAACAAGAAGCTTTTGACGGAAAAAACGGGCTGAAACGCGCTAATGTCACTATTTAGTCACAGAATACCAATGATTTAGTATGAAAACAGTTCAGAAAACGTGGCAGGTTTTTATGACAAACCCACCTTTTGAAGGACCCCATCTCGAAACTCCATACGTTAAGTAAAACCAAGGTACGCCGATAAAAAAATATGAAATCTTTTGAGAGTATGAGAAATCTTGTACGCTTTCTAAGTAACAGCGAGCAACTTAAAAGTGCTCAGTAATAATTAAAAACCGAGCTTAACATAAAGTACGGCAATTGCTCAATGTCGACCGGTCGACTTTTGAAGATTTATTTTCCGCAATAGTTAATTACGTTAATTTTTTTATTTTGGTCAAGCTACTTTTAAAACTTTATATACCGTCAGCATTTTGAGCTCTGTAAATTACTTTTTACATCCACTTTCCAAAGCAACTGGAATACATTTTACTTTTTATTTTATTTACTGTTAAAACTATTGAGGAGAACATTGTAGGATAGATGTCCTCCTACGAAAAGGGAAGATCTTCCACGCCGAGCGACCTTTGGCTCGGGGTCCGAGGACCAATGGATGGTATTCGGTAGTATTACTTATGTTCAAACTCCGTGATAACTTCGTTTGCGCGATCTAGGATTTTTCTCATGTTAGTTCTTATGTAGCGAGATAGATGGCGCTACATCACTCCCTTTCCAGACCGGAGGTCGATCCGTTGTTGGTAGCAGCGTCGATGAAAGCCAAGTTGTGCCAGCGTTGCTCATTGTCTACGGTGAGTCGAGACGTGGTGAGCAGATGCGATGCGAAGCGTTCATTGTCTACAGTGAGTCGAGACGGAACGAGATGCGCTTGTTGTCTACGGTGAGTCGAGACGAAGCGGTGCGGTGGCGTTGCTGTTGGCGTGAATCTGGCGGGTCTGCGGTGAGTCGAGACAGGTGCTGGGATTCATGTAGCAACGATGAGGAGATGTCGCGATAGCCTGCAGGTCCAGGAAGCTGACTGTTGCGGCTGCGATGGAACTGCGGAGGCTGCTGGCTGATGATTGCTGCTGCTGCTGCATGGCTGATAGAAGCTGGGAGGATGAGAGAAAGTAGATAGATGATGATCCGGCTAGATCGGCTTGATGGTTGAAGAAGGTTGTGCGTGTTCAGGAAACTCCAGTCGTCAGGCTTCGGCAGCTGTTCCGTAGTGGTTGACGGCTAGATCACGTCGGTTGGTCACCAATGAGGAGAACATGGTAGGATAGATGTCCTCCTACGAAAAGGGAAGATCTTCCACGCCGAGCGACCTTTGGCTCGGGGTCCGAGGACCAATGGATGGTATTCGGTAGTATTACTTATGTTCAAACTCCGTGATAACTTCGTTTGCGCGATCTAGGATTTTTCTCATGTTAGTTCTTATGTAGCGAGATAGATGGCGCTACACTATTATAATATAGTCAACACAAAAAAATATTACTCTAGAAGAAAATAAGAGTCATGATTAGATTCTTTCTATTGAATTTGAAACCTCTTGTCAACGCAAAAGACAAGATACGGTGTAGCTACTTGAAGCCTATATACTTTAAGGTTTGTTATTGGTAGCAGGGTTCGTTCTGATATTCGCTATCACTAAATAACTTTGTGAAATCTTAGCACTTCTAAGAGTTCGTGTTTTTGTACATTTGAATAAGCAGAAAAATTTCCGACAAAGACTCCCCTCCTGCAACGCTCTCTAACCTCTATTTGTGATACCTGGTTTTAACTTAGGGTTGACAAGAATCCAACATCCTACGTCATGCCCAATCGTTTCTTATTTCAGTATCACCTTGAGTCTTATCTACGCAAAACAAATGACAGACACTCTCATAGTCGAAAACAAGTTTTTCATTAATATTCTATTCATATTCAAATCTGATTCGACGGGCATTATCGTAAGCTTCGTGAATGAATAAAGAATTAACGTGTGTAGAAACGAACATGCGATATAAACATGAAAATTTTGTTCCTAAAATTTCCATGCGATAAGTTATTGATACTTAAAGCACAAAAACCAGAGAAAAAAGCTTTTAAACAAAAAAAAGACTACCAACATGCGTTTTTCTAGGAAAACAGCAACGAAATTCCACACTATGTTACAGAGTTACCACATCCTGTCGTTTACTATCTTACTACTACAGTGAGGCGAGACTGCAAATGCGTGATGGATATTCAAATTCAGTTCTACACGCATAGAGCATAATTTATTTTATTGTGCAAGTGGATTCGGATCACGTGCCAGGAGTCTATCTCAGCCACTGCTTCAAGTCAACTGAAACTCATGATTGCTTACATTATCAAAGTTAAACACACCGATATTAACATCACTTGTTTTGACGAGAGACTAAAATAATTTAGCTACGATGAAAAGGGTAAATTGCGCGTCTCCCCGAGTTAGGATTGAGCGACGGTAATTAAATGAGATAAAATTGAGAGTAGGCGTGCATAAAATACAAGAGCTTATTTAGAAATTGTGTGGAAACGAAATATTCCTAAAGATACGCTTACTCATCTAAGAATTTTTATCTTACGTTTTCATCAGGTACCTGTCTGTGATTTTAGCTCTGTGGATCGCCAGAGAACAGAAAATATCAGTGTATGGTGGTCACGTGACTTTTCGTTTAGAAATATAATTTCCATGCATTTTCATTACTTTTGTATTCCCTAGCGACTGCAGCATATCAACTTGGCTAGGACCTTTGGTTCAGTTTGGAGTTATGAAACCCAACAAAGACTTTCATGTAAAACTAGTATTTATAAAACTACTATCAAAAGTATTTTTTTACGTAATAGACATTGTTGATACTGGCAGAATTGTAACAACAAGTTAACATCAACCAAGAAGCTAAAGTTGACTTTGTTGATTCTTTTTCATGGTCTACTAAATATCATTTATAGTCTACAAAGAAAATAAAGTTGATCTTTTATAAACAAAAAGTTTTTGGCACTACACAAAATAAGTGCTATCAAATTATATAGTAGGTGCCCAATAACACGGCAGTACATGTCATTCACGCACCTTCACCACGATGTCGCAAAATTCAATTTATGTATGGTAAACAAACAGTACTAACGAGATTCGAGCGATACCGTCTTAGCGACAGGTTTGTATGAAAAGCGACAGAATTAGCCATACATAAATTGAATTTTGCGGCATCGTGGTGAAGGTGGGTGAATGACCTGTACTGCCGTGTTATTCGGCACCTACTATAGCTAAATATTTTCGATGAAATAAAACATTATTCGATCGAACACAAGAGACTTGTTCAAATAAAATACCTAAAGCACTAAATTAGCTTTTATTTTGCTAATACGCCAGCTGCTAAAACGTGACAAAATACCCCAAGGGAGTTGCAAGTTGGCTAAGATAAATAAAATGTATCACTGTTGGGGGACTACGGTTGACGCCAATGAAATTATTGCAATGCTAATTTTATGTAAAGAGAGGTTTCTATTTTGAATCAACCTCTTTGATCGCATATTTTTTTGCTACTGTTTTATTTCTAGTAGTTCGCCCCGAACTGAGATCTCGTGATGGTCGGAGGTTAATAAAACCCAAACAATTTTTATTGACCAATGGTTGTAATAAACTTTGCAAATCGCTTCGAAATCGCCGTCTAGCTAAGAACCAGTGTTATTTGAACTACAAAATCATTGAAACTCCAAGAAATGGTAGCTTACGTTATACTGGGTTTGACAAATTTTATAATTTTTACAACAACTCAAAAACTATTAGACCTAGAATCAAAATAAAAATGGGTTTGGAATGTCTAAACAAAACCCTATCACATGACACCCCACTTAATATTATTGTACGACGTTTTTTTTATTTTACTCCCTTTGAACCCTCTTAACTTCACGACCTCTTGACCGATTTACTTCATTTAACAAACCAGTAAAACTTAAGAGTACTATCCGTATACCTACCTAATTCCGTGAAGATCGGATAAGCGGTTCAAAAGATCTCGACGAACAACATACAAACATGCAAAGCATTTTTGTCCAAGTTGTCACAATTACTGTGTAGATATTTAGTTCTAGCCTACGACACTGATAATGTCATCAACCCAACGCATTGTGTTATTAGACGTATCTTTTGCTAGTATTTAGCTTTAGCCTTAAACCAACACAGTTTTTTTAACAAGCTGTTGCAAATGATTTCTCAGCTACAGATCATCATTACAAGATCTTGAAAATATATACCCACTAGGTGCCAACCGCGCTTTAGTTCGCGTCCCGTTGGATCCCGTTGATTTTTTGGGATAAAAAGTAGCCTATGTGTTAATCCAGGTGACGGACAATATATATTCCAAGTTTAATCTAAATCGGATCAGTAGTTTTTACGTGAAAGAGTAACAAACATCCATCCATCCATCCATACTTACAAACTTTCGCGTTTATAATATTAGTAGGATTTACAACAGGACCAAAAAGGAACTTGCGAAATTACACTGCGCAACCCCTTTAGCCCCTTCGCCCTACGTGGCCTGCTGAATGTTTCCGAACTACTATGCAATGTAACTCAAACATCATTAGCGAATTTTGTTTATCATTTTGCTGATAAGATGCTCAGACTTTTGGCCAGTTGTCCAAACTGCAAACCCAACCAAGCCTTTGCAAATACATCGCTTACCGATGTGTCTATTGTGTATCATAATCGAGTTTTATATCTCTTTTACCCGAGCCCGTGCCTTCGCAATGTGAATACACAGTAAAATATTTTACAGCGTTCTTAAATCCAATGTTATCGCGAGACTGAACCTCACAAGGCTTTGACAAGAGCTCTCTATAAAATTTTGCATGAATTCCAGTCGTTTTAGATAAGAACAGCTATGCCGTCAATCTGTCTGGCACATAGCGTTTGCCGATTAGAAAATAAGCAAGCCGATGGAAATGTGGTACTTTACCTACCCAGTGAAATAAATATTTTTGTGAGAGGTGCCTCGACGATAACTATTTAAACCAAATCTTTAACTTCCATGATTAAAACCCACTAAAACCTACCTAGAAAGGAAAATGAATTACTAGTACCAATGACATTTTAAAACAGATAATGTGATTGCAAAATTAGATTTCACTAAATCATTCTATGCACGATGTGCTACTACAGTGATCGATATCTTTAGTAGGTAAGAATTATGTTAGTTTATCCGCGTTTGCTTAAATGTATTGCCTGCTATCTCACCCTCGCCCTGTTTATTTACAAGGGTGGAGGGTGCACGATGATATGATAAAGGTGTCTAAACTATTGTATCTAACTAATGTCTTGTATATTACGCAAATAATGCTTACTAAGAGCTTAGTAAAGATGTAAGTAAGATCTTCAACAATGATAAATTAATATGCAAGACTTATTAACATATCACCACTAGTGGGAATTTTATAGTGAGGATTCCTGGAATATACCATATTAATGCTTCTTCTTGGTCTACCTTTTTTAGAATTTTTTAAGCATTATTTTTTTCGGTAGTGACTTTTTTGCATTGCAATTTTGCATTTAAGTATCTTTTCGCTCAAATCTCGAAAAGTTTTAAGTTTTAGCTTAAGCTCAATTTTACCATTCCAAAACACCGAAAGTCCATTTTATAAATGTTGATATTCAAGTTAAGATTTCGAATGTTGCGCAAGTTTGTGAAGAATCATAACTTTTCATCCAAAAATCGACTTCCTCCAAGATTTGATTGTACCAATAAAAACAACATGACTTTTCAACTAAGACGCTTTTAAAGTTTTATCAAACCAGTTTGCAATTCGAAAAAGGTACTACCACTTGACGTAATCTCTTTAAAATATCTTTGAAATATACAGTAGGCAGATACACGCAGATATTATAATAAAAACATATCGAACTTAGCGGCGCGAAAATACATGGTTACAATTTGAAAAATCAGTCAATGAAAAAAGGAGGTTTTTGGATAAGCCGGCTAAAAGAGCTTTCAGCGGCAAGTATAAATAAGGTTCCGTCGACTTAATTCACCAGGGCTAATTCACCTAGGTGAATTAAGTATACTATTTAGTAGACTTAATAAAATGCTAAGATATTTGGATAGTAACTGAATCGTTTTTAAAACATATCAGACCAAGTACAATAATTCACTGTCATGTTTTTGGGTCATGAAACACTACATATATGAGTTAGAATGCCTTCTCGATTCGCCGAGGGGCGTATTGATAAACGAACTGAAGCTTCGACACGCATACAAATATTGTTGGATATAAATCAAGTTTAACGCCTCAGTGTGAACTCGATCGTGACATTTCTAAGTCTGATAAATCCTTATTTACGCTGGTATTATTTGATATGAGAATCCTGCTTGATGCTTGTATTACAATCGGGGCAGTTGACTTTCATATCATACTAATGAAACAGTTTGAAATCTGCATACTGAATGATGCAGTTTCGAAACTATTTTGTTTGAAAACTAGCGGGTCCATATTTTCTTCCTCCAAAATGGTAAGGAAGTAAATACTCTATCTTATCATAGCAATTTGCTTCTAAAATTATTACTAGAGGCTATGATAAACAGTTTTGAAATTATGAAAAAGTCATCAACTTCTTACGCTTACTATTCGTGCTGGCGCAGTTTGTTCTCTGATAGGATACAAGCAACAACTCTTCTGTGGATACAACAGTGATGAAGCTTTTAGCTTACATCATTTATTTTGTAAACCACCTTTTGTTATGTTTTACTAAATCAGTCGGCAAACTGGAAATTGTTGAGTGCGAATCCTTCGACCCTCGTCGTGTACCTGATTGCGGAATGCAAATCGGTCCCACGGGATCTTCCGCTTAAAGTATGGAAGAAATAAAGCCGTTTATCGCACACACACTTAACCACCAGCACAGGCACAGATACGTAAATGGTTGAAATGGTTTTGAATAGTTTACTGTGCTTTATGTCGATGGTTGTTTATTATTTAACCGGCGCGTACAAAATTAGATATTTTCGATTTGCTTTTGTTTTACACTATTTTAGAACGGTCTTTTAAAATGCATTGAAAGGCATTGCACACACTTACTTATTACTATGGAGTATGTGCAGTTCTATGCAGTTCAAAACGTACATTCTTGTAGATATAGTTTCAATTTATTGTTTTTTCTTAAAATATATAATAGTATTTCACCTATGTATGTATTTACTTCATTTTGATCACTATTTGCATAAACAGACATAGTCAGTTTGTTTGAAAAGTCCATATTTTTTCATTTACATACCTTAATTTAAAAGTTCAGATTCTCATTTCTAAGCTTTTAATCATGAAATCCCTGAAACTGAAACAAAGACCAGGTAGATACTGGATATCTCAGGATGATTGCGAAACGCATCAAAATCCAGTACATGTTTGTTCAACAGAACGTGCTTTCAACGCAGGTAATACAGAGATTTCAGCCTGCCTACTACGAAACGGTTAATACAGATTCACTAGTAATTACGTGTTACACTGCGCGCTTTATGCGCTGGTTTATCGCGAAGCAGCCTTGTTGCTACGCAGTGGGTTTCAAAATGATACAATGAGCCGCTGTATATTGTTTCGCGTAGTTACACCCAGAGATTTCAGGCAGGCTATAAACAGACAACTCAATTTCATCTGGCGCAGGCATAATTGAATCCAAGGCTCCCCCGGCCCGGGAAACTGTTTTTGACGATACTACGCTGTAATTATATCTTGCCTTTACTTTAGAATACCAAAGTACGAGCTTAAAATAAAGATTCTATTTTCGTTCTCATTATATTCATACTCTTGAGAGGATGGAGGTCGGCTTCGTACAAAGGTAGTCTTCTATAGCTTCTTATTTTAGCTGGCAGCTCCAGGTTTAATTGTTCTTTTTTCGTAAAATAAATATTTAAAAATCTTTTTTTTTATTTACACGATGCTACGTCGTATAGGCTCGTAGCGATCGTAGCACCTTATTCAAAAGTATTGATTTTTTGCTGTTGTGTTTTGATTGATTTCAAAAAGTATTTACCAAAGAAATGTTACTAAAGGTACTACTATAGCTATTCAGTGAAAATTACAAATGAAATAAATACAAACCACATTCACCCAGCAACTAAATATAGCCGTATTCAGTCATGTGCCTAAACAGCTGTTTCCTAAAAGCTATACAGAGGGTCAACACAAAAAAAACTGATAGCCACCACGTTACGTGAACCTAGCAAATTTAAGATACACTGCGCGCCTATCACAGCTTGTCTGCTGTAGATTCCAGTGTCACCACGCATTGTGACCCGGCTATGCTATCGATACATTAGTATTACGATCGTTAGATTTATTTGTGTATACACCCTTGCTAAGCCTATAATGTGGATGTGGTTAAACTTCACCATTTTGGAAATCCTTTCACTGTCACTTACCGTCATGTTATAAGAGGATTTTCGGGGTATATTGTTGGGCTGTGACTACTTATGAAGGAAAACTCTGTGGTTGCCATCGAACTAGTAAAAGCATTTAGTATGGAAAATAAATATGGAGTTTTTAGCGCAGTAATAGCAGACTTGGGTTCTGCACCTCTATCACGAACAAATCTGACAGTCGCTGCGTTAGCGTATTCGAGTTATATTGCGAGTCAGTGCCAGCTCGACTGCCAACCGTTGTAGTGTCACCGCGCAGTGTATCTAGGATACGCTAGCATTACGATTGTCACATTTTTTCGTGACCAAGGCACGGTTCTTTTCATAAACTACAGTGACTATAATGGCACCATTGAATAAATAAACAATAAATGATTTTTTTGTCAATAAGTGTTTGATACAGTTGCGTCTGATATTAACCATACACAGAGCTATCCTAAGTACTTTATTATTTAACTGCGAGACCCATACTAAGAGTTTAATTAATTTGAAAACTCAAGCATTTAATTAAATTACGAGTAATATTACTTATAATTACGTCACTATGATTAAAACAATCCGGTTTTAACTAAAGTAACTAAACATAAGTTTCGTTTTAAAACAGGGTGGGTGTGTATGCGATGTGCCTTGACGTGCTCTTTCTAAAATTTGGTTTGATACTTATTGGGAACACCTTGCATCTTCAATTGAACAAGATAAAGAAAATAGCATCGTGTAATTTACATTTCTAGCAATATTTACATACAATTTAACACATATAGAGTACGTTGACATTTCCAAAAAGTTTTTATTTTGTTAAGATGTCAAAAAGCTTGTACACAAAACTGCGATGCGACGTCGCTTCGTAATAATCTGCGAGCACGCACGACGCATCGCAAGAACTTGCGAATTGACTTTTATGCAATACGATAGATGAGCGATCTCTTCCAAAGGTTGCCTGGAAGAGATCGCTCATAGCGATAAGGCCGCCCATTGTACTTCACATAAGAATAATGAACTCTAAGTTTATTTTATAATGCCTGTAAAAGTGGTGTACAATAAAGAGTTTTCTATCTATCTATCTAGTAGTGCTTGCACGCAAACTCCTTTCCGACATTACATATTCGGTAAGTACACTATTTCTATTACTATTTAGGTTATAATTAGAATCTGTTTTACAATACTAGTTTAAATATTTATACCTAACTGAATTATGAAAGTGTTTCAAGAAATATTAATTTTTATACAAAAGCAAGGTAAGTACTGTTTACTATTTTAGTTTTAAGATTACACTGACTAATAAATATGTTATTTATGTTTCAGGTATCTACGTAGGAATGTACGTGTGGAGTAGGTACGCCACATTTCTTTTTCCTGTATCTGAAGGGAGACGCCTTGACGCATGAAATCGCATCGCAGAAAGATGCGTCGTGCGTGCTCGCAGATTTTTACGATGCGACGTCGCATCGCAGATTTGTGTACAAGCCCAAAAAGTCGTAAAGCAGTAACCTTAAATAACACTGTTTTTTTACTTTTATTTTGATTTTATTAAGAAAATTACCTCTTAGATTGGATAGTAGTACGGATAAAGATACTACAACGTCCAAATTTTGTTACAGCTAATATTACCCAGCCTCCTCAGTAAATCAGGATTCGTATAACCAATGCACGGCTTTCATTTAGCTAATTACATCATCTGAATCCCCAAAGACTTATCTATCGGGCGGGCCTTTGTCCAAGCCAATTATACTAACACCTTTCTTAGATTATGTACCACTTGTTATTGGATTGTAATGGAATCTGAGCTTTGTTGTCTTTGATTTAGGTTGTGAATGGCTGGCAGTAATATATAAATTTGAGAAATCAGGGCTGATCTACGGAACTAGAGGTTTTTTTTATAAGAGAGATACAAAATAGGTATTGACAGGCGTCATGGCTCAGTCGGTAGTAGCTCTGCCTTCCGTGCTGTGGGTCGTGGGTTCGATCCCCACCGAGAACAAACATTTCTGTGGCAAACATAAATGTTTGTTCTGTGTCTGGGTGTTACTATGTATTGTAAGTATGTATTTACAAAAAAAAGTACATAAGTATTATATCAGCAATCTAGTTTCCATAGCACAAGCTCTGCTTAGTTTGGGACTAGAGGGTGTTGTGTGTAAGGTCCAAGAATATTTATTTATTTATTTATTTATTTTGATTGCAGTTTCACTATTTTTCAGGACATATAGTTTGTAATTTATTTGCTCGCGTGTTTATTACTAATTCCCAATAGAACCTATTTTTTGTTCATCAGATTGAAAATGCATGCCTACGTGTTTTAATTATATCCTTTGTATTAGGTATACAATTAGTTTTTTATTCAACGGTGCATGAATTTATTCAAATGATATAGTCGTAAAAAACGCCGGAACAAGGAAATATGACAAATTACTTTGTGAATGTAAAAAATAGCAAGTATAAGAGAGTAACTGGGCTATAGACATCCTTTTAAAAAACAATCAGTGACCAGACCCAGTCCTTATGCCTTTACAGTGACCACTGAACTGTGAATGGGGCTCAACAAAAACAGGGACAGATTGCAAAGAGCAATTTATAGAGACAAGTCGTAAAATCCCATCTACTTACTCTGATAGTGATTCCTATCTACTTTTTTGTCAAGGGGTGCTATTTGTCGAATGCGAAAGAGATATTTCGAATAATCTTTTACAAAACAATGCCGTTTCTAGTGAATAGTTAACCTAAAGCGAGTGGTGTCATATCTGCTGTTGAATTTATCAAACTAGGCGAAACTATAGTCGTTTTTGCCGGTTTCAGTTTATAAGAAAGAGACGGCAGCATTATTAGAGCTGTGAAAAAAGTTTTAAAAAAATAACCAAATAGATATTGTGTACTTTCAAGTAGGTACATATAGTCCCTAGAATATTTTTGCATTTTGATTACTACCAAGCAAAATTTTTCGTGAGTAGCTTCATTTTGATGAGACGAGCAACAATTGCCTGTAAGAAACTCTCGATTGTGGTAGCTAACAGAGTTAGCAAGGATGCAATATGTCGATTTGATAATTCTCAAATATTTATTACTAACTGATTTATTTTTCTAAAATGTTAAGATAATTACTATTTATTCAAAAAAATATTTGTCCTACAAAATACGTTGTTTGATCAAAATAGCCCCCTCATTTCAAAATGTATCCGTAACGTATCCGTAAATCAGCTGGCTAGTCATCATAAATGATTACTAGCCAGCTGATTTTTTTTCATTTACTTAGCTAATAATATGTGTATAATATAGTGTAACAGTTATATTGTCCTACATATTGCGTGGTACATTATCCCGGTCCTACGCTCAGAAATCTATATAAAAGAAGAGGGACTATTTTTGTTGGGCTAGTGACCTGTTTTTTTGTAGGACATTGTTTTATTTGGGCAGAGAACACACTAACCTATTATGTAATATTTTTTCCTACAGTTAGTAATGAGAAAAATGGTCTTGTGGTATTAACAATTTCTGAGCATAGGACCGGGATAACGTACCACGCACTATGCAGGACAATATGACTGTTAAATTATATACATATTAGCTAAGTAAACAAAAAGAAATCAGCTGGTTAGTAATCATTTATGGTGACCTCGCTACCGAAACAATGTTGGAATGAGAGGACTTTTTGATCGAACCACAGATTTTGTAGGACAAATATTTTTTTGACTAAATTAGATAATTATCTTGAGATTTTAGAAAAATAAATCAGTTAGTAATAAATATTTAAGAATTATCAAATCGACATATTCAAATCAAATCAAATAAAAATAATGTTTATTGAACACTATAAATTAGTACAAAAATATGCCAAGCAACAATCCGTTAACTAATATTGTATCCTTGCTAACTCTGTTAGCTACCACAATCGAGAGTTTCTTACACGCAATTGTTGGGCGTCTCATCAGAATGAAGCTACTCGCGAAAAATGAGCTTGATAGTAATCGAAATGCAAAAATGTTGTAGAGGCCTGGACTATATAATATTGCTTCCTCACTGAAGTCAAAACTGACGTCATAACAAGTTAGGGTCTTCCTTCGTTCGGCTTACGTCACCAATGTTGGCAAGCTTAAATAAACTTAGTAGGGATTCAATGATGTAGGTCTGGGATTTACTCAACAAAACAATACCCGAAAGTTCGTATTAAAATTTTAGCCCACAGTCGCTCCACAGTCTAATTATATTGGTTGCGCAGTGAAACGCATAATGTTGATATTTTTGTTGTTTTGCGGAGTAGATTTATGTGCTCTATCTGAAAAATTATGAACAATTTGGTAAGTAGTTCTTCATTTGCGATGTCATCTTCTAACAAGGTAACATAAAAACAAAGGTCTAACCCCAATATTATCTGCGTCGTAAAAATGTAGGTGACAACATCCTTGAGAATAAAGTACCAAATTTATTCCCAATACACGTTTGGGGAGAGGGTGGCAATGGGGAATATCTTTATGAAAATGATATTGTCCAGTTTTCGGGGATGGTGGCCCTTCAATTTGTCATGCCAGTTATTTTTATCATGTCTACTTCCATTTGGTATAGGAAGTGAACCTTACTCGTTGCGCAAGTTATGGAAAATAAATATTTTTTTGTTACACAAAGTAAAGTAACTTCAAAATACTGTGGCCTGCTAAATGTTTCTTTACTAAACTAAAAGACTGAAGACGGTTATGGCCGTAACAATAAACTTGAATAGAATCTGGAAGCGTCAGACAACTTTTCATTTGCACAATACAAAAAAAATGTCATCAATAATTTGAAATTTTATATCTTTCAGCCCCCGTATCGCAAGCTCACAGCCTAGCATAATGTCAAGCGACATGGCTACAGATATACGAAAACCAGAAGCTTTAGACGGCAAAAAACGCGCTGAAACGCGCTAATGTCACTATTTAGTCACAGACTACCTATGATTTAGTATGAAAACAGTTCAAAAAACCTACCAGGCACCTGGCAGGTTTTTATGAGAAAACGATACCTCCACAGAAATGTGGAAATATGTGAGCGAGAAGTTGTTTGACGATTGTTAGCAAATGCGCATGCAATCTAGATCTGACTTTTTAAATAAATTACGTCTATTTTATTTCATTACAGCTTATATCTTTATCGCTTGTCGAACACAAGCACACGTACCACGTAAACGACTCTCAACATACGAACAAAAGGCCCAAGTGCGATTAATCACTTCACAAACAAAGCATGTTCGACCGTTTGCGGCGACTTAGCCCTGCACCACTGCAAATTCGAACTGATACGCAACACTAGCACACGAGTGCGGATCTCGCCTAGAAGAAAGATGGAGTTAAAACTTTTTGTACCCAATTTAAAAACATTGTGAAAATTAAAATATTATTTTAGGCTACATTTACTTCACTTAGATAACGTTTTTGCTTGAGTTTTTTAACAGACGATTTGTTACTGTTTTGAATGTGCTCTTTGAACTCTAGATACCTTACTAAAACATAATTTATGTCTGATGTGAGTTTTTCATCAGAAGAAAAGGTAATCACGCTATAAAATATGACAAATATTACTAAGTATACCTTACAATACTGAAACTATTAAGAATACTACTAAGAGTTTTTAAAGATTATTTCATTTAGGTGACAAAATCGGATGTTTATCACAAGCTTACTATCTGTTCATGAGATATTCGTGTGGCAGTATCGAATCCCAGTTCTAGTCGACGGCTCCGGGCAACAATAGGACGACTTCAATCCATTTCGTAACACAAATCTCGCGGCGAAGTTGACTTTGCTCGAATATCGGGCAAATCTCTCGGATCCTGTTTTCGGAATTACTTCCGCAGTGACTTCCGATGTCTGATGGATACGATGCTCTATTCCGTGTACAACACGGCTTTTTTCCTGTACAATCATATGTACAAACGTATACATGTTGTTTTGCACTAACGAACTCAATATCTTTAGGGTAAAATTAAATATTGGCATGGATGGCTATTTTGGTTTCCTGTTAGTGATGTTACGCACGAAATATATTTGGGTCAGAAGTATAAGTAGGTGAAGCTACTATGCCATTCAGCCATGAGTGCTCGGTCTAAAATATAAACCACGTGAGCACTTATTAGGATAGATTCCTTTATCTGTGGAAATAATTAATGCGGTTAGAAAACCATCACATCATCTACGTATGCATACGTATGGTTTCAAAGCTCATTTCTTTATTTTCAGAATCCTTAATCCAGTCCGATTTGTTTTTCACATTTTCCGATATAGTCCGATAGGGGTTTCCACCTCAAATCAGATCTTGGAACGTAGTGGAATTGCATTTTGCGGGGTGGAGAGTAAAATTGCACATTGTTTGCTGGCTTCGTGAACTTGGCAGGTGCAGATTATGAAACCTCGAAATATATTATATATTTTGATGCAAACAAGAATGAGAGCTTTTTTGTGTGTTGTATGGGTTTTTACCCGACTACGGTGAAGCAAAGAGAAGAGTAAGAAATAATGTAATATTTTAGAAAGGCTTACTTATTCTGCATTATCTACTCGCAGCATGGTGCAAATGACAGTATTTTAGAACATTTTTATGACGTAGGCAAGATGTTCCAATGGACGCAAGGGTGTCAATTCTGCTGTAGCATTTTTTAAAGTAATCTAATTAGACAATACTAAAAATGTTGCTGTTTCTCATAAACTAAAACAACGACAGAATTGGTTAAGATTTTAGCGCAGTTAGACTTGGTTAGTTTAGAAAAATACAGCAACAGAATCGACATGAATAGAAATTATATTTAATCATTAATTAGTCCTTGTAAGAACAATGTATAATTGTATAAAATGGAGTTCACTTTGCCTTTTATTTTTATTAAAAACGTTCATGAAGCATCAATTTTTTTACCATCCTTTCTTTTACTACTGTCTGTCGTATCTCAGTTTAATACTTACTTTTTAATGCGAAAGTTGATTGAAATTGAGATATTGCAGTATTTTATTATTTTCATTTGAGCAGTAAGTCTGCGCATATTGCAAAAGCTAAAGAGTAACAACTTGTATACAACGCTCGAGTGAAGTATAAACCATAGTGAAGAATAAAATAAAATTTAACCTGAAATTTTAACGTATTTTTGTACAAAATGTTACCATTTTATTTTTATTGAGTTTGCTATCACCACCATTGTTTGCTCAATAATTAGGCCCATTTTTTTATATGATACACATTGCACTCACATAATTTATAAATAATATAATTATTTGCATACATTACGCACACATTTGACGACCAAGTCACGGGGTCATCAGCTGGGCGGCCAGAGGTTTTTCTTTACCCATCAAGCGCTGACGTTTAATGGCCATGACGTTTTGATGGCCTTGAAGTCTGAAAGCCTGAGCTTTCAGACTTTTGGAATGCAAAGCAATCAAATGACATAATTTAAAGTTACTCTATATTTTATGACAAACAAAACACCAGCAACAAACCGCTTGCACACCTATACCTACCTACTGTATATTCTTACTCTATGGAAAAACCTCATCAATCCATACTTGATTTCAATGAAGCGTTTCTTATTCAGTTTGGTATTAACGATGTCTATTACTTACCGGGAATAGTATTGCGGTCCGTATTGAGACTAATTTATAGATTCGAATACGGGTTCGTAAAGGCATGGCATAACTCACCAGATTGAATGACTGATACAAATTCACTTAATGGCTTTAACTTTGAATAAATTACATTTTATTTCAGCGTGTTTTGCAACGACGTTTTAGTTTTATGCGTATTTATGTATTGGACTCATGGTTAACAAATAAACACATTTTCCAAATGAGGATAATAATACTGTGACGACTAGAGAAGTAAAACGTCTGGAAAAAAAAAACTTGTCTATAGTGGCATGGAGTTTATTTATTAATTAGATTTAATAAGTAAGTAGTATGTATGTGTGCTACCTACATTTAGTAAAATCTTTGAAAAACTTATTATGCTTAATCAACTGCCAAGACATTTTGAACTAAACAACTTACTAGACAATAAACAATTCGGTTTTACAAAGGGTCGCTCAACCACCGACGCGGGTGTTGAGTTAATATCACATATTTTTGAAAATTGGGAACAGTCACATGACGCCTTAGGCATTTTTTGTGACCTATCTAAGGCGTTTGATTGTGTGCACCATGAAACGTTAGTCAGGAAACTAAACCACTATGGTGTGAAAGGGATTGCTCTTGAACTTCTTAATTCTTACTTAAGTAACAGAATTCAAAGAGTTGATGTTAATGGAAAACGTTCTCCGGGGTCAGTGGTAAAAATGGGTGTACCACAAGGATCAATACTAGGACCGTTCTTGTTTTTAATTTACATTAACGATCTACCACGAGTGGTTAGAAACGATCATGAGATTGTACTGTTTGCAGATGACACTTCACTTGTATTTGAAGTGAAACGACGACAAACTAATTATGACGATGTAAATAATGCAATCTCTAAGGTTGTAAACTGGTTTAATGTAAACAATTTATTACTAAACGAAAAGAAAACTAAATGTATTCGGTTTATTCTACCAAACGTCAAACAAATAAATGCCAATGTAAAAATCAAAGAAGATAATATAGATCTCGTGGACACCACAGTATTTTTAGGCATAACTCTAGATAATAAACTTCAATGGGGCCCACACATAGATAAATTGTCGAAGAGACTTAGTTCTGCAGCATATGCAGTCAAGAAGATCCGCTTCCTTACAGATGTGGAAACGGCAAGACTAGTCTATTTCAGCTACTTTCATAGCATTATGTCGTACGGCATTTTGTTGTTGGGGAGTGCTGCAGACATAAACACCATATTTGTTTTGCAGAAGAGGGCTATTCGTGCAATTTATAACATGGGTCCCAGAGAATCACTAAGAAATAAGTTTAAGGAAATAAATATAATGACAGTACCTTGCCAGTACATCTATGAAAACTTATTGTATGTTCAAAAAAATAGCAATCTATTCAACACAAAAAGTGATAATCATAATGTTAACACTAGAAATAAAGACAAACTCGCTGTTCCCACCACTAGGCTCACAAAAAATAGTAAATCTTTCAAAGGGCAATGTGTACGCTTCTTTAACAAAATCCCAAGTGATGTGTCTCAGTTGTCGATTGGCAAGTTCAAAAACGTAATAAAACAGAGACTTCTTTTAAAAGCATACTATAAAATATCTGATTATTTAGAAGACAAACAAGCTTGGGACGAACTAGCTCCAACTCATCCAATAAAAAAATATGTAATCATACCTAATCATACAAAACGTAATGACGATTCAAAGTGATCAGTGAGATTTTATTGAATAAAAGATTTTTGACTTTGACTTTGACTTTGTATGTATTTATAAAAAAAAGTATTATATCAGCTATCTACTCCTAATAGCTAATTCCTAATAGCTAAATCCCAATAGCTAATTTAGTCATAAAAGCTATCTTAATAGCTTTAGTGTGAGACTAGAGGGAGCGGTTATTTAAGAGTATTTATTTATAAATAAGTATTTTATAAAAAAAAAAATACAATCAGTCGCATAAATGTCTCTAGAGGTATTTTAAGTCTAATAAATCGGCTACAGACACGCAAAAGTTACCAAAACCGTTTGAGGTGATTTGATACAATAATGTAGGTATACAATTTATGTGATGTCTCAACTAATCCGGTTAATATAAGTGTGAGAGCTTAGACTAAATTACTTTGAAACTCTTGAAGATCAGACTTACCACTTGACATCACAATAAATTACCACTTAGTCCCTGACATGCGATTTCAGTACAAATCCGGCTTGTCTAATTGGAACGTAGAAGAGACCATATTTACACAGAAAGCTACGTACTCGTGTCGCGTGCCGTGCTTATTTTATTAGACAATGGCAAAAAAATCTATCACGAAACGAAAACATTCTGAATTTAGATCGAGTGACTGTACCTGATTTGCCTGCTGTTGTACCGTCTATTGACGACGTGGTAACGATTCGGTAATCAACATCGGGGACAGGCCAGTATGGGGTCAAGCCAGACTAACCCAAATAATTAGCAAACTAAAACGATAGAGCAATTCTAATAACAGCGATAATTTTCTAAATAAACAATTATATTTGGATCTTGGTTATGGGTTGTCATAAAGTCACAAAATGGCATTAAATATTTAATTGTGACTTTTATTATGTGTTAAATACTCGTATAGTTGTATTCATTTAGCGCCATTTTCAGATAATACGAATACGTTGTTTATATGATTGAAGAGAGAATGTTACCTACTACAGAAGGAAGAAGTGTTGGGTCTCTCAGTACAGTTTTATTATTTTACTAATTCAATTTTAAATTCAAATTGCCTCTTGATCGAAATCGCCACTACGAGGTATTGAAGGCAAAATACACAGTCGAAATTGAAAAGTCCTTTTAGAAATGCCTTAAAAAGCTATCTACGTAAAAGCGGTCTAGTACGCTCCTGGTGGAAGTAATCGAAAAGACGGGTGATGCCAAACGAAACTGCTCCACTCTTAATAGCGACATTTTGATGTAAATTGTATAGTAACGTTAATTTCTAGTGTTAGATCTGCTTTTAATATTCAAAGACAATATAAGTATTTGACTCCTTTGTGTATGTGTATTTATTAATGATAGCAACGTAACTGGGAAAGCGAAAAAAATTATACTTACAAAAAGTTTATAGAGGAAATCTACGAGCATAAGCTGACAATAATTTACTTTGTATAATTATGTATCTTCATCATTTATGTTGCTAAGTAATAAAATAATTTATAAGTGTAAAAAACTGGAAAAACTGACTTCAATTTGATACGCCTTCATCATCAAATGATGATGATGATGATGATGATGGCAGTTCATTGAGACTGTTCTATTGATCGTAAACACCACAGAAAAGCAAAATACGCAATGTATCCGAGATACACTGCGCGGTGACACTACAACGGTTGGCAGTCGAGCTGGCAGTCACGCGCAATGTAACTCGAATACGCTAACGCGGCGACTGTCAGATTTGTTTGTGGGTACTTACTGTTCTATTGCTCGTAAACGTCACAGAAAAGTCACAGAAAAGCAAAATACGCAATATCGTGTACGCGTATGACGTGTTTTTTCCAGTTATTCTTATTTAACTGCCTAATTACTGAACCGATTTTGATAAACATTTTATGGGACCAATCTGGAAGCATATCATTTCACATAAAAAAAGTATTTTTCAAATCGGTTCATAAATGACGGAGTTCTGAGGTAACAAACATTAAAAAAAAACTACTGAATTGAGAACCTCCTCTTTTTTTGAAGTCGGTTAAAAAGTATGTTCGTTTGAGTTAGTGGCAGAGTTATTTGGCTTTCGTCGTGGCGAGACCGACAGTTGTAGGTACCCTCCGAAGCACGTAAGCGCTCTTCTTTTTACGCTTCTAATGTTTGTCCAATTTTACTAGAAGTTACTTATTATGTGTCACAAACAAAACAAACGTTTCTTAAAACAGAAGTTTTCTCCTTTGAGTAAATTGTACGATATTGTGTCTATCTATCTATACTATTATAAAACTGTAAAAAGCCAAAAACTAAAATTAAAGATATGGATAAACTAAATATGCAGATCTGATTCCGAAAATCCAAGTTTGTCTGTTTGTCTGTTTACCTGTTTGTTTGTTTGTCTGTTTGTTTGTTCGCGGATCACGCCTAAACTACTGGACCAATTTCAATGAAACTTATACCATTCAGAAGCCCTTTTTTGGATTGAAACAAAGGCTATATTTTATTGAAATGAAAGACGTGGATTCTTAGATACAGCTTGACCTCTCTAAACCAAAAGCCGCCTTTGGTACGAGGTTCATCGTATGCTGGTTGTCAGATATTTTGGTGGAAAGTTTCGCATGCGTACAAAGTCGCGGGTATCAGCTAGTGTACATATAAGCACATATAAGTAAGGATTATGTCATGGCTGAAGAGAGTCATTGTATTTTAAACCAAGTCTCTCAGAATCATAACTCAGCCTTTCCAAATCCCCCGTAAAAATAATAATCTCAAGCAAATAAATCGTGGTCCTAGAAAGTCGTATTGTATTTGTCGTTTTCCAATAGATTTGCACTAACAAGACAAATAGACACGGGCGCGGTCCACGCCGGTTGATCATATTTCGCTGTCGTCTGATAAACAGGAAATTCAAGATATACGGGTGTACCGTAGGAAGATACCTGAGGATATAGCACCAGTCTGTTTCTATGAAGTATTTTTACAAATACAAATACAAAAAACATTTATTGCCTCAGTAGATATTATAAAAGGTACAAGGTAATAGTTAACAGTAACTTCGAAGAGGGCAAAAGGGGTAAATTCAGCATAAACTGGATGCTAGACATCCAGCGCTGGTTTTCAATTTACCCCTCTCGGATAGATCTGCACCGAGACGTGTGATGTGAAAGTGGGCTACAGAGTAGAAACTACATCAAAAATTATATATATAATAACAGCAATTTGTAATCAGATCATATAAAAATATATATATTTTAAGGAATAGTTAACCATTAATTTGTGGCCCTACTAAAACTCCATTCAAAGTCCTATGAACTGATTTTATCAAAAACTACATTGATCTTTCATACACCTATACGTTAACTCGTAGTGTAGAGAATGCATAATTTTTTTAAGGCAAAGCAGCTAATAGCAAAACAGAGCTGAGAGTTGCTATCGAAACCGTTGACACGCAAGAAGAAGAATAGTTTATTCATTGAATATATTAAGAAGGATACCCTACAAGAAGACGCTGGGCATCACATGTTCGGTATTTTAGGATTACTATAATTTAGAATAGCAAATTCAAATTCCATCGTAAGCACACATTGGTATCGATTCGCTTGTTGCACTTTTCTAAACTAACTTAATTTGACAGCTCTAAAATTATAGCCGTCCTTGTCGTTTCAGTATAAGAGAAAGAAACGACAACATTTTTAGTACTGTCAAATTAGGTTAGTTTAGAAAAATTCAACAAGAGAATCGATACTAATAGTATCGATTCTCTTGTTTCATTTTCCTTGTCAGTGATCGCAAGAGACAAAGCACAGTATAATAAAATTTCCAAGCTTTTATTGAGTTAGAAGTTTTAACCGTCATCGGTTTCTGGTGGGTCCCGATAAAATATATCAACCTGCAAGAAACTGGTGCTATGGTCTCTGGACATTGTTGTTCACGCCGAAACATTGAACAATTCTTTTGTGTTCAGAGAGTACTGGCAGAGCTATTATGTAAAAAGCAAGCAGCGATAGCGAAAGCAGTGCGGCAGACAAAGATCGATTCGTCACTTATCGTGAAAATAAATCGTTCTACGGGAGATGGTTCTTTTCTATTGCACGTCTGTTGCTATAATGTGCTTTTCTATGGCGATTGTAGTATTTACCTAAGGGAATGTAGGGTAATGGCAATTTTTAAGTCAATAGATTGACCACCAGGGTTCTCAATTCGTCGTGGGGAATGGGATCTTTACTGAAGTCCCGCGTTGGGGTGTATTGTACAATGTTTCCTGCTGAACTCACCCTACCCAGTTCAATAAAGTAATGGAGAAGGACTTTGGGTTGATGGCAGCGATTTTACTTTGCATGGGTTGATGGCAGCAGAGTTGTTAATCTAGCGCTACAGTTCAGTGACTCCCTAAGTGTAAGCGTCAAACTACACTAGAAGGCAAGATGTCGCGTCGTGTAGCTAGGGAGAGAAAAAAAATATTTTTTGATAATTCCGCCGTCTTTTAGAGCCGGAAACGGGTTTAGAATGGCTACACAACGCCCTATTTATGCCGTCCAAATTTATATTTTAGCCGGATTACGTCACAATATGCTTTATATTGTGACGTAATCCGGCTCTAAAAAAAGCCGGATTTTCAAAAAATATTTCTTTTCTCTCCCTAACTACACGACGCGAAGTATTGTCGTCAAGTGTGCGCCAACGCTAAGAATAAAGGTGATTGCATAATTTACACCAGTTGCAAACCTGTCATGAATAAGATAATAGTTATGTGGGTCTTCGTAAGTGATATTTATGCTATAGGCAACACTTACATGCATTGACTTTGCGTACCTGTAATAATTTATCATAGTGTAAGTAATCTGTAAATGTATGATTCCTAGTATTTGAGATAGGGTAAAATCATTTTCAGACCAACTCTACATTATAAATTTCGTCAATTCATTGCATAAAGAGATTAACCAGGATTATAAAAAGTTTTATTTATACTTACTGACCACTTTACCCCAAAACTCTTTTGAAAATAAACCTGAAACTCGATTTACTCTTTCGCTGAAACGAGATAGCATCTAACGTATTGCAACACAAAATATGAGTTAATCTCGCTAAACAAGAATGCTCCTGACATTTCAATTACAGTTTATCTCTGAACTTTGCCCGGAACGCCAGCTAACCGGAGTACCAACTTACCAACATCAGGTTTGTCCGCACTAGAGCACTGAGTCGCGGGAAATATCATGAGTGGCGTCTCAAATTTTTTACTTTTGACTAGCAAAAATATGACTAGTGCAGTTAAGTTTTTTTAGTAGTGCAGTAGATATCAGATAGTGTTGTCCAAGATGTTTTAATCAAAGATATTAAGCGGAAAAAGTAGTACTATTGTCCAAACTAAATAAATAATCATATTTTTAGATAATTTTGCGAGTTCTATAGGTATTGTAAGTAGGTAGATATTTTATTGTTCGAATTTTTACGTTTAGCACCGTTGTTATTTGAAAGTCAATGAAACGGAAAAGATGAAACGGAAATGACATAGCATGACATGAATGAAACATAATGACATAGCAGTAATTTCAAGTCGCAGTCGAGGTACTGTTGGCTGAATAGTGATAACGTTGAACTGCGGTCAGACCGACTACAGGAGCAAGTTCAAATCCTAGGCGACATTAAACTTTTTGCAACTTTTTACTTTTTATTTTGAAGTGAAAACTTCTAAAACTAAATAAGTACTGCATATTGGATAAGTACATAAAAATAAATACTACGCACAGATTTTTTTTAAAGGTTTCACTTCTACCACGTGTGAATTTCACACATGTTTTTTTATTTTTGTATCATAATTGTCTTGTAATGTTTAATTAAGTTTGTTATGTGTTAGTATTGTATTTTTAAATCTTCATTCAAAACCTGCTGCAAGCGCTGCAGCAGCTGGACAAAATAAATGTCCGGTTCTCCCAGTGTGTACCCTCCCTAACAAGTGATAGCAATCTCTGATATACGTGTAAAACTTCCATTCGTTTAAGCAACAAGGAAACTTTGATTAAGAAAAACAATGGGATGGGCCTTTGGAAAACATTCCGATTTTAGTATCTACAAAACTTTTTATTTCGTATTCGAGCTAAATAAAACATGGGGTTTCTAATTCTGTATTCCTAGTAAAGTTTTCTTGTTTGACACACGGTAGAGGTTTTAGTAATCTGAGAGTGAAACAGTTGATAACAGTCAGCGATAACAGTTGATTTTTTTTCATCAGTAAAAAATATTGGAAAATAATTAAAAGTAATACTCTCAGTCAGCCGTTTAACTACTTTAGGTTATTTCATTAATGGCCACAAATAACTTTCAATGCTTAAATTTATGGTGCGTAAATGTTTTACGTACATTTTTTATGGTACCTTTCAAGAAAATAACAGGCATTTGAAGATAAAGCGCTTTTCTTATTTTCCTGGCCCAATACGGTGAATGTGTTCCAAAGCTTCGGCATGGGTAAGCCTGTAGGGTAGACACACCTTCAACCCTGTTTTACATGTCCGGACTATCATACAACTCAGAAATTAACTTATTACTATTTTATTCCAGCAGTGGCGTTTTTATTCTGTTAAAACTGGCCACTTCAATTTCGTTCATCATCATCACCATCATCCACAGCCCGACTTCACCCAGTGCTGGGTATAGGCCTCCCTTTGTCTTAACTTCGTTACAGTGATATTTTTTTTAAATACTTTGTGTTACTATTGATTTCTATAGTACATCATGCACTGAATCTCCGTAAAATATATTGTGAATATCGATGCCTCGTACGCTGCGTACACTCCAATTCCGATCCAGTGGACGCGTAGCCTGTGTTAAAGTGTGTTTGTGAAAATAGGCCTAGTTTCAAAAAGCCGGACAAAAATAACACTATAAGCTAGTGTTATTTTTGTCCGGCTTTTTAAAACTGTCTTGTGACAACTCTACGGGTGTAAAAAGCCTTTCCAATCTGAACCTCTAAAAAGAATAGAATAAACAATAGTACCTTCGCGAAACTTTTCTTATTATTTAAGAGGCTCTGAATGTTTAATGCATGAGCTACGATTTATTCGAGACCGAATAAGGCTGGGCTATAATTCCTGTGATTGCGTTAGTGCACTCAGCTTTTGCTTTTACTGCGAGTGGGAAAAATATGATATCGAGAAAAATTTCATTTCAATGCAACGCTATGCATTTTTAGTGTTTCTCATTTAAAACCTTAATGCTATAGAAATTGAGCCACAGTAAAATATAATTAACTATTTATATTTTTTTACAAAAAGCTATGTTTCCACTGATCAAAGAACTCTTATTTTTAAAAACACGTTTGAAGCAAAAGAAAAAAAAACCTTTTAAAACAAAACATAATGCCTCATAAATAAAATTTACCGAAATATATCGCGTCTCACAGCCGATAAATTAGGCTCGTTACTGGTGTATAAAAGCGAAGAAATAGAGGTAGGTTGGTGTAACTTTTCGGCTTACAATATAGCTAGGCACATTTTAATGGTATTTCTAGTACTTGAGTAAGATTTAAGACGCGATAAAATCAGCATTATAGTTTAAAAAATAGATGGATAAAAACTTTCTTGTACCTACATACACAAAAGAGAAAATTAAACACATACGTACAGGAAGAAAAGCATTATAAATACCTATTAGTTGACTAGTAGATGCTTAGGATTTTACCTATCTATCTATTTTTGAGCTTATGATAAACAATGAATTAGTTCCTATTTATTTCAGCAACAATTCGTAACAATAGAACTTATTAGATCACACAACAATACAACACAAAAATCCTTGAGTACTACCTGATGATGATGGCTGTGGCAAGTGGTCCTTTAATAAGAGTGGTGCTACTGGATCGCTACATTTATTTACACTGTGGTAAAAGTCGCCGGCTAATAATATATCACGTCGCGATAACACTGACCACGATTTATGTAGTCCGATTTTTATGCGATACCGGATATTGTGTACTAGCCTTTACTGACTTTGGCAATTTTTTGGTCACGCCAAGAATAACTTTTTAGACTAGCGTCAAACTACACTAGAAGGCAAGGCGTCACGTCGTGTATTTAGGGAGAGAAAAGAAATATTTTTTTGAAAATCCGGCTTTTTTTAGAGCCGGATTACGTCACAATAAAAAGCATTTTGTGACGTTATCCGGTTAAAATATAAAATATAAAATTGGACGGCATAAATAGGGCTTTGTTTAGCCATTCTAAAACCGTTTTTATTTTTATCCTAGCTTAAATAGTTTTTGAGTTGTAGTAATAATTATAAAACTTTTCGAATCGTATATATCTCGTAATATCTCAGAAACGGTGGCTCGTAAGAAAAAAAGTATTGAAACATTTTTTATAGATAATTGTATGATCTACAATCTAAAACTATTTAAGCTGGAATAAAAATAAAAACGGTTTTAGAATGGCTAAACAAAGCCCTATTTAGGCCGTTCAATTTTATATTTTAGCCGGCTCTAAAAAAGCCGGATTTTCAAAAAAAAATTTCTTTTCTCTCCCTAACTACACGACGCGACGTCTTGTCGTCAAGTATGCGCCAACGCTAACACGAGGCGTACTTTATTCTCTTGTGTTCTATTTTGATATTGGATTGAGGAAACCGGCAGTCTAGTTGTGTGTTTGACCATATTATTATTTCCTTTCCGTAGAATAAAACAAGTAGACCGAAAAAATGCTACAAATTTTTGGCTCACATAAAGTTTTAGGCAAGCTTACATTTTGCAATAAAGAATAGATCATTATACTCTTCATTTTGCTTCGCCGGGTAAAAACTGACCAAAATAATAGCCGAAAAGTCACGTGACCAGTCCGTTTTATACTTTCTAGCGTTTGTGGAATGTCTACTGTGTTCCTCAGTCACAGTAGACATCCCTGTAGATTTTTTCGTCGAGCTCTCAACCCATAAGGACGTATAAGTGATTATGAAATAATAAATGATACCGCACATCTTGTAAGAGATAAATTTTCCAAAATGCTTATGGGGTACTTTAACACCCTCGTAATATTACGGACGGTGCTTTTTATAGCCCATTAATAGAACGTAATAAATTACAAAACAAAATGGATTAATTAAAAATAAATGATTAATACCATTTTAATTGAATTGGATTTTATACTCCCTTGTCGTCGTTAATGGGTGTTCTAATTAATTTGACTTTGATTCATGGATGCAATATTATTAAAACCATCATGGCTTATCGTTTCTTGTCAAAATTACCCACACTGTCACCTCTATGATAAAGTGGTTTAACCCCAATGCTGTACGTGGGAACTGTTGACTGATGGGCATTATGAGCACACTTTACACAGCCTGTGAAAGTGAAATACTATTAAATTTACACCGTGTTATTTGTAAATGAATAAATAGACAGTCAAAAGTCGAGACAGTCAAAAAAGTAAACAGAGATCTTTACATGTAAAACATTGATTTCAAAACACAAAAATGTATCAAGATATTGTCTAGAACTCTCAAACATTATCCTCAGAAAACAAGCATATTTAGCAAGCGTATAAGTAATACTATGGATGTGGCCGACGTATAGACGTTAGTCAAAAAGGCTTCAAAGTATTTGTGACACGACAGAATGAACTACTTAAATTTAACTTTAGAGAAGAGAAGTATACACTCAGTCAATTTCAATGAATAAAGAAAGGCTTTTAAATAGGACCACATACTTAGTGGGGATTTCTGGAAAAAAAATCATGGAATCCCCACTGCTACGTGGTAGACATGCTACGTCGTAGCAGTGGGGATTTCTGGAAAAAACCTGAAATCGCCACTGTTAGGGATTTCTTGGTGGGGATTTCTGGAATATATCAGAAGAGGCATCATAGACTAAAAAAATTCCAGACGCGACGAACGTACTCCCAATTTTGCCAAAACTTATAACAACTGATTCCTACTCGTACCTCCCCAAAAACTTACACCGACATCATAGTAAACGTTCTAACTTATAACTAGTTCACAACTCGCGATATCGTCCGTATAAAAGTGAATAACTTCATAAATTTTATAACGTTCTATCAATAAGCTCGTTCTTGTGGATAAATATTTTATAGGTTCTCAATGCGCCATCTCGGTTATGTTCCTGTATTGACAGATCTAATTTTTTTTTCAGTTTACTGAGATTCTGCATGTTGCTTTTTTTGTGGTAACCAGAGGCCACTCTAAGCAAAATACACTTTTGTGTAGATAGAGTTAACAGTAAAGTACATTGCATGCACCTGTGTTACTACAACAAAGGTTTATTTGTACAACGTTGTTGCAAAAACAATTTTCTAAAGTTCCGTGTTTAAAGATTATAAATTCTTGTAAAAAGCTATGTAAAAACGCATTTGATAAAGAAATAATTTTGTCGTGCTTAGCGTAAGTTTCAGGTTAGGTTACATTATAAACTCTAAGTTATAGAGTGCGGTACACTTTAATGAGCAAAGTCACGCTTTCTACTCAAGACCTAGGCAATGGACATGTTTACACTGCCAGAGACACGATATCGTGGGAAGTATAATGATGGCATAAGCTTCCATTGGGTGTGAAAGCGTCCAGTACCATATCCATACATATCGTCAACGACCACGATATTTTTGTCCTAGCAAGTGAATGTCATGTCGTATCGTGTAGATATTATGTCAGTATGCAAACGACCAGCGAGTCATATAACGTTCTTTCTTGTTGGCATTTACTGTAAAAGACGCCAGTGGATGTGCAACAACCTAACTGAGCAATTTGTACTACAACTACTTAACTTGCTAAGTATGTGTTTGACATCCAGCAAACGATTCCTATTGGTGGATTTCAAACACATTCTTAGCAACGTCTAGTTTAGCTTAGTTTTGATGGACGAGCACCCTAAAGCTATGATAAGCCCAGTCCAATATGACAGTATTTGCCGGCCTCAATAGCCTACAGCTTTTCTAGTCATTCATCAAACTATCCGGAGTAAAGCCTGGTTTTAGCTATGACCTTAAGGAAGTATGAACGTAATATAACACTGACCTTTTATAAAAAAGCTTAAGAATTTTAGATTTTGAATGTATCTACTTATTAAGCTTGAGATGAGGTGTTTTAAACGATGAGAAAAACAATTTTTGAGAAAACTTAGCACCTAAGCGGCCAGGAGTATTACGCTCAATTTGGCAGAAATTTTACTCCAATACCTTATATAACCAGTGGGTGAAACAATTTTTCGGCCGAGAAATGACGTTATAACTAATTAATATAGTAAAATCTCTGTCGATTTGAGCACAAAAAAAACAAAGCGCGGGGGATTGAAACTTGTCGCTTCTAATTAAAAATATGTAAGTAATATTTGAACGTATCCAAATATACCAATATATAATTATCTTTAGTATGGTACATAAGTTCTAGCACGACGAAAACCGAACCCTTACTTCTGATGTCTCAATCAGATCGATTCAAAGTGCTCTCGACTCTGTGAGTAAAATAACAGCCACAGAAAAAGACCATGGTCTCTGCTATCGTATACTTTATGACGGTCATTTTAAAACTCCCATCGCTATTCAGGCAAACCCAGTGTAAATAATTCTCAAAATGATGGTACCCCACGTCATAGAATAAAGATGAGAGCATAGAGTGCTCATTGAAGGGATATTGTTGGCTAGACGAATATTGAACGCCTGCCGGTAAATTCGACGGCTTATCTCGAAATTGGCTCTTTCGTTTCAGGCTCTATTTTACATAACGGACGTTTGTGCCTAAAGTGTCACTTATGACAGAAAGGTTTTTGAAGATGGTGAGCCACGAAGGTACGCCTGTTTACGGAGAATCTTTTCAAAATATATAAAACTCTTGAAGCTGACTGAAAATCAACGCACAGCCTAAACTAGAATTCCTAGAGATATGAAATTGAAATGGTAGTATCCTTATACATATAGGTAGTGTAGAGGTGCACTAAGAAAGGAATTTTAAAAAGTCGCACCCTAAAGCGTCTAAAATTGGGATCAAAGATTTTAACCAAATAACGCGTATGCTGCTACCGCGCGAGCAAAGCCACGAGCGACAGCTGGTATAGTATAAGGTGAGTCGGCATTTTTTTTAGAATACCGATATAAGAATAATTTACTGAGTATCGATGGTCCTGCTGGGAAGTATCGCGTATCAATAGAGATATTAAAACGATCGTGTTTTGTTTTTTGAAAGGTTTGTAGGTTCGTTGCTATTCATACCTAATCATACAAGACCTAAAACTTTGCCGAAACAATGAGGTTTTGAGAAAAATGTCTCAAACTTAAAAGGTATTTTAAAACTAACCCGCGAATTTCTTTTTTAGTATCTAATCAATTTTTCTTAGTCGTCGTTAGTATGGAAGTATGGAATTTCTAAAATAATCTATACAATGTCATGAAACACTCAACGTAAATTATATTATTGCTTGTATTAGACATAAATTAATTAATTAATTACTTTAGAGAGCTAAGATTGAAGTCGTCTAGACGAAGCTATTAAAGTAACAAGATTAGATGTCTTAGAATTATAATTACCAACCAATAGTTCAACAAGACACCTGGAATATTTAGTCAACCTCATCATCATTTACCAAAAAACTGCTACATTTTTGTTCACCTGCATGAACCTTAAAATTATCCGAGACCGGCTGGGCTCAATCTACGAGACCTAACATGCTATTTGTATATAGAACTACCTGTCGCCCGCGGCTTTGCTCGCGTGGTAGCAACATACGCATTTTAGACCCTTTAGGGTGCGACTTTCCAAAATTCCTTTCTTATTGCACTCTTACACTGAAATATAAGGATACTACCTTCCAAATTTCATACCTCTAGGACTTATAGTTTAGGCTGTGCGTTGATACAAAAGAGTTTTATATATTTAGAAGATATAAGATGAAGTATTTCTAACCACAAAGAACAATGGGACCACGAGAAATAACTTCACTTAAGGACCCACTAATGGGACAAAAACCAAAATTGCAACGATTGACCCTGGTTTGACACTAACCAGTTTGATCTCATACAATAACCACGACACAAAAACGTAAATCATATAAGTGGTTCATTCCTTTTGCGTTTTTATCGCGCGTTCCACGATTGTAAAGGATGGCTTATTTATACATGTATTCATGGAGTGCTTTTATTTTTGCCGCAAATTCCGGATCTCATGCTCTTTGGCTGATTATATTGGATTGGACGGATCGACAAACCGGGGGTATTTGGACAGGTGGACGTAGCGGAGTTCTTGACAGACCCGCGACTTTGTAAGGTCAGTGGATGGAAAAGTAAAATCATGCTTGGATTTGAGAGTATTTTGGACTATTTTCTTTAGGCTGGCGTGGCACTATTTATGATAGATTCTCGGTGGATTTATGTTATAGTTTTCTTTTTATTGACTCGTTTTTCTGATATTTTGATGTTGTCGACACCCTGAACCCCGAACCGGAAGAAGGGTATCAATACTGTGTAACCAACTATCTGTTCATTTCACATATATAAATTACCAACAATTACTAAAAAGAAATCTCATGGAACGTCATTTCATAACGCATTGCTGTCAGGCTACTTTATTTTGTTTTATAGTTTGCTACAGTGGCGCCCTCGTCAAACGTACAAATAAGTTGGTGGTACAATTTGCAACAAGTTTTTCTACCTGTCTATAAAACTGGTGATAAAACTGAATGTTCAGGTAATGATCTTGATCGATATAAAGTGGCAATCTCATTGAATCTAAGTGTATCGTGTAGGGCAAATATACAATGTATTTTGATCAGCACTGTTTACCAAATGAATTCCACGTAGGCCTCTATTATGTCGAGACGATACTTAAGGCTTCTGTTTCTTAGAAGACGGTATACGTTTTATAACAAACGTAACTTTGTTGCGTCATTTTTAGTCTGTCACGTGGCTGCTCTACGCTTCATCTTTTAGTTTACTGCCACTCTTTTGCGGTCGTAAAACTTTTGACCTCTTACTGTATCTATCATCGACATAATATCATTAAACTTGCTAAGTAATTTAGATAGCTATGTCAGTAACTGGTATTCTATAAACAACTCTATCCTGACAATAATACACTTGAACTATTTACTTATAAATTCGGCTTGTGAACCCTTTCGAAACGGTTTTGATGGGTGAGTTGGTGGAGACGCGTTTGGATTGTGGAGGGTGTAATTACGTGCAAATGTTATTCAATGACATTATCTGTGACACACTAGGTTATAGAGCAATAAATGAGCAGGGAGGTAGAGTCACAGAATGTCATCAAACAAGATTATGAATATAAATGGATACGGGTAGGAAATAGCCAAAAACAAGATGAATTATGTAAATAATTTAATGCGTAAGAAAGAAGTTACTACCAAGAAAATCACTGTTGATACGGGGGACTCGAAAAAAATTACAGTGTCGACTCCATATGAAGGTGATGCAAATGTTGAAGTCAAAAAGGCAAAAAGTTGATAAAAAAAGCAAAAATATAAACAGCTTGGAGCTGATTCGGATAAAAAGATGATGAGGAAAAAAGAAACATAACTACATATGTGTAACTAAAATCAATAACAATGATATCCTCGTAGTGGTGGTGAAATGACATACATTATAGATAGACATTGCTGACATTACAATATGGTACCAACGTCCAACACACACAAAAGCGCTAGGTTTTTGCTGAGGTATGTTGACTTCACGGGCATAATGTTTTCTTGATGGATTCAGTGACGCACTATACGGTCACCGCTTCTAAAAAACCCAGGTCCTTACTGGTAACGATTATGGGAACCATCGAGTCAAGAAAGCTAAAGTTGGTGAAGTTAATTGGATTGCCCCATTGATTTTGTTTGTTATTGTGACCTTACCCTTTTAGATTAACAGCTTTGTTATTGTAGGTATGGTTTTTCTTATGGTATTTGGTACCTCATAATGAAAAAGTGGTGTATTGAAGCAGTTTTATTGCTATGTTGTTTTAGAAGTAGGTATTCTTTCTGTCTAATAAGTATATTATACAAAATAATAAAAACTTAAAGTTAGATATCATTTCGAGATCATTACTAAATTACCAAAAATGGCTTAGCGTAAATCAATTCGTGTTTTTTGTTGACAACAAATTCAAAGGTAGATCGCAAAACTGGGTAATGTATAAATTTTCTCTAAATAAAAAATAAATAAATCTAGATACAAATCCAGAGCAAAACGCACATCCTAGAATAGAAGGCATTGTAACAGATTTTTGTTCAAAAAAGACATAACAGCCTGAAGTTAATATTACCTTAACTCAAAGTGAAGACGTTTGCTTTTCATCAGTTTTACGAGGCCAATAAAAATTTAAACGTATGTCTATGTCTATTCAGCATATGGTAGTGCTACTTTTTATAAAAGGTGTGCTGAAAGTAGTAAAAAAATTACAAGTTAATATGCTTGTCTTGTTCCTGCTTGTTGTTTTGTTTTTGGACTGCACAACTTTACCGGACTACACAGCGTTACCGGACT
Source organism: Eulithis testata (assembly GCA_947507515.1). Classification (NCBI taxonomy): domain Eukaryota; kingdom Metazoa; phylum Arthropoda; class Insecta; order Lepidoptera; family Geometridae; genus Eulithis; species Eulithis testata. The sequence goes on along the minus strand of OX382199.1, from coordinate 3,844,161 downwards.
GCAAAGCATTACAGAACTTCTATTTGCGCTACACAGCCTCCATTCTGGCTTTTATAGGCAGATATAGACTGATCAAAACATTGACATTTCGTAACTAATTGTAATATTCACGGAAGTATGATGGCAAATTAGATCAACTTTAATCTACCGTGACGGTTAAATAAAACTGTAAACTGGCATCAAGGCTTCCAAATGCCTTTGATGGTGCTAGAATAAATCTTTTCAATTTATATGCAAATTTGGAAATTTGAATTTCCACGTTACGTATTTGGGTGGAAATGGTTAATCCGACTTGTAGCTTCAAAGATAAATAAATTAAATATTTATCGAGTTGTCTCCTTGTTTGAGTAAACTGTCATCATCACCAGGACTCTAAATAAACTCTTCTAGAGTACGAGCTTAAATATTTGCGTAATCTTTACAATACGTTTCTTCATCGGTTTTTTGTGTTTCTGTTTGCGTTATCACAATTTGAGAACCTCCTCTATAAGCAACTGGCTGTTTAATTTCCCACTTCTTCTTTCACTTATTATTCTGAGTGCTATTAATACTGTCAATGCCTGTAAGAAACCCTTTAGTTAAAGGTATAATTTCACAGCCGACTGCACGCAGCAATAGCAGACGATGTGTCGCCACGACACTACCAGTTTTTATGTAATTTATATGAAAGCGAAGTGTTACCAGCTACGGAAAGTATTTAATATAAATACATAGAAACTAGTACAGCACGGCAACATGGCTGCTGCTGCTGTTGATGCCTGGAATCAGCTACAAAACCAAACCTTTGACACTAAATATCTTCGAGGATTTTAAAGGTACCTACTTAAATCTAAATAATATATAAAACTCTTTTGAAGCTGACTGACAATCAACGCACAGCCTAAACTATAAGTCCTAGATGTATGAAATTTGGAGGGTAGTATCCTTATAATATAGTGTAGGGGTGCACTACGAAAATAATTTTGAAAAGTACCACTCTAAAGAGTCTGGAACGCGAGCAATCCATCGGGCGACGGCTAGTATTATATAAGAAACATCCCCAATACTAGCTGTAGTTAGCTGTTTTAATTCCATCGCAGCTGCTAAGAGACCCGAGAAATGTCAAAATCCATTTCCAAGAGATATTTGAGGCATGCAAACAAGAGGTTCGCTGCTGAATATCTTTGCGTGCGCAAAATTTTATCGAAGACGTAATTCCTTTGATCCCTCATCTATATTCAATGATCTGGAGGACTGGAACGCTTCGCAGGCGCTTTCATTATACTGGGTATCTGTGTGGAGTCGTACGACGCATGCAGGTAGAGGGGTTAGCATCCATTGAGACTTTTTGAACCGATTTATTCGCTGACTGTCTACAAAAAAGTCACTGCGTTATTGAAACTAAGATATTATTAAAATAAGAGACTCCTCAGCGCTAGAAAATAATTTCGTATTAGAGCTGATTTGCAGAGTTACGTGAACGACTTCTCGGCTGCAAGCGTTGAATGAAAAAATGCGTTACAGCGCAGTGTAACTGAAAGTTCTATATACCACTACTGAACTCAGAACTTGCACTTAAGAGTGTCTAAATCGACTTTTTTGATTATTAACTCTGATATTGGGTGCTCTCAAATCTATATCTACACGGGTAACGACTAAAACCTACAGGTAAAACACGCTGCTCTATGTCTCCTATCCAAAACTATACTATGCCGCTCATATACCTACAACTATGGCATAGGTACATACGTACTCACATTTCAATTTTCTTACTTACAGTGGGTTTTCTGACACATCTAGGTACCTGGTAGAAATTGTGCACAGGTATAAAAAGGCCAGCATAACGATGTTTATGTTGCCAAGTCGTTAAGATTGAAGACGTCTACGAATCTGTGTGATGATCAAAGAGGCGGAGGTGCGTCGAAGCGCAACATCTTGTGAGAAACGTGCGTTTTTGGAAAATATTTTTTAGCTTGTTTTGTATATTTCTCCTTATGCTTGAACCTTAAAGCGTTTGTTAGTCTATTGAGGCGTGGCTTAAAGAAAAAAGGTTACCCTTTTATCAATCTTTATTAAAAAAAATTGTGTATTACCATCAACCGTAACAATATTATAAGTAAAAATAAAATAAAAGTACCTAAGTGGGTATATTGTTCTAATCTAGGTTATATTATAAGTATAGATGATATCGGTGGAGGCTTTTATCCGAGGACTACTTGACTTTACCAATAACACCAATAGGTAAGGTCAAGTAGGCCCGAGACAAAAGCCTTCTCCGTTTTTCATTGGAAAGGATCTGCGAAAAAAAAAGTTACTGTATTGTATAAACCAGTTCTTGGAATCTCCTTCTTTTTCCTGCCCCTATCCCACTAGGTGGGGTCGGCACAACATGTCATCATCTTTTACACAATCCATCCATCTTTTCTTGGGCCTACCTCTTCCTCTATATCCATCCACATTCATACTTAGCACTAAACCAGTTCTTGAAATAAGGATATTTTAAAACTAGCTGATACCCGCGACTTCGTACGCGTGCGAAACCATCAAAATATATGTCAACCAGTATACTATTACGATGAACCTCATAGCAAATGGCTGCTTTTGGTTTAGAGAGTTCAAGCTGTATCACGTCTTTGATTTTAATAAAATATAGCTTATGTTTCAATGCGTAAAAAGGGCTTCTTAATGGTATAAGTTTTATAGAAATTGGTCAAGTAGTTTAGGCGTGATCCGCGAACAAACAGATAAACTCGATTTTCGGAATCAGAACCATTAATTCAGTAGATCTGCATATTTAGTTCTTATCTTTAATTTTAGTTTTTGGCTTTTTTACAGTTTTATAATAGTATAGATTGGTTTGTAAAGCCAGTTTAATCAAAATGACATTTATTACACTGGGCACAAAGCTAACTACATAAAGAGTTTGCAGAATGAAAGATTAAATTTTTTTTGTAAGTATATAAAAAAACGTGATATAACGTATTATGCTCGCACAAAAACTCAATATCGTTCGCAAAAACGTTTTTTTCTGAAAACAACGGGCGCTATAAAGGGTCTTACTGTTATCCTTTGAATTTATACTCCGATATTATCGCCCTCATAAATTGCTACCACGTACCAAATCGGATGCTTGAAAAAAGTGACCGGTACAATTAGACAAGCGTCTATTATGTTGGTAGCATAGTGAGAAAACGCTAAATTTTTTAGTAATAACACGTTTTTTAGAGACATAGAAGACAGAGACGACACTTACTTAATTGTTATAGTTTGCTAAATAAACTAAGGGCCGAATAATGAACCGTTACTAAAATTTAAACACCACTTCAAATTTCTCTGCCTCTGTTTGACATTACTCGTTTGTAAGAGATGGCAATAACTTAATTATGAACTAAGTGTCGGATGTCGTACACAGTGCTACGAGTTATACGAGTCAACAATTGAAAACTCAAGTTTTTTTCTACGTTTTCACACTACACGATTTCGAAGGAGAGCTATTGTTATATATTTAGTGCTTAATGCTTTCACACTGTGTCGCTACCAACACCGATATTTTTGTTCGAGCCACTTGAGAAAATTGTCTCAAATATTGTCAATGAAATTCACTTAAAAATACCTCGCAGTCATTTCAATCACGCAAGCTGTGTTTACTATACTAGAAATTACACCGAACATGATTATGTTAGAAAATATATTTTGTTTTGAGTTAAGCGTAGTGTACTTATAGATTAAGTTGTAAACCAAATTATAAAAAAAACACTGATCATGTCTTGCAAGCGAATACGTAAACGCTTGGATGGACGCTTGTTTACAGAATCAACGCAGTCGGGACTAGCCTCTTTATCTACGACCGCCGATAAAACCTAATACACCCCTGGATTTCAAATATTGCTTTTCCCCTTTTCAAATATTTCAGTGTAATTAGAGAGCGGGAACAAAACGCATCAATTTTCGATTAGATTGAAACATCTGGGTTCATAGTAGCTTCAAAAGGCTTGCGAAAATGTCAAAGTTGAATTCTCTATCGCCTGAGGTGAGATGATGAGACTGTTTCATACAACTACCAAGCCGACTAAATTATGCAAGCGGCACTTGCATGGACTAACGGGTCACAGTATGGGTTCACATTTTTTTTGTGACAGCCAGATTGGATTTTTTTCGGTAGAAGATAGTTTTATTACCTAATCTTTTTCTGTTACGAGTTTTCTACCACTTTAGTAGAAAAATTTATTTGTGATTCGGGAAGATCATTACCCAAGGAGATACTTTCATTAGTAAAATAACTTATAAAACCTACACAGCTACCCAATAGGGATGTGAGATTATTGGAAAAGAATGGATTAAATAAAAATCGAGTTTACTTTATTTAAAAAAATCGATTTGTAGAAAATCGATTTTAATTCAAAGTAAATCGATTTCCACGAAATTTTTTTTTTGTATTATTTAAAAGTACATGCTTTTCATATTCCAATAATAAACCTAAGAGATTGATAAGTACAATTTATCAGATTAAAAATGAAATAAAATTATACGAATAAAAATCATTACCAATTCAAAACTAAAAATCAAAGGCAATTTTCCTTAAAAATTTCAAGCTAAGGAATTAGGAAACCAAATACACAAATGTCCAGTCCTATTTTGCAAAATTTTTTCATCCATCGCTTATAAACGATCTGTTTCTCAAAATGGATTTAAACATGTAATTTATATAATCGATGTATTAAAAATCGATTAATATTTAAATAAAAATCGACAGTAAAAAATCGATTATAACAAAATAATAATCGATTTTAATGAAAATCGATAATTTTTTAACATCCCTACTACCCAACTGTTAATTACTAAGTTAAAAAAAAATTAGATTGATTTACATTATCATGACTGTCGTGTCATAAAGATTTAAATATGTGAGCCCAGAGTCATGTCGAAAGCACCATGCTTAAAATCGATTAAAAGAGAAATAGCGTAAAACGGAAGTTCTTGGTGCGCAACTTTTTGGTGCGGAAAGTGGAATGCCTCGAACCAACCACCGTGTTGTAAGCGGCTGTCGAAGGATACCGTGGCAGCCGCAACATCTGTTTTCTAATTGAGGCATTAGAACAGATCTAAATGGATCGCCTTTAATAACCGCTGTACATAAGTGATGGTGCTCAGAATGTATGGCATTAGGACTGGAGTTTCTACAAAACGGCGACTGTAATTTGACGACCGTATTATCCGCGTCTGATCACGGTGTGAAACATTTATGAACAAGCGTTCACGTCGTGATCAGACTTAGATACAAAAGATTGAGGTACGTAGTAGTTTTTGTAATTATTATTTGGGCTGTATTTGTTTTTCTCTTTTAATGCGGTTCGGTTTAATTAATGGTGTTTGTCAAGTTAGTGTGTATCTTACGGCAAAATGAAAAATTGCAGCAATCAGTAAAATCAAATATCAAATCAGTAAAATGGCTGGCAAACACACTTGATGTCAAAAATCAAGTTCATCTTTGAATAGTCCTATGAGTACGTCCAGTCGTGAACTATTGGGTTGATGATACGTAATTAAAAACTCTTGTTTCTGCTCTAGTAGTGTTGTCATATTGGTTTGCCTCCAGTTCTCCAGCCCAGAGTTTGAGTTTAAGGTTATGTGGTATGTGCTGTGTTGGAAGTTACGCTGCCATACACCGACCTCCGATTCTCAGAGAGTAACATTACAGAAATGACCGGCCGGGTAAATGATGGCCATTGGCCGCAATCGTTGTCCGGGTAAACTCCGGATAATTGACACGAATGCTGCGAAACGACCTCTGAAATACGATACCCGGTTTTGGGGTTGGCGTTCGAGCTGTTTTTAAGTTTGGAAGAGAAACGAAAAAAAAGGTCTTCACTTGTTTTAATAAATGTGAAATGGTATGCTCATGACATGGCTGATAGTATGTTGTCCCTATTGCATGATCTCTAACCGACAATGTTTAAAATTATCAAAATCAGAAAATATGTTGAACATTAACAGTTGAATCAGCCCGAGGCTACATACAAGCAGACAGACACGCAAGGCTCTGCAACTTAATATACCCGTTCCTATTTTGGACGGGGCATGAAAAAGAAAAGTGGTTTTCTATCGATACTATTATAAAACTGTAAAAAAGCCAAAAAGTAATATTAAATATATGGATAAACTAAATATATAGATCTACTAAATAAACGATTCTGATTCCGAAAATCGAGTTTGTCTGTTTGTTTGTTTGTTCGCGCATCACGCCTAAACTACTGGACCAATTTCAATGAAACTTATACCATTCAGAAGCCCTTTTTCCGGATGGAAACATAGGCTATATTTTATTGAAATTAAAGACGTGGATTCTTAGACACAGCTTGACCTCTCTAAACCAAAAGCAGCCTTTGACACGAGGTTCATCGTATGCTGGTTGACAGATATTTTTTGGTGGAAAGTTACGCACGCGTACAAAGTTGCGGGTATCAGCTTGTAAAACTGTAAAAAAGCCAAAAACTAAAATTAAAGATAAGAATAAACTAAATATGCAGATCTACTAAATAAACTATTCTGATTCCGAAAATTGAGTTTGTCTGTTTGTCTGTTTGTTTGTTCGCGGATCATGCCTAAACTACTTGACCAATTTCAATTAAACTTATACCATTCAGAAGGTCTTTTTACGGATTGAAACATGGGCTGTATCAGTGGTCACCAATTAGTTTCGCTCGGGGTCCGTTTTAAGAAATAAAATGACCATCGCGGTCCGCACAGCTTCACAAATATACGTTGACCCAAACAAAATATGTAAGAAGTTTCAAAGCAAATTTTTGTAGTTCTGGATATTTATTACCACACATTTTTTTTCCAGAACTCTCGCCTGGAAACTTGTTTGTGTTTTAAAACTGTTTTCTTGGAAATCCATAATTTTCTTCTGCAGAGCATCTAGCTTTATCACTCCCGCGGTCCGCACAAAATGGGTCGGAGTTCTGGATGCGACCGCCATTTGGTGACCCCTGGGCTATATTTTATTGAAATGAAAGACGTGGATTCTTAGATACAGCTTGACCTCTTTAAACCAAAAACCGCTTTGGGACGAAGTTCATCGTATGCTGGTTGACAGATATTTTGGTGGAAAGTTTCGCACGCGTACGAAGTCGCAGGTATCAGCTAGTTTTAAATAAAAGTCTTAACCACATTTTTAAAAGAAATGTCACAAGTTCCCGATATTAATTTCTAACCACAAGCCGTCTTCTGCAGTGATGAGAAACTTTACTTATACAGCACGGCAAAAATGTTTATATTCTATGATTTTCTCTGGTTTTAATTTAGATAAATTGTTAAAATGAGTAGTTTTAATAAAACTTTGCCATGAGTTTACAAACAATTAGTTTTTTATTTTATTGCCAAATGAAAAAGCAAAATGTAGAAATATTTTTTTTAAACGCCTTTTGAAATACAAAGAAATGTTTTATGATTCTGGAAATTCATGAACGATATAAACCAGCTGTCAGCATCGTACAAAAGGATTATACCGAAGTATTTTATCAAAGAGCTTGTCATACACGCGTTTTCAAATATTTCCAGGAGCTTAGCAAATACAAAAGGTATGAAGTTATTTTTACAAGTTATTAATACGTTAGTACAAAGTTTTGTGCTTATTTGCGGACTCTAATTTAAGCTTAGCCAATCAATAAATCTGCCATGTCTCCAAATAGCTTAAAATTGCAAACCAGTTAGAAACTATCGTAGATGGAATTCGTAGACTATATACGCTATTGGTGTTGTTTAACCAATTTCAGAACAAGAGGAGGCACTCAATGCAAAGATTATCAACTGCACCAGATATAGGTACAAAAAGGGATCAAACGCTATGTTGTTTTTACAATTTAGTGTCTGCAAAAGTTGCCCTGCCCTACTATGATGTCAAAATAGAAATGATAAAGCACTGCGTCAGAGAGCCAGCTTCCGTTTTATTTTAGTTTCTTATCGCAGCGTGTTGTATGATAAATCACCTCTAGCTCCCGACTCAAGAGCAGAGCAAAAACATTTGATTCTGTCTAGCTCGTTGCAAAAAGGTGCGGTGGTACCGATGCTCGCTTTATCAAAAGTAACAAATACTTTTTGATGGTGTCTGTACCGATTCCATAAGTTTGCATCTTTTTTATGTTATTTTTTTCGGTAACAGTATTTTAGTTAGGTACTAATTTTACTATCACAACAATGTTAGAAATGCATTACGGGACATTTAAATGCATTGAGAAAATGTGCTGACACGTACTACAGGAAGTGAATCTTGTGGCGCAATATAAATACAACCATATGAATAATTTAATGAACTAGCCATCTCCCGCGGCTTTGCTCGCGTTCTAGACCCTTTAGAGTGTGACTTTTCAAAATTCCTTTCTTAGTGCACCCCTACACTATATAAGGATACTACCCTCCAAATTTCATACCTCTAGGACTTATTGTTTAGGCTGTGCGTTGATTCTAAGTCAACTTCAAAAGAGTTTTATATAATTATATTGATAATAGTTTTTTTTAGTCATTTTGTGGTGACAACACAGTCGTCACCACAAAATGACAAACATAATTTTATCGTCTCAAAATACATATTTTAAGGAAATAAAATTCTATCTTTATAACATCCCTGTCCATGAAAAAGACATAACAGAGCGTTGAATTTATTGTGGACCAGGAAGACCCAGATGGCTTCTCTCATAAAATACAACGAGTGGTTCTGTTTGTAGCACCATGGAATATGAAAATAAAACTTAATCATACTCTTAGCCTTCTTTTTAAGACTTATAGGCTTTTTATTTATTCAGCAGTTTCATAGAAAAAGGATTTATTCCTAGAATCACTATAACCTCAGCCTAGTATTATATGATCTGTGTCTTAGCCTGCTGCAGTCTCATATGAATTCTTTTGGACATGAGAGTTTATTCCTTGAACGTTGGACCAGTATTTTTTATAATCGATCAAGGTATAAAAATATTGGTTCCAAGTATAGAAGACCTCCTACCTCTGTTTTTCTCTATTCCGTGGCCAACCGGTACACTTAAGATAATCACAATTTACGAGAAGGCCCTACCGAAAATGGTTATTTTAGTACGTGCGAGCAATTTGAGAGATTCTAATGATAGACTGCTTTGAAGGGATGTCCAGTCTTCAGCGTAATAGTGATTTTATTGGCACTTACACTTGTAACTTGGCTTTGTCTCTATGACGGAGCAATGAGAGTTGGTTAGACGTTAATTGCTCAGAGATAGCGTGAATAATTGGTTGTTTCATTCTGTTATTTACAGTTTAAGGTGAGGAAGACAAAATATTGTTGCAAGTAGTGATTTTGTTGGTAAGGTCTAAGCATGTAAGCATACTTATGCACGCATTTTGCGCATACGCATTTTTATAATTGTGTTTTAAAATACTGATTGTAATAACAATATTTTTTATTTATATTTTGCAATAAACGTGACATTATAAAAGCCACTATAGTAGGTGCCAAATAACACCGCAATACAGGTCATTCACCCACCTTTACCACGATGTCGCAAAATTCAATTTATGAATGGCTAATTCTGTCGCTTTCCATACAAACCTGTCGCTAAGACGGTAATCGCTCGAATCTCGTAGTACTGTTGGTTTACAATACATAAATTGAATTTTGCGACATCATGGTGAAGGTGGGTGAATGACCTGTATTGCGGTGTTATTTGGCACCTACTGTAGAGCTAAACACTAAAGTCTGTATTGAAGTAAAAGAGATACCAAAAAGTATCTTTAGTCATAAAAATACCAATAAGTCCAAAACAGATAAAGTTAAAAATCTTTCCAGCCGCTCCTAAAGCGCCATTATTACACTAATAAACGTCAACCGCAAACCCTGTTACTCCCGAAACACAGTTTGTCGATCATAAAAATGTTAATATCAAACATTGTTATAACATCAACACAGAACAAACTGGAGTGCCTACTAGGGACCGTCATAAAATTACGGGCCGTCGCGACAGACCCACGTTCAATACCCTCTCAAGAAGTATTACTCGTATTATGAAGGGGTCACAAAGTAGGGACGACGGCGATATTGGCAGCCTTACTGAGTATCGTGAGAAGGTGAGGAAACTTCTCATAAAAGCTAAGGAGGCAGGTGCATACCATTTCTAAGGTACCGAAATGTGCGCGTATTTCACGCTCGGAGCCTTATGACGCTCCACATTACAGCGAAAAGGGCTAACAATAAAAATTTTATGGCGCCGGGTGATGTAAATAAAGTAAAAGTTCATGTTTTCTAGAAAAACTTTGTTGCGGAAAACTATGGAGCCCTGAAATTAAGAAGGATCGGTGGTAAGTTTACGAGAAGGGTGTTCTTTATTGACACGAAACGATTGAGAAAAGAATTCGGGGAAAAGTTATATCCACTCCACTAAACTTTTTGCACGTGAAAACTGCTTAGTTTGGTCGAATAGTAAAAGTGAAGACCGAGATATATGTGTGTCCGATTTATTCAAATATGTAAAAGATTAAAATAATTATAGGTAGATAATTCTACTGTAACACAATAAGTATCTCTGAAAAGTAGAGAACTGAAAATCGCACTGATTTTATTTATAAAAAAACCCTTTTCTATCTTTGCTAAGTTCGTAAACAAAGAACCTAGAAACAAATAACACAGTGAATGTTTTGTGAAAGAGTTGAAATCCTAAAACAGCCTTCAAAAACACCACGAGATTTTTATCACGGATTATGAATCGCTGTAGATAAGGCATTCAACGCGTCCTCATTAAAACCGTGAAAAAATTACAAAAAATACCGCGGGAAACCGGTCTCATTTGTCAACTTTGTAGCATTGCATGCGACCTACTGTCACAGAAAAGAAAATGTTCTACAACCAGTATATAAAGAAAACGTCACTAAGTATCTACTAAAAGACTATTTTCTTTAGTGCGGTGCGCGCGGTTGCGTCTCTGCCGTTTGCTATCTATCGCCAACCAAAAGAATGATATAAGTAAATCTACTGTAAATAACATATCATTCTGTGTATAGTCGACGAGTGGCCGAGTTTAATTCATACACGTAGCACGTACCCACACAAGTTTAATATTCAAAATTAACATACACAGTTTCTATCGAGCTGCTTCGTGCGGAAGGGCAATTCAGTTAATGAAGATAAGGAAAATGTCGACAGACTTACGAGTGTGCGTACTTATTTTAGTTTGAATAAAGCGTATTAAAAATGAAGTGTAGCTTAAAGTAGTTTTAATGTGGATATTCAGAGTAGCCATAGCCACGCATGTAATTTGCTTTTACTACAAGGGGAAAGGTAATAATTCTATGTTTCAGGAGAAAAGTGGTATGCTCATTAATTGCTGTATCTTTTTTTCTTTCATTTTCTCCCTGTGACTTGTAATTTTTTTTTGTCCAGAGCGCATCGCATAATTTAATACTCTAACTACTTTACCTACTATACACACGATCAAGTCTCCTACCATCCTTTCATGTAGTTAAATGCGAAATAAGGACAGTTTTTACAGTGAATGTATGCAAATTCAAAAAACAACAGTAGTTGTTGCCAGCTAAAAATATTGAATTAAAAATTTACCTGAGTTATGACCCTAAAAAGTACATAAAGCACGCGAAGGGCCACTTTCATAATTCAGTGTCATAATTGGCTAACACATTAATTCGTAGCGACGCCGACGATGCCTAAAATATTATTTAAATTAGAGTTGGTCACGATTTTGGTCATTTTTTTACATAATTTTGGTAGTGTTTTTGTAATTTACATAAAATAGTTTATTATTTTACTAGACCATGCCTTAACATCTAAACTTGACAAGAAGGATCACAGTTTGTACCGCCGTGGAATCGAACTCACTTTCATCTCACTCAGCCGGGTAGGTCACCTGCTGCGCTACATGAGGCTGAGTAAAAATTGCTTATAAGAATTGATTCCATTATGAATTTATTTCTAAAACAACAGTAGATAGCTATTATACATAAAAAAATGCAGTAACAGTCTAAATAAAGAAAAAAGCACTCGCAAAAATGATTTCAAGATCAATTCAACGATAAAAAACTTTCATTCAAATAGTTTTTTTGTGATATTACAAATAACAACAATTATACATTAAACCCATTGCATGTCGTTTGAAATGGCTTTTTTAATCTAAAATATTTGAACCTCAGAAAGTTTTGACACAAAAATAATATTATACAGAAAGGTGACGCTTTTAAAAGCGCTGAAGTTGTTTCGTCTGTTTAAAATCCTTCGTTTGTTTAAAATCGGTTCATTATGACAACGTAACGGGAACTAGATTTTAGATAAACCATGAATGCACATAAGCCTTAATATCAAAGACAGACTTTTTTTAATCACAAATTAAAATGCATTTAAAATAGAAAACAAGACAATGGTAAAAAACCTTAGCATTGAATAATAACATTCCAATAAAATAAATGGCAGATTACTAACATTAAGGGCTCAGGCACATTTGACGGAAATTCCGTCGCGGAACGCAATACATGTTATTGCATATAAATTACAAATAGCGGCCACACTACGAGGAAGATCGGTCGCGGAAGTATGGTACCGGATTGACACCCGCGGAATTTCCGCGACGGAACATCCGTCGTCCGCGACGGAATTTCCGTCAAGTGTGCCTGAACCCTAACTCACATTATCCAGGCAATTGTCCAGACAAAATAAGCATCAAAAAGTAATTTCAATACAGTGTTTTGTTTATTTGAACTCTCATACTCGCTCCGCGCTGCAATATCGATATCGTTTAGTACAATAGCACCCGCATCTCCACAGTCCGATAGCTTAGAAAACGTTCACAATAAAAATACAAAAGACAATGAAATTGAATGGAAATGAAGATATCGTTTCACTTCCGACGGGCATTCTTACCTATCTCATTTAATTTTAAACTCAACGCAATATTCAGAATGAAGTATAGAAGAGTTAATTAAATTTCTAAAGGAATTTTGAATGAAGAATTCATTGCTTTTAGCTTCCATTTGCAGAATATTTCTGAGATTGTGTAGGTTTAGAAATATTTAAAGCGTTATTTCAATATTATTTTGTGTATTATAAAGTCATAGAGATGATTTTTTCTTGGTCAAACTAACTTATACAATATTATGTAGAAGTTAATTTTTTTAAGTTCACGTTTAGCCGGAGGTCTCATAGCGATCTTTGAGAGTACCGTAGAAATAAACACTGTGTATTTCACTTTCATCTATCCACATTTCCACTCGGCAGTCTTCCCCTCTGCACTAGAAACTTGCATTCAGGCATTTAACAACTTAGAAAGAACAAACACTGCATTTTTTTTTACACAAGTATTGAACCTACGCTTCTCACGTCCAACCAAAAGTCGTGGGACAATGACTGGAAAATTAAGATTGTGAATTGAGATTAGGAAAACTTTAAGGAAAAAAAAACTCATTATGGCTCTAATTTCCAAGTAACAAGGCCCATAAATTTCACCTGTTCTTTGAGTCTAATAAAGCTGGTCATTCACGGTGGCAGGTCCCATCAATGTTGTTTATGGGAAGGTAAGGGAGAGTGATTCTGCTTATTAATTTTCCGCGGCCGCCAAGGAGCGGTTTCCTTGCTTACACGATTGCTGTCTTAAATCATAAAGCCTTCACCTTGAAAGAAATTACTTTTTTCTTACCAAGATTTTTTTTTTACTGTTCATATCCAACCTCTTTCAATAGACGAACTGTGAAGACCTTAAGAATAAGAATAAGAATAATTTATTAATACAAAACTTAAATAATAACAGCAAGATAGTGTAGGTAGGTACTACTAGGTACTTAATTAGATATAATATAAGTCAAAAGATGTATTATTTAAACTTTGCGGGTAGCTTAGTGAGTGGAAAAGTTCTTGAAAGCTTAGTGAGGCAAAGCTTACCTTGAAAGCTTAGTGAGTGGAAAAGTTCAAAATTAGTCTTCTAGGAAGCACTAATTTTGAACCTACTCGTAGAAGTCTATTAAATAAATCCATTGTATTGATTGAATTGAAGTGGAATCCTTCATTGATGATTGCGCCTATTCGCAAGTTTGACGTTCGCGAGTTGGCGAATAAGTCATTTTGTTATTGGACAATGCGTGTTTTTAAGTACTGGCAATATGGTGTACCCAATGCAGTTAATATTAAATACAGGAATCTGAATTATTTTATGAAACCAAATACTTTCATTGTATATTTTTAATAATTTGAGGTGTTCTTTGAAAACCAAGCTTTTTATTTTTATTGGTGTTCCTTAAAATAATAAATTAATTTAATCGTTATTTAAATAGCCATTTACTTGTTTTCTTTCTTCTCCGTTGGTGTTTTTGTGCGGCCATTAGATTCGGCTTTCGAAAATCCTTAGCGTAGTACATTAACAGTGGAATGGGCCATTGAGACGAACCCTTATCGTATTATTCTTTCCCCTTTAGTGAAAGCACAAGTTTAGTATCGTTTACCGTTGACGGAATGGCAGCTCTTTTGTTTCTTTTATGCGGGTACTTTCCATGTTTTTAGTTTAATCAAAATTAATAGTAGAAGGAAAACTCCGAGCGAAATTCCGGTCGTTTTCATACAACGCTTGAAAAAACACCGCAAGGTAAATGTTTGAAATTCTACTAAGTCATCAACTTTGTAAGAGAAATAGCTTCTGGCATAATGTGAATACAAAACAAACAGTTTTCGGTCACCACTAATTGGAACGTGTTTTAAATCATTGTATTTTTATTTTCGGCTTGTTTCATTAAGTTGAATTAAAAATAAAAAAGAGAGGGAATAACTAGTAAAACACGTAATCTTGATGCAATGGGCTAGCGAATAGTCATGTGCCTTAATATAAAACAAAATAGGTACACACTTATTGTGAAATTTAGGTAAGTAGGTAATAGGTATGGCAAAAAATACCTAGGGATTAAATACGTGTATTTACGTCACGGTAAGAGTAGCAGTTTAAAAACGTGCAAAACGTAACTCACCGTAGATTTAAAAATACTCCGTGCCAGGACTCATGTGCCAAGGATAGATTTGTGCAATAAATCCGTGACAATTACGATCAAAGTTTACGGTTAATCGCGAACTATTGGCAGTTTGCTACTTTGTTTCTGCATTCAAGCAATGATTGAGTCGAAGTTTACATGAGTATCAACCGTAAAATGTTTATAGTAGCAATCTCTACTAGTAGCATTGCGATGTAGTGTTTGTTCATTATTATTTTTTGTCATAAATTTTTTTAGGATATCTACTAAGAGCCATCGGCCTAGACAAAGTCCATTGGTGCACCACCTGGATTTAAACCCACACCTTGTGATCGGAAGGCGGTCAGGTCATTTGATTGAAAAACGCGTTTATTACCGACAGAAAAACCATGCTGTCGTGGTTGGTCGATACGACACAATATTTTTTTCTGTGTAAAATTATTAAAACATAACAAAACGATGACGAAATTCACAACGGTTTTAAAATTAATCGCTACTTTGTAACAGTGCGTCATTTTCATTGTTTTTCCAGGCATCCAATTATTATAAATCGTTCGTAATTTGACTGGCACGTAGACCAATCAGCTGTCTCCTCCCCACGTTAATGTTGTCTAAGTAATGGCCAGGGTGTGTTGATAACGAACGTCTAGCGCAATTATTCTGACACGCGATTGCTTTTATATCCTTGCTGGCAATTAACCTTGTTACCACAGCAGGAGGCTTAAATTTTCTAAATATTTAGTTAAAGCCTACTAGCCCTGAGCGACTTATATTTTTGACCCCCCGAATGAAAAACGGACGGAGTGTTATAAGTACAGCGTTAGGATTGTAACAAGTTGTGTGTCTGTTTGTTTGTTTGTCTGTGCTATAGCTCTGAAAGTAAAAGCTTCGATTTGAATGCGGTTGAAATCCGATAGTGCAGAATTGGATTTTTATATACAAAAAAATATTGGTGCATGCCATGGCTTTCAAACGATGAAGGAAGACATTGTAGCGGACATTAAGTGGCGATTTAAAGAATCGCCGCTTTTATAGACAGGGTGAATAACTGCCCCAATAACATAATCAGTAGTTTGGCGGACAGACTGATGCTGACTGCAACGTTCAGACGATGGGTGGAAATTTCCACCTAAAATTAAGTAGAATTACTACTTAAACGTTTTTGCGTCTATTTTATTTTGTTTTAAATTTTTTAATTTCTTGTGTATATTTTAAAAATGTTCATTTTCTTATAATGTCTTTATTTTCTTAAATTCTATGGACCATGTCTGAAATAAAGAATTATTATTATTGTAAGGAAACCCGCGGCTTAATCAGCTCCGCACGTATTACCTTGTCTTTCCTGTAGCCGACAGGCTGAGACTTGGACAAATATTCGTCCAAGGGCTGAGATGATAGTGTAGGTGCTAGGCAAGTCTACTCTATCTAAATCATGTCCCCGGTACATCTTGCATTTGGCATCTTCTTGATTACTGATCAGGACATAGTTAAAAAGTGGCCCTTGGCGCAGTATAAAATTAAATAATCTATATTAGATGCAAAAGGCTTGCTTATATGTTAGTTATTATCATTTGACAAAAAAATAGTGTGAACCTAGTTCCATAGATATAATACACAAGGTGGAGTTCGCGTGTTTCTAATAATACAATTCCATATAGTCAACAGTATAGCACAAATAGGGCGTGCGGACATGTAACATCATAAATAACAATGTACATTTGTTTCGCGGTGAACTTTTAATTAGTACGAATTTGGTACTTTTTTGTGGATCGCGATAAGGGATCACGCAATGGCGGCCTTTCGTTACGTCTATTTTTTTTTTTTTTTTGTTTTGTACAAGTGAAGGACTGAGGAAATAAAAAAGTGTTCATAAATGTTTCTTAAAAGAATTTGATTCAAAACACTGTTAAAAGTAGGTACTAGGGACAACCAATTTGTAACACATTATGTGATACTTAGTATTAAACTTACGTACGGCTTACCAAGTGCTACTTACTAGTTAAAAATTGGCATTATTTTGCGTAAAATATAATGTTTGGACGTCCCTCTGACTACTCTTCATAGAAATTCTTAAAAATCTTAAGTGCTAAGAAATCAGAAAAGATTTTTTTGAGTTGTCTTCCACAAACTTATAATCAGAATCTGATTGATAAAAAATACTTTACTCAAAAATACTCTGTAAAATTATTACTGCAAATTTTGCTTAGTTTGAGACTAGAGGGCGCTGTCTGAAATGTCCAAGAATATTAATTTTGTTTATACCTCATTTCTCATCACTCTCATTAGTATTCCGTGACAGCAAGAAGGTTACCCTCAAATAAACTGAAATTAGTTCAAGACGGAAGACACATTAGGCGAAAGCCTCCGGATTATGTCGGGCAGAACATTGTTCCAGTTATCTGCGCCCTACGGCCCTTAAAAGGGTCACTAAGTTTAAGATTATTGTAAGCTTATTCATCTTTTCCCGGGGCTAAATAGAACATACACTAGAAGGCATCAGGCAATTGTAGTTAAAACTGTTGGTAGGAGAAACGGGAATACTATGTGTCGCGACAGGTTGGCAACAAAGCAATTCTCTCTGTCCAATACGAATTAGTTTAACGTGAAACGGTTGGCGGCTTCTGTTAACAACAATACGTACTGAAAATTTCTGGCTGTCGCACATGTGTCGCTTTTGTTACTGTGTTTTTTGTATGTAATAGAATATCTCAAAATGTGTGTCAATTTCACCATAAGAATTTAAAAAGTGGATTTTAATTAAAATTTCACCATTCCAGTACTTCCTTAGCATTTCTAAAGCCAATATTAAGTAATATACTGCCAGCAACCTATAGATTAATAAACTAAGTAGTGACTAGAGGATACAAAGGCTTCCGATACCAATCTATCGGGATCTGCCGGCAGATGGCGTATTGTTCGTCTAACTAACTGATCTCGTCTGTGCCAGAAGCATTGTATTGTGGAGAATGTACTGTCGGGGAAAAAATACAAAAACTTGGTTTTGATGGACGAGGTGGATTTTTTTTGGTTTTTCTATTATAGAACTTAGGTCCTGAATATAAAATAGGCCACACGCTTATGATGTTAATATTTTTTTTTAATTACAATGATCACAGAAACGTATAATTCGCCACATCCAATCTTGTTACCCGCAGATTCAATTTTTTTAGCATTTGTATAAATTTTTGATACAAGTTGATAATATTTGTCTGAAGTCCCTATTAAGGATTTTGAATATAAGTTGGTGAGCTCATTTTATTATCGCCGATATTTTTGTATTCATTCACGCATTTCCACACAAAAGACTCATAAAGCTAACATTCATTCAAAACTCAGTGTTTCTGTTCAATGCAAACATAAATATTAAGGATTTGTATCCGAGCACGTAATTCGTCTGTACATGGTTGGAACTAAAAAAAAAGAAAGAATACAGTCTAACAAATTACTATCGAAAACGTGTTTTATTGTAACATAAAACCCAAAATTCTTATGTAGTGGACAACGCTTACATTTCCCCAACAGTACCGCAATTCGCATTTCTCGTCCGGTCAGTGAGGACTCAAGGTGCTGATGTGTCCGTGACAACGTACCGTGTACATCATTGTACTATGCGAACTAGCACATCATTGTCCTTAGAACTAACCTGTCGACCGAATTAATTTACTGCTGAGAGACGCCGTATATTCAATAGATAACACATGTATGTACATAGTGATGATGAAAGCAGATTGACCGCTATGTCGGTGTTTACTTGTAAACACATTGTAAAGTTAATTTTTTATCAGTGTAAGTGATGAAAAAAGCCGATAGCCCATGCATCTACCTATAACAAAGTAGTTGTGTGAAAATGCCTGTTTGATACGTCTTTTGATTGATGTATTTGACGATTTCTGCATGTTAGTTTTTTTTCTACTTAAAAAAATTCATAGTCAAAATTCCGTTTTTTAAATTGGTGAGTAGAGGTATAGTAGGTGCCAAATAACACCGCAATACAAGTCATTCACCCACCTTCACCTCGATGTCGCAAAATTCAATTTATGTATGGTAAACAAACAGTACTACGAGATTCGAGCGATTACCGTCTTAGCTTTGTATGGAAAGCGACAGAATTAGCCATTCATAGTAAGGTAATTACGTTTACCAATTTTCTTAAAACTTATTTCTGGCTGTCTGTTTTACTTTTCCATCAAAAATAATGTTCACCATATTCCCACACTGCAAAATACTTAGAAAACAGTCGTTTCCGATTCACATATCACAGTATCACGTACGTACTCACAATAGTAATGCTTTCTTTGCTAATGTCGCGCGGTAATGTGCGACGACATTAAAAGTCCATAAATACACAATCGCCCTCAATAAATGTCGCCGAGTTTCGTAGTTTGTCGCGTAAATAAACTGCAATGTACGCTGCTCTTTTATTGCGCTCGCGAGTTCATTAACTTGTACGTAAATAAGGGTAAATCACTAGTCTAGTGGAAACTAGATCTTCTGATCAATGTTGTGAGTTCAAATTCGATCGAGAATTTAAATTTTTCCTCAAAAATGCGCTACATCTCAGACAGTGAAAAAAAATAATGTGAAGAAGCCCATAACTTGCTTAGTCAGTTCTGCACGTATGGATCATGAATTTTCCTTGGATTAGGCCGACTGGCTGAGAGTGCTATAGGTGCTTCGCCAGCCTTCTTTATCTAAAACCATTTTTCAAGTACTACAGTGCTTTTAAATATGGGCTACGTGAGTGTTGCCTCTGAAACTGAAAAATCTACTCCACTGAATGTAAAGATCTACATTTTCTGACCTAGTGATTGACAACTGGAAAAAAACCACTACAATGAATATTTTTCTATACACCTATTTGGCTATGTTTTCTTATGATATTCCATATGAAATGAAGCTAAACTGTTTTTGTTTTTATATTATTTTATTTACTTTTTCGGTTGTGTCAATGGTATAGAAGATTAAAATATATCACAAAGTACTAAAAACTACGAATGGTTTTACTAAATTCGGTTTCTGTTTGCATATTATATACATAACCTTTGTCGGTGATCTACTTCGTAGCAGTAACGACATTCGTAAATTCATATCATATAACAATGTTGACTTTGTATAAACAACGATATTGCATTTGTCATAGCAATGAAACAAATCTCGTAGCAACATAGACTACGATAACTCGTAGCACGTCTACGGCTTTTATGTTTATGACCCGTGTATTGCCTGGAACTGAATATAAACACAGTACTTTGTGATATTATAAGCATTAGCAGCAGGTGTATTAAAATTTAAATTTTTTGTTAGTTGCAATACATTTGATTATTATTTATGTGGCAGATTTATGTACATTTATACTCACCTTACCCATAAAGTGTCGTTTATTTTGGCTCTAAAAAGGTTTCCATCCCATGAAATAATAACACTTTAGAAGTTCATGAATTTAAGGTCACCCATAAAGCGATATAAAGGTCGTAAAAACCGGATGGCTGTTACCAACACCCGAAAATTTTGCTCACAATAAGATATTTATTTTTCTGAAAAATTCAATAAAATTATAAAAATTACGTAAATATTTTCAATCGATTTTTTAACAATATTGATGTCAAACTGTATTTTTTTAAAGCTTTTCCCAAAAGTAACAATTTTGACGATAATCGAGTTGGCAACATTGAACCCCGTGAAAAATATCCTCTCAAATGTGAAAAGATACTTGTACGTTTTTACCGTGTAATCAGTGCGGGTAAGTAGTGATTCCGGGATTAAACGCGACGAAATTACCCTAAGCCAGGTGTGGGGTCGTGCCCGGGCCGGGGCAAATTGAATTTTTTAATAAAACCCTGGAAGCAGCCACTTGGGGACCAGCTACGTCACTTTTTAATTTCTCTTCTAAATAAGAGATGAATTAAATTAGAAGATAATAATATGTTAGTAAAGTTTTAGTAGGTATATATGTAAATACTCGCTATCGGTTTTATAAACCAAGCAGGTGAGTAACTTATATGGAAAGTCGAAAACCAAATTACGCTGCGCTGAAGAACGGGGGACTATGGGCAGAAGTGATCACAAGCATGACAGTCGCACGTAGAATCATATTGCGTGTCACCTCACCTCTGCAATTTCTATGGAAAAAGTATGGAGTTTACCAGCTTCTCACAGAGACCTAGGAGTGCATACCACGTTTTCGTATTAATTTTCACCGGAAAGTCTTTGCCGGAGATACCGATTAGCCACCGAAACCATGCAATAACGTAGCATAAAGCTAGATTAATTAGTCTGCGATATTAAAGCGAAAATTACACCGTCAAATTTTTCATTACTTTTGGCACAGATCATGCTTTTGGCAACCTCTACTACTGGGAAGTGAATCTTTTATCAGTTATTGCAGATTGCTTTGGCTTTTATAGAAAAAAGATTAAGTTTGATGACTAAAGACAGGGTTACCATTTTTTTTAGAATATGCTGAGATTTGGTTTATTTAAAATCCACTTCAAGAGTTGGTCATTATCACGTACCGAATAAGAAAAATGTAAAAGAAAATTAAAATAAGCTCACGACTACTTACTATAGATTACCCTTATTTTTATGTCCCGAAATTTTTCAGTTGGAATGTTGAATGGCTAGTCAAATGAAAATTAAATCTGAGAATGCGTCAATATTGTAGACACATGTCATACGAGTAAGTATCTAAAGATTATTAGAAAATAATATTGAAAAAGTACTGTAAGTTTATGTATAATTGGCGTAAAAGCACTGAAAAGATAAAATTATTAGGTTGTTTTCCATTTTATGGTACCTAACTTGGTGAAACTAAAAAATAACGAAATATTTTATTTCAAGTGCGGTTTCAACATAAAAGGCAAAGTAATCTTGAGATACGTTTAAATTTAATCTTAGAGATGGAGACAGTCCCTCGTATCCAATACGAGAGTGCGCCATCACCCATTTTTTAAAGAAAATGCCTGCTTACGTCTCCCTTTTTATGATTGTTCTTCTTTTATTAGAGTACTTTTGTTTTTTAAGTGAAATTTCTTAAGTTGGAAAGGCTGGGTTTACGCTGCAAATCCGTACTTACTCTTTGAGTCGTAAAAGTTTGCCGATTGAAAAAATTGTTTTCTTTTGTAACTTGCCTATTCAAGATGTTGTTTGATTTACCTCAAATTCTGCTTCGATTATTGTTACTTTTCTAAAGAGTCGCGACGAAGCCCTTTTTTCAGAACTTGGATCTAAAAACGAGAGTCACAAACGTAGGTTTTACTTAGAGAAAATATTTCTTATTTTTTGCCACTAGGGCACTACAAAAAAGTCTCGATTTTTAATTAAGTAAACCAAAATAATGTAGTGGAAGGAGGGAGAGGAGGCCTTGGCCCTGCAGTGGGAAAAAAAACGGCTAAAAATAAATAATACAAATAAATAATAAACCAAAATAATTAGTCATGTACTTTATTAATTTATTAGCTATATTTTTTGCTTGTAAACTTTTCCGTCGTAATCAAAAGCACGGTAGTTTAAATCTGCGTATTGCTTTAGTAAATAGTTGCAGAAATTATTTTAAGTGAAAATCCAACAGTGTTTTGGTATTTGCTTAAATGGCAAACACAGTTTATTAATAGTCTGTTAAAAACTACCTTCAAACGGAATGCTTTTGTTTTCCTGAAGCCTCAGCTAACATAATATCTAAAATAACAGATTGTAAACCATTATAGTCCTTTTTCTCGATCAATGATTAAAGTGGTAGTCCATGCAAGAAAAATAAATATCTATTAAAAACATGCCTGGCCTGCAAAAACTTGTCAAAGCAAGCAACCAATCAAAAAGCATCCATGCAAATACTGGATGGATTTAGAACGCAGCCTTCACAATGACAATATTCAGCAGAAAAATACGCTCCCAGCTTTACCTTCGAGTATTTTCCTTTCAGTGCCGCCAAAACAATATCCTGTATATTGGATAGTGAACAAACTGACTAGTAGCGATACAATACGCGGTTTCTCTTATTCAATATTTACTCAGTGGGAAGCCACCCTGCATCATGTATTGGATTTTAAACTTACACAGAGTGTCCGAAAAGTTGTGACTACGACATATTAGACTTTTTTTTAAACTAGCAGTCAAATTTAGAATTTTTTTAACCCGATTGGAAAAGCTAGATTTTTGGTATTTTGATAAGTAAATAAATGTTCATAATTTCAAAAGCATTGTGTCAAAATCGAATACATTAATAACGTTTCACATAAAACAGTTCCCAGTTTTTACAATAGCAATGGACTGTTGTATTTACTATTTTTGTTGGTTGTATGTATGTTTTAGCAACTTCTCATTAGACTGAAAATAAAGAACAATATTTGTTCAAAAGAAACCATAAATTATTCGGAACACTCTCACGATTTTTGCAAAAACATAATATACTGATCAATTTATTTTGGAATGGCCAGTGAACCACAACGTAATAATGAGATGTGAAATGAATTCGAAATGAATTTTTGATGGAATACTTATTGTTTATCTATCTCAGAATAAAACAATTGAATTATTTACCTGTAGTTTTTGGTTTCAGTTGAAAAACGACAGGGTCTATCAAGACGCGCGATAGAGCCATTTGGGTTTTTCTATTTATTATTACCTAATTACCTTGTAAGTTTGTTTTACTCAAAACCCAATTCATATTTTGTAAAACTCAAGAATAAATCAATAAATAAATTGATGTTTATTTTCTTTCAGTTTTCGCGTCTTTTTTTCACATAACACTTTATTGCATAAAATATAGGTATAAAAAAATAACTATATTTGAGCCTTCTTCATTCAAGTGCTTATCTTCAATCAAATAATTAGAGCAATAATATATTACAATTCACATAACCTACATTGTGATGACAACGCTTGTTCCTGATCATATTTTACAAATTTGGTGTAGTCTAAATTACTTTCAATATCCAAAAAAGTTTTAAAAGAATAAGAAACACTTAATGGCAGTTAAAATAAACTGCAACGTATGCATTTTACAGCAGGGTTTAAACCTACCCTCCCCACCAAGTTAGTCCCAATTAGTGGAGAGTATGCGTTATTTGATTATAGCACACTGAAAATCCGGGAAATCATTCATACGTTTTGGATTTTTCGTATCCTCTACATTATATCCTAGTACATATACCTACCTAGTATCTTCTAGTGGGTAATAGATGTAGACTAGGTGTGAAGAGATCTGAAAGAAATTCTACCACACCAGTGGGCCTAAGACGCGCACCGCGAGATATTTGTCATGCCGGTCTGTCAAAATGTAAGCATTTTGTACCAGTTTAGGAACTATTGCTATTGCATTATCTGTGGTAATGTTGTCGAGAAACCGCGCCTTTGAATTTTTAACTTTTGACAGTTCTGCATGACTATTATCTCGTCCTCAGAGAGGTACGATGACTAAGAAGTGTCAAAAGTGTACATTATGGCGCGTTTTGTCGACACCATTAGGTACCACAGATAATGCAATAGTTCCTAAACTGGTACAAAATGCTTACATTTTAACAGAACGACATGACAAATACCTCGCGGTGCGCAGCTTAGGCCCGCTGGGAATAAAATTGTGACTCACTTTTTTTTAGTGGGACAAACCTGGTGGGTCTGATGGTAATATCCCTACAGTAGTTGCTAATTATGAAAAGCTATGGGTTGGCGTGCATTCGCCCGATGCAATTATGCTAATCTTATTAGTATATCCACTTTGCTTGTGCAGGTTTTGTTGAAGCTAAATTGTTCGAGTTGGGTTTCATATTTTATGTATCCGAGTGGCGTGTCTGGGACTGCATAATTGTGCAGTTATTAATCGGTAGGTCAGTAGATTACTACATATTATGTACTACAAGAGTCGCTAACGCACTCCAAATGGTATATTCCAGAAATCCTTACTGAGAAATTTCTATAGTGGGGATTTCGGTTTTTTCTACAAACATCCTTACTAAGTTTGGAGGCTCTTTTCTATTACAATCATTTTAATATCCATTTTAATTTTTATATGTTTGATCGAGTGAGCGAAGCGAACGAAGATCTTAGTGACAACTTGGACAAAAATGCTTTGTATGTTTGTATGTTTGTTCGTCGAGATCTTTTGAACCGCTTATCCGATCTTCACAGAATTTGGTAGGTATACGGATATTACTACTAAATTTTACTGGTTTGAAAAATAAAGTAAATCGGTCAAGGCGTTGGAAAGTTATTAGGCTCCAAAGGGAGTAAAAAAAAAGTCGTACCAAAATATCAAATGGGGTGTCATATGATAGGACTTTGCGTAAACATTCCAAAATCGTTTTTATTTTGATTCTAGGTTTAGTAGTTTTTAAGTTGTTGTAAAAATTATAAAATTGACAAACCCAGTACAACGTGAGCTGCCATTTCTTGGAGTTTCAATGATTTTATAGTTCAAGTAAGACTGGTACTTAGCTAGACGGTGATTTTAAAGCGATTTGCAAAGTTTAACCATTGTTCAATAAAAATTGTTTGGGTTTTATTAACCTCCCACCATCACGAGTTCTCAGTTCGGGGCGAACTACTAGTGTATAGTTTTATGATACATTTTACACGCTCTGTTTTCAACCTGATAAGGTCTGGGGTTCACTGGCTCTTATATGACCTTTGCATATAAAAAATTACAATTACATGTCTTGGTTACTCTGCTGAAGGTTCGGTTTTAGAATTTACATTGCTGTGCTGTGGCGTGCTTTGGCGTGCCTTCCCAATATGACAGATTTCACCTTAATATGTAATAGAAACCAACAGAACAGGGATATTCTGATTTAGGAAACTTTTGTAGGAGATATCAAATATCGATAGGCTTCGGAATCAGATTATCCATGCAGTTATAGGCGTAAACTCTGTTGTTCATAAAAGTCACTTTGGGTATGATCGATAAGTCTGTTGCCAACATATTTCATGGTCATGGAAGTAACAATTTACGGAGTATTTTATAAAGCCACTAGAAAATGACAGGGTATCCTGAAAGAAGGGTTTGTAGTACCTACTTTTTGCGGGATTTTATAATTTATAAATAGATATATGATATTTATTAACCACCACAAAAATAGTACAACGCAAAAAAAGATGCAGGTAGGTACATGCGAACTCAAAACTAAATTAAAAGTAGAGAAGAAATGAAAAAAGAGTGTGCTTAAGACCGCAGGGCAGAAGTGAAAACTTCATGTTTATAATGTTATTTTAATATATAATATTAGCACGATAAACCGCTAACTACACACACTAACCTCACAATGTAAACCAAATAATTGTCAAAATATTTTTTATGACGTACCAATAATAACTATTAAATTAATAAAGACAATTATTGCGTATGAATTGAATATACTAAACACAGCGACACAACAGCGAAGAGCAGCTGACTGTATCTTTCTCGCTCGGGTACACTCGGCGGTCCCGAGTTCACCCGATCGAGCCTTTCACCTCAGAGCGTGACGGATCAGCCTCTTACTACCTACGAAAAAATCTAAGTGCGGTGCGCCAATAGTACATTGTTCACCGAGAGGTGAAAGTGACCGATTACCGTCGAGGGTGTCGTTTGAACACCCGAGATCGGGAATCGCACTTTCTCTCGAGTGATACATAGTGCTTTATACTACACCTACGAGGAAAATAAAAAAACTAAAAGTGAATCCTCAAACAACACACAAATTGAAAATGGCGCCAATGGCGTCTGCAATTTTCACATGTACTTTTTTCAAATTGTTTATCCTGCCGCCGCAGAGTCGCACTGCCAGACCGACACCATCCAACACACAGCTAGTGGCCAGTGTCATTTTGCGAACTTGAAGATAAAAACTCACCGTAAAAACTTTTTGGCTTTTGATATTTAGGTTACCGGCGCATAGTCTTACCCAAAATTAAATAAGAAAAACCACGTAAGAAATGGATTTTCATACACTTTTCTCTCCCGCTCAGATGCGTTTTCTCCATGCATATTTGTTCGATATGAAATGACGTACTTTCTACCGTAAATTTGATAAAGTATCAAGGTACTTTCCAAGCAGGTGTAGTATAAAAGAAGTTTTCACTTCAAAAAGAAAACCGAATCTTAGAATAATTATTGCACTCCGTATGACCAAAATAAAGATGGCCAGTGACATGCCGGTGACATAGTAATCAAAACGAAACAAGTGCGTAGCAACTTTTTTATTCCCAGCAAAAGGGGTTTTAATGAAATTAAAACACTGTTAAACCTTACATATCAAGGGTGCCCGGCAATTTCGGGTAGTAGTTGAATTTTATGGACGGGCCAGATGGAAACGTCACTGGGATGCTCTCCGTGGTATAACTGGAAGCATAGTAAGAACTACATAGTAGTGAAACTATGCCTAAAACAGCGTTTTGTCTACAATTAGAGAAAGTAAAAACTATGATGAATTGTCAAAAATAAGAGCACGAATATATTTTCGTCAAACCTTTCGTGGAAATACGAGTAACTGTTGTTTAGAGTGCAATTCAATTCAATTCATTTATTTCTTGCACGCAAGTGATTTACATAATATTAGGTATATTAGGCAAATACACATTTATACAATTGTGCAGTTCATTGCTGTTTTTACCAGCAAATCAAATATTATGTACCTATATATAGTTAAAAATTAAAGAATTCTGTCCAACTTCTAAAAACTCAACATTGAAAGATAATATTTGCGAAGTGAAACCCGCAGTAGGTATTTATATGACAGCTTTGTGGCTAGCGATTTACCCGCATCGGAGAAAATTCCCTACTATACGTTTTTACTATAACTTATTCTTATGGTTATAACATTTGGATTTATTCAGTCGTGAAATGAAACAAGCCCCGAAGCTCCCCTCTATCACAATTTATGTTCGCACTAGATTGTAGGCGTAGCATTGCAGTACCTTCATTAGTTTCAGGATATTAGATGTGATTGGCATCAGAATTGATCAATTCGTGGTAACTGGGCTTCGAACTGTTAATGTACCTTTGTACAAGGTGTCCCGAAACTAGTGTTATGATAGCCTGAACAGACCATGTAACTGAACAGCTAGAGGGGCATTTTTTGTAAGAATTCTTTGCAGTTTTTTTTTGTTTGTTAATAGGTACTAACGTTTCCTACTTACTAAAACCTGGCGTATAAAGCCGTATACGTTACAATACACAATTTTAAGAAATGTGTAGCCAACTTTTCAATCATCATCATCATCATCATCATCATCAATCTATATTGGTCCCGTAGGTAACTTTTATATGACGGCTGAATGGTTATTTTTCATCACCAACATCAGATATGGTTAGACTAGACTGCTTTTCTCAGTGGGCGTAATGCGGGTAGGAGTCGGTACAAATGAAAACGTATCAAAACAAATCAAATTAAAATTACTAAGAGCTAAGCAAACAGGAATAGCACTTTTAATATTCTACGACTGTATAACTAGGTAGGTATTCGCAACTACGGAACGCGGACAGTTTCTACGCGACCGCACGGTTCAACCGATGAAGTAATAATGTGTTGCGCGCCGCCTCCCACGCAGCGCCCCGTCGTCGCTTGTGACGTAGACTCCGTGGAGCGCCATCTGTGGTGCGCTGGCGTTCCGAATAATCAAATGAGTGACCGTGTTACCAACTTGATTGCGACATAATGTTTCTCCAACTAAAATTGACGATAAAAAAATACAGTGAAGAGATTCTAGAAGTCGTTGAAATATTATTTCCATGAGATTCACAGAAAACTATTTTGCCCTTCTCGTTTGTCGTGCATTTCACAGGACTTAGTGACGATTCGGACCAAATATTTTGGGACAAATTCTCCCAATCGTCACTTTTGATTTTAATAATTTTTGTTGTGACGATTCGGACAACTTTAAAAATAGCTGCATTGTACAGTCAGGTAAACAATTTTTAAGCAAAATGTGATATAGCTATTAAGGTGGTTCGATTTCCATATTAATTTATTTTAACAATTTGGGGGAAATTATATTATTATACCTAACAAGCAATTTTTATTTATTTCTTGAATCATAGAACTTAAAATCAAGATCTATTTTTTTGATGACAGCTGTCAAACTTCAAACGCCCATATCTCGGAAACTACTCACCCTAGAGTTCTCGTTCCAAAACCAAATGAAAGGTGTGATCAAGATCTAAATGTTTGAAGACAGCTGTCAAACTTCAAACGGCTATATCTCGGAAACTACTCACCCTAGAGTTCTTGTTCTAAAATCAAATGAAAGGTGTGATCAAGATCTATTTTTTTGATGACAGCTGTCAAACTTCAAACGGCTATATCTCGGAAACTACTCACCCTAGAGATCTCGTTCCAAAACCAAATGAAAGGTGTGATCAAGATCTATTTTTTTGATGACAGTTGTCAAACTTCAAACTGCTATATCTTGGAAACTACTCACCCTTGAGTTCTCGTTTCAGAACTAAATGAAAGGTGTGATCAAGACCTATTTTTTTGATGACAGTTGTCAAACTTCAAACGGCTATATCTCGGAAACTCCTCACCCTAGAGATCTCGTTCCAAAACCAAATGAAAGGTGTGATCAAGATCAATTTTTTTGATGGCAGCTGTCAAACTTCAAACGGCTATATCTCGGAAACTACTCACCCTAGAGATCTCGTTCCAAAACCAAATGAAAGGTGTGATCAAGATCTATTTTTTTGATGGCAGCTGTCAAACTTCAAACGGCTATATCTCGGAAACTACTCACCCTAGAGTTCTCGTTCCAAAACTAAATGAAAGGTGTGATCAAGACCTATTTTTATGATGACAGCTGTCAAACTTCAAACGGCTGTATCTCGGAAACTACTCACCCTAGAGTTCTCCTAGAGAAAATTATTGTTATTTATTTTTACGTGAAGAACAAACCAACAAAAATACTTTCCATACTTCAATCCTATCAAAAGATATAAGAAAATCTCACGCGAACTCTAGGGTGAGTAGTTTCCGAGATATGGGCGTTTGAAGTTTGACAGCTGTCATCAAAAAAATTGATCTTGATCACACCTTTCATTTGGTTTTGGAACGAGATCTCTAGGGTGAGGAGTTTCCGAGATATGGGCGTTTGAAGTTTGACAGCTGTCATCAAAAAAATAGATCTTGATCACACCTTTCATTTGGTTTTGGAACGAGATCTCTAAGGTGAGTAGTTTCCGAGATATAGCCGTTTGAAGTTTGACAGCTGTCATCAAAAAAATAGATCTTGATCACACCTTTCATTTGGTTTTGGAACGAGAACTCTAGGGTGAGTAGTTTCCGAGATATGGGCGTTTGAAGTTTGACAGCTGTCATCAAAAAAATAGATCTTGATCACACCTTTCATTTGGTTTTGGAACGAGAACTCTAGGGTGAGTAGTTTCCGAGATATGGGCGTTTGAAGTTTGACAGCTGTCATCAAAAAAATAGATCTTGATTTTAAGTTCTATGATTCAAGAAAGAAATAAAAATTGCTTGTTAGGTATAATAATATAATTTCCCCCAAATTGGTTAAATAAATTAGTATGGAAATCGAACCACCTTAATGTAACCACACGCTCGCAAAGCAATTTAAATAGCTAAATCATATTTTGCTTAACATTTTTTTACCTGACTGTACTCAATGGCTTCCTTAATTTGATGTTCTCCGAATCGTCACAACAAAAATTATTAAAATCAAAAGTGACGATTGGGAGAATTTGTCCCAAAATATTTTGTCCGAATCGTCACTAAGTCTTTCACAGAGTGGCACTCTATCCCTAAAAAAGTGTTCATGATAAAACCGTTAATATATAACTAAGGACTGCGTTCATGCCCTCTTTTAAGCACAGTTATACCGTTCTATTTTCAAAGCACCTATGCCTGCGGTTTTGCTCGCGTGGTAGCAACATACGCATAAAGAGTTTTATATATTTAGATGTAGTTGTTCTCAATAAATCATTTCCCATAAAAAGAGTGATATAGAAAGGATATAGACATCTTTCTCGCCTCGTGTGAGCGCATTGTCAGCGTCCGCCATCTTTTGACAAATGAAATAAGCGGATTGCCCTGACAACCCGTCCTGAGAATATGTTCTGTACGAGTTTCTGATTTCCTTTTTATGGGTTCATTTTCTTGCGTTTTCGTTGGAAGTAATTCAAGTAATCTGTGTTGTTTTTTTTTACTCTTTTTACTTACACTTACCTGCTAGTTTTATTTTATTTTTAACTTCGGCAATATATTATAGGTTATAATTTAGGTGTGTGATGTTTTTTGAATACTAAAAGAAGAAGTAACCAGGCTTTTATCGAGTTTATGATTAATCCTGAAAACATGAGGTACAAATTAAACTCTTTTAAACGTCACATTACAAATTGTTCCCAGATTATGTTTCTAATTATTCAGAGATTCGTAACCCAAAACTCACATGTTACTAATTATTTTTCTAACGAGTACTTACTCGTAATAATAATATTTAATTCTAAATATCTAAATAGGTACAAAAACGCCTATATTTTCATTAAAATGGCAACATCTACCATGTAAACATATAAAAATAAACAAAACTTATATTCAAAGCTGCGACCCCATTAACCATCTTGTACTCGTTCGAAATTCAATTTAAAATCTTCCCCAATAAAGTCCACGGCAGAAGCTTAATTAAACCATCCAATAATTGAATCCGCGTGAACCCAATACATTGTTTGAATTTAAATTAAGGATAACATGTTAATGTTGCAATTACGTTAAATAATTACCAACACAGTATAAAAAAGAGTATGTATGTAACAAGGGTACGTCTGCGTTTATTAAGGCCCATAGATTTTGCGGGTCGCTCGGGCGAAAATTACACCAGCATTATCCTTAAGTTATTACTGTTAATATGTGTGTAAGACTCTTCTGCTACTGTGTCTATGAACCACAGGTCGAAGAAGATAGCTAGGAACATGAAATACGCATGAATTTGTCCCAAAATATTTTCTCCGAAACGTCAGCAAGTCGAATAATGCCCGTGCCCGTTTTGTCCTGTTGACTCCAACAGGACAAAACTAATAGGTAACAGGACTACGAGTGAAACATCCACGTCTAGTTCGTTCTAGGTGTGAATTGAGCCGACAGACAACCTATAAAAACTGAAGGTATACTTTCATTTTACTACTATAGATTTTTTATAGCTATAGTTTTTACATATTTTTAAATAAATTTCAACTAAAGCCTCTAATATTCTAGCTACGAGTAGCTCGCACAAAATCCAAATCTCTTGATTCACATAGTAATCTATGAAATATGTTACTAACTAGACCGATGATGGAGTGATTTAGCTGGTTTAAATTTTGCTGTGGCTGAGCAGCGAGAGAATTTATACTG
The DNA here is from genome assembly GCA_947507515.1 of Eulithis testata. Taxonomy (NCBI): domain Eukaryota; kingdom Metazoa; phylum Arthropoda; class Insecta; order Lepidoptera; family Geometridae; genus Eulithis; species Eulithis testata. The sequence continues at coordinate 3,811,897 of OX382199.1, read as the reverse complement.
AACATCTACTTTCTTTTTTAGTGAAATCAGGCTGGTTAAGAAGGTTTCGCCCAACGGCAAACGTGATTCATGTTACTCATTTAAAGACTTTACCTACAGTTATGTTATAGGCCTCCGCTTTGTCACGCCATTCTTTCCGATTCTGCGCCAATCGACTCCAGTGTGCTCCTGCCACTTTCACGATGTCATCCGCCCACCTGGCTGGTCTTCTGCCTCGTGATCTATGACCCGCGTGAGGCCACCACTCGTTCAAATATTGGGCTAAAATTAGCACTGTAACTGCCTAATTCTTTTTCAAAATGACTGTAGGAACTCAGTTGGCCATAAAGGCGTCGGTATTTTTTTTATTACGATTGAGCTGTTGTTTAGCAACACGGCGTTTAGCAATCCGAGTCGAGTCGCCGCGGTCATGCGACACGAATAAGCACTCACAACTTTGTTTGCAGATGGCGTTGGAGTTTGAGTGAAATGCCGTTTTTGGTGAAACAACGTTCTATTACTCGGTCAGGGAAATAAGCAAAAATGTAGTAGTACACATTTTTTTTTTTATTTAAGAGTAATAACAATTTTTTTATAAGTAATATTTTCTTCACCTTTTTCAAAGCACCTCCCAGATTCCATCTACGATGGCAATACAATACGTAACTTTATAAAAACGCTATTTTGATAGCTTCCATTTAGACACTGGTGCTTGAAGTAGGTACCTGTTCTGAGAGACAAATAAAGTCAGAACTCTCGTATCTAGACAAAGAAATTGAGACGTCAGCGAAGCCACCCACTTCAGCAAAGGTTTCTTTGACAAGACAATGCCTAACTTTATATAATAGCTATCCTGCCTGGTAGCTTCAATTTAAACACGGGTGATTATTAAAGTACCCTGTTCTGAGAAACAAATAAAGTCAGAACTCTCTTAACTAGACAAAGAAATTGAGACGTCAGCGAAGCCGCCCACTTCAGCAAAGGTTTCTTAGAAGCAGTGGGCATTTTAAAAATAAACATAAAAAAATACGTAATAAAATAAAAGCACTCTTCGTAGACATTCAATCTTGCGTAAGTAAACAAGCATTTAAAAGATCTTAGGTTGACCGTAAACGAGCCAGCAACCACAGCCACCGGTGGCTTACTACTACACATCCAATTTTCAGAGATGTCATAAAAGCCACATTGGCTGCCATTTTGTTGCTTTTACGACATCCCAACAAAATTTCAATTATACATAATTTAAGTATTTATGTACTTAGTTACTAAGCAGTTTTTATTCAGAGAATGATCTCAGACCTTTATTTATTTCACTAAACTCGTATATTGGTGATTGAATATTTTGTTACTTTGACGCTCTTTGAAGTTAGACCTTACATGTATCGCAATTGAAACTCAATCAATATAATTGGGGTTTATTTTATTCGATTTGAATTCAATCAGAATAATTTGGGTTTATATTGTTCAATTCTCTTATACTATCACCTACCATATCTCATGATTCGTGATAGAGCCATAAAAGTCAGACCACAGAAATAAGAACTCCAAGCAGAAATGAAACTGAAATTTCAAATAAAGCTTTGTAAGCTTGAATCACGTTTATTTTTCGGCCCCCATTTTTCAGGAAAGTTTCAGATATATCAAAGGTCACGTTTTCACTCCTTATTTCTACGGTTTCTTTAGAATAAAATAATTCTCAACATTGTTTGCTTCTTAGGAAGCTGTGGCTGAACAGTATAATAAGCACGCTTACAAGTTAAATAAGGTTCAAGGTCTTTTGCATGGTTTCAAGTCGCATGGTGAGCTTACACTGGTTATTCTCAAGTGAAAATTTCCGCAATAGATTGCAATAGGCCTGAATACTATACTTAATCTTCTATGAAACCCAGTAGCGCTGTTGGAAATCTTTAGACAGTGTGTTTTTATTCGTCCAAGCAACTACATAATACCATTGTAATTTGGCAGATTCTGATAGTATCAAAGTAAGTATTGAAAGGTAAATAATCAGACCGCTATAGTAAGTGCCAAATAACACCGCAATATAGGTCATTCACCCACCTTCAAAACGTTGTCGCAAAATTCAATTTATGAATGGCTAATTCTGTCGCTTTCCATACAAACCTCTCGCTAAGACGGTAATCGCTCGAATCTCGCAGTACTGTTTGTTTACCATTCATAAATTGAATTTTGCGACATCGTTTTCAAGGTGGGTGAATGACCTGTATTGCGGTGTTATTTGGCACCTACTATAGTTCAGTTTATTAAACGAGTTGGGTGTGAACCTACAAATTCTGTTACAAGGTACCACCGTGCTTGAATTATAAGCCATTATTGTACTTTAGCAAATTGATCTTAAAAATAGTGCTCTAGCTATTTTCAAAGTAGCTGTTACAATACGATGGAAATGTTTCAAAACACCAACGTGTTTCGATTCAAAGAGGTTTATACACCTTTTGTAAATTAAATCGCACCAGTGTAAGAAAGTTTCCGATCACAGGCCGTGTAAGTTTTACCCGAATTTGTATCAGGTAAGTGGTTGAAAGTTCTGTGTACGGAATATTGAAATACTTTTTTGTGGAGCTTCGTTTGAAGCTGGAACAGTAATTTTACGACCGTAAATACAACTGAGGTACTTGGAGGATATTACTAAACATTTAAGAAGATTTTGGATATCTATTACACCTGGATATATAATAATAATATTATGTAACCCTATTTATAATTATACTTATCTTCTTAACTTTTTTTTTTCAGAATAAAAAATATTTCTTAATCCTACTCACTGTAATTGGAGTTTGTAAGCGATTAGCTGTCGCCCGCGGCTTTGCTCGCATGGTAGCAGCATACGCATTATTTGGTAAAATCTTTGATCTTGATTTCAGACCCTTTAGGGTGCGACTTTTTAAAATTCCTTTTTTAGTGCACTCCTACACTATATAATGATACTACTCTCCAAATTTCCTACCTCTAGGACTTATAGTTTAGGCTGTGCGTTGATTGTCAGTCAGCCTCAAAAGAGTTTTATATAATATATAAAACTCTTTTGAAGCTGACTGACAATAAGTCCTAGAGGTAGGAAATTTGGAGGATAGTATCCATTTAGAAGATTTCGCATGAATTATGTAGTAGTTGATACAGTTTTTAGACCGTTCAAATTAATTTACAACGAAGCGACTGTCCTAGTTGAGGAGACTGATAACTCTGATAAGGTGCGCAATGTATCCTTCAAAGGATTGATATTAAGTACGGAAGCGCTGAAGCGAAAATGTCGAATATATTGCTAAAATAAATACACTCGATACGGATACGTTACGTTGAACCCCAAACATGAGTTGACTTTGAAATAAACGGGGAACAATATCTAAATAATCATGAAGAAGGTGGTATTCGGATACGTTGTTACTTTCCTACTAAGAGTCAGTTTTCACACTCATAAGTAGTGAGTTAGAGTGGCAACAATCATGTATTATCAGATGGAACCATAGTGGAACCTCTGAGCCCGTAGTCTGAGTTTTGTTTTGTTGATCGAAACGCAACGCATATCTATTAGACTAGCGAGATATTTTGTACGAAAATCCGATAAGTGCCTCTAGCGGGACATTTGTAAGCTATTTTTCTCCGTACATAAACTGCGAGTTTCTCGATTCTCGCTTGTCGCAAATAAACATAACAAAACTCAGACTACGGGCTCTGGCTTTTTCTCCATCATTCTACTTTCTCTCACTTTATTTTCTTTAAAAACTGCGAGCGACGCCGCCTTAATACACAGTGTTACTCTACGAATACGTAACTAGGTAGTACTAAATTCAGTATCACTTTTCTATTAATGTCTTATATTATATTAAAAACAAACATTTTGGGTGTGGCAAACATAGTTGTTTGTTATAATAGGGTGTTACTATTTATTATAGTATGTATTTACAAAAAAATAGTATTCTATTAGCAATATACTTCCCATAGCTTTGCTTAGTTTGGGACTAGAGGGCGGTGTGTGAAATATCCAAGAATATAATATCAATAAACTCTATATCTTAGTTTAAATCCAAAGTTTTGGATTTACGACTCCTTCTGCCGTACATTGGAATACATCTACTAATAAATAGAAAAGTAAGTACTTAATATGTATCCCACGGTCAATACTGCCGGTTTCATTAAGTCCAACTCGTTTATTTTAATGTTCAAGCCATTTAGCGTCTTAACTTCTATAATTTGAGCTGAAATTAAGTTGCAGGCGTTTTGTTAATATTAATGTTGGTCATAACGACGCGATTTATATTTAAGAGTACGTTCTATTACTGTTACAATTTAAAATAAATAGGTGATAAAGTGTGTTCATATCTGAACCACAACCACTGTGTCATTTTTTTCTAACTTACACAGTTTTTCGAAGCTATGTATCTGTCCCACTGGTGGACTTCGTCGTGGAAGTATTTATTTTTCCACTTAGTTATCTAAAATAATGTTGGAGTATGTATTGGTATAGGCAGAGACATAGCTTGTTGAGTCACATATATATTACATAAAAAATATAATGCATGAATAAACTATTGACTAACAAAACTGAAAAACTTCCGTGTTTCATTTTCTATTCCCAAATAAATATTTTTCTATCTAAGAACACTAACTCACCGGTAGTTCTGTGAATTAGTCTAGATTCGTCAGACAGACAGATTTGTTTTGTTTAGCTAGTTTTAGCACCCTTAGCACCAGACCCTGATATAAAATTGGCAGGACAAAACTTCGTTTAAAAATGTCCTACTTCCTACTAATACTATAAACGCGAAAGTTTGTAAGATGTATGTATGTATGTTTGCTCCTCTTTCACGCAAAAACTACTGATCCGATTTGGATAAAACTTGGAATATATAATATATATTGTCCGCGACCTGGATTAATACATAGGTTACTTTTTATCTCGGAAAATCAACGGGATGTGAACTCTTCAGAAACGCCTAGAAGATTTCGCATAGCAAATTAGACTTCTAATCCTGCGTTGACAAGTCGCGGGCACCAGCTAGTTATCTTATAGTAAAATCAGAAGAACCAAATTATGTATATATTCAATGGTAGGGGTAAACCAGAAACTCGTCCAGTATCCTTGCTCAACCCCTATACGAGCTTGCAAACTGTCCTGAATATCCACGTGTGCAGTTTCGGCCTATATCGAATTTACAAAGACAACCCTATGAGTAGAAAAATTATGGCGATTCGATGAAGTCAGAAAATTGTACTAAGGTTGCTAAAGCAGCTAGTTTTTTGGCTACCCTGAACTTTCTGATAATCAGAGCTCTATAACTCACTGCGGTAACCATCAGATAGGGATTCCTGATTCCAGAACAGTAAGCCCCAATTAGCCTCCAGAAACCGCTTATAACTAATGATTCTATAAATCAGCCTTATGGCCTTTATTACACATCTTACATCTCTGTAATTAAGGCGTAGACGCAGTCAGGAGATAAATTTTGGCTGTAACCTTGGGTTAAGTCACTTAAAGGCAGCTTGCAAAGTAAATTAAGCTTTACTGCGCTGGTTTTAGTTTCAGAATCATGTTGAGTATGCGCTGCTAAGGTGAAAGGTTTCCCTCGGAGAGATGGGAGAAGTTTTGTCAAATGGAATTGACTTGTCGCGCGCTTGATATAGGTATCTTTATTAATTGTTTTTAATACGTCTTCGTTTTGAAATTGTTGCAGTGATCATTCTCATCGTATTACTGTGGCTTATTCTGGACATCGACTAAGTTTCTTATAATAATTCATAGATTTTCCTGTCTTGTTTAACTGAAACAGTATTTTGAGGGCTTAAACTAACTTATCTTGAGAGCTTAATCTATCTGAATGTATAGTAAAAAAAATACTTTTCAAATTCAACAATTTTACAACGAATGATTTCGAGATTAAAAAAAAAATGGAGCCTTTTGGGAATGAGAAAAAGTGCTGAAATTATTACCTTACCGTAATCTATATCCAAAACCATCACTTAAGGATAGAAATACAGTACTTGTACTAACAGGGGACTCTAAAATATTCACTAAACAGTGTCACAAAGGCTGAACGAAATTGCCTCGTCATATTATTGTGTATAATACGAAGGTAGAAATGAAGCGTAAGGTTCCTTCAGCCGTCCATGCCGGTAAAACATTGATTTATTATATTAAAAAGCCTGCGTTATCCCTGAGATGGGACACAATGCTGACGTAGTGCTCGTAAACTGTTCCCGGATTTAATAAAATTTATTCAGCACCGTTCTATGGGGACCGACAAATCATAATATTCTTTGAATGCGTACTTATTTAGTTGGGTCGGAAGTTTTAGAGCCAGTAAAGTTTATTTGCGAGGATGCTTGAGAAAATTTGAGCGGCTGACGGATGAATTTCACTGTTTTACGCTTCAGGGTTGGCCGATAATGTCGTTTAGGTCGAGCACTGTTTATAAATTTGACCTAAAATGTGGATAGCATCATTTTATAAACAGAACCTTTGCCGGTAGTTTTATTTTTTTACAAAATTTTATTTTCTCTCTGATTACATTGGCGGTTTGAATGGACTTCAAACATAAGTATGAAGTAATTATACTATTTGCTTACAATTTATTATCTAGACAGTGGACAGTCAAAAAAATATTAGGTTATGAACATTTGGTTCAATTTGGTTGTAGCTGAAACAACGTCAAAATTTATACTTTTACGCAGAAAATCTCAGTTAAAATTCTTTTCAAGCACCTCTGCAGATTTTTCTCATAAGCTTTACAAGCTGAGTCGAATACAACTGAGCTTAATAACAATGCAAGATGATGGATGCCGCGGTATCCCGACGAAAACCATTTTCCATTCAGGCAGTGCAAGTTTCCCCTGTGCACTAATGAGTCAAATGACTTATGTGCGCATTTATCACTCCGTAACACGGTAAGGAACTAATGGAACTTCCAGACAGCCTAGGTTGCTTAAAGCGGTATGATAATGAAGAAAATTCGCTGATGAATGGGAATTGAACTCTTTTGCATGTTATGTAGATTATAAATTACAGTGGCACAGCGGTGGTTACTCACTGACTTGCAAAAGGCGCTATGGCAGAACAAAAATGTTTCACGATTTACATGCACTTCCTCTGAACCCAAGGTCCCCACCCCGTGACGGAGAAGATAAAAAAGTCTCTTTTTTTGGTTTATGAGGGTGGCGTACGTTTAGCTGTTGACTTTTACAGGTTGTTGTGGTGATCCTTTCTTTCGTCTATTTCTTTTATTAATTTTATCGCGGTGGACAATTAAAACTAATTATTGAATCAATTATATTTTAAAGATTTTAAGTACCCAGAATGCTTTTAAGCCTCCTTCAAAGCGACTTCCTGCGATCTCCGAGTGTCGCTAGTCTATCGGGCTACCTACGCTTAGTTTTTTAGCCTGATCACTAATACCACAGATTATATAATACTATACTAGTACTAATACATAAAAACAAACAATATTATACTCGAATCAAAAGACGTCAGAATCAACACAGCAGTCTACAAAAAATATTCTCTACATCAATTTGTCTGCTTGTCGCCGGCTGTCGCAGCACACAGCCCACAAATCATTCGGCGGCACCAAACAACGGTAACTTTTATTTCCCATGGTAGTATTACATGATCTGTGCCATGGTCTTACTAAATTTAAACGTGGAAAAGAAAAACAACAACATATTATGAACCTCATAGCAAATGGCTGCTTTTGGTTTAGAAAGTTCAAGCTGTTTCTAACCCACCATTATATAAAGTTTTAGCTAGGTAACTACACTTTATTATACACTTTATTGATTATACTGCGTGGAAACATGCATACTAAATCTTATTAGTAGGTATAATGTTGCCAAAAGTATTGAAAATTTTAACCAGAAAAAACAATATGATTCGTAGCTATACAGTAGCTATACAGCTGATAACAACCAACAAGCACGTTAAAATCTAATGAAGAAAAAGAAAGAGAACCTTCTCCAGTATAAATATACTCAACCAGGGACAAGAACATAAAGCTCGCACCTCACACTTAAAAAGCGAAAAACTCTTTGGTTAAAAACAACAAGAGTTACGCCGCAAGCAGAAAAAGAGCAAAAAATAATAAAAATGAGAAAAAAGGTCGACACACCGATTAATCCTATTCGCATAAAAAGGATCAATGCTTATAATATAGCAGCAAAACAAGGGATGGAAACGTTCAGCGGCCACCCGGCGCCGCTCCCGGACCGCAATTCGCGTCTAAATTCGCATTCCTACGAATTTTTGCAGCATTATTTTTAAATTACCGGCACCGGACTTGATGGCGATTTTATTTCCTGGCGTCGCTGCAGGAAATGAGGAAAACAAGGCTCCATGGGATATTTGGATACCCACTACCTTTTTTGTGTTGACTGCTACTGATAATACTGAAACGAAAAACGCAGTGAGCATGCAAATAGATTTTGAAATGTAGTTTGAAAGAATCCTGAAATAAGCGCAAAGAGAGGGAGGATATAGCTAAGGAATCAAAACAGTTTGCAGTTTTTATTGATCAAGTTACTTTCGATGCCAATACCAGCAGCAACTTTCAATAAATCGGCCACCGTTACATTACGGCTTTACAGGAACAGACTGTGTTTCTACAACTGTTACTTACTGTATAAACATCCACTGTTTCCAAGAAACTTGGCTCAGAATAGAAATTCTTAATGAATAACGAGTTAGATGTGGCTACTGGCTGCCGAAGAGATTTTGAAATGACTATCCGTTTTCGTATCTGGCTGGCACATAGCAGATCGCTACTGAAAATAACCGGAAACAATTGTATTGGAAACGGACTGATTCGAGTTAAATAATAAAAGATTAGACCAGTTGATGGAGGATTTACGGAGCTTATTCAATGTAGGTTGCGGTTTTTCTGGATTTGTATATCTGCAAGCAAGCACAAGCGTTTTTATTAGAATTTTATCCACGTTGTTTTACAATAATGTAAGTATTTATTATCCAATTTATTTTATGAGTTTGACGAAGGAGGTTCATGCACAGCAGTGGCTGAATTCAATCTGTCTATGATGATGATGATAATGGCGATTTTTATTTCGCTTTAATCCTATTTAGTGGTTCATTTATACATATATCCTGGTAATATTGACAAAACGTGTGTTGGGCCATTAGTATACTAGAATTTGGTTTAGACTAAGTCCACTCTATCGTAGAATGCGGCTTCATGACATGTTTAAGTCGTCTTACAGAGCAAAATCTGCGGGCATGGAAGAATATATTTAACTTTGATCTATTTGATTAGAAGTTAGCGTAACTTTGCCTCGCCGACGTCACCTTCCATTATTTTATACTAGCTTCCGCTCGCGACTCCATCCACGTAAATAGCCTATGTGTAAGCTTCTTAATCCAGGTTACGAACTATGTACCTATATAAAGAGAAGTAAAAACTCAGTCAATTTCAATGTATAAATAAAGGCTTTTAATAGGGACCACATACTTAGTGGGAATTTCTGGAAAAATATCCAGAAATCCCCACTGGTAGAGATTTATAAGTGGGGATTTCTGGAATATATCATTTTGAGTTTCATGCAAATCGTTCCCATCGTACAAGCTTTACTTAGTTTGGGACTAGAAGGCGTTGTGTTAAGTGTCCGTGAATATTTATTATTATTATTATTATTATCGTAGCGTAGTAATTGCAGCGTGATTGAAACATAAACATCTAACCATTTATTACCCAATATTAGTGGAACAAGATAAGATGACAATACGATTTCCCAAACATCCTCTTGTTTGAGACTCTTAATAAAAACGAATTAAACTTAACAATCATTTTAGGCAAGTAATTGCGTTAACTCCATCTGATTTACCGGATTAAGAATTAAATAACGTTGAGTTCAGTTTAATCAAAACCAAAACGAACAATAGAGTAATCAGAAATACGTATAAAATTGCTAGGTTTTGTTTCTGACTTCACTTGTGGAAAGAGGTTTAGAAAATAAAAAAAAATTTTCTAACCTGAGACAGTAGACAATTGTTTAGTTGCTCTGTTGAGCAAAGTTTTGTCCTCTACGCATATTCTTTGACAATTTTTATTCTTTCTAACTGCAACTACAAAATTTGAAATTCACTGAAAAACTTTTTTAGCAAAATTAACGCGAACATCAAACCACCCGCTAAATATAAAAATTCTATTGGTGTTTTTAAAAGTGTTTGAATCTTTGTGCCGTTTTTGTGGGACGAATTGGAATGGAACAATGTCAAATGAGTAAGTAACAGTCACTGTAGCATCGTCGTTACATTAGTATAGATTAGAAAGCCAACAAAAACCGCAACTATAGACTCCTAATCACTTCTAAGTTTTTAAAATGATGGAGAAACAGACAAACCTTACAATATTTATGAACATAGAGACCGAGAGATTTTCATTTTCATTATAACTTCATCAGAGGAGAAATTACTTGTGGCTGACTGCAAATGAAAAGATCACAATCGGATCCATTACTGGGCCTGATGAGTCAGCATTTTGTAAGAAGAATTGCGAATATTGCTTTTTATACCTCTCTGTCTCCACCACGTCAAAGAAAATAGACGCTTTTGTAATAAATGATATGGTAACTTGGTAACACGGTAAAATAAGTAGTTTCAAAGTAATTCAAGTGATGGTAGTGAATAAGTGCTTTTTGAACTCGAGCCTGGTAGCTTCTATGAAAAAAAAAATTGAATTCACTTCCTATAACCTAATCAAAAACAACACAAACACTATTGAAACCATATATGACACTTGCAGTGCTCATCTCTACAAATTCTTTACTATATTTTCTTTCACCGTTTAAAAAAAAATATATAAAACTGTTTTGACTGACAATCAACACAGCCTACACTATAAGTCCAGAGGGTAGTATCCTTATACATATAGTGTAGTAGGGGTGCACTAGGAAAGGAATTTTGATAAGTCACACTCTATTTTTTTTTTTTTTTTTTTTATACATTATAGGCAACCGTTTGACCACAATCTCACCTGATGTTAAGCAATGATGTGGTCTACGATGTAGCACGGTTACCTAGAAGATACCTATTCACTCTACTCTTGAAAACTTCCAAAAAAAAAAAACAATTCACAAAAACAATTTCTCTAAAGGGTATAACGCAAGCAACGCCTAGTAATACTATAAGAAGATGGTCGTGGGTTCGATCCCCACCGAGAACAAATATTTGTGTGGCAAACATAGATGTTTGTTCTGTGTCTGGGTGTTTCTATGTATTATCAGTATGTATTTACAAAAAAAAATTATGTATGTATTCTATCAGTTATCTAGTTCCCATCGTACAAGCTTTGCTTTGTTTGGGACTAGAAGGCGTTGTGTTAAGTGTCCGTGAATATTTATTTATATATTTATTTACCAAAAAAAAAATGTATGTATGTATTCTATCAGCCATCTAGTTCCCATCGTACAAGCTTTGCTTAGTTTGGGACTAGAAGGCGTTGTGTTAAGTGTCCGTGAATATTTATTTATTTATTTATTTATAGGTGCTGTGCAAGCCTACTCTATCTAAAATCATGTCCCAAGTACCACACAGACTAAGTAAAAGTGGATCCTAATGATGTTTAAAAAATCATATTATAGAAAGATTAGGCAAAAGCCTGCTTAAGTATTAGATAAAAATAATGTTCATAGTCATGAAGTAGTCTTTTTCCAATATACGAGTAAAACATTTGTAAAAATACCCTGCGAAAAAAAACCGAGTACCAGGAAGATGTAAGGAAAATTTTCAAAGCATAAATGCCTCGGCGTAATAAAAATAGGTTTCTCAATATTAACTAAAAAGCCTTGTATGAGAGAACCCGGACTGTTTTTACAAGTCTTACCGTAAAAAAGGGATGATGAAAGTTATGAGGGTAGGGGAGACTCTCGTAAATAGCACAGGGGAGAATGGGGATAAAGGAATAATATATCAATACGAATCTTTAATATTCGAGCTGGTACCGTAAATCAACGTGAATAAAGCTAAATCATAAATCAAGGGTTTTGACAGTCTGATAATTGTGATTAAATAAGATTCCCCCCTAAGTAGGTTTATAGGTAAGAAGGTACTTTATATTCTGTCGTAACGAAGTTGAATCTGTTTTATATAAAAGAATAGAACGAACTAGAGGGCACGTATGTGACGTCATAAATGTCAAATTCTGATTGTCAAAGTAGTTTATGTTGCGTTGACACTATGCCGCAGTCGGCAGGGACTTGGGTAGGGAAATGAGCACGAGCATAGTGTGAACACGAACATGCTTCTGCCCCGTCTCCCGGCCCAAATTTATGCCCTAGCTGAAGAAAGGCGATGTTGCTGTGGCAATGAGCGGCAAGGGCATAGTGTGAACGCGGTATTAGGAGTTATGATGGAACAAATGAACATACCGGTCAAAATCATAATACTTATCCTTCTTTTTGCTTCGCTGAATAGTCGGGTAAAGGGTCAATAACACGTTAAGCTTCCCGATACTAAAAGTTTGAATTGTCTACGAAACGTTGATAGCAATATTGCGTTAAATAGGATTTAACAATAAAATAAAAAAGTACACAAAATTATGCAAACTGCAATGCACTAAAAAGTGGTATCTGAAAATGCAAGGTTTCTGTTATTTCATTGACATTCTCAGGAGCCCACGAGCGAGAAACAAATTAGATATGGAGACAAAAGTTACTCGTGGGCGGGATTACTAAGGATAGTCACCAACAGCATTACCATCGAAACGAGGCATTCGGCTACTTTTGAACCTCGATATTTTTCCGAATGCGCCATTTTCTTTAAATTTCAATACAGAGTTGGCGAAAGAGTTCTACCGACCACTTTCGGGGCCCTACTACTATCTTGAAACGCGAGAAGACAAGAAACTGAGAAAGTCATGAGAAGACAACTTTATAGTGTCACTGGATATGATTTTTTCTTGTTGTGTGTAAACCTTGTTCAATTGGCTACAAGAGTTATGTAATAGGAAAAAAATATCGTTTTATACAACCATAATACAAGATAAATATAAGAGAATAAAATATTAGTCGGAAGTATTATTATTTTATTTTGCAGTCACTAAAGAAAGGCTTTCTGGTTAAATAAAAATAATATCTTTGGACATTTCACATAACATTTCATTTGGTTCTAACGGAACTAATGTGAAAGCGAATTGAACCTGGGCTATGTGAAACTACCAGCAAATAAAAACAATGCAATTTTTTGTAAAGCACTTTTGTGAGTCCCTCTCGTCTTTTGTTGAGCTTGAATAAGTCTGAATGGTTTGGATTGGAACTGATAGTAAGGTCTAAGACCCGTCGATATGTGACTTTTATGCAGCTCCAGGCGACGGGATATTTCAAATCGAATTTGCATTCAATCCATGAAAATGTCTTATGAAGTAGATCTATAAAATTTGGATACTAAAATTCTACAGCTATTAGATACGACGTCGTTTTATTAAGGGTACCTTAGATGGATATTACCAACGGTTTGAAATTATGGTGCCGCCTTCGCGTTTTCGATTTTATAAACGCGTCGGATCTTTCAAAAGCCTTTTGTTTTTAGTACTCTGAGTAAATTGGAGTTCGGCGTCTTATCTTGTCTTTACTGAGATAGACAAACTCATCTTAATCTAATTACTTATTTATTCATGTTCGGCTTTAGATAGACCCATTCTGCTGTACCGTAATTTCAATAGTTATCTCGTGAAATATACTTGTTATGAAATAAAACTTTGGTAATAATAATCGTTTATTAGATACGTAGACTTTGTGTAAAACATTTTGTCACAAATTTTGATGACGAAATAGTTTTTATTTTTTTATTTATAAGCATAATAAATTACACAAGAAGTATAATTTTCATCGGTAAACGGTGCATTTATTGTTTACCTATGTTTTTATTATTCTAAGCGAACTAAGAGAAAATGCAAGTTAAAATTTTAACTGAGCATTATTCCGGAAACTCTACATGTACCCACTAAACGTCGCCGATAAAATTTGCTTAACAAAACACTTTCGCAAGTGCAAGGAATTTACGACTTAATTAAAACGTGTTTATGGCAAAGATGGCGGAGAATATTGAGTATACCATTGAGTTACAAACGCGAAAGAAACAACATTTCGTTACAAAAAACGTATAATTATGCACTTGCGAAATGACATCTTTCTACGTTTTTTTTACATTTTGTAGGCAAACCTTTGAGCACTATCTCATCTGACGTTAGTAAGAAGTACGGTTATCGTGCATTGTACTTAGGCACTCGAGCCTTTCATAGTGTCCAATGATATTATGCTCACGCCCTCGTCTGAGCACAATTGTGCTGCTCCATTTACAGAGCGATAATGCAAAGTCCATTGCATAAAATGTCGCTGGAGTGTACGAATGTTTTGCTCACACTTTATAATAAAAAATATTACACAGAGCTTGCAAAGAAGGAAGGAAATCCTGTAATGTTGTTCATTATGCTGATCCTTGTGCCAATGGTGTTTGCGTCTGTTTGAAGAAACGTAAACCTTTTCAGTCTTTATTATTTTTAGGTACTTAGGTACTTGTAGAATATTATTGCAATTGTTATAAACCAAATTGATATCGTAAAAGAACTATTGCGTAAGAAAAAAGATTATATATGAACTTTTTTCATTCTCTTTACCAGTGTGTGTTACTTTAGCGATAGTCAACAGAGAAAATGATACATTGCGTAATTTAAGTCACTCATTTTGAAAATAAATAATTGTAACGTCGGTTATGTAAACAGCGTTATTTATTTGCAACGTCAATGAACGGACACAGTTGATTGTGTTCCAGAATCCATCGACTTATTACCGACTCCCAATTCATCAATGCTCGATCGGCGACCTCCCCTCGACGGGTGCGATACCTTATTTCGATTTCCCAATAAATTTCGTTCAATCTCACTGAGAGCTTGGTTTATTTCTTGATGGCGGCCAAAGAATAAATTTTCCACTTCCAATATTAGAGAAGTTTCATCAAGTTTCACAATAGTCCCCTCTCGGAAACTCGCGCCCAAATGCCGTTATTCAAATTTCACTTTTGATAAGAAATTGAATAGGTATCTGAATCGGGTTGTTACAAACTTTAATGGTAGCAATAAAAAAAATATTTGTACCAGCAATTTTTTCTCGGAATGAACTGTACCTTTAGCACCATTTTTTAATTTTATTTTTGACGTCGCTTGCTTCTTCTTGTACTGGACGACTGTTTCCATTTTGGGGAATATTGAAAAATGTAAGTGAATTTGTGTAAAAGACAAAATATCCGCAAATAACATCGATGTAGCTCGAAATATTTGCTCGCGACCATTCAGGTTGGCTTCTGAACAAATTCAGAAACAAGTGCTAAGTGTCTGGTGTCTTTTCGCTTCCTTGTAATTTCAATCCGATTAGAATTTGTTGCAAATGAGTATTTGGGTTTCCGAAGTACAAAATGATTGCAAATACTTTCAATTTAGAATTGGTATTTGAATGGACTGTAAAAACTTCGCTTTCAACTTTATCAGTAAAATGTAAGGAAAATTGCTAAACTTAAAATAGTTTTTTGGAACCTTTTTCACAGGGACAGTCACTCCCGTGGGGTACCGAAGCACATCTGTAAATTGAAACAGAGAAGGGTCAAACCCCGTAAAGGCAATAACTGTAAGTTCTGTAATAGTCGGCGGTACGAGAAATAACTGAAAATGATATAAATAATGAAAAATATGCGTAGCTTCACATACGGTACCTAGACCTCTTCCAGATGGTATTCAAAGTTTATATAAGCAAGCAAGCTCGTATGAGTTAGTGGCCAACTCTGTTGACGGAGTTTTTAGGCCACCTTAAGGCTTCCGTCATGGCTTAACGACTGCTAGAGCCGGTACAGACAGTTTAACGTGCCCTCCGAAGCACGGAAGCTGATACAGAATAGATATATTTATAAACATGTTTAGATTTTATACTTAGTAATAATGGATACAAGCGCGGTAAAGTCTTAAAAAAAGTTACTTCTGCCTCAGTATTCAGAATTGACAGGCGTCATGGCTCAGTCGGTAGTAGCTCTGCCTTCCGTGCTGTGGGTCGTGGGTTCGATCCCCACCGATAACAAACATTTGTGTTTGTAAACAGATGTTTGTTCTGTGTCTGGGTGTTTCTATGTATTATAAGTATGTATTTACAAAAAAAAAATGTATGTAGGTATGTATTCTATCAGCCATCTAGTTCCCATCGTACAAGCTTTGCTTAGTTTGGGACTAGGAGGCGTTGTGTTAAGTGTCCGTGAATATTTATTTATTTATTAGACAAGCAATATGAATATTTCATCGTTAAGCAAATTATGTAACAGAAAGCTGCATGTCCGATAAAAGCATTTCAATTTTTGACGAATCGAATGATAAACTTCAGCGTAGGACTGTTCGACGTTGGGATACCAAATTTTCTAGGAGTTAGGAAAATAATACATTGTACCTTCCTAATAATATACATACCTTTTTGTTCAAAAATAACTTACAAGTTAACTTACACTTACCTTTAAAAGATATACCTTTTTAAAATAAATATTAATTATGTCCTGATGTGAGGGACATCAGTAGATGATTGGTTTCCAAACCACACATTTACTATCATCAACATCATCGCTTGTAGTGAGCTTGTAGGGACCCACTGCTGGGCATATGCTTCCTCCCTCAAACGCTTTCGTGTCTGTTTTGGCTCTTTTGCATCTATGTCTTCCCCTGTACTGCAACGATATCATCCATCCACATTGACTATAAAAAAATAAATAAAATAGCCTTTATTCCTTAAATTTTTCAAATTTTGAATTAAAATAATATAAAGTGAAAGTACATGCAAAGCGGATAAAACAAATTAATTTTATAACAATAATACAATTTCAATAATTCTAATAATACCTATAAATAAACATTTGATTCTGATTATAATAATAAACTTTTCAAAAATTAAGTTTTATATTAATAATAAAATTTGATTTTTTGTGTGTAAGTATTACCTAATTCTACCATTGTTCATTCTATTAATTTGTATTGTTAGTATTTGCTTCCGTAATGTTTGTTTCTTTGGGTGAAGGCCTCCTCCAGAGCTTGCCATTCTTGTCTGTCTTGCCACATTGACTATACAAATGTAAAATAAAAAAATGGTCTCCAAAGAACCAATATTTAAAACTAGCTGGCGCCCGCGGCTTTGCTCGCGTGATAGCAGTATACGCATTATTAGGTTCAAATTTTAGATCCTAATTTTAGACCCTTTAGGGTGCGATTTCTTTCTTAGTGCACCCCTACACTAATATAAGGATACTAGGCTCCAAGTTAGGACTTATAGTTTAGGTTGTGTGTTGATTGTCATTCAGCTTTAAAAAAGTTTTATATATTTTGATGATGAATGTTTGATAATCTAGTTTATTTTATTAAGAAAAAAATAGATTTTGGCTAGAATCATCCAAATTAACAATAACTGCCTGGTTTTATAACAGTGAACTATTAGAATTAGGACGAATGAAGGGTCCAGAAGCGCACTGCTCCCAAATTTCGGGGAAACTGAACTGACGCCCCTGAAACCCGATTCAGTTGAATCGTATCGCGTCAATTGCTCTCGCTTGATTGGACATTCAGTCGTGACACAGAGTACCTACATTATTATGTGCATGAAAAGACCCTGCGAGGCACATTGAACCTTTTCACGTGATATTTAATATTTTCGCAAGATTCTTTTTAAGATCATCGTTATTTGAAAATCAAACGAATTTGTCGAGGAAGTCAATTTTTCACGTGAATGGTTTATTTCAGTGCGATTATTTTGAAATAAGTATCTATTTATAAGTGCTGTTTTAGAAATTTTCTACTATAGGAGGCGCCAAATAACACCGCAATACAGGTCATTCACCCACCTTCAAACGATGTCGCAAAATTCAATTTATGAATGGCTAATTCTGTCGCTTTCCATACAAACCTGTCGCTAAAACAGTAATCGCTCGAATCTCGTAGTAGGTATTGTTTGTTTACCATTCATAAATAGAATTTTGCGACATCGTTTTGAAGGTGGCTGAATGACCTGTATTGCGGTGTTATTTGGCACCTACTATATCATCTTCACTACCTGAATGTTATTTACTTTGTCAAGGACCTCTAGCGTAAAATACACAACAAAATATACACTTTTTTATATTGATTGAGATTGGCAATTTAGTACGCTGCGTAATCTACATAGTTGTAAACTAAAATTTTACAAAGGTTAAAGTTTTCAGTTCTCCATCTATTACTCCTTAGATCGCTAAGTTACCAAACGGGACTTGAGTTTGCTTACATTCACAACCATGACGCATATTTTTTTTATTATTTTAACTACCTTAATACTCCAAACCGAAGAAAACGGACAAATTCTTTAATATCTGAAAATCTATGCAGAATGCTCATGTCCAGCCCATGGCCAATGATGATGGTTACCTACATTATAAACTATCCCGAAAATAGCATACCTTGATAAGCGTTTTCCGTAAGTGTCCAAGATCCTATCCTACTAATATTATAAACGCGAAAGTTTGTAAGTATGGATGGATGGATGTTTGTTACACTTTCGCGTAAAAACTACTGATCCGATTGATGAAACTTGGAATATATTATATTGTCGGTGACCTGGATCAGCACATAGGCTACTTTTTATCCCGAAAAATTACCGAGATCCAACGGGACGCGAAGGAAGTCGCGAGCGGCACATAGTATAACATAAACCCGTTTCGCCACCGCATTTCACCTAGAATGCAATTTTCTATAACCTCCTTACCGGCTGGGGAGCGGTAAGGACGAATTACTCTCAGGGATTCTCATTCCAAGCTCAATTTAATAATAAAATTTGTAGAATATTTTCTAACGTATAAACTAGGTTGTAATTGACACTTAGCATATAATTCGAGACAGGATAGCTAGCACGTTCAGGCACGATGTTCAGGATGCATTTCGTTTACGTTTTTGAAAATTAGGTGGTCACGACCCTCAGATATGAGAAACACGATTGACGGAGCAGGATTTAAATAACTTTGCAGCAGTTTCAATATCATTTATAGGGCAACTTAATACAGGCGTATTGTTCAAAACCGTTACAAAACTCACGAAGATCAAGATATCTTTATACCATTCCCCCTCTAAAAAGCTTATTTAATTCACTGAAAACAGTGAATAGAAAGCACTTTTAGTCACTGTTTTGTGTTTGAATTTATCACACACTAATATTATTTGATCTCCATCTAATTATTGTTTTTGCGCAAGGATCTTTCTTTTTTTCGTAGTCATGGTATAAAGTATAGTATGCAACTCTTGAATAAAACGGATTTATACCGAGGGCTAGGAACCACTCGCGTCGTTCAGGATTCTAACACTTAAATCACTTGCTCGTGATTCATTTACGGTCCTCGCTTTAAATCCGTCTTTTATTCACTAGTTGCATAATATACATTACAGCCCTGGCATTAAGAGCCTCTGAAAATATATTTAGAAACGCGAACGCCACTTAAGGGCCGTTTCCCGCTTGTAATCGCTGAGTACCGTTAGAAAATGGCCAGATTTGCCAGACCCGTTAGCAATATCCTACCTCGTGTTCTAGTGATCCGTAAAAACGAACAGCTATAACCTTACAATGTCGCACAAAGGACTCAGTCAGCCGCGAATGGACAAAATTGATTTTTGCTCATATTGAACTGAAGGGCGAAAGTGGCTGGACATACTTCACTATTGATTTTAAAACTACAAAGATTCCTCCTGATAGATGAACCAGAGTACTTTAAACATTCTCTCAATACAAGATTGGTTTATCGACATGCCTGACCGATGTGGACATTATCCAAAAGAAAGTGCGGGTTTTTGGCTTTGTAATTTAAAAACTTGTATCCAAATGTTTTCTATTTTTTAATGATAATAAACATGTTAAAAAGGTACATAAATATGATTGCTGTAGACATGTACACCTGCTAGATAAAAAATTCTATTTTCAAAGTGAAAATTGGCGGAAAATTCTTTGTTTCTCGCCAACTTGACTCGGTATTGCTGTCTGTGCTTTAAGCACACGTTTTTTACGTTTTTAAATGGCTTTTGAGTTGGACAATATTAATTACTGTACCGAGTGTAATAATAAAACCACGACCAACAACGAATCAAATCAATAATTGACCGAGCGAGCGAAGCGAGCGAAGCGTCCACATTGGCCAAAAATGCGTTTGTCCGGATGTCTGTCTGTCTGTCTGTCTGTCTGTCTGTCTGTTCTCCTCTACAGGTCGCATTTTTCAACCGATCTGGACGAAACTTGGTACACAGGTTATATGACTTATTAGAATTTTTTTGTCGTCGGGGATTTTTGATTGGAGGGGTACTTCCCCCAAAAAAGGGCAAAAAAGGGGCTATTTGATATACTGGATATCTCCACCAAATGAGATCCGATTTTGATTATTCTTTTTTTATTTGAAAGGTAGTAACTATAAGTTGGTCTCATAAAAGTTTGGCGAAGATCTGATAAGGATCTTCAGCATGATGAACAGGACAGCTCATCAAACAATTGATGGTTTTCAATCAAATTTGAGAGAAACACAAAGGACCTCATTCTACACAAGATGATGCAAAAAAAATCTAAAAAGTCAAAAAAATCACAAAACGGAAAATGCACTTGCACATTACATTCCTCAAAAATTTACAAAATTAAATAGTAAAAACATTACATCACTAGCTCACTTTTAGTATGCTCGCGAGGTCTACAGCTCCCAGAGCCACTAGTAACCATTTTTCCATATATTTTTGCCATGTTTCAGCGGTTTTTTATTCGCTGGTGGTTCTATACAAACATCCAGACATAAAACCAACATCTATGTTTGCCATCGCACAAATATTAGTTCTCAGTGGGGATTGAGCCCACAATCCATACCACGAAAGACAGAGCTAATACCAACTGAGCTATGATGCCTGTCATAGTTCATTTGATGCAAATACTTACAAGAAACTAAAAAACTAAACAGATTGACTATCGAAACAAAGCCATCACGACATCGAGTGCTAAAATTTAGATAGGTTTCTTTGGCCTTACAAATATTTCAATAACTTGAAAAGATGACACATTCTTTGAAGCGGTGCTGAAGTTTCATCAAAATACCTATCTCAATTTTGAGACTATTATAAAACTGTAAAACGCCAAAAACTAAAATTAAAGATATGGATAAACTAAATATACAAATCTACTAAATAAACGATTCTGATTCCGAAAATCGAGTTTGTCTGGTTGTTGGTTTGTTCGCGCATCACGCCTAAACTACCGGTCCAATTTCAATGAAACTTATACCATTCAGAAGCCCTTTTTCCGGATTGAAACATAGGTTATATTTTAATGAAATTAAAGATGTGGATTCTTAGATACAGCTTGACCTCTCTAAACCAAAAGCAACCTTTGACACGAAGTTCATCGTATGCTGGTTGACAGATATTTTTTGGTGGAAAGTTACGCACGCGTACGATGTTGCGGGTATCAGCTAGTTGAGAAATAAACGCTGAAAAATACCCCGCACAGCAATAATTCCAAGCAAATAACAGTGGAGCATCCGGCTCTCTTTAATCAAAGTTGCAATAACGAAATATGCTTTGTTACAAGTTTCATAAGAGTCTGCTTTGAAAAATATGATCGTATTGCTCTCTTTCCTACCAATTAAGGCTGCATGCGCACTAGAAGGCCAGCCAAGCAAACTGGGGTTGTATAAAGTTTTATTACGACGATTTAAATATTTGTTAGACGAACATAATGATTTTATAATGCTTTCTAATACTGAGCTTGAAAAAATTTAGCGTTTTAGAAGTTATTCTGGCTTTAGAATATGACCACATGCAGTAGGTACTCTACCTAAAGTAGGTAAAATGTTATTCTCAAATTCTCCAGTTTCAAACAAGCGGAAACGTATAATTTATCATGTCCAAGACGCTGTAGATAAGTTTGCTCTAGTTTCCAAAATAACGTCAGCAAATATAACAACCGCTATAAAGTGACGATTAGCAAAATATTGAAGTGATTTAGGTAGGTATATTCATTTCGCTGTAGCGAGATTTTGTATTGAATCGAAAAAGAGTGGTTTGAATTCCGTATATTTTTTTTTATGTATGTCGTAAACCAACAGGCATACAGCCTACCCGTTGTAAACGATCACCAAAAGAAGCTTGTATGACAAGTAGGTAGGTATTTTTGAACTGTAAAGCTCTAACTAAATAGCGTTCCAAAAACGGGTGCAAATATGACGGTCGATCCACACATCAGGCCGAGAAATATATGAATTGAATTTTAAAGACGCTTCCAGTTTCTTTGACACCAAACCTGTATGAATAATAGTGCACTCTCCGTAACATAGGGATTTGAAGAGAAATGTGGGAATACCATTGTGGTACAGACTACAGAGGCTTTGTCCAGGACGCTTATCCCCAGAAAGGGTCCTTGCACAAACTTCTGACGAGGGTGCTAGCGCCGTGAATTAATATGTATGACCACATGTCATGTGGTCGCGTAATAATTTAAACCCATACAATATCAATATTCGGCATGGTTAATTACATAAAAAATAGGCAAAGCAATGGAAAAAACGATGGAATTAAAAAATACACAGTCATCTACAACGACCGCTGACCTATACGTATCTAAAGTGATTATGAAGCCCCATACATAATGCAAAGAGGATTCCATCTGGTTATTGAAAACTTGAAATCATGGTACAAAATTAGGCTCTGTCCGTGAATATTTATTTCATTAAGTAAATTGAAGTAGCTAACATATACATTTACACAAATCTACTGATAGAAGACATTTTAAAGAACTCTAGAAATAGTAACTCAGCATCGCTAGTCATCGCATACAAAAATTGAATTCCTGTCAGCATACAACCGTTCTCAATCCAATTTATTTCTCCACTATCTGTGAACGTGAAAATTCAAGTTTTGTATCGATTTTTCTCTCAATTCCACACATATTTGGTCTGCTGCACCTTTTAGCGCAATAAAAATAATCTTCTTTGTTCAGCGGTCCATAGCAATGCCACGGTACTGTTTTGACTACAGTCGTCCAGTAACCAGTCGTGTAATTTTCATCCGTGTCTTTGGCGAAGACCTCGGTGTTGGTGCCAGAATGACATAGCTATCTTTTAAAATTCACAATGAACTACTACAGATAGGTAAATCCAGGATAAATATTGACAAACTAAAAGCAAATTGCACAACAGTGGTATCTATTACCTCACAAAATAAGGCATGTACGAAAATTCTAAATAAATAAATCTATAACAAAGTGTCAGTCAAGGTACGACGATGTAACTTGTAAACCAAGCACCGCGTTCATGACTATATATTATACTAATATTATAAATGTGAATGTAAGTATGTTTGTTACGCTTTCACGCAAAAACTACTTAACCGATCATCATGAAACTTTGTACACATATTTTTCGAGGTATTAGAAGTAACATAGGATACTTTTTATCCCGGAAAATCACCAGCGGAAGCTAGTATGATAAAAAGATATTAAGTGCCTATAATTACACCGGACCTTTACTTTTTATTGCAATGCAAACGTCAATGCAGCCATTGCTGCTTGGCATCGGAAATAAGTACGGTGGTAGTACTTCCCCAGACGAGCTACTGCTAAAATGTCAGAAGTGCGAAGAAAAACTACTGTATGAAAGTATACTGTGCCCACGGGGAGTGATAACAAAGCCTTTGCAAACCGGATTGTTCCCGAAATTGATATATTTTAATTGAGTAACAGAAAACACATCTGTGTTGTTGATAGTACTGTAGAGCAGAGTATAAAGCGCCTGATAAATGTATGGAGTTGATTGGTAATCTTGCTTTAATAAAAAATCAGGCGTAGAATTTGGACAGTTTTGAAAAAACACAGCTTGATAACACAAGTATTTTAACACAAGTATTTTAATACGAGTATTTTTAATGTACTTACCTGGGATATTCATAGTCTACTACCTGTTTTATGAAAATGAATCAATGACTCTAGTTTGTCGTTTGCTTCAAGTATTTAATAATAATTTTATATTCTTCTCTAAGATCGATTGCGTCACATATTGCGTTGACACAACATATTAGTTTTGACAGCAATCATATGAAAAGCCTATAGACAATACAATCCTCGGAAAGAATAAGCCCTTAGTGTAAAACTATCTAAAAAGCAGCACCTTGTTAGCATGCAAATGCAATTCTAAAGATTCCGGCAATATTCAGGTCATTAGTGTTTGTGTGGACTGCAGTGCAAAAAGGAAACCGCAGTGTACTGTAGATGACAATTTAATAATAGCACCACTTTTTGCAGCAAACTGCTTTTAAAGCGAATAGCGATTTAAATTTCTGTTGCATTGAGCAATTAGTTTAGTGAGTTTAATTGCTGATTAGCTCGTTCTTTGGTATTTTCTGCAAAAATCAATAAAATAATCAAAATACAGGCATACGTAAAGATGCATGCAGCATTATGTAGTTATCATACTACGACATCATAATTATGTTTTTGTCTTGTTCAATTTGTTTTTCTTCCATACTTTCCCCTATGGTTTTTACTTAAAAATTTTTTTTGCCTATGTACGCACTCAAAATATGATAGAATTTTTACAATTGTAAAAAGTGACATCAATGAAATTTAAATAATGAGTTTGTGCAAAAAATCTAAATTTTTACAAAAATCGCTGACAAGCGAATGCGTGATTGGAGGCTCAAAACGACTCTCCCAGACGGATGTAACACAAAGGGATGTGAAGGGATAATTCAAAAAAGGACATTCTCGAAACGCCCAATTCTCCGCTTCATTTCACAATCCCTTCTATGCGCGTTAAAAAGAGTGATTCGCTTCGCCCAGTCAATTTGTTCTTTCACGGCAAAATTTTAGTCAATCATGATTTTAATATAATTTATCAATGGGCGCGGATCTTATTATGGTGCTTAATGCGGTCATGGTTCTGTCATTTTCTTTGCATTTACTGAATTGCTGGTATTCTTAAAAGAGATGGTTGACATTTCGTAAAAATAAACTCGAATCTGCGTGTACGTTGGCCTTATAGAAACATCCAGACCTAAAACAAACAATTATGATTTCCACATAAAATAATTTGTTCTCAGTAGGGATCGAACCTAGGACCCACAGCACGAATCACCAAGCTACCGACTGAGCTGTGACTGTGTCATTATCTCATCAATGCTCACGTGTAACAGTCATTAATCAGCTGCCCTCTCAGCCTGAACCAGGATGTAAAGGAAGGAGATAAAACAAAAAATCTGTTCTTTAGTTTATTTATGCTATAAATATGTTGCAATATTCTCTAAGCTTGACTTAAGCGGACTATAAAAGCACACAAATAGGTATTACAATTAAAGCATCGCGGTTGGCTTTAAGCATTGCTTTCGCCTGAACGCTTTGTATTATAATTTTCATTAGAGAAAGCTAGGTCATTGCATCCTACTCTAAATGTTAATACATATTAAAACGAGAAAACAAGTGCTTGTTTTCACTCAGTTGATTGAAAAAATTGGCTCAGTCCAAAGAAATAAAACGGGTTTTTTGTTTAAAAGTTTTAGTGAAAACGTCTTGAGTTACAATAAATGCAAATTAAATTAAAGTTGTATTCAACTATATTCTTTCTTTTAATAATTTTAAGAATGTAAAATTTCAGACCTACTCTGAAGCTCCTTCGTCAAACGAAAACTAATATTTTAATAAAGACAAACTCAGTTTCAAACTAATAGGGGAAGGCTTAAAGGCTAAAGTTGAATTAATTTTCAAGGTAGCTGAAGAGTAAAATTATTTGCAAGAATTGCCAGCCCCAGAGGCAGAGGTAATCTGATTTTACTCAGATTAGATATTTTTAATATTGTTTTGGTTGCTAAGGTAATTCAATGAAACCTATTTATTTAAGAACGTGTAACTTGTTTTCTTCAAATTAAGAGGGGTAATGATCTTAATGAAGTCTACTACAAAGTTCTAAAATAGTTGTCTTAAAATTCTATAGTAATATTAGTTGTGTTATGTGATTTTAAAATCTACTAAAAAGTTGATCAATAAAAAACGCACAATATACATAATTTTAATAACTTACTACAATTCGTCTTTAGTATTACTTGATCTTAGATTCTATAATTCTGTATTCGCTTGTAGTAGTTACTAATAAACTTATAATTTTAACAAGATAAAAAGAATAATAAGTAGTTTTTATTTATAAAGTGACAAATGACCATGCACGCAAGTAATAATACTGAAATGCGCATAAGTATGTAGATTTTTGCTTGATCCTTTAGTTTAGTTAGACCAATGAATAAATTCAATCTAGATTTATAACTCACAGTTTTATTGTAAATGAGATTGGACACAAAAAAATGAAAATCCGTTTGTTCAAAAAATAAAATAATGTAAGTATAAATAGAATAAAATAATAAAGAGTTATTGTTTAAGACCCAGGAGGAGATGACGCGATGAACACGATGCACATTTAACATCTTGGCCTGTAACAGCATTAAATCGCGAAGGGTGAAAGGAGGGAGGGGCCTTTGCCCTGCAGTGGGAAAAATAAAAAATTAAATAATGTTTTGTTTTTCTGAAATTGTTAACTTAATATCTAGTTTTTTATGGATAAGTTTTGTTGAACTTTTGCTCACAAAACATAACGTAATAAAAAAAGTAAAACATAACGTAATTATCTTATTAAAACAATTTTATTATGATTAATTTTTATATCCGCTTACCATCCTATAAAAACCCATATTGTTCTCTCAAAAAGTACGTTTATACGAGCCCGTCAAAATAGCGCTTTGTGCACTGCAATTGGACAATAGCTGTGTCTCTCGGATTGGAAAACGATAACGTTGAATCCTACTAAATTAGTTACGACTACGCTTACAGTGGAAAAAACATGCTACATACGTTTTGCTGTCCGAAAATATTGCACAAGCTTTTTTAATTTTGTAATGTTTATTGTACGCGTTTAATGTGAACTTTCACACAATAA
This sequence comes from Eulithis testata, assembly GCA_947507515.1. Lineage (NCBI taxonomy): Eukaryota > Metazoa > Arthropoda > Insecta > Lepidoptera > Geometridae > Eulithis > Eulithis testata. The sequence goes on along the minus strand of OX382199.1, from coordinate 3,784,929 downwards.
AATTTCCAATAGACATGCGCTTACCAGTTTCAACCAGTGTTTGAATATTGCAGCGCCTGAATACGTCTCTAGAGAATTTACATCGCTTATGAATACGAGAGTGAGTTTGTATTAATCTTTTCAATTTAGGGTAAACTTATTTATTAAACTTGAGAACGCACGTCCCTATTCTCAATAATGTTACCTTTAGACCCTGCATGACACATGCCATGAAGAGATGTTATCTTAGCTCATCAGCGCGCCATGTTACCTGAGACCTATTATGTAACAATCTGAAACCATCTGAGCCTCTTCTATAATACGTTTAGGTAGCTACACAGTGAATTTACACAATGTTGTAATCTGTGTACACACTGAATGTCGATTTACTTATCAGCGGGTTATTGTATAATGCATAGATTCCCGATTCCCGAGGTATATGCCTGAATGTTCATGTTTTGACATGAAATTTATTCTTTACAATAGGCGTTTCATACAAACAAAATGAGTTTTTGTAAAAATTCGCGTTCAGTAGTTTGGCAGTTAAATAAGAATAACTGGAAAAAACACTTCAAAATAATTAGTGGTGAGAACCTGTGGTGCGAAACAGCGCTACTCCCACGTACATTGTGACTTTTCTGTAGTGTCAATGAACTGCCATCATCATCATCATCATCATTTTGATGATCAAGGTGTATCGAATTAAAGTCTGATTTTCAAGTTTTTAAAGTGGTGCGAAACAGCGCTACTCCCACGTATACTGTGACTTTTCTGTAGTGTCAATGAACTGCCATCATCATCATCATTATCATCATTTTAATGATCAAAGTGTATCGAATTAAAGTCTGCTTTTCAAGTTTTTAAACTTATAAATTATTATACATCAACTTTGCTGTGGTTTCTTGATACTAAGCTCTAAAAAACTAAGCATGACGTGTGTACTATGCCTTAGAGCCCCGTTACTAGACATATAGACGACAACGAGCGATGTTTTGAAGGGTACTCTATCTATTTAGATGAAAGGGTTTATCTATCAATAGTCTGTATATAACAGTATACACATACAGGCGTTTGTATGGATGAAACTTCGACGTTTTGGAGTGTGTACCACAGAGTAAACTTACAGAGCAACAGTTCCTTCCTTGCAGCAAGTGATTTCTTACATACGCAGCAATGTATGAGTGAAGTTTCACAGACGGGCCTACGTACCAGAGTTGTGCGGCAGCTCTGAGCTTTGGGTGCTTCCAGCGAGCAAAGCGCTTGAGTGTCGGGGACAACTACAGCGCAGTTTTACGTAACCTCACGACCACAAGACAATTTTCCTAAACTTTCATTAAAAATGCATAATATTTGAAAATGATTTTACACTAGGTGCCGCCCGCGACTTCCTTCGCGTCCCGTTGAATCCCGTTCATTTTGGATAAAAAGTAGCCTATGTGTTAATCCAGGTCACGGACAATATACATTCCAAGTTTCATCCAAATTGGATCAGTAGTTTTTATAATATTGGTAGGATGCAACTGCAGCAGTCCTATAATTAGGCTGTGATAAAGTAAGTTCATCGGCAGCTGTTGCTCTGTAGGTTTTCTGATCTGTTGTGATACTAAAATTGAACGACTGTCCTTGTCTGAAGATGAAACATAATTTATTGGTAGAGTAGTTCTCAACCATATTATTATGTTCTAAACAAGTCAAGTTTGAAGGGACTGACGGGGCACGGAAACTAGGCCCATGCTAATTCTCTTTGATAGAGAGGAATAATTAAATTGAAAAGAAACGCCTGACACTGGGTATAGAGTTTCACTCTCACACTTTATAATAATAAAAAATCTATTTTAGACCCGAGATCCAATGTAAACAATGTAAAAAACACACTTTACAAAAAAAAAAAAAGAATACTATAAAAAAAAATTGCTTTGAGTGTACCTACCTACACATATCTAACAGATCATTTGATTACTTTGTATTGCCCTCTACATTCAAATAGTATACGACCTACGTCCTTAATGGTTTCTTGTACCCATTACCTAAATAGAAAGTTTATAATTGATGTCAAAGTCTACAGAAGCGTGTAACTCTGCGGATACCACTGATTAAGGTGGGTGTCATATTCACTCCATTAATTAAGATGGTGAGATTTCTAGAGAGATCGTTATAACATAGGTACCTAACTAATAGATTGAATTAGTTAAGTAGCATTCAGAATAGCCACTATTTGCATGGGTGACCGACGAGCTGTATGTGACCATTTCATTCAATACATTATAATTTTTTAGCATATTTAAAAATTCTAAAGAAAAGAAATTTCAAAGTATGGGAATCATCGCGCGATATGTATTGATTCAGAATAATTCTCATGCATTTTGATTATATACTATATGTTATCTAGTGACAGTATAAAATGTCTGGGATGCTTGAAAACAGGGCACTGAAAACTTTCATGCTGGTCTTCAAGCCAACAAGAACAAAAAATTAGATAAGAGATGACGGGGAACGAAAGAAAACAAGAAGAAAGATTCCTGTCAAAGTTAACGACTGGACCCATAGACGATGTTACAGAGAGACAGACGTATGATTTCATAAAAAAATGAATTTTCCTTTAGTACCTACCTACCAGGAGTTCGGAATTTTATAGAAGGGTATGAAATCACTCCACATCCAATCAGTGTAATAACGTGTTCGCAGCCGTGTAATAGGTGTTTAGTCAGCGTGGTCTGCTCAACATAATTGATTACCTGGTAGTGATTGGACTGGTCTTATTTACCTACTCATATCAATCTGCATGCATGACTACAAAAGGCACTGATTCGACTATAGCACAGAAGTTATTTTAATTTAAGACCAACTTGATGTACCTACCGAGTTCTACAAACAATAAATCATCATCATCATCGACCTATATCGGTCCACTGCTAGTAGGTCTTTTCCTAGACGCGCCTTTGAGCCCGGTCTTCGGCTCTTCTCATCCAATGTTTGCCAGTTACATGTCTCAGATCGATCGTCACCCCACCTAGCTGGAGGGCGTCCTATATACACTAAGCTTGTCCAAAATAAATAAAATAAAACAATAAATATCATTTATTAATTATTTATCATTTATCATAAGAGTTTCATCTAACTAAGTGTGTCGGGTATGGAAAATAGGACGAATTTTTTTTGACTCGGTTCCGGTTTGACCTAAATCATTTCAACGGTCGTTGAACGGATACATCAGAAATTGAATAATGTATTGTAAGTCTTCATACAGGAAAATTGAGTGTCTGTTGCAAACTATCTGAATGAACCTGTCATTTTTTGGTCACCTATAGGAATTACTTCTTTTTCCCCTTGTTTCCTGGTCCAAATAAACTCGAAAGTACTGGTTCTACTTTAGAGCACCAATCGAACAAACTTTCTTGTCTTATAGTTAGTTAGAAAATGATGCTATGAACGGTAAAATACGAAAACCTAAATACGCCCAAAGAAATAATGATTTACGACCAAATAAATAATGAGCCACAACAATGAGCAATAGCGGAACTCGCGTAAATCTGCCTAACTACAAACTGTGGGCTATCAGTATTTTCCAATACCATGGGCATTACAGGTACGTGCTTGAATCAACTTTGAGATGCAGCGCCGATTGATTCGGCAAAAAGGTTATTTCTATGCATTTTACGTAATACTTGAAATAATATAATAAAATAAAGATTTTTTTCTATAGCCTTTTCAGGCTTTCGCCCAGGTTTGAGAAAATGATGTCTGCCCTATTTTGCAGGGCTTTTTCAAGTTTTTTCTGAACGGGTTTAATTTATGACTGAAGTTTTAATCGCTGCCATTAAATTCATACAAATGTAGTTTTTATGTATATGAAATTAATGCTAAATATAGAATACAAGATAACAAATAAAATTATACGCCCATGTAAAGACACGAAAACCAAACTGGACTTATTGTATGTATCTCTAAGTTTTATTCATCAGGTTTTTAAGGTAACGATTGATGGGTCGCGTAAAGTCCAAGTTGGTAGCCTACGTCTTACAAAAGTCTTACAAATAGAGTCCTTTCCATGCAGACTCGTCGCTGTAGTCGACCTTAAGTATTATTTCTCGGGCAGTTCTTTTAACAACTTTAGGCATTGAAAACAAGACTTTGATCACAGAAACCAAATAAAAACGCACTAGCATCCGAACACATTAACAGCACCTGACAACTACTTAATTTAAAATTTAGTTTTAAAATTTAGTTCCGGAAATTTCCGCGGGAATTCTTTCATGAAAAGGACTCTAAGCATGGTACGTGGGTCTTAAGTTCTTTACCATCATAATCGGCCTTTGCATTTTTTGCAGATGATTTAGCTGAATTAAGCGGTCCCGTATCAGGAGCCGGCTGGTCTGAAAAGTTCGAGATGAATATGTCTGGTCTAAGGTAAACCCCGTGAACTTTATTTTAGATAATTGTTTGTTTGGGAACGTTGGAAATTTTGGTAAATACATTTTGCAGCGTACCTACTTTACGCGACTGAATATTTAATTTCATACATTATGGCTAAGCTAACCTGTCATAATAATTATATTCGAAGTTGTAATAGCAGTGGACGATCCTCAAAGTTCGGAGAACCAAAGATCGCTGGATCAAAAATGTTCTCAAGTACACGCACCGGAAAGCTCAGCAAAAAAAGACCTCAGCTGAGTGGAAAAGCGACGTATACTCAGTAAAAGTTGTTGGAAGCACAAAATACAAAATCTTTTGCTGGCAGTCACAGGGGATTTTTTGGTAAAAACTTCAGAAATCCCCTTCACGGGGGAACTCACAGGGGATTTTCTGGAATGAGCCTAATATACAGTGTATTCTGTTACTAGAGTCGTCGTAGAGTTACACGATCGATCGCATTAAAAAATTAATAAAAGTCATAAATTATTATCTCTTTTATTAAACGTCTCAGTACTGATGATGATGATGATACTCATTATAAACTACATCTTATTATCAACTAAGTACTTCGTGCACGCTCTAATACACTCCGCTAAGTACTACACACTAATCACAGTAATTTCGTCAAATATATCGACAATGTAGTATTAGGTACGGCAAGTGATATTTCATTTTCAAAGCCAATTGATAAATTACATAGGTAATTATGCAATAGACTAACATGCCCGAATAATGCTCTATTTCAATCAATTTGGTTTGTTTGTTGGTTTGCTGCAGGGGAAGTATGAAATAGGGTAATACTAACACTGTTATGCTACAAGTATAAGCACGTTGTTGAATCACCACAACACTTAAAAGAAGAGATTCCAAGCCAAACAGTTAAAAACTTGTATATAACAATAATTTTTTTTGTACGAGTCCAAAAATAACAAACGAGGGCTTTCTTGCCAACAGCAACATCTACCTGGCAACTTTTAAACTGTCTACAGAAAGATGATACCTACTAAGTAGAATCTTTTTATATTGTTTTAAATGTTTAATTATACCTAAACTACCCCCCCCGAAAACCAAGAACCACCACAACTGTCCAAAAACAAAAAGGAATACTACTAGACTCACCAGCGACAAAAAAACGTGGACAAGTAGGGGGGAGGCCTTTGCTCAACAATGGGATGACCTATAACAGCAAATTAAAAAAAAACAAGAAAAAAAGAATCGATAAATGGAAAACTAAAATGAAACGAAAAACTAAAATGACATATTTTCTACCGTATAAAAATATATTAAAATTAATAATAATAATAATAATAAGTCAACTAAAATTACCAAACTATAATAATTAATTCGATTAATATTAGATTAGTCACAGTTATAGGAGGCTAATAATAAATAAATAGTCTAAACTAACCTAATTTTAAAGCACTAATTGCCGTCCCTTTCTCATAAACTGAAACGACAAAGACAGCTATAATCTTTAAAAACATTTTTTTTTAACACAGTCAAAGGTTAGTTAAGTCAACTACAATCCATAGATTTTGGGGCATTTTTTTTCCACTTCATTTGTAAGAAGTAGATCATTTAGGCGAAATAAGTCACGAACTTCAATACAGTGCCTTGATCAGGAATAAATTTGGCAATCGCAATCGTATCGTAACGTATCCGAGATACACTGCGAGGTGAGACTACAACGGTTGGCAGTCGAGCTGGCATTGACGCGCAATATAACTCGAATACGGTTGCGCGGCGACTGTCAGATTTGTTCGTGATAGAGTACAGACAAACCTTCGTTTTTACTTCTTCTTATTTTTCATTTATTGCTTTTCTCTGTCATATGACATTCATATGGTATTTTTCAGCAAGAATTAATTATTTATTAATTCAAACATGGACTGTAACATAGGTGCTATTATATTTTGTACGGCAATATATAATTTGTCACGGTCAAACATACACCGTTATTGATAGTATCTGTATCAATAAATTGGATCTTTTATATTGGGACTATCAATTATTTCTGCTACCTTGTGTGGTTGATATTAATTGTGCAATAATGTATTCTGGAAAACCAAGAGTACGCTTTGAATCATACAACAAAATGAGCAATGTTTGTACAGAATAAACAGTGCGTGAATATTGTGATAAAATACAAAGAGAGTAAAATAAGCAAGAAACCAAAATAAATCGTTCTCTACATTTTCTTTTATGTGTGTATTGTATACCTAGTATATAAATATAATAATAGTATAATAGTAATGATCTGTGACCTAATCAATGATTTCCCGCGTGACAAGCTGGCTAAAGTCTAGTCTAAATTAATTAAATAACATTTATAATGTTATCAACGATGCTAACGTTTTTGAAAAAAAAAATAGTATATTATGCAACTAGTGAATAAAAGACGGATTTAAAGCGAGGACCATAACTGAAACACAAGCAAGTGAAGAACTAACTGATGATTCTAAGTGTTAGAATCCTGAACGACGTGAGTGGTTCACGGCCCTCGGTATTAAGTTGTTTTATTCCAGAATTGCATACTATACTTTATACCATGACTACGAGAAAAAGAAAGATTGGAGGTTGTATAGCCAATGCTATACAACCTCCTTGCGCAGAAACAATAATTAGATGGAGGTCAAATATATTAGTGTTCTAAATTCAAACACCAAAACAGTGAGTAAATGTGCTTTTTATTCACTGTTTTCAGTGAATAAAATAAGTTTTTTAGAAGGGAAATGGTATAAAATTAGTTTATCATTAGATTTTTTTTACAAACACCTAGTAACAGTGATCGAACTAGTTTTTTTAAACGGCTCAATAAAAAGTGATTTGAATATCAAACATACAAAGTCTGTATATTAGGCAAGTGTGGATAAAACATGCAAAAAAAACTTTGACGCTCATCAAAAATTCAATTGTAATGTCAAATGTAAAGTGCGCTACACACTACCAACTTCGAAGTTTACTGCAGTAATAACAATATAATGGGTCGTACACGCAGTTGTATACTACCGTTTGGTAAATTTACAAGCTTATGGACACCATAAAAGGTCGTAAAAGTTCGATTTATCGTCGGATTGAACATTAAACAGCTGCTTTACTTAACCTAGAAGGATATAATATAATTTTAAATTTAAATTATAAATAAAAGATTTATGAAGTTTCGGCATAAATGTAGTAACCATTGCAATCTATTTATACGCTTTTCAACTTAAACTTTTTTCCAGTTATCTACTAATGTTTTTTCACAATTTTGTGTTTTTTAACATGTTGTGTGATGTACAAAATGCACGCTTACAACTATTGTAAGCGTGCATTTTGTACAATAACAATACCTGCAATAAACTAATTTTAATTTATCTATCATTGATTTATTTTGTAAATATAAATAGTACGTTTGTATATTTTCAGATTTAGTAGTAATATTTTGTGGTTGTAGTTACCTTACTAGTTTATGATCACATTGATCAATAAAATGTGTAAAACGAGGATGAATAATATATTTAAAAGATATGAAATTACAGCAAACTAACGTTATTTGACTTTGATACGACGACGGTAAGTTTTGCCTATTTGAGTCTCTAAAATCCAGTCAACTATATATCACATTCCAACATGCTGGTATTTTGCAATGGACATAGCTACGCTAAGTAATTACTTACATTATCTCTACAGCAGAAGTACTATACGATTTAGTACTCCTTTGCAAAGAGCAGTGGTGCCCTAATTCCATTGACAAACAAATGAGCTTAGTTATTTTAATAGTTGGTATTAATTTGGACAAAGTACTAGGATTGATTAAAATAAATGGAGTTGTATAGTTAGTAGGTAAATGAGACCAAGTTTTATAACGGAACGAACAACAATAACTTAAACATGTCAAAACTTTGAAAATATATAGATAGATAGAATATTCTTTATTGTACACCTCTCATATGTAAGCAAAATAACAAAAAAATACCATAATTAAAATAGTGAAAAGTAACCAACCATTACTAACACAATTTTGAAATTCTAAATTATAAGTTATGCGAATTAGTAAGTACTCAAACCTAGATACAAAAGCCTTAAATTATAAGCCAGTGTGGTAAAACATGAAAATTCTAAAGGAATAGAGGCACGTCAGCATTCTTCACTGCTTCAAAAGAATCAGCATGTGAATGTACCTGGCCGTCTAGCACCTCGCTTTTAGGCGGAGATGTGAGAATTTCCAAGTTGAAGGACCCTCGAGCTACCTGTAGTGGTCGTGAGATGTGCTTTGGACGTGTCTTTTTACTAGAAAATAGCGAAAACTGGAAAATATTGTAGCCGGTATACGTAGATACGTGTTAGCTTACTTCTGCTCAGAAATGACGTACTTATATTATAAAAATGCAGAACGTACGTACAGGGGGTAAAACTGGACATAAAGATATCAACGTAATCGCGTGATTAGGTCATTTGCCAGTAATAATGGCAGTTTGAATTAAACTGACAGATAGTCACGAGTCAAGCTCAAGGTTTCTAAGTGAAACCTTAACCTTAAGTGGATTATTACGACTACACAAATAGATCAACTAGATGTGGCATTTGGCTCAACAAAACTGTGACTAAACTTAGGTCAGAAGAGTTCAGTTTGCTTAACCATATAACCTCTAGTATTCCTGGTTCCAGATACAATGGAAAACGAATTGTGTCTCACGTGGAACGCATCCCGGTATACCAAAGGTTAACTCATACAGGGCGAGGATGCAATGATAAATTAAAACACAATAAAATATATATAACTATTATTCATGAATTTATGTCGATACCTGTGCCTTGATCACGAATAAATGTGACAATCGTAAACGTATCGTGATGTTAGCGTATCCGAGATACACTGCGCGGTGATCGTACAACGTTTGACAGTCTAGCTGACGTTAACGCGCAATATGATTCGAATACGTTAAGTTTACGTAACGCGGCGACTGTCAGATTTGTTCGTGATCACCCCACTGAGCCTCTAACCAAGTTTACGTAAAAAATGCAAGAGATTATGTGGCATACACTATTGGATAGTTTCGCTTCAAAAACGCACTTTAAATGCACGTTTCCGCAACGTCCAAGAGTCCTCGTGTGCAATACCTTTAGAAACACTTGTCATTAAATAATTTTGTTATTGTTATGGAACTATAACCACAGTAGTTTTGATCGAACAACTCAGTCAAAGCGAACAAACTTTGGATCGTCGAATAAACCACTGAAACTTCTGCTATAGTAGATAATAATCTATCAAGCAGTACGTTATCTACAGATTTCACAGAACTGTCTCATTTCTGACTGACATTAATCTATACGCTGTTATCAATATTTATGTGGCAAAAACTCAGAATAAGTGTAATTTCTGATAACTTTACCTCTTGTCTCTTTCCATTGGACTTTAGGTGGCTTCATAATGCAAATGATGGTGTAAATATGTCGAGCTTATGTTCTTTTATCAGGGATAAAAAACATTCAGTAAGTATAAAATGCGTACTGATTCTGCACCAAAATTTCCTGTATATAATAAAGTCAAATTCGTACTACGAAATAATTTATAAGTTTAAAAAAACTGGAAAAACCGACTTCAATTTGATACGCCTTCATCATCAAATGATGATGATAATGGCAGTTTGGGACTAACCTGGAAGCATACCCTTTCAGATAAAAAAAGAATTTATCAAATCGGTTAACAAATGACGCAGTTCTGAGGTAAGAAACATTAAAAAAAAAAAATACAACCGAATTGAGAACCTCCTCCTTTTTTAAAGTCGGTTAAAAAACGACGAAAAAAGCATAATATCATGTGTTCCGTGCTTAGTATTATATAGTATTATATAATCTGTGGTATTATATAGGCGTGTTCAAAATCGTTCTATGACATTTGAATAAAGAAGTTTGATATGTTATTTTGACACTATTAATTGTGGTACTTGCACTGTCTTTACTATGTTAAATCAATTCTCTGAATTTCAATGTTCACCTAAATACATCATATCCAGGATTCGAACGTTTCTATTAATTAATTCAATCAAAATGATTATAAATGTTTTCCACCGTAGAGTGAAGCTTACGTAAGTCACGTTTGGCCTAGTTTGGAAATTAGATGGTGCTGTAAAATGTACTTTTTTTAAACGCATAAAAGAGACGTCTTAACAAGCCCATTATCGCGGGGTACTGGGGACCCCTCGAGAAGCCTGCACCAGCATCGAGCTGCTGGTCTTTTTGGAGGAAGTGGAATAGCAGCCACCACCATCACGCAAAAGGCCTCACTTATAGTTATTTAGTAGAAGGGGCTTGTAATTGCAGGAACCAGTCAAAAGAAAAAAAAAAACCTTATTATTTAAAGAGTTGTGGATTTCGTTGCATCGGATACTAACAATAAGGTTAAAAAAACTCAATCACATAATGTTCTTAATTGATCTCGAGATTCGTTATTATCCAAATTTAAAGAAATGGGATTCACCAGTGGATGATATGAAAAAAATATTCTGCTTGATAAAGCACATTCATGCCATCTCGTCGCAATAGAGCGGGCTCGCTAAGACAGAGAAGCTAGTGTACATGATGGGGCCCTCGGTATACAACCGCCTACCGCTCAACGCCACTGACGCACCATCGACGCAATCCTTTAAGTATAAACTGAAAAATTGGCTTATCAGTCAGTCGTTTTATGACTTTGACGAATTTATGGCCCTTAATCTTTGTAGATAGGTAAATTAAGTAGGTATTACCTATTTTAGTTTTAATTAATTGTTATTTGACATGGTTACTTGCCTACTTTATGAGTATGTAAGTGTAATCCACATCGACTTAAATTGACATGTAATACCGTATTATGAATAAATGAACTATGAACTATTTTTGAATAAAATTAAATAATAAATAAATACCTGTGGACATTTTACACATCGTCTTCTAGCCTCAAACTAAGCAAAGCTTATAAATACTATGGGAACTAGATTGCTGATAGAATACTTCGATATCTTTTTGTAAATACATACTTACACTCAGACGCAGAACAAACACCTATGTTTGCCATCACACAAATAATTGTCCTCGAACTCATATTCCACAGCACGGAAGAGGAAGGAAGGCAGAGTTATACCAACTGAGCTATGACGCCTGTCAAATTTTAGCTCATTTGCAGTATAGTCGTTAGTGCGCTTGCATTCTCTACTATTATAAAATTGTAAAAAAGCCAAAAACTAAAATTAAAGATATGGAATAACTAAATATGCAGATGTACTAAATAAACGATTCTGATTTCGAAAATCGAGTTTGTGTGTTTGTTTGTTCGCGGATCACGCCTTAACTACTGGACCAATTTCAACGAAACTTTTACCATTCGGAAGCTCTTTTTCAGGATTGAAACATAGGCTATATTTTATTGAAATCAAAGACTTGGGTTCTTAGATACAGCTAGACCTCTCTAAGTCAAAAGCAGCCTTTGCGCGAGGTTCATCGTATGCTGGTGACATATAAGTTTCGCACGCGTACGAAGTCACGGGTATCAGCTAGTCTGTAAATAAATGAATAGTTAACAACAAATGCTTGACTTGACTTAGTAAACTTTCTAAGCCCGATCCAGTAAACAGTATCATGTGTAGAACGACAATTGCAATCGGATTATGCAAAACAGTGCAATAGACAGAGATTGGCTTGAATTAGGTAAACTTACTCACTGTGTATTTGAACAACTGTTTGGTTACTGCGATACTGTGGTTAACTGACTGTTATGATTGATAATTAGCTCAAACATGTACTCGGCATGGAAGTATAATATTGACCAGGGAGGCAATCGCTTTCTCATAAAAACCTGCCAAGTTCAAGCCTGGCAGATTTTCTGAATTGTTTTCATACTAAGTCATAGGTATTCTGTGACTAAATAGTGACATTAGCGCGTTTTAGCGCGTTTTTTGCCGTCAAAAGCTTCTCGTTTTCGTACATCTGTGGATCGCTTGACGGCAGCAAAAGCAGTTCAGAGTTTCGGGGGCAATGGCGTAAAGACCTAGTACGTATTAGAATAAGTACTAAATGCCTTTTGTTTACATCACATGAAAATTACGAAAAAAAAAAACATGTGTGTAATTCACACGTGGTAGAAGTGAAACCTTTAAAAAGACTTTCAAATCACAACGATGCTAAAGAAGTTATTTTCAAAAGTCAGTCTTAAATCCTTTATTCAATAAAATCTCACTGATCACTTTGAATCGTCATTACGTTTTGTATGATTAGGTATGATTACAAATATATATTTTTTTGGATGAGTTGAAGCTAATTCGTCAGATATTCATATATATTTTATAGTATGCTTTTAAAAGAAGTCTTCGTTTTATTACGTTTTTGAACTTGCCAATCGACAACTGAGACAAATAACTTGGGATTTTGTTAAAGAAGCGTACACATTGCCCTTTGAAAGATTTACTAATTTTTGTGAGCCTAGTGGTGGGAACAGCGAGTTTGTCTTTGTTTCTAGTGTTAACATTATGATTTTAACTTCAAAAAACTTTTGAACAACAAAAGATTGCAAATATATTATTATGGGTGTTACTTTGGTGTCTCTCAAGGTGCTCTACCTTCAGTGTTCAGCTTGATACTATGTATAAGGACAACTTGTATAAAGAGATGAAAGAGTTAACTCGAGTTGTATAGGTACATATTTATCTATTTTGGTCGAGTAGGTCATTGGGTTGTCTAGTTTCCTCAAATCCTTCAAAAAAGTATAATATTTTAGCACGATAGTGTTAATGCAGTATAGTCTGCGACTACTATTTTTTGTAATGTATTTTTAATTTCCGCGTAGACAATGTTTGTTTTATCAGTATAGGTGTAATGTCAACATCGCATTCAAAGTGAAGTTTGTAGAAGAGATGTAGAAAAGTATTCCACAGGATTTTTTTAAATAAAAGTCATACTCAGGATTTGTATTTTTATTTAAAAAATATGCACTCTAAATGTATTCAAAAGAGGAGATTTAAAATGAATTAAGTAAGTAGGTATAATTATTTTTTTCTACAAAACATTCACATTATTTTCAATGCGCAATATACCTACTAGAGTACCTACCTACATAATTACATTAAAAAGGTACTTCTTTAGGTAGATATAGTAGTTTTTGTATAAGTGGCTCCCGGACTACAGGAAATGACATTTTGCGAGATTTGATTTTTTTCGCCTATTGTCGAGTCTTCCTGCACTGGATTTATATTGAAACGTCTGTCAACACTTTTATAGTATCTATTGTATTGTTATTTCACACTTACATACCAAAATTGAGTTGTAGGAAGCTGAATGCTATTGTGCCCGTTGTCATTCAGTTAAAATGAATCCTGTTTGGGCGGAATTTTAAGCTAGCATTGTTGTTCGCTCACACCTTTGTTTTTTAGGTATATGAGGCGTTGTTAGGTACAAATGATGTGGTCTTAGTATATTCCGGGAGCCGGAATATACCCAACCCGCTCGAGCACGTCGTTGTAGGCTCAAATGCTCTTGTCGAAATTTTGATGCTACTATTTTGAAGTAGCTTTAGTTTTTAGTTAAATTAGTTTAGATAATAAGTAAAGGTTGTCTGGAAGAAATCGTATTAAACGATAAGACCGCCATTTGCAGGACTTTGTCTGTCCTTTCGTAAATGTAAGTTGTACCTGTCCTCAATAAAGTTTTTTTTTTTTTTTTTTTTTTTAGTTATTTGACACAAGTAGGAAAAATAAAATAGGTAACAAAGGAAATAATTGAATCACATAGAAAAATATAAGAAAGTAGATTATTTATACAACTTTTTATCAAGCTGCTGGCTTGAATAGTTCATTATGGGGGATAATAACGATATTTTAAACTGTATAATTTTTTCTTAAATAGAGAACGAAAAATAGTAGTTAAAGTAGGTACATAATAATATTTATAAAACGTGATGCTTAATTTAATACCAGCTTTATTCACCAACTTAAGTTTTAGGTAGAGGTATACGTAGGTAATTAAACTGAAAAGTACAATTTATACTTTAGATTTCAAAATATCTTATAAATACTTGCTATTTCGACTGTTTATAAAGGGCAATTGAGCGTTCGTATATAAACATCTACCTACTGATCAAAATCATGAACAATAATAATCAAAAATCAACAGCAAAGTTTTCTACCAATAGGTACCTAAAAGTTTGAGAGTTCCCCGAAAACCGAAGGGAATTAATTAATTTCGCACGTTCGTAACAATAACTGGAGAGCTAGCACTAGTCAGACTGATAATCGTCATGCTACGTAAATTTAACGTATTTGCATTACACTACGCGACTACCACAGTATGACTGCCGTACGTTGCAGCGTCACTTCGCAGTGTAACTTAAAAATGCTTTTGTTCCGATACGATTGCAAAATTTCACTTATTTTAAACTTATTTTTCGTGCTTACCCTCCTAAGTTCGACGAGCCGAAGTGTAAACGAACTTAACGAAGCCTACCCTCAATAATTATGGCTTCTAAATTAATTTGTTTTTATACCAAGTTACCGATCAGTATATTTCTAAAAATCGAGTTATAGAAGACAAAAATCTAATATTTTGTACCATAGATTATAAAAAAAATCAAGAATAAACTAAACGGTAATAACTTCGAGTTGAAAACTGAATGGTACCTAAAATCAGGCCGAAGAAATCTAGGTCGTCTGAAAGCGCTATGGGTTGACGTCATCGTAAGAGTCCCAAGAAACATTTGAGAGAACAGAGGTGGCTGGCATCACATGAAAGAATATACCCAACAGTGGGTGATACCGAGTTATGATGATGATAAATAAAATAAATATAAATATTCACGGACACTTCACACAACGCTTTTTAGTCCCAAACTAAGCAAAGCTTGTACTATGGAAACTAGATGGCTGATAGAATACATACATACATATTTTTTTGTAAATACATACTTACATTACATAAAAATACCCAGACACAGAACAAACATCTTTACAACACACAAATGTTTGTTCTTGGTGGGGATCGAACCCACGACCTACGCAGCTTGGAAGGCAGAGCTACTACCGACTGAGCCATGCGCCTGGCATTATGCTAAAGTATACTCAATTTAATGAAAATTTTACAAGATAATTATGATTACTTGCCAAAGTTTAAACCTATAAACCTACCCATTTAAATTATTTTGCAGTTCAGTTATCTAATACCGGTAAAATAATTGACATCATCAGTCATGAGTTTGTAATGATTACATAATTTATTATAGAGCTAATGACATCTAACACAAGTAAGGATTCAGCTGGCTTACTTCATCAAAGCAACTAAAGTCTTGAAAACGGTTCAAATTAATTCAGTTTTAGTCATTTAGTTTCAATTAACACCTTCCTATCCAACTAATATTCAAATATGAAACCTTTTTCATGTTTGAGCAATA
Organism: Eulithis testata; assembly: GCA_947507515.1. Classification (NCBI taxonomy): domain Eukaryota; kingdom Metazoa; phylum Arthropoda; class Insecta; order Lepidoptera; family Geometridae; genus Eulithis; species Eulithis testata. The sequence continues at coordinate 3,769,142 of OX382199.1, read as the reverse complement.
TGTGTCATGAATTAGTACATGTCATGTTACTAGCAACATCTAATATTAACAAAAGTATGTCCAAAAGTTGCGTATAGTCTAAGAATTATCAACCCTGATTAATAAATAAATAAACCCTGTTCACTCGATGTAATAATAGATTTATCTTTTGCATTCACAAGTACCTAGTATTAAATTAGATAAAGAAAAAAACAAAAGACGGTGTAAATACTCACCAGCTGGGATTGGGAAATATATCGCTATCGTGATAACAAAGATCAGTAAGACTAACACGGTTCTAGGGATGCAACAGGGCTTGACTGTAAAAAAATCACTACGTAATACTTTTAAAATTTACAATTACGGTTTGGAGCCGCCATCTACATTTTACATTTTTATTATACTGACATTTGCGTGCTACTAACTGATTACTGATAGCATCGGTGATCGGACTACTGAATCAGAAAAGATAGCTTTTGTAAAAAATACCAAAATTACCTAAAAAAGTGTTGATAGTGGTCTAGCTGATCCTTGCGACCACAGAACATGACAATGTCACGCGCCCACACATGGCTACGTAATGAGGTATGAAACCCATGAACTTGTGACCATGGCATGGTTAAGAATTCCTGGGAGCTTATAAGGTAAATTCTAAAGATTTAAACCCAAGTTGAAACGTCATGGTCACTAAGCATTTTTTTTTTAAATAGATGAAATAGGAATTTAGGAACTAAATGAAATCTTGCAATGCAGACACCTTATTAAAATAATTATGAGTTTGCTTAGCAGGCAGACCTAGATAGCTTTCTGTTTGAAGTACAAACACAAAACGTGGCACCCAAATACTTAGCTATAGTACATAAAAAATAACGATAATGAAAAAAAATATTGAAACACGCATTTACCAATTCTTTAAGAAGAACCTTCTGAAAACTCTAACAATTAAACTTTTGTTAGCACTATTATTTTAACAAGCTCTCAGCAAGCTCTAAGAAAAATATTGAGCCCTGATCTTTTATAAGTTCTCACAAATTTTGAAAATTCTTAGAGCTTGCTAAGAAGGCCAAATTGGATGGAGCCCAAATCCCACCTTTTTTTTAAACATGCAATGTTTAAACCTTATTTGTTACAATGCAGTTTTTTAAACTATACCTACATTAAAAAACAGTGAGATATATTAGTTATTAGACATTCTACTTAAAAATCTGGTTTTCCAAATTCCAATTTTAATCAATAATCAATAATTATCGTTTATCGTCATTATTGTAAATTTTTATGTAAATTATCGTATTTACATAAAAATAACAATAATAATAAATCACAATTATTAGAATAAGACTAGTCACAGCATAATATGCCCCAACGCCTTTACATTTTCACCTAACTCTATACCTATAACAATATTTTGGGTATCTATAACAGACATCATTCCTTCCTACAGTTACGCAGTCGTGTAAGGTGTCAATCAAAAGTTTTTATATTGATAGATGTTTAAAGTATTATGCATAGATAGTATCTTTAGACGTCAGATAAGTTGATCACGTTATCAAATTTTGATAGGAATATTATTATGGCAATTCCTTATGTGGTCGTGACCACTGACTTCTTTATAAACTAAGATAGTTCCGTATTTTATTTGAAAAATCATTAATGAAACTTTCAATTGAGTTTTATTGGTATGATGTTCATTGTTAAAATGGAAATTACACTTCAGTAATTCTTGAACTGGTTTGATAAACTTTTAGTTTTAATGTATACGAATAATACTTCTGAATTTATATTAAAAGACTACACTTTTAATATAAATTCAGAAGTGAAACTCTTGGAAGATCTAAACCAAAAATAGCTCATTATACCGTGCGTGTGCACTGGCCCTAATTATACAAGTCCATGCTAAGCATTACGTGTAGGTAGTTTGCAGCAAATAAACAAACAATGAAACAATGGCCTGTAATTAGAATCATAAGCTTATTTCCTATTGTACGGTTCCGTGTGCAATAATTATATGGTAGAAAAGTGTATAAAGCTCGTACAGTCAACATTACAAAATGATAACTTTTCATAATTTCAATAAATAAATAAATATTCATAGACATTTCACAAAACGCCCTCTAGTCTAACTAAATCTTGTACTATGGGAACTAGATTGCTGACAGAATAGTTATATATATATAAGCGTGGTTTTTTTACACCCTTTTATATACACTGGTTTAATGATAGGTTAATGCAATAAATTGTATTTAATAGACAATGTAATACTCCTTAAATGAAGGTATTAAAACTTCTTAGTTATTGTAAAGTTATATCTTAAAAAAATCAAATTTGAAAAAGGGCCACTTTCGAAGATGGAACTACGAAATTACAGCATTTGGTTTTGCTTTTGTTTGTAATCTGTCATTTATGTGGGTATATAAACCATGTTGATAGTGCTCTATATTCATTATTCAAGCTGAAATTATGTCGCTTACGCCTGAAGAATGCACCAGAATACTTACAATGCTGGAAACCGGCCGGAGTCAGCGCGATACAGCCAGGACTGTCGGTGTGTCGCTGTCAACAGTACAAAGAGTTCTCCGACGTTACGAAGAAACTGGTTCTAACCTACGCAGACCAGGAACGGGCAGAACCAGGTGTACCACAGCACGAGAAGACCGATACTTGGTGAACACCATGCTTCGAAATCGCTTTCTCACAGGAACTGAACTCACAAATCAGTTTCGACGCCTCGGAGGAAGTAACCCAAGTGCATGGACAGTAAGACGTCGGCTTGCTGAATCTAACTTAAAACCCCTTAGACCTGCAAACGGCCCTAAACTGGAGCGTGGGCATCGTATTTCAAGACTAAGATATGCCCAGAGCCACGTAAATTGGAGTATTGAAGATTGGTCAAAAGTTATGTTCTCCGACGAATCAAAATTTATGCTCTACAAGCACGATGGAAGACACAGAGTGTATCGAAGACCAGGGGAAAGATTCAAGCAAGCATGCATCGAAGAAAAAGTAGCCTACGGTGGTGGGTCTGTACTTGTGTGGGCCGGAATTTCTTCTGAAAGTCGCACAGAGCTGGTGATCATAGAAAACGGCTCTTTAACTAGCGTAAGATATGTGGAAGAAATCCTCAATGATCATGTTGGTCCATTTATGGTCAATTTAGGTGAGGATGCTATATTTATGCATGACAATGCCCGACCTCATACAGGTAGGATTGTGAATGACTACCTTCAAGAGATGAACATTACTCGTATGGAGTGGCCAGCGCGCAGCCCGGATATCAACCCGATCGAGCATGCTTGGGACGAGCTAGGCAGATGCGTAAAACAACGAAACCCTCCCCCAATCACGCTTCGTGAGCTCAAAATTGCTCTCACAGAGGAATGGGAGAATATTCCCCAAAATCGTATAAGGAACTTGGTGTACAGCATGCCAAACCGCGTAAACGCAGTAATGGAAGCACGAGGAGGCAATACGAAGTATTAAAATTCAAGTCAAATCGTAATAAAGTTCAAAAATTTCATGTTTCCTATTTTTGTTTTAAGGAGAGATCAGCAGTTTTTTTCTTTATGTAATTTTGTGTTAATAAAATGTATGGTGACTCATATTTTTTTACTTTCATTTAAGGAGTATTACATTGTCTATTAAATACAATTTATTGCATTAACCTATCATTTTTAGTTTCCGAGATTTTTAACATTCTTTAAGTGACCCGGAATCATTGCTCTCGAGTGTATATCACAAAGGCGTCATCATTATTTGTCAAATAAAAAAACATGAAAAGTTAACGCCAAGTTTACAATTAATCTTTTTAGGTAAATTTCTTTTCATAAAGCAATAAGGTGGAGGTAAGTTAGAAAAAAATAATAAAGTAATATTTTTTTTCAACCTTTATTTAATTCTACTTAATGAGAATAAAAAAGAACTAATGCTAAAAGAGAAAGAGAACTCTGACAGAACTCTGATACAAAAAATGACCATTGTCCTACAAACAGACTTGAACGAAGAGAGTGTGGTCTGAACTCTTCAATATTTAAGAGCAGCAAGTCAACAGAAACAGTTTCCATTCTCCAGAGAGCCCTCACGTCCAAGCGGGTATCAGAGAACACTTGGCTATATCACAAACACGGCCAATAGCTCTACAAACATAACTCAAGCGATCCAAGTCAAATACAGCAAATGCACAAATCATTTCTCTCCCATGCAACTTTGAACTTTGACTCGATTGAATAAAGATGGAAATTGAGCAGAGAGATTTGAAAGATGGTATGCATTAACGCGTCTTTGACTGTATGGCATCTGCGATACAGACAGCGTAAATAAGGGTATGGAACTGGCCTCAAGCGGTCTGCTTACAAGTCAGAGAAACTCATGAAACAAAATTACAATACAATATCTATTATATAATATCTTGGCTATATTTTTTAATATCGGCGACGCAACGAGCGACGCACACCGTGCATAGAAATACAAACAACCCCGTGTGTATATTTATACGAAATATGTCTAACTTTTTTGACATTACGTATAATATAATATAATTATATAATTTGTGATACTATTATATAATCTGTGACATTACTTTAGCAGTCCAAACTTCCAAAGTAAGAGCACTGCCTGTTTTTGAAAATTATAAAAAAAAACTTACATAGACATTATTTGTGTTTTTGTTTCAAAAGTTGTGTTTACTTTTCTGCATATTTTTTAACCGCCTCATTATTGTTCTAAACAAGCGTAATTAAGTTACACTTTAGTATGTGGAAACAGTAAAAAACTTTTAATTTCTTACAACATGATACTGCCCTATGGGGCTCAATACTACTAATTTACAGCAGTTAACATTCTATTCAGTACAATTATGGTCCGATCGATCTTCAGCTTAGCTCAATTATATTAGCTAAAACGTCACTGTGCAACTAGATCGCTATTTCATATCCCGTTGTAATTAATCAACTCGTAAGCTTAGAATGTTTTGTCATGTCTTTTGCATCGACAAGCAAATTCAAATTCGATCGAAAGAGACCAACCACGGTGTAACTAATTTAAGCTTACATCGAGCTTATCAAGGCGACGGGTAAAGTCAGACAACTTTCTTGCTCGCACATTTCAAAATTTTTGAAGATATAATTACATTTAGTTATATTATATCTTCAAAAATGTTGAAATGTGCGAGCGAGAAGGTTGTCTGACATTACCCGTCACTTTAATTATAAGGATAGTAATGTAAGTGCCAAATAACACCGCATTACAGGTCATTCACCCACCTTCACCACGACGTCGCAAAATTCAATTTATGAATGGCTAATTCTGTCGCTTTCCATACAAACCTGTCGCTAAGACGGTATCGCTCGAATCTCGTAGTACTGTTTGTTTACCATACATAAATTGAATTTTGCGACATCGTGGTGAAGGTGGGTGAATGACCTGTATTGCGGTGTTATTTGGCACCTACTATAGAATACAAAATAACCTAAAAAGAGATGAAACCCTACGGTTCAGCTGCGTTACCGCTGACAATTTTATTTTTAGTACAGAATTGAACCCCTGTCCTTGCTACCGATGTTTAGTAAACACATAAAAAATGATTGATTGAAAATTCGTGTCTCGAGATAGATCACCAAAAACAACTACACTATTTCTCCTACTGTGCAATTAAAAAACTGATAAATGGTTTCTTAAGCTGATTGGAGTAATAACGAATTTAAAACTTCCTAATCGGATTTGTAATATCATTAGTACATTTACAATTTGTAAATGATATCCTTGAAGGACGGATTTACAATTTGTAAATATTAACTATAATTTTAACCCTTGAAGGATAGTAATGTGCTCGTGGAGTTGAATGATGGACTTCCATCCTTCTCATTAAGATTAGATACACTGCTCCAACTTATGGGAAGGATGATTGTAGAGAAAGACGCGTCGCCATTTGTCCAAAAAGCCTGCCTATGCCAAAATAAAAAAAAATTGATGGAGCCTGTGTTGTGTTTATGTGTTTTTATCCTCCCCACTTCTCTACTGTTAGAACATGGTAGGGATGATAAGAAAAGCTTTTCTGGGATTGTAAATTAAATTAAATTACAATAAAATAGATACTTCAAGGATATTGATTCCATGCTCAGAATAGAATATATTATAGGATAGGTATTGAAATATCAATAGGCTCTTAATTATGTTTTGAAATTCAATTATGGTTCATTACTCTCACTATAGAATAATACTTCCTAATAGCGGAGCGTCTAGTCTAAGACTCGTATTCTGATAGCAAAATCGTTACTCAACCATATTTGAGTAGAAATTATAACATAAAACCGTGTTTAGTCAAGTTTTAGTGTACCTATTTACTTCCTATTTGTTATGAATTTCCATACTTAGTAGCGTAACATTGTAATATACCGCGTTTACACTATGCTCATGCCGCTGCCGGCATTATTGCCGCGGACTTATTGCCACAGCCGTATCGCCTTTATTTTCACTAGAGAGCAAGGGCATGAACTTGGGCCGGGAGGCGGAACAGAGGCATGATCGTGTTTACACTATGCCCATGCCCAGTTCCCTGCCTAAGTTCCTGCCGACTGCGGCATAGTGTGAATGCAACAATAAGTATATTGTAATTATGTAGTAACCATCATCACCTTGACCAAGAAGCCATGAAGATATTTAGGTGACCATCTTGACACGCATAGCGACATACAACCACTATAAATAGTTTTATTGTATAAATAAATAAGGTAAACAAACAAATTACTTACATATGGTATTTCTATTGAGTGTATTTTCCGAACACTGTCTTCTATTTTAGAATACATTATAGGATTTGAATACTAATTAATTAGTTAAGTTCATGCCATATTAGCTTTGGAAACTACTAGTAGTTCAGCACCCTTATTGTGTAACTTGAAATCCATTACCAGTGAAGTTCAAGCCCATTACCACCGGTCGACTCTGTCAGAATTTTTTCGGTATTGTATACAAAACGAATACGAAAGTGACAGTTGAAGTCCAGTCTAGGTTTCAAATGTCAAAAACGAAGCCGATGTCGATTACCACTGAACTTACACAATAAGGCTGCTGCTCAGGAACTACGCCAATGTATACGGTGAAGGAAAACATCGTGCAAAAACTAGATAGAAGATAGAAAATACTTTATTGCACACCTTAACCTAGGGATTACAAGAAAAAATATAAAAAACGAAACTTAAATTTATTGTACAATGGGCGGTCTTATCGCTATACAGCGATCTCTTCCAGACAACCTTGGACGGAATGGACTTTGAGGTATAATACAAGGGGTGCTCTATAAAAATAAAGAGATTGGAAGAAAATAAATATTTTACACACACATATTTTTACGCAAAATAATAATAATAATAGTATAATAATATACACACATGCTAAATACCTGTATATACCTATATATACATACATATGATTTAAAATAAATACTTATAAAGACTTAGAAGAGATAAAAACTAGTTAGTAAAATAACTCTAGTAACGGTAAGTTTAGTGGAAAGAGTAAGTATGTGCATCTTTGAGGACGTGTTTTTCTATTACTTTTGTCTTACATTGACGCCAAAAACGAGTCGATTGTCAACTACTCCAAAACCACAGATTATATAATACTATACCCACAATCAACTCGACCCGCGCGAAAGACTGCATTTTCTTTATTTTGTATAACTCTAGGTTTTGTTCTTTATTTCATGATTCCTCATTTAGGTACTACCCATATTTTTTACGTTAAAGTAACTATTTTCTGTACTACGTGGCTTAGATGAGTTTTAATTAATTGCATGTTGTGGTATCCTATAATTAAAGAAAACACTTAGATCTAAGTCCTTAGTTTTATAAATTGCATTTTCATGTATTTTCCCTGTTGAATACTCTTATTAAATAAATAAATAAAAAAAATATACTCTATCTAGCTAGAACCACCAACAGTGATTTAGTGATGAATAACGCAATCAACATTGAAATTCAATGCCGATCATATTTGTCAAAACATACAGTAAATTGCGAATAATTTGCATAAATATTATGATTTGTGAATGATTTAGCGTAGTATGTCCCAATTCTCTTTGCAATTTAGAGAAACGTTTGTACTACGCTATTTTAATTTACTAAGGTTTTAATAAATTATGAATGAACGAAAATAATTGATTATTGTTTTTAAAGGATCGTGAGTTTTCTTATTTTTTAGGATAGCGTTGTTGACCAATTGTCACAATATGTTAAAATAGTTTTTTTTTTTCAAATAATGTTGTTTTAATCTAGGATTTTAAATACATAGTTTCCAGATATATTTACGTTATTTTTATTGACTATTACTAAAAAAAATCTTGCTGTTTCTTGATAAAAATAACCTACTTATCTGGTATAAAACCTAGGGTAAAGTTACTAAAAACATAAAGTTATATTTAAGTGGAGATAAGATAAACATAGACCAGTTAACATCAATCATAACTCAATCATTATTGATATAGTTAAAATCAGGGCAAACAAAAACTTAGATCAACTATCAGTTCCTGATGAAATTTGACAAGTAACAAAAAGAAGTCGTGAGGTCCATTATGCAAAGAACATCTGGGGGTCAATTATTATAGTACCTAGATACCAATATTAAACGATAAAACAAAAAAAACAGCCAATATGTTGCATCAGACACATGTCATTTTCTGGGAGAAGAGTTCCCTTTCACTTTCTAAGTACATAATTATACTAAACCATAGATCATAATAACCATACTAAACAAGACCAATTCAAAGTTTATTTCGTTTGAATGTCAATACGGTTGAGAAATAGAAGCAGCCAGATTCGCATCCGCCCTTTTTGACCAAGGTAAAGGCTTCGCATTTAATAGTTACACAAAATTGTTGTACAGCCTATGACATGATTCTTATTCAATCGTGGTTTTTTCACGAAGAAATTTAAGCACCCAGTGCCAAGTGTTTTTATTATTAATCTTGTTATTTGATTATTTGAATCAAATTTACATTAGTATGGAAAAGTACTAGAATAAAATGAGCTGCGGGCCTAAGATGCGCACCGCGAGATAATGCAATAGTTCCTAAACTGGTACAAAATGCTTACATTTTGACAGAACGACATGACAAATATCTCGCGGTGCGCATCTTAGGCCCGCAGGTGTTCAAAACGCTTGTGATTTTAAGTTGAAGTGACAGGATCGTGTTTGGTCAGCGATGCGTGTAAAACTGTGGCCAAACATCCGTGTGCGTGTGCTGGCAACACTTTGTTTTATAATAGATTTTAAGGCTTGTGACACGAAAACGGTCTGAAGTACAAATAACTTCAAAAGTAGAGCCAACGATCATAAATTTTTACAATTGCAAATTAATAAATTTATTAATGAAAATTTGTTTCTTTTTTCGCACTCACACTACTCTGTTCCTTTGAAAAGTTGTTCATATTGACGGGTATATCCTCTGTAATAAGGTAGTAGGTAGCCTAATTTTCACCTAAATATTTATTTCGCAAGTGATCTCGCACGAATACCTAATTTACCTTCATATTTTTTTGACACCTAAGTTCCGACAGAATGATCAAAGAAAACGTGCCAGGATCTAAATTAGGTTTTTTAAGTACCAAAGCTTTTTCCGCACTTGTGAACTAAGCCTTAATCTACTAAATTTGTTCTAATTAGTCCCATGTTGTAATTAAAATTTGTACAAAAACGCTCCATCATGTCTGATAAAATCGCTAACCTTTAGGTTTGACACTGTCCCGCTACCGATTGTTATCTTTAGACCCAGGAAGTGTTATTTCGAGAGGTTAAAGTTATTTTGTAACATAGGCATTTATGCGTCCCAAGTGCAAAAATTGCAATATCATATTGGCTTAGAGAAAAAATATATTGAGCGACACTTCTAGCCATGTAGACATTTTACAATCGCTAGAGAATACAAAACATTAAAGTGTATGCGATAACGATAAGTCACGCGACGTACTATATGGAAATGACATCATTTCGTTGAATTACTTTTCTATTATCAAGCGATTGAAAAATATAAACTTGGCTAGAAGAACTGACATGACCATAATATGCCGACTTCTTATAAAAATTTAAATTTCCTCGTACCAGTTTTTTAGTTTATTGAAATTCAAAGGAAAAGACAATAAATCTGATTTCTTTTGTATAACTTTTCAATTTCTAGCAAGAGCTACTTTACTTTTACTCAGAACCCAGTCTTTTGGTACAATATTGTAGTACAGACGAGAAGGAAGTTACAAAGGGTAACTTTAAAAGTGAATCTAAGTACATAATTGACTAGAGTTTGTCGTTCAGAAAGTTTATTAGATATACCTACGAGTACCGCGTCCACTGCGTCGAATTCGGAGCGTATTCACGTACCACTCAATTATTCAAATATTGATAAATAGGCATACCTATTATATCTCTTGTTAAACTACGAAAACCTGTTTTGAATGGCGGTTGAAAAATTTCGCAATGGCACCTTAACTGGGCGAAAAGTAATTGGTGCTATTTTAATTATAATTAGAGTTTAATATATTGTGTTCTTGTATCGGTCACAGACATTGGGCCGTTAATCTCAGTCTAATAAAATATTGCGAATGAGACCATTGAATTACTTAGCAAAAGGAACCATTAGATATAAACAAGTACAAAATATAATTAATTGTGAATTTGAACACTAAGGGCGTCAATCGTGGCATAGTAAAACCGATTATATACGTTTTAATATTGTACTTACAGAATTTTTCATATTTTAAAAGTTAAAAAAAAAAACTACATAGTCTACCAATACCCTCAGAATATAATACTTTCGAACGTCAACCATTTAAAAGTACCTACTGCTTTTGTTTTTGTCAAGAATTACAAAAGTAATAGGTGGGTGGGTGTCCATTCTTTTCATCCATCATCATCACTGACATGAATGTCGAGTTTCTGCCTTTATTTTTCTTACTCAAAAATAAATCACAAAAAATAAGGACGTAATGAAAGAAAAATAACGATTTCGGGTGTATTTGGGAAGAATGAAATACTGAGATAATGTAGGGATGTGACAGAACGAGATGAGAGCCTCAGCTGTGACATTCTAATGGAGTGACAGCTCTGTATTTTCTCACAGGGTTTGGAAATATTCTTAGTAGCGAGTTATTTCACTCTCGCGAAAACAGCTCTATTCAGAATTTTTATACATCTGAATCTTCAGTCACAAAGTACCTCTTTATTTATTTCATAAAAAAATCTATTTCTGTCCCGAAACTGCCAAAACCTACTTAACTATCACTACATGGGTATTACTATGTTTCTTATGTATGTATTTACAATATATATATATATATAAGGATTCTATCAGCAATATAGTTTCCATTGTACAAGCTTTGGGACTAGAAAGCGTTGTGTAATATGTCCAAGAATATTTATTTATTTAACTTTATTTTCTGCGCATACTTTTCGGATAGCGATTTTGTAGTGAAACTGGATATAACATCATAGATTCTGACCCAAGGTACGGGATCAGTTTTATCAAAGCTTTTAAACAAAGGCTAAAGTAAAAGTTTCGCGAAAACCGCAAATTAAACCCCAGATAGTAGATAATCTTTTAGATAAATCTCATTTAAATTTTGTAATTGGATACTCCTTGATCCTTCATTGGACTCAATAGAGGGATTATTTCAATATAAAGTATTAACGAGGTATATTGAACCCGCTTATCGATAGATTAGGTAGGTATCCTAGATACACGAGAAAATTGTCATATCTATTAACTAGTTAGAATACACTACAATATAACCTAATAATAACATCGATATCAAGTAACTGTTTTAAATAAAAAAATCAAGATAAATGTTGAATCATCTTCCTAATGATTACTTCGAGGTATACTTGCAATGAGATGTAGTTAATGTGGTCTAAGACCCCACAGTTTCTATGTAGTATACCTATTGTTTTCACCTTACATAATCCTAGTATTTAGGTTTACCTATTAGGCTTTAACGTGCTATACCTAACGTACAAAATCGTAAACACGAGTAGGTAGGACCAAGGCGAAAAATATCGTGCAATAGGTATTATTATTTAATTCGTTTTTACAAATAATAGTGTATGTTATGTGTTTGCTCATGGAATTTCTCTGAACTAAATTCAAATACATACTGAATAACTGTGCAAACTCAAATGTGTACCTAAACGTCCATTTTACAATGAAACCACTCGAAAACTTGCATGAATATTTACTTTGAATATAGTGAGCTCGTTGTTTGTGGCTACTCGTATGTTATTTAGATCAGTATCATGAAAAAAACTTTACTAAAATAGAAATAACTGCCGTCAAAAGTAGTAGGTACTTCCAAGTTCCTACGGAACATTGCTAAGATAAAAAGTTATTTGTTCCATCATTTTATTGTATAAAAAAATTGCTATGTAGACATTTCTGAAGCAATAATTAAGCTATAATTATATTATTTTATTTGTCTAACTATGTAGTTACTAAAATTATGTTTACGTTGTCCAGTGCCATAGAGAATAAATCGTTTCAGAGTGGACAAAGCTTTTAGCATAATTTGCCAAACAGTATGAAGTTCACTAGAACATAGAATAACTAATCTACCTGCTGTCCGCACTAGTGTAAGCAACGATTTTCTAAATCACTTTTCTCAAGACGGAGTAAATGATAATGTATTATATAATCTGTGACGATACTAATCTTGATAGATAAAGATGACTGGTCGATAAAGTGGCTCAATCCAGTTTTCCTCTGCATGCTTATGGGATTTCTGGAACTTATTTACAAAAATTAAAAAAAGCCCCGTGCATGCTTAAATAAAATGTTCATAGATTCTCAAGATTTTTCGGTCAGGAGTAGAAAGTGTACCTAACTTCAGTACAACGACGTGCAACGACGCAAAAATTCGTGGCTAAATAATCCTGACTCAATTAATCCGCGCTCCTCTGTTTGCGGGCAAAGATTTTTTTTATAACAAATCATTCGGCAACTGCATAAAATGTTCTACGCGTGGTTTTTACCAAAGCATTCACAGAAAGCGTTCAAAATGTGGCAACTGATCAGGTAGTGCAAATCGTTGACACGTGTTTGGCTACCCAAAGCATCCGGGAAATGCTGACTGGCTGTGCGGCACTCTAGAATCTTGGGAGTGTGCGGCGCATATTGAAATGGGGTTGGCTATTGTTGGAAATACTGAATCGAGTTTAAATTTTGTAAGGTGTTTATCGTGAATGGCCGTGTGAACCCATTCTTGAAAATAGGTTTAAAAATCCATCGTTTCTATTAAATGGGATATTTATTTACACAATTTTTTAACAGCTTGAAGTGTCCCTATTAATTTAAGTACTGGTAGGTACTTGTATGTGATCGGTAATTTCGTAAAAATATATTGGTATTATGATCGTTATTCTAAGAGCAGCTATTGAAACTAGCATGCTTATCAAAATAAACACACGACTTCATCTAAAACAACGCTGCAGTAAACCAAGTTATTGCTTTTGTTCTCTAAAACTGCAGACTTTTCTGGAACACTTAGCAAATGCTTAAGTTCCATTGTTGCTGCCGGTGACGTTTTAAAGTTTCTTTGTTCCGCCTCTCTGTACATTAATGTTCGCTTTTAAAAGAAAAGATCGAGTAGATGAGGACCCTGTTTTAACTTTATACACGCTTTCATCACTGGACAAAAATATTTCATTATTAATTCGGTTTTTCAAATTAATATTTCGTGGTTTAAAAGTAAGCATATAATTTCACTGATAGCATGTAAAAAACTTCTTCGTAACCAGTTCTCTATAATCTGGAGTTTTTGAAAATTTTGGAATGTACCTAAAACGACGGAATATTAGTAAAAGTAAAACAAAAAAATGCAATGGTATGAATGCACGATTCCAGTATGAGCCTGGGTTTTGAGTAAAGTCGCGTTCACATCGCAGACAAATTAGTTGTCTCGTCCGACAGATGAATCGGCTTGCATCGCTTGCATCGTGCAACTCCCCTCGATTTATGTCACGAAACCCGAGTGTAAGATAGCTGAAACTCGCGATTTAACTGCGAAAATGGGTAAATAATACTGCAGTGTGAAGTTGCAGATGGTGGGGATTACGAGAACCAGCCATGCGATTCTGTTTTTGAATAAACGAGTGAATTATGACAGCCAGTAACCGTTGCGAAAAAACTGAGTGAGACACAAGAAATGCGGGTTTTAGATTTCAGAAAAACAATGATTGCAAACATTTAAAACTCGGGTTTGTTTGGGTGTAGCCGTAGGTACCAACACCTACCAACGTATCTTATTATACGTACATATAACTAAGGTTTACTAAGTAAGATGTGTTACATACGATCTTCGGTATAAAAGGGCTAGAAAAAGCCCTCGTGGGCTAAATGTTATAGGTAAAAACATTGAACTTCACATGTGGGTTCTAAAAAACAGTGCCTTTAGGTACTTACTGTATAATAATGAAAAAGATTCTGTATCGAATGCAAACTACCAAGCAACCTCAAGCAGACCACAATCGTGAGAACGGCATGGTAGTATTTTTTCCATGGAATCTTTGAAATCGTGCAGTCTGCATAAACAGTCACATTCTAATGAATTGACAGTAACCTTCAGCATGCATTGGAAGAGACAATCACTGCATAGTTAGTGGACGCACCCAGAGCACAGATTCTGTAGCAGTGTGGTATCCTTACAAGAGTTTCACTTTGCTAGGGCAAAAAACTTTAGGGCATTTTGTGGTAGTAACCAATTTTATGAACTTGCAAGTTCATCCCCTTCTATAAGCAACGTTCTGCGCGTTCACTATTTGGATGGGTGACCGTTAGTGACATTTATATCTGAGCTCATCTGAGGTCAGTCCTGGCTCTAGCATTCGTTAAGCCATGACGGAGGCCTTAAGACGGCCTAAAAACTCCGTCACCAGAGTTGGCCACTAACTTATACGGCTTGCTTTTTGCAGCGTGCTAAAGAAACTTCATCAGTAAGTAAAACTGATTTTCGGCTGAGATATGACGTCATCTTTATTAAGGTCCCTGGTCAGTCTCAGATAAGTTTAGTGATAACATAAGAGATGAAAAGATACTGAAAGTGAAAAAACGAAATGGGAACCTTGTATCAGTTCTTTAAACACCAAAGATATTAGTTTAACCATACACAGGTCAAGCGCCAGCACAATAAAGTTATTTTTCCACTGAAAGCCAAACTGAAGTGACAAAGGTTTGTCCAGGTCAGACAATGTGAATTATAGCAAGGAGCCGAGAGAAGGTCGACTCGTCACGTTACGGGTTAAGGACAAAGGGCTAGAAGGCGGGTTGTGTATTACACTTAGATGTTCAAAACTTCCTATTATACGATTTCAATTATACATTTGTATTTTACTAAATATATTGTTCAAATTGTTATAAATAATATCATGGCGTGCCATCGTCGAGGAAATTTGGTACCACTAATATAATTCAAAAGTTAACAGCATTGCTTGCGATAAAATTCAATTAGCAAAAAATCTAGAACTAGGTAGCTACATAGTTTTTTACGCAACTACGGCGAAACAAAAAGGAGGGTTATGATTTTCATAGTGTGAAATGCGTATGCTGGATGAACCAAACTTTTTATTTAAGTTTTTTAACCGATTTTTTAATACATAATGCATCTTTACATAATAAAATACATAATAATAATAAATACATAATAAATCATTCATTCATTCATTCATTCATTCATTTGCTCTTTGAACACGTTCATTTCTTTAACAAACTATTCTTCCTCTTCGCACTAACTGGTTATAACAATCAAACAAATTAGCTACTATCCGAAGCTGCTAAAGTTTTACTGCAATCGTAACTTCAATGTTGCAATCCGACTTCCTCAAAATAACATTAAAACTTGCTTATTGTTTTAAATAGCCAGGAAACATCTAAAACAGAAATAAATACTAGCATATAGAGCAATTTAAAATTATAATGCTAGTAGAAACTTTATCGAGAGACTCGATTGACTTAAAGGTTAAAGGAATACCTACAGTATGTTGTTTATATTCCATGATTTCTGTCATAGTGCATGTCTCCTAAACTGATATTATAGTAAATGTCAATTAATTTTTATAGTAACATCGTCATGATATCAATGATAAATCCAATGATATTCTATATAAGAGATCATTGGATAAAGCCATCAATGTTTTGATATTTTAGGTACAAATGTTTTGTACCTCAATACGCTGTAATAAAAATAACTGGTCCTTTCTGTAGCGGATGTAGCAACTCAGATGTAACTGGAATATAATATCAATTAGAATAGGTATTGACCTAAAAAAGCTTATAGTTTTTTTTTTTTTTTTCATTTATTGTTTTAAAAATACATAATAACTTATTTTGTACTATAGCACTAAGGAAACCACAAGGTTTATAGGAATAATGCTACATGAGTCTTAGCGTCGATAGCCATTAGGTAGGTATAGCAACTAGGTTAGATAGGTATGGGTAGGTAGCTGTAAGTAGGATCTAGTTGTTAGTCTTTATACAGAACTACGCGATACCTACGGATGGAAACATTTTTATAAGGCTTTGTTGATTACTTATGAGTAATATTTACTGCAATTTATTTATGTGTTTATTTTATGACTTATATAAAACTTCAACCAATGACTCCCAAACAACGCTGTAAAGCTAATACAAAACATAGTGCTTAATTCAAAATACATGGTTACAATGGGTCACCGTTGACACATAATACTGCCGGGAAAATCATAACAAAATACAAGCAGATTGTTCAATCAAATTACCCAACCAAATATTTTATTCAAACCAAACTAAATTCCATTGTTACACCTGCAGGAACGAAATTGGATATTCCATCACGCTAAACTATGCGCAACCAATTGAAAGCCATCCTGTATGTAAACAGGATATGAATGATTTCACACGCGAGCGTCATAGGGGTGACGTCTACGTGACAACCCCTCTATCAAGGGGTGTAGTTAAGTGCTCAAGACTTTGTGACCCTTTTATTTCTTCATCGGTAACCTTAGACACTATCTTTATTCATATTAGTGGCTTTACGTTTCACAAGGGACATAAAACCGCGATAACATTATCTTTTCATCATTTATTTGTCATTGTGGCAGTGATCCGCTTGTAAAACTGGAGTGGATTATGAATAAAGGTCTATGTATGTTGCAGGGTTTGCTCGAGAAGCTGAAATTAAACTGATGGTTTAATCGTAATTTTGCTGTCAAATATAATTGGTTGTAGCATTGAGATCAAACGCCTTTATAATTAGTTCTTAGACGTGCATTTGACTCCCAGCGTTCTCAAGGGTTTTGAGAGTGATGTTGTCTACCTCACGCCTTTGTTTCATGACATGCAGAAGCACATTTCGTCGAGAGTTTCTATTTGATATTATTATGGTTTATGGTACATGAGTGTGTCGCTTGTTGTCTGAGAAAAAAAACGTGGAACAAGCAGGTCCACTTCATTTTTACCAGGTACCTCCTCCAGACTACGTCTTTACCTGTTTCTGCTGCCAGCCCTGTAGCGACTACTCGTCACACATAACCCTAATACATTTCTGTAATGCCTACAAATTTGTCCGGCCCAAAACGCCTTGACTTATGATATCGTAACTCAGGATTCCATATATTTACGAGTTATATACCAGAGAATAGTCATATCTAACGTACTTTATCTTGATCTTGACTACTGTCTCGTCTAAAATATAAGACGTAGATCATAATTTGATTTTAGCACCTCGAAACTACAAAGAGTCCTTACAGCCTCTGTTTCTGTGAATGTTCTTGACAATTTTTTCTTAAACGATTTGAAGTGAAATGACATTTGAATTTCAGTCATTTTGATCGTTTGACTTTATCTCGCTGAGTTTAGCTTGTATATTTCAGGTATGGTTAATTCAGAAATAATCGCGGTTAAAACACTACGCTTCACTAAACTATTTTATAATTCAGTGTAATCCCGCAAACCCTTTATGGTTTACCAAATAATTTCCACGGATTAACCCACTATGACAACTACATAGTGCCTAATTTCCTGTGAAGCCACACGTTTCAATTCTGAACAATACTTCGGGTGATTTGCACGGTCGCATGTTATTCCCGGCACGCACTGTTACCTGACAAATTTATCACATCCTATAACAAACGGTGGGTAGTGGAGAAGGATAACTGAAACAATACAAATTAGGGTGAGAAATATAATATGAGGATGACGTGACATTTCTTAGACGCAGGTGAGATGCTAATGAAGGTATTTTGTCAAGTTGTTGGATAATTGTTGGATAATATTTGAAAAAAACTAGCTTTTTGCTGTCGTGTTTGCACTAAAAGTAATCTCAAAAAAAAGTACTAAGAGATCCAGCAGAACTTTTAGTTTCTGTTGATTTCTATCAGCTGTCGCGTTGCTTCGTGCGCGCACTTTCTTAAACGTGGAGTAGATGTAAGAGACTAGTTGCGGAGACAAAAGTTGCTTTTGCGTGGACTCTCTAACCGTCAACTCATTGTCCTCATATTGTACTTCCAACATGGTTCGTTTTTTTTTCAATAACACATACCCTGTATTGCATCCGTATCCATAAAACTGCACTATTTGTCTTAACCAGCAAGAATTTCTAAGTATTGCACAACGTATCGACGTCTAACCATTGATTTTCGCTCCAGTGAGTTTGTTTACCGCAAGCACGACTCACTTGACTATGCACGGTGCGGTCAGCGAGTCTTACCAATAGAGTTACATTGTTACTGGACTAAGGCAAAGATGTACTGGTTACTGCGTACAGAACAACCATTTCCAATCCCTCCGTAGTTGTAGACCCCGAATCTCCTGTTACTGAAATAAAGCAGACAAAATTATAACTCAGTATCATCATCAACCTATATCAGTCCACTGCTGGACGTAGGTATCTCCCAAGACGCACCACTGAGCCCGATCTTTAGCTCTTCTCCCATCATTTTGGGAGGGTTTGCCCTAATCGCCACGATGAGCATGCAGGTTGGCGATCGCAGGGGCACGTTCTGTCGCTGACACTGCTCCCCGCCAGCAGCGGCCAGGGATTTAACTGTGCCAACTTTAGGAAAGGCTATACCGCCTTCGACCGGTCGTCAGAGCCCAGTTAGTTACTGCAGGATGTACCGCGTGCAGGTGGAGGTTGACTATTACAAATCCTCATTCCAATATTAAAAAACCTAATAAATCATTAATATATGCTTCATTTATACAGCCACAGTTCATATTGCATCTGACAGTCGCTTCAGTGTCTCTATAAATACTGCGAGTGAGAAAACGCAGAACAAGATTATTAACGTATTTCATTATTTACGTATTTTCCTGGAATTAATGTGTAAATCATTTATTTCATTTTAAAAAAGGGTATGGGGAGAATAACCGATATTCTCATAAAGCAATAATACAACTCATTCGTTCATGTACAAAACGAAGATCAATCAAAATATTCAAGATAAGAAAACTTTTCATGGTCAATTTTGATTAAAATTTACAAGTTCCTTATTCACTACATTAAATAAGGCTTTTGAAAGTCTCTGTTGAAGTACCTAAGTGGTCCAGTAAAGGGATTCTGAAAACGGCAATCATTCCCTCTCGGGGGCTGTGGAGAAGCCTCATAAAAATGTTAGCGGTCGAATGCACAGTGAATTCCAGCATTGAATAGAACCATTCATACGCTTAGCTATCTGTATGGCCATATGGGCCTACAGCCATCGAAGTGCACCGACTGAAGCGATTTGCAGCCACTTACGTTGGGAACGTTTCAGGCTATTTACATTTTTCATCTATTTTTGGACTCTGTTCAAAATTGTGATTGTGTGGGCTAGATTTTAGCATTGTGCTGAATGTTTCGAAATTGATTTCGAAGGTACATCCACTCATAAACTAATACTGCTCCATTGAAATTTATGGAGAATTTAAAAGCACAAGTTATAATTGGAACATTTAACTAATTGTGCATGCGTACCTACTAATATTTAAAAAATTATATCCCGAGTGTTTTGTCTAAGCTTTTTCAAGCACTTAAGCTAGTAGTACATAAGTATAAAATGCTTATTTATATACAGCAAGTTACGAAGCCAATGAAAAATAAAGTTTTTAAAAACCAAGTAAGACTACCTATACCTAGGTAGTTGCAGTCGATGAATGTTATATGAAATTTATCATTGATATTTGCAAACGTAAAATCTTCCTAAACCCTTGCGAAGGTTATAAAAATAGTCAAAAAGTTTCTTAAACACAGACAATCTTAAATCATAATTGTAAATCAACTTATGCTGCTGACAAAAGGGGTTTCCTAGACTGAATAAAACTTGCAAAAAGTAACCAGTTTAATCGTTTTAAAACTACCCTAAAGTAATAACTATTTCATACGCTAACCAATTTCACTTGGCTCCAAGCCATAACTATATAGTTGATTACTGAATTTTGCATAACATTATTCTACCGTCTATCTCTCGTTTGTCTGTAAGTTTAAGTGGTAGCTCCTATATAGATTTAGTTTAAGTAGCACATCAAAAGTAGATACTAGGTTCTGCGATAAGGCAAATCAACGGGTAAGACAAATCATCGTTTACAGAGTGTGATATTTATAGAAAAGAGCAGAGCATGGTGCTCGCATTGCTGTGTTCCGGTTTGAAATCGACTTGTTATCGGTATCAGTGCAATTATGCAACTTAGAATTTTTAAGTCTCAGTGTACACAGTGCATTACACAAAATGGTAAGACACTGTGTACACTGTGGATTTGTTTGTTCCATGAAGTATTCTTATTCAAAATAGTAGGTAATGTAATAGTCGAAGCGTAGGGAAAGCATCTTCCAGTACGACGCTGAACTTTATAGATAGAGAGATAGAAGATAGAAAACTCATTTTTGGTTTACCGCAGAAACAGTACAGAAAATACATACAGAAAATACAAAATACAATAAACTTAAAAAAAAAGGTAACACAATGGGTGGCCCTATCACTGAGAGCGATCTTTTCCAGGCAACCAAAGTGAGATAAATAAAGGTGGAATGGAAGACGATGTAATTAGACAATAATACATCTAAAGTAGATGTTAAATTAGGTATCTTAGCTAGTTTGAGACGTTTACTCTTATATACGAAAAGCAATAAATACATTTTGGAGGCACTTACATCTTATCAGTAAGTTGATGAGGCACGAGCGAACAATAAAGGGAGTTTGGCTTAACTTTGCTCTGATTTCTTTTCATTACTGTTTTTCTGAACGACTTCACTAATTGATAGGCAACTTTTCTATTGGTTTTGGAGGGCTAATATTGGTTATACTTTGTAATGACTTGGTGAGAAACTTCCAGTGGTAGGTACTTATCCTTGAGATATTTTGTATTTCAATACTTCTCACTATTAATCATACACTGTTATTTTTTTTTCAATTTTGAATGTAGCCACTGTTTCTTTGAGTTTTACCACATGCAACTTTAGAAATACCTACTCGTTTCATGGATAAGTACCTCAAACTATTCTATGACAAAACCTCTTTCATTGAAAATTTATCTGTCGATGTAGACATTGCCAAAAAAGTGACATAAAATTTTACGTGTTTTCAGACAAATATTTACTAAAACAAAATGCTAGTGAAAAAAGAATTGGATGATGCGATGACTCAGAAAATAATATGCTGGTGCACCATGCTGCTTCTTCTTGTCTACCTGATGAAGTTCATCAAGCACATGACTGACCGAAGATACTCAGAGAGATCCTTAGTCGAGCCACGACCACCTTGTCTTCCCTCATCCTCGCTCGTCATCTCACATGAGAACACAGATGATAAGAAATGTTCTAAAAGACAAAGACGTAGACGCCATCACAAATGCGCCCCCCCCGAGCAATGGCTGCCAAAACGAGACCCTTGTCATGCTTCAGAAGTAGAATATTATGAATAACATCGTAGAAAACAACGAAAAAGTTGACAAAATGCTTGGCAATGGAATGTGTTGTCTGTTATTGTATCCTCCGAAGGGTATTGGACTATTGTGTAAACAAAAATATTGTAATGTGACCTGACCTTAGTAGTATAAGTTATTAAAAGTTTACCGAAGTGAAATTAAGAGCGGAGACGTTCGAGGTCCTTTTAATTAAAATTTCCTCAGTAGTTCTAAAGTTGCATAATTAGACAAGAAAGTCATTCATGCAAAATCACTAGAGATTTTCTTGAGGTAGGTATGTACTCGTACTTAGAATTATATAGATTGGTTTGCAAATGAGGTGAAACTTGTGTGTTTGCTATAGTGACTTTATAGATACATCTAGATATTATAATAATTTTCAAAGTCAATTTCGTACTTCTTTCTATAAATGTAAAGACTGGTTTAGGTTTCTGCTTCATGTCTTCGAAGAACCTCTAGGATATTTGACTCACGACTCGAATTTATCTACTAATTCTTCGTGACGCTTCAAAGCTCACGTTTTCCTCTCACGCTTATCAGATCCCTTAGCAATTCTGACATTATGACACTATTACAAGGTTTCACAATTTGTCTATTATTTCGTAGATTTTGTAAGCTCCTTACCTTTATCTGTTAGTACAAGGACTCTAAATTATTAAAGTACACCTATCATGAGAATATTAGCTATCTATAAATCAATTACTTAGGTATTATATTACCTACCACACAGAAACAAAGTTACAGGAATTACAATAAGCGAGTTGCAGCTACTAAATATTAAATCAAGAAACTTATCCTAACATACACCAGTCTGATGATGTCCTTTAACTAGAAATAGGTAGATTGAAGTTAAAGATGATGAACAACAAATGAAATGCTACCTTGATAAGTAGCTATAGATGCAATTATTTATCAAAGTAATACCTATAAAAATAAACCAATAGCTATTGAAGCTTCAAGCAGCTTTCACACACACGCTTTCAAACTTAGTAGGTAGTTGGTAGTTTATAGCCTTGTGTGGTTGTCAACCGTCAAACTCAAGCAAGTTGTGGCGAAGTTACCGCAAGCCGCCTGGATTTGACACTGGATTGGCCATTATAAACCACTGCGATACAATCTAGAAACTACAACTATTGAACTATTATAGGTACTTATTACTATGAGTAAGAGTCATAATTATGATAATTAAAAGGAAAAGTAAAAGACCTTTTTATTTCAATGTCTGAATACGTTTTAAAGAAGATCTTTGTAGTATTTTGTTTTTAAGTCTGTTCTACATCATCAGATTTTAGGACGGGCTCTTAAGTGACTACGATAACTTTTGCCTAAAGCTAGCGGCTGACCACTTGAAAAATTTGCATGTTACGTCCAAAAAGCACGCCATGTACTGACTAGGCAAATGCTCGCTTTGTAACATGTTGCATTACGGCCCGTAACACCGGTCAGTCACCAGCTTACAATAACATGAAAATGTATGCCAGCGAAATTAATTAGACATTAGATATTAATAATTATCTTAGATATAAAGCAATCATAATCTACTCATTTGGTCTCATCGTGTTTATTTACAAACCATACTAATTAAACACCGGCACTCATTGGAGATCTCCCGATTCGGCTGCTTTACTAACTTATGACACCTCACTTATTCCTTTTGCCAAGTATTAACAGTTTAAATTATGACTTCTCGGTGGGTTTTATTACGTAGCCGAATCAAGCGAGCTCTAATTGCTGGTGCGATGTGAGTTCAACGTGCCTAAATAATGCGCCATCAAACATTTCTCGCCTCAGTAACATATTATTGAACAACTCCGCCAGTTATTTACGACCTCTCACCCCTCTCTACGTCGGTGGAAGTGCAAAGCTTTGAAGGGAAATTGCGATCAATTCCAGGGGTCTAGGTTGATGGTTGAAGTTACAAGCGGTGTTTAGGTTACTAATACGCTTAGTAAACGCTAACGCTGGAAGACATAAATCTGATTTGAACCAACTCTATTTCGTTTAGAACAAGAGATAACAGTGTTGTAAGTTATGATTGGTATGGAATTTTAGAGCTTTTTTTTACCATCCGATACGATATTTTACTACCAACTTAGCAAGCACGCAATCAAAACTTTTGCATCTTTATCAGTCAGTTCCTCATTCATTGAAATGACGTCACCTTAAAGTAAAAGCCAACTTCCCGCTCATCAATTCCATAGCTCATTCATTCAATTCAATAAGTCGTCAAGAAAATCTCTCTCTATGACGTCGAAGAAGAAAAGTGACAGCTAACAATTTCCGCCGTATAAAATACCTTCCGATATAATAACACGAAGATGTCTAAACATTAAAATGTACTGTTACGAATATTGCTGCCATAAATCTTAAAAGGTAAAAGAGCAAGGAAAATGTAAATAAAATGAAGGACCGTTTTGACATTTAGCGTGTTTAAGCTGTTTGCTCACTGGCTGACGAACATAAGAATGAATCTCACGTCGACTTCACTGGAGTCCACGAATGAATCGCACTGGTAATGGAGCATCGAGAAATTTTACAGAGCAGACCAAACGATGTCCTATTTGCTCGTTTGCCCTCGGTGCCCTACCACCTGCACAAGGGATGACCTTATAAATGCCACCGACGAAGGAGTAACAGTTCTATTTAAACTTAGTTTAGTTGCTGTCCAGCCATTGACACGCAAGAAGAAGAAGAAAAAGACAGAGCACTCTGTCAAAAAAAATAGTTCTTATGCGGATAGATATAGAGTCGCTTGTAATTGTCTGCATCGATATGCACAGTAATATAAACATGAATGGCGTCAGTTTTTCTTCATCTGCGTTGGATAAAGTCTCCCTAGTTGATTAGTAATCAACTCAAATTTTTCAGTCCGAGTCCAGCTATGCTAAACGTACTCTTGAATTACAGAGAAGGAATGAACAGCTGAACATGATATATACGAAGAATGAATAAGCATTATTATGGATGATCATAGACACATCATCCGCAGTACTTCATTTACTACTTCACTACACATCGGGCTTTATGAAGTGTTCTCCCAAATACAGAGAACGAATGAACACTGAACATTTTATGAATGAGTGAAGGCACATCACCTGTAGTACTTCATCCGTGCCGTGGTCCTAGTACCTCAGGCTTTATGAAAGTTCTCTTGAATACAGAGAACGAATGAACATT
Source organism: Eulithis testata (assembly GCA_947507515.1). Classification (NCBI taxonomy): domain Eukaryota; kingdom Metazoa; phylum Arthropoda; class Insecta; order Lepidoptera; family Geometridae; genus Eulithis; species Eulithis testata. Next base: position 3,744,082 of record OX382199.1, on the reverse strand, counting down.
GAACGAACATGTTATGAATGAGTGCAGGCTTCATTCGTGCCTGTGGTCCTAGTACCTCAGTGTGCATCAACCTTTATAAAGATAACTTTATTTACTTCACAGCTGTTCTTTTATATTAAAATATATGATAAACTTGTATTTCTAATGACCATGAGATTCAAATCTGAGATAACGACGACGCCTCTTGAAATGGGAAAAGTTTTTGTTTTTCTTTGTCTTGTGTTTATAATGTTTTGTTTATGATTCCGCTAAGAAAGAATTTTTTTTCAACTGATATAATTCAAAGTTACGAATTTTGTAGACAAGCCTGTGTCTTATCACTGAAACAAAACTGATTATATTTATGAAGTTTTTGTCTTGAGATAAAATATAAATTAACGCACACACTTGCTAGTGATAATTCTATTAGTAAGTAAAAAATACCATTGCGATTTTTGTCATGAAAGTCATAAATTGTGTACTATTGTGTGATTTTTAAAGTTTTGTTGACTTGTAAAAAATATTTACTGAATTTTTATCCAATGGTATTAAAGCTTAGTTTAAAATGGAGATTTTTTGTTGACTTATAATAATATTTACTGAATCTTTAACCCACGGTATTAAAGCTTAGTTGCAATGACGGTTTGTTCAAAGTGACATATACGCCTCGACGGTGGACGGAAACTCGTAATTCAAATTCGCAGGGGATGCGACCGCCAGCAAATCCGTCAATACTGCAACTGTACGGCGTAGCTTCAATGTTGATTCATTACCAATACTGTACGTGCAGCGGATTGCTATCATTTGATTGTATCTATGTAGTAGCACATACAAGTAAACTTGGACAAGACCAGGCTATTTATTTGAAGGTGTATGTCTGCCATAAGCCGTAAACTGAGTTGAAATTGAAATCACAAGGATCATTTTAGAACTGGCTTCTACTAAAATATGCCAATAATATTGACCAATCTTTTTGAGCATTTCAAAAACAACGCTCCATTCATTTTTAGAAGACTTTTATGACCGATATAAAATATTCCTATTCGAATGTTGGCACCACTTATACTTGCGGAGCGGATCACAAATCATGTAACAACTCCTGCAGCGGCCATCTTGAATTTCAGGACGTATTATATAGGTACGTCAAATATTTTAGTAGAACAAAGAGTAGGTACTAAGATTAATCTATTCGCAATTAGATTTTTCGTCAGTGGGTACACCTTTTTCTATTACTGAATTCAGAATTGCAGTAGAATTTGTTGATGGTGATTATGATGAGGTATGTGTTCAAGAAACATATGCGCAATAGTGATAATATGCTTGAATTATGGTTTGAAACTTTATCTAATCTATAGTTTAATCAGGTCACAGTTACTGGTGAATATATATGAATAGAGGGAATTCTCTTAATTAAATCTGATGACATGTTTACTAGATTTTACTAAAAGAATGCTCCTTTTTCCGGAACTAACAACCCAATAATACCCAGCCATCTTAAAATCCTCTTTACAAAGTGCCAAGCAATACTATGGTATGTATTTGACAAGTACCTGATTGTAACTATCACGCACACCAATACATCATTACTTAATTAATTAACATTGAACAGCATGTCTGAACATAAATGAAGCTCTAATTAATTAAACACTTGCTTAGGGTTTCAATTCCACTAAATAACTAGTCAGCTACAACGCAAACGCGTAAATCATTCGTCAAGTCGGCTGTCGTTTGTTTTGAAAGCAAAAAAGTGGATAGAAACCAATTTATATACATTTATTTCAATGGCTCACACATTATGTTACGACCACGAGTTATATTGGTTAAAAATCCTTCAAATTTAATTAAAAAATTAAACAGCAACAGCACAAGAAGCACTTTTATTTTAATAAATAAAATTTGTAAATGTCGAAATTCACGAAAGCAGACTCGCATGCATCCAAACCTTTGAAGATTTAATGCACGCATGATTGTTTGTGCACGCCAACGTGAAAACACATAGAACGCGTTTGGCCATTGCTTTATTTAAGTCTTGTGATTTCGGTGTCTTATTCTCCCCAAGTGCTAATGTTGTTTTTGTTTTGTTTGTTGTTGGTTTTGTCAGAGTTAACGATGTGAGTTGTGATATCAAAGAACATTTTGAATACAATATGAGGCTGTAAAGTTGAATGTGTGTGCGGAAGTAAGTATTTTGGCCGAGATGCGAGCGGCACGGGTTAAGTTCGCAAAAAATATAGAAACATGAATATGTTTGGATGAAGTACAAAGTTCAAACAGTAGTAGAGTTATAAGTGAGGAGTGTAATGTTGAAAAAACCTTAGCTCATACGCGTTCTTGACGTCCAAACAGAGTCACTGCATTTGTTTTGACTTTCGACTCTAGTATAGCACACGTAAACGCATTCGCAAAGCGAGAAGTTTTGTTCGTAATTTAACAATTCCCAAATCTCCCAAATCTCATATCCGGTTTTCATACAAAATTTCCCACTTTGCGAATGCGTTTGCGTGTGCTATAAAGTAGTCGAAAGTCAAACAAATGCACAGACTTGGGGCTCAAGGCGGTCCGGTTCAGCGTCTGAGTTCATTTTAATAAATTTTCTTTTGATAAATGCATTTATTTTATGACGCCTGTGGTATGAGTAATAGATGAAATTGTAATTATTATGGAGCCTCGGCCGGTCATAAGATAATTTTGAGTCACAATTAGTATGTCGATTAACGCGTTCCTACCCGTGGCAGTTCCTATGCATTAGAAGTTGAGTATGCAAAAAGTGCATAGCAATAGAAGAAAGCATTGATTGCATGCAAACCACGAACAAAGGGAATGGAGCTCGATAGCCTTATCAACGGAGAAGCAAGGGGTTGCAACCCCTACACTACACACATGCTTCTTTTGAATAAATCAACAGACTTTTTTTATGCCAGTGCTCAGCGATAGAAAAAATGCATGAAAAATGATGGTCAGTAATTAGTAATGGTGACTGGCTTAGTAACCTATTGAATCCTACGCAATGAATGTTAGGCATATGCCAAGAACACTGAAACATATAATAGATAACCCCATGCTTTTGGCCAAAGCCATAATAATATTACAATAGTAACTTATTCATGAACTTTTTTCCGTGAGCATTCGTCTGCAATTATTATTTTTAAATGATTTGTCATCAACTTAATTTTAATAAACGATTTTGTTAAAAAAGTACGTTTTAGTTTGACCAAATTGTTAGTTGGTCGAATACATCTCCAATAGAATGTATTTTTTAGTTTTATTTCACACTTTGATCTACTCGTAATATCAGTTGTTATTTCGGTAAAATTACTGCGTAAGTTGAAGATGAAAATACCAAAGATTAGATACCTACGCAATATTACTTACAGCTGAAAAACTTACGATCATATTCAAATAAGATTTTTGTCATTCCACAAGGGACCCCTAAGCCCTTCATAAATCGAATTAGATATCGTGTATCAGATTCCCGTATGCATATTTTCTTTACTTTATTACACGACATGTGAACCTTTGAACCTCTCATGCTTTAATTTATAGTTTACTAGAGGCCGCCCGTGACTTCGTTCGCGTCCCGATGGATCCCGTACATTTTTCGGTATAAAAAGTAGCCTATGTGTTAATCTAGGTCACGGACAATATATATTCCAAGTTTCATCCAAATCGGATCAGTAGTTTTTGATTGAAAGAGTAACAAACCTCCTTACAATTATAACATTAAAGTTTGCGTCCCGTTGGATTCAGTTGATTTTTCGGGATAAAAAGTAGCCTATGTGTTAATCCAGGTCACGGACAATACATATTTCAAGTTTCATTCAAATCGGATCATTAGTTTTTGCTTGAAAGAGTAACAAACATACTCACAAACTTTCGCGTTTATAATATTAGTTCGCGTCCCGTTGGATCCTGTTGATTTTTCTTGATAAAAAGTAGCCTATGTGTTAATCCAGGTCACGGACAATATATATTCCAAGTTTCATCCAAATCGGATCAGCAGGTTTTACGTTTAAGAGTAACAAACATCCATCCATTCATCTATCCTTACAAACTTTCGCGTTTATAATATTAGTAGGAAGTAGGATAGGATGACAGTAATATTGCTTTGGCCTTGCAACGGTGCTAAAATTACGAAGTTATTTTAAAGTGACCGATACATTTTCTAACTAAACCTATTACAGCGTCATTTTCTACTGAAGAATGATATAAATTCTGTCAAAGTCTATGGATCCAGATTAGAACCAATGGTTCAGAGTAACCATAGGGCTGGAATACTGAAACGTCACTCAAATTTGAGCGCACCACTTAAAATTGCTCTGCCTCTGTTTGGCATTACTCATTTGTAAGAGATGGCAATAATTTAAGCGTGAACTTAATTTAAGTGGCTTTTGAGTTTGACCGATCTTCCAAATTATCTCGTCACAAATTCAACCCACCTGCATTTATCCGTCCAGTCACCTACACCTAGTTAATTAACCACAGCTTTATGATTTCCCAAATGCTTCAAACTAGCGTCCACTATCAAATATTCGAGAGACGCTTGCTAACCTATTTACGCACGTGGATGGACACGAGGGGCAGTGGACGCGACAGTTCCGCTGTCAGGAAATGAACTGGCCATTGTACTTACACTTGACCCACGATTAAACTAAGCGTATATACTGTTCTTGATGTGCGTACATTATTAATTGTTACCTACTTACTACTGTGTACGTACATGTTAGACAGACGACACAGCTGTCAGTAGTAGCTCTACCTTCCGTACTGTAGAACGTGGGTTCGATCCTCACTGAGAACAAATAATACATAGATATTTTGTTTATTATCTATGTGTCTATTTTACAAAAAAAAAGTGAAATAATTATGGTCAAGATTCTAAGAGCCATCTTTTGGACCGGTAAAAAATCATTGATACCAATGCTATCAAAATAAAAAAGTAAAACATTGCGCGTGACTCTGTTTTTGAAGATTATGTCACCTAAATAAGAAACTTAGCCAACAGGGACTAAGTTTACTTCTAAGCTATTTCTACAAAATATAAATTGCCCAAAGAATCTGGCAATAAACTTAATAATTATTCAAATTCTATAGCAAAATATGCATTTCAAGGAAAGAGCAAAGCTCCTATGTTAATCCTCTATGGAATAAGCTCTTATAAAAAGCAGATTAAAAAAAAGAGCCAGTCTCATTGCACTTGGTCACAATGTTACGTTTCTGTGGCACGCGAGCTAAGGTGCAGTCACAATGAAGTACGAGTACCTACTTAATTATGAAAGATTGTTTTCAAATCGCCCATAAACATAAACAGTTGTATTTTTTTATACTCGTTTGGAACGTTCTCGAACACTAGGTATTCTGGGCCTTTTACATCATCAACTTCCCGTAATCTGCGTAGGGCGCGGGCCAGACAGGTGATACGTAAGACGAGGACGCGTCGCGGACAGGGCGGAGACGAGACACGGACGCGACTTTTGAAATTATATAGAAGAGACGAGGCGCGGGCGCGACGCGTTATTTATCAGTCTAAATTTTTTCTGCCAGGTAGGCATGCCACCCTGCACCCCATCTCTCCTGTGTGTTTCGAACAAAAGGCGAAGACGTAAAAACGTTGCGCCAGCGCCCCGTTTCTTCTGTAAAACATACAGAAGAGACGGGGCGCAGGCGCGACGCGCAACGCAACCGTCTTGTACGCGACGCGTCCTCGTCTTACGTCTCTTCTGTCTGGCCCGCGCCTTATGTTGTCAATATTATATCCGTCCTGCGCTTGGCAGAGATTTTACTCTACGTGGGTGAAAGAGTTTCAGCTGAGATAATTATGACGTTATCTCTATTGAAATAACTGAACTGATCATAAACATAAGGTTCTTGAATTTTTGCATAATTAGTACAAAAAAACCTACTCATTTTATTTTTTCTAATTTTTAAATAAAAGTATTTGAATTGCTTTAGCTTTGCTTTTGGCTATACGTGGTTATACATACATGTATTTAAAATTAAATTGACGAGTCATTTACTCGAAAAGCAATTTCGTGTGGACAACGCTTTACATGAAGAAAACACGCAACTGCTTCGAAACACGATTAATAATAGGTGGTAAAGTAAAAACTGCTTATAAACCACCCTTCTGTATAAAGGGGTCACGTTAAACGTAATTGGATGTAAGAAATAAGGTACTGAATATTAGTTAACTACTTTGATAACAGACTTTGAACTTACTGTTTTCCTTCTCAAAAAAATTAGCGCTTAAATCTGTTGGCTGATTTCTCCTTTAGTTGGCATTCTACAGTCACCGAACAATTTTCACATTTTTCTAGAGCTTTGGTAACAGCGTGCCTAACTTTACACTAACTAACACATGAAAATTGTGTTGAAGCAAGTTACACAAGAGATAAGATATCAATGTACTAGGCGTCCAAACCTTTAAGATTTATGTTGCAAAATAGTCTGAAACAGAGAATACACTGACTAAATTTCAAAATTATAAAGACTGCATCGACGACTAAAACAACTAAAACAATGGACACTTGTCTAATAGTGCGCATGTAGGCTTATGCCGGCCACATACGTAGCGGTATACCTGAACGGTATACCGGAACTGAAGGCTTGTGCAAGTATACCTAACGTCCATAGTGACCACACACGATTCAAGTATGCCTGTGCAGTCTTGGTTCTGCGCCTGTGACAAACCGAAGAAGTCGTGTTGTGCAATAAGTATTTTGTGAAGTATCCCACCGGCACCCACAAATGATGACGTTTTGGCTATTGTTGGTTTGGTGCTAGCTATTAAAGAAAAAGAGAAGTGTAAGAAGAAACGTTCTGTATGGTGTAAAGAATGGTTACTGAAAATAAATAAATATTCCCACACCAACATTTGGGCGCGAAAATAAACACACAAACCGACCGAAGCACTGGCGCGCGTGCGACTGAAAGCGTTCCGACACACACGCTCATGCATACTTGCACAAACTTGTTAGCGCAGGTATACAGATCGTAGTTTTGATCTGCCTACCAGACTTGTGCAAGTCAGGAAACTTGTGGAAGTTTTGTCACACACACGTTCCGGTATACTTGCACAAGCCTTCAGTTCCGGTATACCGTTCAGGTATACCGCTACGTATGTGGCCGCCATTTAGGCCCGGTTTTACCAAAGTCTTGCTAACGGAGATGTTACGTAATCGGGCGTCAAAATGTCAAACGACTAAATAAAAACGACGTTCAGCGCTGTTTAAATAAAACGCAAGCAGATGTATTTTTGTTTAGCTGGTTTATATGGTGGCCGTCAGATCAGCGATTAGATTTAACAGTCTGTTAATGAAGATAATTCTTGGTTAGGGCATGGTGAAACACAAAACGACATTAACAGTCCGTTAAATGGCTAACGAGCTGTTAGTTTAACTAACAGAGCATGGTGAAACCGGCCCTAAACCTTTAAAACGAGTGCAGCTGTGAGGTTTTACGGCTAAACTTTTCATCCGCAACTCCAAAAGCTTAGTCAAAACTGGTTATTAATTTTTAATCCGTACATCACTTTGCGGATTCCCATAATAAATTATTTTTGCAAGAAATAAGATGACAATCAGTTAATTTGGCTTTTATCTTGTGCTAAATGAGTTCGGGACCGGGATTATAACAAGTATAATGTCGTTTTATTAAAGCTTATTTTGAAGAGGATGAAGGGAAAGCTGATATTATAATTTCATCTCAATAAGTGAAGCGCTCGTAGCTAGACTTGCTTAGTCAATCTTCAGCGATTATCTAAGTTAAGCAACGTTCTGTGCGGTCACTATTTGGATGGGTGACCGTTAGTGGCGTTTACATCTGAGCGCTTCCGTGCTTCGGAGGGCACGTTAAACTGTCGGTCCCGGCTCTAGCAGTCGTTAAGCCACGACGGAGGCCTTAAAACTCCGTCACCAGAGTTGGCCACTAGCTCATATGAACTTGCTTGCTTTTATCTCAATAAGTGTACTGGGTGTAACAGGACTACCCTGACAACTTTACAAAGGTTAGTACCCAATCCCATCAATACGAATAACTTGTAATGAAATAAGAGAAATAACAATAAAATCAGCTGAGAAGCGATCACGGACAAATCTAAAGCCTTGGTCTCGCGATCGTAACGCACAACGCAGAGTACCGTGTTTACTCCTCGCCGCTGACGCAGACTGCGACGTAACAAAATACCATACTAGACGTTTTCCATACGATTATGTGTCCGGCGCTGCATGCTGCATACCGCTGCGTTGTGCGTTACGATCGCGAGACCAAGGCTTATCAGTCACGTAAGCGTCACGTATTCAAATCATATTGCGCGTCAACGCCAGCTCAACTGCCAATCATTGTATCGTCACCGCGCAGTGTATTTCGGAGGCTAGCGTTCGATACGTTTACGATTTATTCGTAATCATGGCACTGGTCCATACATTTAAGTAGATATTGAATTTTTCACAGATTACATAGGAAAAGTTGTTAGTCAACGGATACTTTAACTCACCGAAGTTTTCGTGAGTGGTCTTTATACAACTTGTATGTGCAGATAAAAGGACTACCTATTCCATGAGCCGACTTTATTATGAAGATGCAGAAAGTTGGTTGGTCGTTCTTTTTGGAAATGTAGGGAGAGGTGTTATCTTCACTTTCCGGGTGATGATAATGAGAAAATCCAAAAATAAGGTTGACTTACCTTAAAAATAGCAGAAAGAGGTTTTTATGTCAGTGGTATTATTTTTTATTCAAAACCAATAGAAAAAGCTTTTAAAAGTTGAAATTCGAACAGGATGTTAATATATTTTATTTTTAAACTTCGAAAACGGAAGGCTTGTATTTTTATAAATTATCTAGATATTCAAATTCGTATCTCAGCAATTTATTAAAATACTTTTCGTTCCGTAACAAATAGTAGATTAGTAGCCAAGGGCTGTAAGGCAGGGAAAAACGTGTAAATGTGGGCCGAGTCGAAGACAAGGCACACATACGTGAGTCCCTCAAATTACTTACCGCCCTATGGCTTTTCAAGCTACATTATTACCCTAGAGCGCTAATTGGTCACCTACAAGCCCCATTTATTGAGGGTAATAAGGACCTACTTACCGAATATGAGAGATATAAACAAATATTTTTTTCCATAATAAAGGTAAAAAAAAATACTAAGTTTCTCAATAGAAACATTATTCTCTTTTTTTATATTTTTTTTTATACAATATAGGCAACCGTTTGACTACAATCTCACCTGATGTTAAGCAATGATGTAGTCGACGATGTAGCACGGTCACCTAGAAGATACCTATTCAAAAAAGCCATCAACTTTGAATACTGACTGTAGATACCTTTTTTTTTTAAGCCAGCTTGAAATTTAAATGTTTCCAGCTACAAACAGTCAGTTTGCCTTTGTTAAAGTTTGTTAGTGCGTTTGATGTGTGAGTTTGTGGTCAGTTTACTCCAGTTTTCTCTTGTTTTGACGAAATAATTTCAATGAGTCTTTTTGTAATATTACTTTTGATTTTTTTATTTATTAAGTATCAGTATTGCTATTCAGCGCGGCAATGCAGTCAGTGTTTTGGCACGCTTCCGATGGGTACTAATTTGGAGGTGAGCTACCTATAAATCGTTTGCAACGGTTCGTAGATAGCTCAACTGTTTCATGTGTATTTTTAAACATTATGAATATTGTAATTACTGTATTAGTTGTCATTTTCTTTGTGAGTAAATTCCAAGTTTACGCAGAATTGCAAAAGCCATATTTTTAATATTATGTTAGTTGCTCTACCAAACCCATCGTTGACGGTGCTTTTGGTAGAGCTTTTGGTCTAGCGTTAAATGTATGATAATTAACTCTCCGACGATGTCGTGTCGGTGTCGTGTCTGTGGGAGTGTGAACGCTCATAGTTTATAATAACCTCCTACTATTTTGTATTCTGTAGATGGATAGGTGACGTCACATAATAATATTATGAACTGCGTGTGTGTTGAGTGCTTCTACGAACAAATTAGCTTACAGAGCGGAACTTTAAATTCCAAAAAGCTTTAGATAAGTACTGCTTTCAAAATATTAAAAAGTGAAAATATTAGCGAAGAGAATTTCAGAATTTTCAGAATTTTCGTATTTTAAGGTATAAGACTCAAAAGTGTACTACTTATGAGTTGATTTACAATCTCATAACTATAGTAGTCAAATAGAACTACACTGCGTAGTAACAACAATTAACGAAGTAACTCTACTTGCCTATTGCGAAGTGTAACTCTACTTATCTACTTAGTCACTTACGAGTGTGAATCGGCTCTATGATGGGTAGTCTACTATTGATACTGCTCAAAGTAAATATTCAATGTGCCACATCCGATTAATTCCAATATCGATTTTTTTTTGTTGGACGTAATGTATTGATGGAAAGACCGTCTGACATCGTCGTCATCAGACCGACTTTCCATGAAGCAGTGAGTCCTCAAATAACATTGTTTTGATTTTATAGCCACGGAATACGAAATGGAAGAAAAAACATTTTTTTCCAGTCCTAAATAATAAAACTTTTTTGAAGTGGTTTTTTTGCGATTAATAGCACTATGCTCATAACACAACCATCTTTCAGTGGACTTTGATGGATTTGTGAATCGAATAGCAAACTTCCCCGGCTTTATTACATTTCCTTCAAAAGGCGACCGAACAAAGGAGTCAGTTAGGCGTGAGTAATGCAGTCTGAATGCATTAATAAACTGGTCTAAGTTTTTTGGCAAAGAAGTTGTTTTCTAGTGGCTTTTAGTCCAAACTCATCGTGGCGTTTGCTCAAAAACAATTGAAATCCATGCAAAAGTTCCCACGTTCAAGCTGCAAGTTCACGGGTCATTAAACGGCGTCTTTCGATTCGTATTGAAGTCGACGATTTCAATACATCATAAATGTTTGTAGCGGAAAAGTCCATTCTCTTTCTTCAGCTATTGTGCGGGCTCTGAACGATAGGACAAACAAATTGCCGGAAATATTTGAATAAGAATGGGACGCTTTCAGGGACACTAATGTGCGAGGCGGGCGCCCGGCCCGGTGAGGGTGCTCCTAATATCTGTTTTATTTTTTCCGGATTTGTTTGAAGGAGAACAAACAGCGCACCCTCTATTGTACGTCCGACACGAAAAAAACACGTTGTCGCCGAATTACGTTATTTTTGGTGAATAATTTTATGACGTTATTTGTCTGGTTCCTCGGCGATTACATTACAGAAGGATAGTATACGGAGTAATCTATAAGCTGTCTGCCGTAGTTTGTTGTGTTCGTGGACGGGAAATTATTTCAGGAGCAATCGTATTTGTTTCTTGGCATCGACTGTAGCTATATTTTATGTCAGCGTGTTCAGCAACAAAATGTCGATAAACTCATCAATATCATTGTTTGGTATTGGTAAAGTATTTGTACCTAATATTGTATTCTTAGTGGTATAAAGTAAACTTAGATATTTTACGACTTTTCTTTGACAAAACCTTACACAGCGTATGACAGTTTTTTGCGAAAGTGACTATCTTGATTCAGTTGTCAAATCGAAGCGAAAGTGTTAGCGTAGCGTAATCCACACTCACAAACCTTGAAAAGCCGGGTTCAAAGCCTAACGGGACGGAAAATCTTTTGGGTTTCTTTTTAGGAAGCGTGCATCTAAATATAAATCGTAAAGCCACCTTTTAGAGCTCTTAAATAAAGTCTTCGTACCTACCCTAAAGCCTGATAATTTATTTTCGAGAAGAGAAAGTAGGTATAGGAACTTTATTTATATAATATTTATATTTATACAATTAATTAGACACCTTAAAAAATACACTAAATATTAAAATGAACCCTAATTTGTAGACGATGTTTAGGAGAGAAAATCATGTCAAAATGTTCAGCAACAAACTGGATCTAACTTCTGTGAGTCACCTACTGCGCCATTGAAAGCAAATTGATGAAAACAAACTGAAAATGTTATTTTCTCGGTAGCACTTTCCAAATTATACAGCTAAACAATATCACAAATAAGCTTTTTGTCCTACATTTGTCCTATATAACTTTGACCTTACCAAGCAAGCATGCCGAACATAGACAAATATTTTACATTGAACAGACATTGGGAGGAAAATTACGGAGTAGAGCTGTATTTGCGCTAAGATAGAACGTTGAAGCTCCTGGATGTGTCATTTGAATTTTTGTACCAATCTACCGCTTGTAATATAACCACCCCAGCAGTGGGAAGCGCGCTTTCTTTTTATCAACTTTTGATACTTCTGCGTGACTATTACATGCTATTACTCGTCGTACCTCTCGAGAGGTATGACGTTTCTCGTCATCAGAGAGCAAAGGTGCGTTATGTCGACAACATTACCACAGATAATGCAATAGTTTAAAAACTGGTGCGAAATGACTTCATTTTTACAGAACGAGTAGACAAATATGTCACGTGGTTATCTTAGCCCCGCAGGAAACTTTGGGAGTTCGTTTTGTAGCCATTAATATAAAAAAAATACTTTTCAATATATTTTTAAATACAATTATGAAAAACCTTGTGTGGCGATACATAACAAACACGCACGAGTACCTATACGCACAAAAGGCAACCCGGAAGTGACAGTTACCTTCGCAACTTCTTGTCTAGTGGTTAAACAGCTACAAAGCCAAGTCTGGCTGTATGTAGGTGTTCTAAGATATGGCCGATTGAGCATGTGTGTCACGTGCCGGATTATAAAAGCTTTTTCCAATTCTCCATTGTAGGAGCTCTCGGGATCTCACGGCGACCACGTACACGCTATATCTTACGCTCTCTGTACGCTTTTATTTTAACGAAATTTAGCCCCTCCCCAGTCACTGTCGATTACTTTCCATTGTCTCGGTGAGAACGTTTAGGTTGCTGTCACACGATCAGATATGTCAATTGTCTTCTTCTTATTCATCTGTTTATGGCCTCTGTCCGTCATTTCGACAGACAATTAATTTTTCCAGTGTCGAGTAAAGTATTCGAAATAATATCAGTCAAGTCATTCGTCAAGAATAAAATCACCAGGATTAACTCGATTTTGGCAAAATTGTCTGTCAAAGTGACAGACAGAGGCCATAAATAAAAGAAGAAGAACTAGAAACTGGGTAAATTGTCTATCAAAATGACGGACAAAGGCCATAAATAAAGAAGAAGAAGAAGCTCTAAGCCTAGGAGTTATAAGCATTATAAGCTAGGAGCGAAACATAAGTTCTTCATCTGTTCTTCTAGGGTTGGGCAGCAAAAAAAATAATAAAACAGTATAGGAATTCCTATACACGGTGTAACATAAATACCCTATAAATCCGAAGGGAGGGTATTTTACAGGTCATGGCGAACAGTGTTTGTTCTGCGACTTTTGAGATTTCGAAGTTTTTCATTCATGAAATGAGCTCGTAATTTTTATTTAAAATGTACCTACACACAGCTAGCGTGTGCGTGCGACGCGGTAGGATGGTACCTACGTGTGCATGCGTGTGTATGGGCTTACGCAAATAATAAACAAACACTTAGGGTTGTCGCAAATTTCTAAAATAATAAATGTTGTACTTTTGTGTGAAAATTTCAATTACGATTTATTGTCTCTTTGCGTTACACCTTGTATAATACTTAAATTAAAAGTGATCCGAAAGATTTTATCAGAAAACTTTGCTTATTTTTGCTATTCCGCATTGACAAAACTTAAAAAAGAAAGGTGCGATATATAGCGCACCATCTAAAAGAGGCCTTACGTTATCAAATTGGGAAATATTGAAAGAAAATGTGGTAAGTGATCATGCTATTGTTCAGTTCCAGTCCCAGATCGGTTCCAAGTTTGTTTTTGCCGACGCGACGCTGAAATACTGAGTAGTTACTCGTACTTTTTGCAGACTTTTGAAATGTTTGTGATGATAGGCGTTTGGGAATAAAATATGTTTGGAAATAAATAAATACTTATAGATGCTATAAAATACAAGCTTGAGATAAATTGTTTTTTCGTGTGATATTAACGAAATGCAACAGGGCACTTAATATATGATTTTTTGCGTCATATGTCCGAATATTGAAACGTCACTTCAATTTAAACACCACTTAGTATGATTAATGCCTTGTCTCTGTTTGACATGACGCATTGGTCAGCTCTGATGCCAATTGACAGCAGACGTGGCAATCATTCAAGCATTTACTAAATCCCAATTAGCGTTTCAGTATTCGGGCGTTAGCTTGTTAAAAACGCTACAGTAAATGTCACTAACGCCGACGCCCGACTGAAATCATAACACGCCAATTTTCATAACATTAACATCGTTTCCTAGAAAACTTAACATGAAATTCCGAAGTTCATTTTCAAAATTACTGGCAATTTGCAAGCGGTAATTCTCATTTAACTTTGATAGTTCCGAAATAGTTTTTCTTACAATTGCGTGTAGTTAAAACTTGAGCAGCGAAAACTTTGGTATTTTGTAAAGACGGAGCCGTTATTATTACCATCGTCAAATTATACCGAGCTGTTTATATTAAAGCTTGCTTTTTAAAAAGTAATAAAATATTAATTCAAAGGTTGCCTGGAAGAGATCGCTCACAGCGATAAGGCCGCCCATTGTACTTTACATAAGAGTAATGAACTCTGTATTTATTTTATAATTTCCGTAAAAGTGGTGTACAATAAAGAGTTTTCTATCTCTTATAATCTATCAAATTTTGACGATGACGGACTAAATATGACGACCGTCTTTTATCAAAAAACAAAACGAATAACTTAAACTGACTTAACAAAGTTTAACTTACTTTGCTAAAGTTATTATCCCACCTTTTGTTTGACTATGCTTGGACTCTGAGGTTTCCGTTTCAATGTTACTTTAACAATGTTTTTCAAATTAGTTTTAATAGTATTTGGCGCTTAAAAATACAAATGAATAATTATTTAAAAAAACCTGTGCGTGCAGTCCTTACGCGCGGGAGAAGTTATACTTCGAGTGCCACGCATTCACTCTCGCTCTGTGTTTAATGTGAAATTAATTTAGTATTTATTTTTATGTACTTTTAACCAATATGCAGTACTAAATTTTCACTTCAAAATAAAAAGTATAAAGTTGCATGAACACTGCCATCTATTATATTTTGATTGTAGCGTATAATAGTCTCTTTCTATTCTCCCCGCTGTCAGTTGGAAGTCGTTTATCTTCAAAAACACGGGCGGTCAAATGCTCAATTGCTGCTCACTGCCATCTATTATGATTGTAGAATTTGTAGCGTATTAGCCTCTGTCTCTTTCTATTTGGGGGGAATAGAAAGAGACAGAGACTATGTCATCCCGTAACGCAATGTTGTTGGAAGTCGCATTAGAAGTATAACTTAAAAAAAAAGCATAACAGTGGTCTCTTTTTCTTCTTCTTCTTATTCTTCTATACCTATAATGGCCTCAGTCTGTCCGTCTTTTTGACAGACAATTTTGCCAGTGTCGAGTGAAATTTTTGAAATAATAATAAGTCAAGTCATTCGTCAAGTCGGCTTTATTTGTGACCTCTGTCCGTCATTTCCGCAGACATTTACTAGTGTCAAGTAAATTGAAACACAGATTATATAATACTATATTGAAATATGATAACACCCATCTAGATTATAGATACCTATATTAGATACAGATTGGTAATTAGTAATCGATGGTGTTACTGATTGGTGACATCCATAACGGTTGGTTGTGGGTTCTAATTTCACTTGTTTTGTATGTTTTGAGATTTTATTTCATCACACTTTTCAATTACTTTTTACTTAATTTCACTCAATATGAATGGTTCAAAATTATTTGGTTCTCGATACTTTGGTAAAAACATTCGCATCTCTACCATACCTAAGTAAAGTAAGCAATTTACCCAATTTTACTTTAATTAATAATCCTGAAGATATAATTTTGAGGGTGTGTTTATAAATTACATTATAAAAAAATATAATAAGCTGATAATAATTAAGAAAACAATTTTAACCCCTAACCACAGAGGTAATTCTCTCAATAAAAGATATTAAAATATTATATTTGTTAGGATATCTGGTATAAGTCACAATATAATTAGGCCCAATTTCCACCAAAGCGGAGAGGAGAGGAGACGAGAGGAGATGTGTTTGAATAAACCAATCCGATTTCGTTATTTCCTCATAGAGATCCGGAGAAGAGTCTCCGCTTAGTGTGGAAATGGATCAAGTGGGTTATTCCCATCGAGCCCACCAGCTGGCCCACTGGTGGGGGCGATGGGAAAAAAATCCCAAGGAGCCCACTATGCAAATGAGTGGGCTCGGTGAGAAGAGATGTCTAATTTTTTTATAGAATTTTGTGCGGCGAGCGAGCAAGCTGCGCGGCAGATCGGAGAAGTGTCTAGTCTTTATTTTGAATTAATAAAAGAATTAACCCTCAGAAAAGGGACTAACCAATTAACTCACACCTTAAATCCTTATTTTGTGATACAAAAGGATAAGCCACCGAATACCGGAATTTAATAAGAGCCCAGTTATTTTGTCGCGATGAAACATTTTACGACGGTGTGCAATGTGTGCCCTTATTACGCAGTACAATTGCGCTTCTTCTACAATTATTCTCGGATAGCATTGAGTTTTCCCCAAAATGAAACGAGAGAGACATCAAAATTAAGGCAATGGGGTTAAATGTTTACTGTAATAAAAATGTGTTTATAAAGACTTCAGAATCGTATCGTTTATGGCGTAACTGGCAGACGAGCAGGGAGGACAACTGAGCCCATAGTCTGAGTTTTGTTATGTTGGTTTGCGACAAGCGAGAATCGAGAAACTCGCAGTTTTTGTAAGGAGAAAAATAGTTTGCGAATCTCATACTAGAGGCGCTTATCGGATTTTCATACATACAAAATATTTTGCAAGTCGCTTCTCAATTATGCGTTTCGAACAACAAAACAAAACTCAGACTGATGTAAAGTGGTTACTGCGTCTAAGTGACGTCTCTGCGAACCAATACATAGGAATTTTTTTAAGTCGGCACTCCGCTAATACTTACATTGAATATTGCAAAAGTTGGCAACTCTCATCTGTTATCCACTATCTATTAAAAATGTCATTTTTTTTTCACGTCAAGTACAGCAACATTACAAGTTATTTTGGCCAATAGAGACCTTAAGAACTAAGATAAGATACCACTACGTTATTTAGCCCCTTGCTCAACAGCCTACTATTTCCAGAGATCATTGTCAAATATATTTTTAGTATGTATTTTATTCACAATATTCTCAGAATTGATGTCGGAATTTCTTACCATTTTGGAGGGTTAATCTTATACTCCAATAGCAGGTTTAATCTTAATTAAAATACTAATATTGTTTAAATTGAGATTGCTCTACATTTCAATCTATTTTTTAAATAAATTAAATAAATAAGTCATTAGGTTACTTATCTTTTGACATGAGTATGTATTAAGGTATGGTGTAGATGGTAGAATATTAGTATACGGGTGCCCGAGATAGGTTTGGAAACCTATTTAAATTATTATTCTACCATTAAAATTGTGCAATAATATCTACTAAAATCACATTACTCGAGTAGCTATTTTTTATAAGAGTACGTCAAGAGAAATATAAATGTGTTGGAGAAAGGAGTCCTAATACCATGATGGATTTAAAATCAAATGACCGCTCGCCACTAACGAGGTAGCTGCGAACATGAATATTACTCGCAGCATATTCTTTAATGCCCAGAAAATAGAGTTCATCCTATTTTTCTCAGCCAAATAAAACCGGAAAATCAAACGAAACTAAACACTACCAACAATGTTCACTAAATAAGAATTTTATGTGCAAATAAAATTGGATCAACAAATTTTTGTACGAAATATTTTTAATTATGCAAAGATTTTCATATTTTTTAAGTCGTTATTTTGTGTGTTTTCTCAGCTCTACTATATTTACAAGCCAGCTAGTTCAAGTAAGTAATCAAAAAAATATTTTGTCAAAGAATTTCCGGCTACAAAAAGTCGGACTCGTGTTAGCAAAACTAAACTCAGTCTAAAACCCACTGTGAGCGATGTTATTGAATTACGAGGAGTGAATTTTTATAATCAGACATATCACTTTGACGGAGAGAACTTCATCGAATTACGCTTCTACGAGATAACAGGGTTTTGCCTTTGTAGACTTTTTTGTGTGTCGGACGGACACATTTCTGAAAACAAGATTATTGGTCAGAGATTGTAAAAAACAGTGTTACTTGGACAAAAAGAGGATTACGTGTTATCACGTGTGAGATAAACTGAGTTTTGTGGGGTTAGTTTCCATTGACACAGAGCAGAATCATAACGGCAGATTAGGTTATTGCGAAAGATTGCCTTAATTCACCAGGGCTAATTCACAGTCCACTTCGTTTTTTTACGTGTCAGTGGAAATACACCAATAGGAACACTATTGTTTCGTCTCCATTAGAGGCATCACATGCTTTAGGGGGTATCGCTGTCTCATAAAAACCTGGCAGGTTTTCTGAACTGTTTTTATACTAAATCATTGGTATTCTGTGACTAAATAGTGACATTAGCGCGTTTCAGCGCGTTTTTTGACGTCAAAAGCTTCTTGTTTTCGTATATCTAAAGCCACGTCGCTTGACATTATGCTGGGCAGCGAAGGCAGTTCAGAGCTTGCGATACGGGGGCTGTTGTTGTTCAAAAAACCTGTTATATACTCCAGTGCAATTAATTTACAGGTGCTTATTAAATACTTAAGTACCGTCTCACGTATTTTGCACTTAGCAAAGCCTACCTGAAACCTTTTAAGCTCAACTCAAATTTTACGGCACTAGCGTGCTTATATAGGAGTACCTGGGTGTCTTTTCCAGGCTTTCCCAGGCCTGATATATAAGCACATAAAGCTTCGAATTACTAAGGAGCCGATAAAGGTTTACAGCCTAGTACAGACGAGAAAATTGCATCTATAAATTGCACCTAATGTCTTTGCCATAAGGTCTAATTTGTGCTTTATACCGTCCACTGTACAAATTAAGCTGAGAAATAAACCTCGTAGTGATCGAGGCATACATGAGAGTTACGACATCTCTTAATCTAGCTTTGTCGCTTTCAACGATACCCTTTACTGTTTCTTGTTCAGAGAATTCTGGTGAGTCATTTTATTAATTGCAGGCTTTGAGTAAACTGACGGCTCAGTTGGTAGCAGCTCTGCCTTATGCGCTGAAGGTTACGGGTTCAAATCTCAGTAAAGACTGGAACTTTTTGTTATAAACATGTTTTTTTTTCTGTCTGGGTGATTTTTCTCAGTTTTTACCTACATAACTTGAAGCGCTCGTGGCGTAGCTTACTTAGTCAATCTTCACTGATTATCTAAGTTAAGCGACGTTCTGCGCGGTCACAATTAAGATGGGTGACCGTTAGTGGCCATTACATCTGAGCACTTCCGTGCTTCGAAGGGCACGTTTAACTGAGGGTCCCAGCTCTAGCAGTCGTTAAGCCATGATGGAGGCCTTAAAGCGGCCTAAATCATTTATGATTTGTTATAAATCATCTTTATAGGTTACACGAAGGTAGCAAACTCCTTACAAAGTTGTTAAAACTGAAAACGAAACCTCCTTTTACCCCTTTAAAAAGGAAACGTGTCACTTACACATTCTCCTCAGATTCAAATTAGATCACAAGTTTTAATTAAGTGCTTGTTACAAGATACAAGGGTTTACTTTGAAATAGTTATCTACTAGCATCCGCCCGCGACTTCGTTCGCGTCCCATTAGATCCCGTTAATTTTCCGAGATAAAGAGTATCCTTTGTTACTTCTAATACCTCCAAGAATATTTATGTACAAAGTTTCATGATGAGGTTAAGTAGTTTTCGCGTGAAAGCGTAACAAACAAACTTACATTCACATTTATAATATTAGTATGATGTGCCCTGTTTTGTAGGGATTTGTAAGGGATCAGATCCTTTAATTAAAAACATGTAACTTATGGTCGAATACTCAAACGCCACTCAAACCCCACTCAATTAAAGTTACGCTTATATTATTGCCATCTCTTACAAATGAGTAATGTCAAACAGAGGCAAAGCAATTTTAAGTGGTGCTAAAATTTGAATGATGTTTCAGTATTCCAGCCTTAGGTAACCTACTTATTTAATCGTACGAATGACTGATTAATTAGATACTAGCGACCCGCCCCGGCTTCGCACGGGTGCAATGCAGTGATGATGATGATGTATTATACATTATAAACCTTCCTCTTGAATCACTCCATTTTAAAAAAACTGCATCAAAATCCGTTGTGTAGTTATAAAGATCTAAGCATACATACAGACAGACAGACGCGGGAAGCGACTTGCTTTATACTATGTAGTAAAGTAAAATTAAAAAGTAAACATTCTGGTTTAGATTACATTATGACATTTGAGGTAGGTTTTTTTTATAAAAATAATACATATTTTTTTTATAGTAACTACCAATACGTATCGTAACGCTAGCGTGTACAAGATACACTGCGCGGTGATACTACAACGGTAAGTAGTCGAGCTGGCATTGACGCGCAATATAACTCGAATACGCTTACGCGGCGACTGTCAGATTTGTACGTGATAGAGGTACAGGTCATTAGTAACCACCAATAACAAATTCATAAGAATATTTGTTTGTAACCAACTTACTATTTTATTGAGGCGATCATACATAATCAGGGTATTTTATTGAGATGAGTCAATGGGGGAAGATTATTTCAAAAAATGCACAGGCGTCATGGCTCAGTCGGTAGTAGCTCTGCCTTCCGTGCTGTGGGTCGTGGGTTCGATCCCCACCGAGAACAAACATTTGAGTGGCAAATATAGATGTTTGTTCCGTGTCTGGGTGTTTCTATGTATTATAAGTATGTATTTACAAAAAAAAAATTATGTATGTATTCTATCACCTATCTAGTTCCCATCGTACAAGCTTTGCTTAGTTTGGGACTAGAAGGCGTTGTGTTAAGTGTCCGTGAATATTTATTATTTATTATTATTAATGCTGAAAATCATAACGATTTTAATAAAAATAAAAACTGCACTTACAATATTATATTCCTTCATTAACCAATCTCAATGAAACACCCTACATCTATATAAATCTGGAAAGTATTTCCCACTTTTATAAGTATAATCACCCTTTTCATGTCATAAGTGTATTACAGGAAATGATGGGAAGTTAATTATTCTGTCACGTTCGCTGCGTAGGTGTGGTCAGTGGTCAAGCCTACTTCTGCATCACACTTAATTAACGTTGGAAGTTTTCAAGAGTAGAGTGAATAGGTATCTTCTAGGTAACCATGCTACATCGTCGACCACATCATTGCTTAACATCAGGTGAGATTGTGGTCAAACGGTTGCCTATATTGTATTAAAAAAAAAAAAAAAAACGTAGGTAAGTTGTCGGATGGCATAAAGTATAAAAAAAATATTCTCGGTATTTGGTGATTTAAGCTACCTCAACTTGCTGGTTGCGGGTTTGTTTCCCACGGCAGAGGAAATGTTTACCTACATGATGTTGTGCGCGTAGTGGGATGACTCGGAAGAAGAAAATAATAGAATCAGGATATTGTATTTAAATAGTAAATACCCTCTTTTTTGACATCATTAAACGAGCTTGACCGTACTTTTAAAATGGCGTCAAATTAAGGATACCTCCACATTATTTAGACCTAAAACGATATGGACTAAGTAGAGGCAAAAGCTGCTGGTTTTCATAAATGTTTTACAGAAGCTGAACTAAAAATGTTGCGCGCCACGCCGGCGCCGCACAGATAGTTAGACTGGAAATTCCTTTTTAAGAGGAAAAATTTACTCTCGCTTCCTCATTAGCGGGCGAGAAAACCTTTTGACTACGTCATCCCGTTTTAGGTTTATTCAGGTTCGTAATGTGTCTATATTTTTGGTTTGTAAATTGAGGTCAGTCTAAATTCTTACAGTAAAATCGTAAGTATTTTTTCAAAGCCTTATTTGTATTCAAAGACAACTTGGAATCCATTTAGCCATTTTAGCAAGTAAATACTAAGCTTAATATCATTATGTACTATAAAAATTAAAAATATTCTATCAATATCACTTCTTCTGTCATTTCAACAAAAAGAGATTGCACTAAAGACCTAAGAAACTAAATAAAATGTTCGATCAGAAAATTGTTTTTCTTTTTACTCCATTGCATTCATAGTACCTACATGCAACTATGTAGTGTTCATCATGAAAAATGTTCCTAAGTTATAAAGGAATTCTATTGACAAGTTAGAAACAAATTGGATAATTGGTGCACTAATTTGAAACACATATTTGCAGGCGCGTATGATCTGTAAATTGCATTGTCAGAAATGAATTCATTTTGGATATCAAAGAGACATAAATAGTGATTTGGTATGAAACTGTCAAACATTATAATTTATTTATTTATTTTAACACACAAACAAGTAGTGCTAAGGGAACTTTATGCTAAGAGCATTGTATTTCTGAACGTGTAAAAAAATGGTGTGATAATTAAACCCTTGTCTTTCATTTACTTTGGATAAATAGAATTTTGTGTGTTGGTAAATGCAATATTTTTGTGTCATAATTTTAGACCACTTGAATAGGAGAAAAAGCCGCCAGATTAAAGTGGGACTGGGTCCGTCATGTCTGCCTTTTGCCTGACGACCTGTGGGCCAAAATAACCATCAAGTGGTGCCCTGACATAGCCAGGCGGCGGCGGCGGCGTCGTGGTAGACCACGTCGTATGAGGTGGTGGGACGAGCTGGACACCTATGAGAGGGACAATAAAATTAGGGCTCAAGAACGTGGAGAATTGCGGAAGTAGGGAGAGACCTTCGTTCAACAATAGGAGAGTAGTAATAGCGTTTGAATAATTCTGTAGGTGAACTTTTATACCTAGGTATAAAACATGCCTAGTAAACTGGTCTAGGCAAACATGTCGTTCATCGCCTGTCCTCACTTCGCATCCTGCTAACCTCGTGGGCTTTTTCTTTCACTACACACTGGTGTACAGCCAGCAACAAAAGTGATCTTCATAACTTTTCGTAAAGTTGACAGCTGACAGATGACACTGACGTTGAGATTCTGTGATCAAGAAAAGCTTTTACGTTGTTGATTAGTATTTTTTAAGGGAATGAACTGAACAGGTGTATCAAACATATCAGTACCGGATATGTTTTGGATTTCAAATTAAAATGTCTCATCGCGCTGTGCTTATAAATAATGTTGAAATCTATTTCCAAAAATAAATTAAATATTTCGGATTGCTCTAACGTTTAGTTGTTAGATTATTTTAACTGGTATGACAGCTTTATTAAAAATATCACTGAAGGAAAGATAGAAGGAAAGAGAGGAAGGGGAAGACCGCGTAAAAGCTATATGAGTCAACTGAAAGAAAAGATCGCTGTCATGTCGTATAAGGAAGTCAAAGAAGCTGCACTAAAAAGGGACAAATGGCGAGAGCTGCATAATTACACCGACAAGAGCTGAGTTCTTTAATTAGAAGAAGAAGAAGAATGTACATATAAAAAATGTAGTTATTTAAAATTATGCCGTATGTAATTGCATGTTTATTTCTATATTTTGTGGTGCCAATTCTTTTATCATCTCTTTTTCTCTAAACAAAATGTTATACGGGCATTTGTCATACCCTAGCATGTTATCTGTCAGCCCTTTGTAATATTTATCACCGGGACAATAACATTAGCATACAAAATGTGTTTGATGTTCAGAAATTACCTAAATTACTTTTTTACATGTCTCTGTACTGTCGTTGACTGTACTGTTCTAGTTTTTCCGCTCAAGAACTGGTTATTGCAACAGGATGTCTTAATAAATCTAACAAAGTCATGTTATGAGATGTTATGATTTATGAGAAAGAATTATTTACCTCTTTTTCTAATCTGCAGGTTGGTACTTAGTACTTCCTGCAAAGCCATTATTCCTGATAGTCGTAAGTCGCCAAAAGCATTCATGTCTTATGCAAGGACTACTACTCATGCCAACTGTTTCATGTGTATTTTGTAAATATTGTAAATACTGTATAAGTTGTTAATTTTCTTTGTTTATTGAAAGATAGATTGACCTTTGAAATTATATTAGCGACGGCCATCGGTTATCTATTTATGGAATACTTAAACCTACTTATTTATATGACCGTTGACAGACGCTCGTCTTTACTATTATAAAACTATAAAAAAGCCAAAAACTAAAATTAGAGATATGGATAAACTAAATATGCAGATCTACTAAATAAACGATTCTGATTCCGAAAATCGAGTTTGTCTGTTTGTTTGTTCGCGGATCACGCCTAAACTACTGAACCAATTTCAATAGAACTTATACCATTCAGAAGTCCTTTTTCCGGATTGAAACAGGCTATATTTTATTGAAGTGAAAGACGTGGATTCTTAGATACAGCTTGACCTCTCTAAACCAAAAGCCGCCTTTGGCACGAGGTTCATTGTATGCTGGTTGATAGATATTTTGGTGGAAAGTTTCGCACGCGTACGAAGTCGCGGGTATCAGCTAGTATTACATATAGATAGATTTTGTTCTCAGTGTGGATCGAACCCACGAAATAGCAGGAAGCAGAGCTATATTATTATTTATTTATTTATTTATAATCTCTCAATGGTTGTATGCTCAAATTACAACCCTGTCCATATCCCACGCCTGTAGTCAACAAGTTTTACTCTTCTATTCATCATATGCCAGTCATCATCTTCACAAGAGTCACAATCTGAATCGTTATTGATGGTCCTCTTAGGTCTTCGGTACGACATAGAGGTTTACCAAATGGTATGGAACACTTAGGCATAATTTGTTTATATTGTTTCTCTAAAATTGCAATAAGAATCAACCAAATTCACTTTGGACTGCTACAACACCTATGCAACTCAGTATAAGTAAATAATGTATAGTAGCGAACCTGCATGCAGCCATTACATAGTTTATCATAATAAAACAATTGAATCTAAATCGCACATAAACGTAATCTCGATAGAAACGAAATTGCGTACAATAAAATAAAAGCTACGAAAATGGCTCACATGCTCGTAGATCTTTTTGTCGATAAACCGAGGGCCAAGATTACTCAAGCGTACGACGTCAAACCCGAATATAATATTGTAGAGTGCTCAAGTTAATTTCCCTTGCAAGAGAGTGTTGAAAAGAAGTAATATTTTCATTTTTCTCGGGTTCGTGCGATGTTCAAACTGGATAAATAGAAACGAAACTCCGCTGAAAACCCGTCTCCCTCAAACCTAGGTAAAGTATTCGACAGCACTAAAAATTACTTTCGATTGTTCTAGTTAAAGATAAAAGTACTGTAACATTTTATCCAACTATCTACTTATCTAGGCTTCGCCTCTGTTACGCCACTTTTGCCGGTGCCGTGCCAATCGTATCCAATACTCAAGCATCAACAACGAAAAATGAAAGTAACGCCTTTTTTCCAAGTGATGATGATAGTAATAACACCCCCTTAATCGCTATTTCAATGGCTAAATAGAAATACCTCAAAATGGCTATCAATTTTGTCATTTTGATACTAGTTAAGTCACCGTTCACTCTACAATGTCCGATGACGTTATATCCTCAGATTACTAAATATTCTAGTCTAGGCTATAGTTATCAGTTGTATAGCCAATCTACCATACCCATTGAAACAGCTATTAATTAGTCTGCTGGTTGAATTACTACGCGTTTTCAGTGAACTCTTTATCTAGAGAGTTTCATATCTACGTTGTTTCCCATTTTTCATGGCACGGCCGGCGTCACCTCGCGGCTCGTGAACCCATTACCATTAATCTTCTGGAAGCCCTGCTAAAGATAATGTTCCCGTGACTTCCTATAGAAAAACAACATCTCAGTTGCAGTTATATAGATAACAGGTTACCACTGGTTGGTCTAATCCACATCAGGCTTATTTGAACTCGCGTGTAAGTAGAGACAAAAGTGGTTCTAAGTAAATACATATTGTTATTTTAACCAAATAGTAGAATAATCTGAACCAGTCCTATCACATTAACTAGCATGATATGGTTAACGGTGGGTTAGAAGTTTTTCTGGTAGATCTGGCAAATACATAATTGAAGAAGAACACTTTTTTTTGAAATCAGCTCTGTGAGCGCAAAAGATTAGTTCTTCCAATTCATTTTTTGCAAGCATGTATTTATTTTGTGAAGATCAGCTGATTTTTCAATAGTGTAATAGTTTTTGTTGAGCACCGAGTTACCCGTTTTCTGTGTAATTGCGCCCTTATTTCGGAGATTCGTAGTAAATAAACCCGAGGAAGTAATACGTAGATGTTTTTTTGGGAAAATGTGTTGATGTTATTTTTTAGGATTGCCGTAAGTCAAATATTATTATGCCTTATCCTTTGTTCGCGCATAGTGTTAGGAGATAATAGAAAATCCTTTTGTGAAGAAGCTGTTGTGATAGAAATTTCGTAGGAGACTAAATTACATTTGCCTGAGAGGGGTTTTGTGAGGATTCAGTATTGCCTTGACAAAACAGTCTATGGTAAAAAAAAACTCTTGAACTTGAAAATAAAAAACATTATAAGTGAATATTTTGTGGCCCTCTCTTCCTCCGGGAGAGAGAAAAGTGGACAATGTTGGGGGAAAACCTTTGCTCAGATGTGGGGTGAAATAGGTAAAAATAAATATTCATAAATAAATAAATAAATATTCACGGACCCTTAACACAACGCCTTCTAGTCCCAAACTAAGCAAAGCTTGTACGATGGCTGATAGAATACATACATACATTTTTTTTTGTAAATACATACTTATAATACATAGAAACACCCAGACACAGAACAAACATCTATGTTTGCCACACACAAACGTTTGTTCTCGGTGGGGATCGAACCCACGACCCACAGCACGGAAGGCAGAGCTACTACCGACTGAGCCATGACGCCTGTCATGAAAAAAATGTAGTGCAGTATTTTTCATACATATAAAACTTTCAATGCCAGGTATGCCCAAAACAAATGTAAGCTCTCTGAAAAGAGTGGTATAGAATGTTAAACCTACAACCCAAACTCGTCAATACATCAATACATCAATAAATAACATCTAAAAAGTATCTACGGTCAGTAAAATCGCCAACGCATTGAGCCACGTTCCAATTTATTTACGAACAAGCCAATTACTTGCGTAACACGCGAGTATCAATTTTCGCCAAATAGTCATGTTTGAGTGGAGTTCCAGTCAGAGTAACAAAATGAAACGTAGCTTTGCAATAGAATATAATAATATATATAACCATAGAATATAAATAAATTATGATCACCAACGATCGTTATTGTATAAAACTAAAGAAAAAATCACCATCTAACCTGATTATTCTATTATAGGAATTGCCTGCATTTGACTCTGAGACGGTTCGTATATGCCCGATCTATTTCCGTTCCTTTGCCGCGTTCGAGAAGTTTTTATGAGTGCAAAAAAAAATGTGTCTGGAAATTGTACCGTGATAATCTGAATATATTATGTACTTATAAGTATTTCAAGATACAGAAAGCTAGTGTTCGGTTTGACTAGCTATAACCTAGCTAACTTTAGATGATTCTAGATTAGTACCTATATAGTCGTCTGGAAGAAATCGCCTGTGCGATAAGACCGCCAATTGTACAGCAAAATGTAACGGATATGCCGAGTGCAACTATTTTCTTTAGTCAGCAATAAAGAATTTATTTATTTAGTGTTCGGTCTTATTCATCAAGTAATTGTGTTAGCACCACGTGCATTTTCATCATTGTAAATGATGTTATTAGAATCAAACTTTTGCACTTTTATCTTCCAGGACTCTACTTTTACCTCTACACGGTTCAACTATAAGCGCTTTTGTTACATCTGCCTAGCGCTTCGGTGATTTTGCCAGTTATTTTATGGATAACGATTCCCATCGAAACTGAATGAGATTGCTAAAATGTTTTGCCTAGTTAGAATAAAAATAGATTTCGATAGTACCTATCTATAAACTGCGTATTTTGAAATAATTAAATAATTGTTACCGGTTAAGTAAGAGTTTGATAACAATCTTAAAACAGGATTTATTTGCATACTAACTTTGTATTTTCCTAAGTATTATGAGCTTAGATTGGCACGTTTGATAACTCAAATTATCCCATAAACAACATTCAAATATTTGACCTCGAACAAAGCTTTTACAGCAATCACTTTAACATTGGGCAGGTCTACCATTTACTGGTTCTTGCTTATTGGTTACCACAGTAATCTCTAGAGTAGTATTCAAGTAAAGGGAAACGCGCGTAGGTACATATACTACTCGTCTTGGAGATCTTTATTCAGTAGTAGACTTACTGTGAAAACCTTTATTATTATTATTTTTTTTCATTTGGTATTTTAATTTCTACAGTGTGGGAAATGTGGGGATGCATGTACGATATTATCTTGTAACGTTTTTACATCTTGAATAATTATGGGCAGGACACGTGGCAAGAAGTAGTGATGGAAGATGGACGACAGCGATTACGGAATGGTGGCCAAAGGAAGCTCAAAGACCATGAGGCAGACCACCCGCCCGATGGTCCGATGATATTGTGACTGTAGTTGGGCAGCAGTGAAGAAGACTCGCGCAGGACCGAGGAGACAGGCGTACTAAAGAGGAAGCTTATACCCAGCAGTGGGTGCATACAGGCTAAATAGATAGATAGAATAATTATCGCCTGGCTGTCCGACTTCTGTTACAATATCGTTGAACCATCGTTGAACCTTTCGTTACGATGAGTAACATTTCATTCACCGTTTCAGCCAAGTTATATAAACTCTAACAAGCTCGAACCGCAAAGCACACCACGCAAAATTCAATTTGTAAAGAACTAAAAATGATTTGCGATAAACCAGACGAATCCCTCAGCGAAATTTATTCAGGGATAGCGAAACATGCGCCGAAACGCGTCCAGTCACAGTAAATCCAATTTTATAACGCTAATAAAAGGCAATCCAATTAGAGCTGGTGGTTTTTTGTGCGCGTTACTCGAGCTTCAGGATCCTTGAGTAGAGAGCTGCAGCCACAGGTCTCGAAAGTAACTGTTGCTGTAATGAACGTACGTTGCTTTGAAAGTTAGGGAAACGTAAAACCAGTATTTTCATGGAGATTTCAAGTATTTACAACAAGTGTTTTTAAGTTGCAATTTCAGTTAGGCTTTTGAATTCCAAATTAGTTTTTTGCGCTGCTGGTTTATTTTCTTAAAGCTTCTTTCTGCGTATTATTTTTTGTGGGCCTCGAGAATTATTCCACGTAAAGAAAGTCTTTCAGCTGTTTCGAACCTGTTATACCCCGTTCCCATTTGTCGGATGTCGGATTTGTATTATAATCGGATGTCGCCGCTTCTATTCAACCCGACAAAAACAGTAATAATGTAGCTTCATATCATACATATGTCTTGCCGATAGAGCAAAGAATAATAGTATATTATGCAACTATTGAATAAAAGACGGACTTAAATCGAGGGCCATAAATGAATCACAAGCAAGTGAAGGATTCTAACGGGAGTGATTCAAGTGTTAGAATCCTGAACGACGTGAGTGGTTCATGGCCCTCGGTATAAATCCGTTTTATTCAAGAGTTGCATACCATGACTACGAGAAAAAAAAAGATTGGGCAAAAACAATAATTAGATGGAGGCCAAATATATTAGTGTGTTCTAAATTTAAACACCAAAACAGTGAGTAAAAGAGCTTTTTATTCACTGTTTTTAGCTTTTTAGAGGGGGAATGGTATAAACATATTTTACGGCTATACGCTAACGAATTTATGTATCTACGAAATACCGCTTTTGTTATTCATTATTAATACTATCGAAAACCTCGACTCTTGTTATTTTTAAATCCCTCGATCAACCTCAGCCTCGCATCGCAGCGAAATCCATTTATTCAACTTGTTCAATGATTCTCAATTATTCCAGCCTTCAATATTAATCATGCGCTCATTATCTGTAAAATGCGAATCAAAAATATTTTCAGATTCATTGGCTAGCAGACTGATTCTGGATGATTTAGTTTATTATCTTGTCAAATCTAAGCTGTTAAAATTACATCGATTGTTTACTCGATTGAATATCGAGTCCGAATACGGGAAAATTGCCCCTAATAGTGGGGTTGTCCGCACAACTAGATAAAATCACAATAGATTACGATTGCATTACGTAAATACAAAGTATTCGAGTTACACTGCGCGTTAACGAGAACTCGACTGCTGATTGATGCAGCGTCACCGCGCAGTGTAGGTCGGAGAATAGTATGCTACTGATACCATGGCCGTTGTCAGATTTATTCTTACTACCTCAGGTATAGAAAACGCAGTAGGTACAATTTAAAGCACAAAGCCCGCTCCAGGTAGCCTGCAGCCCCATTGAACGCTCCACGGGCTGCACGGTCAATTCATTAAACTCGAAGTACGTAGGTACTTGCGAGTACTGAAAGGAACAGGAAGGGAATAATGCGCTTGTGGCAGGCCCTGGTTTCTCTCCACTAATTGCTTCCGAGGTCTGCGAATTCTCCGATCTGCCCATTGTCGAAGCCAGCCACCCCAACTCAGTTTTAATGAAGCGCACTTTGAATCTTTTCTACGTTACCGTATTTCGACGTTCAGACCTCTTTTCTAAAAAGTTGCGATCGACTTGGTGAAGCCTATTAGGTACAATGTTTTCTAAGTGTACCTTTTGCTATGAAATCATGAGGCTAAACAGTTGTAAGAGTACTCCATAATCTTGTCAGAGTTTAAGTACTTAGTAACAAAACTTTTAATTGATTATAATCCTAACCTAACCACTATTCCTTTTAAGGAATAGTGGTTAGGATTAATAGCAGCATATTATTCACATGACAAAATTCGAACGACTGAACTTTCTACGAGTTTAATTCGAGTTTAAACCAATCCAATCAAACTTGGCTATGAGCCATCTACGCCAATCATAAATCACATATGATTTAATGATACACATGTGCTCGAAATTTTGTCATACGATCCATTATTAGTGTGACAGCCTCGCTGAAACCGATCGATACTCCCCTTAAATTATGCATGAGACTGAACGGCGGCAGCGAAATCCTTTAAAACGGCGACAGAAACAGCTCACCCTTAATCGTTTATTATAGGTAGCGCGCCTTTTTGAAACTATACATATATGACTTACTAGCCGTCTCCCGCGGCGGTGCACGCGTTGTAGACCCTTTAGAGTGTGACTTTTCAAAATTTCTTTCTTAGTGCACCCTTACACTATGTAAGGATACTTACTATAGTAGGTGCACAACAATACAGGTCATTCACCCACCTTCACCACGATGTCGCAAAATTCAATTTATGTATGGTAAAAAAACAGTACTAACGAGATTCGAGCGATACCGTCTTAGCGACAGGGTTGTAATGGAAAGCGACAGAATTAGCCATTCATAAATTGAATTTTGCGACATCGTGGTGAAGGTGAGTGAATGACCTGTATTGCGGTGTTATTTGGCACCTACTATACCTTCCAAATGTCATACCTCTAGGACTTATAGTTTAGGCTGTGCGTTGATTCTATGTCAGTTTCAAAAGAGTTTTATATAAATTGATTGATGATAATATTTTCCCGGGTCGAAAACAAGTTTTATTTTTAGCCTGCTGATGAGGCAAATGGCTGATATGACTGTAGAGCTCCCACTATTACTCTGCTAAGAGTGATGCGACTAACAAAAAGAAGAAGAAGCTCAGGCAAAAACCGCCAAAGTTTAGCCAAATAGCTCTTAAAAACTTAGCTTTATTGAACTTTATTTTAACATTGTATGTAGCTAGAACTTTTGGTAACAATTAAACTAGCGCCTAACTGCGCCTCTGTTTTACAAAAATTAATCCTGATTAAACAGGGTTTCCACAAATGGTTTTTAATTATATTTACTGGAAACTTTTTGATTTCTTTTCTCGAAAGTAGAAAAAGATACAGAATGGCTAAAGCGGTTGTTAAATACACGGATAATGCAACTCGAAAGGTTGACTCAGAAGCTTACAATCAGCAATTCACGACACCATTAGCCATCGCTAAGCCATACAACTGCTCCTAATATACCACTCAACTGGAAAATCCGATATCTTTAGCTCGATCTCTGAATACGTAAAAGAAAGTATTAAAAATAGCGTGGCAATCACAGGCTAAGTTGAACAACGTCAAAAAACCCAGTGTTACGAAAAGCGGCACTCGCCTATTGCTTGTCTGTTGCTTGATATAAATTCCAATGCCAAAGAGAGAGTAGAATCCACTTTTAAGTACATTGATTGTTCACTAAGGATGAGAAAACACTTGATTAAGGACTTGCATTAAACTGATTTAAACAATGACAGCGCAGCTTTATTATTGTTTATTTTGCGTAAAAACCTGTAAAAATGATTGCTATAGTTTCTCGACTTTGATTGAGCTTGTTGCAAACCCGTCGCAAGGTACGTAATCAGAGAGCCGATATCTTGAGGCGGAACATTGATGAGCGTTTACATATTCATAAGACCGTCTGCTGCCACCATGTGATGGCTGCAACGTAGCGATCTAGGCAATTTTAGACACACCGACATATTCATAATCGCTTTATAGCACAGTTTAACTACATATTACTTACTAGCTGTGCCCGCGACTTCGTCCGCGTGGAATAGTATCTTTTGGTAGCATTTTTATTACTTCCATACAACTTTTCATCCTCCCTTTTCAATCTTTTACAACCCTTTTTTCACATTAAAGAGTAACCTATGCCCTTTCTCAGGCTCTAAACTATCTATGTACCAAATTTCGTTTAAATCGGTTCAGTAGTTTTGGCGTGAAAGCGCGACAGACGGGTTTCTGTCCACGGATCCCGGGATCAGATTATCAGATGTAATTAACCACTGATCCCGCCAAGTTGTATCCACTGATACCAGAATCAGTTTCCAACAAAAAACAAATGAATATTTTTACCCGCTGATCCCGGTATCCGTGGCGACAAGAAATTATATACAGTTGTTTTGGAAACGGATCCCGGTTGCAGTGTTTAGAAGGTTAGAAGTTGTTTAGCAGTTTAAATAAGTTACTTTCGCATTTATAAAATTAGTTAGAATCTCGGTTACTTTTAGAAAATTAAAACTAGATAGAAGAGATTGCAATCTCTTCTTTAAAATAGTTAATTTTTATTATTATTTTTTATTATTATTAGCCAGTTTCAACCCACTGCAGGGCAAAGGCCTCCCTATCCCCCTTCCACTTCTCACGATCTAGTGCAGCTGCAGGCCAATCCTTCAAAAATACGTCTAATTCGTCTCGCCATCTCAATCTGGGTCTGCCACGTTGACGTTTACCACCATAGGGGGCCCATTCTGTGGTGATTTTTGCCCAGAGATCGTCCGGCATGCGGCAGATATGCCCAGCCCAATTCCGTTTCAGTCTAGCAGCTTTTTGAGTGACGTCAACGATTTGTGTTTTGGAGCGTAGTATTATATTGCGGATGCGGTCGGTCAGTGTCACGCCAAGGATACCAAGGAAGGATAAAATTAACCCCTGTCCTGGCATGAGTATGTGGAATTTGGTCACGAAGGCGCAAAGGTTAAAAAAAAAAAAATCGTTTTTTTGTAGAAACTATTTTCGAATCAATGCGTTGCAAGAATATTGCGTCTGATAAAGTACTAACTGGAAAATTCAACCCACACCTCAGGCTTTGTACAAGCCACATCCAGATGTTTCTACGTCTGTCCGTCTCGCTTCTTTTTTATGTTCACTAAAGACTATGCCTGAAGTATTTTTCAAAAGCTTCGAAAATAGCTTCAAAGCGGATAAGAGCAACAAGTTTCGTATTCTCTCAAGCCTTCTCCATGCTTTTATTCGCACGAAACCAACGATTAAGTTACAAGCAAAAAAGCACCGGTTTTAGGTTTTGGTTTGGCTTTTGGGACATTGTTTACGTCCAATGTTTGAAGTACATTCGTTCATTTGGATGCTTCGCAGCTCTCTTTGAACTGGTTTTCGGAAAATTCCACACGTTTTTTTTTGATTTGTGCAGTTTCTTGGTGTCAGTCAAGGCAAATATTTCAAACTAGCCGTCGCCCGCGGCGTCGCTCGTGTTCTACCCATTAGAGTGTGACGTTTCAAAATTCCTTGCTTAGTGCAACCATACAATATATAAGGATACTACCCTCCAAATTTCATACCTCTAGGACTTATACTTTAGGCTATGCGTTGATTATCAGTCAGCTTCAAAAGAGTTTTATATAATATATTGATGACTTGACTTATATTATTTCAAATAATATAAAAATATAAATATATTGATTATCATCATCATCATACCTTATAGCATCATACCATATAGATTTAAAGGTATTTCAGGTTGTTGATGTTACTTTTCTTCGACAGTGTATTTATCTGATGATATTAGTGATATGGAATAAATTATTTAACCTTGTGATAAAGTTCAAATTAATGCGTATTATACCTTAGTATTTTGTGTACAAAACTGGATGTTGACTACAAAAATATTCCGGCTTTATATTCGGCTGGCATAATAATTAAGTAACAGGCACACCAAGGTTGAATAGGCTCAATTGGATACCCTAATAGCTTTAGTTTCGCAACGCCTAGTTCCAGTTTTGTAGGCCTGCGTTTCTCAAAGTAGGCAAAGGATCTTCAAGGTTTCATTGGCAGTAACAACAGAAACGCTACACTGTGCAAAAAACAATTTCTTAGTAGCATTTAGCTATAGACAAAAAATGTTACGGTGCTCCAAATAATTGTTTAGTTTGATTTAATAATTTGAGTCAGAAATCATACAACTACCGTTCTATGACGGCCAAGACTTCTTCTAAAACTAAGGGCCGAAACGTCATTGAAATTAAAACACCACCTAAAATTGCTCTGCCTCTGCTTGACATTACTGTAAGAGACGGCAATAATTTTAAGCATGAACGTAATATAATTAGCGTTAGAGTATTTGACCGTGAGCATCTTTTTTTACAAACCGAACCCTATATTAACATGACATCAAGATTTCTTTTAAATCTTCACAGGCAGTTTCTTCTGTAATAACTTCGACGGAAATAATACTGATGAAGAAAAATCAAAATACCTACATAGGTACATACTAAAGAGCAAAATACTGCAATTTGCTTTACGCACAAAACTAGGTAGAATAAACGCAAGATAATTTTGTAATTGTTCCAAGCTTGGGAACCGCAATTATAGCCTAAAGTCAAAGTACAAATTATTTAGGGCTTGTGTGTCACGCCGTCATAATATTTGATCCTATAATACGCAGGCGTTAAAGGAATTTTGCCCTGAGCCGGTCAAGCCGATTAGATACCAATTGCGGCCTGGGACTTTACACTCAGTAGCATTCGAGAAATTTCATTGGTAATGTTAAAGTCACTCAACTGAAAAACGAATTTACCCGACTGTCAAGTACTATAATAGTATTTTATGCAGCACTAGCCGTCGCCCGCGGCATTGCTCGCGTTCTAGTTCCTTTCTTAGTGCACCCCTACACTATATAAAGATATATAATATAGAAATTTCATACCTGTAGGACTTATAGTTTAGTCTGTGCGTTGATTGTCAGTCAGCTTCAAAAGAGTTTTATATATATAAAGAATAATCCGTCCGTGGGGTACCGAGGCCATCCGGGTTTTAAAAATTTTTTCAGGGCGTCTAGTTGAAGTGACGCGTGACCCAAGAGCTGGTGATTATCTAGGCCAGCGTATCAGCATTGCTATTCAGCGCGGCAATGCAGCCAGTGTCGTGGGTACGCTTCCGACTGGTACTGATTTGGACCAGTTGAGCTATCTCTAAATCGTTTGCAACGGTTTGTAGATGGCTCAACTGTTTCATGTGTATTTTGTAAATATTGTGAATATTGTAAATACTGTATTAGTTTTAATTTTCTTTAAATAATAATAATAATAAGCTTCATCCATTACTGTGAAAATAGTTGTAAGTTTAAATAAAAACAAAACACCGTGAATTATCGTTTTATTGCAAATAATGTCAGAAAAATTATTTAAACAATATATTGGGTTACCTACCCATACCTATCTAACCTAGTAGCTACCTACCTAATGTAAGACTCATGTAGCATTATTCTTATAAACCTTGTGGTTTCCTTAGTGCTATAGTACAAAATAAGTTATTATGTATTTTTAAAACAATAAATAAATAAATAAAAAAAAACCTTGCGTAATATCTTTTGGAAGTATAGTGACGAGTATTCCCGATGCTCAACATCAGCAAGCAGCTTCTGCCTAAGGTCTTGATGTCATATCTGAGATTTTTCGAACGGTCATAGAACCACCGATAATGTCTCTGGTACTGAGTATGCCATGAAAATAGTAATTGACACCGTTTATTGAATTGAATGGCTTGACTTTGTACTTAGTGCGTGTGTAGAATAGTTAGTCGTTGATTTTGCGTTTCAAGCAAGTTTTCACGCCCGAGAAAATCGTGAAGGTGTTCGTATGATATGTAACTACCTACTACACATCTGTTTATACGTAATAGTAAATATCACACCGTTCTAGAATATTAATAACTTTTTACTTAAATAATATGTGAATATGCCGTTTATTTATTTATTTATTTATTTATGTACATAATCAGAACGGCCTGAGCCAGTTACACTAATTAAACTAATAATATTAACTAAACATAATTAATAGTAAAAAAATAGTAATAAATAGTAATATAAAAATACAGTCAGAGTCAGAAGAAAGTTAAATTAATTTTTAGAATAACAATAACATTAATAATAGACATTGTGAAAAAAAACTAGAGTAAAACTTAAATCTAGGAAAAAAAACCGTTGATGTAACATAAATAAATAAATAAATAAGGACTTGTAAAATCATATTTGAACAAAACTTTAGCACTTGTTAGTTACCCTGGTAGTGCAATAAATCTCAAGTTTTACGAATCGCAGCATAACAAATGTTAAAATTCGTACATAACCGCCGCCGGCTCGGCAAATAATACAAGTCTCTTGTGCAACATACTGAGCGGCAGGTACCGCGGGGAATTCACCAACATGCCGCCATAATAGCCCAAGTAAATTACTTTATCACTTAATTGCAATCCAATCCCAACTCGACTGATTGTTTTTCCGAAACAATTTCATCCTGACGGTGTCATTGTTCAAAAGTAATCAGACACCGTTAGTTCAGTGTTGCAAAAATAATGTGATGTGTGATGTAGTTGGATTGTAGTTGGTATAAGTATATACTTATTTTTTCATCATCATCATAATTGTATCGATATATTCCAGAAATCCCTACCAGTAGGTACTGCTGACAATCACTATGTTGCCAGTTTGACGGTTTTTTTTAGTTTAGTAAAAGAAAGAAAAACTACAGCGGAAATCAAATTAAGCTGAAGGTGGTTAGATTTTTAAAAGCGGCCTTTAGTTCATTTTTGTTAAATAAATAGTGCTTTTTTTAAACTAAATCCAGAATGTATTCACACAAATAAACATTTAAGCATAACAATCGAATTTCGTTTTAAAATCAACGCACGATAACTTAAACTACAGCTGCGTATCACAACAAAATTATATTATCTTACAATCTAAGCATACGCAGCGGAAAACACAACCTGTGAAATAAAACACTACCTACTTGGGCGATAGAACTGAAGTCTAAAAACAACGCTTACGTACTATATTAATAAACACCAAAGTTGAAAATACAATTACTATCTATATAAAAGTAAAATGCCTCCCTATTTATGAGCAATACATTTTATTGACATCAAAACGAGGCAGGCGTTGGATACAGCCCGCCTGAACTAAAAGTTAAATGTACTCAGTTTAGCCGCCCACACCAGCCCACAGCGGATCATCCGCTGAATATGCATAGAGTCCAAGACTTAAATCCTAAAACCACTCCAATTGTGAACCGTCGAATTCGACGAGGGCCATTCGTTACTCCAAATAATTGTCAATAGCGAGCGCGTGCTATTTCCGATTGCTACACAGAACATGGAAAATACTTTCACAGCTAGATACAGTGGAAGCAATTTGATTTTACCACTAATAAAGCTAAAGTTAATACATAACCACATACATCTCATTTAGGATATTGGAAATTGCGTGAATTCGTTAATTTATAATAGACGCTATCAGCGTTCAAAATTGAGATTTGTGCGTAACTTGACAGATCAATACGTTTGTTTTTAGTTTGACATCTATTAATATTAGGTTTAGTTGTGTCGGTCGTTTTATAGTAGTCCTAAAGTTATCCGGAAGTCATATCTCCCAATCTACTCTCAATTTTATTCATTTTACTTTACCTAATTACTAAACGTTTGAAAAAGCCTACCGATAATCTTAGTTCTTTATTTAAACTAGAAAACATACCAACTAAACACAGAGGACACTAAAAAGCATTTTGAAAATCTTATACAATGCTCTTATTTTTTTCTATAGACTGAGTTTATAATAAGAAACGCCTAGGGTAGTATTCTAAGCTCTGCAAATTGCAACGATCTAACGTAGCAAATGAAAAACTTTTCCCATCTTTTCTTAATGCAATGTCGACTCTATCTTAGCGCCCCAGGCATTTTCCATGCACTACGTTTATCGTTTCCGATTTATCTCGATGGATAATATTCACGGTAGGTATAATAGGAAATCTAGTGCTCGAATTAGTTTCCTTTCCAAATAGCAATATTGATAATGTTGCGAAATATTCGGGCTGTAGGAGTACCAAGGTGACTAGTGGAGTCCGCACCCAAATGCAAGATTGAGAGCTAGTGGCATAAAAAGTACGTCAAACTTACAGGGAACTAATATGTTACTGATATAACAGGACTGGGTGTCCCTGAGCTTACTAATGGCTAACTCCGGTATAACTTTTAAGCCGCATTTAATTAGATTTACTCCCGCAAGCACGGAAGTAATTCGATAAAATCATTGTTTGGCATGGACAAGGATTAAAAACTTAAAAGTTACACTCGTCAGGCGAGAAAGTGTAATTTTCAAACCGCCAAGGGCCGAGTCGACAGAGAGTAAACCTGAAAAAAAATTGAGGTACAAAATGATGTTTAGTTTTAGTTCAGCTGGCTCCTGCGCTATGTTAGATTTTGGAGCAGTTACCCTTTGATCGGACGAGTTTTGTGCAGGCCACACTGGTAACCTATTCATTTCGTATAACAGTCTGTCTATAAGGGCCATAGTTTTGTTATTCAAAGTAGGTACTAAGAAATTGTATCGAATTCAATCACCACTTAAATGTATTACACTAGTCAATGGTACCTACCTATCGAGTTTAAAATTAAAGAATCAACACTATTTTTCCGAAGATATTGATTGTAACAATTTATAGGGTATTTTGAGACTAACCCATTTTCATCGATTTTATTACACACGATTTTTATTTTTTTATATTATAGATAAATTGTCCTTTGGCCACTATCTCACCTGATGGTAAGTGACGATGAAGCAGGACAGTCTAGAAGACACCTATTCAGACTCACCTTGAAAAGACCCGGATTGTAGTTTTCAGGAAAGACAGAAGACGAAGATTAACTAAGTAATGCCACGAGTGCTTTTCTAGTAGCCTCTCAAACGTTATTACGGATACCCACAGGCTAGATCACAAGCATCACAAACATAAATCAATTAGCAATGACAAAACGTCGACTTGTTCCACCGTCAGTATGTTTACGTGCCGTTTCAGTACGAGATCTGATAGGCCACCCCAGGGCATAGAACGGTTAAAGAATTTATGGCTATTGACCTTTTACTACGATCCTGGGGTTCGAACAGGATTGGCTGTGACATTGTGGCGTCGTTGAAGGCAAATAGTCTCGAACAATACATATTTAATTTGAAGTATTTTACGCTTTGAATCACCTATTTGAAGTGAGGGTTATACAGTGACTCTTTTTATTTATTTATTTTTGAATAGCTTGCTATAGTAGGTGCCAAATAACACCGCAATACAGGTCATTCTCCCACCTTCACCTCGATGTCACAAAATTCAATGTATGAATGGCTAATTCTGTCGCTTTCCATACAAACCTGTCGCTAAGACGGTAATCGCTCGAATCTCGTAGCACTGTTTGTTTACCATACATAAATTGAATTTTGCGACATCGAGGTGAAGGTGGGTGAATGACCTGTATTGCGGTGTTATTTGGCACCTACTATAGTGTTTATTGGCCCGAACTTACAGCTCTACCGAAAAAGAATTTGTAACTCTATGGTTCGAGGCATGTTATTTATGAAAAATTTCGACAGTAATATGTTAGTAGGTTATTATTATTAGGATCTTTACAATATCCCGAATTTTTGCTCTCGACTGTACGTACCTACCTTATTTGCGAAGTATTTCTAACCCGAAATTATACATTATAAGTCAAGCAAGATGCAGCTACATGTTGTACAGTAAATAATGATTTCTGTTGGTACTGGGTCCGCTACTTTATTAAATAAAGTAAACCATATAACATGCGCATACACAATTTACCTACAATTTTAGCCAGCAAATCTATAAGTTCTGTAGTTTTTATTGACGTACCTACTTAATTTGATTAGTGCAAAGAACGTAAATCACCCAGCTGGTAAATTTTAGTTGGTTAATTGTATAAAAATTGTATAAAACATTAGTTATCGTTTCGGTACGTTTTAATGTTTGTATTATACATTATTTATTTAGGACTTGTAGACCATATCCAGTATGAGATAATACATTGAACACTGGTATATTGTGCCCTAAAAATGGCTAATGTGAACGGTTTTGACGCACAAAAAGTATTATGCTAGCAGCTGGCTAGGTCGATTTGAAAAGCAAAACTGTCTAGTTTTTCGTGCCTATATATTTGTGTTATTGATAACGACCCATAAACAACAATAAAAGTCAATTTACAATATCAAATGGGCAATGCGACTGATGAAAAAATTCAGAAACCTTTTATTTCGAGACAAACTACGTTTACAATTTCATTGGTTGTAAAGTTGTAAAGAAATATCGTTTTTCATGAAAATATAATCAAAATAATGACATTTTGTTCACATAAAATTTGTTATTCATAAAAGCTGTCTGGTTCAGATAATACCGTATTGAGCTGTTAGGTATTGCTACGCAAAAGGTTTGTATATTTATATTGGCTTAAAAACATTTTTATAAATAAATTATTGCAATCTTTCATGGATAATTTTATTTTAGAAAAGTGCTCCTAATTGTTTGCTTATTCTATTCTTCCGCGAGCAAAGTGCAAGTTTACTGATAAAAAGATAAACTTCTGAATCTGTACAAAAGTTTTAATGAGGCAGTCAAGGTTTGCACAGTATGAAACAATCTGTGCCATTGGTAGTGCCGCTGGACTTGTAAATCCAGGGCCTCTACTGTGAAAAATGACTTACGAAGATTCGGTAGCGTCGTTTCGGTTACACTGCGCAATGACGCTGTCACTTCGAAAGAGCCCACGTCATCGTTCGAGATGACCGCGCAGTGTAACAGAAACGATGCAACCGAATCTTCGTAATTAATTTTTCACAGTAGAGGCCCAGGATCACTGGCTTGCCAACTCATGTACTTAAAACTTACAAGAAAATTTGTTACATCCTGTTTAAAAGCAAACTATTTTAATTAGCCTTCTTATATTGAAAAAATACTATTATGTATAGTTGTCAAATAGGCCTTTACATCTATTCAAGATGATTTATACAGCAGGAGGCAATCTATGCCTACACTTAACGGGACACTGTAGTGCCTGGGACAATGTTTAGATGGAGTAGGCTTTGCCCAGCACCTATACCATCCTCTCAGCATAGTCAGCCATATGCACAGGAAAGACAAAGTCAATACGTGCGGAGCTGACTAAGCCAAGGGTTTCCTCACGATGTTTTCCTTCACCGTTAAGCTCGTGTTAATGCGCATATAAATTTTCCGAAATGAAAAATCCATTGATGCACGGCCGGGATTCGAACCCACGACCTTCGGATCGAAAGTCGAGGTGCAATCCCACTCGGTATAGTTGTATAAATTGTTTTTTTTTTTTTTTTTAAGATTTAGCTACCGAAATATGATCAGTTACGGACAGTAATCAATATTGTTTCTTCTTTTTTTTTTTGTAGATATGTAATTGACGAATAGCTGTGTTTATGCTTAATTAATTCTAAATTTATCAGACTCTATACAATTGCAATAGTATTCTATACTATGAAAAGTAAATCTCAGTTCTTGTAATAATATTCTATAGTGAACAAGCTGGCAGCACTGGCTGAGTTTGCTGCCGATAGCAAAACGATTATAATAAGCAGAATATCTAATGTTATGATTTTAAAGCGTTGCCTTTGCCAACGGCAGGTTGATATTGCTGTGTTCATAGATACTTGTTTTATCTTCCTTTTGTTTGTGATTGTATGCAATAATACAGAAGTTCAACGGAATAATGCAGTTTGCATTTGCGCAGCTCAGAAAATAACTTGTTTTTTCTTGAAGAGTTTCTATAAATTGTACAGGTATATAACTTAAATTACACCGAACGTTTTCGTCGGAATGATTTGTACCAACAACCTACTCAACTAAACCTACGAAATCGAGCGTTTCTCATTTCACACTAGATTGGAACAAGTCACGTTTCAGAATAGTAATAAGGTTTAGTTATTATAAATCTAATAAATAAATACGAAACACGAGTTACACTAAATTCAACAAAATGTTGTTGGCCCTTGCATACGTTGAATAAGCCAAAAATTACATTCTAAGAAAATTAAATATGTAGTTAGGTTTAGGTCAGTTTAAAACTAAAGATAATTTTCCAAAATAAACCTCGTA
This sequence comes from Eulithis testata, assembly GCA_947507515.1. Taxonomy (NCBI): domain Eukaryota; kingdom Metazoa; phylum Arthropoda; class Insecta; order Lepidoptera; family Geometridae; genus Eulithis; species Eulithis testata. The sequence goes on along the minus strand of OX382199.1, from coordinate 3,701,362 downwards.
CCACTCACACTGACAATATCACACACGACATTGTTTTAATCACAAAGAGTTGGAGTTCTTGAGTGAGTACAAAAATACGCGCAGAATATATTCTTCTCTTTAAAATACCTACCATTCGCTTTGAAATACCATCCCGTCAACGTAAATGAATAGACGCAACGGAGACAAATAAATCAAGAGGCAAATAAGGCTGCGTGCGCACTAGGCGACCAGACACTCGAGCCAGCTAAACGTGCGATTCTCGTTTGAAAGATTTGTCTGTGTGTTATCTGTCTTGAGATAAATGTAAGCTAAATATAAGTGTTCTACAAGAAATTCTAACAAAAATATGTCTATCAGTAGTACAGGGTGCTAATGTTAATGGAAAAAATTCAAAACCCCTGTAATTTTATAGCGGCAATACTGATTAGTCCTTTCGAAATTCATCATTCAGTAGTTACCCTTATTTTGACTTTAAAGAAATCTTTGTATGTAACGAGGACCAGTAGCTGCCTAGTGCGTAGATACTCTATCACGATGTGCTATTTGGCTGATGTCGGTTGGAATTTTCGCCCGCATTGCCCTTTGTAAGTTTCCAACCACTGTTCTACGGTTCGCAAACACGTTGACTGCCAACCTTTAGCACTAGGACAAGAATATAATTATATTTTTAAAATTTTTATTTTTTTTGACTAAATTCGCTCGTCCACAGATGGGAAACCACACTTCACGCTACTAATTAATATTGAAGGTGCCGATACTCCTTGTCCTGAAGAAGATTATTGAATTATTGATTATGAAATTGACCCTTAGCCATTGTTATTGTGAAGCAATTTATTATTTATATCAGGTGTAACTTTGGCCCCAGCACTAACCGATCGTGAAAACCAACAGATTGGACAATCCGTGCCAGTTATAAACAACACTATTAAATAAATAAATAATAAAATAATAAAATTGTTTATTAACTGGTGTTAAGAGCACAGAACTACCAAACTACAATCCAAATGATCCCTACGGTACCAGATTTCCACTGCATTTGGTTGTAAGTCTGTTGGTCATCATGGGGATAGGAAATAGCACTGGGACCAATTAGATAAAGTTCTAATGAATTTCCAAAGCCAAGCTGATGGTGTAAGCTAACACGTACATCATTAAAATAAAAAAAATAGTCAAGAGTAATATTATGTTGAAACATTTATTTATAAAACAGTAAAAATTAAATTAGATCTGAAATACTTTACCGCGTAGTAGTTTCATCTTGACTATGAGCCAAATTCGTAGGTTTACTGGCTCGCAAACATAGTAGGTCGCTCACCAAAATAATCGGCTTCATAACTTTAAGAAGTCCATCATCTCTTGCAACGGTTTTTGAAATTATACTTCTGATACGACTTCCAACTGACAGCGTTAAACGTTAAAAATTAAACGTTAAACGAAGGAGAAATAGAAAGAGACAGCGTTTAACACGTTAAACGTTTAATGCTCCTGGGGAGGGGGAATAGAAAGAGACAGAGCGAGAGTGATCACATACGGAGACCCCCACAAAACGCAAATGGCACTCGAAGTATAACTTCTTCCGCGCGGAGGGATTCCACGCACTAATTTTTTTTTCTTCGGCCTGTGTTATTTCGAACACATTATGATGCTATACATTAATCTATCCAACTACGATTGAAAAGATTTCATCGTTTAAGAATAGAAACTGGAATACTCTTATCGTTAATCGAAATCTCGTACATAAGTTTGCAAAAGACACTCTTTTGCTAAACAATTTGCAGTTCAGCAAAACAAAAACCAGGATCTGCAATGCTAATCTTAAAATTCAAAATAAGAGAAAAGCCTGACAATATAACGTGACTTCTAAAGCCGGTTCTTCGAGATGCTGGTACAGTTAGGACATGTCTAGTTCCTATATTCGACAAGCATATATTATGTCCATAGGCTATGTTCCCGATTGCCTAGATTCGCCGATTCCACTCTACATTACCCTGGCAACGCTACACAAAGTATTACGCTAGTATGTACTAACGAACTCATTTCAGCTAAATAAGCCATTAATCCAAATCTATACCCAAAACACTGTTTAAAATTTTCTGTCTCAGTCATTATAACTCATTAGAAAGAAAGTGACAAAAAGAGCAATATTTGGTTCCCAACGTAGTCGTGTATTAATATCAGGTGAGCCATCGGCTGGTTCCATCATTTAGACCAACTTGATACGCTTTCATCATCAAATGATGATGATGACAGCAGTTCATTGGGACTGTTTTATTGATCGTAAGTTACACAGTAACGTCACAGGAAAGCAAAATACCCAATGTCGTGTACGTGTATGACGTGTTTTTTGCAGTTATTCGTATTTAATTGCAAAACTACTGAATTGATCTTGATAAAAAAATTATGGGACCAATCTAAAAGCATACAATTATAGATAAAAAAAAATCAAATCGGGTCATAAATGACAGAGTTCTGCGATAATAAACATAAAAAAAATAAAAAAATAGAACCGAATTGAGAACCTCCTCTTTTTTTGAAGTCGGTTAAAAAAACCGTTCTAAAACGGCCATAGTTTTATAGAAAATCAAACTCAAAAAGCACATTTACTTCCCAGACAATACAATTTTCATTACGACCGTCAACGCACCACCTTTTCCATGTCTCTTCCGAGTCACTTCTCCGTAACCCTTTGTAAAGTTCCACGTAAATACGCGAACTTACGAAACTGCCTTTATTGAGATTCACTTTGGGCAATTTCGCCCGATTTACTTTTTATTATTTTTTTTAGGGTTCGGTTACCAACGTCGAAATCAAAATGTTACTTGAAATTTTATTGAATATTTTTAAGTAGACTGTAATTCTTGACAATCAACTTATACCTATTTAAAGTCCTTCTAAATTCTACTAAGTAACTACTGACAACCGGATTTTTATTTTAGGTGGGTTTTAATATAAAGATAAGATTTTCCGGGTGTCAGTTAAAATTGGGTTCCAAATTTTGAGATCTAAGGAAGCAGACAAAACTGTACCTACTACGTGGCGTGTGATTTTGCTTCACGTATGTAAAATAATTTGGAGTGTGGTCTTTTCCTCACGTTTTAGAAAAATGCAGAACGTAATCTTCATACGTCTGACTCAAACTTGTCTTGCCCGAATCTATTCGAAAGGAGCCCAGACAAACGAGTTGAAATAAGCTGAGTTTCCTCGTTGTCGTGTGCCGCAGGTATACATTACAAAGTTCCAGGGTATTAAAACTTGTTCCACGCTCACTGAGCCTGATCTTTGTTTTGGTCTCCAGTTGACATCGCGATGCATGTGACTGAGGCTTTACATTGTAGTTTCATAAAGCGGTGTCACACACGACAGGTAATCCACCAGCTCTGCATAACATTGTCAAACAACCACAAAACTTATATTATTTTCTCAGCCTCAACTTGAGTGGGTTATCTAAAGTTTTGAGTGCAAATATAACAAGTCCCAACATTTTGAATAATGCAGACATGTTTTAGGGAGTTTCTAGACGCTCTGACAGCCTAATCGATTGACTTTGCATCTGATGGTTAGCGTAACTCTCGTCGTAGACTCTATTTACTATGCATTGTGTCTATTGCACATCTATTTAGAAACATCCATTTAAATTATCTCTATTCATTATTTTCAGTCAGTCGAAGCTTTTTTCTATATCTGACAGCCCATTTTCACTGCTCGAATAGGGATCTTCCAAATTAGAAAACTATAGATTGTAATCGAATTTACAATGAAAGATATGAAAGCAGGGTTTCAAGACTGTTTTTTATTTAACCCCCAAATTGTACCAAATTATCTGGTCGTCAGCACGTGTGAGGTGCCCATTTGAGGATGTAAAATATGAAGTTTATGCATTCTCCAGAAAACCGTGCTCGTAATTTAATGCATAACATTAAAGTAACACCTATAAGAAACTTATTTTCTTGCAGCAAAGTTTGTAGTGCTCAAAGTTTACGCTTGTGAAGGTGGTTTTTCTATTTTATTAGAATCTATATGATTTTAAAGCAATTTCAGACTATAATTTTATTGCGAGCGAATGAAGAGAGGTTATTCATTTTAGCAATTTTTTTTTTGGTATTTAACTACTTCTAATAGGAACAAATTATTTCGTATGTATTACGTTCGTACACAAAGTAGATGCTATAAAAAAATCCAGAGTTTTTCCGGATATTAAAAAGTTTACAGTTTGGTTAGAAAATCATTAATTACCCCTTCTAATTTATTTTATCAAAACGTTTGCAAATGTCTTATGGTGGGCATACACGCTACGAGAAATCGTTACGATAAGACTGTACAGCAGTTTTTAGACGAACATGTAGCGATTTATCGGTACCGTTCGAACTGTACAGTCTAATCGCAACGATTTCTCGTAGCGTGTATGCCCACCATTAAAGTATACATTTGTCACGATCAATCACCAATGAGATTGCTTACATATTTTTTACCCTAATGTTCAAAAAAGAGTGTAAAGTTTTAGAGCCGGTTGGTTTACGTTAAGCTGTATAGTTTTCTAACTAGATAAAAAAAATACAACAGTACATTTAATATTAAACCTATTTTTGGAAAATAAACTTTAATGAAACCTTGGGCAAGTCTGCTGAGTTTATTGTTATCTTCCATAACTATTCCGTAACCTTTCCACTTTGACCTAATTTAGTAAAAAATATATTATTTAGATAAATAATTCGACGCAATCCCAAGGAATAAGTAGGTACCAAACGTTTCAAAACATTTTTTATAAATTGACATTGTTTTAAATCGTGTATATAGTTCCCCAATAAAATGTACAAACACCAAAAATTAAACTAACAACTTTAGCAAAACGTGTAACTCCATCATAAATGCATGAATTATGTAACTCTAAAACCTACTATGCATAGTATTCTGTTCCCAACTTCCACTTGCCGGTTCGACCGTCCCGGGCAGTCACCAAAATACCTAGGTTACCTATATTTTTGTGGAAAGTAGGTTTTAGGCAAACCACACCTGCCTGTCGGCAATTTTATTGATGCTTAGGTAAATGTTGATCCAAAAATGTGGAACAAAAAGATGAGTTTGGTTTTTTGTCTTGATCTTATATATACTATGGTGATTACACCATGGGTTAGTAGCGAGTTCACATACGCATGGCAGAAACGTTATCGTTTGGTGTTCATCTGCGGTGGGTGGAAAAATGTCATCGTGTAAAGGTGAATTTAGACCAAACAAGAGAGTGCTTGTTCTATCCCCACTCTGTCAAATTTTCTTGGTGTCAAAAACTACTTTTTTTGTTACGAAAATAGAGACTCTTCGCACTTTTCGTAATCAATAAAATAAAGCTCAAGCTACGGGCTTTGGTAGTAAGCGTCAATGTAAACGTGCGATATTTTTAAAGACTACCAGCTTAACGTGTGATTGCAGTCTTAAGTTGCTTTGCAAGAACAGTGGACGTATAAAGCGAACGTGTGGATGGACACGGCTTTACGAATGCAAATTCTGTCTCTAGAGTTTCTTAGAACCGAAATAGAATTTACTTCAGTAAACAATATTATGATTAAGGTAGTTCCACCAGAGTCTATCTTCATTGTTCTTGTTAGGCACTTGTTTTGAACAAATTGCTTCTCTAACAAAGTTGACAATCTAATAGCTAGAGGATAGAAAACGAAATGACATGTCTAAACCTATAAATCACTATTTTTATGCAGCTTTAAGAGTACCAAGTTGACTAAAAGCGGGCTGTTTTTTAGTTACTAAGCAAAAAAGTGCAAATAAGGGTATGTAATATCAGCCCATTCATCTCTAGATCTCAAAACGATGCATTTTTCCATCCATTTGCATGTTTTGCAAGCTTCCGCTTAATCTTAAAATAAGTAAGTACAAGAAATCTAAAATTCAGAGCGGCTCTCTCTGTTTCTGAAATTTGAAAATAAAATTAGGTACGCTATAGTACATTTGATAGCCATAACAGTTTTATCGAGCGAATAACCAGCGATCTAGTGGATGGTCCATGAAAATGAAATTTCTAATATTTAGAAAAATGCAGTGACTATTAGCGTGCTGCAGCGGAGCTATGAAAGTGACACATGAAATTGTTTTTTTTATTTACATGCATAAAAATGGACTGCCAATAAAGAAGTTAAAAGCATAGCCTAATAAACTTTAGTTTACGGCCCAAAAGCCGGCTGCGTATTGGCGCTATAAACATTCGTATGCATTGCCTCTAATGAAAATAACTGTTTGAAATAGCGAGAGCTTGAAGTACTGCCCCCGTATCACAAGCTCTGAACTACGTTCGCTGCCCAGCATAATGTCAAGTGACGTGGTTACAGATATACGAAAACAAGAAGCTTTTGACGGCAAAAAACGCGCTGAAACGCGCTATTTAGTCACAGAATACCAATGATTTTTGATTTGTGTGTGGCAAACACAGATGTTTGTTCTGTGTCTGGGTGTTACTATGTATTAAAAGTATGTATTTACAAAAAAAAGTACATAAGTATTATAATCAGCAATCTAGTTTCCATAGTACAAGCTCTGCTTAGTTTGGGACTAGAGAGCGTTGTGTGTAATGTCCAAGAATATTTATTTATTTTATTTATTTAGTATAAAAAAACACTTCAAAAAATCTGCCAGGCTTAAACGTGGCAGGTTATCATTAGACAACGATACCCCCACTGGCCGGTATACGCTGTAAAATGTAGCTAATACCACAGGTTATATAATACTATACTAGCTAATACTATGGAAATAGTCTTAAATGTTCTATAAAAATTTAAGAAGTTATGTATCTCATTCGCTTACAACTTACAACTTACTTACAACTTACTTATTGTTATGATTCTGCTTACAACTTAGTCTAACGACCACCGGTAACAAAAGCCATTGAACTTCTACATGGAGCGATATTTCTCAAAGTTTCTGATAACCTGACTCCAGGATGACTTCTTGCTGATTGCATTTAGATAGTAAACTTGGCAGAGCTCCGTCAGTGTTTAGAGAAAATATAAATTTACTGCGCATGGTTCTAGCAACTTGTTTAAACGAAAGTCTTTTAAAAAGCATACTTTTAAAATATTTAGCTATAACTCTAAAATAAAGTAAAATATATCTAAATAAGTTTTGAGATACTTTGCTACATTAACGTTTCCAAATTTTATTGTAAGATAAAAAAAAATGTACAAGAGGTCAGTCCACTACTATTTTAACAACATTTTTACATGCGACGTAAAATAAATCTAAATAAGTTTTGAGGTACTTTGCTACGTTTTATTTTGGAATAGGTACATTAACGTTTTCAAAATTTTATTGTCAGTTAATTTTTTTTTCCAAAGGTCAGTCCATTGCTATTTCAACAACATTTTTACATTGCATATACTTATTTGCGATGTTATTCCAGGAATTTAAATCGTAAGTAATATGCCAAGCTATTTATAATTTAGAAATACAGTGCCGTCATTTGCTTCATTAAAGTAACTACATAATCGTTTGAAATTGCATTTAAGTTGGAATATGAAAATTACATAAACGTGTCGGTTTGTGGCTTCGAGTCATCCTCTCATAGATAGAGGTCCGATAGATCCGCCCTTTGAACTGTATCCCACGACCGAATGACGTCACCACTACCATGAGACTTTAGCCCATTGTTTTAGCTTATGTTCTAAGTTCTAACACAAAAATGTGGTGTTCCTGTTGCGAGGAGTAAGAAAAATCAAAATTTCGAACTTTTTTTCTGCGATTACTAAGAAAAAAAAACAAAAACAACTTGAACTACCTACACTTGGTAGAAAAAGTTTCAATTTTACGAATTTCCATAACATAAATTACCATTTAGTATACTTCAAACTAAAGTTATTTCGATTAGGATGTTTGTATTCTGATATCATGGCATGAATCAAATACAATACTCTAAAGTACTACCAGTAGTATTTGACTCAAAACAACAAGATATTGTCAAAGTTCGTAACTTACCCCCACCTGCCACTGAATCGAATCGAACAGAGTTGCAAGGAACAGTGTACGGAGTTTGTGGTAAGGGCATGGAGCGTCGTGACGAGCGGACAATTACAGTTTTCGAGCTTCGCTGGCACGTAACGAGTAAATCACTGTCCATTAAGCACTTGCAAACCTAAGTCTCCCAGTCGTTGGGTAAATTGCGCTTGAGAATCTAAATTTAGTCCTTGACGTGTTCCATTTTTGTTTACATAGCAAATTCTGAAAAAACGTGCAGAGTGGTTATATTAAGGTGGAACTAGTCGCCCACCTTTCCATACAAACGTGGAAGGGTAACTACTCCACTGTTTGACGTTGACCAACCAAAACTAAGGATTATATCAATTTATCTCGTCATAATCTATGTATATACACCCCAAACCGTAAAAAAAGTATTCATTCAAAAATACAAGCTTCTAAACTTTCGTATTGAAAGTAGTAGTTACCCTTCCACGTTTGTATGGAAAGGTGGTCTAGTAGGTACTGAACTTTCTGAAAACCAACAAAATCAAGTAAATATTCTAGATTTATCTAGATTTTTTACCGACGGTGAAAACTGATGTGATGAAAACGAAACCCAAGGAGTTAAAAATCACAGTGATGTGATTTAGAAAAGTATGGTATAAGTAATGATATACAATGATCACCGAATAATATAAAAATTGGGATGAAAGGGAGCTGAAGTTAAATCAATATTCAATATCAATCAGCAAGTAACGTTAAAAATTTACCCGTTTTACCTCAATAACAGTACTAAATAATGAAAACCCTTCATTGCATTTCCAGTCGAATACTATCCCTGCTTGACTTGGATTGGTTCCTGAACCATAACTCACAAACTTCTATTATCTGTAGCTCTTGTCTGTAGCTCAAAGCTATCCAACTCTACCCATAGACCATCGATGGACGCATTCAGAAAGGAATCAGATCCTACTAATAATATAATATACGCGAAAGTTTGTAAGTATGGATGGATGTTTGTTACTCTTTCACGTAAAAACTACTGATCCGATTCGGATGAAACTTGGAATATATATTTTCCGTGACCTGGATTAACACATAGGCTACTTTTTATCCCGAAAAATTAACGGGAACCAACGGGAACGAAGCCGCGGGCTTCACCTAGTTTTTAATAAAAGTGTTATAAAAGTGTTTATATAAAAGTGTTTTCGTTGCATGCGTTATGGACATCACTGAGAAAACCACTATGTTATTAAAAAGCTTTAATTGGAGATGACCAAATTTATAACACTATTGTTACAGCTCATGCTTTTATCATATTTTTTTTATAGTTATACCAATTATAGATAGATAGATAGATAGATATATTCTTTATTGCACACCAAGAAAAGAAGAAAAACAAAAAAAAGAGAAAAAAGTTTTAAGTATGAGGTACAATGGATTTAAATTAAATATAATTGAATATAATTGGAGGATTTGGGAATTGATTAGTACCTTTAATACTCGGAGCCCCAGACTATAATTTAGAAGTTTTCAAGAGTAGAGTGAATAGGTATCTTCTAGGTAACCGTGCTACATCGTCGACCACATCATTGCTTAACATCAGGTGAGATTGTGGTCAAACGGTTGCCTATATTGTATAAAAAAAAAGGTCATTCTCTGATAATGCATAAAAGCTTAGAAACTTACTCACCCCTTTTTCACATTCAACTGTCATTTTAGCGCGACAAAAAGCTTAACATTTTCAATTGCATGACAACGAAAACAGATGACAACATTGTCTTGACTTTTATTATTTCAAATATTACTTGATACTGGCAAAATTGTCTGTCAAAATGACGGACAGAGGCCATAAATAAAAGAAGAAGAAGATTTGGCTATCATTTTAGTTAGTTCAGCTCTAGAAGACCAATATTACTCCTTATTTAGTAACCTTATCTTGCCGTACAGTTTAAGTGATATTACAGAGCTGAAATAAACAAAATGTAAACACAAATGACAGTAGCAAATGGATCTATAATCCGATTCTTTGATAGTGCAATACACATAGTTAAGCGTTTTTATAGTTTAGCTGGCAAACTCTGGGTGAGAAAAGCCGAAGACCGGCCTCAGTGGCGCGTCTTGAGAGAGACCTACGTCCAGCAGTGGACCGATATAGGTTGATGATGATGAAGCTTTTTTAACCGGCTATAGGCGTCGGAAACCGGCTGGCTACACAACTAGGCACACCCGTACCTTATCGAGAGTTAGTCAGAGCGACTTTCATGCTAACTTTGCCCACAGATTGTTCGAGCAATGTCAAACTGATCCAGATAATTGAACCAATTAATCTGTTTTCGTAGTTTGATTTACGTAGAGCAAACGGAGAAGTTCCACACACGATTGGATTCAGGTAATGGTAATTGCAACTTTGAACTTTGATGTTTATTTGAGGCCAATGTTAGCACGGTTTGCAATAGTTGTTCCGGATTTGAATAAGTTAAAACCACTTCGGACCGACCATACCTCTGGCCATACCCCTGGGGGTAGAGTTGGACGAAACCACGTATCTCATAGATACGTGGTTTCGTATTTATTCATATTAATATAAATAAATTATTTAAATAATATCCTTCAGGATATACAATCAAGTCCGGTCAAGTGCGAATGGACTCGCCCACCGAGGCTTCCGATCTGAACCAAAACTGTATATGTGTTTTTTTTTACTTTTTTACAAAAACCATGCAAGTAACCAGTAGATCTCATCTCCTAATGCAACTTAAAGCGTTTCTTAGCTTTTTTAGCTCAAAGCGAATAGGTACTGCATTTATACATCAAAACTTTTTTATCCCAAAATAGACGGACTAAAAGACAAGTTCACTAAATCTACTCCGTTCCTAACAAAACTTACTTCTGGTAGGTATCTACACCGAAATAGCCAGACCTCAATAGCAATATCTCTGTACAAAGTACAGGTAAATGTGGCTTAAAATGCGGTTTCGTTTTATTAGAGTTTCCTATCCCAGGTTATATCCAGTAAGAGCGAGGCCCCACTTGTCCGTTGCGCTGCGTTGCGTCGCGTCGTCGCAACGGAACAACGCATGGTATGCCACACCTGCGCGTCGACGCACGTCGACGCTGCGTCGACGTGCGTCCACTCAAGCAGTGGATCACTGACCGTTGCCCGTCGTCGCAGCGGATCTCCGACAACGCAGCGCATCACCCCGCTTCGTCTCTTGTCCGTCGATCCGTTGAAAAGTCGCGCGCGACGACGCAACGGTCTAGTGGGGCATGTCATTCGAAAATGTATGGAAAACGTCGCAGCGACGACGCAACGCAGTGCAACGGACAAGTGGGACCTCGCTCTAAGACAATTCGTATGTATTTTTTGCCAATTCATTTGAAAGTTGAACAAATGAGACTCAATTATAAAATGCTCTGTCATCATCATTATCTTTTCACTTACATACGTTTTTAAATGGATTAAAGTCAAATTTTTTTAAGAAACATAGTTATAAATTTATCTCCATTCAACTTTGGATAGAATCACGTAGATAGGAGAATAATAATTATCATTTTGTGACGAGTTTATGAGTTTTAAGCAGAATTGGGTGTCTGTTTATTTCCAGGTACTGTTTTCAGAGGGTCCCGGGAGCTGAATTTCAAAAGCGATTACATTCCGGGGAACGAATTAGTTGTTTCTGCATGATATCGCAAACAGGTCCTAGAGCTGAATGTAATAAAATTTAAATTAAAATTTAACAAGGCGGAGAACATTGCTGCCTGGATTGTATCACTTTGGATTAGGAACGCTGTGTAAAATTAGCTTTATTATATTGTCTTTAGATTGAAAATGACTGAAATTAAAAACAAAGTCACCAACCAAGATTTTTGTATAGGTACTTAGCTTCGGATTAGGGCTGAGCTAAATTATCATCACCGCCAACTGCCGCGACTAGCTTTCTTCATCATCCCAGGGTAGTCAACCCTACTCCTCTAGTCCAGTTGAATATTCTAAAAATTCTAGAGAATTGAAATCGTCAAAAATGTATGGAAACGGTCACGTGACTTAATTGTTCAAGCATTTCGTTTCTCTGGCATTGGTGTTCTGAAATGAGAAATTAACAGATGAAGTTGTGAACACATTTTTTTTGTTTTTAACTTATACTTAGGGCCGGGTTCACTATGCTCTGTTAGTTAAACTAACAGCTTGTTCATTAACAGACTGTTAAATCAAATCGCTGATCTGACGGCCAACATATAAACCAGCTAAAAAAAAATACATCTGCTTGCGTTTTATTTAAACAGCGTTGAACGTCGTTTTAATTTAGTCGCTTAACATTTTGACGCCCGATTACGTAACACTCTGTTAGCAAGACTTTGGTGAAACTGGGCCAGTCTGTTTGATCATCAAACACTTTGAAGTAGAGAACTTATCAAACTCTATGACAAAGTCACTACCTTCTGAAGACCAAAAAAAAACATTTCAAAGTTATATGATAGATGATGGCTTCATTGTGTATATCATTGTTCAGAAAAACTAAGATGAATTGTCAAACTTGCATAGTTTTTCAAACAAGTAAAAAAAACAGATATACATATTTGGTTAGGAAGTCTTGGTGGGCGAGTCCATTCGCACTGGACCGGACTTCTTTATTCGTTAGCGATTGTAGAATTCCAAGATAGCTTGGTGATGGACCACGGTGACCTTGACAATGACCATTCAGTAAAGTTTCCGAAACTATTCAGACAGTATAAACAAAGTGAAGATTTTATAGAGTCTAAAGGCCCAATTACACCATACCATTTTCTTGTACGTATATACCAGTGCAATAATTGAATGCAATAAATGAATTGCATGGTCTAAACAACACGTAACATTATTTGATCTGGTACAGAAGTTTTGCTTCAAAACTTTCCTTGGTGGTGGTCAATAATTGCATTCAACTTTATTTAATATATCCGCGTGTAAACAGTTGCTTACAATTCTTGAACTTCAAATATGGCGCTTCAACTATTGCATTCAATTATCGCACTGGTACGTACAAGAAAATGGTATGGTGTAATTGGGCCTTAATGTGTACTTTCCACTTTGTATCCCAAGTTGACTCACTAGGGAATGTGGGGACTCTCTCGTTTCATTTAAGAGAGGGTCAAAGTTAAAGTTTTGGTCAATCATTTAATGCCATCCCTACATGGTAGATATCCCATATCTTCGCACAAGGCGCTTTGCAATGCGAACTGCCAAAGAGTGGAACTCTCTGACATCATCAGTATTTCCTAAAAGATATAACATAAGAATTTTCAAGAAAAGAGTGAATAGGTGGATTATGGCTAAGCGTGCTCCACCTTTGGCAGCAGCTTCACTTACCATCAGGTGTGCTGGCAGCCAAATGCTTGGCTACAGATCATTAAAAAAAAATTTAGAGTAATATGTGTTCGAACTCTGCTAACAACCATTTCAAGTTTCTTTTCACTGTGTCAGTTTAGTCTAGCAAAATGATAGAATGAATTTGATTCACTTTACTACTGCGAGATTCTTGTTGGTACCAGCCCGTGGTAGAGTCGTCTGACTAATTTGAACTTTATTTGTAAGAAACATAACCTTCGTAAAACGTAGCGGTGAATCGGACTGTTAATGTTCAAATTGATTATTTTGTTCATTGAAATAATACATTTTATGTAAGTGAACTGTGGGTAAAAAATAAATATTAGATAAAAAAAGTGATCACTAATTATCCTTTAAACTAGAGTTTTTTACCGTTTCTATAAGAAAAATTGTGTAATAATTAACAAAGGCCATTTCTCAGTTGCCGTGTTAATTTAGAAAAAGGTTTTCTTCCTAAAAGAGTTTCGTTCGGCTTAATGACGGTTAATTTTAGTTCCCTTTCATCATTTCTGCTGAGTTTTGCCTTCAAGACTGTATGGCCTATATCGGTAGCATAGCAATTTCTAGACTAAGTAAAGGCAGACAACCTTTTCGCTCGCACATTTCAACATTTTTGAAGATCCTACTTCCTAGTAATATTATAAACGCGAAAGTTTGTAATTATGGATGGATGGATGTTACTTTTTCACGTAAAAACTACTGATCCGATTTGGATGAAACTTGGAATATATATGGTCCGTGACTTGGATATACAAGGTGTAACATAATTACCCTATAAGCCTGAAGGGGGCGTAATCAGACCGACCACCTTAGTGCTTGGACATGTGCAAAGGGCCAAATAAATCGTAATGGAATTTTTTACACAAAAAAACCCTAAGTGTTTGTTTACTATTTGCGTAAACCCGTACACACGCATGCACACGTAGGTACCCTCTTACCGCGTCGCACGCACACGCATGCTGTGTGTAGGTACATTTTAAGTAAAAGTTACGAGTTCATTTCATGAATGAAAAACTTCGAAATCTCAAAAGTCGTAGAACAAACACTGTTCGCCATGACCTGTAGAATACCCCACCTTCGGACTTATAGGGTATTTATGTTCATCATCATCATCATCATCATCAACCTATATCAGTCCACTGCTGGACGTAGGTCTCTCCCAAGACGCGCCACTGTACGAATACTTGAGTGGAGACCGCGTTTAGGCAAGCGTAGTGTAGGACGCCCCCCGGCAAGATGGGGCGACGAACTGAGACATGTAGCTGGCAAACTATGGATGAGAAGAGCCGAAGACCGGGCTCAGTATTTATGTTACACCGTGTATATTGTCCGTGACATAGGCTACTTTTTATACCGAAAAATTAACGGGAACCTATGGGACGCGAACGAAGTCGCGGGCGGCACCTAGTATAATATAACTAAATATAATTATATGAAATTGCAGAGCTTCAGGGTCGAGAATAACAATGCAAAGGTTCAGTAAAAATATCACATTGATCCAAACAAGTTTTCTAACAAAAAAATGTGCACTTTCATTTGTATTTGTATATCGCATTGTTACAAGTTTTTTGGTCGGAAAACTTGTTTGGATCAATGTTATATTTTTCTTAACCTGTGCATTGGTATTCTCTCGACCCTGAAGCTCTGCAATTTCACATAATTACATTTAGTTATATTTTTCTTAAAAAATGTTGAAATGTGCGAGCGAGAAGGTTGTCTGCCATACCCTACGCCATAAATAACCTACGAAAAATTTTTGAATAAACCAAAGCAGTATCATTGATTTAGTATGAACGAGTACTACAAATATACTAAAAATGCCAACTTCAGAATCGGGCAAAATATACAAATGTTTTAAATTTTTCTTCAATTCTACATACTTGTTTTGTAATTTAGTACGATTGTTAAGGGGATGCTATTACTTAAATCAGTTTTAAATTCATGATAAAATATTCCACTCTTAAATAAAAAGCCAACAGGCTCAGCGCATTACAAAGTTTATGTGAAACAAGTCGGATGGTTTTCAAATTTCAATTTTAGATTTTCTTGGTCCACCTTTTTCCTGTTTCATCCAAATCCAAGGTTTTGTAGGCAAATTTTGTCTCATAAAAACCTGCTAGGTTTAAGTTTGACTGGTTTTATAAACTGTTTTCATACTAAATCATAGGTAGTTTGTGACTAAATAGTGACATTAGCGCGTTTTTTGCCGTCAAAAGCTTCTTGTTATCTTATATCTGTAGCCACATCACTTGACATACTAGTATAGTATTATATAATCTGTGACATTATGCTAGGCAGCGAAAGCAGTTCAGAGCTTGCGATATGGAGGCAGTAATTTCAGAGCCATAACTTTTGAAATACCGCCCCCTATGATAGAGAATACAAAACGAGGTCATTTACGAGGTACAAATTGAATAGTTTTAGTTGATCATTTGAAAGCATGCTGTACATAATATCTTACGCAAATTTTTTACCAATTATTTAGACGAAGGTTCCTTATGTGGCTCTACCACGAGGCATCATATTCTAACTTCTTTGATAGCTCATAGCAAAAAAAGCACGGCATTTTCCCTCACTGGAACGATTTGCTCAAGGTAATATAATTTGCATAAGGACAGTTTAGAAAACAGTATTCCATAATCTTTATTGCAGTAAGTATTTTCTTTTACGAGGAACTCAAACACGGTCCCTAGAGTTTGTTATTAATAATGGAAGTTTCTGGAAACTGTAGTCACAAGCAACCGTTTTATTATTTCGTAGGGTAATGTAGATATTTTCTGGTGAAATGAAAATGAAACCTTGTATAGTCATCATCATCCACAGCTGAACCCACTGCTGGGTATAGGCCTCTCTTTGTTTGTGCCACTCCTCACGGTCCTGTGCTGATCTTATCCATATCCTGCCCGCGATGTTCGCAACATCGTCTGCCCATCTCGCTGCTGGTCGACCGACGTTTTTGTGACCGGTTCTTGGACGCCATTCAGTTAGCGCCTTACTACTCGTCACGTCACATCGCCTTGTCAGGTGTCCTGCCCAACTCCATTTTAGCTGTAGAGTCAGTTTTTTTTATTAAAGTTTATTTTTCGTATCACTAGTTAAGTGCTAAGAATAAGAATAGATATGGTGTCTGGGTGTTTCTATGTATTATAAGTATGTATTCACAAAAAACAAAATGTATATATGTATTCTATCAGCCATCTAGTTTCCATCGTACAAGCTTTGCTTAGTTTGGGACTAGAAGGCGTTGTGTTAAGTGTCCGTGATATTTATTATTATTATGATTAAACAGACAGACATAACGAAACTATGAAGGTTTCTTGTCGTACCTCGAAACCCTAAAAATAATGCTTATGGCTAAACCTAAATGAGAATTTCTATTCAAAATTCCGCCTCAAACAGTTATTGCTGTAAATAATGATAATGTGCGATTATCATAATGAAACAGCACGCGTTTTTCAAGAAAATTTGAAGAAAAATGCTGCCAAGGTAGAATAACGCTGGGGAAAATGCGTCCAAAGCTATAGAACTGAATCCAAAGGCCACAGTCACATAAAACTCAGGTTTTAGGAGCGTACATTTAGAAATGTTTTAGTTTATTATTACCGATGCAGATGCAATTTTCACTATGAAGATATTTATTTCACTGCATAAAAAAATGACATCCTGGATATAGAAAATAAAACACGATAATTTTACTTTTTTACTTTTCAAGAATGAACAGGAGACAAGAATAAACTACACCACATATTATATAATACTATACTAGTACTACACTAATAATTATGGTTCTTGGCTCAAGATTCTTCACGGGACGGCTTTGTTTGTTTGTATACAAAACCAAACAAGTAATAGATAATCACGCAATAAAATCCTACAAATCACTGACAAATAGCCTGATAAACCAGATTAATTTTCTTTTACAACGAAAAGCGGAGGTAAAACCGCCGATAACCGGTTTCTGCAAAAAAAACACCTCAATTCTCTCTGAAATTGCAGTCATATATTACACAGGGAATTTTCAATTACGGCGATCCTGCGGTTTTTCATTCGTAATGTGACTTTAGGCAGCGCGAGCTGGTCATTCATAACCACTAAGCGATTGATAGACTCGGAATTTTGGATATTGGTTATAAGGGCTTTCACACGCATGCCGTTCAGGACAACCACAAGTGGATAGTGGCATTTATACAGAACTAGTTGTCGCCACTGGTAAAGTTAGAACGCGCTATCATTTTGCGATTCTTGTCGTTGGATCGCTCGTACTAATACATCGTTGACCCACACTTGAGTAATAAAACCTACATAGGTCTTATTTTTTGTATTATTTGCTCGCCATCTCAAATAGTATCCTGTCTAAAGTTCGTTTACATGTGTTTAGCTCGCCATATTATACGCGTGTTATAATGTATGAAAAGGTGGTAAATATAGTTTGCGTGAAATTAAATAGCGTCTTAAATAGGCTTTTACTTCTCCACGCTGATAAGATATTCAGTCACCATAACATTTCTTTTCTACCATTTTACGAGTAGACAGCTAAAACCACTTGAAATATAATTCAACTCCAATCACATTCATATTTTCAGCGTTCGTATCATTCGCATTTAAATGGCTTAGAAATTTTCAGAAAGCCGCTCTCAACCCGATTTCCAAGTCGAAAGCTTTCAATAAAACTTTTATTATAATGCAAATTGCATTTCTTTGTGAGTGAGAGTGCGCTGTACTATGCCTTCTTTTCAGTCAACTCTGAGTGTCTGTCTAAGCGGATCGTATGCGCAAATGCTTGTATATGAGGTAGATGCACGACGTAAGGCTAACCTAATCTATTTGAGTCACACTGCGTTTCAAGAGCTTGACTTGACCAGTTTGACTACTGAGGCTGAGAGGACGCCAGAGGTGCTGGTCAAGCCTACTCCATCTTAAAACTGTCTCAGGCACTACAGTGTCCTGTTAAGTGTCGGCATAGTTTGCCTCCTGATGCTGTATAAATCATCTTCAATAGATGTAAAGGACTATTATTATTATTATATGGCCAATCTGACCAGCTCAATTGATCAACAACGTACGATATTAAGATTGCGGAATAGCCGGTAGATGGAGAAGTTAATAATGTAGTAATTTAAAAGAAGATTAATAAATTAAATATAATAAAGAGCAAATAATGTAGGCCGAAGTCCATCGCCACTGTAACCGTCCGGACAAAAGGGAGCAAGATAAATGAAAATGTAATTAAGCACAAGGAAAACTTTAGAGAAGCGTTGAAGTTTTTTAACTCTGGCAACATTATTTATTCTCCGAGGGGTAATCTCGTTAT
This sequence comes from Eulithis testata, assembly GCA_947507515.1. Taxonomy (NCBI): domain Eukaryota; kingdom Metazoa; phylum Arthropoda; class Insecta; order Lepidoptera; family Geometridae; genus Eulithis; species Eulithis testata. Next base: position 3,682,748 of record OX382199.1, on the reverse strand, counting down.
TTGTTTCGAATTTTATTTTTTAAAACAATCTGATTGTTTTGTTTTGGTTGGTAGAGTTTGCTGCAAAAATATGAACAGCTTGATAGGATTAAGCAAATCAAATGTTTTTCTAATAAATTATTGTCGTACTATAGTAATTAAATTAATTTGTAAATAAGAGACTACTCAAACGAGATAGCAAGCTACTCAACTAACATTTTACATTAATTAATAATTATGTACTTGTGAGTTCCTTCAAGTCGGTCGACCAGCAGCGAGATGGGCAGACGATGTTGCGAACATTGCGGGCAGGACATGGATGAGATCAGCACAGGACCGTGAGGAGTGGCACAAACAAAGAGAGGCCTATACCCAGCAGTGGGTGAAGTTGGGCTGTGCATGATGATGATGAGTTCCTTGACATTCGATAAGTTTGATATAGGTGATAGGTACTTATATATGAAAATAATAGTGATAGTAATCCTTAAAAACCTTGCGTACATAAGTACTAAGTACTATAACTTTTTAATTTCAATGATCTATGATGTATGTATTTCTACATTTTTGGCCTAGGCTAAGTATAGGCTACTTATACTTAATAGTCATAAGTTGCGAAATCCCATTTAATCCTGTGTTTTGGCGCAAGTAACCGAAGAAAATAATGACAAACTGAAAATATAATGCCAACAACGGAAGTCAAATATAAAAAAGTAAGAACAGCTATAGTACATTGTTCACCGAGAGGAGAAAGTGACCGATTACCGTCGAGGGTGTCGTTTGAAGCCCGAGCCGTAGGCGAGGGCTTTAAAACACCCGAGATCGGGAATCGCACTTTCTCTCGAGTGATACATAGTGCTTTATACTACACCTACGAGGAAAATAAAAAACTAAAACGGAATCCTCAAACAACACACAAATTGAAAATGGCGCCAATGGCGTCTGCAATTTTCACATGTTCCTTTTTCAAATTGTTTATCCTGCCGCCGCAGGGTCGCACTGCCAGCCCGACACCATCCAACACACAGCTAGTGGCCAGTGTCATTTTGCGAACTTGGAGATAAAAACTCACTGTAAAAACTTTTTGGCTTTTGATATTTAGGTTACCGGCGCATAGTCTTACCCAAAATTAAAAAAGAAAAACCACGTAAGAAATGGATTTTCATACACTTTTATCTCCCACTGAGATGCGTTTTCTCCCCGCATATTTGTTTGATATGCAATGACGTACTTTCTACCGTAAATTTGATAAAGTATCAAGGTACTTTCCAAGCAGGTGTAGTATAAAAAATATTCCTTCATTAAAATTCAAGTCTCAAATAAAAGTTGAATAAGTCCAGGGGACTAATCATCGGAATCTCAATTAAAAAGGTAACGACTGCAGTTCTTTTGGGGAGGTTTCTTATCGTGACACTTCAGGAGACGATTCCTCTTAGGATGGTGACACACAGAGATTTGCGATTTCTCAGAACTTACTCAAAAAAACTTTTTTATTTTGCTTCGTAGGCAGTAGATAAGTAAGGACACTCAAATTTAAATTCTAATATAAATTCAAATTTGTATATTTTTTCTAGAAACTATATTTTATTTTTTAATTAAACACGCTTGACACTCGTAATTATACCTTATCAATATTTTTAGTACTTCTAACTTCTATCCCTTCAGATTGTCAAGCAAGCAAGCTCGCTATGAGCTAGAGGCCAACTCTGGTGACGGAGTTTTTAGGCCGCCTTAAGGCCTCCGGCGTGGCTTAACGACTGCTAGAGCCGGGACCGACAGTTTAACGTGCCCTCCGAAACACGGAAGCGCTCAGATGTAAATGCCTTCAGATTATCAAAGCTTAATATTCTGAAGCTATCCTATTACCATAACATGTCTAGACAATATATTGACACTTTCCAATCGCTACACGATTGAAAAATCCTTTATGTCCACAGCTTGGCTTATATAATACTACAAACCCCTATGTTGGAACAGTATTTAAAAACTGAACTGTTTAGACAGACGTCATGAGGTGACGTGAAAATGTTATGTGAAAATTTTCTCTGCTATGAAGAATAAATTCTAATTCCTGATCCTAGTTTTTCGATCCTTCCGTCCATAATCCATCAGGTTATGGGCCCAGCACGCTCCAGGACGCTCCAGGACGCCCCAGGATCACCCAAAAAAAAAAAATTCGGCAAGATTATTCATTTTTTCAAAAATTACACTATTTGTAAAAATATTTCATTGCTGAATGGGTTATAGTGTGGTGGATCGTCATGGCGAGTAGTTCGACGGCAGGATCAATACCGGTCGATAAGCTGAAAGGTATAAACGACTATAATACTTGGAAATTCCTTATGCAAATGTACCTGAGGCATGAGGATATGTTTGACTGCATATCCTCGGAAGATGCATGTAAGGACGAGAAGAAGCGGCAAAAGGCTTTAGCAAAGATCTGCTTGTCGGTGAGTGTGGAGGTGCTTCCGCATGTACGCAACGCTTCTTCTGCATTTGAGGCATGGAATAACTTGCAACGAGCTTATGAGGACCGGGGCTTAAGCAGACGACTTGGATTGCTACGATCGCTTTTCGGGCTTAAGCTTAAGGAGATGGAAAGCATGGAGAAATACATTACCAGAATCACAGAACTAGCACAACAACTGCGAGAAATCGACTCACCATTGGATGACGAGTTTATAGCTGTAATCATGTTGAGTGGGCTCACAAATGATTATGATCCACTTATCATGGCGCTGGAGAACTCAAATATGAAGTTGACGTCGGACCTAGTGAAGTCAAAGTTGCTCCAAGAGACACAGAGGCGAGAGGACAAGTTTGAGGCACCGGAGGCATCGGCTTTGGTAGTTAAAAAGGCGGTGAGATGTTTCAAGTGTAAGAAACTTGGTCACTACAAGAAGGGTTGTCCGACCAACACTAGCAGCAAGGCGAAGGACACCAGCACCAAGGTGAAGGATTCCACCAAGGAGGCAATGCTGACAGCGCTTGCGGTGAACGTCAAAGACAATCGGTGGTATCTTGACTCTGGAGCTACGAATCATATGTGCAATAGGAAAGACATAATGAGTGAGTGCGTTTCGGTTCAACCGGTAGACGTACATGTTGCTAACGGGGCAAAGTTAGTAACGGCTGGTCTAGGGAGTGTGTTAGTTAAGTTAAAGAACTGTGAAAAGTTGATTAGTAACGTTTACTATGTACCTAATTTAAGTACAAACCTTTTGTCAGTAAGTGAGTTGACTAGGAAGGGTTTTACGGTTAAATTTGATAGTAAACAATGTAAAATCATGCGTACTGGTAATGAGGTAGTAGCAACAGCGTCATACAACAATGGGGTCTATCAACTAGACACTGTTGGGGAGTCAGGGATTGCCATGAGTTCTAGGGTGGAGCCTGAGACCTGCGAGGAGTCGCAGGAGGTACGCAGTGGAAGACGTGCTGCGGACAAGGTGACACAGGAAGTTTGGCATAAGAGGTTAGGTCACCTCAACTCCAGAAGTATGAACCTTATGAAAAATGGGATGGTTTCAGGTATGCATTTTGATGAAAATAATTACAAAAATTGTGTGGCCTGTATAGAGGGAAAACAGACTAGGTTACCCTTTCCCAAGAAATCTGGTAGTAGGTCTAAGGTGATTTTAGGCCTGGTGCACACGGATGTATGTGGTCCGTTGCAAACACCATCACTCGGTGGTGCAAGGTATTTTGTCACTTTCATTGATGATTTTTCTAGGAAAACGTGGGTTTATTTTCTGAAAACTAAAGATGAGGTTTTCAATAAATTTCAGAGCTTCAAGGTGCTAGTTGAAAATGAAACTGATAGAAAAATTAAATGTTTAAGGAGTGACAATGGAACTGAATATGTTAATCGTGCATTTCAGAACTTTTTACAAGCCAGCGGAATCCGACACCAGACTACGGTACCGCGATGCAGTTCCCAGAATGGGGTAGCGGAGAGAGCCAACCGGACGATAATGGAGAAGGCTCGGTGCATGCTCCAAGATGCAGGCTTGGATAAGAAGTTCTGGGCGGAGGCCGTGAATGCAGCTGTCTACCTGAAGAACCGCTCGCCTACTAAGGCGGTAATGGGCGTCGTTCCAGAGGAGAAGTGGTCTTCGAGAAAGGTAGATGTCAGACATATTCGGGTTTTTGGGTGCGTTGCTTATGCTTTGGAGGAAAACCGAAAAAAACTAGACTCCAAGAGCAGGAAATGCATATTCGTGGGTTATTTTGAGGACAGTAAAGGTTACAGACTGTTAGATCCATCATGTCCTAAGAAATGCATCAAAGCAAGACATGTTACTTTCTTGGAAAATGTATTTGTTAAGGGAGGTACACATGAGGATAACAAAGACATTTCAGTCGGTGTTTACGAAGGTCCAACCGATTCAAATAGTTCTGAGAGTAGGTTGGTAGAGTCTACTTCTGCTTCACCGGAATCTCCTGAGAGGATACACTCGTCTGACACAGAGAGTGATGAAACAGGGGTAGAGGAGGCAGACAACTCGTCGGATCCAACTTATGTTCCAGGTTCTTCAGAGGAGGAGTCATCTGAAGAAAAGTCGTCATCAGAGCTGGAGTTTGAAGATGTACACGAATACGCGCAACTGGCTGGGTTAACAGCTGTAAAATGTTGAGAGTAATGCGGCATTTGCAAGGTACGGTAGAGTATGGTCTCGCTCGCGTTTGAGAAAGGTGACATGCGAATTACTGGCTACGCGGATGCGGACTGGGCTGCAAATGAAATAGATCGGCGTTCCTATACCGGGTATGTGTTTCATATTGGTAACTCATTGGTTTCGTGGGAAAGTCGTAAGCAGAGAACTGTGGCTCTCTCCAGTGCTGAAGCAGAATACATGGCAATCTCTGATTCGTGTAAAGAGGCAGTGTTTCTACGTACGTTTTTACTTGAATGCATGAATTTAACTTGTGAAATAACTCTGTGGAATGACAGTCAGTCAGCACAGAAATTGTGTGTAAATTCTATTTGTCACGCAAGGACCAAACACATTGATATCAGGCATCATTTCATAAGGCAGTTGGTTAGTGAAAAGATTGTACGCATAGGCTATGTACCTACTGATGAAATGATAGCAGATGTTTTGACTAAATCATTAGCTAGGGAAAAACATGTCAAGTTTATTTCAGTGTTTTTAAAGTGTATACCTAGATAATGTTTAGTAAATAGTGTTGTTTTGTTTTTATATAAAATTTAATTATTATATAGGAACAGTGAGTTTTTTTTTTTGTAAGTGCTTGTTTATGTTTATAAATCGTATGTAAATGAAAGTACTTATGTATTGTTATGTAGAAGCTGAGGTAACTAGCTTTGATACATGTATATAGGTATTTTATGTAACCTAGGCAGGACAATAGGTATTTTGTTGCCTAGGAATGTTAACTGTTGCAGTTAAGTTTTAGGTCTATTATTAATTAATAATTAATCATTATTAATTAAGGGGTAGTGTTGGAACAGTATTTAAAAACTGAACTGTTTAGACAGACGTCATGAGGTGACGTGAAAATGTTATGTGAAAATTTTCTCTGCTATGAAGAATAAATTCTAATTCCTGATCCTAGTTTTTCGATCCTTCCGTCCATAATCCATCACCCTAAAACCCCTAACAACCCTATAAACCCTACAAACCCCTAAAATCCCCTACAAACCCTACAAACCACTAAAAACCCCTAAAAACCCCTAAAAACCCTACAAACCCCTACACACCACTAAAAACCCTATAAACCCCTAAAAACCCTACAAACCCCTAAAAACCCTACAAACCCCTAAAAACCCTAAAAAACCCTACAAACCCAAAAAACCCTTACAAACCTCTAAAAACCTCTACAAAGCTCTAAGAACACCTAAAAACCCCTTCAAACCCCTAAAACCCCTACAAACCCTAAAAACCCCTACAAACCCCTAAAAACCCTACGAACCCTACAAACCCCTAAAAACCCCTACAAACCCCTAAAAATCCATAAAATTCTAACCGGTCAACTTTAAAATTTCGAATTGTCAATTTTTCAAACAAACTTAACCATAGACAACACTGTCAGTTGTGTTTTGCTATACCATGAGTTATAAACGTAGTAACCAACACGACTTTCTTTTATATATATAGATAGATTATAGTAATAGCACAAATATCTATATAATTATAGAAAAGGTAGATGTTATAGCACCACCTTTAGTCCACCAGAATGATGCGAGCCGAACACCTGGTTACTTTCAGCAAAATTAAAAAAGTTTCGACAACACAAGAACTTTGCAGGCCCGTTCATTTAAATGCTAAAGTATTCTGTGTTAGTATTCATTGTGAGTTTTGTCATTCGCCGAAAATGTGTTTGTTTTCTTTTGTTTTTGTTCGGTGATTCTGTTATAAAGCAATGTAGAGTTAGACATCGAATTTAATTTAGGCCCGTATGCCGATTTATTGCCCAAGCATTGGTGTCGACTCAAACATCTATTTGTATGAAAATCTCTACTCAAATCTATGCTTGAGTCCCGACTGCTTCTTTATCAACATACGAGCCTTAGACTAGACTAAGCACGAGCGCAAACTGCTTTTTTTTGTCGTACCGTTTATTTTACAAAGTTGTCATTTCTATCTACGTCAAACTAATCCATACACAGTTTTTTTTATGATATACAGCTAAGCATTTGGCTGCCAACACACCTCATGGTAAGTGTAGTTGCAACCTAAGGTGGAGCACCCTTAGCCATAATCCACCTATTCACTCTTTTTTTGAAAATTCCTAGGTTATATCGATCAGGAAATATTGACGATGAACCTTTATGAGAGATAAATAACGTTTTTTTGTAACACAATTGTAAAGATGAATTATCTTGAACTCGGTGAGTTGTTTGTGAAGACTGAAAACTTGAACATTGTCTTGTTTAATGGTAATGATCCTAAATATGGTACTTTCAGTTTATAAACTTGTGAAACTCGATCCGATGTCATGAAGGCAGCAGCTGATACTCGACATTTGGAAGTTTGAAGCCTAGGTTTCCTAAAAGTCAATGACCGATGTACACCTTTTGTCACAAAGAAGACTGGTTTTTACGTTGCGTTGTTGGTTCAAAATATATGGTTTCAATGGTTTTCGAAACTTATAACTTCAAGCTTCGGACTATCGGTATTTCGTACCAATAGGACAAATCACTACCTTTTAAAATTATTATGTCTAGAAGGTAGCTGTTTACTTTCAACATTTATTTCAATACCAAAGTGAAGGAAATACTGTCAGCGGCAAAAGTTTCGATTGATTAAGTTCTTGACTAGCGTTTTAAAAATGGTCACAAACAATGTTTGTTTGGGTTACTAATTTTAGAGACATTCAAGTGATGTTCTTAATTTATGGGATCAAGGTTCTAGTTGAAGTAAAATAAATGGTTACTAACTTTTAGAAACTCAAGACGTAGCTAAATTTATTTGAATTCACTTGCACTAAGAGTACTTTCTACAGACTTTTGAAGAGGTTTGCTTGAACAAAACTAAACATCTTCAAATTGAGAACTTAAAAGTTTTTCAATGGTAAGTAATGCACACGTAAAAGTGTTTTTTTTCTTATAGTACGTACCTTGATCTTGGTAATAGAAAATTAATAGTACGCCTCTTAATATAGTCGAGACCTAAAATTTCGGGTCACGATTTTCAAGATACTCAAGTTTTTATAGAAGACCCAGAATTTTAGCTCTCGAGTGTATTACAAAAATAATTTGATAACTTTCGTTTCAATTTACTTTATGCAATTTGTCAATTTTGAATAGTTATTCTGTAACAAACCGATTACGTTTTGAAACAACTGTGTTTTTTGTAGTGCTAAATAATTGGCACTAAAGTTTTCGTCACACCACTAAATAAAATGTCACACATGACTTTGAATCAAAATGTTGCAACTTAAAACCTAGTTTTATACATAAAGGTTCGATTATCAGTTCGAACCAGTATTATTTTTAATTTAACTATTTATTCTATTATTTTCTTACATTCTGCAGGTTCACTACGATACCCACAATAGTTTTATTCGCAAACTTCGCGCGGGTCACACATAGGTACCTCTATTTAATTTTACAACTTCAAAAGTTATACAAAATAAGTAGAATAACAATCCGTCCAATTTGATTCCCTCTATATAAGTTTTGCTTGGTGTTCAGTTTTTGTGATAGTTACTAGTAACGCCATCTCTGGGTGGTATTTTTACTGAAATATAAGCTGATTGATAAAACGGCCTTGAATTACTTGAAAAAAACGTTTAGTTTCAAAACGTTTTTCACCGCGAAAGTTGATTGATAAATTGATATTTTTTTCCACTTTTTGGGATCACTTTCCATTTTGTAATAGCAAGCTAGCTTTTTTTTTTAAATTTCTTCTTAAATCATTTGACTACAAAAAATTGTGTTTGTTTAAAAATATTGTTGTATAAAATTTAAGTTTAAAAAACTGGAAAAACCGACTTCAATTTGATACGCCTTCATCATCAAATGATGATGATGATGGCAGTTCGGGACCAACCTGGAAGCATACCCTTTCAGATAAAAAAAGAATTTTTCAAATCGGTGCATAAATGACGGAGTTCTGAGGTAAGAAACATAAAAAAAAATACAACCGAATTGAGAACCTCCTCCTTTTTTGAAGTCGGTTAATAAATAAGTTAGGCATAGCTCTTTCGATAAACCGAGACTAGGTTTTTGTGTTATTTTCTCTGGTATCTCTGAAGTCCAAAGAATAAAGTGGCTATCGTAGGTGCCAAATAACACCGCAATACAGGTCATTCACCCACCTTCACCACGATGTCGCAAAATTCAATTTATGAATGGCCAATTTTGTCGCTTTCCATACAAACCTGTCGCGAAGACGGTAATCGCTCGAATCTCGTAGTACTGTTTGTTGAATTTTGCGACATCGTGGTGAAGGTGGGTGAATGACTTGTATTGCGGTGTTATTTGGCACCTACTATAGATAGGTATATAATAGCAAGTTTGCTCTACCTTTGTGTAGTTACCTATAGGCATTTGTTCAACAACGATACTTGGCCCTAAAGTCTTGGTTTTCTAAAACCGGTCAATGTGGCCAAAAAGCACTCTTCATCATAACGAGTAAGATTTACTCGTTATGATGAAGAGTGCTTTTTGGACAGAAATGATAGTAGATGGTGATAATGATTGCTATGGAGGCACAAGTTACAAATAAGCTGCTTTTCTAGTATGCTTTGGTGACTTTGTTACGTCAGTAATTGCAATAAGCTCTGCTCTGTAAGCACATTTCAAATTTATATTGAGAATCCCGCATCCAGTCCCATCTACAGGATATTTCAGTTTTATTACGGTCGTAATAAGACTAACACTATTTATTTAACCGTATGACAATCAATAGGCGCAAACAAAAAATATTCTTTAAAAAAAATTAAACAAATCTCAAATTAGCTATGTACTTTGAATAAATAAATTCTTGTAATTTTGATTTTTAAACTTATTTTCTTTTTTGCCTGAGTTTTTCCCTACAGGAAGGAAAAACTGTTACATTACAGACTTGCTACTTGGGGAACTTCAGCTTAAGCCACGGCAGGCAGCATTGTTTCGTATAATCTGTGAATCTATCGCTTGAGTCTCAACGAGCTCGCTGCTACATAATCAATAGTCGTTTAATTTGTGAATAGGCAATAAAAAATAAACTAAAATTTTATTGGAACTAGAACACGAATTCAAACGAAATAAAATAAAAGTTGTTATTTTTGGGATGCACGTTTTACAGTTTAGTTTTTTTTTACAATTCGCAATGTTTTTTAAACAGTTTGAGGTATAAACTCTATTGAAAATATTGATATTTTTCAAATACTATGCTTAACTTTGGTTAGTGGTAAAATTATTTATATATTTTTTTTTTAATACCACTTGAAAATTTTTTTATTAGTATTCAAAAACATAGCTTCTCTTATTTTTTTATTAAAATGATAAATTTTACATCGATACAATTTAAAATTTAATTATAGTCTTAGTATTTAATACGAATGAAAATATTTTTTTTAAACAAACCCTTGCTTAAATATGTTATTAATAAAATATTTTCTCAGATTTAATGGCACTCAAATAATAATAAGGGGTTCTCTCACAAAATGAAACTACCAAATTACCCAAAAATACTATAGCGTATTATTTCTAATAGACATTATCACAAAACTACTTACCAACTCTATTTTTAACCAACTTCAAAAAAGGAGGAGGTTCTCAATTCAGTTGTTTTTTTTATTTGCATTTTTTTAGATAATTTCTAAGTAAAATAATCCTCTAATCAAGGAAAGTTTTTCATTCGAACAATGACTTTTTAAAACCACTATTATATTGAGTTACCCATTGCCAAGCACCGCCACACACTAGTACATTTTCTTTCTCAGACTATCTAATTATTTATAAACTCACACGCTCCAGTTGCCCACAGTTCAATTAGCATTTATATCTTCTACTCACGATATATCGAATCGATTTACGAATATAATAGTGCACTGCAGCTTTTTCTATCCTTAACCTTAATTTTAGGGTGTTAGAACGCAGGTTTTGGTATAACCAACGAACGTGCGCTTGAGTGCGACGCGCTCTTCCATTTGCCGTTCAGTATAACCGAGGCACTGGCTGAGAACGAACTTAGAATTGTAAACTTAAGGTGCGTGTTGTGAACTTTGTGTTGTGATAGTGTTTTGTATATTTATTGCACTGTAAGTACTTTTTTTAATGTTCTAAAATGTTGCACTGAAAGTATTCTTTTCACCTTTTTATAGAAAGTAATGGCACGACGAATAATTGATTTAAGATTGATTTATTTGAAGATGGTTTAAAATAATTATAATTGATTAATGACGATAATAATAATCGAGCCAGTTGTATCGATCATTTACCGAGTATTTTATTGATCTACCACTGTAACTATAATTTATTGGTATAGATACAGATGTATTAAATAAATAGAATAGAAAGTTAGAGAAATTGAGCATTTTATGTTCAAGATGTTTTATTATGGTTTTGTGAATCGGTATGTTATTTATTTATGGGTGTTAATTTGCATAGTTTACGAGGTAATGTTCCATATTTGATTGATTACTTTTGAACTGGTCTTTATAGTTTTATTGGTAGTTTACGATACAAATACTTATTTTGATAAGTATTTTTTGAGAAAACTAAACCTAATTAAATCAGAATAATAAACTCGAGTATTATAATATTTTAAGTTCTCACCTTGAAGAAAATTTTGAGAACTTTTCTCAGAATCTCCTTTTGAAAATTTAAAATCAAGATTTTGTTACTCTTCCGTTTCAAAATCCCCTTTGGGCAATCCTGTGTTTAAATCTCGCGTAGTTTTTTTTTCCATTAAACATGAATGCGCTTACTTAGCTTTTACATTACGTACCTACTTTATCTAACTACTATTTTATTCTATGCTTCAACTACTAAGAGCTAAGTACACTAATTACTTTAATATGCAATCAGTATTAACCAGTGTAAGTAGATATACCTATAATAAGGGTAAGTACCTACCTATTTCCACTTATTTAGGTTTAGTAAGTACCTACCCGTGTAAAATTATATATTATCATGCATGGTATTATCTAGTGGTAATTTATCATAGAGCGAGAACCTATGAACCTAACAGAAGCGTTTTTATTTTTCTTGCCAAGTCTTAGGTATAAAATGATCGGTTGGTAATAAACATTATATTTTACTAGCCGTCGCCCGCGGCGTTGCTCGCGTTCTAGACCCTTTAGAGTGACTTTTTAAAATTCCTTTCTTAATGCACCCCTTCACTATTGTACCCTCCAAATTTCATACCTCTAGGACTTATAGTTTAGGCGGTAAGTTGGTTGTCATTCAGCTTCAAAAAGTTTTATATACATATTTAGATTCATATAACATATCCAATTATCCATGTAATATAAATGTTGGTAGATAAAGGTACTACATAATCTTAAATAATCTAGACGCACGAGGATGCGTCAGCCAAGTTCGGCAAAGAGGATCGACGAGCGACGCACTCCCGTGTGTATATTTACACAATCTATTTCGAGCTACCTTTGACATATAATGTTTACTCTAAGCTCTGTACAAAAAACTATACTGCTTTGACTCAGTTTCACGCGATGATTGCTAATCAAGTTAGACATGCCCAGTTTTTGTTGCATAAATAGAGCAAACCAAAACGATAGCTTCCAAAACACGGCTGTCAAAATTAGCATGAACTTGCCAATTTGGGTAGCCTTTTTTCTACCCTCATTTCGTAACTTCGATACGGTTCGCGCGAAATGTGTAACATCGTTGGGCCATAACGGACGAAATCCTATTAGCAAGTTGGAAATTACGAATTTCCATTAGAATACTGAACCTCTATTACTGAAAATATCCTGTTACTTATTAGTACGTACGTTACTTTACAGAGTTCACTGAAAATCTCATCAACATTTCGGCTTGAACGCTGATTTTTGCTTTTAGTCGAATCGTGCTAAACGAATTAGTATCGAAGTAAGCTAGTCAATCGGTTCTTTTCTAGTTCGTTAGATAGGGATACTAAAAATAAAGCCTTGTTAGTCGTGTCATCATCATCATTTCCCTGATCTTGTCCCACGCTATGTGCACACATATTTTCTTCTTCCACTCTTATCATTAGTCATTTCTGAATCTACTGTACTACTCTTATATTCATATCAATATTATTACATGTGTTTATTAAAATAGCTATTCTCAAAAAAAAATATTTAACAACGAACTATTATTTAGTTATAAATAGGTACTTAAAAGTTGGTGGTCTAAAAAAACTACCAATTATTAACAAAATGGTACGTTGAGTGTCTGAATTAAGATTTCTCTAAGATTGTTTCTTTGCTTCCACTTTCACACTTTTGTATAAATATTTACCAGACGATAAATTCACTTCATTTTTGTCTAGAAAGATTGAAGAGATAAAATCAACTGCGAAAAATTGACAAATTTCTATGTAATGAGATGAGAATTGCTATAACTAATCTTACTAAAATACTAGTTAGTTAGAAGGCTCAGAAATATAATTAATTACGATCCTTAGAGACGATATCTTTGGTATTTAATATCCTTGAACATTTTGAAGGGTCTTATTCAAAGTGTGTGTTAGTAGAGTATAAAATTGTAAAAACTAGTTGTGTGCCTATGTTCTACTTATCGTCTTTCTTATGGATAGTTTTTTTTTTTGTTTTTTTTATGATGATATTTGAGAATGTCAATTTAGCAGGCACGGTATTGTTTTGTTTATTTTTTAATTTCTGTTATGATATGAGAATGTCAATTTAGCAGGCACAGTAGCAAAGCAATAATAAAAAAATAGGCATTCATGTCTGTATTTTGTCAAAAAAGTCCACTTAAAACTAGAGGTGGTTTGAATGCGCGCATTACGTTTCACTCGCCCTCAATGGCTTGTGATCATCACGACCTACTAACTACACTCTCACTGTCGCGGGGCGTTAACAGAAAAAACCATGGATGGTGTTATGCAACACTTTTAAACTAAAAATATTTTTAAGCTATTCGACGAACCTGAAGAGGGGTTTTTGATACTTAATTTAAAAAAACAAATAACTTTGGATGTAAATTAATTAACAGTTTAATAGGGCGAAACCAACTGGGCCCATAACCTAAAATAAAGCACAGAGTTGTCCTTGAAACAGTGCAATTGTTCTTTTTTATTGACAGTTGTCCTTGAAACAGTGCAATTGTTCTTTTTTATTGACAGTTACCTAGGTTACACAGATAGCTACCATGGAGTATGATTTAGTTACATTATTACTAACATTTAGAAATTTAGATCATTTTAAATAAACTACCGAGGACTTAGGTAGGTACTTAAAATATTGCTTATCCAATTACGAAGTGCTAATTATCTACTACGAAACAATGAATAAGTACAAATTGACAATAAAATGTATTGATAAAACACAATACAGGAAGTATTCAATTCATCACAATAATATCCATAAATATAAAACTTTCTCAAGTAAGCCAGTTTATGCGTTTAGCTGTAAAATGAGAAGAAAATTATACACAACGAAGGCAAGTAAAAGTAACAAGAAATTATAGATTGTGTTAGAAAGAAAGCTTTAGTAGGTACGTGATAATTAAAGAAAAAGTAATAAATAATAATGAGTCTGAAATTAACTGTAATAATAGGTAAGTTGGACTACTAATCTGAATAATAAGAATTAAAGTTTGCATTTTTGCATGCTAATTGAAATCTACAAAGTTACATGGTCTCATACTTTTAAATTACAATGAATAAAAAAAATAATCACTCTAAAGGGCTATAAAGGATTACACAAAAAGCATCAAAGAACTACCAATTTTGATGGTCACAACTTTCAATTTTATAAAAAAAAACAGTAATTATAACAATTTGTCGAGGCTTAAATAATGTATTACCGGTTTACTAATGTTTCGTTGAACACTATCCATCCATATTAATTCTGTCTTAAAAATCAAAGCAAAAAATTATTAAGATAGATAATTTATTTAATTAGCAGTAACAAGCTTCAAAACAGCTGATAGTTTTATGACACACATTAGCAATTAGTTTATTACTAATCAATAAAATTCAGATGTACCGTTAACAAATTAAAATTCGTTGCGTCTTCTAAAGCCGGAAGTAAGACTATTCTGTGTAACACATAACATTTATTCTACTATGAAAGCATATTAATACATTTTTAGGTGATAGAATTAAATTTAAACATTGTGTACAAAAAACCAATAATGTATTTTTTATTTTTCTACAGCTTTTTTTTCTTTAGTAAACAATTTTCTTCTATATTTGTCGGATTATTTAGTGACAAGTCTTGTTAGTAGTGAATCTTTGGACCTACCACCACACATAAATACATACATAATATATTTGTCCATTGTTCTTTCATTGGATAGAGGACGATATTTTCAATTGAAACCGACAATACAGCCATACTACTTTTTTTTTACATATTTTATCTTCTCTAACAGCACTTTAATCCTTTCAACTTACAGACGATACACATCACCAATAAAACAAAATATTGCCATTCACAGAAGGCTTTTAGCAAAGAAGTATCATTTACATCTGAAAGTTTTATGTGGACAAGGGAGCGCTATTTACAATGGCATAAAAGATAGGCATTATACATATTTTTGTTTTGTAAAAGTTACGAAGCGCCAAATAGCACAAAATAAAATGTATTTGGCGCTTTATTAGTCATCATAACTCAACTAGGTATCTTTGATGACATGAACATAACTAACTTTGAACCATTGTCTTTCTGTGCGTGTAATCTTTGTCAAACGGAAATATCAAAACTTGAAGATAACCAAATCGTCACGCTGCAGTAGTGGCAGATTCGCGACGAATGTGAAAGTGGCCGCCATAACATATTCCACACGCGACCACTCTGCAACGGTAGATCACACTGGCAATACCGGTTATATACAAACTGCTGCTTAATCTACGGCGCTTTATGAAGAAACTATTACTGATCTATGGCACTGACGCAACCAATTATACATAACTCCTCAAATGCTTCAATGGACGAATTAGACGTCGATAGAGCGGTGCGAAAGTCGCACGTAACCCGAGTTCATAGGGGTTAATTTTGCTTAATTCTTTAGTTGTTACACTATTGTGTATAAGTAGTACGCAAGCATAATAAGGACATTGCATTATTTCATAATTAGTTTCACTTGAAGTAAAGTATTCTTCAATGAAATAAAAGACGAAGAGGTGCAAAAGCCATACATTAGTTGTCTAGGGTTAATTTCATTTAATTATATTTTTATGCCTAAGCAGTGGGTGACCCGCATTGGGTCAAGTTGCCAGTATAGAGTTGAGATTAAAAATTCCGGATCACCTATAAATACTTGAATATCTTGGAAACCGTGAATGCTAGCTTTATGTAAGCAAATGAATTTATTCCACTAAGCTAGCATCCATGGTTTTCACGATATTCAAGTTTTTATAGATTCCTCACCCCGTATCGCAAGCTCTGAACTGCTTTCGCTGCCCAGCAATGTCAAGTAACGTAGCTACGGATATACGAAATCAAGATGCTTTTGACGCCAAAAAACGCGCTGAAACGCGCTAGGGTCACTATTTAGTCACAGAAAACTTATGCTTTTGTATAAAAACAGTTAAAAAAAACACATTTATGGGACAACGGTACCCCCTCTAGAGTTTTTGCACTCGACTGTATTTGGCTTTGGGAATACCACAAAGTAATTTTACTTGACATATACAATACTTAGCAATGTGTGAGGAATAATGTCAATGCACTCAGGTTCACTGCTCCTCTCGAGATTCCCAGCACGTAGCATGTTAAAATTTATATAGAGATGGATGTGACAGCTGAGGTTTTACCGAACTCTGGAATTCTAAAAATAAAACTTTTACGTGTCTGACTGCCTGACAATCAACTAGCGTAGAAATACACAGTATCATAAGAAATGTAGTTTTTTTTTAATACCTTAACCTAAAAAATCCCGAAGTTCAGCTTCTAAATTCGTATGCTGAAGTTCGAATCAATACTCGAGCATTTTTGACACACTTTGATAAAAATCTCACAAAAATGGGTATAGTCATTTTGTGTGTCGCATTTTCGAACTACCCAGATACCAACTTTGATGCTAGGCGATTTGTGCATGGCAATTTCGAAGTGACAGGTTTGTAGTTATAGTTGAGTCTAGATTGAGTCCTTAGCATACAGTAATCTTGCATACCAGTCCTAGAGATTTAAAAATAATACAGAGCGACCTAAGTCACGGGTATTTTACTAGTTTACTATAAAAGTCTTTGGTAAATTAAGTTTTGAGAGCTTTCTGGTTTCAGGATTTCTCTGACAGTTTAATTGAAATAAACGGTGGCTTAGAAGTTTAAGAAATGCCGGAAAAAAACATACCCTGTAGTTTATCAAGCATTTTTAAGCGTAGGTTACATAATATCAAGCTATCCTGTTTTCAAATTTTAATGAAACCCTAGTAATTTAGTGCAATATTTATCTTACATCTTCTCATATAGGTACTTATTGTGTTCGTTCATAATATTATGCCAAAAGGCTCGTGTACTGCAAAGTTCCGTTTCTTTTCTTAGGCACTACTGTTTAGCACTACTAGTAGACTAAAGGGTAATTTTACTTTCCCGTAACACTACTGGTAGTGCTACGGGTAAAAGTACATTTCCACTGACACTACACTGTTGCCAGTAGTTTGACGGGAAATATTATTTCCCGTGGCACGAGTGGCCTATCTATGAAAGAAGAGGCAGTAACGTTTAATCTAAGATTTTTTTTATTCAGCTTATTTCATTAAAAAACGATGGTTTGCAAACTTCTGCAGTTTCGGAGTTGAGCTTTCTTGTGTAAGGATTCCTTTCTCGGGAACACATTATTTTAAACCTCCTTGTATAAACTATAAAAAAAGCGGCCGTTACATCTCGATTACCTTCTTTTCTGTAAAAAGTCCTGAGATTTCTATCATTCCATTTACAGAAGTTCATATAGGTAAGTACTTTTGTTATACGATTATGTAGGTATTTATCGAATGTCAAGATCGTAGACTAGAATACATCCATTGACTTGACCGAGATATTTCTTCTCAAAGAATACTCGGATGTACTATTATGGTACGAATTGCACATAAATTAAAGGTTATTGATTGCAATATTGTTGTAATAAGAACGTGTGAAATTGCTTTATTGACTTATGATTTATGTTTTCTATACTATTATAAAACTGTAAAAAAGCCAAAAACTAAAATTGAACATAATATGGATAAACTAAACATGCAGATCTACTAAATAAACGATTCTGATTCCGAAAATCGAGTTCGTCTGTTTATCTGTTGGTCTGTTTGTTTGTTCGCGGATCACACCTAAACTACTAGACCAATTTTAATAAAACTTATACCATTCAGAAGTCCTTTTTCCGGATTGAAACATAGGCTATATTTTATTGAAATCGAAGATGTGGATTCTTAGATACAGCTTGGACTCTCTAAATCAAAAGCAGCCATTTGTCACGAGGTTCATCGTATGCTGGTTGACAGATATTTTGGTGGAAAGTTTAACACTCGTACGAAGTCGCGGGTATCAGCTAGTTTATTGATAAAGCTGAGATGAAATCATTTTATAATCACATATCAGTCAACTAAGAATTTCAAGCGTGCAAGATCTATATTCAAGTAGTAGTAATCTTTTTACTTCAAACCCTGTTTTTAATTAACTAAACTTGTATTAGTATCCTGTAGGTCAAGTGGAGGAAAATCTTCTACTAGCATGGTAATAGGTATTGATTTGCAATCATAAAATTATAGGTCGTTTAAAGTTATTTCTAGGATTGTTTGCTTATAAAGTTTATTTTTTTACAAAGCTCCTTAGATAGAGTTTGAAATTAAATAAAATAAAATAAACAAATAAATATTCACGGACACTTAACACAACGCCTTCTAGTCCCAAACTAAGCAAAGCTTGTACGATGGGAACTAGATGGCTGATAAAATACATACATACATTTTTTTTTAAATACATACTTATAATACATAGAAACACTCAGACACAGAACAAACATCTATGTTTGCCACACAAATGTTTGTTCTCGGTGGGGATCGAACCCACGACCCACAGCACGGAAGGCAGAGCTACTACCGACTGAGCCATGACGCCTGCCAATCCTGTTAAACCCATATAAAGTTTTTAAACCACGGTAGCTTGTACCAAATATCCTATAACTGGCACTGGAGTTAGAATGCCGTGTAGGAGGAGTCGTGGGCGAAAGCTAGCTTATTATTTAATATACAGAAAACATACAAACATCAAATGTCTTCCGTTTGATCGTAAAGAAAAAATTTTTAATTTCGTATCTCAATATATCCGACTAAGGTTTATTTAGAGGTTTCGTTTAATTTATTTATTTTGAGATGGGATAATTTACGATTCCACAAAAAAAAAAGTATCCATTCGATTAGAACCTATTTTGGGACGATAACCTGAGATCTCGCACCCAAAAAGGTTTATTATGGTTTCTTTTTTGCATGTCAAGTTGAAAAAGGTCATTTTTAAGATGTTTACTAGAGTACCTTTTAGGTACAAAAGGCAAAAATCAAGGTCCCTCAAAATAAGCTCAAAAATAAGAGTTATTCTTGTTTCGGACTACCGCTATCTCGTCCCACTGGGACGAAGCAATAGCTTAAATTTTATTAATATTTCTATTACTGTTTCGTCCCAAAATTTGTTTCTATACAAACATCGAGTAAAATACCTACATATTTTGAATAAAGGGACTTATTTAATAGATCACAAGTTTTTTTTTCGATTGTTTAGCAAAACATTGTTTTCTTAGCATTTTCATAGATAAGTCAACAATTGATTTTGTACATAGCTACATAATACTCTGCCATGTTTAGTGTTTACGATCATCATAACCCATTCCATATAAACAAACGAACAGGTTTCGCTCAAGAAGGATTAATTTTACAGAATCTATGTCATGATCAAGTACGAATGACTTTACGTTTGTTAGTCATCGCACAGTATGAAACATTATTGCAGTAAACACACTTATTACTGAGTTGTTTTTTTTTGCCCGTCGCTATATTGCACAGTGCTAAAGAATTTATCAAATGGTATAAAAACAGAACACCTCCTTCTTGCGTCGGTTGACCTTTATGTAAGACCTTGTTCTGAATGATGCTCTTCCAGCGGGATCTGTCTGCTGCAGAACGGATGGCGTCACTCACAGAGTAATCTAGTGCTGAGCGAACATGATCGCTCCAACGCATCGGGCTTCGTCCTCGCGACCTCTTTCCACCTTGCCAGTGACTACCAGTTTTTCCAGTTTTCACCTCTTTACAAGACTCTGACTTTCCGTCAGAAAATTGCTGTATTGTCGGGTAAACTACGGACTTGAGATAGCGACGGCGATGCTGGTCTGACCTTCCCATCCTCAAGTTGTAAGTTCAAAATCAGTTGTGCACTTATGGAGATTTACTTGTCAATAAAACAATGTATTTACTGTTAGAAATATTACCTATTTTTATCACCGGTTATGTTCACTCGTTAGCGTCAGTGACCCACAAAAATGTATATTCATTTTATTTGCAAAAACGTACATACCTGTGTTGTTGTTTTTATGTATATTAGAATATTTTAGGGTTACATTGTGGCTTTCACTGGTTTTTAATGATTTGGAAATGTAGCAAATAGACGCAGTTTAGCGAAGACCTGAAATATTCACTATCAACTTCTATGACTCTAGTTCAACGTAGTCAAGGTCTCAAGTTAGCTTAGTCTGGTAATAGGGTTCTTTAGTTTCCCAAAGGTCCGCGTCAAGCTGTCATGGGTGCGACTGTTTAAGCCGAAAAACCGCTGTAACCTTCCACAATATAATCTTGCATCTCCTAATATAAGCTTGTGTTCTTTTCATTAAAATAAATCTATGCCTTTATATATATAAAAATATAAAGCTACTCGTACTAAAGTTCTTAAGTCCAACTCTACGAAACTACAAATATGCGCTGCAGTTTATAAAACAGAGATGTTTCAGACTGAAATTCTGAGAAACTACTGCACGAATGAAATACAACTTTCAAAATAAAAACTTGTGTAGTAAAAGCAGAACAAATAACTTGGCTCGCAAAAACTAATCCGAAACATTGCTAACCTGCCTTGATTAAAAGATTCTAGCCAATCTCAGTTCGAAACTGGAAAATTGCTTGTTAAGACTTCGTAGTGCAAAATAATGCACCCCGGGTAGTCAATACGAAGTTTTGACTTCGAGATCACAAGCCAACCTCCATATTTAAAAACGCCAAAATTATTTTGGATGGGGAAGTGTCCAGAAAGTGTGAAAACAAGGTACTATTCACAGAAAAAAAATAAACACTATACACTAAAATAAACAAGTCCGCCGAACAAGTAACAAGTATACACTAAAATAATTACATATAAATTAATTACATTTAATTTACATTTTGTAATAACTAGGGAAGTTCATAAATGTTAGCTAAGATAATAAGCTATTTGAGTCAAAATCAAAGTTATATTTGATCTATAAACAAGGATATTAATTTTGGTTCAAAGTTACCCAACCTATAAAAAAGGGCTTTTCTTTCTAAGGAACACTATACTTACAAATCAAAAACTTGAATTCACCTATAGTAGGTGCCAAATAACACCGCAATACAGGTCATTCACCCACCTTCACCACGATGTCGCAAAATTCAATTTATGATAAACAAACAATACTACGAGATTCCGAACGATACAGTATTAGCGACAGGTTTGTATGAAAAGCGACAGAATTGGTCATTCATAAATTGAATTTTGCAACATCGTGGTGAAGGTGGGTGAATGACCTGTATTGCGTTGTTATTTGGCACCTACTATTGTCAAACGTTTGTAGAATAAAGAACTGTAACGTTTTTGAATTAGGGGGTAGTTTTGCTGTTCGTAATTTTGCTACTGTGACTAAGTCCACTAAGTCAACAGTCCACTAGACTGGAAATACTCCTAAACTAATAGAACCAAGGAGTTGACACCATGTTTTTTATTTTTTTATATCAGTTGTTACATTTTTTTACAAAAAAACATTTGCGCTCAGTCAAAGCCTGGTTCCTTTGGCCTACATTTTTCTATATATTAATAATAATATAACGCATCAAATCTACGTTGAACCACAAAAAATATTGGGTGCCGTATGAGAGCTCGCCTTTCGAGTAATAAAATCATAGTCGAATTTAGTTACGTAATTTTGGTGAAGGCTTTTGCCATTTTTTGCTTTCATTTATAGAATCGAGCAATTTGTATTGACATCAAAAATCATTGTAAAAGTTAATCTTAATCGAATCAGTGAATTCGTAAATTGATCATTTGTTTCATTTTGTAAAGCCTCGATGAATTGTCGGTGGTACATTCTTTGTAACCAAATTCTTCTCAAGTAATAATTTTAGTGTATTGCTCTCGACTTTTATTAAAAATGCATCGTTTTGGTGTAGCGCTGTTTCGCACCACAGGTTCTCACCCCAAATTATTTTTTGCTTTTTCATACGCTTTTCAACCCACATCAAAATAAATAATATTTTGGCGGCGTTTCTTCCCAAAATTTGTTTATCGTAGTCTTTGAAATGGGTTCTAAATAGAACCCATTTAATAATTGTAATATCTATGATTTACAAGTAATTGCAATGAAAATTCATTGCAATTACTTGTAAATCATAGATATTTAGTTAGATTGACTACCAATGCAAATAAATATAATATAAGTACAACATTTCCTAATTCAAATAGAGAAAAAAGGAGAGAGGTTAAAGAATATCCGGTAGCTGCACCGTCGTCGGAAGTTCTCTCATCTCATTGGATTAGTAATTTAAACTAAGAGAGCGGATTTTTCTAAAATGGTGTTCGAATAAGAACCGGGAATCAATAATTGAGAGTCAACCAACCTTCGATCACTTAGATAGATATATGTATATAGGTAGATAAATATAGGAAAAAATCCTATTCTATATTTAAAATGTCAAAATTTTTAGACGTGCTGATGTTTTTTTTTAAATCACGCTTACTACTGGTCCGATTTGGATGAAACTTGAAATATACACGGTGTAACAATACCCTATAGGTCCAAAAGGGGCGTATTTTACATATCATGGCGAACAGTGTTTGTTCTACGACTTTTGAGATTCCAAAGTTTTTCATTCATGAAATGAGCTCGTAAGTAACTTTTACATAAAATGTACGTGTACCTACGTGTGCATGCGTGTGTACGGGTTTACGCAAATAGTAAACGCTGCAAGTACTGGTCCGATTTGGATGAAACTTGAAATATATATTGTTTGTAACCTGGATTACCACATAGTAATTACCACATCAAACGGGACGCGGACGAAGTCGCGGGTGGAAGCTAGTTTTCTATAAAACAATCAAGAATTCACTTAGATCCATTCAGGAAATGAAGCAAAAATATATTTTTATTCACAAAGAAAATTACAACTAATACAGTATTTACAATATTTACAAAACACACATGAAACAGTTGAGCTATCTACAAACCGGTTGCAAACGATTTATAGATAGCTCAACTAAGCAAAACTCATAGATTGCAAGTATCAAAATTCTGAGTCCCTTGTTTTCTGAATACGGGTATATCTCGAGGTATTCAATAAGGCCAACAGTGAGTTACGATAGCGGACGGTTCCGGCTGACTTTCCAATGAAAGCGACATCGACCGGCCTTGCGCAGGTTCAGGGAATCGCTGACCTAGAAACAGCAACAGGCTTAGGAAATACGTCTACCTAGGCACAATTTTATCAATAAATAAATAAATTCGCTAATAACACGCTGATCAAGAAAGCTGAAGATTCTATAAAATATGATATTTACTTTAAGCAAAGTACTAATCTATACCTATGGTATAGTTTTTGTATTGAAAAGGCTCCGAAACTACTGGACCGACTTAAAAAATTCTTTCACCATTGGGAAGTTACACTATCCCCGGATGACATAGGCTATATTATATTCTCAACAAAATTAGGGATTCTTACAAAAACTCCAGTAATGTAACCCAAGGTGTAAGAGAATTACCTAACAAATTGAAATTTTGGTTAAATACCCGTGCAAAGCCGGGACGGTTCGCTAGTCTTTTATACATAACTAGGTGTGCCCGCGACTTCGTACGTGTGGAATAGTGTCTTTGGGTAGCAAAGCTCTTACAAACCTTGTTTTTATATCGAATCAACAGCTAAAAATGACGATACTTACATACAACTTTCATACCCCTCTTTAAACCCCTTTCAACCTTTTTTTCGCATTAAAAAGTCTATGTCCTTTCTCAGGCTCTATACTATCTGTGTACCAAATTTCATGCAAATCGGTTCAGTAGTTTTGGCGTGAAAGCGAGATAGACAGAGTTACTTTCGCATTTATAATATTAGTAAGGATTATAGTCAATAGAATAAGTATCAAAAATAGACCTATAAGTTAACGCACTGCAATAACTTATTTAAATTAAAGTTGTAAATCGATTTGCACCTAATTAATTGAGTAACACCTGTGTTGTAGATCTCGATTTGCTAATTGCCATGACAGAGTAAGCTTTGCCTTCGTTTTCATTAAGTTGGATTCGTCATCGGTGTATACATAAAATAGCGGTGACGTATATACACTACGGGTTTTAAGCTTACCTTATTATAAATACGAGTCTTCCTTTTAAATCATAAATCATCATTTATTCATATTGGGTTAATACACGTCAAAAGTAGAAATATTGATATTGGTTACTTATTATGAATAAGTACAAATAAGAATTATAATAAAAAAATTGGAATAAAATTAAATGTCATGTCAATACAGCAATTAAACAACACTTAGCATTTTACTCAGTAGGTATCTCATACCTTTAATTTTAAAAATTCTTCTACTGTATAGAAGGATCGCTTGGTAAGCCAGGTTTTCAGCCTGCTGGGCCCATGGCGCTCGTAAGTTTCCGAGATTTTGTCAGTTTGTAAGACATTGATACTAGGTGCTCTGCGGTGCGAGTGTTGTATAGACTTACCTGGCCTTTCTTAGTATATAAGTCTAAGTTGGTCCGGACATACACAGCCACCTGGAAGATCACTATGCAGGGAAGGGTCATTATTCCCAGCTCCTCAAAGAACGGTCTCGCTGACGTTCGTCGTGACACTCTGACGATCCACATAGTCCACATAGTCGATTAAATTTAATCCACATAGTCGATGAATCTAAATAATTTCTTAATTAGAAACGAATAGGTATTTATATTCTCTTTTAAATATTAATTTGATGATTCTTATACGACATGACAGAGTTAATTTCATGTAAGTACGTTTTCCAAAACATATTCACTCATAAACTATTATAAAACTGTTAAAAAGCCAATAACTAAAATTAAAAATATGGATAAACTAAATATACAGATCTACTAAATAAAAGATTCTGATTCCGAAAATCGAGTTTGTCTGTTTGTTTGTTTGTTCGCGCATCACGCCTAAACTACTGGACCAATTTCAATGAAACTGATACCATTCAGAAGCCCTTTTTCTGGATTGAAACATAGGCTATATTTTATTGAAATTAAAGACGTGGACACAGCTTGACCTCTCGAAACCAAAAGCAGCCTTTGACACGAGGTTCATCGTATGCTGGTTGACAGATATTTTTTGGTGGAAATTTACGCATGCGTATATAGGGTATCAGCTAGTTCACTCATACAGTGAGTACAAAAATATCTCTAGGCATGGTTGGTTATGTCTAAAACCATTGAAAAACAGCTCAAAACTAAATATATTGTTGGAAAGATGTAATTCAAATCAGACCCGGGTCTTATTCCGGACTCAAGGACCACACATTAAATAGCAAATCGCAAGAGCAATTGAACGATTTCCCAAACTTAACCCTAAGTTTGTTTCCAAGCAGTTAGCTAAGTTAGTGTCCGACAATGAAATTAAGTTGGGCCGAGACCAACTTGAGTGGCTTGGTCAACCGACGATGTCCGGCGACCGAGATCTTAAGCCTGGGTTTCATGGGAAGCGACAGACGTGAACGACCTTTTACAGCGGGCGAAAGTTTTGAATAAGGTACTTGATACATTGCAATCAAAAAGCAACGCAGACTAAGTCAACTCTTAATATAGTGTATCGAACGGAGATTGCTTTTTCTTTTAGAGTTGAATATGATCCACCTTGGGTTTGTACAGATTGTGTCCTACACTAAAAATCTTTCTTAGTGGTAATATCCAGTATTTTGGTGTAAACCAATGAACGCAAAACTTTTGTACGTGGGATAAATGAAATAGTAAAATAGAACATTGTATTTTCTTTTTTTGATGTTCTTTCTTCATAAAATTCCGAAAAAAGCTACTAAAACTTTAACAAATTTGAATTTTAAATATTTTTTGCATTAATTCATTTAGTTTTAGGCTGTAACCAGTGTTCGACCGAAGGTCAGCGCTGACCGTACGTCGGCGTAGCTATATCTACGCACACAGCTACGCTAACGGTACGCGCGTACGGTCGGTCAGTCGAGCACTGTTTCCAGCCATAGACTTGCATAGATATAGCTACGCTGACCGACGGTCAGCGCGAACTGTCGGTCGAGCACTGTTTCCAGCCTTAAAGTTTTTTCCACTCGTACTGTTTTATTACGTTACCTAAGTAAAAAAAGTAATTTTTATTTTATTTTTGTTCCATTATAATTTCATGCAAAGTGACTATCATCTTAACATAAAACTACACTTGAAGTAAGTAATTTTTAAGTACACATTTGTATCTGACGACAAAAACTATCCTCATTAAGTCAACCAACCGGCTACCAATAACAGTCACTTCTGTATTGAAGTGTCCCATAACACTTTTGAGTATACTATAATGCAAAAACATTCGAGGTAACAAGCAAACCCGCGGTTAAATGACCCTCTATTATTATTATTTACGTTTCATATTTTTAGTTTTATGCTTCAGCTTCAGTTTTATTATGTTTTAAGTTTTTATTTGTGTTTATCCGTATATGAAAAAAGAAAATGTAATAAGTATTTGCATTTACTTTACCGTAAAGGTATTTAAAATTCAACATTAAATTTTATTTTGACTGAAACTATAGTAAAATTATATATTTTTTTTTTTTTAATAATTCTAAATGTTGGGACAAGTCTGTTTGAGTTTATATGGCTTAATATAATTGATATTTCACTTAAATTTTCTGCGTTATTTTGAGAATTTTACGTTCACTTGCTATTTGGTTTCGAATCTTTCCAATATACCATCCCAGCAATACCTCCACAGAAACAAGTTTGACCGGGTGCATCCAAGTCCCAGCCATTCCAGGAAAGTCATTAGCCATTGATGTTGTTTTGCGAACTACCCACTCGGTTGTAGTACAGTTGGAAACACAATACTTTCGTTCTTAAGTGTACAATTTTTCTAAAGTTCTGTGAACTCATTTATTGTTAGAATTTTTGAGCCAAAATATTTTATTAATATTTGTAGGTAGGTATGCAAAATGAAAAAGTTACTCAATACTGAATAGAAGAATATCTACGTGTTGAAATTCCTACGTTAATGTTACTGTACAAACCCAGACCTAGTCCAAAAAATTTTGAAATTTTTCAAACATATCCTTACTAACTTATATCGGTAAATCCTAAACTTTAGTGCTAAACAGGCTTTTACAGTAAGTAACATTATAAATGAAAAGGTGCATACAGTCTCCTTATCTTTTAAATGTTTTCAACTTGTGCAAATGACTGTACTTCCACAGTTATCTCAGAATTTGTTACGCACAGTTATCTTGTAATGAATCTTGAAAGAAAATTTTGTTTTAAAAATAAAATGGCTTTATGGTAACTTAGTCCGCAACCTTTTAGCAATTAAGATAAAGAGCCTGTTGCAATATTCTTAGGATTTAAATAAAATGGTTTAAAGTAAAGTTAAACTCATAGCTATCTCAATAACATATTAAAAGTAAGTGTATTTTTTAAGTAGTTTTAGTAGTAAAAGTACTGAGATGACGAATGATAGAGGAGAATGGAAGAAAAGAACATGTTGTGCCAACCCCACCTATGAGGTATAAGGTATATATCCTATAAGGGCAGGAAGAAGAAGAAGAGTAGTAAAAGTTACGAGAAACTGGCACTCACCTAGTAAATAAGACGATACTAAAATTTATCGATGTGATTTCACAAATTTTTTTTATTATATTCAGCCCTTTGTATCCCACAGCTAAGCAAAGGCCTAAATGTTATAATTTGTATTAAAAAAAATTCAAAAAAAATAAGTTGGTTTAGTAGGTTAGTATGTCGACTTTCCCCCAAATTATGTTTCCAGATTTATCTCGGATCTAACAAAAACCGCCAAAAACCGCGTGTGTTCTGGACTTAACCCCTGTCAATAAGTTGTCAGATTTTTAGGTTACAATAAATCTGACAACTTATTGACAGGGAACTAAGTCCAAAACACGCGTGGTTTTTGGCGATTTTTGTTAGATCCAAGATAAATCTGATAACGTGGTAAGGCCGTTTGAGTTTGACGTTAAAAATATAATTATTTTTTTATTTTTTTAAATACAAAAATATAAAGTTATGCTCGAGATGGCAGGGCAGGACAACCTTTAGAAGTCAACGACCGATAGTTTGGCAAATATGTGATTGAGCAACAACGTCGTCACAGTTAAGGAAAAAACTAAAATCACAAATTTTTGGAAGTATTCTCGTATCTAGTGTCATCTTATACCTTGCTCTGTTGAGCAAAAAACCTATGCTTAGTACCTAAATTAATAATTTGAATAAAAAATCGTAAATTATATTGACGTAATGACCGAGCTATTGTAATACTTACTACACCTCACTCCCTTGGATACGAAACCCTAAAAAAAAGTAGCCAACAATCTACTTGTATCTAAGGCCTGTCACCGGTATCAAGACATTTTGACAGCATTTCTTGTCACTCACACTTCAGTGATAAAATATATATGTGAGACTCTCTCATATTGATCAATAGTCACAATGACAATGTCGTAGACTGGTTTTTTTTTTAGTTCACTACAAATGAGCTCAGAGCCCCGAGTCTGTGCATTTGTTTTGACTCGAGAACTTTTGTATGAAAACCGGATCAGCGCCTCTAGCGGGAGATTTAGGAATTGTGCAGTTCCCAACAAAATTTCTCACTTTGCGATTGCGTTTGCGTGTGCAGTCGAAACTCAAAACAAATGTCGGAGTCGGAGCTCTGTAGGAAGTACTTTTTTATCCGTCGACTCCTACTCTTACAAATCCCTCCAGATCCTACGAGTTGACATAAAATAACGTAAAATTTTCATATTTCCGTTCATAACTTTAAATAGGCATACAAGTAGTAGGGGTATTTTTATGCTCTATTTTCATCACAAACAAACAGTAACAGTAAACAATATTTACTAGAAACCCCCGGCAAAGGTTTCAAAATGTGTCTCTTCATTTGAAGCAGCAGTTCCTGCTGTCATTATAACAAAAAGGAATTTTGGCCGGGACCTCGCTCCGTGAACTTAATCAGCCAAGCTTGGAGTGCACTTGACGTCCGTAAGAGCTCTTAGCTACACACGGGTTAAAAACACCTACGTTCATGACCATAGACATTGTGCGGTATAGAACTGCTTTAAAATACTTACTCTACATTTATTTTGACATCCGTCACAGTTTAGTTGGGCTAGTTTAGTCTTTTGCGTTGATTTTGAGATAATTTCCAGTGAAAACCAATATTTTGAAAGGTTTTTCTTGATGACAAAAAGTAAGAGCGGAACGTGAAGTAAACGTGCAGTAAAGATAAGATTGCAGAATTAAATACATACCTAAGAAGCTAGAAAATTCTTACACTGAGCTTTCATTTTCCCTTTCAGCTGACTTTACACATAATAAGCTGGATTCTTAATAATGGGTGCCAGGTAGTATGCATGTATATGACATTTAGGTACCTGCCAGTAAGAGACAGCAAGATTTTAATAAACTTTTTAACTGTTCATCATTTATGAGCATACCCCTAACTAAATAATAATATGGAATATCCAGGCCATTTTACCTTGCGTTGATTCTGCGAATCCAACACGTTGATTAAAACTGGCATACGGAAAGCGGAATGGCCACTTTATTTGAACAAACCGCCATCTACCGGCAAGCAAGGGGTTCTTATGGGTATGAGCTATTTCATTACCTGAGTTTTTTATTAGGTCTGTAAAGAAAACAGGACTAATAAGTTCTTTTTTTATGTTATTAAAAAAATTCTGTACAACAAAAAAGGCTGAATGCTGAGCTCAGTTATGGCGGCCGATTCTAATTGGTTGGTTTTTTTTCATCTATCTAAATTGACAGTACTAAAATTGTTGCTGTCCCTTTCTCATGAACTGAAACGACAGAGACTGCTGTTTAATTATTTTAGTTTAAAAAAATGCGCTTCCAGACTCAGGCCCATTGCCATCACGTGTCCATAAATTTTCAGTTATTAAGCCATTAAATTTTTGCAGTTTTACTTCTAGTTCAAACACATTAAACAAATCGTCATGATTAAATCAGTCCTTGCACTGATCTGTAATGTAATGTAATGTAAATCTCTCAACAACTATAAAATATAGGTACATAAGTATTAACTTACATAATAATAATAAACAAGCATGTCAAGTATTATATTGTAAATAATGAAATAGAAACAAGTCTTGAAGATGAGCAGGTTTATCTTACATTATAATTTTTTTTTTATTATTTATATAGAAATAAATATGTAGTAATAATACGGTCTTGATTCTTCTTGGTCAACTATATGATCACATTTGGTCACTGTCTAAACCAAACGAGATGGCATTATTTCTTCTTTTTTTTCAACTTCTTCTCGATTTGTGGCTAGTTGTCACCTTCTTCTTCTTTTATTTATGGCCTCTGTCCGTCATTCTGAAAGACAATTTTGCCAGTGTCAAGTGATATTTAAAATAATATAAGTCAAGTCGAAGCCATATTACAAAAGTAGAAGAAGAAATCGTTAGGCGAATAACAGTAGTTGACAGTAGTGGACAGGTGATGAGATGATTGTAAACCCCAAATAACAAACTCGATGTAATCTTGGAATAGTTACAGCGTGTTTTGTCTCTTTTGATCGTATTAGAATCTGCTTGTCGATGCAAAAAACAAAACATAGTGTAAGTAGGTACTCCAAACTTACATCGAGTTTATTATTAGAATGGTAATGTTTTTTATTCAAAGTAAACTATTTTGTGCTTGCCAGTACTTTTAATAAAACAAATGCTTCGGATATAACAGGTCGTACCTAAACCAAATCGGAAGAGAATAGACCGGGCGAGTACGGAACCGGGTGAGGACGTGCCTAACCCATACTACAATATCTATTACTTTTCTTTACGATACATAATTGCAGTAACATAATCGATAGAACTGTATTGTATAGAATAAATTTAATTACCTATTTACCTACATCAAGAGGAACACGTTGACTATTATTTTAATTTTACATTATTTTCAAAGATCAATAAAACAAACTCCTTGACCGATATGCAATTATATACAATACTAGCGTCGCAGAATATATTATATACTTAGTAGATACTTTTATCTTTGGGTTTTACCTGTGTTTTTTACATTAGAATAGAAAATATACTTACATTTTGTATTTACGATGTCAGTAAAATTAATTTGTGTAGAATTTTAGTATTTTAAGTCATTTATTTGATTTCATGACATATTTATTATTATTGTATGCCTACTTGGCAAAGTGTGCGAGATTACTCTAAGTATAACATGTAAGAACCATACTTCTAGCAAATAAACGATTTCTTTTAATTTTTCAGTCGCCATAAAACATAAAATGTAAGAAAATAATATTTTCTAAACGGTTGTTCAATTATGTAATTTTTTTCTAATTATGTCTACTTTGAACGTCTTTTTATTCTCTAGCAACTATAGAATGTAAACTTGATTAAAGGGGGACATCAGTACAAAAATTGGGTAAGAATCGAATTAAAAACTGCATCAAGAAGCAGATGCCTAAAACAAGGATAAGGTAGAGTTATTGCCTGTAAACATAATTTGCCTGTAAATATAATTATGATTTTGCAAACTAACCGCATAAGGCGTTTACACTCTGCCTGACACCGACACGATACTGATATCAGTACTATAAAGATGTCAGTTCCGGTCTCAGTAGCATAAACAAAAGTATCGTCGTTGTGGCGCTAACAACTATATTTTGGGGTGAGCACAGAAAAGATATAGGTAATGAGTACTTCATAGTTTGAGCCATTTTTTAAGCACACAGTGTGAAAAATAGCATTAGGGCTCTGACGATATCGTATCGGTGTCGTACCGTTGATAGTTTTAAGAGTTCTATAGGTAGCGATCCCACAAAGCTCATAACAGTTAATGTCTGCAAGTGTCAAGGAATTTTCTGAGAGGTTATACAATAATTGCGCGGTGGTTGCCGGTTGCTCACTGATTGTGATGCAAATAACGGCAATGACACTTGCGTAACCATGGTAACCATGGTAGGTACTTTAATGGTTGCAGAGTGATCTAGATTGGGGTTTTAACGCACGACAAAATCTACACCTTATTTCATTTGGTGGATACCTTATTCTTCATACAGTCTTAGAGGTCATTCGCCGTCCAATAAAAATCTAGCCCGATGTCTTTCTGAGAGACTGCTAAAGGATAGTCATGTGTTTTGTAGTACACGTGTATTTGTGAGATTTTAAAAACAAAAAAGTGATTACTTTTGGCGATTTTCGTTATTCTCATGATTTAGGGCTGTAAAAATTAAAGAGAAATACTTTAAGATATGATAATATGTATTTTTTCATAAATAACTACTTAAATAATATAAATATCTAAGTACCATTCAAATCCAAATTACAAAGACTTCTAAAAATCCAGCGTTTAACGTAATATGCGTTTTACTTATCAGCAAAAACTAAACCACATACTCGAGCACGCCACAGTCATGCCCTGGTTAACAAAAATGTCTTTTAATTAATTTATTCCGGTACGCACTGATTCGTAACTGGCTACGACGATGTCTACGTCACTGCGAAACGAAATCTCATCGAAAAGATTTCAACGCGCATGCGCCTCGAGCTCCTTTCTTTTTTTGAACTCGCGCGCATGATAAATTCAATAACAAAATTGTACTTCCGTACTGTACATTACTATAGAATCCAACACATTTATCATACATCTTCTTCTTCTTCTTTTTCTTCTTCTACGCGTACCACCTTTGAAACATGATGTTTAGGCCTCAAACGCACTAGCGGTTAACCGCGGGGGCGGCTAACCGCGCGTTTCCAGTTTAATATGCAACCGCTGCGTACAATCACAATCGGTTGACAAGCGGTTGCATATTATTAAACTAGAAACGCGCGGTTAGCCGCCTTCGCGGTTAACCGCTAGTGTGTTTGAGGCATTACATGTCAATGTCATCTTGAGTATGTACTCATGGTATGGGTACCTACATTGACATTTAATCGAGTGTTATCGAGCCGTTGAAAGCTGAACACGTGAATTCAATCAAGTACCAGAATAAGTAGCAGATTATGAAGACTGACATTCAAATTATCTTTGCAATCCGCTGATCATTCACGTATCAATGTGATTATCTAGACATGTAATCTTGACGATCTTGGATTATTATCACTATGTCATACGTTTCCAACTTTCTCTCTGTGAATAGGTTAATCAAAGTCAACATAGACAAAAACTTCACAATAGTACCTACACTTTTTGATTAAAGACTTTATCATAATATACTCAAAATCACACACAAAATCAGAACTCGCGAATTCCACTAATCCCATCCCATCCCACTAATATTCTAAACTAAGGGCCGCCCAAGACTTCGTTCGCGTCCCGTTGGATCCCGTTGATTTTTCGGGATAAAAAGTAGCCTTTGTGTTAATCCAGGTCACGGACAATATATATTCCAAGTATCATTTAAATCGGATCAGTAGTTTTTACGTGAAAGAGTAACAAACATCCATCCATACTCACAAACTTTCGCGTTTATAATATTAACTAGCTGGTTCACCCAGCTTTGCTCGTTATTTTTTTTGTATTTATTTTTATATACATAACCAATATGCAGTACTTATTTAGTTAGAAAAGGTTCTATGCTCAACATTAACTTGAAAACACGAATAAAACGACATTTTCTGAAAATGAGTCCTAGCTAGATCGATTTATCGCCCCCGAAATCGCCTGTATACTAAATTTCATGAAAATCGTTGGAGCTGTTTCTAAGATTCAGAGATAAATATACAAGAATTGCTCGTTTAAAGGTATTAGATAGGATGTCAAAGTTTAGATATTTGACGTTTTTAAATATCCCTAGGCACGTCTTGTGAAAAGTAGTAGGTAGGTTTATACAAATCACTGCACATAAGTTTATTCATACGCGACGGGTCACTTTCTTCCGCACATACGAGATCTTACGCACGATGTTATCGCACCAGCTTATTTCTGGTTTAACTGATACTTATGTACCACAACAGTTGATACTGGCTACACCCAGATTACGCAGTATAAAAAATATTTAATATCAAAGTAGTTTACAGTCAGTTCTTGATATGAAAGCGATTGGTGCGTCGCTCTTTTGAAATTTCAACTTTGTTGCATTTGAGAAAAAATAAGTAACATAAGCGTCAAACTACATCAGAAGGCATGACGTCGCGTCGTGTGGCTAGGGAGAGGATTTTTTTTTTTTAAAAAGCAAGTTTTTTAAAAGCTTTTTTGTTACAATATGCTTTTTCTTAAAAGCTATTTCAGTTATAACTAAAGCAAAACGGTATAAAAGCTACAAGCGAAAACAGCGTATGAAGAAAAAAATAACGAAACACCTCTTTTGACAGCATGCTCTTTAAAAGAATATTTATTTTCATGTCCCTACGGACACGACAACGACGTCTTGTCGTCAGGTGTGCGCCAACGCTAAAAATATGCTCTAAGTAAATACTAAAGAAGTCCTTACTTCTTTACCTTTTTATCAAATAATTAAGATCTAGCATCGAGTTTCTATGGATTTTTTGTTGAGAAATCGATTGCAGGAGTCTGGTTGCTGCATCATAGAGCAGTGAGATTGTTACGCATGCTAGAATCAAATGACATTAGGTTACCTAACGACAACTTTCACACACGTTTCATAAAAATATAGTGCACAAGTCAAGTTTTTGCACATATTATAAAAAACAGAATAGAAAAAATGAAATATTGTCTATAGCAATATCTTTCAAAAAATACCCTAATACTTAATTTAGTGGTACTAGTTTGAAATTTGACTTCCTCTATTTCGACTTATCAGTCTCATCGGCCCGTTCCACCATCTTGTTGTATAAAAAAAATCAACATTCGATGAACTACGAATAGTCAAAGGAAACAAAACTAATCAAAATGTTTGGATATGACAGTTCTAATCAATACCATTCCTATACCTAAATTTTTTTCACGTTCGTAGAATAACAACTTAGTTATAGAAACTGTTGTCACAACAACTCAACCGGTACGACCCTGGCTGCTAATGCGTTCATGCACTTAGAGTTAGATAAAAAAAAGTGATCCGTTTATGATGAGCCGTGCCTCTGACCTGTTATAAACAGTTAAAAAAAAAACAAGTGACAGTCGGTAGCAAAAATGGTGTTTACAATCAAAGTCAATGTCAGAAGTTGCCAGTTCGTGATATATTTTTTTTAAAGTAAAATATTGCTGGCACGTTTTTCATAGTATCTGTCATCTCAAGTATACGGAAGGGGGTCTTGGACAATGTGGCCATGTGGTGCATTAAGAGTAATAGCAAATCGTGCATGCCGTCTTGAAACCAGTTCACAAATATTTTGATACAAAAAGCTCACTGACTTCATCGTGAGGTCATGTCACGAGAGTTACGTAAGGAGCCTATTAGATTAGGCGAAGTTGACTATGGTAAACTTCCTAGTTTAGTTTGAGTACAGGGTGTAAAAAAACTTTTAGGAACCGAAAAACCTATTGTTCAGGACCCTCGGGGTTAGGAAATAAGAAGAAATACATTTTAAGGCACCTTAGTTTTTGTAATTTGCAATGCAGTGACTTATTCCCAAGACAAACACTAATAGTGGATTGCAGCAGTGAAGCTAGAAGTTCTGAATGAGGGAGTGATAAACTCAAATCAACACCTACAGCCCGGACTCATTTTTTTAAATAATAATATTTTCAACCATCTCTGCAACCAAATACAAGAAAAACACCTTTTTTTACAGTATGTAACGGTACATGCAGATGGCCCTCTTGAGCGGTAAACTCTACATTTAACAATGCATTACTTCATTGAGCACGACCATTGAGAGCATAATCTATGAGACATTGCACCTCGTCCGTTACTCTGAGGCGTAAAGACGATTTAGTCGCATGTGCCTGTAGTCTGTGCCTCAACAACATAATTGCATAATAATTATGTTGTTGAGATGAGAGTAGTCATACACCCTTCATGTAATACGTCATCGCTTCGTTTGCCAGTTCATCGTGGGTTGTTGCGGTAGCAATTATGACTGATTGTAAAATTATAATGGGCCTAAATGGCCTAGCAATTATTTTACATGGATTATGACAGACAATATAGCATTTGGAATTTTTTTACTAAAAGAAAAATATTAGCTTCCTTGCAAAAATAAAAATAAAAACCGCACATAGCAAAAATGTTTTATTCATCCCTCATTTTTGCGGATAAAACCTAAATAAGATGAGCACGGACTGTATGACTGAAAGAAAGAGAGGCGTTTATTTATTATGTATCTTGGTTATGCGCCTTTATGTCACGCAACGGGAGTCAAACCCTCTTGCATCTGAAGTTAAGGCTTAATTACACCATACCATTTTCTTGGACGTAGCAGTGCAATAATTGAATGCAATAGTTGAAGCGCCATAATTGACGTTCAAGAATTGTAAGCAACTGTTTACACGCGGATATAATAAACAAAGTTGAATGCAGTTATTGACCACTACCAAGGAAAGTGTTGAAGCAAAACTTGTATACCAGATCAAAAATGTTACGTGTTGTTTACACCATGCAATTAATTTATTGCGTTCAACTATTGCACTGGTATGTACAAGAAAATGGAATGGTGTAATTGAGCCTTTATAGTCACCCACAGCGCCACAGCTTTTATGGCTGTAAAAATATAAAAAACATTTTTACGAAGACTTACATTTTTACTTTTACAAATCAAAACAAATTCAAAGAAAACAGTTGTAAAAATCACGCTTTAGAACAATTTATCATTGTGATTGTAGTCAGCAGCTGGCCACCAGAATAAATCGTGGAGTTTCGGCATTCAAGATGCAATTTCGCAAAGTACAGTCACCGTCATGGTTATGCATGACGGACGTAAACGTGTCAAATGGATATAGGGCCGAGAAGGAACGAAATTAGTTAGATTTTATATTCATTGGTAAGATAAGTCAATTGTTACATACACCATCTTTTGATTTTTTAGTTTACTTTATATCTGCCATATAAAGTTTCCATAGTGCATATAAAGCTTTGTAAAGTTGAAATCACATCACTTAAAACAATAACGCAACCGTTTTCAGGAAACCCTACCTTTAGTCCACCCAACCAGGTAATAATTCCAATCTGCACCACCGCCAAAATGTCCAAACTTCTCCAACGACCAAACTTCAACACTTACCTTTTAATTTGGAAGACTAATAGACAAATAAGACATACCCTAAACGAATTTCAGTGAAACAGTCAAAACTTCAGGAGACGGAATAAATTGACGCCCTCCTAGATGCGAATTTCTCATTAAAATGTTGAATGTCGGAGCCGAGACCCGTCTCCATTCAATCCGGCTTTTGAAACTAAATCACAAGTTTTATCGAATTACTTTGACAATAAGACGGTAAAGAGTGTGAGTTTGGTGCTTATCAACTCTCTTCAGAGTTGCTAAGTGAATTTTGGCTTACGCTGGTGTTCTTAATAGTTAATCATCTTTTCTTCGGAAACTGCGCAACTTTTACTGCAACTTCTGTCTTTTATTATGTTTGATAATTTCTTAAACTATATCTAAGATTCAAATCCGAAACCACGCTCAACTTTGCAATTAATTTCATTCGTTTAGTTTAAAAAAATAATATTTTACTTACTGCAAAGTACCTACAATGGTGCTAATATTTATGGTTTCATAATGGGTTATATTATAATTGAATCTATGTTTTGGCTACGCATATTTTAACCTGCTATAATAGCGACCATAACAATAAACTAGTTTTCCATTTCGCTGCCTCGAGCAATCCCCAAACTATATTCGGAACAATAGCAGCAATAGAAATGTCAAAGCTTTGAAACTCCACCGATATTTCACTTGATTTAAAGTTTCTAACTTGTCAAAGCGATTAGTTACCTATAGATACGTTGATAAAGTTGGCCAGTGGATGAATGGAACTTGATACGACGTGACAGGACTAAGTGACCTCCTAAAAGCATAGGTTCGGGTTTCAGCTTAAGTGAATACTTGATGGATGTTTCTTTCGTTTTCGTGTTTGTGCTTAGATTGGATCTCATGACTAACTTTGTAACTTGGCGTAAAAGCTTATAGAATATTTTTTTTGGCCCATGTTTTAATAACAAAATAATATTATTATGATCAAGAAGTCCAATCAGTAATTTTTAAGATAGAAATAGAAGAAACCAAAAGTAGAGTGGTGAATGCATTGCAAAGAGATATATTTGACTCTCGATCAAACACGTCTTACTGCTTTAGATGTGTAACAAGAAGAAAGAAAAGATTTATAAAGCGATTTTCTCCGATCTAAAAAGCAATGACTTAAAATGGATATCAAAATGCAAGCAGACAAACTTCACAAATCTTCACTGAAGAAGTAACTTAGGCGAAGGCATCTCATCTTGACTTGTATTATGCTAATCGCTCCCCTTCACAAACAGAATGAAATTTAATTTCCCACAGTTTTCTACCAAGTTCCTTTTTCTTGACTCATTCAAATAAGTTGCTTGATGATTTTCGGGAACTCCGTCTCAGTTTCATCGAATGAAACAAGTTTAATTAATAAGTTCTTGAGAGCTTTGGCACTTTAGCTATTTTCAAACAACCACCGACACGACATCTACATGATATCTTCGGGAAGCTAAACTTATACATTCACACTAGAGGATTTCGATCGCATCATTCTTTAATTCCTATTTTACTGTGCCTTAATGAATGAACCATATTTTTACGTACGCAACCTTTAGACTAACATGCGAGTATTTTTGAGTTGCTTATATTGATAGTAGACATATTTAGCGTTCGTCGTATACCTAGTCATTTAGTATAAATATTTTGGTCGTAATGTTTGTTGAATGATCTTTGATCTCAGAAAGGTGTTGCTGGAAGGTGGTGACGCTCGTCACCGACAGCAACAAGTCAAATTCGGGTTGCTGACATGTCGGTATCGTGTTGGTGTTGGAATCGGACGGTGTGCAAACTCCCACGTAGATAGCAATTCGGCGGCGCCTGTTTTTTGACGCTTTTGAACCTTCCAAAGGCCCTTAGCACCGGTTTCAAAGTTAATAAACCATTTGCAAGTCCATTGCATAAAGAAGCTAAAACACTTGTGAGTCCGTTGCAAATTTATAAATTGGTCAATGACTACAACATCATAAAAGCGTGACTTGAATCCACCGACATCTTAATCGAAACAGATCTTTCCAAAACTCAATAAAACTAGTGAAACTTGAACTTAATCAATAAAATCACATTGCAAAAACTGACATGGAACCTAAGCCTTGATTGCGTTTTGGATCTTTTTTACAAAATAAAGTGCAGCCTCTGTTATTAACTGCTCTATGCCAGAAGGGCAGAGAAATAAAAATCAAAAAATCATTTATTTATGAAAATGACATGGTGCATTTAAAATGGTTACATTACTAGATAATTCTGGCTGTCACTAATACAATATTGGTGCTAAAGGTACTACCGGCTATCCAAGGGAATGCGCGATGCCGTGCCTACCAACATTTAAATGAGCCCCTTTGTTTTGGGGTCACTGAAGGCTCCTAAAAGTTTGGTAGCACTTCATAAATAATTTGATTAATTAATACTTAATTTATTTACAGAAATACCTTTAAGATTCTGAGGAAATTAAAAGTAGCTACAATCTGAGTAAATCAAATAATAATTAGCTTCAAAGGAACCTGAAATTCATCATTTATGGTTTATTAAGAAAATCTCTACCGTAAATCAGTGTCCAAATTTTCCATTAAATTACCAGCGATGACGACGGTTCTTCTAGACTCCCGGGGTAGTAAGGTCACGAAGGAAAAAATTACCAGCATTCAGTTTTAGTTTAGACGGCCTAGCATAGCATTACCCTCAGGAGGCTGGTATGCTTAGTTGTAAACTAGTCTGTCAATTCAATACCGACGTTGCTTCCGGGTACGTTACTGACATCAAGGCAGGTCATTCACCGCTTTCTCTTGACCTTTGACATCGCGTTTTCTGCGCTTTGCTTACGCAAGCATTGGAGGATAAATAAATGTTACGATTAAGTATCAGAAACTCCTTCACAAAAATATCTATGTTATTGCTTCATTCTTAGACAGAAATCTCACGTGGAGGCGTACCTAATTATTTCAACCCAGAACCAATTGTCTCGAATTAGTTTGTTTAGTCATACAAGTTTTAGCGCATTCCTGAAGGATTGTGGCCTGATTATTCTACAGTAACTTCAAGGTATAAGTATTATCTTCTATCTATCTTTTAAATCATCAATATATATAAAACTCTTTTGAAGCTGACATAGAATCAACGCACAGCCTAAACTATAAGTCCTATAGAGGTATGAAATTTGGAGGCTAGTATCCTTAGGGGTGCACTAAGAAAGGAATTTTGAAAAGTCACACTCTAACACGAGCAACGCCGCGGGAGACGGCTAGTATAATATAAAACTCTTTTGAAGCTGACTGACAACTGGTAGTATCCTTATTATAAAGAGTAGGGGTAAACTAAAAAAAAAATTGAAAAGTCGAATCCTAAAGAGTCTAAAATTAGGATCAAAGATTTTAACCTGGTGGGCCGGCCGGTGAGCTCGATGGGAATAACTCCAAATAACGCGTATGCTGCTACCACGCGAGCAAAGCCGCGGGCGACAGCTAGTTTTGTAAATTTTTTCATAAGTAGAGGCTAAATTTCTCCAACACTAAGTCAAGGCAAATGTTAGCTTGCAGTGTTTGTGTTATTTGGTCTAAGTATAACTTGCTCTTTTTCACACCATCATACAGTACGGAACCTTGCTCTGGGGTGCGAACATGATTGTTGGGTGTTTATTTATTAAAGCAGTTTCGATAGCAGGGCCGCAATAATATCATTATCTACTTAAGTATCAGCAAACTACTTTTAACGCAATAAACTATAGGCAACTGAATACCACTGTCTGCCGTAAACGCCTCGTTAAAAGGCCATTAATGTGTCACCGCTGGGGTAAAGCTTTTGACCTGCCGACGCGACTTTTCGAGGACTGCAATCGGGCGATAAACCCAAATACTGATGTTTTCAACCGCAAATTGATATTCTAGAGCCCGTATTTACGTATGTGATATATTGTGATGTCATGCAAAATGCAATTTTATCGTGCATGTGACCTTGAGAAAAAACAGCTTTCACATTTCTTTCAATGCAATAGCTAAGTGTGTGTAAATATAACAGTTGTTGTTACGTTTATATTTCTAATATTTTTTATTTTGTTTGTTTTGGATTTATGGTCTGTGACAATAAACAAGCATAAAACGAAACGCAACGTTTCTGTGGTGGTTGCCCACTCTGCAACTTTAATTTTCGCTAGTCTGTCTTGATTAACTTCATAGAGGGGACTAAGTTATTTTACGGGAGTAAAGCTTACTTTTATTTTAACCCCTTAGACAGGCATTCTGTCAAGTTACACTGTGTTTTGGCGTCA
This sequence comes from Eulithis testata, assembly GCA_947507515.1. Taxonomy (NCBI): domain Eukaryota; kingdom Metazoa; phylum Arthropoda; class Insecta; order Lepidoptera; family Geometridae; genus Eulithis; species Eulithis testata. The sequence goes on along the minus strand of OX382199.1, from coordinate 3,641,300 downwards.
GTTTAAACGTAGCTTTATGTGATACGTTTCTGAAAATTATTTTCCATTGACGAGGTAATAACCACTAGGCGTTTCGCTGGAACACGTAATATAATATCTCACTACAGCGTAATGATGCTTTTAGGCGACAGCTAAATAATACGCAGGACAAGCTGGGTGAACTGGCTATATGACCACACCTCTAAAACCGTCGGTCCGAATGTAAGTAAAATATGACTGATATATTTACAAAAATACCCATGAAACAGTTGAGCTATCTGCAAACCATTGCTACCGCACTCACCTGAATCAGACGTGTCGATTTATGTCTATTTTGCAACAAAATATCGTACCTATCACCAAAAAGGGTCCCCATTCTGTCTCGCCGTCAATTATAATTTGATTTATTTTATAAAAAGCAGCTGGCTCAATAGATTTTTGGACGAACATGAAATCTGATTTAGATTGTTTCGATGTCAATAAACTAGTACCTCTTGGCGTACGATTTTATAAGAAAAAAGCATGCATAGTGGAAATAAGTGTTTGACTCCGCCGGCGGGGTCATTTTATCTGTACTAGGTTTGATGTTATTTTACGCTCATCATAATGCTTTATTTCAATCTTTACCTTAAAATCTCTTTGGTAAGTAATGGATTAAATAATAAAAAAAGCAGATTTTTATGCCCTGCATCAAAGAAAAGGGATTTTGAAGGGTTTAAACCGACTGATGAAAAGCCCTTTCGACATCATCTCAATAGACAGGATTACTTTAAATACTTGAAAATGAAATTCTTTGAAAAGATGACATTTCTTTGATAGAAAAACGACTCTCATTTATTTGAATTGAACTTTTTCTGTAAGCAGTTTTCATTTCACTAAGCTTTTGTGAATAAAGCTCTTCAACCTTTTACTACTAAGTTAGAAGATTTTTATATAAAAAATAAACAAATTACTAATTATAACAAACTTAGAGAACCAGAAACAACAAAATAAAAAATATCTAAGTACGCTAAGTAATTATTTCATAATTATTTCAACAACTAGGTATCCTAACGTAACCTAAATAAATTATTTTCTATTTCTATTTCTAACCAGTGAATCCTAACTACATACATATATGTATATAGACCGCCAGTTACGTATCTACGATTCTAGATTAATGTTAATGTGTTAGTTTCAAGGTAATACTGAAAACTGTTTACTAAAGTTATCACAGTACTTAAACTACGTCAATTTCATCGTCGACGACGACGATTCATCGTATGAGTTTGTTGCGGCATTTCGGTCTGGTGGTAATTATGATAATTACAGTCTAGCATAATAATTATAGTGACAATTAAGCTCTTTAGAGGTGGCATTTTAAATATCTGGGCAGAGTAATTGGAAGTGGTTATTTCAAAGTTTCTACAAAACCCTGAGGAATACTCGCTAACGCGATGACGTTCTGAAAACTACAAAGTGAAACTACAAAGTGACAAAAATGTATGAGAACTGGCATGAGACATCATCATTATCATCCACAGTCGGACTTCACCCACTGCTGGGTATAGCATAGGTCTCTGTTTGTTGGTATCATTTCTCATGACCCGACGCCAGTCCGCCTATCATGCCGCAGAACGTCCGACATTTATGGCACATTCGCCAAAATTCACACAAAATTTGAATAGTTTTCAAGTGATTGTAGAAAACAGCTAGAGCATCTTGGAGGACGTCTACCATGCCTGAGGAGTACCATTAAAACAGTATTTTTTTATTACTTATTTGCTTTTCTATCTTTTTACAGATCAACGGACACTACTACGATTTATAAGAACTGTAAGTAAAACCTCTATTAATCATAATATACATTACTAGCGACCCGTCCCGGCTTCGCACGGGTGCAATGCAGTGATGATGATGATGTATTATACCTCCCTCTTGAATCACTCTATCTATTAAAAAAACTGCATCAAAATAAAACCTAGTTTAATAAGTGTTTTTATGTTACCTACTAACCAAACTGGACCAAGTTGTCTGAATAAATAATCTAAATAAATAATCTAAATAAATAAATAAATCAAATCCGTTGTGTAGTTTTAACACGTTCCCTGTCCCCATACAAAAGGGAATAAGCCCTTCATACGTCCAAGTGTGGTTCCACTATGTGTGGGCCATTGAAGTTACCATAGTGGAAGCACGGACTCCTGAAAAAAAGCTTCATAGCCCCACATTGAGGGCACCTGGACAGGGAACGTGTTAAAGATCTAAGCATACATACAGACATTAGGACAGACGCGGGAAGCGACTTTGCTTTATACTATGTAGTGATGTACATTATAAACATTTACGGCCGAATACTCAAACGTCACTTATATGAAGTTCATGCTTAAATTATTGCCATCTCTTACCAACGAGTAATGCCAAAAAAAGGCACGGCAATTTTAGGTGTTGTTTAAATTTGAATGACGTTTCAGTATTCGGCCGTTAGGTACCTAACAAATACACTTTTTAGACTAAATCCATACCATTCTTCACTACGTTTTTTTAAATAATCGATGAGTCCTAGAGAATGGTAAAGTGATTCTATAAAAAATCTTTGACTCTGTTTAAATAAAACACGCTTCACTTAAATTGAGAGAACAAATCGATTTAACAGAAACCCCACCGCTAAACTAATAATCGAATTAAAGAAGCGAATTAAAGGCTATAGTTGAACACGTGTCGCGCTCGAACGCTATCGAGAGACTCTCAAAGGATTTAATTTCCTGTCGGTGAAATGAAAATCGATTAGTTCGATTTCCGGCGGCTGGCCTGAGGGTCGGTCGGGGACGGGTCAGCTCATGGACTTTCAATTCTTAGAATTCACAACTAGTCATTGCTCAGTAAATGTAAGGCCTGTTTTTATCATCTTTGACTAACGTTATTCGTATAATTACCTTCGTTTTTGTTATTGGCAAGTCAAAAGTAGAGGCAGATAGATATATTTATATCTGATGGATAGCGTAATCATGATATGCGGAAATAAACTTGGAAACAACTCCGTATAAAGAGCATCCATCTGTCGCTGAGATTTAAAATTTAGTTAACATTAGGATAAAAGTCATAAAATAGAAGAATATGGAAGGAATGAACAAAATTGCTTCAAACCCTTTTTTTTAATATTTTCATACAATAAAACCAAGTAAAAGTGATGGCATTTTGTTTACCCGATATGGTACTTTCTGTACGGAATTATCCAAGCTAAATTCCGTTAGACTACAGATCACAATTAAATAGAAAAAAGAGAAGCAGAACTTACTTTTATTTTTTGCAGTCTAGAGTTGATTTCTCCGTGATCGATAGTTTCCGATGTGGCTCGTGCCAAATTAAATAAGATGCAAGTTAATCTGGCAGGGACATTTTATTTTTGTACCTCGAGTTGGCTTGGCTCCATGTTTTTCTTCAATTTATATGTTACTTCCAATTTAGGTATTTGATTCCAAACCAGGCCATTGGCTGACGTCATCGTCGTTTCAGCTATTATTTTTCTAGACCATAGAAGAATATAGGTTTGTAACATAAGTTTACGGAAATAGAACTAGATGTAGCCACTAGTCGATTAGAACGCGCTATCGTTGCGTTTTGCCATCTGAATGACTTCGGATGCAGATTTTGGTTTATATGGAGCTTTCTCAGGTAGCGACTACTGATGCAGATACGGATTCTCCGAACTAATCAGTACTCGAGTATTTCACCTTGCACCCTGTCGTTTTGCGGACCGGCTCCCGGACCCTGACACACGGCGCAAGCCTGAATTTCTACAGTCCCTCGTTTGGGACACCTCTGTACACCGAACCTGTACCCGCGAAAATTTTCCCCGTCTGGTTGTACGACGAGTCGTACGAAATAAAGTGCGTCTAACTTAACGCGCGTTTTATTCACGCTACGCCCCGACCAAACCCTTACAGGTTTATTTAATTATTTATTAAGCATATGTATTTTATATTTTAACAGGCGAATCTACTCTCAAAAGCAAAAATTCCGGGCCATCTATAAAAACTTGAATATCTTGAAAATAGTATTAATTTTAATTAAGTTTTATTAATTCAATCTACGTTTCTATAGATGACCCGGAATTTGCTGACTGTATTTGACCTCAGTTTCCCGCAACCAAAATATATTAAAATATTCACTCAAACAAATTCAAGCAGTTTTGTTTATAAAGCAATCTGGTAGAGGTTTGATATGACATACATACGAGGAACAGTTCGATTTGTCCCGCGTCCGCGAGGCGAGATCCCGCGGGAAATTAAGGAGCGAGATACAGAACTGACCGCAGAAGCTACTTGTATCTATTCCCGAATTATATTTTCAATTATCGCGTGTATTACTTTTAGGGTACTTTTGAACTTGTTGGACTGAAAAAAGGATTTTTGTAGATATAAGGTCGAAAACACACAACACCGCGCCTCCTATCGCAGCGTTGTGTGGTCGGTCTAAATGTCAAAATATGTCAAGTCTTGTGAAGAAGTTGACATGACATTATTTGGCTGTTTGTACCACAGACGCTTCGTCTGTGGTTTGTACTGTTCTATTGACAAAAAGAAGTATACATAAGCAAAGGTTTTCTACATCTAATATTTGATATTTATTTATTTAACCATTTCGTTATATACATAACATTGGCATGTCAATTTGATACAGTTTGACAAGTAGGTAATTCTTATTCTAACGTAAAAATCATTTATGCAACTATGAAAATGAACATCCCATGTATCCAATGATATGGTAAAATGGGTGACATTAAAAAAACAACAGTAGCTTAACTTTAGATTCACTTAATGAAACTTTGTGATTTGCAGGGGTAACAGAAACCTTGCTTGTATGTCTTGACCAGTCTGGTTCTTGGTACGTGTAACTTTTCTTTATTTCGGGTATCATAATCATCTCCCACTTTCTTTTACTTTCGACTTATTTCCGTCCATTTTATTAACTAGGTAACTTTTTTCCATACTCATCATCACACATATTTGTATACTTCCTTCAGAATGCATACAACCTGTAAACTACATTGTATTGTACAACTACTAGTGCTCTGTGTACCTGCCAGATACAATTCTGTATGGTAAATAAATAAACTAAACTAAATGAAAATAAAGTCTGGGTAAATAAACCCGTGGTCTTAACCATCCACACTTTATTCCTCACATAACAATAACGACACTCAAAGCCTTGAAACTCAACACCCCATTACTGGAGGCAAAAACGTAATGAGAGTACAGAATAAAATTATAACATTAAATGTAGCTTGAATCTTTTTAAATTAGTACAAAACATGTCTGCCAGAGGCTCTAAAGACTATGCTAGACGATGCGTTGCGAGTGCGGTGCGTTTCAGATGCGCGACAACCAAGACTACGATACGAGGCTGTAGCGCCATCTAGCGCGCTACATGAGAACTATCCTAGATCGTGCAAACGAAGTTATCGCGGAGTTTGAACATAAGTCATACTACCGAATATCATCCATTAGTCCTCGGACTCCGAGCAAAAGGTCGCTCGGCGCGAAAGATCTTCCCTTTTTGCAGGAGGACACTTCCTACTGTGTTTTCCACATTGTAATAAAGAACTAGTGGAAACATTATGTTCAACAATGACATGATGATTTTAGTATACTTTTAAAGTAAAATAATGATTTCTCTACTATCCTAGACTAGCAGGCTCAAACAAACAGATAAACCGACGTAATTTTTTAAGGGACAGAAATATCTCAAAGCGTCGCGCGTCGTACTGTCGCGTCGCCGAAGCGTCGTCGTCAACGCGTTGTCTAGCAGAAGTTTTAAGCAACAAAACATTTTATAATTATTTAATAAAGTAAGTTATTTCGAAGTTGTTTCAAGAATTATGTCGCTTGTTTTATTTAGATGTACTTAATTTGTGCTGTTTATTGTCGAAGACTTGGGATCTAAAAGTCCCATATTCTTAGATGTGTATGTTTTTTTTCACTGAGTTATTGTTATGAAAATGTTAATAAACACTCTGTTCTCCATTTTCTTTACATTTTAAACATTCGCAACAGTATTGCAACAATTTTTCTCAGAACAACAGAAGTGACTTTTTCTCATTTCATTATTCGAAAGGATAAAATCTTTTGCATATTCCCACAATCTTAATATTTGCAAATGGGAAATGTTAATAGAAAGCAGTATATCTTCCACTTTCATACACACAATTTATGTTATGTTATCGTGGTGCAGTATGCAGAATAAGTAATAGTTTTATTTACGTAAAAGTTTCACTACGTCCACGACAGCAAAAACAGGGCCTCTACTCTGAATAATGACTTACAAAGATTCGGTAGTGACGTTTGTGTTACACTGCGCGGTCATCTCGAACGATGACGTGGGCTCTTGAGAAGTGACAGCGTCATTGCGCAGTGTAACAGAAACGACGCTACCGAATATTTGTAAGTCATTATTTAGAGTAGAGGCCCTGTACTTAAGGAGCTACGAAGTATACAGAGGCGCAGAAGAATGATTTTGTTTCACACGCGGTGTAAAAAATCTGCAAAATAGTATTCGTCAAAACGCACCTGCTGCTACGTACACGTCTCTTTCTGTTTTTGAGGGAGTGGACTGAGTTATGCGATAATTTTACGCTAATTATGCAATGAATGATGTACCTACGAGTTGAAGTGATATAGGCCTAGCTATTTAAAGGGTATGAAAGTGTCGGTCTGGTGCAGTGTGTATTCAACTTTATGCGTAGATCATTTTTATTACAGCAGTTTGCGCTGTGAGAAAGAGCATTACGTCGCTCCGAAATATTGATTCAAGAATTTGTGCAATATTTAATAGTAGATTGTATCATAAGGGAGCGAAATCATATTTTTACAGCGAGGGCGCTTTTTTGAGTCCAGAGCGAAGTGAAGGATTCTAGAGTAGAATCTCGAGCTTAGTGAGGGATTCTTTAGTAGAATCCTGAACGTAGCGAGGGATTCAAAGTACGTCGCCCGAGCCAAAAATATATTTTGCTCCCGAGTGGTACACTCTACTTTTCATCACCCACTATGAGAAAATAAAAGATAAGATAAGAACATTCTTTATTGCACAAAAATGAAGTACATAGGCGAACTCAAAGCGAAGATATTCCAAATTCAAAAACTTTTCGGCGCACTTATAGTTTCTTATAGAAAACACCACCTTTGGGTGCACATAAAGACGAACCAAGTCGCTCTTTTCGAATAGGTGTGATGAAAAATATTTTTACAGTTTTTTGTCTAGAAACAATCTTAGAAAGTGGTGTTTTGATGGCGCGTAGACAAAGTACTTTTTGTTAAGCGGTAAGCCTTTTATTCAACCCTAATCTAAACTCCTTTTCACACCAGTATCATTGATAGTTTTCATTACCTTTTTTCAGAAAATTATCACAGTCGTTGCTTACTGGTACTTTTTAAACACAACATATTTGTAATGTTTAAGTATAGTAGTTTTGATTAAACTTCTAATAAAACCAGTTTCATAAAATTCAAAGCACAATGCATCATTCATAGACAGGTGTTTTTCATCACAAACTTTTTTTGTTGTAAGCAGATTCATGCTTACATTCCGCAGATATCTTCACACTGCTGAACTACTTTACAGAATCCCAGAATACATGAATACATATGAAAGAAGATCGCATATTCCAAACAGTATTTTCTCGCTATAGATACTGATAGTAGATCTGTAGATCTGTATACAAGGTTGCATTACCTATTATGTCACAGTTTTTTTTATGCGAAAGCCGTATTTTGCTGCAGTTTCCGATGCCACTTAGTATCACGTGAGAATTCTCTAGGTGTGTCCAGATCATGTGACATAATCTCAACACAATCACATAATTTATATCAGACGAACTCACGATTTTGCAGCAAAGTTTAGAGATCCTGCGATAAATGCGTGCGTGTCAATCAATAATACGGATTCGGTTGAATCGTTGGATTTTCATTAATTATTTTGTTACAGTAGAATGGTGAACTTATAAGGATGTCCCAATCTTTAATAACCAAAATAAAGGTTAAAAAAAATGCTGTGACGAAGACGAAGCCTACCACTCATTGAGCTGCATGTTGCATTATTGGCTAGCATGAAAAGAAGATGCTTATAACATTATAATTACCTTTAAAAAGTTGTATTCTTCTTCTAGTCCTTGGTTCACAAAATTTCACTACAGGAAGTAGAATGCCTTGTCAAGGCAGTTGTTAAAAAAAAGTCCTTTGTTCGAGTTCCACTGCGCCTTTAAGAATAACTAGCCATTAAATCTTAATCCAATTAGTATAACAAAACTATTTCTAAGCCAAAGCTCTCAAGGTCTGTTCCGCTCATAATTACACTTTCGCATTCAATACGTGTTTTCGATAAATTATGTCGGTAAGTTTCCCAACTTTGGGCGCAAACAACTGTAACAACTGTCAACTGGTAGCAAACAAACGGCCAGCCACATTTTTCCTAGGGGTCAAATATAGCCCAGTACAATTAAATGTGTCAATCGTAAACGTATCGTATCGGTAACGTATCTACACGGTGGCGTCATAGCTTTCCGTAGTATACAACTATATTGACTAGACTCCGTAGTTGGACTCGGATATGCTACAGTATTTCTATTTCACGAAGGCGGTTTGTCTATGTTTGTGTGCGTAAGCTCCACAGCACTCCGATGTATTAAGATAGAAAGAGACGGGACGTACGATTGTTATATGTGCATGCACTGCTACAAACAGAGCTAAACCGCCTTCGTGAAATAGAAGAACTATACCGCGTTATATACGTTGGCGATTGTCACATTTTTTTGTGTTAACCCCTTCTGTGACGTCATGGTCACGCTTCCTCTCCTTGTTCCTTTTTTGCCTAACCCTACAAGGTTGGTGCAAGGGAATATGCTCCTTGTAGTGACCTAATTACAATTATGACACTTGAGCGCACCAGTTTGCTATTGACAAATCGCTGGAGTGTACACACTCAATCAAATCCGCCGATTGACGTAATCAGACCCATCCATGCCCTATTTGATGTTCTATAGTTTTAGAAACTAATTAAAATGTATGGAAATGTCATTATAGAACAAACGAAGTTACGTGATCATCATTCATAATGATGGAGAATAATCAAAATTTTAAATTACGCACACTGGAAGAATTTTTTAAACGTCACTCACTGCATACTGGGTTCAAATATTTTTTCAATAGGTATGCAAATCGCGTCAACGCCATTTTGACTGCCGAAAGCTGTAGCGTCACCGCGCAGTGTATCTCGGATACGCTTACGATTGTCATATTTATTCGTGATCAAATCACAGTGAGTTTTTCCGCTATAGACTATTTTTGAAATCAAAATATTTAGATATTTTCTAATCATACGATGTTATGAAAAGCGTTCAATTATCCGGATAATATTGCAATGCCGATGTGGTTTGAGCAGCAACTAGACTGTGACCACCGCCTTGAAGTTCTTGTAATCGCCCACTAATAGGTGTAATTAGTCTATGCAAAAAATAGGCCTTTGGCATTCAAAATAGTGCATTACTTTTTAACCTCTAAATTGCCGGTACCACAGAACATATATAATACTAGCCGGTACACTCACAACTCTTAACAAAAAATAAACATTTTTAGATTCAAAATATTCTACTATTCGATCGACTTCAAAAAGAGAGATTTTCAAGTAGTTCGTATTTTTTTAACCTTTGAGTTGTCATCACACACTCTCCACTTGGATGTCATAGTCATCGGTCTAAAAAAAGGTTAAATACGGGCAAATTCATAAACCCTTGCATAAAATCACCTGAAGAAGTCTATTGCTGATCTTAGATATGCGCTATCATAGATTTTCTAACAGTTCTACCAGCTTATCAAATTCCATTTGAATAAAAAATGCGAAATTTTAATGTTTATTTATGACTCAATCATGCCGTAACAGTAAAAAAATCTGGTTGTAGCACGAGCAAAGCCGGAGCCAGAAGGTAGTAGCTACCTAATTACTTTATTGTCCTCGATGTCTACAGTTTTAAAACTAATTAGTATTTATTTTTGCACTTAGCTCATGTTTTTTATTGGACTATTCGATAACCAGTTATGACCCATCAACATTATGACAACACAAATTGCAAACACGCGTGTTGACATAACGCGACACGTAATAAACAACTGTCAATAAAATTATAATTTACGTACCAATTTTGTAATGCTGTGCTGTTAGAAAACAATACTGTGTCGAAAGTCATAATTGATCGTGACATTTCGCATAATATTTGGCAAACGGATTATCAAGTGTAAATAAAAGAAAAAACATAAAATGGTATTTCATTGGCGAGTAGTACGAGTAAGAATCGAATTACAGAATTACTTTTATTTGTAAAATAATTGCCTATATACCTACACATAGTAAAAGTAGGTAGTTAAAAAAATACAGTAGTAAAATACGTAAGTTAATCACATAAATAACTTGCACACCTATATGGTTATTACAATACAGTTTAGCCATAAACCTAGTTTTTGTTAATATTTATTATACGTTTTTCTAGTCCATGTCCATAATATTTTTTAAAATATGAGCAAGAAGAAATAACAGTGGCCTTACTCATAAAATGTTGTTAAATTAACTGACATTTCTAGAACTTAACCTATTCAGTGACACCACACTTTTACCACTAATTTTGTCAGTACTACTCAAATGTAAAACGTGTAAAAAGAAAAACTTGTCAAACACAAATGACGTTACTTAACTGTCAAACTGATGTGGCATTTTAAGACGCTTTCACTGACTCATGTTGGGTTTCAAATAAAAAGTAGCGCATTTGACTTAAATAAATATACAACCAGTTTGGCGTCAAAAATATAGCCCTTTTGGCAAGTACTTACTAAGTAATATTGAGCATTATATATGACACCCAATGGCCAGTTAGATGTTGTCATCAATGGAACGTGCACTATAAAAAAACTTTCACCCATAGATGTCATTCAACGAAAGTAATGTTACAAGCATGGCCGGCAGTCTTATATCATTAGAAATATTGGAAGAAACATCGAATGTGTAGCAGTTACGCAAAAACATATTTAATTACGTAATGGAGCCGGTTTTATATCTAAGAAGACATGTCTGTTAGATGTCGACGTAAGTTACGGATAATTTCTCTAGGCAAGTAATTATCTGAACGTTTTGGGAACTAATCTATTTTTGCTAACAGTAGGTACGTATAGTCATATAGATACTTTTTTACGTTCAAAGATAAAAACACTATAAATCTATCATATAATCAGTGTAATACGTCCGTATTTGTCTTTCCTGTGGATATGGCTGACTAGGCTGAGAGGATGGTATAGGTGCTGGGCAAGCCTACTCCATCTAAAACATTGTCCCAGGCACTACAGTGTAGGCATAGGTTGCCTCCTGATGCTGGATCATTATTAGATGTAAAGGTCTATTAATAATCAGTGTAAAATATATATGTTAAAATATGTACCTATATAAAATGAACAAAATTTTAATAGCGATATGTCTTTTTTGAAGTTTCTGTAAAAAAACACAGCTCGTTTGGCCTCTATTTGCGGCCATTAGCGAGTGGTATCGCACCCAGTTCGCCGCAAAGCACACCACGTTTTGTGCATTATGTGCTCAAAACCCTCGGTTTCCAGCTAATTAGCATTCAAACAGAATACTAGGTCAATGTTCATGAGGCAAGGGTCGCGAATCGGAGACTTGACCCTTTTGTCAGCGCATACAATGAGACATTTGTCAAGTGAATAAGTATTTTGTAATTTTCAACCTGCCGGAGCATCGAACGATGGAGTATTTGTTATATTTTATGTGTGACTTCATTGTATTTGGTCTGTACTTACTCATATTGGCTCGAACATGTCGGACCAATATCGTATGGTTCAACTTCAACTTCTTGGTTTGTGGCTTTTGTGGCTAGTTGTCACAATTCTGCCAGTGTCGAGTGCGGATAAGAATATGGTCAGTGTACAAAGGGAGGTACAACCAAAATTTTGACAATTAGATTGATCTAAAACAAGAGACAGTATATCATCGTGCTATAATACGCAAACGACTATTGACAGTGCATTTTTAGAACCGCTCTGAAATGACAGAATAAATAAAAAATACAACACACTGAAAATTGTGTAATGGAAGTTAGAACACGGTCTTGGCGATGGTATTTCCATGTAATATCGCACAGATGCACTGCATCCATCATCTTAAAATCTGTCACATGTCTGTAATATTACTTGCTCAATATTGGTTTTAGAGGTTGACATAATATGGCTGCGTAAACGGAGAATCGCGCTTTGCATTCTAAACACTGGCTCGACGGGGCTTATTGAGGAATAGATGCATAGAATATAAATATTATTGCAACATAAATACTTAGTTGTATAAATAGAGTTCCGTGACCGTTGTTAGATAACTTTTTAAACTCTTTGAACGGTTGTATAGAATTATGTAGAGAAATAAAATTGTTTACGCAGATCAAAAGTAACATTACTGGACAATGGCCTGAGATAAAATATTTTTTAATTCTCTAAACGCCTATATTATTATTATGGTAAACAAAATATATTTTTATGACCTTGAAAAAAAATTTGCATACTTACGTACCTATACTTAATACACGTTTTTTTATTTAATAAATAAACAAAAATAATTATCAAGTTCAAATTCTATGAAAGCTTAAATAGTTTTTACAAATGCAATAAAAACAGTAATTGTTTTGACTAAAGCGTCTTCGCTTTTCTGAGCTTCAATTTAGTATCCATCCCACGTCTTAGCTCAGTGAACGTAACCACTTGTACGTTGACTTTGAAGATGTTCTCAGTTTGTTTCTTGCAAAATGGTCCTTCATTGAAAGGTTGTATAGTCAGCTACAAAACTGCAGCGGGCCTAAGATGCGCACCGCGAGATATTTGTCATGTCGTTCTGTCAAAATGTAAGCATTTTGTACCAGTTTAGGTACTATTGCATTATCTGTGGTACCTAATTATCTGTGGTAATTGCAAAAATGCTAGAAATTAATTAAAAATTTGCTCGTTTTTATCCAAGCTGACATATTGTTCTACTTTTAAACTATGCCATTAAAATTACTGATTCAAGAATGTGCTTTTCAAAATAAAATTATGAACTTAACAAATGCATCTGGGCTATCCTTAGGTAATCTGCTATCGATTGGTATTTATGGCAGTAGGAGACATAGTTTAGTTGGCTCATTCCAGTTTTCCCCTGCGTCAGTCCCCTGCGTGGGGGATTTCTGGAACTTTTGTCCAATAATCACCTTGGCACGGGAAAACTGGAAAAAATGCAGAAATCCCCTTAAGGGTCCATTTCCACCGTTTTCTTTTACTACCAAAAATACTAGTGAACAGACTGAACAGGTTTCTAAAAAAACATACCATTATTAGATTATTTACTTGTAGTATCTAATACCGCGTGCACACTATGCCCATGCCACTGCCGGCATGTATGCCGCTTAGTGAGAATAATGCACTACTATTTTAGTTTCTGTTTCTAGATTATTTATAAAAATTGTTTGACTTCCTAAACATCCTTCATAAAAAAAAATACAACCGAATTGAGAACATCCTATTTTGAAGTCGGTTAAACAAGAAAAGACTTAGATGAAGTTCACCCTGTTTATAGTTAATAAGAGATGAGTGAAGACTTACAATACAGCAGTTAACCTTGACGACATGTGTAATTACCCCGACTCAGTCCACTAACCACAGATTATAACCTAGCCACAGAATATCTTAGTATACTGCCATCTAGCGGAAGTAGAATGACGGAAACAACACCGTCAAGGTGCATTATACTACTTTTCCTACAAAAGAGTATTATTATACATACCACAGACGCATAATATTAAAATAATAGGTACCCAGGTATTATAAATCTGTAGCAGTTCCTTCTAAACAGTTGATAAATAGAACGCTTGAGAATAGAAAAATATGCAAAATGTATAGAATGCAAAAAAAAAGGATTTATTAAAGCAAAAAAAAACTTAAATCTATGTTACATTATTACGTAGCAAGTACAAAGGCCTTAAATAAAGAAATTACCGTTCTAAAGAAAAAAGTTACACGATAAGGAGAAATATGGTAGACGTAACTTTCGTTTTTGGTTCTAAAGGGCAGTCAAAAAATGAAGACACCGTTTCTCTAGTTGGAATCAGGATGTAGGCTCGCTTCGCTCCCGCTAGACCAACCTAGCTCTTACTAACACATTTGCACCTAATATTAATTTACAAATTGGTGTATACTACATAACAATTATGGTATAAGCTGTGGAATTATTTTAACACTCAAAGGTGATACTTAAACCTAATTTATAACCGATAACTATTTTGAACTAGGTTTAATTGGGTAATAAGTGGGTCTAAAATAGCACGCTACGGTTTTAATAAGTGAATTCGTACTTGATTTTGGTGTGTAAAATTATTTTTAGGGTTCGGTATCTCATGACAAAACTAGTATATGAGTTACCTGCAGCCCGTTGCAAACGATCTATAAGATAGCTCAACTGATTCATATTAGTACCAATCGAAAGCGTGCCCAAGACAGTAACGTTCCGAGTGTGTCATATTTACAAACAAACAAACTTTCTTGCACATTGGATTGGTTAATGAATATTTTAATAAACAAAATGTTGCAGAATCAGTTTGCTTTCATCATAGCGCGACTAATTTACAACGAAACCGACTTTTTGTCGAACTTTCCCTCATTAAGTCATTCCATAAAACTGTTCTGCACGAGTTGTCTTTGGAATTTTGTTAAAACAATGAGCTAAATGTTCTTAAGTTTAGTTTCTTTTTACTCAGGTGGCCTTAAGTGCCTTAAGTATAAGTAGGTATTAGGTAAAGATGCCTATTAATGAAAACTGGTGCGTCAAACACGCGTACATCTGTTTTATATGTGTTTGTATTATTATAATTATTCTTTGTTAAATTTGTTATATCTTTTTTGTAAATATGTGTAGTAACGCTTTAGATGTACCTGCTAGCTTGTAAATACAGTTATCTGTTAAGTTACTATGGATTTTCTAATAAATAATTAATAAGGGTTACGAAATATGATCCGCTCAGAAGAACGGACGACGTATGGACTTATTATTTATTGGTTAGAATGTTAGAATCGAAACATTTGATTTCATAAAGAGCTCAATGAGCACATCATGCAACATACGCTGAAATTGCAAATAAAACACTAGTTACAAATATTTTATACTCGCATATATAATCTCGTTATAAAATAAGTAACACATTGCTCGTGTCATGTTAATGCATAATTGCCGAAAACATTACTAACGCACTTTCATGCTCTTGTGACTGCGAAAATTGCCTGCATTATAGTAGTACCACTAGCAGCAGTTAATCTGTGACATTGAAATCGACGTGTCAACTTTTTTTACATTGCGTGACATCGGCCTCTTATCTAAATACTTTTTCGAATGATACCCTGACAAAATTGTCTGTCAAAATGATGGACAAGTCCAAAAATTTAAGAAGAAAAGGACCACTTGACTTGAACCCGTCGAAAAAGGGCTTTATTCTGTAACTAATAAATATATTTGTTTTGTATTCTTGAGGTAATTTGTGTACCTACTTTACTTATTTAAATTAATTAATATTAGTAGTTATAACCATTTTTATGTGACCTGTAACTAAAAATTACCAATAAATGATTATGACTTATGACTTAAGAGATAGGCTTGGACTAATCGTCTTAAGGCATATTTTTTTTTTTAATACATGGCATGGTGGTGAGACGCTGAAATGGAAGAGTGTGAATTCTCTTGACGTTTCAATTGAACTAGCGGGCCACCAAAACTTAGCAGAGTACACTATAGAACTCAGAAATGCGAGTCCTTCTCCTTCAACTCTTTTGTAAACATTTGTTTAAGAAATCGCTCCCTAGCGATAAGACCACCCATTGTGTTACGTAATATAATATAATCTGTCTCGCATATTAGTGTGTAAGGTGTACGTACGTACAATAAAGTATTTTTATTCATTCATTCATTCATTCTTTTCATAAGAGTTCATAAGACACCTTTGTAGTACATGTACGCCATACTCCGTGTTTTTGTTTTTATCACAAACGAGACTTCCAAAAGTAGTGCTAAGGGCATTGAACTAAATAAGTTGCAATAGACAAAAGTCAATGCCACTAGAAAAACTAAAGTCTACACTCTAGTAACTCCATATCAAATTCATAAAAATTTCGTAAATTCGTTTAAGTATTTTAATAGCGTTTTCAAGTGTTATTGAATTATGAAATTCGGTAGTTACCACAGTTTGCATAGTCAAGGTTAATTAATACCGGCACGCGACTGAAAAAAGTAGCCTAAGTATAATATTATAATGTTTCCACGTGCCTGATTATTTTAAGACCTGCGGGCCTAAGATGCGCACCGCGAGATATTTTTCATGTCGTTCTGTCAAAATGTAAGCATTTTGTAACAGTTTAGGAACTATTGCATTATCTGTGGTACCTAATGGTGTCGACAAAACGCGCCATAATGTACACTTTAGACACTTCTTAGTCGTCGTACCTCTCAGAGGAGGAGATAATAGTCATGCAGAAATGTCAAAAGTTAAAAATTCAAAGGCGCGGTTTCTCGACAACATTACCACAGTTATTGCAATGGTTCCTAAACTGGTACAAAATGCTTACATTTTGACAGAACGACATGACAAATATCTCGCGGTGCGCATCTTAGGCCCGCAGGACTCTTTAAGCTTCGGCCACACACAGCGAACACTCGCTGCGAATGCCTACTAACTGCGAGTACTCGCTGTGTGTGCTCTCAATTTACATCGTGTTTATTGGTACCTAAGACATTTATTATAGAGCTGAAAAAATAAAATACAGAAAAGCTGCGCGTGCGCGTTTAAGCCTTTTCTATGGAATTCAATGCATCAGTTTCCTTTTGTGGGTGCAACATCTAAAATGTTTATTTTAATCTATTTTTTTGTATTTGTCGAAATAAAAAAAAAGTTATGGTATGGTACACTAATCAAATAAGACAAGTTTTTTTTTTATGAGAGTAAGTAATGGCACAAGCATATAGCCCACCTGATGTTAAGCGATAACCTCTGCAGCAGGCAAAGCATTGTCGCACCGAACATGACCAGTAAAGAAGTCCCGAGTGGCGTGAAGCCTCACACTGTATCCATCAAACCGGAACACAGCAATGCGGTAAGGCCGTTTGTCCACCAACGCCGGCACCGGCACGGCACTGGTAATGCCTAGCAGGGTATCTAAACACGTCCACACTACTGCCGTCACAACGCGCCGTTCACGTGTTTTTTAGAAACATTCCACTTTTTCGCACCAAGGACTTCCGCACCTACGTTATTCTACTTTTGCACACCAATCGATTTTAAGTTTGGTGCGCATAAGTGGAATAGTTTTAAATATATAAAACTATTCCACTTCTGCGCACCAAGGATAAAGTAGCGTCTAGTGATGGGGTATGAACTGGTTTTAATAATTTAACAGTCTTCCGTTTTTTATTGCTCTGGTTGTGCATTACCGGTGCCATACCGGTGCCGGTGTTG
The DNA here is from genome assembly GCA_947507515.1 of Eulithis testata. Taxonomy (NCBI): domain Eukaryota; kingdom Metazoa; phylum Arthropoda; class Insecta; order Lepidoptera; family Geometridae; genus Eulithis; species Eulithis testata. The sequence continues at coordinate 3,623,776 of OX382199.1, read as the reverse complement.
GTGGATAAACGGCCAAACGGCGTAATACTTCCCCGCACGTGCTCTTACAAAGAATTCTATTACCATCTAAAACTTGTCATGTTATCATTATGGAATAAAGAATTTGTATTTGTATTTGTATCTACTTAAGAATACTAACATAGGTTTTTTTTATTTGCAAAAATGCCCACGTGAAACGTGTCTTCTATGCAGGAATGTTTGAACGATCAATCTACTTAGTTGATCTGTGAAGGGAACTGTAGATTTTATCCATTGCACGTAGGCGTACTCGTGCCTAGAACTATGCTTACCCTTTGAACACAGGGATTTATTTGATTTCATGACATGTGTATTTTTTTTGTATGCCTAGTGTGAAACTAAAATGAATTAGGTACAACATCTGTAATAACCATACTTCTAGTAAAATAAACGATCTCATTTCATTTCATTTACTCTTGAAATCTTCGAGGGGCTAAAATAACTAGTGAGTGCTAAATTATTTTAAGTAGGTAACTAGCGTTTGTATAAAATACTAGATATTGACTAGTAAATTGACATTGTTTCTATTATTAAAGTTATGTTGTTTTTCGGATGTACCTATAGGTACTTATTGGTTATGAACTGTAAAAAAGTAAATAATGTAATCTAATAAAACGCAGATTTTTGCCCAACCACTACTTAATACTTTACCCTGGGTGCTATGTAAGTAGAAACGGTCATAAAACTACCTCGTACATAATAGGTCATTTTAGTTCCTGGTATACTAATCTACCATTACAAGCAACAAGCTAAAAGTCTAAAAGAACTCAAAAGTGAAATAACTTAGGTGCTGTAATGATCAGTGTTGTATCTATGCAAATGAGTGGGCTCGATGGGAATAACCCGTAAAACTAGGTGCTATAAATGTAATACCTTGTTACTTCTAACTCCTCGATATTTTCGGTAGTACCTACTATTGTTACGCTCTATATAATATAATACGAATAATCCAATCCATTCGTGAATTTATGGATTCAAAGGCGTACGTAACGAGCCCTCAATTTCCTTTTCAGCTTCGATCTATTCAGGACGCTAAAGCATTTCCTCTCGAGCCCAATCATGGACCTGGTGGAATATTATTCGTACAGAAATAGGCTTTTTAAGTGCTCTTATGGAATAATCTCAAACGTGTGTGCAAAGATTTCTAAGAGTATTTTTAGCGACAGAAAACTGAGAATGTGATAGCTTGTGTAGTGCATAGTTTACTTAGTCCTTAGTCCTTAGGTTTACAGGGATATCGAGAAAAATTATAATAAATAAAATTTAAGTGCCTACTAGGTTATATGTAGTTTATCCCCTGCCTGCAGTCGCAGGGCTGCTAAGAGGATTTTTGGACAAAAACTCCAGAAATTTCCTTCGCAGGAAGAACACGCAGGGGATTTCTGAAATGAACCCTTGATTATTATCCTAAGAACATTTAAGGTAAACAAGGTAGGTACTCACATAATTCCAAACAATGTTTCAGTTTTTAAGTTTGTATAGTGGTTCTAAAATGTTATTTGGCTAGACAAGCCACACAGACGAACAGTTCTCCTTTAAGGCGTCTTATCCTCATTTCCTGTGTGACTAACTGCTTATTGCAACGAGACTCTCGTAAAGTGAAACCTATTCAACTAAACAAGTCTTTGAAATTACACGGTTTAAGGTGAAAGTCTGGAGTTTCAAATACTGTGTTTTGTGTGAATTTTGTCGCATATAGCCTAATTTGGCTAAATGAGATGGGAGAATCCTTTGACTTCAATCTCATACCTTTGACAGGCGTCATGGCTCAGTCGGTAGTAGCTTTTCCTTCCGTGCTGTGGGTCGTGGGTTCGATCCCCACCGAGAACAAACATTTGTGTGGCAAACATAGATGTTTGTTCTGTGTCTGGGTGTTTCTATGTATTATAAGTATGTATTTACAAAAAAAATATGTATTTATGTATTCTATCAGCAATCTAGTTCCCATCGTACAAGCTTTGCTTAGTTTGGGACTAGAGGGCTTGAGTTAAATGTCCGTGAAAAAAAAAAAAAATATCACTTGATGGTAATTGACAATGAAGCAAAAACTAAGTAACTGAGTACTGAGTGAGTGAGAGATTGAATGAAAGACAAAATATTTATGCTAAAAGTAGCGCCTTTTCAAAAGTGCCCAAGTTTCCTGCGGCATTCAGTACAACGGCGTAGTTTATGTCCTCTGCTAATGAAAACTGTTCACCAGGTATGGTAATGTAGTTATGTGAGCTATTACCATAAGACTCAAGTGTGGACGCCTCGGGGACAGAACAATGCCGCTTCCTGACAATGTGAGAGAGGCGTTACGAAGCCGCGGAGCCTTTCCGTAGAGCGTTTCCACACTCGTTTATATTCTGAGGTAAAAGCGCTTTAGAATTTTGTTTTTGCCATCATGAAAATAGGTTTTCGCGTAATTGACGGCTCACTTTTAATTTTGTTTTGACACTTTTTTTATCCAAATCGCTGATTGGCATATCTGTAAACTAGGTAAACTAAATATACTCTCAGGCATTGACTTGTAAAAAATATACTAATGATGACTACGCATTTCTATTTAGGCTGTGAGGAGCTCGAGTACAAAAAATAAACTTCACAGATGCAAAGATCCGTTGATGCTTAAAAATATTACTTCTACTATATTGCTCGTAATAGGCTGATTGCACGGTACCTCTTGCAGCAGCAGCAAAGTGGCCACATGGTCTACGTCATCTACGATCTGCGCGTGGCTGAGCTGGTAGATGTTAAGTGTCAAGACTTGACGGATTACCAGCGTAGAACGTTGATACGCACGGCAAACGGTGTCGTGTGTCTAAACTTTAGGTAAATTCCACTAACGACTTGCCTAGTGTATAGGCACCCTAACACCTAACATTATTTTATCTTTGACCACTTTATAAGTGCATAGTCTGTGCTATCGATTCAGTCGTCACTAGAAAGCAGCGACAAAGATAAATGTCTTTTTGCACACAATAGTAATGGTGCGCCATTATTTTGCGGTTAGCATGCTATTTTATTTCTTCGTGGTGTGTTGAAAACATCCAGGCGTTCTTTACAAAAAATGCATCGTCGTTAATGTCTTTTTCAACTGTTTTGGTTAGCATAATTCAACGTTCAACTGTTTTGGTTAATTCCAAAACGCAATATTTGTTAGTTCATCTCATGTTCATAATCATGATTTTTGAAAAATTTCGTTCTGGGATGATTTTAAATATTTTATTAAAGGTTTTTTAATGAACATTAAACCTGTGACTTACTCAGCTTTACATAAACTTATACCTGCTACTTTATCTTCTTTAAACCCAAACTATGTTCTATCCAATCATGAGTGACCCTAATTCGCTAGTAAAAGCAGCAGTAAAAAATTCAGAGCCTCAGTTGGTATAAGTTATCTAAACTAGGCTTTACTCAATTTCCATGGATCATCAGTTTGCAATTTATTATTTGATAACAGGCACTAATCTTATTTACTCAATTTGTGATCTCTGACCTTTTACGTGCAATAGTAAAATATGGAGTAATGTTTAGAAAAATATAGTTTCTTTCTTGCGTAGGCTAAAAATACTTTGCAAAACTCTTCGTGATCGCAAAACCACAGGTTTGTATTTAAACGACGTGCTGAAGACGTCGTACCGACAGTGTTTTTTCATAGTTATTCCTGTTGTGTGAAAGAAGTAATTAATTTAGTTGCTGTACAGGATAAATAAAGTAAACAGAGTAGAAGTAAGACCAAACATTCTGATAGGTACGTAAACATACAATGAGCACTAAAAGGTGTACTTTAAGCCAACAAATAGGTATAACCGTACATAATTGCTTACGGAATAAACACGTAAAAAAGTAGGTCATAACAATCTTGTTCGTAAAAGTTATCTCAAATTTACTCTTATCTATAAGACAGAATAACAGCTGATGACGTGCTATCATCATAATCAATAAAATAACCGTTTATTACAAAAGTCTTACAAGAAACTCTAGTGACCATTAATCAAAAAGTTTGTAGACGCCGTCTCCGCTTCTCATTATTTATTCATAGCCGCGAAGCCTCGGGTTATTGGTTATCAACAAAATGACTTAACATTTTCTCTTTATCTTTTTGCATCGGGAACAAGCCTTCATCGAACCACAGAGTATGCAATACTGATTGGCGAAGATTTCAATCTGATGACGTCATCACGAGACTACTGTATTCCGCTACAGCAAGTTACAGCACACAAATCGGAAACCAGCATTGAGCTCATAATTTTGACATAGAACAAAGAGGTTATCTTTTTTTTTTTCAGTCTGTGGAGGTTTTCGTTTTTCGTAAACTTATGGAGACGGTATCTTTCATAAGATTCCATTACTCGAGCATTTAATAATTAAAATCAATCGACTTCTATAGAGTTATGAACTCACTTTTTCAAAGTTGCACATTCTAAAACCAACATTAAATCTTGAAGTGACACAGGCCTTATTCAGACCTGTCCGTTAGAATTAACTTATCTTCTACTATAACCACAACTCCTTTCAAATCCGCGCGATTACTTCGTCACTTCGAATCACATTACGCGCTGATTCAATGCACAGTCTAATTGTTTTGAATTAAACGCGTAATGTGTGATGGAGAGAGTTATAATGTATTTCGTCGATGTTTTGGGTAAATATTAAGCTGGTATTGAATGAGGCCGCGTACTTGGTCAGCAAACTGGTTTTGTTCATTATCAAAAGTCAATAACTTTCCGATGCATACGAACTGCAGAGTCACGGCCAAACTTATGCCGTAATGAAGCAAAAGTCGTTGGCCCATACCATTTTTTGACTCAATATAGATAAAAACATATTTAAAATTCAACTTTGACTATTAGTCAATGTAATAAACTAAAAACATAAAATAATGTAATACCATATTATATACTTTTTGTATCCGACGTATTGTACCTAAGCTGCCGCTGGTGACTTCGTCCGCATCCCGTTAGATCCTGTTGATTTTCCGGGCTAAAAAGTTGCCTATGTCTTCATCCAGGTCATGTTCGGCCCTGGATCGGCCAGCTGAACTGCCCAGCATTTGCAACGTGAAACACAAACATCTAAACTTTAACATTTATAATATTAGTGGGAAGTGGGATATTAGTAAGATGGGATAATGATAGGAAAATCTACCAGTCTCACTAACGGTCTAGCCCACATTTTATATTATTATCATATTTTTAATTCAAAATTATCATTATCATTTATTATCATTATTATTATAATATTATCAACACTTTCCGATCAACCTAAAATAGCTTTCTTAAAATTCGCTTGTATTAGCTTTCTTCATACTTCTTATGTTTACAAAACGGCATTTTGTAAACAGTATAGATATCTTTGGGTCACGGAAAGTAGTGTTTGTAGATGACTACGATAAAATACAAACGAGATGGGTGTTTTTACTTTCGTTGGAATTTAAAGAACTTTCGTTTTTACGTTTATGGTGAAGAATCATCCTTTAGTTTCTCTTTTGATTCGCCGATTCGATGCAGCTTTTGCGAATAATGGATTCGTTAAAGCTTCAGGTATTTTTGTAAAAGGTTATTTATCTTACCTTTTACAAATATCATTTATTTCAGCGATAAACAGAATGACGCAATAGAATAAAACATTTATTTTATTATTTGACAAACAAAAACCAAATTGTTATATTATTTGCGGAAACTCTTATTAGTACTTACGACTCGTCGATCAATAGGTTGAGTGAGTATAAATAATAATGGTCCACTGGCTTTTGTTATTTCTGTTTATTTTGTTACTGAGTTTTTTTAATGTCATCTCAGTACATAAAGAAAAAAAAGGCACGTAAAAGAGTATGAGGTGGTATATTGGGTGCCGGCAAACGTTCGTTCTTCGTTGGTTCACGCTAGTTTGGTAAGTGGAGTGACAAAAATTACAGTGATGTTTTTAGGTTATCTGTTAAAAGCTGACCGGACCCGGAAGTCTCAGTCCACCATAGATTATAGATTATTATAACCATAGACTAAAAAAAAATCCTTTGTATTGAGGATGCCAACAAGCACATGAAAGGCAACACTCTTTTATCCCAAAATGATAGACGTAGTGCAATGCCACTCAAGGCACGATGAGGCACCCATCGATAGGCCATTGATGGTCCCTTTTTGCTCATAACTTTTTTTTACAAAATATAGTTACTCAAGTACCACATGCAACATAGAAATGTACACTGTCCTAGACAATGTCACTGTCACCACAGAGATTCTGCCACAAGTAACTATGTTACTAAATTAGCCGTAAAATTAAGTCGTTCGGTTTTGCCTGTCACCGCCACCCGCAGACCATGTGTCAAGAATTGATAAACCACGAGCCAATTAGACCTTAAATTGTGTCAATCAGCTCGGACAGGGCTTTGATTGGGCTAGGAAAGCGGTCTCTCTAAATTAAATGTGGCAATGACTAGTTTCTATATGACCAGCAGACCACCTCCACACAGAACCTGCTAGTTGTTCTCAAGTAAATCTTGATCCTATTTCAGTCCTTTTCAACTGTCAAGCTAAAAGTATCTGGGCAATTACCGTCCCAATTAAGACACTTATGGCCGATTACTTAAACGCCACTTAAATTAAGTTCACGCTTAAATTATAGCCATCTCTTACAAATGAGTAATGTCAAACAGAGGCAGAGCAATTTTAAGTGGTGCTTAAATTTTAATATCGTTTCAGTATTTAAAAGTTCAAATTTTTGTTTCGATTGCCATATTTGGTTGAGGTTTCAGTTTGACCGTGCAGGTTAGGGTTGCCCCCGATATCGTCGTGTATTTCGAGCTTCCAGGAAAGCCCCTGGGTTTTGCAATGCAAGACGCTACTTTATACGTATCTAACCACAAACCATGCCGTCTGAGATAGGACTTTTGCACACTAGCCGACACCGACGCGATATCAAGTCGTTGCACGGACAAAAATATCGGTGTTAACGACGACCCGGTAATAAAGTGTCTATTAATGCATGACACTTTAGTTTTCCAACGATATCGTGTAGGTAAATAAAACATCTCAGGTCTATCAATAACAATATTGATATGTGCTGCTTGCTCTAACCAACCAAGCTTGCGGCTGGTAGCAATATTGCAAGATGTATTGTGTACGACTTCGAGAAGAGAATTTATGCAACCGTATTTCATCTTTATTTGAAATCACAGGTGCCTACGTCATCATAAAGTATGTCTTTACATTCTATATCTCTGATTTATGAAACGACAAATTTGTAAGATAGCGGGAAATTGCTGGAGATAAGGCTCAAAATCGTTTATCCGGAAACATCTGGAAGAAGCTGGATCCAACAGTGGACTTTTTTAATAAAGGAGTATTTTTACCCGTGCTTCTACACCTTCTACACTTGAAGACCAACACCATCGCGTCATAGCATAGATGTTAATATTAGTAACATTGTGAATACTCTTTGTATACTCAAATACTGGGCCTATACGTATATTTAATTGTTATATAGATAGGAAGAAGTATTTAAAAACCGAAATTTTGAAGATGTTCTGGTCACTGGATTAAGATAACGGTAGACTATTTGAAAAATGTACTCAGCGCGTATCAGAGACAAGGATATGGAGATCAGGACGAGCTGAATACTTTTTGCGATTTGGTTTTCATTTCCTCAATCCGATTACGCAAACTAGACTCAAAATTGTTTGGGCGCGAGAGAGCTGTGTTTGAGCCCAGATTTGCCTATCATAAACGATTTAAATGAGGCAGAAATAAATACGTAATTGTTACATATATCCTCAATATTAATTTTCAACCAAAATGTATGAAGTTACTATCTTACTTTTCTTAAAAATACAATTCAAACTGTTAAGACTGGGCTCTTAAAATGCTACATAATGTTATTAAAACCGCTCATGATAGATCTAATAAATATTAGTAAATATAGTACTCTGCACGGTCTGTTACTTAGAAAAAAGATAAAATTACTTTACCAGCTACAAACAAAACCCTACGGAGTTTAAACTAAGTAATTTATTATCATAAACTTCGTTGTAATAAATTGAGCTCCGACCTAAAACACTTGGATTTTCAATAAACTGCAAGAAAGCATAGAACCAGGATTTATTACAGCAATTATTTAAATACTGTGCAGAGATATTTTATTTTAGAAGCATTTCAGGGAGGAAATGAAAGTATTTAAGCTGTCTGCTCGCTTCCATCCGCTTTTGATTGCAACTCGATCACGCAGGTACCTACTATAGTCACCATCATACGAACATGAACGTGCTCACTTTTTATAATGAACGCTAGCTGTCTCTTTATGAATGAATTTCGTACCTACAGTATGAAATACTATGTACATATTGTCGAATTCTAGCGATCATGCACGTTAGAAAATCGAACTTTCCACGATTTCTTTTTTTTTTCCTTAACCCTTGCCTTGTTTGTACGGTTGCAGCTCTCTTTTTCGGTATAGTGATGTAAGTGTCGTCATACGACAGTCAGGATTTAGTCCATTCAGGAAAAGAAATTATATGGCTGATTAAGAGCCCGACTAAACTATCGGCCGATATGAAAGTCTGCAGTTGGAAGGATGTATGTCGAGGGAGAGTCTTACGGTTCATTAATATAATGAACCGAAATAATTTATTAATGAAATTTGCGTCGCAATGTGTATCTACTTATAATAATCTCAATAAATACCTATGGCACAGATCATATAATACTATACTAGTAATAATTACAATTGAGTACAATAATACTCTAACTCTATTTGACATGTACCGTGAACTAACAAAATATTGATCTTGACATCTGAGAAATAAGTGAATTTAAATTTTGATTTTGAATGTTATAAGAATCCCATAGTAGGGGTCCAGAGCCCAGTCGAGTAAAATAAAACGATTCGCTACTCTGTAAGCACCCTTATTTACAGATTTACTTAAACACGTGTGAGCAAGCCGTAGGTGATTTTCCCTGAGCTTTCTTTGGAGAAAGGTATTAGTGTGTCGGTTTACCCTCATAATAATGTTGATTTCTCCTTCTGAGAATATTTAGTTACTTTGAGAAATAAGCAGCAATATAATAGGTACTCACAGGTTGCTTAGCAACTATAACTATGTTTGTCTACAAGATACAGTAAAAACAGGAAAGTAGTAATTTAGGAGGGGAATTTCGGGAACACTTGCTTTACCATGTACAATTTTTTTTCTAAACTGTTTTTAGTAGATAGATCACTGTGGGTTTAGATGTTAAGCTACAGGTGCACTAGGGCTCCCTCTAAAACCTCCAGAAGTCAAATGGTTAGTTATCATAAAAGTTAATTAAAATATTGACTGTAACATAACGCGACAACATGAAATTCATTGCATTTGTGAAACGGAAAATAAAAACTTCATCTGACAGTCAAATGCGCGTGTAGCTTTATTTGAATACCTTCCTAAACCTAATTTCTTAGGTAAAATAACAACGTAAGTATTTTAAATATTCAAAAATGTAAACCAGAAGAAGACAGTTAACTCACAACATTTCTGCAGTAAAATGTTAGCAGAAGTCTGAATCGTGTAATGCGTTTGTTAAACAAAGCCTGGCGTAGTCTTTCTGTTAATTTATGTCCTCAAGTCCCGGTCCGCTAGTGATGTGACAAATACCCAGTAATGTATCGGCAAATATCCGCGAATATCCGTCGAGATATTAATCGAATTAAGGTTTGATTCCGTAGCCGACAGCAAGCAATAGCAGCAGACGACGTGTCACCTTGGCACTACTGGTTTCTATGACCATATTTCTATGACCATAAAATTAATTCCATAGCGACATGCGCTTTCTTAAAATAAAAGTACATAGAAACCAAACTATACTTTTACAAGTACTTTTACTATACCTAACTATTCTATACCTATACCGTAAAATAAACATCTTGTACATTTATCTGATCCTGTCACGCCCACGGGATTATGGACTACAGTTTTTGTTTGGATTTGGAATCTCGAATTCCAACCATTTGTTTATCCGTTTCGCTACAAAGATAGTAAAATGAAGAAGAAATCTGGAACCAGGTATAATCCCTTTGGCATCTCTAGTCTGCCTCACATGCAATTAAAACTAGCTTCATTTATATTTTTAATCATATTACGTGCTGGAAACCACGAGTTTTAATGAATATGGGTAACAAAGGGAAGTGGATTCTCTTTGGTTACTCTAATCTTTTTAGAGAGCTTTTCGAACGGGAATATCATGGTATGGTATTCGTTTAATTAGACAGGAAGATAATTATTTTAATAAACACTGGTTAAATTCCTAATAAAGTATCTTGTACTACATACTAATGACCTCACAAAAAATGTTACGGAAATACTGCGTTACCTAACTAAATTAAATGTAATTGATATAAAAAAAAAATTAACAATAAAATTGTCAACTGAAATGGAAACCGCAAATCATTTTGTTTTTTATTCGAGTTAGCGAACAAATAGGTAGGAGGTAGGTACTTATTTCGTTTTTATATCTATATCCTATCCTATAGTTCTTCGTGCAAGAATGCAGGGTCACATGATTCAGCTATTGACCGGAGTAAGTATTTTTAGAACCTATCTGTTTAGCTTGAACCGGAATATCGATGTAAAATAAAAAAACGTTCGAGCTTTATTCTGTTTCACACAATACACGAACTACGTTAGAACCATACACATATTTTTTTTTAATTACATTATGATAAGGTGTACTATTCATATAGGTAGCCGTCTAAAGCTGAGCTAACTAAAATGATTGCTAAATCTGTTCTCATCTCTTTCGTTGTCATGCAAGTGACAATTATAGAGCATTTTATAAAGCCGCGCTTGACAGTTGAATATCAATAAAAGGGGGTTATTCGAATTTTGACATTTTTTGAAACAACACAGCATTTTTATTTTAATAGTTTTTCTTATGTTGTTGTGAGTATTGTTGCTTAATTTTGGTGGAATTGAGTTCAACATTGTAGGATAGGTATCCTTCTCCTACGAAAAGGGAAGATCTTCCACGCCGAGCGACCTTGGCTCGGGGTCCGAGGACCGATGGATGGTCTTCGGTAGTATTACTTATGTTCAAACTCCATGATAACTTCGTTTGCGCGATCTAGGAAATTTCTCATGTTAGTTCTTATGTAGCGAGATAGATGGCGCTACAGAATTTTAACAAATAATACTTAGGTCGTTACATAAAGTGTGAGACATTGGAATAAATGTGTGTAAAGTGGTTTTTTCTGAATGTGAAAATTTGATTCAGGTTTTGGAGGGAAAATTCACCATTTTCTCTTCAAAACAAACGACAGCCGACTTGACGAAGACTGGACTTGACTTATCATTTACGCAAGACAAACACTAACAAACTAATTTAAATATGGGGAAAAACATAACGTTAGACTAGGCGGTATGGTTTCAAAAGTATAGGCTGCACCAAGGAGCGAGAAAAAAAAAAGTATCTAAGTTTTTAACTTGTGTCAAAAGTGGTGTAAAGCGGAAATAAATACTGCATAATAAAACACATTCGTAAACGATTAATCAAACAAACATATTTCCTATTACACTTTTAGTGTGTAGGTACGTAATTTATTAATGTCGAATTGCACAAAAAATATCCGTCATAATAATTAATACTTTCATTGACTACTTTAATTGAATGCCATAAAATATAGTTCACTTTTAGATACAATAGCCAACACTTAGTTAAATATGGGTCGTTTATCTTTCGTCTAGTACGCACAATACTCAAGGATTGTACATACCAATTTCCGTGACAATATATTTCATAGTTTAATAGGTAGGTTTTTATACACTCAAGAGCTAAAATTCCGGGTTATCTATAAAAACGAATCTAATGCTAGCTTACTGAAATTATGCAAGCAAATAATTATTTAAACAGTTACTTATAATTAAGTAAGGAGTATTAAACTGTCTGTCAAACACATTATTTATTTTACTAAGCTAGCATTCATGGTTTCTACCATTTTCAAGTTTTTATAGATGACCCAGACTTTTTTCTCTTGATTGTACACTGTGGTAAGATTTATTCGTCATAACTTGTTTGTAGAGAGATGGATAGAAATAAACTTGTTATACCTTTTAAGTATGGAAGTGTGTGGAAGCTTAGAAGGTTTCGTTTCTCTGTGAATTCTTTGATGTGTTCGAGTATGATAAAAAGATACATTGAAACTCAACAAAGAAACATGATGACAAAGATTTCTTCTAAAACTAGGTACTTATCAAAGACTTCAATAATATGCGCGATGAGGTCAATCACAATGATTTAAGCTCCACATTTGTTATTATAATATCGATTAATATCGTGTATGCTGCTATTTATGTAATGAGTCATTGAGTAGGTACATTTAGCATGCCCTTCGTACTTCAAGTTGTCAGTAATGAAATCTTAATTGTAGCTCACAAATTGGTTCTAAATTAATAATAGTAACTAAGTAATTTTAATTAAGTATAACTCATTATAATAAATACTTACCTCCTCTGCAGTTAGTGTGCAGTTTACTTTGAAAGGAAGTGTATCGTTGTGATTTTTAGTTACTTTTTAACTAATTGAAAACTAACTATTATCAACATAACAGGTGAGTAAAATATTACACTATAATTTAATTTATAATTTAAAAGAAAATTTAGGTCAATGAAAGATTAGTTATCAAAATGAATAATATGTATTCAATTGAATATTATTATTAGGTTAGGTACCTATATTACTCTTAGTTTTTGCTTCATACCCAGAGGAAACCCTGTATTACGAACACTTGTATAACATAGCTTCTAATAAAAAGTACAAAATTGAACCAAATAAAATTCAAATCGCTACATCGTATAAATTTATTGTTTGCACCACACCGGGGTCAGAATGACCGCTCACGATTAGGGTCAACTATCAAGGTCTAGTAACAGAATAAAACATAATACTATGACATAACTCTTTGGAGCATTAAATTGATACCTACCTATTCAATAGTTTGACGTCTGCATTGTTCAGCTGATCGATTGATACTGAGCCGAAGCCAACACGAGTGAGGTAATCAGGATTTTAGTATTATTGACGGGTCAAAAATTTTCTTTTAGGTTTTTGTATATTTCTTTTATGATAGAATTTTCTGTTAGAACCCTTTTAATTTCCACACTTGTACTACTTTATCTAAAAACATATTTTTTTTAAAATTAATTTCAATCATAACAAAACATGTATAGAGTATCTACACTATAGTAGGTGCCAAATAACACCGCAATACAGGTCATTCACCCACCTTCACCACGATGTCGCAAATTTCAATTTATCAATTCGGTCGCTTTCCATACAAACCTGTCGCTAAGACGGTAATCGCTCGAATCTCGTAGTACTGTTTGTTCACCATACATAAATTGTATGGTGAACACACGTTTAGTCGTCTTCGTTCCAATTTCAAAAACGTTACTATATGTCCCAATGTCATCGCAAAAAAAAAACTCTATGCGTGTATAAGGAATACCGTTCACAGTTCGATCCTTATTTGAAAAAAACCTTCATTCTTTCATACTTTTTTAAATAACAAAGAATGCTCGTGACTTCACTGACAGTGACATATATAGCAACTTATCTCAAGTAAATAGAAGTACATAAGCAAAGATATAATAGATTTCATAAGAACTTCATATCCTATGGTTTAACAGGTTAAAGATAATAATCAAAGTGTTTCCTTCACAGCGAACATCAAATTGATTTTTCTATTGTTCAATTACGATCACAACATAACACCACATTATCGAGTAACCATTAAAAAATATCCTTGGTATTTCAAAATAACCTTTTGCTGAGCTGAAATAAATATTTATGGCAACACATAACAATAAGTTTAACATCCTATTGACAATGAGTTCACGTTTCAGATTTGGTGTTGAGCGGGTTCATTGCCACGACCTTCCCGTATACCTACTAAACACACTCGTAATTTGAAAGTAAATAGGCCAGAATGTTTCAACTTCTACTATGTTTTTCTTCTGTGACCACCTTTTCGACAGACAATATTGCCAGTCTCAAGTGAGTTATTTGAAGTAGTTTAGTCAAGTCGGCTGTCGTTGGTTTTGAAGGCAAAACAGTGAATATATTTTTTAAACTAGGAAACTATATCCATCAATCAGAAAACTTTTTTATACATAATTTATTTCAACGGATCACACTTTATGTTTTGTTTTTTGTATTATTGGTTAAGAATCCACCAAGTTCAAACAATAACACAAGATAAAAAATTAAAATAAAAGTGCTGTTTTGATCCCAAAAGTTACAGAACTTGAATCAACTTCTACCATAGTAAGTAGGTACGTCAAATAACTCGATTGGTTGGTACCACCCAATCAAGTTCAAAGCACAAACAATAAAGTATCGCAAGCAAATGAGCTGTCAGTTTGACAATTGATTGAATTTCGTTCAAGTACGAACAAATGCGCAACGGTAGCGTACAATAAATTTGACATACTATCATTATTTTCTAAAGATTGATTTATTTGCTACTATTTGTTCAAATTACTTTGTTGTAACAATGAACCCAAAGTTTTAATCAACGTTCAATTTTAAAGTAAATAGCTTTTAATTTAACTGTAATGAGAATTCAGACTCATAGGGCGAGAAGTCGATTAAGTATTTAAATATCAGGATTTTAGACAGAATACATTTTTCTTAAATTCTATTTGAAAAAGGTTTTAATGGAAGGTTCTTTGAAAACAAAAGAAAAAAAAATGTACTAGCGAACAATAGATGGGGACGATGGGAATAACCCTTGCTCTTTTGAAGGGTCATTCCATACACAGCATAGATGAATAAATGTATATTTCTTTAATTTTAAATTTAAAATGTAAACAAAAACTTTGAAACCAGTTTACTGTTGCTAACGGAAATTGAAGATAAATACAACATCTTGTAACCTTTCAGCAGTTGAATCCCAGAGGACTTCAATTTGAGCTTATTTTGTTTCAATTTGTAGAATAAATCTTGAGCGCGTAACTAACGACTCTGTAAACTGTATTGCTGAAAAGAGTATATTTTTACTTTCAGTTATTTATAACTTATTTCTGCCCCCAGCTGCTTGATCAAACCAGAATAAAAATATCAATACATGGTATCATAATAATTGTTCACATTTTATAATAATTCATTCGATACCAATCGGCACCTTTGTTGTAATAGGCAAAATCTGAATTTATTGTAGAACATTAAGGTATGCCAAAGGGTGCGCCCTAAATGTCAAGTAAGCAAACGATTGAACGTTGAACCTTGATATTAAAATATCATACCGCTTTGAAAGCACAATCTTCTTTGTTTTTTTTTTTTTGCAAGGTGTTTTTGGCTATTGTAGTGTTCTATTGTAGGTATGACGTATACATTTTTCTGTACAGTTACTGCTAACGGTACTTGAACCATTTTGTCCAGAAAAAAAACGTGTTTTTATTTCTAAAGTAACTACTTTACTTTTAAAAGATTACATTAAGATTTGTATATTTGTCTAAGAAAAAAATTTGTGCAAGCAAAGATTTTTTTATTTAAAGATGGAAGATCATTGTCTGCAATGACAATACAGACAGTGAATACCTCCCAAGGTATATTTTAGAAAAACAATCAATGCAGTTTTCGTTGAAAAAATTTGAATCATGAAAATCAGAGATGTAACTTTACTCTGTAGCGCGTCATACATATTATAGTCCATCAATGTCTAAACCGGATACCGGATGTGTAGGTGGATCTTGCGACGGAAGCAGTGTTCTATTGACTCCAGCTTTTAAATCTCCGCGACGTCTAGCGCCATCTAGACCCACGCGCGGGTACTAACCCTGGCGTCCCGCGTCCCGCACGAGCCCTACGAGAGTTGCATAATTGTCGCGCACGTACCTATACCTAATTTGTGAACTTTTCATTTTATTTCCTTTTATTATTGTCTCGCTTGTATCTGAATGTCTCATTATATATTTTAAAGTGTCTGTGAGCATTTATCTTTTATCCGAACCCCCTGAAAAACTTAGTAGCCAGCCGGGCATCGTTAAAACCCCATATAATTTTGTAGTGTAGTTCGCAGTTGGCATGCGGAACAAGAAAAAAAAACAAAAAAATATATAAAGCAAAATATCCACCTAAATGTTTACAATCTCACGTAAAAGATACTTCAGAATTCATTCACAGCCCAAGAGCAGATAAGAAAGTTTATTATGTAAACACTCGATATCCGATCGCATTTACTACTATTTATTCTGCAGCACGAGTCAACATTGCCCGTGGGTCAATGTCACGTAATAAAAAATCTAGTTATGTCATACGCCGATGAGAACTTTGACAATGTTCATAGCCTTCATTGTAATCAATACCAATTGCAACTATCAATTTATCCCACTGATTGAAACTGTTTTATTTTCAAACATATCATTACACTTACTTAGGCCTGTACTTATTAAAACGTTGATCTCTATAACAGTTTACAAGACCAAAGCTATGGTTTTGTATAAGTCTCAATAAAAACTTAAATAATGGTTCGACATTACTGCTTTCGATAACTTGTAAAATAGTATTAATATTATACAACTAGCTGATACCCGCGACTTCGTACGCGTGCGAAACTTTCCGCACCAAAATATCTGTCAACCAGTATACGATGAACGCCGTGCCAAAGGCTACTTTTGGTTTAGAGAGTTCAAGCTATATCTAAGAATCCACGTCTTTGATTTCGATAAAATATAGCCTATGTTACCATCCGGAAAAGGGCTTCTGATTGGTATAAGTTTCATTGAAGTTGGTCCAGTAGTTAAGGTGTGATCCGCGAACAAACAAACAGACAAACTCGATTTTCGGAATCAGAATCGTTTAATAAATAAATAAATAATAAATATTCACGGATACTTAACACAACGCCTTCTAATCCCAAACTAAGCAAAGCTTGTACGATGGAAACTAGATGGCTGATAGAATACATAGACATACATTTTTATTTTTTTTGTAAATACATACTTATAATACATAGAAACACCCAGACACAGAACAAACATCTATGTTTACAACACACAAATGTTTGTTCTCGGTGGGGATCGAACCCACGACCCACAGCACGGAAGGCAGAGCTACTACCGACTGCACCAATTAATTGCGTTTATTTAGTAGATCTGCATTTAAGTTTATCCATGACTTTAATTTTAGTTTTTGGCTCGTTTACAGTTTTATAATAGTATAGATAGATATATATATAGATAGAAATAGAAGTACATAAAGTTCAAAACTGCGAGCAAATATAACTGTGATTTAGAAAGCTCAATCGTCAGTCATATATTACAAACGTGTTCAGTTCGCGACGGTTTTAAGATTAATTGTTTATTTATTACCAATCGTGTTTATAGTAGCTAGTTAATCTTATCAGTTTAATTTGACGTTTGTTATCACAAACAATAGAATCGTGTCTGGACTTGCTGACATTCTAATGCACACTGAGCTTTGAGGCCTTTTCGCACTTACCACGCCTTGGAATTGACCTGTCTAAGGTCAGAAAGTACCACTCGTTTGAAGTGAAAATAAAATACGCTTGCTTTCGTTCAAGCACGGTAGAGATCAACTCGTATACTAAATTGTATAAAATCATTAACCAATTCGCTTGTCATAGTATACCTCACATGCTTCTCGCAAAAAATCCTGTCTAGACGTAAGATTTTCTATTGATAAATATTTAGGTAAGTATTACCTACTAAGGGCGGATTCGTCCAAAAGTCATGATATTCCTGAATAAGTATCCCTTGTTTAACTTTACTCTTTGATTTTATTCTCAGATAAATTCGTTTTTGTTTTTCCATTGCAATCTTGAGAGTAGCCAATCCTGGGTATTGTTATTCTGTATATACATAAAAACCAACTTAATTCAAAAAACAATTGCTTAGAGAGCAAAACGCAATAATACATGTGCTCACAAATTATCCGGGTGTCAAGTTGTCAATATCTATGAAAACAAACAGCTGTTTTGTCAAATGTAGCAACCGCCATTAAATTATTTGATAACTTGTTTATACCATAGATTTTGGCAGTATAACGATTTATTCTCGGATAGACAAGTTTTTCTTGGAATAAGACTTGGTAGAACAAAAAGTTTCTAATCACTAGAGTAATTATTGATTTTATTCGCAGTATAAGACTTAAACTGCGTATAAATAGTTTGGTCGAATCCGCCCTAAGCTAAATAACCAACTTATGGATTGCAATAGTTTAAAATTACTTAGACTCGCGTGTTCAAAGCTGACCCGGAAAGTCATTATTTTTGACTTTCTCCGTTCATTCATAAGCTTTGAAAAAAATATTTAAAAATAAGCGTTTTTACAATCAGCGTGCTCGCAACTCGCGTTTAGCATCAAAAAGTTGCACTTTCTTGTGAGACAATGATCTTGATCTTATGCAATGCCACTTCTCACGGTTAACTTACTCAGTTATTTACATAATCCAGTCTACAATTAAACCGAGTTTAATATAACCTTGTGTACGATATCTTAAAGTATATCTTAGTATAAAAACATAAAAAAGACAAAATCTTTATGGGAAAAAAGCTGTTCGCTCTTTCCAACGATATTCTTAAATCTTTTAGATAAAAACCGTTGGTAAACCGATGATCTAACAAAAAACTTGAATCATAATTCAAGTTAAAAAAACCAGCAACTCAAAAACATACAAACTAAACGAAGTTTTGCAAAAGCTACCACATTACATGACATGATACCATTACTCAAAGCCGACAGCAAGTGGTATGAACTCTAGCGCCATTCTACCTGTTCCATTGAATTGTGACATTTGACATAACCTTGACAGCAAATCGAAGGTTCGTACATCTGTCAGTCCGGTCGTGACCCGTTACATTGTAGCGCCCATTGCTCTACATTCCTACTATTGTTCACAAACATTAATTAAACATTGTATTTCTAATAAGGTAAGTAATTTTAGTTGGATATATTATACGGTGTTGGGCGGGTTTGTAATTTAGGTTTTAATTAAGAATTCAAGGGAATACTTTTTACTGTACATAAACGAAGGTAAAAATTTCAACGTATAATTATGTCGAGACTGAGCTCGCTATCTCGTTTAAAATCTCGAAATTAAAATAGTGTACGTAGTTTATTGAAATCTGACTCTACAAATTATAAATGAAAATATGATAATGCGTTCAATAAACAATATCAAAAATAAATACAACAAGCTAAGAGTGCATTTTTAAAAGCTCTGCGGCAGATTATACCAAAGACATAATTAATTCTGTGTTTAAAAAGAGCTGCTCAAGGGTCCAATTTTTTTAATTTATGGCTTTATTATTATTGATAGTGTTAACATCTAAAACACAAAAAATATCGTTTAATTATTGTAATAGCAGATTGCTATTAGTAACACACAAAAAATGGTTAGCGTATGATAAAGATATTTTTCTCGGAAATGGGATGAGCAATGATTTTATCTTAGTTTTTGTGCGACAATGATGTCAGTTTCAACAACATCAGGCAAACTAATCTGATACATCATTTTGAAAAAGTTTTGTAACAAATTACCTACAAATAACAGAGCTTTGTACTACATCAAGTTAGCCAATTACTTTTTTTCTTCTTCAACCTAAGCAGTTTTCTTTCCAAACATTCACATGTATATACACTGTGGACCCAATTTTAACGGTGCGTTTTTTAAATTAAAATAATTTGACAGCACTAAAGTGATAGCTGTCTTTATTGTTTCAGTTCATGAGAAGTGGAAGGCAACCATTTTGGTAGTGTCAAATTAGGTTAGTGTAGAAAAATCTAAATATATAAAACTCTTTTGAAGCTGACTGACAATCAACCCACAGCCTAAACTATAAGTCCTATAGAGGTATGGAATTTGGAGGGTAGTATCCTTATATAGTGTAGAGGTGCACTAAGAATGGAATTTTGAAAGGTCACACTGGAAAAAAAGTCCATAAAAAAAAACATTGGGGATTTCTGGAATATATCCTCTATAGTAGGTGCCAAATAACACGGCAATACAGGTCATTCACCCACCTTCACCACGATGTCGCAAAATTCAATTTATGTATGGTAAACAAACAGTACTACGAGATTCGAGCGATTACTGTCTTAGCGACAGGTTTGTATGGAAAGCGACAGAATTAGACATTCATGAATTGAATTTTGCGACATCGTGGTTAAGGTGGGTGAATGATCTGTATCGCGGTGTTATTTGGCACCTACTATAGTTAAGAACGCGAGCAACGCCGCGGGCGACGGCTAGTTTAAATAATAAAATTGGGGGCAGTGTTACACTATCTACTACACAAAGCACAATAAAAACGTCAGCATAATGAAACGAGGATTCAAAAGCTTAACCCCTCCTAATATCCTGGGACCGGGATCAACGAGATCGGCCAATCAACCGGCAAACTGATGCAGATCGATGTTTGCTATTTTCCGGGACGCAAGCATTCGTCCACGTGTCTCTTAAAATAAACTTCAAAGTAAAATGGACTTTATGACGCTGGTAGAAAGTGACATTTAGGTTGAAAGGAAATTCATAATTTTAGGAAAAAAATTGCTTCATTCTGATTGACTATGTTGGATTAGACTAATAAACAAACAGCGTAGATATTAATGGTTTGTTGAAAATATGTCAAATTCTCTCTCTGCGTGTAAGTGTTTGTATTTACTTGTACGAATAATGAAACCAAAATTGATCCAAAAAGTGAGGTGGGTCAAAGTTACCCTTGATTTTTCAAACTATAATAACATTAACTGCAACAGGAAAATAGACATACGAGGGGAGGTCCAAAAGTCCGCGGAACGGGGGGGAGGGGATGCAGGTAGCTATCTTTGTTTGGTATGTCGCTAATCGGTTACTCATTAGGGTATAAACAAGTTTATTTTTAGCCCTTTCACACCACTCGTTTACGAGATATCGCCCTGTTAACAAGTCAATCCGGAAAAAAACTGCAACTATGGAGCAAATTGAGTTTCGTGCCGTTATAAAGTTCCTTACCAAGCAAGGAAAATCTCCGAAAACCATAATGAATGAGATGGGAGCCGTTTATGGTGATCAGTGCCCTAGTAAAACCATGATTTACAAGTGGAATGGTCTTTTTAAACAAGGCAGAGAGTCGATTGAAGATGACTCTCGCCCAGGACGGCCGGCTGAGGTCACCACACCGGATATCGTTGAAAAAATAGAAAAATTAATATTGGAAGATGCTCGTCTGAAGAAAAAACAGCTTTCTGCAATAGTAGGAGTATCAGATACAACCATTTTGAGGATCCTACACGATCATCTTGGCATGTCAAAAGTCAGTGCAAGATGGGTGCCAAGAATGCTCACGCCGCTTCACAAGCAACAAAGAATTGAAGCGTCAAAGCACTTTTTGGAGCTGTGTAGCGAAGAATCTACCCCTGTTTTGGAGCGGATTGTTACCGGGGATGAAACTTGGGTTCATCATTTTGAACCTGAGTCCAAACAAGAGTCGATGCAGTGGCATAAAAAGGGCACACCACCCCCTAAGAAGTTTAAGGTGTCGGAGTCGGCCGGAAAGATTATGGCTACAATTTTTTGGGATTGTGAAGGAATCCTGTTGATCGACTACAAGAAAAAGGGTGTCAACATTACCGGAGAATATTACGCAAAATTATTGGAGCAATTGAAGGAAGCCATCAAAGAAAAAAGGCGGGGTAAACTGTCAAGCGGTGTGTTGCTTTTGCAAGACAACGCACCAGTTCACAAGAGCAAAGTTGCGATGGCTGCTCTAGACCGGTGCGGCTTTGAATCACTTGTCCACCCACCCTACAGCCCGGACCTTGCCCCTAGCGATTATTATTTATTTCCAAATTTAAAAAAGGAACTCAGGGGAAAAAAGTTTCAAGACGATGAAGAAGTTAAGGCGGCAATTTTGACTCATTTTGAGGGCAAGGAGAAAAAATATTTTTTTGATGGTATTCATAAGCTAATTTCAAGATCTGAAAAATGTATTAAGCTCAAAGGTAATTATATTGAAAAGGAAAAATAGTTTCATTGTTTCATTTTATTTCCAAATCCTCTATTCCGCGGACTTTTGGACCTCCCCTCGTATTAAACAGACTTGCATTAAAATTATTTATTAAATAAAATATTTTCCCAGACAGTTTGTATGAATTACGCACGATATTGTACTACTAGTATGTAAAGCTGTTACTGAACGCCTTATAGTCTAGTCAACAAGTTTAATAACGTGAAAAATAGATATAAAGCTCCTAAAAATATGAACGATACGTCATTGGATTCCGAATGACCTCTAGAAAAAAAGTTTTCAAGGATTATAATAATAATAATAAAACGACGACGGGTCTTCTTACTCCCGGTTGGGAGAAGGTTAGGGCCTCGATGAATATCTCTACCCTGGCTATCTGCGCAAGGGGTAACTACCCCTGGGTCCTGGGGCTTCGCTTGGATTGGCGGTGCTCCTCTTAAAACTAGGTTCAATGCTTTTTTTTTTTTTTTTTTTTTTTTGTTATGTTTTTACCAATGTATACAAGTCTAGTTCACAAAGTAGGTGGAACGATGATATCCGCTGAAGTGTTAAACTGTGTCGCAGATACCATCGCCTTCCTTCAATACAAAATAGTATGGGTATTTATCAGATAAGTTAGGGTTACAAAAATAATAGAACGTGTGTTTGTGTGTGAAAGAGAGAGTGAATTAGTGATTATAGGTATATTTATGTAAGTATGTATGTGTGTGTGGGTACTCTTGATAGTGTACTAATTTTACTGCATGTAAAAAAAAATTATGATGATTGCCATGGCTCAGTCGGTAGTAGCTCTGCCTTCCGTGCTGTGGGTTGTGGGCTCGATCCCCACCGAGAACAAACATTTGTGTGTGGCAAACATAGATGTTTGTTCTGTGTCTGGGTGTTACAATGTATCATAAGTATGTTTTTATAAAAAAATATGTATATAAGTATTCTATCAGCAATCTAGTTCCCATAGTACTTACAAGCTTTGCTTAGTTTGGGACTAGAGAGCGTTGTGTTAGCGTTGGCGCACACTTGACGACAAAGCGCCACGTCGTGTACGTAGTTAGGGAGAGAAAAGAAATATTTTTTTAAAAATCCGGCTTTTTTTAGAGCCGGAACTCAAAAACTATTTAAGCTAGAATAAAAATAAAAATGGTTTTAGAATGGCTAAAGAAAGCCCTATTTATGCCGTCTAATTTTATATTTTATATTTTAGCCGAATTACGTCACAATATGCTTTATATTGTGACGTAATCCGGGTCTAAAAAAAGCCGGATTTTCAAAAAAATATTTCTTTTCTCTCCCTTACTACACGACGCGACGTCTAGTGTAGTTTGATGCTATGTCCGAGAATATGTTTATAATACTAACCCGCCTCTATTTAGATAATATATTAGGTATTTGTGTTGTGAGCGAAACCTTGTACACTCGAGAGCAAAAACTCCTTGCGGGTAAAGTCAGAAGCTAAGCCTAGCTAACTAATTCACTTAGCAATATCCGCAGTGAGATATCCTTGCGGTAATTACTGTCACATACAGACAATCAGCGGTAATCGAAGCATTTATGATTAAAGGGATTTCCTGTGACGCACAAATACGGCTGGTCTAGGCATTTGAATCAAGATATACCTATGAAAGGACTGTTAATAAATATAATAGTCTTGAATGAATGAATGAATGAATGAATGAAAACGCTTTATTGTACATAAATAACACCGAAACATATTCCTATGATATAAAACAAAACAGGTTGCATTAAATATACAATGGGCGGCCTTATAGCTTAATAGCGATCTCTTCCAGGCAACCTTTGGATGGAGAGGATTTAAATAAAGTTAGAGAAGGGATTGGGGTGCTAATAAGAAAAATTCGTGATGTAGTAAATACATATATAATATACATGTTACACATAATATAATACATATATACAATTCCAAAAACTAATATCTTATGTATAGTCTTATGAGTCTATTACCATTTATTAGTTACTAATGAAATCTAGCTAATCGATATCAAAATGGTCATTTCCGAAGGGGACAGCTGAAAGGGGATTATGAGACTAACCCATATCAAAATACCATTTTCCAAAATGTTTGAAGACGTATGCTAGACATAGGTAGGTATGCCTATTTCGTAGAAATCCGGAAATAATAATTGTAGGCCTTCACCATACATTGACTCTGTATAACAAAGGAACATATTTCGGGCCCGATTCGTTAGTTGCATTTTTTAAACTAAACTAATTTGACAGCATCAAAATGACAGCTGGCTCTGTCGTTTCAGTTTTGGATGTCACAATTTTAGTGCTGTCAAAGGTAAGGTACATAAACAAAACAACAGAATCGGGGGCATTGTATGTGTAAACAAACGATGTGTACCTAATGCTTGTGAACGAGGTAATACCACCGGCTTACAGATAATGCTCTTACTGGAATGAAATTACATGTAATTCGCCTTGGCATAGGGAATACTTAGTTGTGGTGTTATTGAGAAATGCCTATGTAATTGCTTCGTCTCTGTTAATATACAGGTAGTTTAAGTTACTGCTTTTAAAAGTACCCCTGAAAGAAAGTTCTTCAAAAATTTACAGCGATTATTGAGTTTTCAGTATAAGCGTCACCAGTGCTACTGATCACTCGATAATCGATGGTAACCTACCAATAAACATCATTATAATGACGTATAGCTCATTCCACAAACCCCCAGAGAGTTTCCCATGCGAAGGGGATTTCTGGAGTTTTATCCAAAAACCCCCTTACCAAAACTGCGACCGCAGGCACAAGATTTTTGGAAAAAAACTAATCCCCTGATGGTTTTAATTACACGGTAAATTGTTGAGTTGATCACCATTCCAAAAACCGGGGGTGAGTGTCGTAGGTTTCATAAAATATAATATAATTTCAAGCACCCACGTAAGATGCTCGTTCTTACTACCCAAACATAATATTGTCACCTTTACAAACTGATAATGTCGCGTGTTACATTGTCAGGTGACATTTTGATTACAGAACTCGCAATGATGATCCAGTTAATGAACTTAACATGGAATGATTAATGAATAATACATGATGTAATTAAACTCACGTACTTATCTATACGTAAATGATACTACTTACAAGTATCTAGGTGAGTAATACACGTAAAATACACTCGGAAACATTTAATCCGGGTCACCAAAATAAACCTTATAGAATATAAGATTCGATGAGAAAATCAAAGGTGCTTTATAGACATTAAAAACTATAAAAAAGGGCAAATCCCTGTCACTTATCTAACCAAAAAGAACTTGTACTATTTTAAACGGAACTTTTGACAGAAGTTGAGAGGCAATTCTAAGTAACCCCTTATATTTATTTATTTATTATATATTTATATACTATTGGCATTAGTTTTCTTTGATTAGTACTGTAAAAATATAGAATTAAATGGTAGTTTTAGAAAATAATAAAAAGCTATAAAAATTTAGTGCACCAGCAAATAAATGACTTTATTTCTGTAGTTTATTATGTTTTTAAATAAACTAGACCAATCTACAGCAGAGCTTTGATTTTTTTTTTCAAAACATCAAAATATTTTTTGCTTTTAATTTTAATCCCGAGTTTTATCCGGCCAACGTTTTATAGGAAAGCTGGCGCGTTTATTTCGTCAAAAAATGTATGGCTCACCGATGCTATCTAACCTTTACCAAGGATTGTATATTGAGTTCAGCCGCTAGTTACACTGTTTACCACTATCGGATAAACCTTGACTTTAGTTAAACCGTGATTTATCTAAACTTCATAGCCTTTCATCAGATAATCAAAGTAATTTGTCATTCCCGTCAGTAGAACCTATCAAAATCTTATCTCTCAATTTAAGAGGGTAATCAATTTCCAAAATAAATACCTATTTAACCTTGTAAATGTTTACACCGAGACCTACATTCTAATAACCTCTAGCACAAAGAAATGTAGTTCGGTACAAGAAACATACAGACAGTTTTGCATAATAATACTACGATAGGCACAATGGTTGGAACGAGTACAGTGTTAATGAAAAGTGTGGTAATTGACACTCAATTAGTTTTGTGAAAGAGATACACAGAATTTTAAATACCTGTAAAGGTGGGCGTATTCAAAACAAAACAGAAAAATATCATTGTTTGGTTCAAGAGATTGTTCCAAGGCATTCCCCAAAGAACGCCCAGATTTAGCGCATGAGCTTGACATTGCATTGGTCCGCGTCAATGCCAAAATAGTTCTTGAAATCCTTCGCAAAAATCAGTCAATTGTCATTCAAAAAGCACTTTTCTCGCTGACTGCGCTTGTCATTATTGCAAAACGTCAAGAAAGAGTCACCTTTTGAGTGCCGCCCCGTTGTCATGAATAATTCGATATTGGGACATCGATATAACATCTAGAACCTAGATAAATAACTTCCATAGCAATGCCTTAACCAGTACCTATTTATATCGATAGGCAGGTATTTTTTGCGTGAGCTAAACTTGCAATGCGGATGGAAGTTACCAGATATTAGGGATAAAAAAAGTTTTAACAATTCTAGACGTAACAGTTCTATAGAACAAATGGGAGTTACCCACATTTCGAGTCTTCACCATATTCTATTAAGTCTAAAAGAAGGTTCAAGCAATAAAACTTGTTATTTTAATTTCCCGAAGAACAGCATCAATAAAAGGAATAATATTATTTTAATTAAGTATAATGTTCCAGAAGAATAAATAGTTATAGCTTAAAATAACTCCTTAAATTTTTCGTGTTTTCAGAAGTCCAAGCTCGACTGGCCGGTCTCAACCCTTCCAAAAAGTGAGTTTTTATTTTACTTTTGAAAGTAATGATTTTTTGGAACCTTTTTTTTTGGGTACACTTAAACCTACCCATTTTGATTTGGTGTCAACTTCTGCGCACTTCTATTAGTGCTCTTTCTAGACTTTATATTTGAACAAACAATTTTTTCCAATGCATAAACATTATACAAAAAAATACCAATTGTTCATAGATTTCACCAAACTTGTATTGTGATCGATTCACTCACAGGTAGGTACGTAATGTATTGTAAATAATCACAATGGGCTCTTAGGTAGGTACGTTGTTACATAGTTTTGCAATAATCCAAAGCCTACGCATAGGTTTACATAAACCTTGTTTATCCTGGTTACCTTCTATTTATCTTAGGTTCTTAATATTATCTTTATCTAGTAGGTAGACAATCAAAATCAACAGTTTAATTTATTGAAATCACAAGGATCGTTTTGTAAGATGAATTTACACCGTGTTCAATACCGACTTAAATTATTGATTGGCTTACAATTTGTTACCTACAGGATGTTACAAGTAGGACAATGTTTAGTTTTAAACAGATTTGACTGTGATTTTCTTGAAGTTTTCTCTTTATAGTTTAGGGTCTGAAGGAATGATCACGACAGAAAAGTCGGCATCAGATCTGGTAGCAGTTAGACCTCTAAATTCTTAAGAACCTTGAACAAAAAGAAGAAAAAAGGACTTCACAAGCTGTTTTTTGCATTATAAATGAACTTACTTATAAAAGTGAAACAGAAATCCGACGAATGAAATGAAAATAATGAAAACGAATTGACATAAAAAAGGTCAATCTGAAAATATTGCAGACCCTCCGATCCATCTCAGTCAATTGTTATGATGACATAAACCCCTCTAGCCATCCACTGACGAAGCATTAGGCCACTTCAGAGGGGCGAGCCTAAATTTTGCCGAAAAGTAAATCAAAAGTTACACTTATTTATATAACCCATATTATGTGTAGTTTAGTCTTGTCCCCTGTTCATTCCTGAATAGTGTTTGTTAGATTTTTTTATTGATAAATACTGTTTATTTCCCGAACAAAAGGCAGATTAGATTAGGCTGGTAGGCAGATAATATTATAACAGCATTAAGCCCACCTAACATTTAATTATTTTGTGCAATAAAGATCGAAAAACGAAAATGTTGTGTGAAGAAAAATTTGTTCTCAATTCCCCGTTAGTGGTGCTCGTGAGACTAGATAACAGTCGTAGATTTTCAATTTGACTTTAAAATTCTAATAAACCTAGTCTAAAGCGTAGCTTTTACTGCAAAATGCGTGAAATGTTGCACTAAATCGACCGAAATGTAATTATGTTGAGAGTTGAATCGTTTCGCGAAATCAACGCTCTCAAATGATAAAGGAAAACGTCGCGAACGATTTTCAAATACTTTTTTTTTAATGAACAAGTAATAAAACAAGCAGATGTTAAGCGTTTCTTCAACCCTTAACAATTTTGGTTGTCTTTTTTGGATTTCCGTTTTATTAACATCTTACTTTTTTAAGGCTCTTAAGATCCTAACATAGATTCGGAAGCAGTGTTTTTGGCCGCATCTAATTTATTTAATAAAAATTTTTTTTTCTATTTCGTGGTAATTGATGAATGTTTACAAGTACATAGGTTTTTACGTAAGTTCATAAAAACCTACGTACTCTTCTACTGAATCATCATCCGTAATTGATCACATTATTAAAAAATCTACTTAAATGAGTACTAAATTGCTATTAAGAGCTCGTGGTAGTCCACACAGCGTTGAATACCGCGGATGAGATACTTAATTAAGTTAAACTAAGCCCGCGTGCATCCATTAGTATCTTTTGAATGTGGATTCAGGCGTATGCTTTTGTATAAGCCTTGTTTACATTCATGCTGTAGATAGTAAATTATTATATTCATATGAATAGTTATTTACTTTGCTATGTATTTTCAGTATCAATTTTGATCCTGCAAAGTTTAAATAATAATGAAAATATAATATTCAAAACGAAGCAGGACGCTGTATCGATAAAATTTCGAAGTTAAACAAGATAGCTATGATCAAGATATTTCAACCCCTCTTAAATAATAAATAAATAAATAAATAAATATAAATATTCACGGACACTTAACACAACGCCTTCTAGTCCCAAACTAAGCAAAGCTTGTGCGATGGAAACTAGATGGCTGATAGAATACATACATACATTTTTTTGTAAATACATACTTATAATACATAGTAACACCCAGACACAGAACAAACATCTATGTTTACAACACACAATGGTTTGTTCTTGGTGGGGATCGAACCCACGACCCACAGCACGGAAGGCAGAGCTACTACCGACTGAGCCATGACGCCTGTCAATAATGATACCTATGTTATTTTTTTTTCCCAAATCCTCTTAGCTATATCCGGTTCTTACCCACCGTCCACCTCCCGAGACCACCTGGGTGAACAGTCGAAAGTTTTTTTTTACCACCGTTCCCTCTGTCCACCTGAGTGTATCGTAGCATTGGTGTCAATAACCGTCATAAACAATTACCAGAACGTTTTGAACTTTACGTTGAACTCTCTTTAGCTAGAGTTCCTAATACCAAAACCACATAGCTAGGTAATATTCGTTGTACAACAACAGTGCGATGTGGGTAAATTTAAAAGTACCTCTATTGCGATCTCAAATATTTTCACGTCGTATCGTCTCCAAATTAAGGTCCGAAACAGCTGCTAACTTTAGTCTAAAATTCCTAAAATGATGTCGCGTACCGTAATTTTAGGCAGATAAGGTCTAAACGAGCAAGTTGAAAGGTTGAATGTCAGTCCGCTTCATTCGAGATACTAAATGGATTAGGGTAAACAGTATAAAGAGCCTTTTGTATCCGAAATTAAACGTCACCCAATGTCATTATTCAGGGCTCGTTGACACGCACACGATCTACCGCCCCCTGCAGCTGCCAGTTCTGTGAAGTTCGGTTTAATACTTACGACTGACTGACGATATTTTCATTATCTATCTATTCAGTCCACTGCTGGGGATTGGCTCTGCTTTAGTACGCCCCAGTCTCTCCGGTTCTGCGCGAGTCTTCTCCACGAAATTGTATGAAGCAAAAAACAAAATATGAATCTGCAACGGATATAAAAGTTACTCTTTTTTTCTCTTATGTAAGTGACGAATAGTCTTAATGTTTCTTCTGTCCTAGGTACATACTTAAAGGAAGGAAGGTAAGATACTAGAATACCTACTATTTTGCACCTATATGTATATGATGCGTCTTTGCGACACGTAAAATCGTATCGGTTGACTGTAAAAATCCTATTTAGCTAATCCATTAATTATATCCGCAACGGCTGTCGAAGATGCCGCCAAACCAAAGTTTGCTTGGCAGTATTAATGATAACACTAGCTCTGTCATTTGGCATCACTTATTTGAATGTATTTACCTTCTGTTTTACTCGGGGAAAGTATCAATCAATGTTCTGTGAATGAGTTTTCAAAGTCATTTGATTGGCTCATGAATTAATTTTCAGCTAGCTGGTAATGTGGGCACAAAAATATACTAATTTCCTTCACGCACATAGTACCTACATATCGAACAACGTCATATCCATACAGCCGAACCATGAAAATGGATAAGATTCAGTCAGTCAAAATATTACCTATTTGAAAGTTTCTAATATTTGTGACCAAAGTACCTTTTTAAAAAAAAAGTGCGTGGAGTCCCTCCGCGCGGAAGAAGTTATACCTACTTCGAGTGCCACGCATTCACTGTCGCTCTGTGTTTATGTGAAATTAATTTAGTAGTATTTATTTTTATGCACTTAACCAATATGAAGTACTTATTTAGTTAGAAAAGGTTCTATGCTCATGTTGCCTAAATCAGAACTAGATGGCGCTTTGCGAGTTATTGACCCGTAACAATCATCCGCAACATGATATTGTACTGCAAATAATGCACAACACGATAATTCAAAACATGTTTTGGTTTATTTGTCACGTACTATCGGGGTGTACTTTATCGTGGTACTAATTATCATGCTGCGTTATATATATTTTAGTGAAAAATTGTTTACACGGTAAAACGTCATTTTGATTAGCTGCTTCTAAAAAGACCCGCCATCTTTCCTCTCACCAGGCTCTTACCCAGGACACCATGGTGTTTAGTTTTGGCATTTACTTTTACCAGTGTTTTACATTTTCTCTTTCTATTTGGGGGAGTAGAAAGAGACAGAGACTAACTCTTCCCGTTTAACGCAACCTTGTTCTCTGTCAGTTGGAAGTTGCATTAGAAGTATAACTTCAAAAAGCAGTGCACTGATGCCTATTTTGATATTATAGTCTTCACTCAAATAACTCTAGTTTGAAAATAGTCAACTCGTCACGTCACATCACTATTAGTTATATAGCGTGACTAATATTGTGTGCTGTAATAGCCCTTAAATATGTAGTTCGGAACACGGAACAGATTATGCTACTTTCGGAAAATCCGATGCTGATTTTGCAAAAAGGTACTGAATTTTCATAAAGCAGCCGTATAAGTAACTTACAGCAATTTTAACAGAGTTAAAATAAATTACAGAGCGCCCTGTGCCATTCCAATTCCGCGAATGTAATTCACATGTGGCAATAACATCGCAAAATTATTGGATCACATGACAAAATTATACGGTCGCAAAGCACGGCTCAATTTCCATAACGACCCCCAATAAAGTCTGGACTATATGCAGCCGGATTTTTTGTACTATTGTTCTGAGAGTTGTAGGTGAAAAATCGGAAAAAAATATATCATACACCGAATTTAAGTAGAGTTTTGGTACTTGGATAACTCAGAATTATAAGAAGACGCGGGACTAGTTTTAGTTACATTTTTACTCACTGCGAGAGAAATTATAAACGTCGAAAAAATTACAGCCTGAAAAAATTGTGCAACCTGGCCATTTCTTTGTGCATGGAGTTTTAGCTTCGAAGTTTTATTTATAACTAGGTCTTTCTCTTGCTAAAATAAAATAGGCTGACAACTAAACCCTAGAAATCATAGCATCTGACTTAAGTAGTCTGTAACTAATTTTCGATTGAAAATAACCGGATGCTTCTAGTCCTAACCTGACGGAGTGCGTGACGTACGTTTTGCACTTACGTGAGTTATAGAGTCATTACGATTATCACGAGTTTTACCTTCCCTTGTTGCCACACCGTTTGCTTTTATTGGAAATCTTTATGGAACTGTGTGCTTTAATCGTTATTTCTAGTTCCTTATTTTTACAAACTACTGTGAAATTAGCATATCGCTTTGTTCGCTCTATCATAAGGGTTCTTTAAAAACTGTAGTAACAGTCCCCATCATCATCCATGACCAATATTTAGAACAGTTAGGCTGCTTTTCCACCAGGGCTAAGTTAAGCTGTGTTGCTAAGGATGTGTTTGAAATCCACTAATAGGAATCGTTTAATATAGCACAAACAATCCCTATTGGTGCTCTGGTGGAAAAGCACCCTTACACCGTGTTTTATACCCTTCGATCGAATTATAATCTGCTTGTCAATGCAAAAGACAAAACACGGTTGAATTATTCCAAACTTACATCGAGTTTTTTTAATCTTGTTTCCGTCGTAATTGTAGCACATCTATACATAAAGTAAAGTGCTATTTTATATAGTTTCGCTAAAGTAGGACGGTTACTGGAAGTATTCTAACTAAGACTTCCAGGTTCTTTCAGCAAACTCCCTGCAGATCTGTTTTTCAGCAGAAGTTAGCTTTTTATCCAAAGATTTACTGACTCCAGGGGGTTACCCGTATACTATTTGTTTGGAACACAGTGACGTGGAACTTTTAGAGTAGGGTAAGCTAGTTTTGTGTTTGCCTAGTTTCTTTGTTGAAAGTTTGAACAGAATTTTTACAAATCGGCGACACGGACCAATTGGGTGGACGTTTTGTGGGAAAACTAGTCGCTAGTTCCGTGTCCGGATTATCGGGAGATGGATAGTTCCTGTGAGATTGGTTCAAGGTTTTTATAGAGACTGCTATAATATTGTGATTTACTTGAGTATTATGTGCTTCAAAATCTACTAGCAAACGAGGGTCTATCAGACGGACTATATGTATCCGTTATTGAAGTTTGAGCTTAGTATTTTTTTATAAGAAAACTGATGATTTGAAGGCAATAACTGTTTCCAAAGTGTTTTTATATACTTAGCTAACTTATTACTGTGTGTAGGTAACTGAGACCATTATTTTATGTCTTTACGTCAATTACTACCTGGTTTATTGTCCTTTCAAGACATAATTTACTATGCAATAAATCTTCGCAAATTCAAACAGTTGTTCCTCAAATTCCATAAGTCCCGGAATGTCACTAAGTCATCCAAATAATCCTACTATACCTAGCTATGAACGAGGCCACAGCTGTGGAGACGAAGATTCAGTAGGCATACAATTCTGTTTGACACAGCTGACCAAGATTACCAGAGACTGTTTTGTAAAGAACCTTGGTAACACAAAGCGTACATAGTATCATGTCTAAGCTAAGGGATGCTAATTGTTTTTTTTTTATAAAAATAGCCACATAAATGTTTTATACAAAAAATTTGCTAATGTTCGATCAAAAATAAGCATATTTTTTTTTTCTAAATCGACATTAATTTTTTACTTATATATTATTCTTGGATTGAAATACTGTTATAAAAAAAGTCTTTGTTAATTGATAAAAATATACCGGGTGTAGGGTAACTCGTGTTCGAATTATTCGATACGGCCAGCAACTCATATGAATACAAACATGACTTTTATTTTACTACAGAATATTAGTAGTGTGTCATAGCCAATGCCAGTTAGATGTATACCTACCAAGTAGTGGACATTATGGTATGCGGTAGAACTCTTGATGACCACAAACACTCGGATTGACGTCTGTATTATCTGCTAAGCACCAGCTCTGAATCTGACTTCAGCTTCTGGCGCACTGATTAGGAGCACGCACTCGAGTGTAGGTTTGTGATAGAATGCCACAGGCTGATTCATCTAGTTTATAAGTTTTGATCCATAAGATTTTGTTCAATCTAAAGTTAAGCTCCTGTTGTTTTTTGAATGAATGTCACTCATTTTACCATATCAGTGAATACATGGAGTGTTCTTTTCATTTTCATATTTGCACACGTTATGATTTTTACTTCAGAATAAGAATTACCAAATTGTATCAAATTGACATGCCAATGTTAGGTACCTATGTAACAAAATGGTTAAATGAATAAATATAAAAAACCAGTGCGTGCAGTCCCTACGCGCGGGAGAAGTTATACTTCGAGTGCCACGCATTCACTCTCGCTCTGTGTTTAATGTGAAATTAATTTAGTATTTATTTATATGTACTTAACCAATATGCAGTACTAGATTTTCACTTCAAAATTAAAAGTAAAAAGTTGCATGAACACTGCCATCTGTTATGTTTTGATTGTAGCGTATTATAGTCTCTTTCTATTCCTCCTGCTGTCAGTTGGAAGTCATTTATCTTCAAAACCACGGGTTGTAGCATTTGTAGCGTATTAGCCTCTGTCTCTTTCTATTCCCCCCGATTATGTCGTTGTTGCAACGTTGTTGGAAGTCTCATTAGAAGTATAACTTCAAAAAAATATCAAATATCAATTTCGTTTTTGATGTTTGAAAAATTGGCATTCAACACAATTAATATTTTATGCGCTTGTAAACCTCTACATTATTATTTTTTTATAAATGCTGTTGTGTTCGTTCTACTAATTCTTGAAAAGAGTCTGAGAGTCTGAAGTGCAGTGGCCGTGTACTGTCTAAGCTAGAAACAAATGAACATAAAATAATGTTAACTCTTTACTTAGAGACCTCGGCTACTCGCATCACAAACAATAGAACACTCAGTGAATAAAGGATGTGCATTGTGCATAATTCATCTTAGTAGATAAAAACCAACACAATAAATTAATGCTAATTAAATAAAATGTAGCCTTGTGAGCATCGCCTAATCCGGTGTTGCACAATGTTCATTGAGAGAATACGCAGTTTACAAATTCTGTGAACAAAACGTTGGATTACCTACTCACCAGCCACTGATGACCTTCTCGTAGTCGGGAAACTCTTGGCTGAACGGTATTTTTAGGGTCTTGCATGGTGGACAATGCTTTTGAAATGAGTCTCCATTGCTCTACTAAAAAGAGCGTTTGGCGTCGAGCGTTTTAAAAGATTCCGTGTTTTTTTATTAAATTGGCTTTGTAAATACCAAAACTATAAACAAAGTTTAGTATTAAGATCACAGTTATACATACGTTTGTATCAATGATTTTGTATCCCATATTTGGAGATTCAAGAATTTAACTGCAATTTACTGGCTTCGTTAGAACTTCTGAAAACATAGATAAAGAATCTTACATGTCATCATAGTCTTGTTACTTAGGGTAAATAATTGGCCAGATCCTTGATACTTTGACATAAATGATCTGATCGTGCATGTTCAGAGTTCGGAATAACTCTTGCAACATTGATTGTTTGCAATGCATGCAGAAGCGACATTTGAAGGTAAGAATAGCTCAAAGTTATGTACCACAGTAGTATTTATTTTTAGGATGTAGTATGCAAGGTCCTTGTTCTCATTAGTTTGTTTACTTGTTCAAATATCTGTTGTGACTTATGAAACAATCGAAACAAAAAAATATTGTATTCAAAAATGTTTGTTTCCATATTAGTAGAATTATCTACTGAAATAGGTGTGTGTGAGAATGATCTTTTTTCTTTTTTTCTTCAAGTCTTTTTTTCTATTCTCGAAATTTAAGTCACAATAACGTGACCAGCTTTTCAATTTATATTTTTGCATATAAAAATACAAAGTTAACTACAAAGTTTATTAAGTCTATGCAAATGAGTCAGCAATTGAAAGAAGGCCAGGTCTAGACAATTTTTATGTAAGTAGCTATATTGTTTTACAAGTAGGTAAATAGCTAATACTAGCGGACCGTCCCGGCTTCGCACGTGTTTTTTTAGGTATTTTTTTACACCTTGGGTTACATTATTGGAGTTTTAGTGAGAATTCCTATTTTTTTTAAAATATAATATAGCCTATGTCACCCGGGGATAGTATAGCTTCCCAATGGTGAAAGAATTTTTCAAATCGGTTCAGTAGTTTCGGAGCCTATTCAATGCAACAACCAACAAGCAATCAAATCTTTCCTCTTTATAATATTAATATAGATAGATAAATAAATAAAACTGACTCATTTAATTATACAATAGTAAATCCGTCTGCAATAATCTATTAGAATTACGAGTAAATTCATTACATCATCTTGAAAAAACTAACACATCGTGAGATGATACAAAAACTAAAATTTGCTAAGTGCAGATAGACCACATACAGGGAAAGGCTTCCGAAATGCACGAAATTGCACGAGTTTTTAGATGAAAATAAATAAATATCTAAAACTAGATACATAAATATGCCACCTAGTGGACTAATAGCCCGATACTGATAGATAACGACGTTGATACTGACGTAAACAAATTGGGTTCCTTTTTCAACTGCGGTACCCTATAAACAAACATCTGGCATTACTAATTCATTAGAGGTATCATAGAGATACCTCATAGTAAAACAAACGCCCACCCAATATACATAATATACCTACATCACAACTCTGGAGCCAAATATTTACAGATCATGCAAAAATAATCGCAAAAGTTATAAGTAAGTATGTACGTTCTTTTTTTGTTACAAGACATGCTAGAAAAAAATAGAAGGATATTGCAGTAGGTACCTAGATCGTGGATACAATTTAAATTGATTATCCTTACCAATAAATCACGTCAAAGGAAATTAGATACCTACCTACCAAGTTTTAATTGTATCACTAATCAGAACCAAAATCTGTGTTCACAAAGCTGTAACGAATTTGCCTTGAGATTTCTATATTTTCACAGGGCAACTGAGTTTACCCAACAGCACCCAATGTTGAGGCAACTCTGTGGAAACACATTGAATGAACGTGATTCGTAGTACGCATTACATTGCACTCCTGAGTGGTTATTAATCAGAGTGAAGATAAGGAAACGTGGCGTGGTGAGCGAACATAGCGACAGTTCCATTGTCTTTAGGCGCATGTTCGCTCACTCCACACAGAATGCTAAGAAGTGCACTGCTCTAGACACAATGGTCCGTGGGAGTCTCCCATGAGCCTAGTAATTAGTTGGGCAACCTTTGCACCTTGTGACAATAAGATTATAGAATGGGCAAGGAACTTACGGAATGCTCTACTTTACTAGTGATGCTAATTTATATAATCAACGGGTTTTCTTATGCCTATGGTTATTTCGTCAGTACAAGTAATGACACTTGGATAACAATGACCAGACTTAGGTACAGACTAAGTAATTACCTATTATAACTACCTAACTATTTGAGTTTTGATTACAAGAAAATGCACATAGTGAAATGGTATTAGCCAGCAGATAGATTTGATATGAAATGTGATAAGAAATATTTTTTCATATGCATATCGAATTACCTATGTGCTTTGATTTTAAATTAAGATTTCAAATACTTATGCGTGTTTTCTAACGCACAGCTGACTTTCATAGATTCTGTAATTTAAGTGCAAATTGGCATTTGCTAATAAATTGGCAGCTGCTATAACAAAACTTCACTCTCATTATTGACTTGTGGTTACGCAAATGCTCTAACAATAAATTCAGATTACTGCCTTCATTACCACCTATTTGTTTCACAATCGGTGATTTGTCAGGTGGGCACCACTGCATCGGTAAAATTATTTATAGTCTATGGCCTGTCACTGAACCACACTTGATAGATTGGTCCCGCAGCCCACTTGTCAAGGTCAATGATTAATTAATAATAGGTAGAGTCATGATAGGAAAACAATACATACCTACCAAATAGACACTTTGTAATAAATGCAATAAAACTTTCACATTTTTCACAAGTTTTTTTTTTCAAATTTGAAGGTACTAACTGAATATCAATGTATGAGATTTCGAAATTGTTTTTTGTGATTTGCATAACAAAAGAAGGCACGCAACTGGCCATAACCCCTAACATTTTTGAAAGGTGCAATAAGACTACTTCCGAAAACTTCGAGGGACAGGTACCTATCAATATGAACAATTTTTTATATAGAATCATCCATGTTAGCCCGAAAAAAATGTGGTGATGATTTTTTTTTTCTGATTTATGTTTCAAAATGCAATATTTACTTGGCAAAAATATATTTGATACGAAATACTAAAAATAAATGATCCATCCAGCAAAATGG
Organism: Eulithis testata; assembly: GCA_947507515.1. Lineage (NCBI taxonomy): Eukaryota > Metazoa > Arthropoda > Insecta > Lepidoptera > Geometridae > Eulithis > Eulithis testata. The sequence goes on along the minus strand of OX382199.1, from coordinate 3,585,723 downwards.
TGTTGATTTTGTTGATCATAAAATTTCGGGGTCTGAATCCATTATCCACTATCGTGTGGCGCATGGCTTCTCTAAAAAGGAGGTTTAGACTACTTTAGACAAGATGAAATGCTATAGCGACTGTAATCTTTCAATTATGATTTACCCTTAGGTACAGCCAGCATCAAGAGTAGATCACTATTTCAGTACAATATTGTTGGCGAACTGCCAAGAGATGGTACTCATTGCTGTTTCTGTCTTTCCTGAAAACTACAATCCGGGTCTTTTCAAGGTTAGAGTGAATAGGTGTCTTCTAGATTGACCTGCTTCATCGTCACTTACCATCGTGAGAATGTGGCCAAAGGACACTCTATCTATCTATCTATTTAAATTTAAGTAATATTATGGTATCATCTTTTTAACATCGACACTGCTTTTCATGGGGTTGAGTGACTGAACCGTAGGTTACGGCAGAATAACAGCGCTGTCCTGTCTTCGGATGGCGAAGCATAATGCTGAGCCGTGACCTTTTCGCTGCTATAGCATACTTTTTTTTCTTATTATGTACTATTGTTTGTTTAAATTAATATTATATTATGTTATACCAATTTAATTGTAACTGATCTATTGTAATGATTTCAATCTAAAGCGAATAAATTATTGTCTATGTCCATCTGATTATGATAAAAAGTTTCTATTTTTCAGTCACAAAACCTTTTTGAAAGTTGGTCTCACCATCAGTTACTACCGATGCTGACTTTGCAATTTCAAAATAAACGCATAAACCTGTTTATGTCGATACCTTTATTAATTCAGTATCTTGTTTCTAAATCGGTGCGTGGTATCGTAACTGTATTGTTCTCACTTACGCTCATGTTAATTTATTTCTGTAGAATGCATTAAGAACGATATAGGACCACCCCTTATGAATATGGAACCTTGTAATTATTACGACTGTCTATTCATAATTTATTGTATTGCTAATTATAATTCGGTTTTATGCACCTATTTCAAATATAAAATTATTTCCCACTTTCATGACTATTTCTAATTATGGTCATAATATCAGCCTGTATAGTATTGTTCCACTGTTGAACATAGACCTTCATGTAATCCGTGAAATAATAATTTAATAGTAGTCATATTCACTAATGAATTAATTGATAAATAGATGAACGAATTAATGACATAATATCTTATTCATCAGCACTAAAACGACAGGCGTCATGGCTCAGTCGGTAGTAGCTCTGCCTTCCGTGCTGTGGGTCGTGGGTTCGATCCCCACCGAGAACAAACATTTGTTGTGTTGTAAACATAGATGTTTGTTCTGTGTCTGGGTGTTTCTATGTATTATAAGTATGTATTTACAAAAAAAAATGCATGTATGTATTCTATCAGCCATCTAGTTTCCATCGTACAAGCTATGCTTAGTTTGGGACTAGAAGGCGTTGTGTTAAGTGTCCGTGAATATTTATTTATTATTTATTAATACTATGCATTTTTTTGTAAGTACATACTCGGTAACAACCAGACACAGAAGAAACAAATATTTGTCAATGTTGACAAAAGTTTGTTCTCAGTTGGAATCGAACCAAAACCCACAGCACTGAAAGCAAAACTATAAAACAAACCCAGCTGTGACGTCTGATTTCCAGAAAGAACTACCTATTTAAAACCTTTTCTATCAATTTCTGATATTACAGAAAAAGCAACTTTAAGATTTAATATAAAATCACAGATTATAAAATTAGTTCAACGTTTTGTCAGACCTGTCAAAATATTTTGAATGCATGAGTTTTAATTGTACTAATAATGCTATGCTCATTAGTCCATTTACATACAAATTAACATGACATGCGATGGCTGTATCAAACTGTTCAAAAGCTTTTGAGTCCTGTTCACGTGATTAATAAAAATAGTGGTAGAGAAACGTATTTCATTTTCATTTTATATTGGCTTTTGGTTATTATTATTGTCAGTATTTCATTCAGTGCTACCTAGTTACCTTTATACCGTTGTACCTTCTAAAAAGTTACTTGGATATCTAATGACGTTATCAATGCACACGTCACGATAGCTACTCAAAGATGGGAAGGTAAAAAGTATTTTCTCAGCGTTGGTAGAATTTTTTCTGTTTCAAATAGTGTTCTGAATGCATTGTTTCAGTTTTCGGGAGTAGTTATTACTCCTGACATGACCAGTATACATATTCTCCTCAAATTCGTTTCTTAACTTTTAGTTTTTTAGTATTTATTAGTTAGGTTGTCTGGAAGGAACCGTTTTATGCGATAAGACCGCCATTTGCAGGACATTGCCTGTTTCTACGTAACTGTAACTTTTATTTTTCCGCAATAAATTTTTCATTTACTCAAAGCTTCAAGCTCCAATAAATTGCTCAAAATAAGGATCACAATTGTTCCGTGACAAGTCAGCTAGGTACTGTAATATTGGCTCGAGTGGGTTATTAGGGATTTTGCAATTAACTTCGACTGTCACGACCGTCATCATCGAAAATCACGATTGTAAATGATTGGATAGTACCTACAATCTAATTTCACAGCCGCATCACAATGCAATTTTATGGGTACTCGACGTTTCGACACGTACGTTTCCACACCTATTTTCATCAGAGCGGTGAGGGCGTTCCATCAGCGAATGAAAATATCCACGTGAATCGACAGATTGATCGCGCCTCGCGAGCCGTGACAAAGAAATGAGATCAACGATTGAAATCTACCTGCGGCCATGAGTTTATTGCTGTACCTACATTCTGAAGAGACATCTCAATCAGCTTGTTTTAAAAGTTCGACGATCTGTACTTTGTTTGCTATTTAGGACGTAGTGCTATCATGGTAGTGTATCTAGCTATGAACATTTTACTACGAATAAGTTATATGAATAGGTATAAAAACCGAGTAGCCCCGGTTTTATGAAACGATCTCGTCCCAAACCTGCCCATTGCATATTCCTCACGGTCGGGCCGCGGTTTCCAAGTATCAAATTTATTTTTATGTATATTTTTATTGTTTGCTGTGTGGATTGTCGCCTCCTTAGGGGCTGTTTGTATGCGGACTGAGAAGAATTACGTGCGCGACGGCGCGGATCCACTTTAGAAGCGGCGATAAAACAATTTGTTTAGAAAATGTGCTGCATAATGCCGCTGCATATGGATCATGCAAAGGAATCCGCAAGCCGTAGGTTTGGTGTTTATTTTATCGGCGAACGTGTCCTGTGGGTGCTCTAACGCGGAGCGCAGACAAAAATGCATTTTTCTCGTATGAAGGATCCGGGATCCGAGTCAAACGGAAGGTCGCTGTTTTATTCCGAGAATGTAGTTTTATTTTTCGTGTTGCGATACACGCGCGGTTGATTGTATAATTTCGTTAGTTAATCTCGCTGCGAATCGCGAGACGCGCCCGGTTTTCAATTTCACATTTGAATGCTATGAACGTTGTTTTCGCATAAATTGTGTTAATCCTACCCCACAGCCGCCCGATGCGGTAACAATATACTGCTTAACTGTAGCCGTGTGTGCGATTACTCGATAAAATATTCTGTAACCCGTAACTAATTAGCGCGTAAACGACCAAATTTTCGCTATTTAGTTGGATTGACATGGCCGGTTACACCATTTGATAGGTGTTTAATATGAGTATTATAAAAAGTATTATAAAAATTACAAAGGTGCCTAGATAATCCTATGTTGGTATGATTTGTTAATCATTCCTAATCTGGTCAATAATTGTTTGTAAAAACTAAACGCTCACTTACCGTCTTGAATTATCTTCTATGAAGATAGATTTATATGAAACGGGCAAACTCAATGCCGATTTCTCGAATTTAGTATCAACTCACATCCTTTATTAACTTCTCCCGAAATAGATTACTTACCAAATAGTGATTTATTATGTATTATTATTAAAATACTCTAAGGGGTATAGGTATATTGATCTTCTAAAGCTGAGCTAACTAAAATGATTGCTAAATCTGTTGGCATCTCTTTTCGTTGTCATGCAAGTGACAATGATAGAGCATTTTTAAAGCCGCGCTAAAATGACAGTTGAATATGAATAAAGTGGTAAATAAATATCGACAAAGATCTTATCTTAAAAATTCTTTTATTAAGAATTGTAAAAATTCTTGAAAGCGGCACGTCTGAAGCAGTTTTCATAATTCGCCGAGATCTGAATAATTTATCTCGTATGTGTTGAGTCACGTTTAGTTGCTGCACCCTGCGGAAATGTTTCCGACACTAAGGTTAAACCTTTGGTGCAAGCTGAGCAAATCGCTCAGTGTGGTAAGTTTTTTTTTATTATTTTTTTTCGAACGGACTAAAATGCTTTTGTAATCGTCTGACGATTGCTGACAGCGTTACCGGACTACTGGTGAGTGCTGAAGGCTCTCGACCATATCAAATGGTTTTGTTGGCAACAAACGCAAGGGCACCACTTAGGTACGGATCTCGGCTTAGGCTGTTGCCAGATTGGGAGGGAAATGATCGGAGAGGTCAGTGTGGTAAGTGGAAATGAACGGAGATTGTTGAGAGTTAAAGGCGTTGGGGCGATCGCGACAGCGAAGCGATCACATTGTCGTTATCAAATAATAACAATGATAATGCGTAATAATAAATCTTTCTATAATACCTACAGAGGCATAACCCTGATAAATAATAAGTATCTCAACTTCTACGGGTTAATTTTACCCGTGCATGGTGATTCACAGTACTTAGAAAATTTTATTTTCAGTACATGCACTTATTATCTGTGGTACTACGTTGAATGCATGGGGTATACACGCTAGTCGCTCCGCTCATCACCCTCATCGCACCACAGCCTAAACAAGGAAGCTGCGCTTTGAAAGCAATCACGGTGGTGTTAACGGATAGAGTAATTTCTTTGCCTTCCGCCAACGGTAGTTACTACTTGTATTAGATAGCTAATGGCTCTATTCAGTAAAACTGCCGATAAGTAGGTCAGTACAAGCTCATGAGACGGTGATGATGGACATCTTTATGACCAATATCTGTTGAAATGTCTAAATGTAACTCAAAATCTATATTCACACCAAAAACATTTTACTGAGGTGTACTAGGCAAAACGTACGCGTACGTATGCAGTGTTCCGAATAAAAAAGGCTAGTTTGAATAGAGATGAGTAAGAGCTTAAAATACCGGTAAAATAAAGTCATAATTTTAAATCTCATGTTTCCAATTCTAAGTTTAAAATAATAGAATCGCTACCGCCAATGATATTTTACATAAAAGAACATTGGCTACCGCAATCAAAAATGTATTTCGCGGCTAATGGCATAAGAGCGATACTAAATATCACCCTCTTGATTGCATTACTATGTGCATATTAAGCAGTACAATATCATTTTCTGCAAGGTTTTTGAAACGGAGTTGAAGCGAATGATTTCGACTTAGATTACGTTTTAAGGCTGTAGAGCGCTGTTGGAAATTCTAGTTCTAGCTTACCAAGCTTGGCCTTTTCGGTCGTAAGTTTATTACGTTATAAATTTCGACACGCCCCGATTTAAGCCTGATTGTGGAAAACCTCCGGAGTTAAGGTCTAAATAGCTTGCAACTAAGATATAGATAAGTTCAGTATCATACGTTTTCTATCAAATAGATTTAGTAGTAAGACAAGTATTTTTTAAGCTCTTCTTCTTCTTCTTTACAGTGTCAAGTGATGAATTTGAAATAATAATAAGTCAAGTCTTCGTCAAGTCGGCTGTCGTTTGTTTTGAAGAGAAAATGGTGGATTGTGCTCGATTTACCTAAACCTTTTTAATGAGTGACGTTTCAGTATTCGAGCGTTAGTTGGTCAAATAAACTAAATTTTCCTGTTCTTTTGGAACGCATAGCGTAACTCAAAACAACACATAATTTCGCAGGATTTATGAACAGAAACCTGAAATAACAGTCATTATAAAATTTAGCATAAAAATGTTAAGGATTTGTTTGAATGACATCTTCATTAGCCGTTTACTGTTGAACAATACAAACACGATCCCATTCCAAAAAAACACCTGCTCTCGTTAGTAAAGCAAGCACGCAACTCTCGGGGAATGGCTTTCCAATTTTCTGTCGCACGAATGAGTGACACCGAAAATCCTATGGGTGCCGTGAATGTCCCGCGAAATGTCGGGGGACGTGCGTGCCCGCCTCAATCATTGGGACAAGCTGCTGGGCCTGTCGGACCCAGGTAGCTAGTGAGGGGTTAACCTGTTAACCTGTACGAACGTCTATCGTGATTTTCGCTGGCCTTTTTAGCAGAGTGCCCAGAGGCGGGTAATGTTTTTGTGTGGTTAGGGATCTGATCCCTTGGCTCAGCTTGTTGCGTGGGAAGGCTTAAGTCTGAGTATAAAAACATTTTAGAAAAAATAAGGTGACCTATGAGTACCTTCCCTATTAAGTTCGGGACAATGCTTAGTTCTCTTCACACATCAAGGGTTAAAATAAATCAAGTCATTATCAACCCCAAAAATTATCCGTTATCACTAGTAAGAGTTTATATAAATATGTTGCAACAGCTGCTTTTAACAGAACAAATTATTTGACCCTGTCCCTAAAGCCAGCCCTGCGCGTCCTATATCCAGCGATTGAAAGCAAATCATGACGCGTGTTAGTGATTAGATTACAATCTGATTTCCATAAGTGTACCGAACCACATTTCAGTACTGCAATTTCAAATTATCTCTGGTTACCAAAGCAATTTCAGATGTGGTAACTGGTGGATTGTTTACCGCTCATTTTGATAACGGGATGGTATGCCCACAATTCTGTAAACTTTCTAATAGAATGCTAGGGTTGTCCCACAAATGAGAATTGTATAATATGACATTCTGCTTAGCGAAATGCTACATTAAAAATACTGGACTGTTTGACACTGCATTTTTTTTGTATCCTAAGACTTGTCCCCATGACCCTGGCGCAAATATTCGACCGTGCCGTAAAGGGTCAATAAGGATCCTCCTTCCTAACTTTTTCTGGTAAAACACAGGCTGCGTGTTAGTTTGGTAAATCCATAAAAATAATCAGACGACACATGCTCAAATTACCGAGGTTGAATGTTCCGAGTCGCATGCAAAATACGAACTATATGAGTCGCTGACAGAGAAATCATGTTATTTAGCTAAGTATATATATATACTTTGTTTATGTTTACCAATTTATTAAGTTTGGGCTATGGACGGAAACACAATCAAAACTCAATTCGAAAACACTTCAACTCATCGTCGCATCACGCAACTCGCTTGACAAATCGAAACTACGCGAATGCGTTGATAAAACTCGATTATAAACCAAACAATCGATTTTGAACTATATTCAGAACTTAATAGAGTGTAAAATGCAATGTGATGTTGTTAAAATGCAATGTTTGCCATAGCGTCGGGTCTATTGGACCCGTAGATGCAAAGTGCACCTACGACTGAATGCCAGGACGTGGAATGCTTGCTGATTAATTACCCCTGATAGATATGCTGTGCATTCGCCGTATGAAGAGACCCCGGATCGCGGACTGCAAATTTTACTAGAGGTACGTTTTCAGACTGCAAAGTTAAGCTCCTGACACTGATATGTGTAGAGAAGTTTCTGGAAAAATACGGGGTTTACGTCGACTCACTTCAGAGAAGGATTTAAAAACTCAAGGAATACTTGTTTTTCTTACCATCCGGTGAGCTCTACGCGTGTTTTCCAACCAAGTGATTAAGCTAGAATCTGATGTTAAGGGTCCTAGCAGACAGTTGTAATCCATCACTGCTTATAAAATTTCATTCCATTCCGAGTAATTTAAGTTAGGGTTAATCAACCGTTTACGTAGCGAAGCCACATAACATAAATTCGCTTTATATAATTTTGTCCACGAAATAAGCGATCTCAAAGTTAGTGTGTAAACGAGAAGAAATTTTATAATACGGTCAGCGGAGACATCATAAAGTTAGCCGTTTTGATGCGCAATGGACCTTTTTCGAACCACGGATACCTAGATTCGCTGTATACATCCAGATACATCCTGCTACTATCTTTTTTGACAAGATGTAACAGGCAGGGTGGTTTTAGATGATTTGTTTTTACTTTAGCGATTCCAGTACCATGAATGAAACAATGTTACCGAGAACTGGACTGTACACAAAAAACGAAGACCTCTGTATATTGAAGTAACTTGGTCAGTATAGCCAAAACAAGAAGGAGGTGACATAAATACGTTATTTTCGTGGCCCATCTATTGAGTGACGTGGAGCGAGCGCGCGACGTGCCACAGAATAATGCAGCCAAATGAAGCGCGGCTGACGCGTATCCTGATACGAGAGGAGGACTGTATTATTTCTAGAATTATCCTTTCCACTAATTGAATACTTGTGAACTTACTTGTTGAGACTAGCACACGACTGTGAGCCTCACACATACAAAGGAGGCCTATGACTCGGGTATAAAGTCCGGCTGCGAATGATGATGATGTGGACTTGTAATCAAATTGCTTAAAATACATATTTATGCCTATTGTTTTAATCAAAAATCACGAAGATCAATCTGACCAAACTAAGAAACTTTAATAGTTGTTGAAAAACACACTTTCTACTTAGTTGGGTAATGAGTTCACTAATGAGTTTCTTTGTCCATATTCTGAAACAATACTAAAGACAGAATCGACACGCACGTTATCCTTCCTTCATAAATTGATTTATTTGTTCATTGCGCTTCATGAGCTTTAGCATCCTTCTAGCTAACTCAAAACCCATTGAATATTTCATAAGAACAAATAAGTAGGTACTTTACCTACATAGAACTAGCTGGCTAGAAGCTAGGTCGTAGGTAAGGGCTACATCGTAAAAACTTAGAAAGCACGCCCTATACCTTTATGCAATAAAACTATTCGCAACAAAGTAAACAAAACTGTTTTTGTTTGAATAATTTTACGATAGTTTTACAACCATCATTCATATTCCGCACATAGCTCGAGTTTCGTCAAAGAGACGCAACGGTTTCAATAGTCCGTCATACTCGTAGAACTCAATCGAATGAAAACAATGTCTTCACTCGGACTCCGAGTCCCAGAGGTTAACAAACGCGCGGTCGACGCTCTGCCGGCAATGGAATGCAAACTGCAGGGTTACCATAAACTTCCATTAAAAAATATGAGGGAAAATACGGAAAAATCAGCGCATTGCAATAATGACTGAGAAATCTGACTGTGCACTGAAATGTTATTTTTATATGGCTTATCCCAAAACTGTGACCGCAAAATATTAATCTGTGACCAATTTTCAGTTATTCGCTCTAGTTTTCATACGATACAATTAATAAATAATCAAACTTATAAATTATCAAAATCGTTGAAAGCACGATCAAAAATACTTTCGATTTTATTATGTGACCTAAAGTTCTTTTTTTTTTTTTAATATTAATCATGCATGTGCCCGCCGATATTATGTAAAGTAAAGGATGCCAGAAAACTCTATGAAAAACGTGGCAGCCCTGTCAAATAATTCAGGTCCCATTGGACGTATTTAATCGATGCCGATCATATATGAGCTTAAAAGTCAGGCTACACGACACGCTGCGGCAACGCGCGTCGATTGCTGCGTAGCTTTTGTGGTGCGGAAATGGCAGACTCGGTTAGTCAAGTTCACATTCTATAGTTGCTGCTAGAGAATCAAAAATGAAAATGTATATGAGTATAACCACAGATTATATAATACTAGTATAACAAAGGTCCTAACTCCTTAATATACCTTTTTGACGTTTTCTATTCTGTTTAGCAACTTGGTTTGGAATGAAAAAATGACGCAGGAAGCAGAGTAAAGTAAATATTGAACCAGAATTGCAGATTTGTCTGCTTCAATGAAAAAAAAAGCGGAAAATGCTGCAGTCAAAAATCATTGTAGTCAGTAGTTATTATAATCACGCTTATTAGGCATTTTTGGTCAAAACCCCTTTGTGAAAAAAATTTTTTGTTGCAGTGCGACACATCAAGGTATTGTGTGGACTGGGTCTAAGACAAGCTGTCACTGCTGTTGACGCAGAATTACCCTGTCACCCTGGCGGGGTGCGAGTAAATAAAACAGGGTTGCGATTAGTCTAACAGGAAATGCAACTAAGGATAAACCATAAACATTCAGTAATTAAAAATAAATAATAAGTAAATATTCTTGGACATGCACAACGCTCTCTAGTCCCAAACTAAGCAAAGCTTGTACCATGGGAACTAGATTGCTCTATTAAATAAAGGTTTTACAATCGCCAAAGAAATTATAAACACAGCTGTAGTAAAAACGATTCTTATGTATTTACATAAAACGTGACAGTTGAATGTTTATTTATTTTTATTTTAATTGGACACAGTTCAGTAGCAGAACATAAACTCTTATTTAAAACAAACAAGACCAAACAAGTGCGAGTTGCTTTGCTCACAGAGGGTTCCAAACCGAAATTATAATAAAAAACTTTAAATAAAAATTAACCCTTTTCTAAAAACTAAAGAAAGTACTTGGGTATTTTTTTTAACTTCTAATAGGTTTGAGTAGGCAATGAAAATTTAAATCCTTAAAATCTCTAAATTCCAAATCGGTAGGCCGCCCATTGTACTTCACATAAGACTAATGAACTGTGTTTATTTTATAATTTCCGTAAAAATGGTGTACAATAAAGAGTTTTCTATCCATCCATCTATCTATCGGTAATTATCGTTGCTAAGCAATGACATACGTACGGAAAGACAAAGTAGCAAAATAAGGGTTCCATTTCTCGATTCTGGTTCGGTGCCCTGAAAATAACACAAGAGTTAGTGTCATCATTAACTCGCAACCATGTTAGAGCAAAAAGGGGCTTTCATGACTTATTTCTTTGTTAGGGGATGTTCACTAGGGGTGAAACAGGTCGTTAAATTCCCACACTAACTGAACTTAGAAAAGAATTATCGCGGAACGTAAACGTGGAGCACACTAGCACACTAACAGATTATATAATAGTACTACCAAATATCTGTCAACCAGCTTACGATGAAACTCGTAGCACATGACTGCTTTTGGATTAAGCTGTATCTAAGAACCCACGTGTTTGATTTCAATAAAATATAGCCTGTTTCAATCCGGAAAAAGGGCTTCTGAATGGTATAAGTTTCATTGAATGTGGTCCAGTAGTTTAGGCGTGATCTGCGAACAAACAAATAGACAAACAGAAAAACAGATTTTCGGAATCAGAACCGTTTATTTAGTAGATCTGCAAATTTACTATTTTACTTATTTTAAAAAACCATTCTACTTACCAAAGCGTCACTTAGAGGGCTCTTACTCATAGCGACCTTTGAATATTTATCATGCAACAGTTTGCAATAACCTTCAAAATACCTACCATACCGAAAAAATATCAAACGCCTGTTTATTGAAAGTGAATCAAATATCTGCGTAATACAGCTCATTTTGCAATGTAAGTACGATGTGGAGTGACGTAAGGCGGAATGCACACCTAAACTCGCAATATGCCAGCTGTGAGCGTAAATGCGAGGCTACAAGAACCCTTGCAGCCCTTAAGCCTCGTCTATCTGTGTGGTATGTTACAATGGACTTGGATTAAATAGAATAGTCTCTTATACAAATAACGTAGTGAGCAAAAAATAAAAAAAAATGTACAGGCATTTTTTTTTACAAAAGATGTCTTGTTGATTTCTCATCTGATGTGTAACGGTTATATCTAACAAACGCGTGTTCGTACAGACAGAACAACACCGAAGACGCTCTGTATGCTATTGCATAGATGAGAAAAGTGTCTATTTTCTTTTTCCAAAATAATTCAGTGAAAAATATTTACATAGTTTTCATATGGGTTTACATATAGCCAATGCCGTAACAAACTAGTAGTGAAATGTTCAGCTGTTCTATAGTTCTAATTCCGTGGTGTAAGCCGTCTCTTGAAACATGCATGCCGGGGAATAATGACGCAGCGTTGACATACACGTGACGGTGAATAAACGCCTAGATTACAACACTCGTGAGCCTTGGCCCTAAGGCTCTATATTCTGTAAGCCCGAAAAAAAACGACAATGTAAATTAGAGTGCTTATGTTCAAACCCCAACAGTCTATCCCGACTGTTGGGGTTTGAACATCCCATACTACCTACATTATCTTAGGTACCTAGGTTATGTCATTTCAGTACATACTCGAATTACGCTTGATTTTAATCGCTGCAAATCGTCTACTTAGCCTAGAATTCTGTAATAGGTTTTTCTCTTCACAATTCTCAGAACCTACACGATTAACTTATTTCCAAAGCATGTTCCCACGAGCAACATCGGTAACTCATGATGATTTCTAGAATCCAGATATCGTATTAAAATCTAGGTTTGAATTATCATTATATGTGATGATATGTAATGTAGTGACCCCAATTTTCGCACCAATCATGACACATTTCGTAAATCTGACTCAATTATCTGTAAGCACATACTTATGTATCATGAACGTGTTAGTTAGATAAATGCATGATGATTGGAATTTGTTTTGAAACCTTTATGAACATGTTTAGTTTATCAAGTTTAATAAAATTATACTTACCTATACCTAATATATTTTGTTAAGTTAAGATTATTTTAACATCCCGTTCCTACTTGTAGGGTGCTCTAGCGCTAGAAGAAGCTGTTCACGTGACGCCATTCTGAATGGAAGCGTCGACATCTGATTAAAATATGCATTCAACACCGACTAGGAGAAACGGAGTCTGACGTAGCTGGTTAATTCTTATTTACTACAAGCATAGATAAAGTGGCTGGGTATGTAAATAGAGGAAGACCGAAGAAGAAGTGGTTGGATTGTGTGAAAGAAGATATGAATGTGAGAGGAGTAGATGCAAAAATGTAAAATTATCTCTCCAACAAACGGAAGTTTATAAAAATTCGCAAAGTCCATGAGCAATATAAAAAGTTGATGCATCATGCTTTGTAAATGAAGTTGGTTATTACTATAAAAAACAAACATAGATAAAATTGACTATCCAGTCCAACAAACGGGAGCCAGAATTACAAAAAAACCACAAAGTGCACGAGCCCCGAGTCAAAGGATGAAATTACATCGTGTGCTTTTTCCTTCCCATCCCGAAATATTTGAGCCACAGTTAAACAAAACATAGAGTTCTCGTAATAAAGTCCCCGAATATTTACAAAGGGTCAAACGACTCTCCTTAAAATAGTTCATTTCATACTGTGAGGGCACTAAACACGTAGTATTGAGTTATCGCGCTATGCCAAGAGTCGGCGTAAACCCAGGGGATCCTCTCATGGATCCTTTCATTTGCATTTTCTCCGCAACAATATCAAATAACGGGCTATGATCACGTCACAGAATAGCTAACCAACAAGCAGTAGAAAGGCTTAGTCAACTGTTGTCTATTACAGTTTCGTGGAAATGTGTCTTGGACACACTTTCGATTCGATCAGTTGAGTACTTGATCAGCTCAAATGTGTTGATATAATAATTTGTACCGTCTGTATTTAAAACTCATCAAAACTCAGAAAGTTACAAGTAACTTTGGGATTTTTTGATCTCTATTGTGTTTATCGATTGAGATAGACCTCGGAACTATAATTATGACTTTTCTTACATTTTTTTTATTTTAGTGTTTAACAGCGTTGCTGTGATTTTCCCATGATACCAACACTAAAAAGGGTCGTTGACGAATCAGAACGAAAAATAAAATGAAATTATGAGGGAACAGGTGAACATACATACATACCGGTCAAAGTCATATAGGTACCCTCTTTTATGCTTCGCCGTAGCCGGGTAAACATTGCTGGCCGTTTCTCTACTGTTTGTTACTTTATTATTCTGTGACTGCGTCTTTCCATAAGTTTATAACTAAGCCTCTATAATTACGCAATACCCATAGACGTTTACAAAATCACGCCATTTGCAATATTCGATAAACCTACACATTATTCATAAGGGAATCACGATAAAAGTAAATATTACGATACCCTTTGTAGCCAATTTTGTTGTTGTTCGAAAATCAAGCTTAGTTAAAATATGTAAACGATAACAGACAAACTGAATAGAGCCTTTGTTTGTGAAACTCACAATCTTATTTTTACATAATATTTTTTTTTTTTTGATAGATTCTGTAGGTCCATTTTGGGTACGAAAGGTACCGAGTCAGAGCCACCTTTTCTTTATTCGGTCCAAATGTGTAGTTTGAATCCATTGGGTTCCCTCAGCTACCACGACATGAAAATTAGGGTAAAATAAACCGGCAGAGTAACGGCCGACGGTCGGGACGGCAGTATGCAATAAACCGCAAATTCTGTAATTCTTCCTACGAGTGTAGTAATTCTTCCGGGTTTCCCTTCATGTAACGTGTAATGAACAACTAGCTTTCACTTGTGACTTTGCCTGTATGTCAGGCGGATTAAAAGTGGCATAGATGCTAGTCACCTTAACATTGCTAAGAAAAAGAAGAGTAGAGAGAATGGCTACCGCTTGTATAATTGTTTTTTTTTTTCATATATAACATTTGTATCCTATACAGGATGTAAAATAATATCCCAGTAAGACTTTTCTTTGACCTTGTTTTTATTATTTTAATTAACTTTTGAATAAAAAAGTCGCTACCTAGACGGAGTTTTTTAACCAGTTTTCATACTGACATACAGATATTTTGACAGATTTTCATTGAAACAAAAACCCAATGCTTTAATCCCTAATGTGTGTATTTTAAACATACGAACCTTCAATTTTTGTCATCAAAGCTGAGACTTAACTCGCACGAGCCTACGTACTTTGAGAATATATAATCTATATATCTGCTATTTATCCGGCTGTCTTGTTTATAAACTAAACAAGCTTCGTCTCATAAAACTTGAACTCAAACATCACATCGTTGAAAACTTACCTGCATTTCTATATTTTGTTTGGGACAAGCACAGAATAGGTGGTAGAACTTACATGAAAGTTTCACAAAAAAAGTTGAGTTTACACGTGTTTTTAACCATTTTGTAATGAAGGTCCCCTTTATTTTCACCTATAAATACACTGAGATGGAATTATTGTGATAATATTTCCGAAAAGTGGTTTTCTTTCACTTCTAAAAAAAAGTCCAATATAACAAAACCCATTTTTGATAAAAATCTAGTTACTTGCTCTTTTTTCTGGGATACGATACTGCTAAAACACAATGAGCACTGTGTACTGTATCCGAATTTTAATGTCATTTCATTATCTTAATCTACTTTAAACACATAATTTTTTTTTGTTTTATTTTTTTTAGGATTTACCACCTACTGCATTGCAATTATTATTTTCCATGTTGACGAGTGACACACTCGGACCGATCCCAGCTTCGTACAGCAAATACTGAAAACTTGGCTTAGCTCGTTAGTACTCGCGCACACATACGAACATACATAACATCTACATTTTATAGGTAGAACTTTATTTACACAGAGTGGAATCTGCATTCTGCATACATTAAAACTGAGCCCGAGTTCAAGTGTCGTCGTTATTTTTGTTTTGTTCTGACTTATAATTTGTATTTTCTTTTTTCAGGTAAGTCACGGTTTCTCATCGTTGGTACAGAATCTACAAAAGTATGTTATTTTTAATTAGTTTTTAAATCGAAATATCTAAGGATCTCTAATATAGCGGTTCTGTCATATGACGAACGTAAGATGGACAGTGAACTGTAACAGTTTTTCCTTCCTGCCGTAGGGGAAAACTCAGGCAAAGAAGAAAATAAGTTTAAAATACTCAAAATTACAAGAATTTATTTATTCCAAGTACATAGTAACAATTAGGTGTAAATGCTATGCTTTAAAGTACTTAAAATTAAGTAAATTAGGTAGAAATTGCCTAAAAGTATACTAAATAGATGCTATAGCTGAATGGTGCACATCTGACGTCTGACTCGGCGGAAACTTTGATGTTTTTACAATATGATACTCGAGTTAGTAGTAGTTAGGGATAGGGAAAACTCTTGATCCGGTAGGTGAGTAGTGGTGAAGAACGGGTTTTAGCTGCCTTTCTTCCTATTCTAACTAACCTGAGCTACTATGGGCTAGCCGTTTTGTTTTGGGTATGCGAAGTGAACGTGCTCGGATCTTTAGGTATGGTATCGACCAGCTGCTAGGCTCGTTCGACGCGGGCGTTTTGTGGTGTGGTTCAGGAAGTCTGATCGCCACTTGACAGCCTCGCTGAAGATTATAAATAAAATAAATTAGTTACTGAGTAGGAAAATTTCTTCATCGAGGTACAGTAGGTAGTTTTATGTGAAATTTTGGCAGGTTTTTACCGTTATTTAAAGATATCTACCTTGAGGCTGGTATGGTCGGATATGCTGGTTGTATTTTGTATGAAAATGCTTGAAGACGGTTACGAATGTTCCGGTCCAATCTTGCCTTCGCAAATCGCGTTTACGCCGGTACGACCTGAAGTAAATAGATACGAATGCATGGGTCAACTTTGAGTAGTCATAACGCTATCGGATTTGTCCAGGATCACAGTAGAAATCGATTTTAAATTACCTGTAGTTTGGTGATTCAAAACGTATGACTGTTTTGCGTTCAGCGACCTTGTGTTTTGCTTATTCGCACTGCAAACTGATTGGAAACTCGTATCTCATGTAAATGTATTGTAGAAACAACTTCGGTATTCTTTTTCGAGTATAAATGTGGCTTATTTACCGAAATCAAATTAAAATTCGTTGGTTCGAGATGATCTCAACAATTTTCAAAATCTCCTCTGCCACAGACAAGAAGCTCGGTTTTTTTTATTCTCGATTCCGTTTGGCATGGATCATAGAGTGTTTCTTTTTATTTTTCTTTGTATCGGGGTTGCCGTCTCGGTAACTCAACTCTCTACCAACCACCGAATCGGTATCGAACGAATGTTTTTTATTATTTTGTTTATGAAAAATATTATGTGAAATTTAGTAATAGTTGAAGTAAAAATAATGCCAATAATAACGAAGTATCGCACCGGTGCCAAATCGCCCTAGCAGGCCGTTCTAGGCCCGAGTTCTTATGATAATGATTCTATCTCGATGAAAGGAAAATTTGAAATATTTTAGCGGGAGATTCAAACTAGGTACGTTTTACTAGGTAATTGCTATGATTTTTTCTAACGTGTAGATTATATGTAAAGTGTTAAAAATCGAAGGTTACAGAACATGGACTATTCTACATATTCGCACAATATTCAATCGTAGTATGCGCTGGTAACAAGTTAACCAATTACCTTACGGGTTCAAAAGAAATATATTATGACTTAATTTTTTTTATCATTACAAAAATCTCAATAACGTTTTCGGTAATTGAAAATCTTAGTGACAACTTGGGCAAAAATGCGTTGTATGTTTGTATGTTTGTTCTTTGAGATCTTTTGAACCGCTTATCCGATCTTCACATAATTTGATAGGTATACGGATAGTACTTTTAAATTTTACTGGTTTGTTAAATGAAGTAAATCGGTCAAGGGGTCGTAAAGTTATGAGGGTCCAAAGAGAGTAAAAAAAAAGTCTTACAAAAATATCAAGTGGGGTGTCATATGATAGAGTTTTGTTTAGACATTTCAAAACCGTTTTTACTCTAGGTCTAATAGTTTTTGAGTTGTTGTAAAAAAATATAAAATTGGAAAACCCAGTATAACGTGAGCTACCATTTCTTGGAGTTTCAATGATTTTGTAAATCAAGTAAGACTGGTACTTAGCTAGACGGCGATTACGAAGCGATTTGCAAATTTTATTACAACCATTGGTCAATAAAAATTGTTTGGGTTTTATTAACCTCCGACCATCCCGAGATTTCATTTGGGGGCGAACTACTAGTTTACTTAACCAACAGTCATTATCATTAAATAACGGCACCAGGATATCCAAAGCACTTGGAAAATATAATAAATGCAGCAAAAATGATCACCTCCCTGGAGCACAGTTGGAAGTTAATCCTCATCGTAATGGGCATTTCTTTATGCAAATTTTAATTTGAAAAAATTCCGTTTTCATTCCCTAGTACCGAAGCGCCAATAAAAAAATCTATTAGCCAAGATCGTTGCAGAAACCTTTCAGTTTCCTAAAAAGCGGAATCTGTTATTTGCAGACGTTTATAGCGGAAAAAATTACTGACATAACGCATCGAGAATCACATTAATTTGATGAAAGCTTTGATCAACGCTATATTAGGGACGTCACTATCGTCTCTTATGAAACTGAAGAAATTAAGTTCGATTCACATTGATACAGCAAAAATACTTGAATACGAATTAGTAGAGTCCTAGAGCAACGATCCATAACCAACATTGGAAGACCCTGGTGACTTGCCTTTTTTTTTACTTTTACGGGCACCGTAAAATGAAAGGAAAATATACCTTTCTACGTTAGAAACACTTAGAAAGATACACAGCTCTACCAGTATCTTAATTTCTAAGTTGTAGCTTTGATACTTCTTTGTAAAAATAAGTAAGTAAAATGAATTGTAAATAATTAAGTGGCTAGTAGGCAAACTATGTTAAGTTTAAACATTGTAACGGCCGAATACTTATATTAAGTTCACGTTTAAATTATACAAATTAGTAATGTCAAACAGAAGCAGAGCAATTTTAAGTGGTGTTTAAATTTGAGTGACGTTTCAGTATTCGGCCATAAGCTTTTGAAAAAATAATTAAAAAGTCAAATGGGTATACGCAAACAAAACTGGCAGCCGCTTCGCTCGCGGCTGCGATTCAATGTGAATAAATATTTTGCAAGAAACTGTTGCAAAAACAATTTAGCTTCACTTTTTTCCTATTTCGATGAACATGCAAAATACTTTGATTTTTATTAATATTGTATCGGATGATTCAGCTATTCATACTTTATAACTAAAAGAAACAAGTATGAAACCAATATTTTTATTTTACAAAACAAAAAATGTGGGAAGTAGGTAGCGCTTTTTCCTATATTTTTGGATGTTATTGACTAAATCAACAGACAATTAAAATCAATCAGTGCCTGAACCCACCAATTATGATTTAATTGCCATCGAACGTAACGAATGATAACTATACCGAATAATGACGTCCTCGACGAAGGTTCTACTTCTAATTGTGAGGCCGACTGAGGTGATAGCTAGTTTATAACTTTCCGCTAAAATGCCTTTTCTGACGACCAGTAGAAACTATTCTACATATATTATATAATTTGACCAAGATGTCAGCCTTTTTAGATTGTTTCATTATTATCTGACACCTAAAGTCAAAACTATTTAGTGTATTGGTAAACATGGACCTTAACAATTAATAGGTACTAAGTTGTAGCCAATTAGTTTAAATGACAACATGGCATTAGCTGCTAGACTACTAGGGACGTGTCAAATCCAAAATCTCACGTTACTCATCTTTGACCTCGTGTATTCCCAGAACCACCAACGTAGGCCTACGCAGCTTATTGCCATGTGAAAACACCAATTAAACCATTCAAACAGCACAGCATCCATTCGTCATCACATCGCATTTGGGACGCCTGTGTTTAGTAAACAATAAATGAACCCCACCCTTGAACTTTAACAAATTATCCGAGGCTGCTTGAATAATACATTTATTATATGCACTACTAAACGAAACTTAAGGAAGACCCACTGAATGGGTTATTCAATCAAAACTGCATTATGGTTTTATCTAGAAGGATCATCAATCAAATGTATCAAAGAATATTTCAATTAGATCGTGTAAAGTCGAGTAACAATAGTACCATTTATTTAATATCTGTACGAGCATTAGTCATTCAATTCACAAAACCAGCATCAATTCTAAAACCTTGCATTATTTTGTGATGGCACTCGACCTCACACTTCTGAGGTCATGAACTGACATGAGTTGACAGGTCAAAATACAAATCAAAGTAATTATAATAGAACGTTACAATTGAGTTTTGTTTTAACACGACGATGACCTTTGGCGTCTTACTCGTGCTTACAGAAGAATGTGAAATAGGGTCGTGCCTTTGGGTATGCTAAAATGCCACAGCAGCTACAGTAATCCAATTCACTCAGCTTAAAATATACAGTTGAATGGTGGAACCACATCAAACGGCATCCTACTTTGGTTTGGTCAGTTGTGGCTGTCAAATGTAACATCAAACCGCACCGCAGCCGGATCGTTTTCATTTAGATAACCACGACTGGATCCGGCACGACTTTCTATGCATTTGAATAACGTACAAATGACATCCAAAAACTGTTGTCCTAAAAAATTACACGTTTGTCGTTATCAGAGCTGGTCAGAAGCTCACACAATCACCGAATATTAAAAACCTTAGTTTTCAAAGTATCGCATCTTAATTTTGGTGTTATTGAGATTATTTTATATGAAATCGTGTTGAAATCGATATATTTTATAAGGAAGAAGTGACGTACTTATCGCATTAAAAACCTCATAGTAGCTACCTTACCTATCATTTATAGTGGTGATTTCATAGTGCGGACAGTTCTAATAATTTTGAATTCTGCTAGTCCCGTTTCTAGCGTGACTTTGAAGATTACATTCCACCCGAGCGGATATACCATGGACAAATGCTACACTAAATCCCTTGGCCGTTCTTGGTAGGCTAAAGCTTTTAGAGTTTCATAAATAATGTATTTTGTTTCCTTGATATTGTAATTCGAGCTGTGATAAGTCATCGTCCCCACAGGGGTGCTTCGTATTCAATTCCTCGAAACTCCCTTATCAGTAACAACATTGAAACAAACGACTTTGTAATTTGCCTACTTTGTGTAGCTTAAATAATGTTTTGCATAAATCTATCCCAAATCTGTTCCTTTGGGATTCATTGTTGTACTGATAGACTATATAGAGGTACCACCGTGTTGAGTCGAGAAACAGTCTTGTCTATATGGCTATACGATCAAATGAAGTTAAAAAAAGCTGCCAAAAGAAACATTGCACAACAGATAAATGATAGGGTTCCCTATATTTCTAAATTTATAATCACTGTCTTGAATATTACTTTTTACTTTTTTCTCTAAAACAATTAATATGAATTAATTGTACAGGCTGACTGATGCGATGTGAAATCGTTATAAAATGGTTGATTGTTTAGCACTAGTTAATAAGTTTGGATCAATTTCAAAGACGCGCCGATCTATATTATTAAGCTGAATAGGATCACGGAGTTTCCGTTCACAATGGCCCACAATAACAGCGGCCTTGGTGTTAGCTGTTCAATCAAAATATTGGGCCAAAGGTTATCTGTAGAACACAGTAAATTACGAGCAGCTATTTGACTCTTTCGCCAATTATCATCATCATAGCTGTGTAGGATGTCTACTGGTAAACACGGGTACAGCTCTTTCGTAAATTTCCAATTTGACCTGCACCAAGCTGTTTCCATCAACCTTTTCTATGTCGTTGTTTTTTGGTGTTGTCTTCCGATGCTGCGCTTCAATGATTTTAAAGATCGTGATCAAAGAGAGATAGTCCGTAATTATTGAACAGGCTCTTCTCTCAATGATTTAAATCCGTAATTTACGGATCTAGATTCGTAAAGTAAGGACTGGTCGATTTTATCGTATTTTATGTACCTCTACGCTGCCCGCCTTTTGTAAATAGTAGCGAGGTTTACAAAAGCACAGACTATTTGCCGCGGTCGACGCTTGGCAATACGAGTAAAACTTGGTTATTCCAATGAGTTTCAAAATTGAATTTTAATAGTATTCAGTATATTAACCCAGAGTAAGATTGTGAAATAAATACCGTCATTAGTTATTGTACAAGTTAGTCAACTAAACAATAAACTTATGTATTAAATGCAGTATTCAAAGCTCTTGAAGAATGTAGATGAGATACTGAAAGCTTCAGTTACTATGGTCGGGAGGGTGCAGGCGAGCGGACCCATTGTGATAGAATACTTGCCGACGTCAAAAGTACTCGAACCATTTATATGTCAGCTCGAATACCGTTCGAGTCATGGCCGATTGAATAATATAATGTGATCCAGATATGGGTTCGTAAAGTTGCTGAAAACAGAATTCTACTTTGGGGATGAAAATATTGATTTTTAAAAAAAGAAACTCACGCAACGAATATATATTTTTTCTAATTTTGTTCTGGCCTGGAACCTTGTCCTTTTGCCAATATATATACATTGCCATTTGCAATGCAACCTACTTTATATATTTTTAAGACAAACGAAAAAGTTTTCATGAGTATAATGAACGGGTGCTTATGGTACAGCTGCACTACTAGCACACAGTAGTTCACTCGAGACCTCACAGTCATATAATATTAAGTACCTTTAAACTTGGCCAATGTTTCTGCGAACTGCCAATAAAATTAAGGGGGAGTCTAGCCGGTTATAAAGCTCCCGCCACACTCCGCCTTCAACTGTTTATTCACGTCGCTAGAGCGATTCATCAAAAATCTAATTAAGTTGGTTCGCTCGCGAACGGTGACAGGAGATTAACTTCAGCTTAATTACGCTGCACTATTCCAGTCGACTCGCTGGTTTAGTACCTCTACTTGCTAACTAAAGCCCTGGTTTCACGTAAAAGCGCCAACTTATTTTTTTTCTCCTTCTTCTTTTTTTTCTTCATCTCTTTGGCGTACGTCGTCGTATCTCACAAAGAAGACAAGATCCGCCACTAAAGTTTTGTTTCATTTTTGAAATTTTCAAAGCCACAATAGGTCAAAAGGTTATAAAAGATATGGAAGTATAATTAATTTACTTACATTATTTAAAAAACAGTAATCATTTGACAGACGTGTGTTCTTAGAAAATCTACCTTTTGTGGATCTGAAGTTTGAAGGTGGTTTGAACCAGTATAATGACACGTTGCATACACGTAAACACTTGTACTAAAATGTGAGTAAGTGCTCATAAAACTGGATTACCTTTTTTTAGAAAAATAAAACTTGCATTTTTTTTTTTACTTTTATAGCTTATCTTATTTGAAATGCTACATTAAGTCTATAACGAATTATTCAGTTCATTTGTTGCAGCTAGAACTCTCATTCAAAGGTTTCCAGTAAAAATATTAATCTTAGCGATTAAAAAAAAGCTTCAGCTCATAATATTTATGAACGACGAAAGAATTTAATCGCCGACCGCCTAAGGACCTATTAAAGAAAATTGTGCTGCAGCAATATAATACTCCTAGCTCATTAAGATGGAGCGGGCAAAGAGAATATAGTTATAACTTCAGCAGCAGCTAATAACCAGATGCAAGGCGCTCTGCACATAGGGCAAGTGACATCGTAAACCATCGCCTTTTCAAAGTTGGTAAAGACTGGGTAAATGTTTTGTTTTGCGGTAAAACATTTTGATATAAAAGTTTAAACTTTACTAAAGCTATAACAACTAATATAACCTCTTGAAATATTCAAAAAAA
Organism: Eulithis testata; assembly: GCA_947507515.1. Lineage (NCBI taxonomy): Eukaryota > Metazoa > Arthropoda > Insecta > Lepidoptera > Geometridae > Eulithis > Eulithis testata. Next base: position 3,562,401 of record OX382199.1, on the reverse strand, counting down.
GTCACAGAAAAACATGTCAGAAAATCTCTAAGTACTCACTCACGTCATTTTATAGTTATTTATTTTTTAATTTTCGTAGAGCGTGTTTTTGAACTGAAAACTTGAAACAAACTAATACTTGAGCAGTACTTAAATGAACTTCGTTCTTTATAGTTTTTGGAAAACAATGCGCCTGTCCAGTGGGCCATGTCAGGTGATCACCGCTAATGAAGCGGTACTCGCGGTATAGAATATCAAAGCTTGTGCCCACTAAAGCGCTAAAAAGACCACCCCTTTAATTAAAATTTTGATTTATGAAAGCAATATAAAACAGTCAGTTAATAAAGAGGATTTTGTATGCGTAGTTAATAATATCAAAGGGAAGATAATGAAATTTCGGTTGAATTGGAATACTAAGGTTTTGTTTTGAGCACGAATGGAACAGGGAATTGAAGAGAATGCAAATGAAGGGGAAATATTTCGTTATTATTCGAATAACATCGGCTAAAACAATAGTTAGAGTCGTGTTCTGATATACACACTTTAGTAATATTTGAAAATACCTTGGAGAAGAGTATTCTACCTGGTAGCATTAGAGAGCAAATATAGCATCGTGTCATTTTTACGCGAACTTTACAACCAACCTTAAAAAAAGAGGAGGTTCTCAATTCGGTAGTATTTTTCGGTTACTACGTCACTTTTTGTCATTTTAGTCACTAGGTCATTACTGAAAATACTATTTGGATTCCAAAGATGGCCGCGTAGTAAGAACCGAGCAGCTTGATTTGGTTGTACATGGAAATCACAAACACGTACATAAACAGCGACCGCCGCAAACTGACAGCAGTTTGTGAGAAACCATACCTTTAAACATATCTCCAAGCACGCCAAAGTTTGGTCATGGAGCCACTCAATAGAGGCCACAAATGTTAATTCTCCCCGATTAGTATTCAAGACGAAACAACAACTAATAAAAAGGAGCCAAGGAGCCACCGTTGGGAAAATTGAAAATATCCGCAACCGTCAGGAAAATGAGACTCTTCGTCACGCCGTGAAATTAGAGCGGGATTCAGATGCGTGTCACGTGTCTCGAAATTTGTTTACTTTTGCATTTGATTAGGAGCTTCCCGAAACGGATGAAACCAGAAATCAAATAGATTCGTTACAACTGGAGACCATCCGAAGAAGCTTAGAAAATATAACTTTGATGAGACTAACTGGCTGGAACGAGCATAATATAAGGGCTGGTGCTCCGTAAAAAAAAACTTGATAAGAACTAAAATGATGTAAGCAAAATTCCAGAAATCAGGATAGATTGGAGGATGATTGCAAAATTCCAAGAGATTACCAGAGATAGAAGAACTTTTTTACCACAAAATAGAAGTTCAAATTTTTTTACTAAATTTTGCATGGCTAAATAGTGAAGCTCAAAAAAACTCGATCGGATATGTATGGGCTACCTTGATTTTACCAATTGTAGGGCTAACTATAAAAATATCCTTTCAGGCTTCAAAAGCCTTGTAGTGTTTTTTTAGTGACAATCCATTTTTTCCAATGAAATATCATCCTTGTAAAATTCAGTTGAACTCAACGTTCCCTACCCAGAATTAACAACTCTTTGAATAATAAAATGAAAACTAATACAGTATTTACAATATTCACAATATTTACAAAATACACATGAAACAGTTGAGCCATCTACAAACCGTTGGAAACGATTTATAGATAGCTCAACTGGTCCAAACCAGTACCAGTCGGAAGTCGGAATTTGAATAATTAAAAGCTCAGTTTTATATTCCTTTGAACTAGTGACTTAGTTTAACTTAAGATTGATCTGTGTCGGATAAAAAAGCAGTATGCCCGTACCATTTTTTGAAGTACGGTTTGCACTTTTTTACTACACATTACGTAGACTAATTTATCTCTATATTATAGACTAATTTATCCCCAATCTCTATATTACAGGAGTTATTTGGCTAGCACTTGTTTTCTGCGTGGAAATTTGGCGTCAACCTGAATACATTACATTACCTTGCATATGTAACCAACTTACAACCCTGGGTAAAAATGGGCTTTCTGCCAATTTGTAGATAAAATTAAATTAAACTTGCAATTTGTTCTCCCTGACTGTTTACCTATCAACAGAGTAGAGAAAATTGTTGTAATCATTGTTGATATATTTTTCTGTGAATTCAGTCACAATATAAAATTGGTATTTTTCGTAAATTTCAATTTTTGTTATTGCCCAGTGAAATAATATATTACTTTACCAACAAACCGAGCAATAACAACATAAAAAGAACCCTAAAATTGAAATAATAGATATAATAATTCGGTGGCTTTAATTTTACACTTATCTTTTAAATTAAAATCCTTTTCATCTTGTTCTAAAGGAGGATTCTTTTGTAATACAAATAGGCCTGTACAAGAAGTTAACTTCAGCGATAACCTTTTTTGCTTCATAGAAGAAGAAAGCTTAATTAATTCGTAAATCCGGATCCGGAAGCTGAAATTCAAACCATTTGCAAGAGTTCGGCGACCAATAACAGATGCGTTTGCGGTGACATCGATCGCTACTTTTCATATTCACACAACAGGGTTGTCAAAAGTTTGAAGTGAATAAGAATAAATTTATTCTTTGTATCGATTAGAGGCTCTTGAAGACCTGTGAAGTGCGGTTATAACTTTTGTGTAAATGCTACTAGCATTCACTCACACGCCAAATATTGATTATGCTGAAAGTTATATGGATTAATTGAAGAATAACTACCAATAAAAGTACTGCGACATGCAAAAAAACTTCATTATGTATTTAGTTCGTTTTTTAAACGCATTGGTAACATTGATGTGTTTATTTTAAAACTATACCGATCACTCTTAAATGCGGTCTAGGTGTAGATAAAGTTATTATTGTAAATTTTAAAATGGCTACCCTGAACCAGAAGAGCCGTTGGCACAGACATGCTTAAATGCTGCGGCTTCCACCAAGTAGATATCATACGAACCGCAACCGAGGCAGTCGAATGAAGAGGGCTTTTGATGAATCGGGCCCAAATCACAGTATCAATTCTTATTTTAAAGTCATGTTCAAATCATGCTTATTTATTACTATCCTGTAGTTAGAGTAGTTGTTTAAGTAAGAGACGTCTCTCTGTATGTCTTCGAATTATCTTCGAGTTTGATAGCAACACTCATAATAGGCAATGCAGTAATGTCCCAGTAATTGTATGCTATTCGTATCAATTTACAGCCTCTGATCCTGTAATATAGGGTCATACGCTAATGTACATTAGACTCTAAAATAATCTGCACATTCGAGTGCATTTACAAACTAAGCGGGATTTCTTCACTATATGCAGTAGGTGAAATAAGAAAAACGACGCTTGCATATAGCGCGCTGGTCAAAATACAAAAATTGATATAATCTACAATGTATGTTTTAGCTGAAACAGCAAGCATGTAAGTTTTGATATTTCAAGGAACGTGAATAATAAATTATGAAGGGCACAACAAACTCGGCTGAAAAAGTAAAGCCAGCCTTTATTAAAATATGCGCCATCAAAATGCCGAACTGGAAACCAGTTTTCTTAGTAAATGCGGCATAGAGCAGCCAAAATAATCTCATAATATGCTAATGCGCACATAAACATCGACGTGATATGCCATGGTATTCCTTTGTTAAACAATACACACACATTATGAATATGCGAGTGCAAAAAAACCATTTCAAATTATGTTCATCAAATATTTCAATGCCAATGTAAACATTAGATACAATCTTTACAATTACCTGTTGCTGAAATTCTAGGCCAGCTTGGTCTTGATAATTTAACAACAAATGTTTTTTTTTCCAAACTGTACAAACCCTTCGGTTCGGGTTCATTTTTTTACCAAGGACATGTCAAGTGATCACTTGGTACCGCCATCATCGACCTATAATTTCATTGTTCCAAAAAGGTCAAGTTGCACAAAGCTTTCATGAAAAAAAATCGGGTTTTTCAACGCAATTCACCGCACTACAAAAGCATGCAGGACCGACAGAAGTTACGAGTATTTCCAACAAGATAAACGATTGTTTAGACGCATGCAAACACGGCCTACAAAAAGACCGGAACGAGGATGGTTTTAATTTAAACCAGGCTGGTTTTTCGGCTATCGAGCCGACGACTCGCCAATAGAAAAAAAGTACGCGCGCGTTTTTTGTGGCGTATCTACCGTTATTAATTTATCTATCATCTACGTTCAATGTATGCAGAAAGCATACTGCTTCATTGGCATCTTTCGTTTTGGGGTAAGCAGCTTCTTAGGCAAATCTCATGTTTAGGTATAATGTCCTCATTGGCATCTCGCGTAACTCGAACGAAATGGGAAGGTATCTAAATCTAAAATTTGACTAGCACATTTTCACCTACTAAGCTAAGATGTGGTTTTAGCTGAATGTTAACTCGTTATTCATTACATTAACAAGTGAAACTATTTTATAAGACTCCTATTAATTTGTAATTTTGCACAGGCTGTACTTTTTCAGGTTATAATATAGAAGTTGGTACTAGTAAATTCTAGACTCAAGTGCACACGAAAATACGGTTATTCAAATAGAACATTATGTATATCCAAGATCCTATCTAGGTTCTTTAGAACTCGGTAAGCAATGAGCACCTATTATTCTTCTATTATGGCAAATAACTCAGCAGCGTCTCAAGATTTAAAATTTAAATTTTTATTCAATAGTTTGCACATTTATGGGGTTTTACGATTCCACAAAGAGAATTTCAATTGAGGATCGCTAAAAAATATGTTACAAATATTTTGTGGGCATTTACATTTATAGAAATGAGAAGAAAAGTTTCTTCTCATTTCTATAAATGTATCATAATTATTATGATCACAACATCAAATGTACCGATTCTAATGATTGAGTCATTTACCTGGTAAACGTTGTTCCAACGATAATAATTCTTAAAGTGGTCCAATCTGAGAACATGGAGGAAAAAATCCTGTAGTTATATTTTGGAAGATGATGAAGAAAGAATGTATCCGATGAGCGAATGCATTTGACCTAAGTAGTTTGTTTATTGTTTGTTAGCAAAAACGTGAAATGATTGAGTAACTCGCATCTAATGGTATCCACTCGCTCACCCCACTGCTTATAATCTCTCTGCTTGTTATATTTCGATAATACATGTAAATTTGATGATAATCTAGAGTAACGTTGACTAACAATAAGGCACAAGCGGCGAAAGTAATTAAATACAACAAAATCTCCGAGGGAGGCTCGCATTCTTTCCATTAACATGCTTTATTGAATAATTCATATGAATTCAATTGAATTACATTTAAATTCATTAGTCTCTTGCTCTCGGTCCTCCACTTGGAGGACACTTGGAGTTTTGGAAGCTTGCTGGCACTTTACTGAAACCATAAAGTATACTAAATAATGATCCCATAGTATAACTAGGTATCAGTTATTTGTCTCTGAAATTGGAATGCATATCAATGTGTGACATCTCTCACTGTATGCTTTCGAATTTAATATTTACTTCTACCTTCGGTCTTCTCTATATGCCTTCAAATCAGTTCAAATCACAAGGTAGGAACTCTATTTTTATGAAGAAGCAGATGCACGTCAGAACTAAGTAGGTACAGGTCTACTTTGTGGAGTTTTTTTTTTGGTATTTATTGAATGCGAAAAGCTCAATATTTCGAGATTTAAGATCGATGACATCCGGTAGGTACCTACATACTTTCTATACCTATAGAAAACAGCAAACTTGTAGAGGTTTGCAAGGTATTGTTAGTTCGGATCGATGCGGCCAGCAGACAAAGGACCCGGGGAATATTGTTTGTCGCAAAATTTATTATGGCCGTAGACAGAGCGCCCGTGAGTAACATCCTCAATATATCAGTGAGTGCGGAGCGCAAATATTTTACCCGCGCCGTTTCGATTGTCGAGCTGCATACTTTCATAACAAATAACGTGACGAAATATTGTGATTTCGAAATTTTCGAAGCGCTCTTTCTTCTATGTCTTGCCGACATTATTTGAATCGGTACCACACGTTCCCTACGTATGGTACGTAGCAAAAGTTTCATGAAAATATTTTGTAATATGGACTATTTGGAGCGCTTGGGCCTGCAATTTCACTATATAGTAGGTAAGGTCAACAGACTTTTTAGGAAAAAATATGTAGCATTTCTCTCATCCACAGAATTCACGTCAGGTACACTATTTTTAGACCACGCTACGTCATATGAACCTTTATTACATACTCCCAATAAACTCTGACTACATCAATAACCCCTACTTATCTTGATACGACTTGGGTAGTTCTTATAGTAGGGGAGCCCAAGCGGGGATTTCGGGATTTACCAAAGCGCGACAGATTAATATACAGGGGGATACCTTGTACCCGGTTAAGTACCTCCACAAAACATGAGGCCCATATATAAGGCCGCCCGTGAAGGATACAGGATCAGATTAGTAAAAAAAAATTGACCATCAGAAATTCTCGAGCGCGTCAGATTAAGGTAGGGTGAGTTAATTACATCCTAAAAAGTGTATATTCCACTAATCTGTCAATTTGAGAGTGACGTAAAAAAAGGGGAGGGCAACAAAGTTGTAAAAAAAAACGTCATCTCGACATTCTCGAGCGTAGCTAAATTTTTTTTTATTTTGAAGGAAATAATTCAAGAATAATGAAAAATATATAATCTGACGATTTCCGCAAGCCGAAATAACAAAAATTCGTCGATAAAGTTAAATGCGTGCAGTTGCGTGATGCCTACATTTCCTTCTCCGCGTTTCTATTCCTCTCAAAAAAAAAAGCATACACTTTTTTATTTGATCTTTTTTTCACTTTATCGATCAACTTCAAAAACTAATCCGCCTTTGAGCTTGAAAAACCACGTCGATCGCCACCAAGCTGGTCAAAAGCGGTTGATTCGTTCGAGAGATATCGTGAACAAAAGAAACCCGAAACAATGTTTTTTCGGGATTACTCCGAAATTTGTGGTTCGATCAATTAAAATTGCAAAATTACTTATGAGGATGATAAAACTGCGTCGAATGCCGCCAACCGCGTGAAAATCGGTTGATCCATTCAAAAGTTATTACGGTTTGAAAATTCCAAAAATAGTGTTCTATGAAACTTCTATCAGACTTTCGAGCTGGGAGAGCTCAAATGCATAGAAATATTATTTCTTTGAACTCAGCGAGCTCAAAATATCACATAAATTATATTTTGAGCTCAAAAATGTCATAAGTACAATTTTAAGAGCCCAGGAATGGAATTAGCGGGAAGTTGCAGGGATGGCCTTTAAGGTGAACCGTTTTTCTAATTTTTTTTTGTCAGATCAGGCCAATCCCTCTAGATAATCGTCAGATTATGAGACAGTACGTTTAGAACATAAAGATGAACCATATATATCTTAATCTGACGCGCTTGAGTATTTCAAAATGGCGAATTTTTTTTGCACATTATGAAAATGGCCGCGAGTTTGCGTCCCATCGAAATCATCAGATTAGTGAATGAGAGCTTTTTTTTGGTGCACTTAACACTCCCTTAGAAAATCTGACGCGCTCGATTAATTTTTTTTTTTTTCATTTTCAACCCTTAAATACAACCACCCGCATCATGCAAACGATCAGATTAACATGCGTACATTATTAAAAATACGTAGGGCATTGATGCTATCAATATCTGACGCGCTCGAGGATGTCCATGCAACAGTTTTTTTTTACATATTTTAAAATCTATAGCCGCTTCCCCCACCGATGTAAAGGTATATATCATATAACATTTTTTTCTTCATATCATCTAAGCTTTGCATCCCAATAGGTCTCTAGGACGCTCGAGTAAATCCCCATTTAGCCTCGTGGGCTCCCCTACTATTATACTTAATTCCCTCATAAGTTTTCTTGACAAATAGTGGGCCCACAATCGAATAACACATAAATTAAAAGGCAAACAAACAAGGGTGTGTTCAGTTGTTGTCTCAGTAAACACCGTTCTATCGGTGTAAACCTGCCTGTCTATCCTTTGTAAGTCAATTTCAAAACAGACTAATACACGGTGGGCGTATTCAGTGGCGGATCCAGAATTTCGGTTTAGGAGGGGCTAGACCCAGAATTTTGTGGATTTGCCTGACTAATCTTAGTTCATCCTTGTGGACAATTTGACCTTTTAGAGGTTTGAGTTCTCTAGCAAACAAAAAGGGGGGCTTTTAGTTTGCTAGTGCCGGTTTTCAAAGCTATATAATTTACGGGGGGGTCTCACAAAAGCTTTACTAAAATTATTAAAATCATTTTAAAAATAAGTATTTTGTCTTAGATAAATACACAGTTGGTAGATATAAAAATAAGTAGTGCTAGGTTCTAATAAAGATTGATTTCCTCAGTAAATCGATTTAAGTAAATCTTTCAGAATGGTCTTGCGTTTTGGCACGAAAAGTACATAAAGTAGATGTACTCGTAGTAGGTACAAATCGTTCACTGACAAACTGTTATAAGTATAAGTATAATAATAAGTATCGCAACATTATTACTAAGGATTTTGTGTTATAAATTCCAAATATTTTCAGTGATATCGTTCCAGCATTTAAACCCTTCTGAAATAGATTTTAGAAAAACCCTAATTACAGCCCTATGCTATATTATGATACAGCACGTTGATATTCTATTATTCAATTCACTATCTGTGGGAGGGCGAAAATATACAAATATATACTTACCTAGTGCGTACTTAGGTAAGGAAAAAGATGGTCAGTAAAAAGCTTCCGGAACTCAAAAGAAAATATAACAATTATCGAAATTTTATATTATTGTGTTTTTCTTCGTACTTCTGGCATTAGACTTATTAGGTTATGTCCTAGCAAAATAAAACCAAAAATATTGCATATTGGTATCATGATAGTAAAACATAGTATAACAGCCGTGAAACGTACAACTTATGCTGTTTTTTTAGAAATCCAAGGAACTGTAATTTATTCTGAGCCAAAAGGGTATTTTATGTAAAATGTTACTGTTGAAAATAACGTCTCGGACCTTTATACAATTCGTTTCATAGCATTAAAATTATGATTTCACAAAACTCACGCATCTGAATTAAAGCCAACCGAGCCGCAAGCTATTTCTTGGCGATTAATCTGCTGGGAAGCGTTATATGAATAAAAAGCTCATATAAAATAAAAACTCGCATAATTGGTTTTGTGTTTCGAATTATTTCCTTTTGAATCAAAGGCTTTGTTTTTGATAATTCAATTTGCTGCGCCAACATAATTTGTAGTAACCCACATTTATTTTGTAGACAATAATAATTGATTCGAAATTCTAAATCAAACATTATAAAAATATACATACAACCGAATTGAGAACCTCCTCCTTTTGTGAAGTCGGTTAATAAAAAGAGCGTATATGGGTAAAGTAACGTAAATAAAAATCTAGAGATAACCAATCGACAAGTTTGTTTTTTTCCATAAGCATTTGTCTCGCTTAGATTATTGGTATCCTCCTACATAGAGAAGCAAGAAAACGTGATGGTTTAAAATTAATCATTTTAGACAACCAAACTTTCATAGTTACTTATTATTCAGGCGAGTAGTTACTCATTCTTCCAAAACAATTCTAAGGCCATGTGTCTAAATAAACCTACTGACAATGACTGACATAGGTATTTATTGTCCATAGATTCCATAGTACGTTATTGGGCGTACAATACACTAAAATTGACGCGTGACTAATTTTGTTTCTGCTCGAGTCAAGATCCTTGGGAATTGTTTTCTTAAATTTCATGGTTATCTAATTTATGTAGGTGTTGCAGATGGTTCAGTAAAGCTACGCACACAAAATTAAATTCCTTCCAACAATAAGCAACTAAAATAACTATTTCTATACATGTTTTTGTTTCTTGTTCGTTCTACTTATAATAACATTTTTGATAAAACTTACAATAAATACTCCTATATTATTATATTAATATTATAATATCTCAAAACTTACCTATGCGTTATAAGATAGGCAAACTGTAATAGCAATAATGAAAGTTACCTACTTCGGTATTTTCTGAATTAATTTAGCTAATATTTAAATTTCAAAGCTCCTTACAAAGCTATAAAACTAAATATAGTTCCATAACTATCTATAATTCTAGCGATGAACTAGGTCGAGCTGAGCTAGTAAATTCTCGATAAACTTCTAGCTTTGTTGTTAGCGGAAAATTGTGTTAATGCACTGCAGCTCCTGGCATATTCAGCGCTGATGGGTTAATGCAGGAAGCTGTTCAGCTTCAGGACGCATTCGCATGATTGTCGTCTAATGCTAACGAGCTAAACAGGGAGACCGAATAATTTAGTCACTGAGCACTCAGTGCCTAACAAATTGGCCAAAGTTTGTTTGCTGCGTCCTTGCTATATGTTTCATAGGAAGCTGACACAGTATATAAACGCAATTTGATCATTTAAATAAAACAAGTTTGTAATATTTGTGATAAAAAGTATGGTACTAAAGACAAGTGATAGTGGGTTATCAGAAGAAGAAATAGTTGTAATTTTTTTAAAAACTCCTTGCCATATAAAAATTCAAAACGTGTTATAAAAAGTGCTTAGTTTTTGTAACTTATAGAAATAAAAGGCGTACCTATGATAACACTGATACGTATCTAAGACTTGGTTTAATATTTACGAAGTATTTTCGCATCCAGAGGTTAAATTCCTTAGATTGCAACGCGATACGCTACAGTTCGTTGCGCCAATGTGTTCTTGGCTTAACCATAGTTAGATCTATTGTCTTATCTTTGGCTAAGCCATAGTAAATGAGAAACAGTGAATAACTGTGCAATACTGTACATGTTTTCTAATAAAACCGCACTAAAGTAAATGTCTCTTTTGCGACGAATCAAATGTGTAAAGACTTTTAAGGTGCGTTTTTGAACAAAATGTCTGCTGTGCTCTGTCGTCGTTGACCAAAAGTAATTTAGGTATATCAGAAAGAGTTAGTTTGCTTGGTAGATAACCTGCGGATATTATTTCTTGTCTTGTATACCTTTTAGCACCACAACGACAGAGTTCTTATCGTGATCTGACCAATATCACACTTCATCAATATCAATTTGATTATCTGAGCCAGCGTATCAGTATTGCTATTCAGCTCGGCAATGCAGCCAGCGTCTTGGGCACGCTTTCGATTGGCACTGATTTGGACCAGTTGAGCTATCTATAAATCGTTTGCAACGGTTTGTAGGTAGCTCAACTGTTTCACGTGTATTTTTTAAATATTGTAAATACTGTATTAGTTGTAATTTTATTTGTGAACTAGCCGTCGCCCGCGGCGTTGCTCGCGTTTTAAATAGACCCTTTAGAGTGTGACTTTTCAAAATTCCTTTCTTAGTACACCCCTACACTATATAAGGACTACCCTCCAAATTTCATACCTATAGGACTTATGGTTTAGGCTGTGCGTTGATTATCAGTCAGCTTCAAAAGAGTTTTATATAATATATTGATGATGATGCTTGATGATAAAGTATATTACGTGATTTGTTGAATCATTTAAAATTTACTTCGTTTAGTGATCGTTTTTCATGTAGTTGAGTTACTGTTATCAGCAAACACTCTTGCTGAGTTCTGTCGGCGCGCCTCCGTACCTCTCTTCATGACTCATTCCCTCAGAGTATCATCAAATGCCTCGCAAGTCGCAGGTTGTCTTACGAAACGAAAAGCATTTCAACAACAATCGTGTAGCGGAAGGTTTGTTGAGAAACTTCATAGGTTCCATCGAATTTACTAAAGTTGTAGGTACCGCACTCGTACAATAGATTGTTAAGAAGCCCTAGAGCTATCGACAGTTTCTAAAGTTTTAAAATCGATAAAGTGCTGAAAGTGTTTCGATAGAGCTCTTGGCTGATTGTTTTTATAAAGTCATTAACCCTTATAACTAATATTTACATGCCTTCGTCTGGTCTGGTTTATGTCTAAAGTGATACCTAATTTTATTCTGATGCGAGTTTTCAAAAGTCAGGAGAATATCGTTGACCGGTATGTCGTAGTTATAGCGCAGACTATGTTTTTGCTTCCAACTGCACAACTTTTAGCTACATAGATTTTAGTCTAAAAGCCTTTGATGAAATTCATGTAAACGGCCATTTCGTACACAACACACAGAATTTAATAAAGGTAACTCGATCATGGTTCATTCATTTTGCGTTAACGTGTCCACGTATCGGACCTTTCGTCCGGTCCACATCGAATTTGTATTCAAACGAGTGAAATCAAAAATAAATTTTGAACACTCGCCGACCTATCCGATTGTGGTGTAATAATGTTACTTCGACACTCATTCGGAATAATAAAAGGGAAACATCAAACCCTTTTTAGGTTGTCCAGACATTTACATCATGTAGGCCTTAGGGAGTAATTGGATTCATATAATAAAATTTCGTAGTATAATACAGAATTATTACCTTTTAAATTCGAGTAATCCGTGATTTATTTTTACGGATTTACAAATGGTGCGTGTTGGAATGTAGGTGCATATACACGGTGTAACATAAATACCTTATAAGTCCAAATGGGGGGTATTTTACAGGTCATGGCGAACAGTGTTTGTTCTGCGACTTTTGAGATTTCGAAGTTTTTTATTCATGAAATGAGCTCGGAACATTTACTTTAAGTGTACCTACACACACAGCTAGCGTTTGCGTGCGACGTGGTAGGATGGTACCTACGTATGCATGTGTGTGTACGGGTTTACGCAAATAGTAAACCAACACTTAGGGTTGTCGCAAATTTCTATAATAATAAAAGTTGTAATTTTGTGTGAAAATTTCAATTACGATTTATTGACCCTTTGCACACGTCCAAGCACTCAGGTGGTCGGTCTGATTACGCCCCCTTCAGGCTTATAGGGTAATTATGTTACACCTTGTATATTATAACAATCTGTATAGAACACAACATTATTATAAGTAATTTATATTCAGAAATATTTTATTAAGTATTTTCTAAAACTGATGCAATACTGTATCTTACTATTGCATAAAGGTAAGTTGTGTGCCCAAAATCTGTGTAGTTCGCGCGAGCAAATAACTCAGGTGCATTCGGATCACGTCGAAGTAGTAAAATAATAAAACTTTATCCTCTACGTCAGCGTTTTGAATGAAATGCAAAACGTGTCTGGGATGCAGCCAAGATGGTTTGGGCCACGGGCAAAAGGCCTGTCTTAACTGGTACAATAGGCAACAGAAATTAATCACTTTTTCAAAATGTTATATTTGATTAGAAAAATTTTTCATTTGATTCTTATAACCCCACCTCTTAGTAGAGTTTTTACTCCATAATCATAGGTGGGTCACTAACTGCACGTCAACATATTACCAAACGTACCATAACAGTTCTGCCAACTGCAAAAATGTCTGTAAAAGCAGTGGTAACCGCTCAAAATCAGATGCTTGTTTGATCACTTCTTTTTTCACAACGGATATGTCATTACACTGAGTTCGTTACTCTAAGACGCAAAGTACGTTAGATAGACGCCATTTTGCAGTGGATATGCAGTCTGCATATACCCTAATCGAATAGGCAGAGATCGCTCAGTGCCTCACGAAGAACTTGTTTACTTAAACATAATATTCTACGCGCACTCCCAACTCGTATCCATGCATTCTATTGAATCAAAACCTTCGCAACTTTAATCCAGATACACAGGCAAACTTTTACTGGCGAACAAACAAAGAATAAGCATCTAAATTTTTGTTATTTGTAGTTTGCCTAATAAGTTTCACCAATAGTCAATAACTTTGGTGTTATCTATATATATATAAAACTTTTTTGAAGCTGACTGACAATCAACGCACAGCCTAAACTTAGTATAAGTCCTATAGAAGAGTAGTATCCTTATATATTGTAGGGGTGCACTAAGAAAGGGATTTTGAAAAGTCACACTCTAAAGGGTCTAGAACACAAGCAACGCCGCGGGCGATGGCTAGTTATGTATAATACTGGCCAACAATACATTCAAGAAGTAGATTCAGCACTAGCTCTTGATAATTGAAGGTTTGGGCGCAAAAGGGCGCATGGACTTCCGAACAGACATTGCTTACCTACAGTTTTCATAATAATTTAACTTGGTCAAAGGACTCACTAGCCATTTGAATAACGTGAGAAACTGATGTACAATAATTGTTAACCTTTGATATACCACGTTTCCAGAATTATTATTGTTTCTGAGTCTAGTCTCAAGAAAAGATATATTCTAGAAATCCCCACGAAGAAATCAGTAGGGATTTGAGAGTTTTTGAAGGCAGTTCGTTGTAACTCATGCTATAGTTTTTTTGTATAACATAACTTTAAAACGTTATCACTAACAACGTGATAACTATACACCCACAGGACAAGAAAGACCGCTCGCCTAATTCCTATTTCTGTGAGTTCACCAAACTTTATATCGACGGTAAGTTTATACGTAAATGTGTTCCTATTCAACTCTACCAAACATGGAATACAAGTTAGGCCGTGGTTTCCGTTGTTTGTCCTAATTGACACTAGGAACGTAAATTACTAAACCACATCGGTGTCCACTGGGCACCGCTGGTAAATAATTAAATACTAATTTGAAATACATTGTCAAATAAGAAATCATCATATAAACCAGTTAACATGATAATCCTTCATTTTGCTTCGTCGTAGTCGGGTACAAAAGGCTTCATACTGGATACTTTGCATCAGATTTGTCACCACATTTCTGAAAAAATTATGTAGGTATTGTTTTCGAGGTTTTTGAAACGAGAGTTGTCCTTTGTCAGATGTCGGCAAGGAAAAGAAGCCTTTCTTAAAAACAGTGGTCTACATTATAACGGAATTCAGAAAAGTGTATCAAAAGGGTGCAAATACCTAAGACTTCTAAGAAACGTACATGAGTGCGAATAACTAACGCTCTCACTTATAATTGCCTGTACATTTAATTGTTGGGTAGTTAATCGGGAAGCGGCCGTAAAAAGACGGCAGCCGTAGTTATAAAGAAACTGAATCTGGAGAGTAGAATACCAAAGCATTGTTTGGAGTTTTCCTTTGCATCAACAGCAAAGTAGTCTATCCGCCAGAATCCCCCTCTTAAGAAATCAGTATTATGCTCATACAAAATGAGTTCGAATTAATATGCGACTCGCTTCGCTTATCTTTGCCCTGTTTTGAAAAACCACTATAGCTCTAGATATAATAATCAGGCCTTAACATCTATCTAATGAAGATGATTTATACAGGGGACAATTTTCACTCATACCTACCCTTACGAACACAACGCTGCCTGGGACATATTTACGGTTTCAGACATTTATTTCTCAAAAAAGAATACAATTCACTTATTTTTGAGAAATACAAGTGTTATGTTAAGTAAGTAACAAAGGTTAGAAATTCGTAAGTAGCTTAGGTACGAGTTTCAGAAGGACACTCGTACCTAATTTAGATGGAGAAACCTGACTCAGCATCGTCTCAGCTTAGTTGGTAATAAATATAGCTATCGCACGAAGTTGGTAGACGAAGAAAGCCAAAACCTGGCTCTTTCTGGAAATCTGGGGAGAGGATGTCCAACAATAATCGTGTACAGGCTAATATGATGATGATGATGATGATAAATTTCGTCATTCCTAACAATGACCATACATGTTTTGGCCTTAAAGCATAATGGATTTTCTATAGCAAGTACATAATAATGACTAGACTTTTAAAAGATTCAATAACTCAATTATGCATCGTTTAGTTGCTTTGATTACCCGTGTAAAGTATGAATATAATTATGAATGCTTTGATTGATTCGTCAATAATCATTTTTATAAAGAGTTCTTTGAAAAGATCAATTCAATTTAGAGTTTTAAGTTTTATTTAACACAACATTTTCTAAAAAAAACTTGAAGTCACTTCTATGTATCGCATTGAAGGAATACGTATGAGCACACAACTCGACGCATGCCTCATTAAATTTTGTTTGAATGGAGGAATGAACTACATGGTCAGATACATGAAGTACCGATAGCATAAACCACAAGCTGGCTAATACCGATTTTATCGTTATTAACAAACACGGAATAACACTGATTTTTTTTCCATTATCCATGTCACTATTTGTTATATTGTATTGGTAGTAAAATAGCAATAGGTAAATCACAATAGTCAAGTGTCACATCTCAGTTGGTATTAGTTCTTTCTGCCTTTCGTGCTGTGGATCTTGTTGTGTCTGGCAAACATAGATGTTTATTGTATGGTTGGTTGTTACTATGTAAGCAAGTATTTATAAAAGAAATACATTCACTTCGCTTAATTTAACCCATGCGTAATTGAGCGGGTCCATTTATTAGTACTCAATACTATTTCAGGTCACGAACCATATTTCAAAATGTCATCTAAATCGGTTTTGCCCTACGGTGCTTGACTGACAATAAATAAACACGAATATTGGGTACTTAATTAGCTAGCTAGTGGAATTTTCTTTGTGCGACTTCAATAGATCATAATTATTAACATTAGAAGTCATAAAGTAATAAAACAAGACGAGGTTAAGCTTATAATGCACATGTCTTGTTTCTATAATACAATGACTTCCGACCTTGATTAACCACGGATGCCGGAATCACAATAACATTGTACAATCAAAGTTGAAAAAATAGCTATTTTAATCTATGCAATCAGCTATACTAATTTAGTATGTATAGAGGTACATTATAATCATACAGAACTTTAAACTGATAACTGGGCAAAAACAGATACAACGGCACAGGTGAAATATTAGCAAAAAATATCGAGGAATAAAGTCACAAATCATGGTAAATATTCAGTTTTTAGTAAAAATGTACTAGGAGTTTGTTCCAGGTTTGGGAAAATAATGTTATGATGTGTGTGAATATTATGTGCTAGGTACTAATTTGCATCAAAATAAACAACATTAATTAACAACGTTCTCGCCTAAACTAAGACACTCTGTCTGTACCTGTTTTCACTAACAAGCTTGATTTCCGGGAAATGTTTGGATATAATTTAATCCATGCAGCTTAAGGTATAATAAAACTTCTAATATACCGATTGTTAGGTTGCTTTTACATCAGAGATAAGCTACGCTATGTTGCTATGGATGCGTTTTAAATCAACCAATAAGGATCGTTTGTTGTCATATCAAACGGTTCCTATTGGTGGATGTAAAACACATCCTTATCAACGTAACTTAGCTCTAGTGGAAAAATACACCCTAAGACTGAGTATAATATGTAAAGTCAATATGATTTAACCCTTGGAACTTTAATCATTTTGGAACTTAAAAAAAAATGTCACAGAAAATTTTGTATTCTTACCGAAAAAATTATGGAGTCAATTACTAGGTATTTGGAAGTTATAAAAAATTTATCAACTTCTTCTGCTGGCCGTACGACACGAAGGGATGGAAAGGAATGAATAGTTTCAGACAGGCAGGAGCCACAAGCATCACCGCCTCATCACTGCGCCTATCCCGCGAATAAACACTCGCACACCCTTTTTATACTCAGGGTTGTGACTTTAAGCCATTGAAAATTGCGTTTTTTGAGTCCCTAAAAAAGTATTCCATATTTTATTATTCATGTTGTGAATATTAAAAACTACACCATCGTGCAACACAAGATCAGAAAGCTCCAATACACATTCTAGGACTCTGATTTTGAATATCGTAAAGGACGTCAAGAGTAACCTAAACGCTTGAGTGAAGAACTTTATACATTTTATTTGATTCAATAAATAAAAATTGAGTAAAGACATCTCAAATACGTTCACTCTAAAAATTTTTTAGACGTTTTTTCTTATTTAAAGTTTGCATTATGACAACTTGACAACCCTGCTTTGCCTATCAGATCCTTCAAAAGAAGAGCACAAAGGACGCGCGGTCCTGCGCTCGCTCCTTAGTGATTGAGCTGCATTCTATATGTATCTCGTACTTATAGCTCTTTACTCCCGAGTAGAAGACTGATAGTAAGCAGAGCTTTTTTCTTAACATAGTTTTACATGCTAAAAAAACTCCTTGCCAAAAAAAGTGACTTGAATTTAGAACACTTTTTAAAAGCGTTTGAGGTTTAGGAACGATTAAAATTTGAAAAAAAAAGTAAAAATATCTGGAGTTCAGATTCTGTACTTGTAGAATGAACGACTGGCGGACAAACTGTTTTGGATATATTTTTTTTTTTTGCTTGGAATCATCTGATGGTTCCAAGCATCAGTCCCAACAAAGGTATCGCAATCGGGACTTTTTTTTATACTGGGGAAATGCGTTACAATCGTATCGCAATCGGGACTTGGCATAACGTACCAGTTTCTACTTATTCATCCAGCTATTCGATACTGGCCAATACCGACACGATACCGACATGCCTCGAACAAAAACAAGTGTATTACTTTTTTAACACCTAAATACCTGTTAATATGATCTGTGCTATTACCTAACATTAAACTTCAACACTATCTCGTTGGTACTAAGTATTAACACCGATACGGTGTAAAAGCGTCTATAGTAGGTGCCAAATAACACCGCAATACAGGTCATTCACCCACCTTCACCTCGATGTCGCAAAATTCAATTTATGTATGGTAAACAAACAGTACTACGAGTTTCGAGCGATACCGTCTTAGCGACAGGTTTGTATGGAAAGCGACAGAATTAGCCATTCATAAATTGAATTTAGCAAAATCGTGGTGAAGGTGGGTGAATGACCTGTATTGCGGTGTTATTTGGTACCTACTATAGTTACTGTTTTTTGAATGTTTTCCATCGATATCGTGTCGTGTAGCTGGCAGTGTGAAAACAGCCATTGAAAAGCTCTTGAGTACGCTAGACTGCACTCTCCATGGGCACCGCAGATCACTCCACAGTTACAAAGCATAAGGACTGCTTGCTGGAAGCACAGTAGATCCTTTTACAGTAGTAATACATGTCAATATTTACTGTGCCCCGCTTGGCGAGCAAGCCAGCTTGGAGTCAGTTATGTTTGACGCTCATTTAAAAAGTGTCAGAGAGCTCACAAAGACTCTTCTTCTTCTTCTTTTTCTATTTATGAGCTCTGTCCGTCATTTCAACCACAAAGGCAAAATGGTTGTGGCGTTTGATAAAAACTTTTTATAGCAGTAAAATTGACAGCAGAATATAATATACGTAGCAAAGGTAACGTGTGTTTGACTGCTTTAACATAATCATATTTGGTTATGATTACAGTACCTACTAAGTCCCAAAGATCAGCCTTTATTTACCCCAAAAATCTCATACAATCTCGTGCACCGTCCTTGTTAGAAATCCGCATCAACAAAGTGCACCTACTGCTATACTATCTTTTGTGATGTAGTGAAGGACACAGATTACATAGAAGTCAATGCTAGGCACAATGGATGCCAATGTGTAGGGGTATTCGGCTCCGACGGCGAATCAGTACTCCAGAATACCTTACGGACCTATATTGCGAAGTCAGAGAGTTCAGTCGAGTTGAATAGATTTCGAAGTAAATGCAATGCACATTCTGAGAAGGTAGAATGTCAAATTACGTTTGCGTAGGAAACTACGTAAAAGCTTGTTTGTATAGGTAGTTGCATTAGTTGAATTGAGAGAAGTTTCATTTACCGTTGATACTACGGCGTAGAGCACAGGCTACGCGGCGTAGCACTGATACTGTGTATTAGCTTTCGGCAAATTTACTATGGTTTTATTTTTGATATGTTTTGTAATGTTATGTATATATGTTTGATATGTATAAATTGCTCGTATTTTAAATAAGATCTCAATCACAAAACACCCATACAAATTCTTGCTATTTAGCCAAAGTTGCCCCCAAGGTTCTATGTATTTATAAGTTTATTTTCATATAGACATTATTCAATTTACTTTAAAGGTCCCGTCTGGGTTCAAGATTAATGTATGCGGCCTCAGGATTCCTTCCTCGGTCTCCAAATGCCTTAAGACCAGAGAAGATGCCAATCGTGAATTTACCCACGATTGTGGTGGATATCGGAAATAACATGGCTAGTTCAATACGCAACAATTTCACAGTTATTTACAATTTATTTTCCGCAATTTAAATTTTGGAATACTTTTTATTTATTATGTACTTAGCCGCTTTACAAAATACTTCGTCATTGTCACTCGCATAGTAACTAAAAGATAACGGTAACAGACTCATCGACTATTTATGTTAGCTAGTGGAACACTCAGCAGCCAACGTGAATAAGAGGGTAACTCATGTGTTTACGAGTTACTCGCACCATTGTGTACTCTTTTGACAAGTAAGTTGAAGTACTTTTGAATTTGAGAGTTTACATATTGATTAATTTGAACCATTTATACAAACAAACAAAATGAGTTAAAATAATCGACGCGCTAAATTGAATGACACACATTTATTCTCGCAAATTAAATTACGCAACTGGCCGTAAAGTCCCAAAATGACACCAAATAATTTAATATTGGAACACAATGGCGTCTGGCATAAGCCAGTAGGCAAACATGTTTATTTTAAAAGCTCTATTGGTTCAATGAATCGGTCGACCGCTGAAATGAGAAGCGTCGGCGCCGCATAGTCTGGGACAAATTAACATCGAGATGTCACACTGTGGCTTTTACGATGTCACTTAGCTTGCAGGTAAAACTAAAAGTACCTAGGTGGAAAATACAGCTGTTTATGTAACGTTGTTTGGTAAAAGTTTAGTCAGTAAGATTCATCCCACAACGAGACCATAATGCAAAGAAAAACCAATCTTGACGATAGAAATACCTAATCAGACTGTGCTGATCTAAGCGTAAAAACCTAACGAATAATAAGCACATAAGCTAAAGAGAGAATGGTATTGCTTAGCAATGCACAATCATAATTCACGTAATGAGCTTATCGTCCTTTAGCTTCACGGTCCGTGGTCGCCGCCGACCGTCCGACCGTCGGTCGCTTTGCATATATCGAGTGATTATTTTGTGCTCTCGTGCGTTGCTGAACACACGCCGATTTCATATTCATTCCCAATGGAATTAACATAACAAATGTGACCAACCAACCCTTGTAACCTGCGCACGTTCCAATTGATATATGATTACCTACGCATTAAACAAATAGCGAGATATTTGCAAACGTCACGGCAAATCGCCGCCATGTTTCTCGCTTTTCCACTGGAAATACTGATAGCGTTGACCAAACGAATTTATGTGACAGATAGGTGACTTATATCACTTTAACAAAATCCCAGCGAAGTTTCCTTACCCTTTTTACGCTTTAGTTGAAGCTGAGTTACAAAATTAAATCAATGATTCAAAGTATCTACGATACGAAAGCAGCTGTTAAATGATTCAAATTCATCCCACCCAGTCGCTTTGGTCACGAGGAATTGGCCAAAGTTATATCGCCGTATCCATTAAACATCCTTTGCACAGACACCCTTAAAATTGGCGGTTTATAAGGGTCAGATCTCAGGGTCAACCCGCTGCAAAGTACGCTTTCGACTTTTGTGGTTCTCTTATCCCACGCGTCCGGTACAAAATGCCAACCCGTAAATAACTACTAAAATAGTTCACGGTCTAATGTATTGTTTTCTTGTTACAGGTTCATAATGCTGTCTCACAGGATATGAGTACAAGTATAGTCTCTCTGGTTTAACTTCGTGCAAGACATCATTACCATGGAGCTCAGAGTGATCTTGCTTTTAGCGGCCACCGCTCATCTTTGTAAGTTACAATGCCAACTTTAATGAAAATAATCAATATTTCAACAATCAAGAAAGTTCTAGCTTCCCAGCTAAAAAAAATTCATTGTATTCACTCAAGGTGTCTAGGTACAAAATATAGTTTCACGGTGGATAGTTTCTTTAGTTTTGTTATACAGACTGAAAAACGAGCATTCTCTGCACTATTTCACTGACCCTTTCCGAGGAGTGGAATGTAATTATTTTACCTACATACTTTTTTGCCTCTAATATTGGTGAAAATACTTCATTTCCACACAAAGCGTTGTTCTAGGGGACCAAAATATTCTGTCATAAATGTAAAGCAATTCGTATGTACCTATTCTTTAAAATATCTCTGCCGTTTTTGTTTATACAAGCTAAAGATTATGGATTTGAATATGATCCAGTGGATATAGCCAGATTTTAGCTTTAGCTAAGTACGTAAAGGAAATATTCACTTTTCACTTTGATCTAAAAATTGAACAGAATAGACACGTAAATAATAAATATGCCAGCAAAACTTGAATTCGGCCCTAATAAAAGTTCAGAGAGAAATGTGAAATATTCGCCTACCTTCTAATATTGAAGAGTAAAATACCCTAAAAGGGTTTCCTAAGTAATTGAAAATACATAGATTGGAATAGTGGGGGTGTGGAGTCCCCGATGCGTATCTAAGGTGGACTATCTCAGACCACTTGATGGCAAATGGTGCGGAAATAAGCAGGATATACTAAGGCGATATCTTCTGAATATGTTACTCTACGCTCTCCAACTTGGATATTTCTGTATTTTTCAAGAGCACTAACATAAACCTTTTTAAGGTCGGTGTTTAGTACACACCTTTGTATTTTCAAGTCATTTAATAAGCAGTCGGTACCTGAAAGGCGCCGTAAACGACTGCCTTTTAAGCCATATAAATGTATTATCACAGATCATTTGCTATCCAATGATACTGAAGTAACGCAGCTTCAGTTTTTCGCTATTATCAGCACATTTTCCCTGAAGCTTTTTGCATAAAGCTCCGTAAGTAGTCTTTGCATAATGTGTATTATCCGATATTGAATATGGATGACTTATTGCTTTCGTACATGGATTTGATGATATTTTGTGTGTTCAGCTAGTAAGCACGTAAACAGGATGTATTTTGATATTCTTTCCAACACTCCGTGACGAAGATACGACGGGCGTTATCGGCACGATGGCGTAATACGCCATTTTGTACGGTTCTCTCTAGAATGCTCACATCTTTTCGCAAATATTTTGTTTTTATTTTATAAAATAACTAAATATTTTTTGTTCTTTTTCAGGTTACACTGTTTCAGCAGATGGAAACTTCCTAACGCAGACTGTTTATGGATTCTTAGATTTCACCACTACGATAGGGAACACCGTTATGGTCTTCTCTCCGCATTCAGCGCCACCACCAGGTTGCACTTTAAACAAAAAATATCATGTGGTGTATGATTAGTGTAATTATTGTATTTGACGAATGTTTTACTTATTTTTGCAGAGCCAATAACAACTGAAAAAGCTGTACCAGAGAATATCATAGAAACGAAACCTCCTCCAACAGTAGCCAGCCCTAGTCCAGAGACTATAAAACCCAGCAAAATTAGCAATAAAAAGGCGAAAAAGTCACTAGTCGCTAGTGCTATATCAGTTGTCTCATCCCCACCTAAAATTGCAGAAAACATACCAAACCCACCTCTCAAAACTATAACCAACGAACAGAATCCAGTTATATCAAAAGTAGAAGTAGTAGTTGGCCCCTCTAAAGTTGTCAACTCTCCTAAACCACCTCAAATATCTAAACCAAGCCCCCAATCAAACAAAAAGAAAATTGAAATAAAGAGCGCTGTAAACATAGTGAGTAGCTCAGTAGAAGTCAAACAAGCCTCGGTTAGTTCGAAAATCAACAGCGTTGTAAATATTAAACCCAGTGGAATCGAAGACAAGCCAGCTATTTTGGTCTCAAACAATAACATTGGTGAGCCTGAATACGACTTTCTCTCGAGACAGCCATCTGAGTTCGTTGAAGAAACATACAAAGTTATAAATATACGACCTTCTAAAACGCACGGTCCGAAACCGAAACACGCTCACAAGCATAGACAACAAGCTCCAACACCACCTCCAGATGACGAAGAGCATCCCATTGGCCTTGTAACAACTCTTGGAGGAACAATAGTTAAGGATGGGCTTACAACTGTTCATGAAACGAGCGTCATTGGAACTTACATTTCCGGCAAATACGCTCAAGTTCTCAATAGCAACACAAAAATCTTTGGAGTGGGATCTGGTCCTGGCCACAGAGGAAAAATTGCACCAACTCCACCTCATAGGATCTTAAAAACTGTAGCACCGGCTATTACGAAAAACCATAGGTATAATTTAGAACCAACACCATCGATTAGTGATGAAGACACTAGTTTTAGTAAAACTACACGTAGACAGCCGAGCGGTGGTGGCTCTTTCAAGAACCGTCACAGAGCTCAGGTTCCTGACAATGAAGGCCATGAGAATGTCCCCTCTAGCCAAACTAAAAAGTTCAAAAACAGGAACTCTGCACATGCACAAAGAGCACAGCAAAGGTAAGTAGAGTGCAAAATTCACAAGAAACGCTAGGTACAGTAACGTTTCATGTGAATTTAGCACTTACTTACTTTTACAAAAAAACGCATGATACTGGTGTTAATTCTTATTTTTTAATTTCAGTACACGTATTTGGCGACCCTCAAACAAACCTCAACTGGCAACCGTCTCTGTTTTCAGTGAAACACCCTCACCACCACCCTCATATTCCAACAGAAGGAAGAGCAGCCGGATATCTGGGTCTAAATCAGCTGTAACGCCTGCAAGCAACAACGAACAAAGACGTGGCTTCAAGCCTCGTGTTCAGCCGTCTCCAGTAGAGCAAGTCACACCTGCTCCATCGACCAGTATCTATAAATTTAAGCTAAATCGTGCCCCAGGCTCTGGACGTTGGCAGTACAAAACCAGCCCAAAACCTAAAGTTACCATCCGCAAGATGAGCGGTGATGATGAGCCACAGACGACTCCAAACCCGAATCCACTTTTTGACGATCCCCAATCCAATGATTTGTCTCTACAAGCGAGGTCTGACAATGATCTAGAGCTATCTGGCTCCCAAAGTGGCCCTGGCACTCTGCTTGATAACGATACTGATGACAATTCCATTGAGAAACCTCCACCCGTGGAAACATTAAAAGTAGAGATTTCTACGCCTGCTGATTTCAAAGATATTTATTACGAAATTGCTACCATCAAGTCTCCATATACCTTCCAGGTAGGTAATCTTGTGCACCTAGACATTATATTTCCGTAAAATTAAACGTTTATCCTCAACTTACACGTGGTGCGTGTATTTTGATATACATATACATATATTTTTTAATTTATTTATAAGAATGTTTTAATTTCAGGTTGGGCGCGTTAAGAACACTCGTATAATCACAGTGACGACAACTATAGAAAAACGCATAGAACCAACAGTAATTCCCAGTCCGCAAAATTCTCTCAACGAACCGTTGACAGAAAATATATTAGCGACCGCATCTCCTTACGGAAAAGACCACAACTTGGACTCAAGCATCGCCACGTTACCCGCGATCACACTGTCATCAGACATGGAAACACCACCTTTAGAAACAGTGACTGAAACCTTCAGTACCACTGAACATATGCTGAAAACCCACATTCTACCTGTTATTAGGCCTGATGTCAACTTGACTAGCAGTCTAACCTTAATTCAAACATACGAAGTCACCCGATTCGTCACTGCAACCAAAACTTTACCACCTATGGATTACTTCCAGTTTATCCCCAGTAAAACCTTGAAAGAGTTCAACAGTCGCCTCGATGAAGCCGGCTCCGAACTACACTTGGAACTTGACTTCGGAGACAGCGAAGAAGAAGACGGAGTTCCGCGTCGAGTGTTCCCTCCAGACTTGGACCTTGCTAACGTCGGATCCGATTTTGACCTGGCCGAAGTCGACAAGTACAAGGAAAACCATTTGAGGCTGAAAAAAGCTCACGGACAAAACAAGCAAAATCAAGTAACCGAAGTACCCGCCGCTCTCACACCAGAGCAAGCACAGCAACTGGCACTACTGAGGCTTCTAAATCCAGCAGCAGCTGCGCAGATCCCTAATGTGGTCACCACTTCGAAACCAGTCTTGAAATATGAAACAATCTATGAATCACACGTCATTCCAGTATTTGATGGAAAGAGCACCATTCAGAGCACAATTTCGAGGGTTGTCGCCACAGTGACCAAAACGGAATACGAATTAGGCACTAGTAGCTTACCGGCACTACCCCTGCAGCAAATCAATCCACTATTCCCGCAACAGCAGTTCTCCTTGATTTCAACGCCAGTCGTCGTGAACACTGAAATTCTAGCGACCGAAAGTCAAATCCTAAAGCTCACTTTTGGTGCAAAAACGGTGCACACCACTCTATACACGACCAGGCTCGTACCCACGGTGGTGACTTCGTACATGACGTCATCTATCCCAGTGCAACCTTCAGCCGCACCAGGGTTCCAAGGATACTACCCGTCGCCCTTCGCACCGTTCCCTTACGTTGGGTAGTTCATAGAAGTATGTGCAAAATTAGTAAACATTCTTGATTCGAACACTGTGCTTTTTAGTGTGTGTGACGGATAGCCATAGTGCGCGTGATTTAGGACAGAAAGCGAGCGTGAACAGCAACGTTGCTAGAACTCGTATAAACTACATCGCGAGTGGGTGAACAGTAAACTGCAGGAGCAGCAGAACGTTAGGATTTATAGCCTTTGTGAAAACACGAAAACTGTAAAGTTGTGTTTCTCCCAGTTTTCTTCGCTGTTGCTGCGTCTAACAATAAAGATACCTAGCTATTATTTGTGTCTGCCAAGATTTTTGAGTAAACAAATCCTCACACGATTTGTTGTAATACATCTTATAATTCGTTGTAAATAAATAATTTATGAATAGTCTACCATATTTGTATATAAGTTTTCATTTATTATACTCTAACACAAATAAATTAGACTTTAGTTTTGTAGATACCTAGGTAGGTACTGTATATGATAGATACATTATATTGTGATAATTGTACCTATACTTCTCTTATGTTTACCAATTTATATTTTTGTACATTTATAGCGTATTAAAAATGGGTTTAATGATAAGAACGTAATAAAATTAAATAAAAGCTTTTGTTTTATTTTCCTTGTGTATTCGAGTTCCTTTGCTATTTCCAGAATTCCCACCGCAAATTTTGTATAGAACTCAAACAAAAATAAATAATGTATAAAGAAATATTTGACTGCAGCGGCCTGCAACAGAGGCAATGAGGGAAGACCGTGTAAATGTGGGCCGAGTCGAAGACGAGGCACACATACGTGAGTCCCTCATTGCCTAGTTGTGGCCAAGGCTTGTATAGTACTTTTCTCAAATAATGCGCGGAAATTAAAACTAAGTACCTAGGCCAAACTTTTTAGTTGAAAATACAATTATTTCTCAAAACCATTAACGAACAACGAAGATACAGTGTTCATTTGTTTTTTTTTTTCAATAATCAGCTTTCTATTTGAAAGCCTGTTCGAAAATAAAACCTTTGATAAGTTACCTCCTTGGTTGCCATTTTATGGAGTAAAAGATCGTTCCATTTTTAAATAACACGACAGTAATGAGTTTTGTATGTAATTTATCTGGCCGCTAAACACGACAGTAATGGATTTTCATAAATTTTTATCTAGCCGCTGCTCGCATGTGTTTGGCCAGTACTGCATCTTCGATTTATCTCGAAGAAGGTGGCAAAATAATGCTTTAATTAATTTCTAAGCATGTTTGAGAAAAATATATTTGAAATCAATTTCGACAAATTCAAAGGTTTCCGATGAGATACCAGTAACTAAAACAAAAGCTTCTAAAGATAACATAGAAATATTTAATTTAGGGGAGGCGCAAAGTAATTTGTGAGCCAAGAGGTTTATTTCCCATGATATCTTAATTAAAGCCGCTTCATACGGCGCTTGAAAGAAACAGTGAGCCGAGTTCTGGAACTAAGATTAATGGAGGCTGTTCTTTAAACTTCATAAACGAACCTGCTTATAATTTTTCACTTTGCAAAGTGACTTAATATTATTATTTTGAGTGTCTATTCTGTACGCTACGGATACAAAGGTTCTCGAACGGCAACCATAGAAATAGTGTCTAGTGTGATCATGCTAAGACTGGGTGAAATTACAATCGTATTTCTCAGAAAACAAACACCGTCGGCGATCCAGTAAGAAGCTCAGTAACAAACTTTACCTGCTTGCAGCTATTGCAAACATCTCTCATATCTATTCAAAGCGTTTTCTAAAGAGTATATATACGCTAGGTACTTTTTATATAGCAAGAGTTTTCTACGAACGACTGTTAGGAACCGAAGGCTTTAACATTTTCCTATGGAGAAAGTTCAAGCTAAGTTTGAATACAGTGCTCGTAAACTACGTTAGGTGTTTCTACTGGTAGCTACCAACATCATAAAGGTTTGTTAGACATATACCTAGGTGTGAAATAACAGGCTTATTTACAGAGTAGTTAATAAGGTACCTGCGTAGAGAAATGTTCTGCGAAGAAAGTGAAAACATTCTGGTTAGATGCTCTACACGCTCTATCAAAAATAGAGTAACAGAAATGGCTTGGTAGAAATAGTTAAGAAAATCACTATTATTTTATAGGTTACTGCCGTTGTGGTGGGTACCATCAGAGTTTCATCAGGTTTTAATAAAATCCCCTTCTTCTTTTTCTTTGGAGTTGATGCTATATTTTTTAAGGTCATTTTGATAAAGATTCATAATTATTATTCTCTGTATATGTACCTACCTACTCGTAATCTATTTCTACTTTGAGCGTACCGATACTAATATTATTGTGTTTTAATCACGCTGCAACTAAGTACTGGTCCGATTTGAATGAAACTTGGAATATATATAGTTCGTAATTTGGATAAACACATATAGACTAATTTTTATCCCGAAAAATGTACGGGACGAACGCGGACGGTAGATAGATATATATAAATTAGGCTCAATGTAGAGGTAAGTAGGTAGACACTTCAGTTTTCAGGAGTGCTTTTTACACCGTGTATTTAAATCCAAGCACATATCTACCCCCACAGAGAAACCGTGTTAGGTGAACTGTCGGTCTATCATGCATGCATGGGTGCACACTGCACCTCACACAAACTTCCAGATTTTCCAGAAAATTCCAGATTGTTGATAACGAGGACAGGCATTGTCTGCTGCTTTGCATGCAAGGCGGTCTCGTATCGAATACCTGTCCTAGCTACTTTGGATACCTATCGAGTTACTAAACGTATGGAGGATTTGACAGCATCGTGGAAAAGAGGTAGACGAAACTCTCGATCTATAGAATTGAACTCTCAAAAAACTACGCAGTTGAAAATATGAAAGGGGTGACCGAAATCAGAATGTACCTATATCAGAGTGATTCTAAGAACGTAAATACAGATATTTTATTATTTTCTTTGACATAAACTGGCCAAGTGCGAGTCAGACGCGCGCACTAACTGTTACATAGGTACTACTACGTGCCACTACGCAATGCCATTTTTCAATAAGTTTTAGGCTGTATGGTATATCCACTGTTGGATGCTGGCTTTCTCCATCTGTTGCCCAAAGAGTCTATATGGAAAAAAAATAAGTAGGTACTTACCTACCTAAGTAAGTAGGTAGTAAAGAATAACTATACTTTAAGACTTTTTTACATAATTTATGTTCTTCGTCATATTCACCTTTGGTAATTAATAAACGTGTGTTAATCTTATCTCTAAAATCATAACTAATCAGTTCCCGTCTTGGCGATAATAATGAAGAATTTATCGATACAGATAATATCGCAATATCGCCATTTGCCTACTCAAGCGATTGAGCAAATACCTAGTTTGAAAGCATCTCGCATTATTTGTTTATTTTGTGAAAAATAGACTCGTTTGTTTTGTAGTGAACCAATGTTTGCGGAGAGATGTGTCGGTATATATTTCTGGTTTTATTGGGTTTACTGATTCCGGGTAAGTAGAGACAGCGAACCCTTATCCTTTTTCTTTATGGAAAGTAGGTAAACGCATTATGAAAACGATTGTAGATAGACTATTATATAAATTTATCTATCACGTCAGATTTTTACTTACTATTGAATAAAGTTGAATTATATTGTTCGAAAACAGGTGCAATTAAATACTTATGTAGGAACCTATGTATAAATATTAGGTACCTTACCTACGTGTTGGATTATTTCACCTTCTCATCTCAGTTAAATTATGTAAATTCTGATACTAAGCAGGCAGGTAATAGAAGAACTAAAATACTTGAGTAAAAAATGCATTGTTTTCTCGTAGCTTCTCGAATACTCAAACGCCTCTTAAATCTCGTAGATGCCTACGAAAAACCTACGCCCGTAGATCCCTACGCCAAAATGCTCCCTGTTGATCTACGGTCTAACCGCAAAGTGTAATAGAAATGAAAATCAATAACTTTTGTAACCATTTCTACAATATTGGTGAAATCCACAAAGTTTTTAATTTGATTAAGTTAAAACCAATCGCTAGTAACTATTCCTAGATTTCTATTATTTGGGTAGGTAATGTTAGTTTTTGAACTATATAATTGGCGGTTAGGCCGCCGTCTACAAAAAATTACTAATAAAAAACTAACCACAGCATAAAAACATTCTTAAAAGGTGTATTGGTAGGAGTTACCAGCCAGTCGGCAGGGCAAGTGGCCCGATGCTTCCAATTCACCTGGCTCGGACCTCGGTGGAACAACGAGAGTGTATTCCTGAACGCCACCTGTGCTGACGCCACTCGTCTGGCATCTGGAGTTCCGTGCTTCCAGCCGCTTGTAGTTTCTTGTAAGTATAAAATCTCGCTAAGGAAGGAAACGAGGAACACAGATTCTACGGTTTTCACCCAGGTGCAAACATAACTCTCAGAGTTACTCGTAGCGTGGGCAGACAGGCAGGCAGGTCCAGTCTGACCCCATTTATAGTGTGTAGAAGGGATAATGACGATTCAAGCTGCATGGCCCTTCTAGCTGCATGTTCTCACGGCTACGACGCACGACGCGCGCGTCGTAGAAGCATGCTACGGTGGTGCTACGGTGTAGCAGTGTAGTTTTTTTTGTGAAAAATATACCATCGCTTCAAGTGGATTTTGAAGCTATGTTTTTTTATTATTTCAGATGATGGAACATGGCCAGACGTGGATTACATATGGGCCAACCACGCACAGAACGCTTCGTGCATTCTGGCCAACAACGACGTATGCGCAACTTACACGTACTATTTCGATGGCCATGGTAAGTAGCGTAGAACTAAGCCAACGACGACGACACGACCGTGGAGTGTAACCATACTACCGCGCATGAATGTGTAAATCGGCTAAAAACGTGACTTTTTTTTCAGTGGAAAACTCTACTAACATGTGTACAAGGGCCGTAGATGGCAGCGGGCAGGCCATCACGAGCGGGTGCTACACGCAAACAAACGGTAGTTTTGCCACGAGAGCGTGCTTCTGCCGTTCTATTCCTGGTGGAATCCCATGCAACGGTAGTGGTGCACATGCTATCATTGCGTCGACTCTATCAGTGGTTATAGCTGTAATTTTAATGTTGTACAAAGATTTGCCTACTTAACGGTG
This sequence comes from Eulithis testata, assembly GCA_947507515.1. Taxonomy (NCBI): domain Eukaryota; kingdom Metazoa; phylum Arthropoda; class Insecta; order Lepidoptera; family Geometridae; genus Eulithis; species Eulithis testata. Next base: position 3,531,015 of record OX382199.1, on the reverse strand, counting down.
ATTAAGAACAATTCCAGAAAAACTAATTACATTTTATAAAACCAAAGTATTTATTTCTAATCTTTCGTTTACCTCCTTTAGGTACCTAGTAGATACCTACCTACCGCTTAAACTTGGCTCAAAAATCTTTTCAAAGTCCCAAAAGGTTTGTATTCAAGCCATAAAATTCAATCTTCTGTTTCTTTGTCTATGGTTTTGAGAGCATCATGACGTGTCCTAAAATGTCAACTTCAAACTAATGTCAAATGTCCGCATCGGCGCAACGTCAACACTCGCGATTAGTTCGCGATCGTCGATAAATTTCTGAATTTCCGAGTGAAAGTAAATGTAGTTTTACCTGTATGTATTAGTTTTTACCCAAATCTGTACCAAAAATCGAGTCACAATGTATTCCATGCTAACTAGGGGCAATGCGATACTCACGTATACACTGAGCGTTCTAGCATGTCTCACATTTTTGTGTTTCGTCTCGACCCTGACTGTGGATTACAGAACAGCCGCACAGATGAAAACAGTGAAGGTAGTCGTGTAAGTATCCTTGCTTATCCAACTATGCTTTATTTATAATCAGCAATAGATAAAACGAAGCATATATCCACTAGAAGAACGTAAGCTCAAAATGAACTCGTGGCTACCTTCAGTTTCTTATAATCTTCATACAAGTATATGTCAAGTCATTATTTTCGATTTCAGTAAAAATGTACCAGACTATGGTGCATCCCGGGAACGAAATGATCTTGGCTTCCTCACCTTTGACCTCAAGACTGACCTCTCTCATCTCTTCAACTGGAATGTCAAGCAGTTGTTTCTGTACCTAACTGCTGAATACATTACTCCCAGCAATGAATTGAACCAAGTCGTGCTGTGGGACAAAATCATTCTGCGTGGTGAAAACGCTTTGCTAGATTTTAAGAATATGAACACTAAGTACTACTTCTGGGATGATGGGAATGGTCTCAAGTAAGTTTATTTCAAGATATAAATCCTAGTAATTTTCGTATTTCAATTCTTGTACTTTCTATCTCTGGCAGGCTAGCTATAATAGGTTTGTATTTTATGCCTATCAAATAATACAAAAATAATTTTCCCTCCAAAATGTTTGCATGTATTTTGTTGATTCTTCTTATCCATAACTAGTTCTTTTAGTTATAACCATTTTTATCTTTTTGAATGATTAATCTTGTATTTGCTTACAGGGCCCACAGCAACGTGACGCTGACATTATCATGGAACATAATCCCTAATGCCGGGCTCCTGCCCAACATCATGGCACTTGGTGCCCACTCCTTCAAGTTCCCCACAGACTACACTCAGACGCGTGTATGATCCAGGGAGATTCCCGCTCCATGAGTGATATTTTTCTCCCTCTAAACACTCGAGGATGATACAGTTGAGTCCAAAATATACTTTTTTTTTTCATTGTTTGTTTTTACTTCACGGACTTCAAGTGTATGGAACTGTTGCCAGAAACATTTTTTCTTAATGTTGGTGTTATTGAATTTAGAAATAGAATAATGTACTTTGTAATAAGTATATTCATTAATTATTATGACAATACATTGTTCTAAAGCAGAGAAAACAAACTGCTATCTTTGTTTTGAACTATATTTCAATAAGATTATTGCATTATTTTTGACCAATCATATTGGTGAAGTATCAGCGTCACAACAACAAGCTTCTAGGTTTCAAATTTCATGTAGGTAAGGGTTTCTAAAAATGTAGCCGTTTACTATTCGTAGTCAGATTTTATTAACAAATCTATGAATAAAATTCAAAATAAATTTAGGTATGATTAAATAATTCAATGCATTAATTATACCGCAGCCAATTTTGTAATCTCATTAGATGCTATTAACTATGCATGATACAATATTATAATTATCTAGGTAATATTATCATAGTTATGGACAAACACTACAACGAGTCTATGTTCAACAATATCTATGTATTAGTTTGTAAAAATAGTATATTTTTAACAAAGGTGTTATAACAATATGCTGCTTTAGTTTTGCTACTTGGTAAGTACTGTTAACAAACTACTACTTTTCAATGAAAACATTGTATCAACTGTGAATGTTTATTTTATTTGTGCTGCCCTAGTGCCAAATAACAAGTTTCTATTATGCATTGCCATAACTAAATACTGATAACTTAACATTTTATTTATCTAACAAAAACTTGCAATGCAGTATAAGTAAAAGTTTCATGTATTTAAAATGAACTCCCATCAGATTTTAAAACTCCCTTTACGCTAAGGTGCTCTGTGCACCTTTGGGGGTACAAGTAAAATGCTAAATGATACAAAACTTAAACTTTATTCTAATTTCTAACAATACTAGGCATACCATCATCTAAATCAAATCAAATCTAAATGGTTACCTACAGAAACTATTGATGAACAAAACATGTGCACATGCGTTTTCATTATGAAGGGCGTCTAAACACTGTTCCTTTCACCAGACAAGCCCTTTTTGAGCTGGCCATTGACAAACATGGGTGCAACTTTTAAAAGGAGTAAGTATTTTCAGAATACTTTGGTATATTATTGCAAAAGACTTATAAATCAGGTGTAAATACTCAGTACAATACATAATATTCGGTCTAAAATTATTACTAGTCAAAATAGTTTTGGTTTTAGGTAAATATAAAAGTAAGTTTTGATTTATGGCCGAAAATATGTTTGCTTGTACCTATGTATGACATGTGTATAGTTTTATTCTAAATAGGTACCTATAGGTATATTTTAACACTATCAATCATAGCCTAAATGATGGACCGATACCAACGTAAGGGCGTATTTTGCAGCTGACTGCTATATCCTCGGGCTGATGAAATCGAACAAATTCAAGTCCGGTCAGTGTTCTATTCTAAATGATCGATCGAGATTTCCCGCCAAACCTAGCTTAGGGTGCTTTTCCACCATAAGCTAGGTTTGATGTGTTTGACATCCACCAATAGGAATCGTTTAAATATGAAAACAAACGATCCCTATTGGTGCATTTCAAACACATCCTTACAGCCGAATATTCAAACGTCATTCAAACTTGAGCACCACTTAAGATTGCTCTGCCTCTGTTTGACATTACTCATTTGTAAGAGATGGCAATAATTTAAGCGGGACTCAAATTGAGTGGGGTTTGAGTTTCGTTTGAGTATTCGGCTGTTAGCAACGTAGCGTAGCTTAGCTTTGGTGGAAGAGCACCAAGGGCGCTTGTAGACGTCCGTTTTTGTCGCCGGATACCGGACCGTGTTTTTTGCCGGATTCGCGGTGATGTATGATTTCTGATGAATGTGTGTACACGCGCCGGACATCGGTCCGGCGAACAATTATAGGATAGCCGTTTTTGACGGTCCGTTATCCGGTGAAAAAAACGGACGTCTACAAGCGCTCTGAGGCTCGAAAACGTTTGAAAAATGTCACGTCACATCAAGCAAAATCGGATAAATTGTAAGAGATTGTGGTTCACATCTTTTTTTTTAAATTATCGTGACCATTAATCACATCCATAATAACATCTAGAGCAGTCAGCCACAAAATAGTCGTCGCATTGGATGAGATTGTTACATATCTTTTATGAAAGCACATTGTGCATGCACAGACAACCAAAATGTAACTACAAGGCATGACAATCACTACTTCAACAAATGAATTGCTAAACGCATAATTCGTAATGCATAATATTGCTTTAGGTTTTGTACAGTTCTTGTATGAAATCATTATTTTAACTACTGAGACTACATTTCCCTAGGTACATTACGTCACTAACATTCAAAGCAGATTCTCGTAAATTGCATGAAAAAATATCGCATATTCTAGTATTTCATACACCACTAAGTCACTCTGCACAACGATCATACATAACAGGTGAAGTATTTTATCTAATTTAAGTTATACGTATAACCAACCGCCTTTCTTACGACGAAGATAAACAAGGTGCTCCGTTTTGTACATATTTTTGAACTCGACCACACCATTGCTAGATCTTGCCGAAATAGCACTGCTTTGAACAAATACAATTCGTAACTATTTAAAACATTTAACCAAGTTTATCTTGTAGTTAAAAGGCCTAATAGGAGCTACGTAGGTACTTCAAAAGATGTAAATAAAAAAGGAAAAAAGTAAATACAGTACCAGGAATGACTAGTACTTTGTGATCAGGTATCAAGTAGAATGTAAAATCGTAATCATTTATTAATTCTATTGTTTGATTAGTGGGTCCCAAAACGTACTGCACTTAAAAAATAACAGAAATTACAGTTTCCGAGCAATATTCGAGACATCTAAGTTACACTAAAACATTATGAGGTCTACAAAATAGAGGTAATCTATTGCAATACCACTCGTTGATTTGGACCAATACAAGTGCAAGAGTTTTCAATAAAATAAGGAGTATACCTATAAACACTAATCTAATTACGTTTTTAAAAATAATACAAGTTCCAAAAACCCTTGTTTAAAATATAAGCCGTAACTAACATAATATTCGAAACTACAAATAGAATTTATTATAATTTGATGACAATTTATTTCATTTGCAACATGGTTAGTATATCATGAATCAATCTAAAACTTAACAGCAAAATACTAAAGATCACAGTTTCTGCCATGACATATGATTTGGCTTTACAAACACATTGTTGAATTGATTCACGAACATGACGCATCACCCACAAAGGTTTCAAAACACCCAGAAGATTCACTCGTTTTAGATTATACACCAAAATTCAACCAAAAGGTAAAAATAATTAAAATTCAAACTATTCGCTGTATTTTTGTTTGAAACTCGCGCATTATTTGCTAATAAAATGAGAACTATGAAAGGTACATTTACGTCAAAAGACATTAGATCCAAAATCTGCAAGTAACAATATAGTATAAGTTGTATACTGGACCGGGAACGTTAGAGAAATGCCTCTCCCCTTATTCATAATTCGAGATTCGAGATAGACAATAGACATACAACGAATGCAGTTTAGCACTAGCTTCAAAACAAAAGAATGCCGCACGAATAGCGATACAGACGCTATGATGAGTTGCACAAGGCACAAAGTTTGTACATTTTACACACACCTATAGGACTGGGTTATTACATAGTTACATTCTAAAGAGGTGTTACAAACAATGAAGCCAGATATTAGATGCGGATAATTTATGCTTGGGCCATCATCGGGACTTTGCGTTTATCACTTTCTATCGCCTGAATAGGTCACCATATCCCGATGATGTAGCCAACAATGTGTCGCCACTATGTTTTGACATCATTGATAATTCTGTTCTGACGACAACAATTTTATATAATAATATGGACATTGGACATAACGAGTATAAGCCGAGGTTGGCGGTACTTCAACAGCTTTCAAAATGATTCTTGTAATTTTGATTTTAATGAACAAAACTTTAAACTTTGACAGTGTCCAAGCAGGGGAGTATTCGATGACAGTTCCAGAAAATCAACAAAGAATCTGGTATTTCTGCTGAATTGCGTATATCTAATTCAAATTCTAATTGAATTGCGTATATCGCATCAAAGTACCTACATTTTCAAAGTAGACTTTGCGATTCTATACATAAGAGTTTTAGTATGGTTTAATAAAGTAAAATAAAATGGACACGGGTGAGTGGAGCAAGAGTGCTCTCGCGTGTGAATGTTGTTCCACACAAAAAACACTTTAAAAGGGTTGCAAGCACAAATAATTTGCATGCCGTTCGATGTCATTAAAATAGCATTAAATTACTTATCAGTGGATTGGTAGCGCTGGTTCGTTTCATCATCGCCCATCTCCAGGCTTCGGTAAAAATAACGATTCAAAATCCGCCATCAATGGAAATACTGGTTGCACTTAACTCGGGGGCGTAAGGGAGAGTCATTCCGCCTAAAGCGAGTCAGCGCTTAGGGTCCGGCGCGGCGTCACGCATCCGTCTGCACATCTTTATCGGCCATCGGAGGCGCGCATGGGCGGTCCGACCCGTATCTCCGAGACAGGTCCAGCATTTCTCTCAAACCCTGGAGATTATAACAAAACTTCGATAAAGTTATGTAAAATAGGTTGGTAGTTGGTACCTACTTAATTATTTCACGCACCACGTACAAAACGCTGGCCCTTACAAGAACGTTGAGATGTCGTAAGTAACAATACTACCTCTGGCGAGAACAATGAAAGCCACTCGATTGGCGCCTCATCATTGTGATCCCGTTGGCGACTGTGAGGCTGTTTCATCATCCCATCCAGTGAGATTTATCGAATGTTTTCGAGCATAGAGCCACAATGCATCTCAACAACGCACACAATATAACAATCAACAAAATAAAAATATATTTACATAAATAAATGTAGGTCAAATATAACTTACAATAAGCTACAAAATAAGGAAATTCACTAGCATTGAATACATAACAATACATTTAGCTAAATTTAGATGCATAAATAAGTTATATTTCAGGCTGTTATTATGTTGTTTGTTCTTAATTAATTTATAATAAATAAATAATAAATATTCACGGACACTTAACACAACGCCTTCTAGCATAGCTTGTACAATGGGAACTAGATGGGTGATAGAATACATACATACATTTTTTTTTTAAATACATTCTTATAATATATAGAAACACCTGGACAGAGAACAAACATCTATGTTTGCCACACAAATGTTTGTTCTCGGTGGGGATCGAACCCACGACCCACAGCACGGAAGGCAGAGCTACTACCGACTGAGCCATGACGCCTGTCATGGCTCAGTTCAGGACGTCATTTATGACTTCCTCAGCCGAATTTATCTGGTTCTTTAACTCCCTGTACTATTAACCCACTCACTCGACTCACCAATTCACGAAGCCTAATATAAAGACCACAAAGTTCTGTAGTGGCTGAACAAATAACAGTACAATGATATAATTTATAAACCCACCTTATTCTCTGTAATAAGCCTTTGGTATAGTTCCTCCTCTTTTCTGGCATCACCATTTTCATCCATATTTACTGCTTTGGACATGACTGTTGTCATATCGTTGATTCTCTCAGCTTGTTGTCTGATCAACTTAAATAAACATAAACAGATGAATAAATTAAATAGACAACTTTGATCTAAGGTTTCCCATACATCGTATTTTTATGCTAAGTCTATTTTTATGCTAAGTCATACATGACAAACTATACTCTATTTCAATATATTCCAATGTTCCAACTTTCAAATTTTTTTACATCAGTAGGCAGCAGAGAAATCCCATCAATATTCAATAGCAGTAGTAATTTTGACACACATTAGTAAGTAACTGCCTATAGTAGGTGCCAAATAACACCGCAATACAGGTCATTCACCCACCTTCACCTCAATGTCTCTAAATTCAATACCATTCATAAATGGTAAACAAACAGTACTACGAGATTCGAGCGATTACCGTCTTAGCGACAGGTTTGTATGGAAAGCGACAAAATTAGCCATTCATAAATTGAATTTTGCGACATTGTGGTGAAGGTGGGTGAATAACATGTATTGTGGTGTTATTTGGCACCTACTATAACTAGTTTGATTGGTTTAGCTGCTAGCCATACACGCACATACAGAGTTAACTTATACTCAAATTGGCTTTGTATGGAATGAGAACTAAGTGGAGAAAGTATGCTGATATTAGGGTCAAATTTTAAAGATTGTCTTCATAAAACTAAATAGGTAACTAAATAGAAAATGCTAAAAGATATAGTTTTTACAGTTTTAGAAAGATTATTTTGTTTGTCTTGTAATTATTTATTCAATCAAATTATTTATAGACGAGCAGCTTTCGCTGATATATCGCTGCCACACCATGTTGAATATATAGATGATAATTTTAAAGTCACAATGTATGTTCTTTTAGTCACATTTTGTAAGCACTTATTTATAACCAATTGTCAAGCTAATTGCATGTCTTCTTTTAATAATACTGCCTACTTGAACAAAACAGTACAGAAACATACATCAGAAAAATTCTGACAAGAAACTATAAATATCAATTACAGAGTTCAAGTTATAAAAAAACAAGGACATACATAAAACAAGAAATTGACGTTGAAAAAGCCATAACAAATTTACCTCTTGTTGTTTCTCATTGACAGCGGCAGTGAAATCTATTCTCGTTTCCCAAACCCGCTTCTCTGTGTGCTGTCTGTACTTTGACATAATGAGGTCTAACGCTCGTCTGTGGTCTTCTAATGCCGCTCTGAGCTCTCCATTTTCACGTTGAACATCCCGCATCAGCCGAGATTCTCTCTCTATGCTGGCTATGAGAGCACCCCGAGGCCGTTCTCTGGATGCTTCATTTAGGGTATCCACCTCCTCTTTGTACTGGAAAATCAATAAACTGCTGACCTAGTTCACAATAACCTACCCAGTATATTGGCTATTGATTATTTTCCTATTTAGAAACAAGTATCACAAGTGGAATTTCAACATAAAAAATAATCGGATTAATGTGTGTAGTAGGTATAGAAAATACATACGTGGTATTTTTTAGGAATACCTATTCAATCTGTTTACACCAGCTAAGTTACGCACTTCAAGGTCACATGAGTTTTCCAAGACACCTTACAACATTAATAAACACTTGTGCGTAGCTATAACTAATTCTAATTCAATGCCAACGTGGAAAGCCTGATTAGGAGCAGGTTTGTCCAAAAATGCTGCAAGAAATGGCCTATTTGCCGCTGTTGTATGTACCTGTTTCATCGTATGTATTTGCCTGTAAGCCGTCTGGGTTTCGGTTAGCAAAGCATCCGCCTCGGTCTCTCGCTCTTTCAGGCGACCTGCGAGTCTTTTTGCGTCCAGAATTATTTGCTGTATGGTCAGTGACATCTGAAATAGCCAGAAAGCAATAGAAAACCAAGCAAGTCCTGCAGTTCAACAACAAACGTATGTTTATAAAAATACACACCCTGATATCACCACAGAATAGATGCACGAATAACGTCTCATCTATCTAAATGTTCATTAATAAGTAAATTGAACTAAAATAACATTAGAACCAGTAAGTAGGTGAAATCAGACGATGCACATCAGCTGTTTCGTTCGTGATTTTGGTAAGGCAGGCAGGCAGCCATTAGAAAGCTTTTTTTTTCTTATTTTTGATTTGATTGAATGAAAGGGATGTCAAAATGTAGTCCTACTAAATTCGGATGACCACACTTACTGCCAACCAATAGTAGACATTAATAGAGACAAAGTATTTCAAAATAACAAGAGCAAAAGAGATAGATCAATAAAATAAGATATCCTACATTTTAAAGTGTTGACTTGACGTTATGTTGTGTTGGCATGGAATCACGGGAATCTATGCGTGGAATGCAACTTGATTGATAATAATTGAGTCATAGCTAATCTGTGGGTTGCCTGAGAGACGCTAATATTTTCGAAGACAGCTTTTACGTAGGGTAGGTACGTGGTAGGTACCTACCTTACTCGAGACCACAGACTAATAGGATACTACGCATCTCGAGAACTATGAACTCATTCTTCCGAGCCTACCTATTATTTAAACGGTGAAACGGAGACAAAATGACTTGCACAACAATTTATTCTCTCCTTCTTCTGAAACAATCTTTTTGCTTAGGTTCTGTATCGTTCAGGCTACCACCACCGTACCGCAAAGAATTCAGAAATACCCGGTGGTAATTTTATCAACAACCACCATGACGTCTCGAGCCGTCAGTAACGAAAATCGAATCTCAATCTATGGCAACTGCTTTTTGGCTTGACGGGCTAGGCTTGGCATAGCGGCTTTCAAGGCTGCCTTGGCATAGCGAGGCAACTCTGGCTTGGCTTAGCTTGGCTTGGCTTGGCTTGGCATGGCATGGCGAGACAAAGCTGGCTGATGACATGGCGAGGCGTTACAGTAGTGTGGGACTATCCGTAGTAGGTAACATTACAGACCCATAAGTCTATGATTAGTTTATAAAACATTTTAGTGGTTCTAAAAACCTTCTCTATGTCGTCTGTATGTATCGCTATCGGGCAGTGTCGTTTACTTTTCAGTTCAGGCAGTCGCTCAAATGAAATCACGAGGTTCATTTTGCACTTTTTATTACATATTACACATGAGGTACCTACCTACCTACCTATCGAGAACTAAGGTGTACGTAGGTATTAAACTCGTTGTATCTACTTACATACGTAGGTACTAGTAAAGACCACGCACTATCCAAATAAACTGTTTGGGTGGTAATAATGCTCACAATCATAGCAATTGAAGTAACTTATATTTATTTCTAAGATGGACGCTAAAGGTTGTGCTTAGCAAGAAAACTTTTGATCAGCTCATTAATTCTTCCAGGAACTTCTTGCTGCATGAAGTGTCCTACATTGTCCAGTACTACTGTTTCAATCGTAGTGTAGTGCTCTTTCATGACTTCCGCCAGACGTGGGGATAAATAGTCGTCCTTTTCGCCGTGAACTACGAGGAATGGAACGGCTTCTTTGTGAACACTTGCCGGGAGGAAATAGGAGAAATTGGCTCTGTAGTAGTTGATTGGCGGGGTCAATGCATCTGTAATAATAAAAGCTATTTCATAAATCTGACAAAGATAGATTAGGTAGGTAGGGCCTCGGTAGGCATTTTTGAACCTCTGTAAACTTAATTATGTACATTCGTCGTCGGCAGAGATCGTGTTTATAGCCTTGGTGTATGCCGGCCTTAAAGTTTTGCAAAATAGCTTTTTCGTACCACTTGCTCAAAAAAGTGACATTCTATGGCACAAAAAGCGAACATAACAATAGTCATTTTTAATCTGTTAAAAACAGGGAGAGAAAATTGTACTGGATTTCTTTCATCCTCTAGGGGGAGAAAGTGATTTAAATTTGGAATACAATTTATACTGAACTACATCTGTGTTTACACCATTGAGTTTGTGTACAAAGCATTATACATCTTTTTGAAAAAGGAATACGCATTTATTATGCAGGCCGTATGAGCTTGATGCCTTTGCTTTTCCGACAAAAAAATATTAGTCTAGGAAAATGCCGCGTTTTTGTTTTCTTCAAATACATAAACGTTAAGTTTATTTTAATTTATTTTTATAAATAAGTTAATGTTCTAAAATGCTATCTCATATTATTATTGTGTTAATTTTTTCGCAAATGGTACGAAAAGTAGAGTATATTTTCCTCGGTGATAAAGCTGTCTTAGTCTTGGGTGAACTTAAATCCCTCGCTACTCTCAGGACTCGTCTTAAATCCCTCGCTTCGCTCGTGATTTAAGTTTTTAACACCCTCGCTACGCTCGGGAGTAAACTTCGAGTCCTTCGTTACGCTCGAGATTTAAATCGTCACCCGCGACAGAAGACACTGCTTTATCCCCTTGTATAATAATCTACTATTTAGTGCGTGGTATCTGTCATACGCCTAGGTAGGTAAATAAGATAATAAATAGGTAGGTACCTACAATACAACTCTAATAAAATTATGTTTAGCTGCTAGCGCAAAGCTGTTTCATAAACCCTCTTTACTCTATCATATCCCATAACCACCTAGGTATAACTCCTAATCGTCAACTCAGGATCTAATTGCTTTCGAGCCTCTCTTTACCTACGACAGGTAGATACCTATGCTGAAACAACGCTAAACGCTCAACTATCAACTGAATCAAGGCTGTAATAACGTCACAGTTTAAAAAAAATGCTTTTTTTTTTCGAACGGACTACAATGCTGTTGTAATCGTCTGACGATTGCTGACAGCGTTACCGGACTAACCTTAAATAAATGCATCATGAATGAGTCATAGTTTATATAGGGTAAACTACCCTAATCTTGGCACCCCCACCAATTGTTGGCATTTCTCTGATTTATCCTATTTACTTACTAAGAAAAAGCCAGACCTCACGTTGTTTATTATTATGTTAAGTACCTAAATAGGATAAATCAGAGAAGTGCCAACAATTGGTGGGGGTGCCAAGATTAGGGTAGTTTACCCTATCACAGTTTTTTTTTGAGCATACAGGTTGAGCAAGTCATAGTGTATATGTAAACTTACATGGTTTCCCGAACCAGAACTTGTAGCACTCGATATCCTGTTCAGTCGTGCTGTCGTTCCCTGGATGCAACATCACGTTATCGTAAGTCTTCATGTCGTTCATGAGAAACATAAGCTCGGCAAGACACGGCATTCGGAACATGAACACATACCTGAAAGGAATGAGAGAATAGGTACCAAAATATTGATTCTCATAGAAAGACAATAGTCACTTAAATGAGAACATTATTTATCTGTAGGTTGGTTAGGTAGTCGTTTTAGCAATATTTTTAAGGTAGGTGTAGGCATATGTTAAGTGGTGTAGGTAAAGTTTATCAACTCATTCAACGCATAAGTAGGTAAGTAGGTACAGTCAGCATCTTCTATCAGCCATCTAGTTTCCATCGTACAAGCTTTGCTTAGTTTGGGACTAGAAGGCGTTGTGCTAAGTGTCCGTGAATATTTATTTATTTATCTAGTCTATGATGATTAGGTACAAATTTAAAAAAGATTTAAAACTGAAATCTAGGAATCTATGATTGCTTAGTACCTAGATAGTAAAAATGTTTTATGTCCTTAATCTGCAATGGCATTTTGTTTGCATTAGATTTCAGGGAAAATTTTGAAGGCGCTGACACAAAGCACTAATTTATAAGTTCGTTTATAAGAGAGTTGCCTGAAATAAATTACCATCCGCTTACTGTAGGACATTGTCTAGGTATAATTATTACCTAGGTACCTACCTACTCTTTATTAAAAACGGCATGGTCTTCTTACTTCTCTATCAGGCTATATGAATAAGGAATTAAAGACGTACGAAATTGTTTCCGAAATGAGCGGTTTTAATAGAGGCGCTGACGTTGTTTGATTTTTTTACAAAGTACCTAACAGTGCCGGAAGTCAAGAAGAAAAGGTTGGTCGGTCACTAATAAAAACTGAACGGGATCATAAAGTAAATAATTAGCATAAAAACACACCCTAACACATAATCTATTCACTCGCAGACTATTATGGTACTCCAAAGGTGCTCAAAACCTACACTTATATAGGTAGGTACTTTATGCAAACAAATGAATAAATTCCAATACCTACAAAGCAAGTAGGACACGCATTGTAAGTTCCTACCCACCTAAGTACTTAAGTACTCTCAAGTGACATTTATTTTGTGACTCAAATACGAGCGGTGCCTAGACACAACGAGACAGTATTGGTGAAAAGTCCATGACGTAACATTGTTCACCTTACCTACTGACTTGACCTATGCAGTTACAACAATAACAATGTTTGACAATCAGCTTTGAGAGGTATTTTTGGTTATCCAATCTGAGAGGTCATAGGTACGTCTGGCAGAGTTAGTGTTTCGTATTCTTTATTGTCATGAGGTATTCAAAATCTTGCAGCGATTGTATCATCCCGCACCATTTTTTATGGAATTCTTCCCGCACCAGGACGATTTTTATATTCCCTGGATTTGGTGTTCCGTAAGACGCGTTGCTTAGTCTTTGACTTCTCATCCAGTATTGTTTCGCAGATCAACATCTTGCAAGGCCAGATAATTTATTACCTAATATGCCTTACGCATCTTAATGAAGACAAAAAAAACGACATTCCAAGTAAACTTACCAAGACTTCAGCATCTGATTCTTATCTTCCCAGACGTGCTGGAGCCATGCCTCTCTAGACGTGCTGCCGAGCATAACGCAAGCACTCACAACCTCAGGATACTGGTCGCGGATCCTGCAGGCGATCAGGCCGCCCCAGTCGTGTGATATGACTATGCATTTTTTCGCACCTATAAGGAAATGTTGCGAGAAATTAGGAATTTGGTTTATTCCATCCAGTCCTACCAGTAGTTCGATTATCTAACTGTTTGAACAAAAATATTCCAAACGGTTTGACTAATCGAACATTTTAGATACACAGATTAGTCAGTCTAAAAGTTTGGAATATTTTTGTCCAAATAGTTAGATAATCGAACTACGGGTAGGACTGGATGGAATAAACCAGGAATTTGAGAGGTCCAATTCAAACCTTTTTTTTGCACGATTTAAACTAATGTAGATAATGTCAAGAGTGGGGTGGGCTAGATTATGGCCACATTGACCATCTATGTACTCTGCCTCTAAAAACTGAATTAGATCTGTCACACAATATGAATACAAATAAATACCTACACATAAATTTAACCTACCTAATAAAGAATGTCATGGAGCGTTGGCCGCATTTCATGAACACACACATTTCAATCAATTAAAAACTTATTTAAATTTACTAGTACTTAGTCAAATCTAACGTAACTTGAGATAGGTCGGTTTTTTCAGGCAAAAATGTGTTGGTTATGGTCATGGTAGACTTAGCAAATGGTGTTATTTAATTAAACTGAGCCTTGTAATCAAAATAGTACTGGTAAATTTAAGTGAGTTTTGAATTGTTTGAAACGTGTGAGTTCATGAAATGCGGCCAACGCTCCTGACATTCTTTATTATTACAGACACTATCTTCAGAATTAGTTTTGATCACCGGTCATGCACAGCGCACTAAAATAGGTTGTGTAAATTCATCTAGGTACAACACGTCTGCTGGAAAAGCTCAGTGACCTTAGTGACCTCGGTACAGAGACATGAGAAATAGACAAATTATCATATACATGGTAATTAAAGTAAATACATAGGTTGAACATATACCTCCGCCTTGTCGTTCATTGAACTGTATTATCATCAGTATGCTATATCTGTTAAATGCAAAGTTACAGAGTTCCTACTTATGCACGGGCATCGAAAGCAGAAGACAAAATAATACTTCCCAAATACGAAGAATCTACTAATCTTTAATCTACTTACCTAACTCGCGTACTAAATCTCGAATGTCTTCGACCAGAAGTTCAATTTTATAGGAGTTGACACCTTCAGGTTTTTCTGAATCGCCGTACCCTCTCTGATCTACAGCAACGCACCTGAAAAAAAAAATACTCTAGAAACTTTTTTACTCCTTGTCATGCACGATATAGGTACATTCATGCTGGATAGTTATGTATTCCTCCATCTATGGCATCCGCAGTGGAAGATGTCCTTGTGAGCGGTTTCAATGTAATTTCTTTTTTGTGTCTGGGTTCATGGCAAAGTAATTCGTAAATAAGGTGAAAGAAATGAAGTGTGCGTGTGTGATCACAGATCATAATAATACTATACTAGGTAGTAATATGATGAAGATTCCATGATTTTTAAAATGATCCTTGTGATTTTAAAACCAATCGGTAATTATCGAGAGTTTCAGTCCCGTATGCTGATTTAGGTACTGCCCAAGCACTGGATCCGGACTCAAGCATAGATTTTTGTATGAAAATCTCTACTGAAATCTATGCATAAGTAACGATTTCTTTATCCATCTCTAACTTACCAATAATTTTTTTGAAATTCTACGATTTGGTGTCTCCAGGAATACCAAAACTCGGGGAAGCCATGCAGAAACACGATCAGCGGCTTTGCGCTGTCTCCACTTTCTACGTAGTGAAGTTTTGTACCATCCTGAAAAACCACAATCACATTCATCTGAAAAGTGCACCACAAGTGTGCGTACTTCAGCAAAAAAGTGTTGAATCTGAAAATTCCATAAATGCAGATAGATTTAGAGCCTAGTCTCCTGTAATTGTGCCCGAAGTTTTAAATTTGTGCCTTAGGCTTCTGCCGGTGGGTTCTAAATTGGTTGCAGCATGATGTAATTTTACTATTTCTACCAGAACAAACAAAGCCTACGTAATATTTCAACGCATACATAACTTTATAGCACGTGAGTCAAGTGATCTTCATTCAAAAACAGGTTTCTGGCTAATGCTAGAAACCGCTTTAGTGCATCATCAATGACGCGTGTAAACCAAGTGTAGACTGTAAACATGTCAGTCTCATCTAGGATCACTCTAGAGTTATGACTGGAAAATTGGTAAGTAATTTTTTTTGTTGTGTTTAGGGGTCCGCGAATCGACAAGCAAGCCATGTTCCCATGTTATTGGGCACATATATGTTTTTTTATTTATTTCGCTTTCTGTTCCTCCTGACTCAGTACCTACCTGTGCACCTAGTTTACGTCAGGACCAGAAAGCGGAGCGTTTAGTTTCTCCATGCAATAGTCCACTCACGCGAATGGAATGAATGGATAGGCGTTACATTCGTTTGTTATGCGTTTTACTAAGTAGGTAGGTATGCGTGATATATAAGGCGTGTGTGAGTTACTACCCCCCGGTAGTAACTATTTACAACAATAGGTCTTTCTTGTCATTGCAAAACAATAGTAAGGTTAGGTACTTGACGTTTTTGCTGTAAGAATGATCACTGAAGTTTAACGGGTGCTATAAGTAGTGACGGAGCAATAACAAAGGTTAAAAGTCTAATTTTCCTTATTTAACCCGGAAAACTATTTTTAAATCAATTGCCTAGGTAGCAGTCTACTTTGTGCAAAGTATTATTTCAAAATAGCTGCTCCCGTATTGCCTACTTAGCATAAAATATGCGAAAAGAATGCGGTTCCAACAATGAACCCTACGCTATAACGCATCTTTTCATATAGAAGATCATTTCGTAGACAAGGGGCGCGTTGATGTCTTTTCTAGGAGAAACTATTTCGTAGACGCTCGTAGCAATTAATAATATCCATCCATATTTTTGTTTTCACTTTCTATCCTACTATGCCGTTGACCAACCAATCTATATAAGTGCTTAATTCATTCGATAAATAGGTATAGGTACCTATACGTACAAGATACCTACGTAAAATAATTACTTAGGTCAGTTTTGTCAAACAAAATCACCTGCCCGTGCCCCAAGAAACTTAGTGGGGAGTGGTCTCATTTAAATGGTTTACCTATAGATCCAACAACGTACATACTTAGGTACCTAGACCTAGTATACTAATATAATAGACACACTCTAACCGGCAAACCGGCTAGGCTGGCTGGTGTGTTTTATATTTGAATAAACACAAACCTTGCTACCTACTACCACACTAAACAGCTGATTTCTTCTTAGCAACAAGTTTTTATCTTATAAGTACCGAGAAAAGTGATCATCACAGTTCACACAAGCAAATTAGAACACATTATGTACACAAGTCTTTCGACGACGGAACAAGTTTTCTATAGGTATTAATTTACTTAGCATAGATAGGTATAAAACTATTTGTATAACAAATCAAAACTACCTTATATAGTAAATAATTAATGTCTTAATGCTAGAATAAAAAAATGTAAAATAATACAATAGGTAAGTGTAGGCACCTAATTAATCATGCTGATATAATATTCTGACTGACAGTAAGGCATTTTTCAAAGTTCGTAACAGGAAATTTAAATACTGTAAGTACTTACATTAACTTTGGTATATTTATGTATTCCATATTTTGGGTCCGTCAGCTGAGTGGGTGGCATTAACCTCAACTTGGGCGTCCAAGGGTTCTTGAACGGATTCTTCAGATATTGCACCCCAAACAAGAACACTGTTAAAAAGCTATAAACTATTGTTAGAATATTGGATACCGCAACACGATATAAAAACTGTCCCACGCCCATGTTTATAACCTCTATAAAATACTTCGTTTCAGTATTCTACGACGCGTCTGCATCAGACAGCGTCTCACAACCAACTGTGTGTAGACTGTAGGTACGGTACGGAGTACGGACTGACTGCGAAAATAATGGTGAACTGTCTGCCTGACTAAAGAGGATTATTATTCTATGGACTGAGATCATGTGAATAAGTAATTTTTACTGCCGGCCGGTAACGGCGGCGTGGCGGGGCGGCGCAGCTTGTTTTGATAAGAGTAATCTGTCTACCAAAGAATGTAAATTCATAGATGATCATCACATCTGCTCGACACGCTAGCCAGCCAGACAAGTGATAAGGATATAGGCCTGTGATTACACACTAATGGTAATGTCTAGAAAATTAACATTGATCACGTCAGCTGAGCGAGGTAGACGCTTAGGCTGCTTATAGCTTAGGTACCTACTATGATGTAGATTGCAGCGGATGACATCTTTATTAAAGAGCTTCTGTCCATACCACAAGTTTTGATAAGATGATGACCAGCAATTATGAAAAAGATCTAAGGAGACTTTCACGGTCAGTTTTAACATTTTTGTAATTTTTTTTGAGAACATTGCGATATTATGTCAGTTTGGGGCAAACTAGTGTGCGTTACTCCAGCAAAAAAGTTTGAATCTGTAAATTCTAAAAATGCAGATATTTAGAGCCTACCTAATCTCCTGTAATTGTGCCCGAAGTTTTTACTAGTTTGATAGGTAGAGAAGTATAGTTCCACACTTATCAGTTTTTTCCGCTTGTGATTATTGTAGGTACTCTAATTTGCTCCCGGATGCACAAAACGCACACGAATTTTTTTACATTTTGATGACAAAAGAAGGTGCAAAATAGCAACATCTCCGCTCCGACCGAAACCAACTAAACCAACAGCTCTTGCAACGCGATCAGTCTTTTCGCAACCAACAATGCCAGTATATACGCATTCGATGTCAACATTTAGGTAGGTACAAGAAGGTACCTACCTAATATTGCAGGAATTTCATCTCGGTTTACAATGTCTGCTGCCTTGCCTTCTTCATTGGTAGGTAATTCAAAAGGTTTGCCAGTGCTTTTGAAGCGATTATCACCATAGTTTTGAATGAAAGAATCAACTTAGGTAGGTACCTACCTGAAACAACCCGACCCTTTCCAATAGATCAAAGTAGTGACAGAACTACTGATGCATTTTTTGGGATCAAGGCATTTTGTCATGATACTTAAGCCGGTTTATGCATAAAGATACCTATAGGGTGCTTTAAGTAAACATTTTAATAATTACTATACAGGGGTACGGGCGAACGAGATCTGAATTTTTTTATAGGTTAACGTTAAAAACGCACCGCTCGCTGCACCCCTGTATAACAGGGAGTGGACTAACTTAAGTTACGTGATTTACACATAGTAGGGTAGTTAAATATGTGGGTATATTATTATATTTATCAGATACAGTACATGACATGATTACTTTATGATGAAACGTCCGTGCTGCAGTTATCTGCATCAAGACTGCCTGCAATTATGATGCAAAAAGTTGCACGTGTGATAGAGCTTTGCGATATCTAAGTACGTATATAGTTGTTGCACATTAAGTTATTACTGTGTTGGTAATAATTCTACCGTTTGATCCAAGTCCGTGTAGAATTCAGAAAGTTTTGGTAACTTGTATGGCACGTGGATCTAGGTTGTGGGTTCCTCTACTGCGGTACCTACCACCGGATAATAGTGTCGATGATTTAAAAATCGGTTCCAAGCAATGATATTTATCAGCTCAGGGATCTCAGAGACAGAGATGAAATCAGATGGTGACCAGCTATGAATATATGGAGGTTTTTCAAGGTAGAGTGGTCGGCTTCAAGGTTGTTGTGGCACCTATTACCACCAGAGTATGGTCAACCAACACCGATAAGTACTTATCTCATATCCGTACAGTCATGGTTTGTTAATTTTGTTTTTAGTTACAAATACCTAAATACGTAGACTATCGTAGTTATATTACATTTTTTTGTTGCTACCTAGTTGCTACTTGAGTAGCTACGCACAAAAAGATAAGAATCTCGGCATCTTATGAGTTCAAAAATTCTAAGTTATTCAAATTAATTAGGTAAAATGTTTTCTTCTCCATTTAACTAAATTCCTTCTCACAATTCTCACACAAAACAGTCAAAGCATAGGAAAACGTAAAATTCCATCTTCTCTTCATAAATAATATTTATCTGTCTGAACGATTTCGACAAATTTTCTAAAATGTTGTGTTTAGTTTGTTGCCTGGTTTCTAAAAATAACCAAAGAATCAAAAATTACTTTGCAAAATTACTTTTATTTATCAGTGATATAACGTAGACAAATGTTCATAAAAATAGTTGTAACGAAAAACTTAACACCAACATCGTATACTCTCAACATAGCATAAACACCGTGGACTAATTTAGTCCATGCATAACGCAAAACAATAATAAAGTACCTATCTACCTACTAGTTTGTACTAAGTATAAAGAAAAGGTAAGGACATACAATACCTACTTCCATACCGAAAAAACTCAAAGTTTGAGCTCGTAGGTAGGTACACGCAGGATACCTCTACTCACCAATTAGAATGAGTAAATAATAATCGTCCAATTACTTAGATAGACAACTTAAGTGAAAAACCATCAAACAAAACAATAGATAAACCAACAAGCCGTTCTAATGCACGCGGTTACCACCTTAACTAAACGTGACTAGCTATATCCTTCTGTTTCTGTGGTAATAGAACTCTAGTGTCTAGACTAAACAAACCACGTTTACCTACATTGGTAACAATCCGTTTGACTGTAAAAAGGCGCTCGTGGTGTCGTGTTCGGTTAAAGGGAAAGCCACTTTCTTAGTCCGATCGTGACTCACTATCGGAAAACTCGTTCCTCTGCGTGCCCAGATCATTGAACAGTGAAAAATCATCAGCTGGGACATTCTCAAGTTTCCACGCCTCAAAGTCGTTCATTATATTGGTGAAGTTGGTTGAGCTGTTTTGAAGGAAGCTGTTTGATGGTTCTCCTTGTTTGAATCTTTCAAGTGTTTCTTTCTCTATCTGTTCTAGTCTTTCGATTGCTTTGGTGGCGTCGCATGGAGGCCGTTGCTTGAAGTCTATGTCGATGTCAATTCTGTGATATCAAATGTAAATCAGTTTATCGTAAGATAACAAAACGTTAAAAACTGTTACATTTTACGGGACAGGATAGGCGATAATCTAAAAAAGCGATATCGCATCACGCTTTTGCATAGACGATTTGTCCAAGTTTCTCCACCTGTAGGTAAACTAAATAAATATAGTATTTTACCCTGTTTCCTGCTTAAATTTGATCCAGTCTTCCGCTTTCGGAGCTCTTGGAATCTCCGAAGCCAGCGCTCGGCTGGCGTCTTCTAAAGTTTCTTCAATAACTTCTTTTTCGGCATCTAACCATATACAAAAATTTAATTTAATAATTTTACCCCGACGACATTAATAGACAAGACCACCGCATGTTACTTTATTTGGTTTCGTAGAAAAAGTAGTTCATAGGTATTGATGGGTACCTAAGTTTTTAGAGTTGGTACACCCAGGTATATAAGCCGGAACGCTTTCCGGCGTAGGTAAGACGGCCACTGAATGAACTGTAGACAAGAAACCAGAGTTTGGATCAGGCCCAAAATCGTTATTTCCGGAAATGTATAGCGCCTATTGTAATGTCCATCAGTGGACTTTTACAGTCTGAAAATGGTAGTGATGATGATGAATATTCCAGCTACTTAACTCTTAGAAAATAGCATAAAGTGTTCGTGCAGCTATTTACACTTTCAGTCTTACGAGCCGCGCTCTAGGACTAAGATACCATAAATCTAATTTATGGTATCTTAGTGCTAGAGCACGGCTGAAGCTTGCTCATTCGGAAAGCCTAGAGAGGCTAGATGAATAGATAGATACACTATTGTTAAAGGTTTGTACCTACTAGACTAGGTACCTACTGGCAAATTTTTAAGTCCTATATCTCGGCTAACTGTGTATTTCGAATGGTGTAGGTACCTATAATACATATAGGGTGTATTGTATAGGTCTGGACTATACACCGTATATTTATTACATACCTTATCAGCATCATCTACTGCCTACAAATTAGTGGTACTTTGTACCTAATAATACAAAATTAATAATCGAGTGTTTTTCCTTTGAAGAAAATGAATTTTTTTTGGTATTCACAAGTCATGTTCACGTCTTGATCAAATATTAGCTAAGTTTCTACTATGATCGGTCAATATAGGCTTGTGGGTACTTATTTACTGGAGGGAAATGAAATTTAGATAGAGCTTTCTATCAGTTATGCCTTCTAAATATTGTCTATCAAACATGCCCGCCCAATAAACAGTCGTGATAATAGTAAAAAATTGTTTTGTAAATTAGCTTTGTCCTAAAACATGATTATGTGGTATGGTTTTTAAACAGAGTTACGCACATGGAAAAATAGGTACATAACAAAGGCTCGTAAACCAAAAATTTTTTTAAAAAAAAATCGATCCTAGTTTCACGTTTTAGCACTTGAGCACTGCTTTTAAATACGGGTTTTGTCTTACAATAAATTAGCAATCCTTTAATTTGTACAGTCAGCATTCTTTGATGGGCAGAACTGTACATTTTGGGAAATTTTAATTATTAGTTTTTTTAACAAGAGATAAGTTCATCTTTTTTGTTAATCACGTTCCATGCTGCCTGAATAGTTCACGAACCCGGTAGATATGGTAACACAAAGACGGTCCTGTCATGTGTAAATTTATTACCATCTGGTATCTATAGCAAAGCCGTGTTCGTAACCATGACTCACCAGGAACTGGGTAGCTTTCTAAATAAGTATACTTATAATCAGTCTAGATAAACTTCTTACATGTAACTTCCTAGAACCGTGTAGCAACTTGGGATTAAAAATAACTGAAATGAAATCTTAGGTGCCGCCATTTCCTAGTAAAAATATGAGAACCTACGCGTGGGTGCCCAAAAACCGTCCACAGCCCTTCTCAATTGATTTTCTTGCTAAATTGCGTTAGTCTGGTAAATTCAATTTAAACTCATTCCTTCAATGCTCTGCTAGCTAACTAAAGTTCCTTACAAGAAGGACAAATATAATCATTCCTTGTTGGGTATAGAGCATAGGTTAGACTACTTCGAGTATCTCAACTCCGAACAGTCCGTCAAACCATTTCAACCAGTGTTCACCAAGCGCCTGAATCCGCCTTATAGAGTAGCCTCTTATGGCGGATTAGTAGGATAGTCGCTGTCCTACACAACCGTCACGTAGCTCCAACTGAGAGTTTATGGCAAAACTGTGCATGCAAACCCTAACGTGTATGTGTAATATGAAGCTCGGTTATAACTGTCGGTTATGCATGCAACGCTATAACCATCATGCAAAACCTAGCGTGTATGGCCCCCATTACATTGTTTATGAATTTGCGGGTTAGAAGCTCAGTGACGTTCTATTCCTGCGAAAAATGGAGTACATACGTATTACTTACCTAAGCTACGTCGTTGGAAGGCTGAAGTGGACCTTCTCAGTGCCTGCGCCAGATTTCCGCACACCGCAGTTTGAGAGGTGAGCTCACTACCACTGCATCGCCATTCTTCATCTGTCAAACGTGATAATGAAGGTCTTATTGGATTAAATCACAAGGATCACTTAGGCATGTATGCCGATACAGAAATAGTTACTCAAGCATAGATTTGAGAGAGATTTTCATACAAAAATCTATGCTTGAGTTCGGATCCAGTGCTTGAGCAGTAAATCAGCATACGGGCCTTAGAATCTAACGAGACCATTTTTCCTGCCCCAAGAATGAAGCCGGTGACGAAGGTTCACAATTTCAAAATATTTTTTCCTGAAAATTAATGGAGGTCTTTGTCCAGCAGTGGACTTCATCATTGCTCCATCATCATTAGGTACCTAGCTACATTTTTAAACAAAAACTCTCCGTGCACAAGAAAATATCAATAACTAAGCTGACCCCGCAGACTTCGTAGTACTGCCTCAATTTTCATTTTCAATTTCAACAACTTTCCTATTTATTTACCTTTTAAACCTTCTCTGGACTTCCACAAATAATTCAAGACCAAAATTAGCCAAATCGGTCCAGCCGTTTTCGAGTTTTAGCGAGACTAACGAACAGCAATTCATTTTTTATAATTTCCACCACTAAGTCCAGCTTACCCATCAGCGTATTCAAAATCTGCAGCTTAGTTGGAGCGTTCAAAGCAGGTTTATCCACCGCAGTCCTAGGTCTTGGAGGTACATGCGGTCGGATCGGTCTGACTCCAGCGCCTTCTGTGGTAGCCGGGCGTCTACGAAGAGCCCTGGGTTCGATACTGATGAGGGTAGCATCGCCGTTGTCTTGGGGACGCCCCGGGGATGGAGGAAGATCCCACTAAAAGGATTTGTAGACTTAGAGGAGGTACCTACCTAGTAGCAAGAAATCTTACAACAAGAAACAGAATTTTCATAGAAAAGTGTTGCTTGGCTAAAGTCTTCTGGGCGAAGAAGGTGATAGACCCTTGGAGAGTCTCTCCGCTTGGAGAGAGAGGTGAAGTTACCTAAGTCGCTTGAAACAGTAGTTGTTTCAAGCGGCTTTGAACGAGATAATTCCAGAGGGAATTTCATACAAAATAAATAAATAAATAAATACTCTTAGACATCACACAACGCTCTCTAGTCCCAAACTAAGCAAATCTTGTACTATGCGGGAACTAGATTGCTGATAGAATCCATATTTTTTTTTTGTAAATACATACTTAGGATACATAGTAACACCCAGACACAGAACAAACATCTATCTTCTGTCAGCCATCTGGTTCCCATCGTACAAGCTTTGCTTAGTTTGGGACTAGAAGGCGTTGTGTTAAAATGTCCATGAATATTTATTTATTTATTTATTTATGTTTGCCACACAAATGTTTGTTCTCGGTGGGGATCGAACCCACGACCCACAGCACGGAAGGCAGAGCTACTACCAATTGAGCTATGACAAAATGAGCATGAGTTATGAAAATACTGCCATGAAATAAATCTTTGAGGACATTTTCCCATAATATAAGAAGATTCGATTAATGATGTCAATGTTTTTTTGGAAAATGGAAGCAGATTTTAGTGATACAGATTTTAGTGAGCAAGGTCGCCCTCATATTAATTGTATGTATGTTTGTAACAAATTGGCTCAAAAAGTACTGATCCGATTTGGATGAAACTTGGAATATAATATATGGTCCGTGACCTGGATTAACAACACATAGGCTACTTTTTATCCCGGAAAATCAACGGGATCCAACGGGACGCGAACGAAGTCGCGAGCGGAAGCTAGTACCATATACTACTGCATAACGATAGGTACTTTACAATTTTAACTGGTTGTAAATGTTACGCAATCATAAAACGGTTTTCTTTGTCAACAATACAAATGATTACATCGGTAGGTACCTACCTTTATTTACTAGGATGTAGAAATACCTAGTGGTTTTTACAAACAAAATAAAATACACAATTTGCACACTGTAACCGGTAAGACATGTTTGTGATACACCGACGAAATCATACTTTTGGATCACCTTTATGTAAACATGTTTTTAGCAAATAAACATTCTCTATCTTTTTTTTAACTTTATCCTTAAGGCGTATGTATAAGGCAGACAACCCTCTCGCTAGCACATTTCAAAATTTTTGAAGATATAATATAACTAAATGTAGGTACCTAATTATGTGAAATTGCAGAACTTCAGGGTCGAGAGAATAAAAATGCAAAGGTTCAGTAAAAGTATCACATTGATGCAATTTTTTTGCAAAATTTTTGGTTAGAAAACTTGTTCGGATCAATTTGATATTTTTACTAAATCTTTGCATTGTTATTCTCTCGACCCTGAAGGTCTGCAATTTCACATAATTACATTTAGTTATATTATATCTTGAAAAATGTTGAAATGTGCGAGCGAAAGGGTTGTCTGCCTTATACAAACGCCTTAACGAGTTAGGTGCGTACATGCACGCACCAATAGTAGGTATCTAAGTGTTATGTTTTTAACTAGGTAGGTAATTAATTGTAAACCGATATGAATTTAGTTTTTTAAAAGTGAAATAGGTACCTAAGTATCTACATAACGCTCACGTAGATTTGTTGAGTTATTGTATTATTGTGTTTCAGTAGTACCTAACTAGTAGGAACCTAACCCACACGTCATAGTAAAAAAAAACGTTTTGTACAAGAGTAACCCTTTAGTTTAGGTACCTACAAAACCTTTGCCAATGTTAATTTTAATCCCAAAACAACGAACATAAATCTTTCAGCAGTGAAAGTGCATGAAATCGTACACGGGAGTGTTCAGAAATAGCATTCGCTTTGTGTGAAATGTGAAATAAAGCTACTGTTACACATGCTAGCAAATAGCATGCTAATTAGCATGCTAGTGTGGAGTTTACATTTGCTAGCAATAAGCATGCTTCTGAATAAGCATGCTAAAAGCAAACACTCCAATACACATGCTATTTTATAGCGTGCTCTCACGCTCTGTGCACGCGCACCTGTCGCAAACGACTAATCGATCGATACTAGCATGCTCAATAAGCAAACCTGTTCACACGCGCTAAAAGCACGCCTCCCTTCACCCGCGCTGCAGGTAGCATGCTCAAAAATCGACGGTCGTGCGATTTTCTAGCATGCTAATTATTAGCAAGGTTTCGATACACATGCTAAATGAGCACGTGCTCGCTAAAAGCATGCTTTATTAGCATGTGTAACAGTACTTTAAGGTCAAGTGCGAGTCTGCTTGCAGCCATGTGTTCTGCTTATTTCATTACTCTGTTTCTCGGAAGGTTACAGGTTCCGTAAACTTTTTTATACCGGTTTTTACTTTCTTTAAACAAAAATAAGAAAAAAGCATAGAGCATAGGTTTTTTTTTTGAAGAATCACCTGAATCACTAACTTGCGATGTCTGTAGGTAGTTACCTACCTACTTAAAATGTCTATGTTGATTTTCTATGTTATATTGAGTAATATATATAGTATAGGTACCTAATAGAGGTATCGTTTGGGTTACATGTTATTGTCTTGGTGAATAGGTACCTGAATATCAGAAGAAGGTCCTGGTTCAGGCTCGGCCGGTGGCAGCTTGTCAGTTACCGGAGGGTCCAGCTCATTATCACTCTCGCCGGAGTCCGATGATGACGCTATGCCGAGCAGGCCATCCGAATCATCTGGACATGGACATGGATGGAGTTGGTATGCCGGTATGAGCCTGAATTTACTGAATTTACATATGAGTTCCCCAATTTTCCACTTTGAAGCTGAAAATCTGGTGGAAAAAGTTTGGGAGGATATTCTAAATTGCCTCTATAGATAGGTAGGTACGTAATTATCTAATAGGTAGGTACGTTTAGCTGACTTATAATACTGCACAGGAAGTAGGTAGGTAGGTACCTACTTAGTTTAATAAAAAATCTCGAACCAATAAAACCTGAGTCGGTATTGGAAGCTGGGCTGTGACTTCCTTCCAGTGGTAATATGGAATATTTACAGCCGCAAAGCACTGTAAGCTGAAAATGCTTAGAGGTCTTTGGCGTAGGTACCTACCTACATGTGCAGAGACCGATCGGCGTTTGCCCAAAATAGACCAGCATAGAGAGCTGTGCTGCAAATTTTTCTTGAAAAATCTAATATGAAAAATTCGCTGCAAAGCCTGTAGGTATAGTAACGTCTGTGGCCTGAAAATACCTAATAGTCCAGTCAAATTAGTCAAAATTAGGTAAGAATCTCGGAATTTGAGATACCAAGCTATAAACTCGTATAAACTTGTATTTTCACTTCCTAAAAGTTGTCTCAAAACCTACATAATGGTAGGATGTCCGCGTCCATTAAAATTTCAAGGTCAAAGGTTACAAAAAGTGACCTTTTGCAAATATCTCGTTTCCTATGGGTTTTTGGCTACTTGTATGTATGATCAATATTGTAGAGGATTAACTTCCCTACAACTTTTGTTTCAATCAAATTTTTATACGTTAAATCGTTTTCGAGATAGAGGGCGGAGAGCGCGTTTTATATTTTATAATAATAATACTACAACTCAAAAACTATTTAAGCTAACATAAAAATAAAAACGGTTTTGGAATGTCTAAACAAAGTTCTATTCTATGACATATCCAACTTGATATTTTTGTACGACTTTTTTTTTACTCCCTTCAGACTACTTTACAACGCCTCGACCAATTTACTTCATCTAAGAAACCAGTAAAACTTTAAAACACTTTCCGTAGACCTATTAAAATCTGTGAAGATTGAATAAGCGGTTCGAAAGATCTCGTCGAAAAAGATAGGCCGAAGAGAGTAAAAAAGAAAAAGTCGTACAAAAATATCATGTTGGATGTCATAAGATAGGGATTTGGTTAGACATTCCAAAACCGCTTTTATTTTTATACTAGCTTAAATAGTTTTTGAGTCTACTAAAAACTATGAAACGCGCTCTCCGCTCTTTATCTCGAAAAAGATTCAACGTATAAAAATTTTATTGAAACAAAAGTTGTAGGGAAATTAATCCTCTACAATACTGACCATACATACAAATAGCCAAAAACCCATAGGAAACGAGATATTTGCAAAAGGTCGCTTTTTGTAACCTTTGACCTTGACATTTTAATGGACGCCAACACCCTACCATATGTAGGTTTTGAGACAACTTTTATGATGTCAAGATACAAGTTTATACGAGTTTATAGCTTGGTATCTCAAATTCCGAGGTGAAATGCTTATTTGACTGGGCTATAATACCGCGTGCACACTCAGCCCATGCCGCTGCCGGCATTATTGCCGCGAATAATTCCAGACTTATTGCCACAGGAACATCGCCTTTATTCTTTAGGGAGCACGGACATCAACATGCTGGGCGGGACCGAGGAATGATCGTGTTTAGACTATGCTCATGCCCACTTCCCTGCCCATTCCCTGCTGACTGCAGTTGAGTGTGCACGCGGTAGTTATAAACAGATTTTTTTCAAGATTGGGTTGTACTGCCGAGCTTACATTCGACGTCAGTATGCAGAGGTCGGTCGTCCAAATAGACCAGCATTGGGAGCTGGGTAGCGACTTCTGTTCGGTAGTGCGGTGAATCTGCTGCCGCAGTACCGGTCAGTGTTAGACGCCGCAGTGAACTGCAGATGCCTAGAGTCCACAGGCGACCCGCTTCTGGTATTGGATTGCTGGCACAATGAAAATATGTTTAAAATCCTCTACTTGGGTAGATGATAAAGAGATTGCTTATTCTTGGTGACCAAGGTATAGGTACATACTTTCTAGGGTTTAATGTTCTAGTGAAACACTAGTTCTAGAAATTACAAGCGAGATTAAGGGATTGCAGGTAGGTAGGCACGTAAATAAATATGAATATTATTCTCATTAGAACTTTCCATGCCCATTTCCTAGCCCATACAATATAGACAGGTCGGAGGTAAAACTTACTCAGAAAGATTCAACGTATGCAGTTTCTGAAGTGCAGCCAACGGCTGTAGGTCTTGAAGTTTGTTCCCTGCAGCACTCAGCTCACGCAAAGCTCCTAAACCCCACACTCCATCGAGGCTGGTCAAACCGCAACGATTTACGCTCAACACCTATAAATAGTTTAGGCTGTTCAAGAGAGCTTTGATTCATACAGACAAAACCACGAGGTTAAGTACTTAGCATGAAAATAAGCTCAGATTTTTTACAGCAAAACTTGAAACTCCTTTTAGCCCCATCGACATGCTCCCACCTGACTCCTTGGCAGAGTTCATTGCCAAGAGTGTGTTTTGTACGTCATTGTAGGTAGGTAGTACCTATCAAGACAAGAACCGCCAGATCTGTCTCAAAGTGGCAGTGGCACGAAAGCAAAGCGCAAGTTTAAAAGTACAGATTCCGTTCAGAATCGAAGTAATCCTCGTGACTATACTGACTGGTAGCATTTTTGGTTATTTAGTGAGCAGAGGTTTGTACTTGCCTTGAGATGGACCAAGCCGATTCCAAGATCTCTTAGCGATGCAAGAGCACTGCCATCTAGAGTAAGCGAACGCAGCCTCGGAGCCAAGATGTTGAGACGTCGAAGTCCAACCCTTTCAGCCACCACTCGAAGTCTGGCTTCACGGATTTGGAGCACGTCATCGTCTGATGTGACGCCGCTGCTTTGTTTCTGTAAGAGTAAGTGGATATTGTGATAAATAATCTTGAAATGGAGAACTGAACTTCGATGAGTGGGAGGTACCTACCTAGGTTTAATATTTCAACTTAGGAAAGTTTTTATGGTTTACCTATGGTTTTGGTTCTTCGGATTTTATCACGAAGTGAAATCTCACAGCGCCTCCTGTATCGGACCAAGTTACCTATGTTCACTCACCAACAGTTCAATCAAGGTAAGTTCACGCGGTATTACGATTCGTTGGTACCCTGGCAGGCGACGTGCTAGCTCATCCTGGCCTCGTGGCTGCTCTGGATCCGGTGGAGGCATCGCAAGTGCACTTGTGGATAAAACCAAATATGTAGAAATATTTATACAGCCTACATACCTAAACTAATAAAGCTTCTACCTAGGTGGTATATTTCCAAAAGAAATCAAAAAGATTTAAATGTAGACCTACTTAATTATGCCTATCTGCCGACTCGGCATGCGGCATGAGCCTACTCTAAACACGATCATGCCTCTGTCCCGGCATGTTTGTTCATGCCCTTGCTCCCTAATAAAAATAAAGGCTATGTTGCTGTGGCAATAAGTTCGGAATTAATAGCGGCAATAATGCCGGTAGCGGCATGGGCTGAGTGTACACGCAGTATTTGATTTTTTTGCGTACCTATTTAGTGAGTGGACCCGACCGACTACCTACATAACACCTACCGGAATAGGGGAGTAGCTCGTATTGTTTGAGGTTCTGGAGAGCTGGCACTTGATATCTCTGACGGTGATGGTGAAGCGACGACATTGTCCTGCGGTGCAGTGCCTAGCTCAACGCAAGGTGCTTCCAGGAAAGGCATTTTACTTTATGTTGTAGAAAGATCTTCAGTAGGTTTCTGAAACTGAGCAAGGTGCCCGAGGCATTGTTTAATGCTCTATCTACTTACAATAACAATAACCTAAAGATAAATTTTGTTCACAGAATATTAGTAAAGGTTCGGTCGATTGCCCTAAACTAAAGTTTCGTAGGTAGGTATACCTTCTTGTTTTGGCTCCAACTCCTTAGTAATACTTTGATCCTAGTGACCGTGACTCTGCCATTTTTTTTATGAATTTAATGTATAATATTGGATATAATAAAGATTTTTAGTGTATTGTTTATTTTGAACTTTTTCTGGTTTGTTTATTTATGGTGCTGATCGGTTGCTTAGCAACACTGAACCAACACTGGCAACACTGAACTGACATGAAACCACCGAACACCTATCCCAAGAGTATAATAAGTAATAATATATAAGTATAATATCCGCTAGGATATAGATGTTCGGTGATAATAATATAACGCTACGCTCTATCATGAAACTGAGTCCCACAGAGTACATTTTATAAATGCTGAGTCCCCTGACATAGGTGTTCGGCACCGAACATCTATATCCTGGTGTTCGGTGTGACCACGGTGTGACCGTGTCGGGAGTACGGCTGCTGAGCACCATCTTTCATGCTCGTGTATTTGACCTTAGCATAGACAACCTCCTTGGTTGTGCCCTAGCGGTGGAGCTAGTGTATCCATATAAACATACATTATATACCTACTTGTTTATATAACTAGGTGCCAAATAAGACCGCAATACAGGTCATTCACCCACCTTTACCACGATGTCGCAAAATTATATTTATGTATCGCTAATTCTGTCGCTTTCCATACAAACCAGTCGAAAAACCGGTATCGCTAGCTTATCGTGGTACGGGGGCCATAATGAGAGCAAAAGGTAAAAGAGCATAACTCGAAAAAATATAAAATTGGGGAATATCAAATTATTAAATTAGATGTTTTCAATGTTCTATGCGCATATTTATTTTGTTCAAAATATAGAACTTGTTTGAAACCAGTGATTTTTATCATAATTTTTGAAAATAATATTATAGTTATGAGTACCAAATTACATAAACATGCCAATAAAACATGTGATTTGTGTATATCAATACAATTTAAAAGTTTTGAGAACATTATACATTTAAAATGATACTAATCTATAAAGTTGTATGAAAGTTTAAAAAATATTTAATCCTAAAAACGGCGAAATTTTAAGTTATGACGCTTTACCTTTTTAAGTCCTTGGGGCGTCAGGTGTGCACAACCAGTGGCTCGGCATGTCCGTTCGCCATTTTGTTTTGACATTCCGCTTCGGAGATAATAGGTACATCTACTTATAGATACATCAACTCAATCATCAGATCACTTCATCGTCACGTAGGTAGTTATTGCCTACCTAGTGTAAGTACTAGGTAGGAAATAACACAAGTATACAATAACACATTAACCTACAGGTAGGTAGGATGTATTTACTACCTCAACGGTACCTACCTACTTGTTAAATAAAATGTAAGTGTAATATTAACTCGTAGCTCATCTGCAATTCAAAATAATATAATTCTCACTTACTTAATCATCATCATCATCACCTTAGCCCACAGAACACATATATCCTTAACCTTAGCCTGAAGATTTGAGCATCCGGAAAAAAATGTTTGCTAACATCATAGACTAAAGTATATTTTTTCTATGATGAAAACTTTTTTTTAAGCTAAAAAAAGTTGTTCGGTGTAGGAGTGCCGAAAAAATATGGCCTAAAAAATTTCATAGGTTCTATAACACTGTGGTAGGTAGTCGAAAAAAAAAAGGTTCGCAACTTCTGCAATGTCTAGACAACCAGTACTACGAGATTCGAGCGATACCGTCTTTTATTAGCGACAGGTTTGTATGGAAAGCGACAGAATTAGCGATACATAAATTGAATTTTGCGATATCGTGGTGAAGGTGGGTGAATGACTTGTATTGCGGTCTTATTTGGCACCTACTTTTTTTATAGACATCTTTTTAAATATTAGAGACGGATATAGCTGGCTGGTCCACAAAAATCAAATATAAGTAGAAGAAAAAATTTTAATACGTCAATTATTCAGAAAGTCGTCAGTCAGAGTGACATCACAATTTTGTTATTTGTTGTTTTGGTCGAGTGTATTCTGCAATTTCATTTTGTTTTCTGACTGTGAAAAGAAATACTTACCTACTCTTCTGTTGACTACCTATCGAAAGTACCTACTCAAAGTTACTAGGTACCTAGAACGTAGGTAGCTACTACAAGGATTCAAAGCTCTGTAGCGCCATCTATCTCGTTACATAAGAACTAACATGAGAAATATCCTAGATCGCGCAAACGAAGTTATCACGGAGTTTGAACATAAAGTAATACTACCGAATACCATCTATCGGTCCTCGGACCCCGAGCCAAAGGTCGCTCGGCGTGGAAGATCTTCCCTTTTCGTAGTTGGACATCTATCCTACAATGTTCTCCTCAGCTCTATCATCGGTTTCCGAATCCAAGGCAATAATATTACGAAGTAGATACGGGAACTGTTTAATTTTTCCTGTAGGTAGGTTTTCATACGTAATATATTTTCTGACAAATGTTTCATATTACCTACCTAATTTAGTGACCATTATTTTCAGGCCTCAATTTAAGTACTACCTAGGTACCTGCTTAACTTTTTCTACTCTAGCCGCCAACTTTTGAAAAGAGGGGTGCTAACCCCTCTTTTTCTCAAGTTGGCGGTTAACGAGTAAAAAAAATTAGGTAGGTAGGTACCTAGGTAAACCAAATAGGTTGAATACCTAGGTAAACCAAATAGGTTTCGTTCGAATATTCCCGCCATTCGCTTGCTTTGTTTTCGTAGCTCCACCGCTAGAGTGTGGATGTACAACCTCTTGGTTGCATTTTTTAACCCGAGAGATGGCGTTCTTCTCTTGTTAAACAGTATTCTTTTTCTATGCTGCTGAGTGATATAAATAGGTGTTCGGCACCTGAGTGCCATAGTGCCATACCCACACATGTCAATAGAAAAACGAATCTTTGACGGTGATACAGACTAATTTATGTCAATGTCAAAGTCAAGTAAGCAGATCAGCGGAGCACGCAGCGCAGAGAATAGCGAAGTTCGCGTTCGCGGTTTTTCGTTTCGTTAGTTCTTCGGTCGGTGATTTTGTTCAGATTTTGAATAAATAAATGTAATTCAATAGGTTCCTATGTATGTACGCAAAATGAATAAAACAAAGCAGCCAAAAGCGGAAACTAAGAAAATCCACGTTTGTTCGCAATGCGGCTCTGCGTTCAATAGACCATACAGACTAAAACAACACGAGACAATTCATCAGAATGTTGTAAGTTTTCTAAGAGCTGGTTCTCACCACACGTGGAAACTTCTGGCTAGTTAGAACTAAGCCTTATTATACGAAACAAATCCCACCAATCACATAGATACCCCAATCTCTTATTGTCCAAGCTAGCATTATATATTTTGTGGTCCAAGTTTGAACTATAGGTAGTTTATTCGCCTATTCATTCTCATGCATGCATTTTCAGAAACAATTTGTGTGTGGAGAAGCCAACTGCAATAAATCCTATACCAACAAAAGCCACCTTGACCGGCACATATACAGTGTGCACATGGATCCAGTAGTAAACGTTATTTACAGGTAAAAACACATACTTAACATTGTAAAAATTATGAACTTACTTTCAGCTATTTTTACAAACCATTCTTCAACAAATTCAAAATTATGTATTTCTCTCCCTAGCTATTAGAACAGAAAAATTATAAATCTAAGTCCCTTCTCTCAGAAGAGTTAAGCAAGTATGTACATATATCGTAATAATAATATAGCCTAAATCTAACTAAAACTATGTTATGATTTGAGAGCTGGTGCCCAAAAGGTTCTAAAATAAAAAGGCCAGGCCCACCTCTATAGGTGGCAGAAGATAGATACAGAAATTCTTGTTCTAAATACCTTCAATGTATTTTCAGCTGTTCAGAATGCATGAAGGTCTATGTAAATCGTCAAAATTTGAAGCGACACATAAAGGTCCATCATGGGAAGAAAACTGGATTCACCTGCGATGTATGCAACAACAACTTCAAGAAAAAACACCTGCTGAGCGCTCATATGTACCAACACACCTTTGTGAAGTCGTTCAGGTAAACATCTTTCTATCCAAAAAAATAATCCTACTATTTATAAACGTGAAAGTTTGTAAGGATGTAGGTATATTATATGGGAGTATCTTTGTTCCTCTTTCACGCAAAAACTACTCATCCGATTTGGATTAACCCTATAATATTATTTTATTATTGTCCGTGGCCTGGTTTAACACATAAGCTACTTGTTATCCCGGAAAATCAACGGGATCTAATAGGAACAAACAAGTCGCGGGTGGATGCCAGTAATTTTATGAATATTATTATTATGAAATAGAGTTGCTAGTTTATGCCCAGGCCCATAGACAAGACATCCTCTCAAATCTCAAACCTTGGTATCTTGATACCCTGTGGATGTCTTACAGGGAGTAGTCACAGACACATTTTGCAGTAGGTACTTAGTTTGTATTAAATTATTGTTTGAAGATTATAATTATTTGCAAATCAGGCAAAAAATTGTATTTTGTCTGTTATCCATATCTACATCTGACAATCATTGCAATCATATTTTTTCCAGCTGTGACCTTTGCAGTGCGGAATTCATCACACTTTTAGAGAAAAAGAAACACATGAAACACCACAAGACATACAGCTGTGATCTATGTGATATGGCATTTGTTCAGTGGTCTAAGTATTTGAAGCACAAAATAATGCATAAAGGTTTGTATTTTAATTCATGCATTACTCACATCTATACTATTATAAAACTGTAAAAAAGCCAAAAACTAAAATTAAAGATATGGATAAACTAAATAAGCAGATTCTGATTCCGAAAATCGAGTTGGTCTGTTTATCTGTTTGTTTGTTTGTTTGTTCGGGGATCACGCCTTAACTACTAAACCAATTTCAACGAAACTTATGCCATTCGGAAGCTCTTTTTCCGGATTGAAACATAGGCTATATTTTATTGAAATGAAAGACGTGGATTGTTAGATACAGATTGACCTCTCTAACCCAAAAGCCGCCTGTGGCACGAGGTTCATCGTATTCCGGTTGACAGATATTTTGGTGAAAACTTTCGCACGCGTACGAAGTCGCGGGTATCAGCTAGTAGATAAAATATATGTGTAATGATCCTAGTGTGGATTAACTCACACATTATGATGAGGGCGAGAAAATAATGATGATTTGTACTAACACATTGTGATTTCGCCAACTGTAATATTACTTACACTTGGAATATTAGAATATCTAGAAAGGACAATGCAACTTTGGCCATACATAGCTGGCATATTTTTTTTTTTCTTTTCGCCAAATGTGAAACCTAGGTCATATTATTGAGGACTGTATGAGAAATCAATAGCAAGAAGAAATAGGTCTACAAACCGTAACCGAACCAAGTTAGAGAGTGTTTAGTAGATTGCTATTGTTTTTTTATCAGGTGTTATTTTTCTTATATAAAAATACTACGTGTGTGATATTTTTTAAGTTTCCCATTGTTATAAACTACTCGGCAACTGTAATGAGTCATTCCGCATCCCTTCCGATACGGATCGCGCGAGCCAAGAGGCTCCGCGTGTTCCTAGAAATCCCCACGCGCCGCGCGCTGCACCCCATGAAAGAGCACATTGTTGTCCCCCTCTATCCTATTCTTCCTAGTCTCGTGGTTTTTGGTGCTGTGCTGGCTTACTCACCTTTCTGCCTTCAGATTGTGTGCGTTACTTCTGTGTACCAACTTACGTTAGTGATTTTACCCCACAACTTGGCTTTGATACATTGGATTCCGTTTCTATTTTAACTTGTGACTTGGCTGTGTTTATGGGACTTGGTTTGTGTTGTGACGTGAAGCAACTTGTGCTGGCTACAATGTCATATAGACCATGTATTATTTGCCGGAGAAGTACAAACCGCGTTGGCGGCAGAAGCGTTAGAAGGTCATTTCTACTGACACCATGTCTGTATTGTGGTTCATGGCGTGGGGTAGACATCAGCAAGAAGTCCTCCAGCTCAATTTTTGGACTTTATAATAAGACATGATGTGAGAAGAGAGACGAGTAGCGATGATGATTAATTAAGTTTATTTATAAGAATTTAGTAGCTTAGAACTGTTTTATGATAAGGTAAACAAAGATTTTTGTAAAACCAGTAACTGTAGTACTAATTATTTCATAAATATTTTTGGTTTCGCTTTTTATGGTTGTATCATTTCTTTTTTGTAAGAATATTTCATAGTACCTACAATTTAGAAAAGTAACCCTATCCTATAAATAGCGGGTACGCGTTAAATAGTGCTGCAATAGTGGTCATCGACTTCTGTCAACCACTGTTCGCTATAGTAGGTGCCAAATAACACCGCAATACAGGTCATTCACCCACCTTCACCACGATGTCACAAAATTCAATTTATGAATGGCTAATTCTGTCGCTTTCCATACAAACCTGTCGCTAAGACGGTAATCGCTCGAATCTCGTAGTAGTTTGTTTACCATACATAAATTGAATTTTGCGACATCGTGGTGAAGGTGGGTGAATGACCTGTATTGCGGTGTTATTTGGCACTTACTATAGTTATTTTGTTAGCGATACTTATTGCGTGCAACGTTCAAAATAGCTGTCGTTTCGTGTATCATGGTAGCGATCGCCGGCCGTTACCATTGCTACCGACCGTTTTTTTACTAGTATTAGTGATGAAAAAGTGCCAGTGAGAAAAAAATATAACAGTAACAACCAACATATATTATTTTTTATCAATGGAAACTTCAAAATATCACGCATGACTGTATTTTCATTTCATTTTAATAGAAAAATTGGTAAAGCCTGACAAAAAAATACTAGCAACACTCACCTATTTATCTTCGTTCGGTTACGGTTGATAGACTTGGTTGTTTTTGCTATTGATTTCTGGTATTGTATTCTAACATTTAACATAGGTTTCATATCTGGCGAAAAGAAAAAAGTAAATCATGCCAATAGTTGGCATTGGCCTTTATGTCATGCTTACTAATTTATTTATTTTTTCTACAGAATACCAATGCGATGATTGTGGACGAAAATTCGTCAAAAGAGTTCACATGGTGCATCATGTTAAGACACATAGTACTTGCTACACACCAAAATTTTACCCCTGCACATATAAAAATTGTAATAAGTAAGTAAATCATTTTGTATTTTCATATTTACAATATTTTAAAAGTATTCTTACTCCGGCCGGCTTTCCGAAAAAAAACTCATACAATGGTAAATGTTTAAAATATTTATTTACAGAGTTTACACAAGAAGCAATAACTTAAAACAGCACATCAAGATGAAACATCTTAAAATCAAGCATGAATGTGAAATTTGCTTTGCAAAACTATCAACAAAGGTAATAAATTTATTATCACAATTCACAGTAGTTTAAATTACTAATAATAAAGTATCATACCTACTATATATATTTTTACGATTTATATTTTTTTGTCTTCTAAAATAAAATAATATTTTACAGGCCACTCTGCGTTTGCATCTCAAAACGCATAGCAATCCGAAAGTAATTTCACAGCCGACTAAAAAACTTGGCCGAAAAGAAAGATTCGACAAAGGTGCCGCGAAAACATCTACAGCCCTCAGAATTGCCGGATTACTTGTCGACCCGGAGGATAAGAATGTTAGAAGAAATATAAAAGGTTTTGATGACCCCGTAGCAGAACAGGAGATTGCTAAATTAACAGCAGACAAAGATATTATTGATGGCTCTCCAACTGAGAAGAACCTTGGCTCTGCTGCTGATAAAAGTTTTATTCCAGTAACTGAATGTGATTCTGAATCATACAACACCATGGAAGCATCTATTTTAGAAAATGTAAAAGAATCATTAGACATTACTAGAAATCACCATGATGTCCATCCACCTGGTTTTGGACACAATTCAATGCAACAGTTGTGTGAACTTAATTGTGTCGTAAAATAAATAGAACAAAAGTAACCGTTTTATAATTTTTTTTGTAAGAATTTCTCTGCTGGCTACCTACTGCATCCTAGTAGTCCTGGAGTTGGTGTGATGATGAGAAGGTACTTGATGACCATCTACGAAATTCCTCGATAGATGGCGTTAGGCGAGGTCTTCAAGGAGGGCCATGCGTTTGGTCCGTGATGTTATTCCAATGTTGCCAAAAATAAATTGTTGTCATTGTCTAAATCAGCTGATTTTGACACACGACAGAAGAAAAATTTTTTTTTTTTTCATTAAAAAAAAGCGATCGTGAATTTTGTTTTCTTGTGATCTCTTTTTGAGATTGTGAATTATAAGGATATAGATGTTCGGTGATTATAATTTGTTATCTCCTTCTTCTAAGAAACTCCTCCCATGCTCCTCCCGGAAAGAAATACCTACCTAGGTTTTTGTACAAGAAAAATTTAGAAAAGTCCAAAAGGAACATACTATGGATGTCACTCTAAATGTTTTTACATTGAACTGTTGGTAAGTATGTTAGTTTTTGATAATGTAAAAAACCTGTAATTTCTTATCTAATTACAAACATTCTGGTAACTACTGTTTACCATTGACAAAGTCAGTACGTGCGGAGCTAACTATGCTAGAGGTTTCCTCATGATGAAGTTGGTCAGACATAAAGATATATCTGTTTCAGGGGTATACCGGTAGTTTCAAAGGATCGCAAGGAAAGGTTGGAGGCTATAGCTATTTACCTATCTGAAAGCTCACATAATATTGTGTGTCTTCAAGAAGTTTGGAATGAAAAGGACTATCTGCGGCTAAAAGATAGTTTGAAAGACAAACTTCCTTACTCTCACTACTTTTACAGGTAATTAATTAGATCTACTCTGAAATAAAACATTAACCAATAACTGTACTAGTTTATTCAGTTTTTATAGGAGATATATGGTTCCTACACTCCTAAAAATTAAAAATAGATAGATAGAATATATCTTGTACCAAAATAAAAGAAAAAAGATATGTACAAAGAAATAACGAAAAACAAATGAAACATAATGGGCGGTCTTATAGAATAAGCGATCTCGTCCAGACAACCTTTGGATGGACAGGAATGTTACATTAGATAAGATAAGAAAATAGTGTTTTGTTTACATTTTAAAATCACAGCACACTTAAAATCATAACTTGTAGGAATATAAAAGTTGAGGTAGTGTAACTAGATATAATTAAAGATTCTAATCTAATATTATTCTTTTAGTGGTGTTCTTGGTTCAGGTCTGTGTGTATTTTCCAAATGGCTGATCCAAGATGTGTTTTTCCACCAGTGGCCTCTGAATGGCTACATTCATAAAGTCCACCACGGAGACTGGTTCGGAGGAAAGGGTGTGGGATTATGCCGGATCAGATATGGTGATAAGTTGGTTAATGTTTATTGTACTCATGTAAGTATTATTTCGATCATTTTTATTTTATTTATTAAAAAATTGGAAAGCTTTGCCAGTGTGGTTTGATGGCGTAATGAAATTCCAAAAATACATCTTAGTTTTAAAAAGCAAAATTATAATAAACTAGTTTCCGCCCGCGACTGTGCTCGCGTCCCGTTGGATCCCGTTGACTTTTCGGATAAAAAGTAGCCTATGCGTTAATCCAGGTCACAGACAATATATATATTTCAAGTTTCATCCAAATGGGATCAGTAGTTTTTGCGTGAAAGAGTAACGAACATGCGTACATATAAACTTTCGCGTTTATAATATTAGTAGGATAGGATAGTATGTGTAACGGAGTTTATGAGGGCCTGCCAGGCATAATTCTATTTTTTATCCGCAATACTTCCACTGCCATTCAAGTAACCTAGGTTTTTTATTTTAGCTTCACGCTGAATACCACACTGACGATATGTACCTCGCACACAGAGTGCTCCAAGCCCATTCAACAGCTGAGTTCATTCATCTGACAGCTGCTCCTGCCGATATTTCCATCTTAGCTGGAGATTTAAATACAGGACCGGGAGATCTATCTTATAAGTAAGCTAACTGAGAGTTAGGTACCTCTTTAACTGCTAGGTTTTTAGGGTTGCGTACCCAAAGGGTAAAAGGGGACCCAATAGGATCCCCTTTAGTCTTAGTAATAACTAAGACTCCGCGGTCTGTTTGTCTCTCACCAGGCTTTATCTCCATGAGCCGTGATAGACAGAAGAAATTTTCAGACTTCTTTTACCCTCTGAAATTGAGTGAGCGTCGTCTGATGTCTGCCGCCCATAGGCTGCGGTCTATACGGTCAATTGACAAATCCAGGACTGCCTGGAGGTAATGAATTAAAACAACTATTCTTCTTCCCAGAATAATAACTCAACTACCCTCACTACTAGACCCGTTTGACATGGTCTGTGAAGGAAGTAACCCAAGTGTGAAAAGGTTCTCGGGCACCTGCGACAATGCGAACAACAGCTACTCTGACCCGAGGCAGGTGAAAATATGTCCGGACGGAAAGAGAATTGACCATATCTTGTTCCAGGCCAATCCTGTTTGGGAGGTGGGTACCGCCAAACTTTTTAAATGTTAGTAGGTACGAAGTGGAGCACCTCTACTTGGCCATAGTTTTCTTAGTAGGTAGTTTCTTACAACCAGTACCTAGGTATATTTTTTTTTCAGCCGTCAGTCATAAGCTTCGGGAATCCTCTAGAAGACAGAGTACCTGGCCAGTCATTCTCGTACTCCGATCACAATGCAGTTTCATTGGAACTGCGACTTAGAAAATCGGCGTTCAAAATACCGCACCTAACATTACGGCAAATAAGCAAAGACGTCGCCTTTGATGAAACCGTAGCCCAAGCTATAACAGTATGCGAGGAAGCTAAAGCGAACTTATCGAAATCGAAAAAGCTATTCCTATTAGTAGGAGGTCTTCTCCTTATGTTTCTCATCGGCACCGTTGGATACTGGCCGAATTACGTAATTTATGACGTCATCAAATTAGTACTCACAGCTCTTTGTTTCTACCACTTACTTATGGGAACGCTGTGGAATAAGATCGAAATGAACAGTATTAAAGCCGGGTTGAGTGCTTTGGAGAATTTCAATCAGACTAGAAATGAGCTGAAGAATAAATCGGCACTGAAAAATGATGGTCTAAAGTTAAACGACCGATGCTGAGTTATACCATATTCTTTGTTCTGTGATAATATTTTTAATGCTGGCTTTTACTTCTTCAAACAATGACCCTGTTTGAGTAGACGTACACGACACGGCTTGTAAAAGCTCACACTAGCTAAGACTTAGATGTATAAGGCTAGTCAAATGTATTGATAAGTGTACTTTAAAAGGAGATCTATAAGATGCTCTAACTTCAGTGATAAACATCTAGATTTTAAGCGATACTTAAAAGTACATATCACAACTATTCAGTATGACAAGCCTCTTTTATCTTATC
The DNA here is from genome assembly GCA_947507515.1 of Eulithis testata. NCBI lineage: Eukaryota > Metazoa > Arthropoda > Insecta > Lepidoptera > Geometridae > Eulithis > Eulithis testata. Next base: position 3,488,960 of record OX382199.1, on the reverse strand, counting down.
AATCATCGATTTCTAGATCGATGTTATCAATAGATAAATCAGTCTATGCTTTTTTAACTAAATGTGCACTATTTTGAAATAGAATCACAACTAATTAGCAATTAGTAGCAAAAGCAAGTAGCACATACGTAATCAGTTCTTACTATTAAATTGTTTGTAGTTGAAATTATTAAGTAGATACATTTATTTTATTCAACATTCCAAAGATAATGGTAACTAAGAGTATTGTTTGTATGTAAAATTGTTTTACTAAAAGTATATTTTAAATATCTTTGCTACAAATGAATTGAATAAAATCTATCAGAAAATCAACTGGGTATGTTTATTATTAGTTGAGTACCTTTTAACCCTACCTACCTAGTGATTAATCTAGTGTACCTTACCTACCTACCTGAGTGGTATCATAGCAAGAAGCAGCTATAAAGAGGAAAGATTTGTTTGTTTGCATTGAATAGGCTCCGAAACGACTGGACTGATTTGAAAAATTATTTCACCGTTTGGAAGCTACACTATCTCCGGATGAAATGGGCTATATTATATTGTCTAAAAAATTAGGCATCCTTACTAAAACTGCAATAATGTAACACAAGGTGTAAAAAAAAATACCGAAAAAAATCCTTACAATTTTTCTTAAATACCGGTACCCGTGCGATGCCGGGGCGGTCCGCTAGTAAACTATAAGTAGGTACGAAGTTAATGAGAAGTTTAAAAATATGTTATTTATTTCTAAAACTTAACAATAATTACAAAATCATGTACACACAGATAATATCACAATTATTAACTAATAATGATGTAAAAATAACTTACATACAAAATGAATATTGCAGATCAATTAGGTATTAATAAAATAAAAATAATGACAAGAAAATAGTTGGTACACTTTGTACTTTGGTTATGTTTTATATTGTCCTATGATTCGTATTTCGGAACCGCTTTCGGAGCTTTCTTTCGAAACCAGCAATGTGTTCTTTCAAAACTGCGAAAATGTTTTAAAATGAAATACGAAAGTAAAATCTATGTCCTTTACTCTGAAACAATGCTTTTGCTTTTCTGTGGCTCAAGAAAGCGAGACCCCTTGTAATTATGTATTGAGAAAAGTTAAAAGATCATTGGGATGGATGCCTGCCATCATATGTTTGTATCAACATACAAACATATTATGCAGTTGTGCACTGTTTCAGAATACAGGCGTAGCTAAAATTAGGAATATACAAAATGTTAAACGAACTATGTTCTAAGTAAATATTACAAATAGTATCATAGGTATAAATATCACTTTCATTGTAAGCAATGAAACAAAATAATGCACTAAATATTACATAGTTTATTGTGATGCTTAATTTTGAGTTCCTTAAATAATCGGTAAAAAGATACTCTTTTTTTGACAAATTAAATACATAGTTAATTAAGCAATGTACGTAAATACGAGCTTAGAATAAATTATTTGATAATTTTGTTCTTAGGTCCTAAGGCTTGTGATGACGATTAAACATGTTAAGCTTTACTAATATTATTTTGAAGTAAATAGTAATGCATCTTATCTTGTGTTTTAGTAAACATGTGTTAGAATTATATCGTGTGTAAAAATACATCTTCCAAAATCTGCCTGTAGACAACAATTCGTGAAGTTTCTTTGCTTCAGTTCAGACAGTGGTATTGATTCTGTTGTTGATTTTTTCTGAACTAATATAATTTGTATTAATTCCATATTAATTAATAATTCCATTAATTAAATTCCATTGCATCCTAATAGTTTTAAAAATGTCTAAAAAGGGAGGAAATCTTCAATTTTTGGAAGCTTTATTTTGACACCCTGTATTGTTAACAAGTGGTAAAGATTTTGAAACATTTAACAGCATTTTCAATTTGACGTCAATATTATGATTTAAAACTACAGATCAAAGCCTTATAATAATTGAGGCCATACAATAGCCACAGCTTACACAACACAATACCTGCTTTATAACTAAATGATAGTTATTTATACAATAAAGGTTCGAATTTAAGTAATCCTAAGTACGGAACGAGAGCCCATTCTCAAAAGCAGGAGATATGCCGCATGTGAGATAACCTACACGCTCATAAACTCATCTCACAGGCGAGTGGAGCGCTGACGTCGCGTCGGTCAAACTTATGAACGTGTACAGTGCAGCGCTGATAAAGCAAAGCAAGCTCGTATGAGCTAGTGGCTAACTCTGGTGACGCAGTTTTTAGTCCGCCTTAAGACCTCCGTCGTGGCTTAACGACTGCTAGAGCCGGGGCCGACAGTTTAACGTGCCCTCCGAAGCACGGAAGCGCTCAGACGTAAATGCCACAACGGTCACCCACCCAAATAGTGACCGCACAGAACGTTGCTTAACTTAGATTATCGGATAAGATTGGCTAAGTAAGCCTATCCACGAGCGCTACGATTGCTACGATATATGTATGGAATTACGGCCAGCGCGTACCATACGCGCTCACAGTCGGTAAAGCACTAAATGCAGCCTTAAAATAACTTTTTTATAATGTCCTATCTAAAATAAACCCAGGTTTTTTCAACATCAGTAAGACCCTTGGACGAAATTCGTCCAAGGTAACGAGAAAAGAAATCTCACTAGTTCAGTCAACTGAACTGGACAACTGAACTAGTGGGAATAGACGACACCGTATTATGCTGATATTCATTTTCACACATTCGTGCATCGATATTTTATAAAGAATGAATTTTACAGTGATTCTTACCAAAAAAGGCATAGATTACACAATATGGGGGTTAACCCTTCACGAGTCGTGTGACTTTTACCTTATTTCGTCTTTCGTATTATTTATAGATTAGTAAAAAGCTCAAGCATACTTTTACACTTTAGGATTGTCTAATGGTTCACTCGAAATCAGCGGTTGGGTTTCAGAATTCGTCGATATAGCGGTGTTTTCTATAGAACCGTACGCGGTCGGTCTAGTTTCGACTATGGGTGGTTCTATTGTAAGGTTCGGTGCAGAAGTGCTTGATGCCGGCTGCTCGCTTACAAGGCGTGAACTTTCGTCGTACCCTCGAGTCATGTGGTACATGGACTTGCCTCGGAGACGGCGGCTAAATGAACTTCCTAGAAACAAAGATAAATGGGTGTAGATATAGATGCAGACTCTGACAAGAGTGCCTACTCTTAGCCGACTTATTAGCTTGACCTATGAAAAACGTTATGAGGATTAATCCAAAGAGTGATCCAATTTGGATGAATCTGGGAATATATATTGTCCGTCGCCTGGATTAACACATAGGCTACTTTTTATCCCGGAAAATCAACGGGATCTAAAGGGACGCGAAGGAAGTCGCAGGCGGAAGCTAGTAAATAATAAATAATCTTCAGAATGCATGATAATGAAATATTTAATAAAAATAAAATAAATGGATTTTAACACACTAATAATTAGTACAACAGTGGACTAATGATAGCGATTTAATCAACTTACCAACAACACCAAGATGCTCTGAAATATCCCGTTTGACGTCAGACACGTCCCACATAGCGAGGAACGATCCTAAGCAAGATCGCGACGGATTTAGCGGCGAGACGTACTCCTTGTACGAGAAACTATAGTGGTGAGCGATTGCTGCTAGGAACATTTCTATGCAGATTAGAAAGTCCTGAAATTTATTATTCGAATTAAAAACTAGAAATAAACAACTGTATAATTCTCGTTCTATAAGATGAATGCATTATTGCCAAGAATAGTATATAGTACTTATGATAAAACCATTTACCTGTAGCTGGGATGACTTTATCTTGATTTTTTCAGAGTCTGAAATATCGAATATGGTTGAAATAACCCCACTGTATACCAGAATGTTGATTAGCACTCCTTGGCTGAAAACAGAAACAAAAACGTTATTATCGAAACAGAAGACTACCAGTCAAGTGTCGGTTCAAGGTTAAGCTTGTATACCGGTGACGACATGACCTTGATAACTAACACAGAATAAATAAATAAATAAAAACAATTTATTGAGGACAGGTATAACTTACAGTTACGTAAGGACAGGCAAAAGTCCTACAAACGGCGGTCTTATCGCTTAATACGATTTCTTCCAGACGACCTTTACATAATATCTAACCTAATCTAACACTAAAGTTATTTAAGAACAGTAGCATCTAATTTTCCACAAGATCATTTGAGCCTACAACATAGGGTTGAGCGGGTACAATATATGTATATACGAATACATACTAATATATATGTTTTAATAATACTTACAAAAATGAAAAGAACACAACAGCCTTTATACAAAGGAACTTCCCAATAGGCTTCATGGGTTTCAGTTCTGCTCTATTCGCCCTGTAGAACAACACTAGGCAGTACATAGCTACAAATTGAGAGAGATTATTGATAGCGATGATGTATGGGAAAGCTACGTTCGGGCTGAAGTCACTCTCTCCATAAACTCCACACAGCTCACATATCATTGATATGACGGTTGTGATTGGTCGCACCAAGGTGTATTGGAGAATCCCGTGCTTGCAGTTATGGACAAATTCTCTGCAAAATAAATAAGCTATTTTGAGCAGTTTCAAAAAATCTAAGTAGCATGGTCATTTGGCCTTTACAATCAAGATGTAAGGTAAGATGTAATTTGTCATAGCTGACCACTAACCAAAAATGGTTATGTTCCAAATATTTCTACTATTTTGGACATGCTGACTACCAAGATTTCCATGGACTATTCAACAAAAAACATTTTCTCATAGACAAATAGATTTTTGGTAGTATAGGCAGAAGTTACTTCCATCAGGGGGACCAGATGGCAGTAGCTATCTTAATAAAACATTCTCATAGGTATTTTATCTTTTTCGCATGTTGGATGTATTATGGGCTAAATCCACTACAGAATGGATGCCGGAAAACTACCTCGCGGCAGACCACAGCGACGATGAAGGGACCAAATTAATGCCTACCTAAAGGACCGGTCCATTGTGGCTCAAAATAGAAAATACTGGAGAGAAGGAAGGGAGGCCTTTACCCTGCATTGGGACACTACAGGCTCTTAATAATAATAATTTTATCTTTGAGCTTACCTTCCCATTTCCCATGGAGTCAGACAGCACAGTGGGAATAAATGATACACTTGCGGTTTTGCCTCCAGCACTGCTTCCAAGTCATGGTCTTCATTTAAGTAGTTCAGTAAAAACTTCATGAAGTTGTATATAACATAGGCCTCATAGCACTCTCTAAGAGAATCCATGTATATGGACTGTTCGGGAAACTCCAAGCCGATCCATGCATTCAGTGCATAAATAGGAACCATCCATAATATTCTGAAAATAAATGTTTATGTGGTGTTTTTACTGTAGAAATCTTGTTACAAAAGTTAAGTACAGTTCTTTTTTAAAATTACACATTTAACTAGGTACACATATATATAATAAGTTCACACATAGTTATAAAATGTCTTATAGTAAGAGTGCACTAAAGAATACTTATAATGTTAATTAAAAACTTTATTTATCCAACACAATTTGGTTTACACAAACACAAAGTTACCAACCTGATAATATGCTTTTGCAGCGAAGGCTTCGTATAGTGGACTACATGTTGAGTAATCTGCCACACAGAAATGGGTAAAGCCAGAAGAACAAACCCTCCAGCAACCAAGGCCCCTTGATCAGATTTTTTGAACCCATTGTTTATCGAATGAGCTATCAATATTGGAACTAAAACAATTATCAGTATCACGTATAACGCTATCAGGAGAGGTCTAATCCATAGTCTCCATTGACTGAAGAACGTTCTTAGCGCCGAAGAACACATTTTTATTAATTTATTCCTTATTGTTAACCAGTTTTCCAAATGATGAGCACATAAACACTTTTTGTTTATCAGCCCGCTGCTATCACGGCTGTATCCTTTGACTAAAATCGTAAAATTAAATTGTAAACAATACAATTAAAAGACTGTAAAAAAAGATCTCTTCTGTTTCAGTTTCGCTAAGAAAGTTTACATTTTACAACAAAATACAGTAAAATGTAATCAGCAAACAGCTGGCTGACAGCTCTTCTCTTCTCTTGTCAAAGTCGTCAGAGTTTTTTTTTTTTTGCGAGTGCTATAGAGCAAAAACTACGAAAATAACGGTACTTATGTGTGCGTTTTATGTATTTAGACATGCAATTGTGTGCGTGAACACATTTCAAGTGTCAAAAAGCATGCAAAAAGCGGATAGCTGCTTCTTAGGCCCGTATTCCGAGACTGAAATCGTTACTCAAGCATAAATTTGAGTAGAGATTTTCATACAAAAATCTATGCTTGAGTACGAATCAGTGCTTGAGCAAGGCTACGGAATACAGGCCTTAATCCTTATTAGATAAAAAAACTTTTTTTTAATCCAGAAAACGTTCGGTATAGCAACGCCGCGCCGTTAGTTTTTCTCTAGTGTCGTCAATAAAAAAAGCCATAGACATAGAAGTGTAGGTAATTTTTTTCTGTGATTTGTACGACACCACAGATTACTTGCACGGCAACATACCTGTGACATTGACATTTTCAATAAGATGACTTCCATTTGGGATAAGGTACATAGTCGTCGAATGGGAGTGGAACTTATTCGAAAGTGAAAGAGAACAAAGATAGGATCTATTCGAGAAAATAGAGATAGCCCAACCCGGTTGACGTCCTGGAGTGTTGCCATTGAATTGAAATAAATAAAAAAGCAAAAAAAAATATTTCACAGGTGTGGGGTTTTCTCAAAATGATTTTGGTTAGAAGTTATTATTTTCAATAAACAATTAGTAAAAAACCTTTTATTTAAATTCTTAGCAAAACCGTACTATAACTCCTGAGTAGAAGCTGGAATCGACATATTTGTGAGTTTACAGTTAGTGCGCACGTATTTTGTGAATTGAGCTCAAGCATTGAATTAGGCCACATAGCGATCTCTCCCTAAAAATACCGCTGTTCTGGCTGTCGACGTATGAAGTTATCGTGAGTTTTTATTTATTTCGTCGCTACCGCACTTTTTCAATGCTGAAAATCTTTAGTGTGTGATAAACATCGACTGTGATAATTATGGTATTTGTAATAGTTTAGCTCGAGTCGATATTTCATATATTTTCGTAAATGGGTCACCTCGCCATTCTTGCGAGAAACAAGTTGTTTTGTGAATTTACCGTAAGCTCATGACCAATATAGTGAATTACGAAAGTGATATGTTTTGAAGTAAGTTGGCACATAGGTACTAAGTTGTTTGTGTTTTTATAGTTTCGGAGGGCGGGAGAGTGATGGTCAGAGAGTCCCTTGCTTGGCACTGTGATGTCATCTAGAGGAGAAACGGAAGCCGATTCTGGCACTGTCTCCCCAAATCTGGCTGTAGTCAAAAATGAACCTGTGAGTGTAACCTGTCTAATTATTACTATAAAAACTCTGACCTATTTTTCAGACGTAACTTTAGTGAGCAATATTTTAGTGAGCATGCATACAATAACATATTTTTAGTTGCATGTAGTATTGTTACAATTATTGCATGCCATTAGTTCTCAGTAGTTCTTTTTACTTATACATGTGTGTGTCTTACTGTAAGTACTATTTGTCCGATGGCACAGGTGAAGTTGTATGTATTTACAAAAAAAAAATGTATGTATTTATGTATTCTATCAGCCATCTAGTTTCCATCGTACAAGCTTTGCTTAGTTTGGGACTAGAAGGCGTTGTGTTAAGTGTCCGTGAATATTTATTATTATTATTATTATGATTACATACCTACACTACACATTGTAAGCGTGAATGATAAGCAATGTTTAAAAGGTTCTATTTCTATGGTTAAGTTAGCAACTATCTCGTAAAACTAAACTATTATAAGCTAGCACATGAATGTGTAACATACAGAATAAGTTTTTCAGGGTCACAATAACTCAACTTAATCACTAGCTTAATGTAAGTTATCCATCAAATGACTGGTGACTCAATAAAAAAACAATGGCCAGTCTGTATGTGTAATCGGGAATTTGATATTATATTTTAATGATGCCACTTCTAATGGCAACTCTAATTAGGAACTGGAAATAGCTGTTCCCTATTTTACTAAAACGAATTGTTTTTCCATCATTGATTTTAGTAAGTATGTATTTAGCTTAAATTCAATTTACAATCATTGCATACAATACTATAATCAGACCTTTGCATCCAAAGAAGAAAATTTAGACAGTGTCAGGGGACACTTTTCAGCTGTACCCCTATGAAGGATGTTGTAGTGCCTGGGACATGATTTGGATGGAGTATTGCATTACATAGAATCAACTTGATAAATATTAGAAAATATCAGAACATTTTCTATGAAGTTCATGTCTTTTTTTCTTTGGCTGATAGTAGAAATAGTTATGTCAATACTTACAAGGACAGGCTTGTAAGAGTCTTATACAATAAAATTGTATAACAAATGCTTGCCATTAAATAGTATTGGTTCAGTTGCTGCTTACCTGAATGAGAATTGTTCACACCGTAATTAGGAGAGATATGTGACTTATCCTTTGGCTAACTAATTAGTGACCCAGTAACCAACAAGCCTGGGAAACAGGCAGCTGATTTAAATCTTCCTTTTCTTATTAGTTAATATTTATACAGGGCTTATAAATATTAAGGCTCTTGAAAACTGAAAGTCATCATTATCAAGACAAACGACTTTATTCTCAAGAATGTGACTGATTTAATAGGTCTTCCTGTACAAAACATCATAAATATGTAAACCCAGGCACGACTAAAATCGAAATAAAAATGACCTCAAGTAAACAAAATCAAATGAATAATCGTTACTTTCATTTAGACATTGGGAATTAAAAAAATTGAGTACAATATTTAATTCCAGGGAGCCACACCCAGCAAAGAAACTCCAAAACGGGGTGGTACGTTACTCAAATGTACCACTTGCAACAGCTTCAGTACAGTAAGCAGCCGGGCCCTCACCACACACATGGCTCAATGCTCGCCCGACAACAACAACGTAGCCGCCGCTCAGAATGCCGACGCGAGGCCGCACAGAAAACTCTTTGAGTGTGACGTGTGCAACATGAAGTTCTCCAATGGCGCTAACATGCGACGCCACAAGATGCGGCACACGGGCGTCAAGCCCTACGAATGCCGCGTCTGCCAGAAAAGATTCTTCAGAAAGGATCACTTGGCGGAACACTTTACAACGCACACGAAAAGCTTGCCGTACCATTGCCCTATTTGCAACCGTGGATTCCAACGACAGATCGCGATGCGTGCTCACTTCCAGAACGAGCATGTTGGACAACACGACCTCGTCAAGACTTGCCCCTTGTGTAGTTATCGCGCGCCCACTATGAAAAGCCTACGAGTACACTTCTTCAACAGGTAATTTTCTAAAACTACGCTTGAGTTTCGTCGATTACCTAGTACATAAGCAGATTTGCGAATATATTACCCCATCCGTTTGTTTTTAGCGTAGCATAATTATAACGGCGGCAACTCGGACGTAAGCTGTCCTATTTTTTTACTGATAATAAAATATCGACCTTATCTTATCCAGATAAAGTTGAAAATACTGCAAGTAATTTACTCTGGGATTGTTTCATGTGTCATAAGAAATATGCTGGGATATTTTCAGCTGTTCTCCGTCTTATCGTAAAAACCTATTGCGTAATCAGTTTTGTATTACATAGATGGTCCTGTCCTTACGTGCAATGTCATTGACAATGTCGCCTCTCAAACCGCACCATAGCTAATGATTACCTACAACTACATAACTGCAACAAATTACCCACAACAGAGCGCACTGCATCATTTCTTATTGACAGAATTCTCATAGCTCTACCGATTATTTGCAAAACATGTAAAACCAGTGAAATAAGAATTCCCTCGAGTAAACGCGTCTTATTTCCATCTCTGTGCTCAGCAGCGAAATAACGCACACTCGTTTACTCCTTGTTTTTTATTCCAACAGACACGGCATCGACTTAGACAACCCTGGTCCAGGAAATAACTCAGTATCTCTCCTCGCTGCCGGCATAGCAAACGCGGCATATGCCGATGGCACCATGGATCCTAGCGCTATAAACGCTCTCGGAGCCCTAGGGTCAGGCCTCTCAGTCTCCGTTGCAGCAGCTTATTCAGATAGTGGGGACAGCAATGGTGACCGATCTGTGGACAATGCAACGCCTCCGATGCATTACCTAACGCCGCACGTCGAAATATCAATGGCTGATAATAACGAGACGTTCCCGACGCAGAATCATTTAGGCAACTCAGGTTAGTGAATCTTGACTATTTTTAATATGATTTTTTTGTTTAAAACAGGTTGTGTATATTGCAGATCTAGTTCAGCAAGACCAGTATTTTTTTCCAATGACTTGGCGATTATGATTAATCTGTACAAAATAATCTCGCGGCAGTCCCATATATGTCTTAATTTTTTTGGGATAAGTAGGCAGATAAGTTTTTTTATACTACTTAAAAAAACGTATAGGTATAAAATTACATCATCTTGTCGGCCGACGTCATACTTGTACTTTATACATTGTAAACATAAGTGGTAACTTAGGAAATCCCATTTAAACTGTTATTGATATGATAAAAGAGTCAAAAACGCGGGGTCATCCTATCTTTTAAATTTGGGGATTGGATCGCTAAAGTTGGCTATGACGTGTAGATGTCCCGTTATAAGTGAAAGTCAACTCACCATACACTATTAGGTAAGCCTAAAATTATTGAAAATAAGGTCAAGGAGGGAATAAACGAGTCTCGTATGCATAAATAAGAAATCCCGTCACTTTTTGAGCATCTTGTTTTTGAGTCAGTAGGTTAGGTACCTATTTACGTAGGTAGATATCTAAATGTCTGTAAAAAAGGTGCAGAAGTTGTTTTTTTCCACAGATCTTGTAACTTTTGGGACTCTAAAAAAGCTTAGTTTGAATCTTGAAACATGAAAAATACAATGTTAGTATATCAATGATTTTGTTCAAGCGTACAGGAAATAAATAATAATCGCTACATAGTGGTAAACCAAAATTCCCCGCTTCGTGTTCACTTATCTCGGGAAGTTGGTACTGACCGGGTTTGATTCCCGGTCTTTTTATACCTAGCTTGGTTTGGTGGTTTTTATGTGCGGAATAAAAGGAAAAATATTTGGAATAATTAAATTTGTAGTTCGCGATTTGAAAACGTGATAATGCTACTTTTCAGACGGGTACTAGCGAAGTCGCGGTCAGATGCTAGTAAATAAAATAGCGCATTGAAAAGTAGAGAGGCGTGATCATTAATATTCCTCATATTTGTAGACAACATTTACATACTTGGGATCTCCGCGACCTCTAAAAGTTGTTGTTTTTTGTATTCCTTATGAATTTAAATGAGATTCTCTTTAACTACCTGCTATATGCTTCTAAAAGTGTCTAGTTTTTCCTCCTTAAACCATAAATTAATCCTAATATTCCGTTGATATAACTAATTCTAGGTATCTATTTCATGTGTCGTGTTTACTTGCGTGTATTTATTTCCGTGTAAAATATGACCGTGGTATTTCTGACTATAAAACGTAAGCCAATCAAAATGGTATTATTGGACGTCGAAGTTTCACGCTTCTGTGGTTTAGTGAAGAAGAAGAAGTAGGCTATGTGATTGGGTTCATATACATTTCTAGAATTGGTAGACAAACAGGGATGCTACAACTACACGTTGGTACTCAACAGTAATGAATGTAACTATTGTAGTTTTACTGAAAAGTTATGCCACAAATATCAGTTTTTGAATTAGGTATAAGTACATGGTGTAAATAAGACCACTCCCGAAATCTTCTGGGTACCTACCCACCTTTTTATTTTTTAACTATGAATATTTTTTTGTTTATTTTCATTGTCATCACAGAAGACCAGCGTTATAGTAGTCACAAGCTACTATAGCACATCCTGGCGACCATTTTCATAGTCACGTATTTTACCGCGTAAAAGCTATATGAGCCAACTGAAAGAAAAGATCGCTGTCATGTCGTCTAAGGACGTCAAGGAAGCTGCCCCGGAAAAGGACAAATGGCGAGAGCTGCATTATTACACCGACAAGAGTTGAGGTCTTATGTTAGAAGAAGAGTAATTAATTTACTATTAAACTAAAAGCTGTGATCCTATACTATCCTACTTAATATTATAAACGCGAAAGTTTGTGAGTATGGATGGATGGATGGATGTTTGTTACTCTTTCACGTAAAAACTACTGATCCGATTTGGATGAAACTTGGAATATATATTGTCTACTTTTTATCCCGAAAAATCAACGGGATTCAACGGGACGCGAGCGATGTCGCGGGCGGCACCTAGTACGAAATAAACTTTTCTTATCTTATTTTCAGAATCACGCATGAACGGCGAAGGTCCTAGTTCTCCGCAGTCGGGAGACAGTGCCGTCGCTAGCAGCTCACTATCGGCCGGTCTGCCCACCAACATCACTCCGTCCATTACTCTCATACCTATCAAACAGGTAACTAATTAACATAGATTTCACTAAAAACGGATTTGTGAGTTTCAATCAGTTGTGTGCACAATACCACTGGATAATGATTTTGATAGTGAAAATTATATTCAATATTATTTCATCATCATTATCATCTTCCAGGTGTTATCCTATTAAGTACGTGAGTTTTGTGTTTAGTGTTTTTCATTTTTAACCGATCGAAAAAGGGGTATAATTTTGACGGCGTTATGTGTGTGTCTGTTCGTCTGTCGTCGTAGCTCTGTAGGGCTCCAATTTAAATGCGGGTTTTATAAGAAAGGCGATTTATCTGAGATGGTTCTTACGTTCTTAGCCATGTTTAATGAAAATTGATAGATTCTATGTTATGATTATGTTCCTCAGCATTGAAAACCCTCTCTTTCCTATTTATCTCTCTCGCTGCGCATAGCAACCTCCCACATCCGATTCAAGGTCAGAGCTATTAAACCGTGTCGGGATATCAATATTATAAAACTCTTTTGAAGCTGACTTAGAATCAACGCACAGCCTAAACTATAAGTCCTAGAGGTATGAAATTTGGAGGGTAGTATCCTTATATAGTGTACGGGTGCACTAAGAAGGGAATTTTGAGACGGCTAGTGTACTAGTATTTGTCTGAATATGTCATGTGTTTGTTTATTCCAGGAGCCGAACACTCAAGAGGATTCCGGCAGCGGCGAGCGCGACGGCGAGACGAACGGCGACAAACGTGGCGTATCATCGAGCCTGTCTTCACTGATCAAGGTGTCGCCGCTTAAGAGCTTATTGCGGGAAGACCTGCGCCGGCGCATTACAGCCCGCGGCCGCGCGAGACCCTCCAACGTATGTCACTGATATACACCCGCGCATATCATTCATTCATCCGGCGCTGTTTTAATCTGGAACATAAAGTACTCGCCAGTACAAAATTCTTGGTTCTTCCCTTGGGGTTCATCATAAAAAAGTCTTTAAAAAATTCGGTATAGAGATTTTTACTGTCCATTACAAAAATTTGCCTTCTCCATTGGGGTTAAAGAAAAAAAATCGCAAATTTTCGCGTCTACATGTATGTCGTTGATATAGCTACTCGCGATCCCATTTATTTATCGGGTGACGTTTCATACTTGTTAAAATACAAAGCCAAAATTGTTATCTGAAAATAAGATGAAATAGGCTCACGTTTTAATATATTTTGAGAATGTCTTACCAACGAATCGTTTTGTTACAATTTATTTTAACGAGCTTATAAATAAGTCATTGACTCGTCTCATTGGCTGTAACAGACATTAGTTCCGCGCTGCGTATTTGTTTATGTGACTAGTGTTGATCATGGGGTTTTTTAATAGCTGATCAATATTCAAATTTTATTACGGCCAAACATAGAAACTATGAGGTATTCGGTCCTCAAGTCACATAACAGTAACTACGTATACAGTCTCAAATACATATTTCAATACATGATAGACGTTTCCAAAACATTGACTTACGAATCTTCATTACTCATTAGCATTTTTACTAACTTGAACATATTTTTTTACTTTTTTAATTTATTACCGGGATATACGGGCTGGTTTTTTTTTAAATTTATCATGCATACAAAAATATGAATATATTCGCTTTGAAGCTTTCTGGCGTTATATAAACCTATAAGATTTCGAGTGATCAACGTGTTTTGTCTTTCCAGGCTTCCCGCGCGTCGCCGTCCGAAGGCGGAGTGATAACTTCAACTCACGGCGACACAGCAATGCTGCCATCGTCCCTCGTATGTACCTTCTGCTCTATAACATTCCCCGATTCCACCCTCTACTTCCTACACAAGGGCTGCCACTGCGACTCCAACCCGTGGAAATGCAACATCTGCGGTGTGCAATGTTGCAATGTCTACGAGTTCAACTCGCACTTGCTTTCGAAGAGCCATCAATGACTGTTTGCTGGGGGGCCGTTCGATCACTGACTCTGTTCGATGCACTCTCGTACGCTAACGCGTAAAAAGCTAGCGTCGATAGTACTTCAATTGTTTTACTATTTATTTCCCTCGTTACTTTACCCCCTAAGTTCCTGGTGCCTTGAACCAGCGTGGTGGAAGGATTAGACTCCTTTCACGCATAGTTAAGGAATGGTTATGAAGTGCTTCGATACGCTAAGCTGAACGTCCCCCCGAAGCTGTTTTTTTATTGGAAAGTGCAAATTATGTCAATGTTTTTTTAGTGATAAGTTATGCGAGGATATTTATTAACGGATATTTTTGTAGGTACTTAAAAATGGGTGCATTAAGATGGTAATAATTTTAAACTAAATTTTATTTCGTGTAATTTTGTGTTGTAGGGTTTGCTAATTAGGCTGATTTTAGAGCAGCCGTTGTTTGTTACATTCCAAAACGAATTGAATACATTCCATTTAGAGATTGGCGCGATGTTCGTCTTTGGCGGGAACAAGGTGACTACTTAAATGTTATTTTATAAAAGAAATGTTATTTATTTCGCCTAAAGGTACTTAACTGTATACAATATTACCGTGATTAAAAAAATCTTATATTAGAGTATTTTGGTGCGATAGTGAATTTTACAAAATATTTATTAAAACTTATGGTGAAGAGTGTACAAATTAATATATTTTTACATTTCGCTGTTGACAAGTTATTGAAAGGCAAAGCCTACATATCCGTGATTGTTTAATTATTGTGATTATGTACAGACAGGAATTATAAATTCTACATTCCCTTTTTAATTAAATATATTTTCTTTTTATGCATGTGATGCGAGTCCACGACTAATAATTATGTACAAGTTATTTATTTTTATTTCGTTGTTATTTTATCTTTCTAAAACGTACCTAAATGCAATCATATCTATTGAGTATGTACTTAATTTTTTTTTTGAAATTTTATTTTAGTGGAGTTTATAATATTTTTCTGTTTTGCGTGATGATAGTAAATTGCTGTAAATATGCGATGAAGCAAACGACTTTGAAGTACTTTGCTCAATGAAACGTTGCATGGGGCGTATTGAGCGTGTTTTCGCACAAAAGCATATTGAATTGCAAAATAAATTACACAAAATTTCATTAGTCGGTTGCTCTGTAGTACCACGTGCTCTATTCGGTGCCTTTAAATAAAAAACAATGAGAAATTATATTATTTTTTTAAAAGTAGCCTCTGTAGACAAACGGATATCGTAACAGCGCACAGCAAAATTACAAGCTGAAACCCTCAAAACTGTTTATTGTTTATTTAAATTGTGGTACGGTACATATATTTTTTTTTAATAATGTCCAACCTCAACACGAGGGTACATCATACATACATACATGCATATCATACACCTTGCTTAGTGTTTTAGTTTGGTCGGTGTCCGTTTGTGTACATGTTATATATTATACGGATCTCGTATTTCAGGAATTGGAAGCACTTAACTTGTAGTGTAGATGGAAAATGTGCTCAATGTTACGGTGAAAGATTTTAATCTTTATGTACTTAGATGGTGAAAATATACTGGAGATTCAAATTCAAAAGTCCAGTTGCGTCCAAGATATATCAATTTAGTGGTTATTATAATATAGTAGGTGTTATTATTTGTATATTTTATTGTAATTGATTCCTCGTCCTCCAACTATTGGTCAGTTCATTCCATTTGTTGAAATCTTGAGTCTTAAGACAAGTAGCTCTAGGAGCTTTAGCGCAAAATTAAATAAATACGTTCTCTTTGTTGTCAAAATCAAGAAGCGTTTGTCGATCTCTGCCGTATGTAAAGTTATGCTGCTTGTAGCGTTTTCGTTTCGTTCCCAACGCCACTTGTCTGAGAAAAAATGTATATTACTTTAGTTTTTAAGTACTTAATATCGGTTGTGGTCTTGCCTGATAAGTTTACGAAATTGACTTAGATGGAACTGAAATTATGATTACCAACGAAGTTCGATTTGTTCTACTAAGGGTCGAATGCTACATACATGCTTCAGTATTGCACTCAAACACGTGTAACACAAAAAAAATGCTAAATGTGGGCTGGGTATGTACCAAATGTGTTTTTGGGCGTGCCTAGCACTACGCCCTTTGCATGACCATTCTCTTGACTAGGTTATTGGTAAATACCTAGGAGTTGCGCAATAAGATAAAACTAGGGTTACTTTATAGTAAGCTATAGGAAAATTGACAAAATTGTCACTGCGGGCATTTCTAAAGCGTGTTTGTGCATTTTGACCCTAAATTGGTATTAGATAGTCGGCGCGCGCATTCGTCCAGAATCGCAGGATCTAGTGAGTTACCCGAGCCAAGCAACACTTATTTATTTATAGAGATTATATATTTGCTGTTTCGTTGTTGGTTATAATATTGTAGAGCGGATTTTAATATTGGTCCTTGCGTGTCGCCGCGATTTGTTACTTAAGTCTAGGAAATAAGAGCTATTATTAATATGTAACGTTAACTTCTGACTCTAGTTACGTGCCAACCCATGACCGTAATACTATGTGAACCGGGCAAATGCAAAAATAAATGAAAATATCACTGACACTTGCTAGACTTTGTATCGTTTCGTGCAGATTTGATATAAGGTAGTTAGTTTATGTAACAATAGTGTTGATTCTGTTGTTACATTTTTAAATTAACCTAGTTTGACAACACTAAAAATGTTGCTACCATACAACATGAACACATACATTTTAGCGCTGTCAAATTAGGTTAGTTTAGAAAACATGCAATCACTGAATCGACACCAATTTCTAATTAAAGGGGGACAAATATTACATCGTTTACAAGCGCCTTTACTGTCATGGTTTGGTACGACAGTACAGTTAGTCCTTTAATCGGTAACCCCAATGGGCGCCTTCAATTAATCCGTCCATATCTAATGATAGATATTGCCTTTAATATTTAATAGAGTAATATATTTTATAGATTTTAGATATAGTTTAGGTAAGTATAAGTATAAAACATGGTTTTAGAATCACAGAGGTTTATGTCATTAAATTAATTTATTTTGTTTTGTAGCGAAATGTTACTTAGCTACGAATAATAGGTATACTATAGGTATAAATGGTGCAAAACAATCTATTCTTCCTTTACCTATCCCTTGGAAAGAAGTTTACATCAACATTGCAAAGAATTAGTTACCTTTTTGTTAAAAGTTTCTTAAAACTTATCTATCTCTTGTACATATCGATAAGACAAAAATTATACTGTGTCCAGAAAAAACTGATAAGGGTATGTAATGGCGTACGATGGCTTGCCTTCGCTCTTGACCTTGACTACTATCTGTCAAAAATTAAAAGTAATTTCATAAAACACTACTTGACTTCACAATAAAACAAAACATTCACAATAAAACATGCACAACTTTGTGAAGATATCGGTTTGCGTTTCCACCGCCAAACCTTGTGCGTGTTTGACATTTTGAATCTTGCGCTTATGGTTTTAAGGATTTTCTTGATTGTAAAAACTAATCGTTTGTAACGATTGTGTTGTGAAGGTTTTATTGTGCACGTTTTTAGTCGAAACACGCAGTTCTGTGCTCTATCGCACTACCGATTTTGGAAAATTGTCAGTCGATAGCCTTACTAGTTTACGGACGATCGTTTTCTTTAGAATAAATTGAAATTGATTATTTAAAAAGTCCTGGTATATGCTGAAGAGAGAATGCTATATTTAGTGCAGTTAATATTGAAGTTTGAGATATAATACATTTAATGTGTGGAATTGTTTACGGAAAAAATGAATGAGCAATAATAAAGATTAGAACAGTATTCATTAACATTCCCCTATTTTTGTAAATTGCTAAATAATCTTTCCATGTGAGTGACACACATCTTTTACTTCACCTCATAAAGTTGTACTTTCAGAATAGGTACAGTTAGCATTGGCATTTTTCTCAGGATTAGAGATTTGGTAACCAAATATCTTACAGACTAAGTTCAGCAAAGTTCGCGAAGATGTGGTGTACTTCGTCTTAGCTCATTTTAATCTTTGAAATTCAAGACGTATTGTCAAAAGAGGCTATGTTTTAATCAAAATTTGCCTTTTCTAAAATAACTAAAAGTTTCTTCTCTTTTAAAAGTCTTTTCTCGCTAGCTGTACCTAATACCTACCATAATGTTTTAGTATAGCGATCCTCACTTTAATACCAAAACACAGCTTACCATATGTATGTTTTTGTAATTTTAAGTTGTTATTATGTTTATTTAAAGTGTAGGTTAAACATAAACATGATCAGGTTTTTGAGAATTGATATATTACTGTTAATCTATAATTGTACTATATCATGTTATCAATTTAAGAGGAATAACGATACTAATGTAATTGTGCAAATATAAATCTATTTACAAACTATTACAGCGTTAGTTTAAAAAAAATCGGATATTTGTGCCTTAGATAGAAATAAAAAGATGTGAATTTGATATTTTGAAGTGTTTAGGTGTGCGCGTTTTAAACTCTGTTATCACATCATAATTATCATACACAAACACTGTAGAAAGTTTTGAAAATTTATCTTATTTAAAGAGAGAGTTATATTTTGAAATATGGCTGTTGTGCTTGTTGAAAAAGAAAAAGTTTATTTGCAGTTGATATTGTTTGTTCTTGTGAGTCGTCAATGAAACGATTTAGAATTAAAATGGTACTTAATACCAATATGTAGTTCTATTTATTTACTTTATTATAATTTGGTAAAGGGTCTAATGAAATAAAAAACTATGACATACATTCTGTCGTTTTATTTGGAATTAAGACTCTAGTTTTACCTACGTAGGCAAGCAGATACATTCCGCAACGGATTTTATTGACTCATCATCATCATCTACAAGCTACCCACTGCTGGGCATATGCCTCCCAAGTTTGTGCAATCCACTCCGGCCCTGAGCTACTTAGTCCCTCCCGATTACTGGCTGCGATTTTGACGACATCGTCTGCCCTGGACTGGCAAAAGAAAAATACTACTACGTAAATGAGAGTGTCGCATTTACGACAACGGTGACGATGTCCGTATTCAAGAATGATCCAACCCTTCCAACAAAGATAGTTCCGATTTATTTGTCGCGTTTTCCAGTGCTTCTTCTAAATCTATTATTTTCTTTTTCAAACTTCGATTGAGATACTGTAACCTCTTGATTTTCTTAGTCTGTCTTTGTATTTTCCTCATGAATTCGCGTTTTTTCGATTCTGATATTTCTTTTCGGACAGTACTTGGTGCGTCAGGTTCCTGTGGGCGGCCTTGATCGTGAGAAGACTCTCCATTTAAAATATTTGTTTCGTGTGACTGAAAATAAACAATAGGTATGACGTCTCACCAACAAGAGAGGGGTGCCTAGGTACACACATTATCACTTGATTTTGATAGGTATAAGTAGGTATGTACTTAGGTAGGGTAGGTACGTACATAGACTGGTAAGTATAATGTTGGAACTGCGTCTTTCTTTAGTTTCTTTTGAGTTTTAGAATTTGTATTGAAACAATTTTCTTCGAAATGAAGGCTGCAAATTGCGCTGAGCTTTCTAGGAATCCAAGACTCTTCTCTTCTAACGGCAGCCACCCACTTCCGCCGTCTAGCAGGATCTCGTGGAAATCTGAAAACAATGAGATTCATCGACTTTTTACATCTGACGCTCTTATTAGGTAAAGCTAACAATGTGAGGTAGGGACCTATACTTGCGTTATTTTAATAAGACAAATCATTAAGTAAATACAAAATCAAACGAGAAGGAGGACCTACAAATGTAAAGACACTTTATTTTCGCCGCCACCATAACTTTTACACCATTTAACAGCACATTTCGTCATGTTTATTTAATGCTCTCACATTGAGTGTTCAGAGCAAAGTGCGACGAAAAAATCATTACCACACCAAAATATGATTGGTTCCCAAGCTAGCCTGAAGCTATGAAGTGCCTTCTATAGAGGGCGCGTGTCTCAACGAAATGCGCGTCTCACTGTTCGTGCTTGTCACTCAGACTCTACGTTCTGTCATCTGTCTAGTCTTGGTGATGTCAATCAAATAAAACAGTGTCATGTCATCAATCGATCAAAGAAGTTTTGTTGACAAAAATTGAAAAACTAACTTTTTGGAAAGTTTTTAAACTTTTATTAAAATATTCGATACTTTTATGGTGTATCAGATGTTATTCGGTTACATCTAGAAAGTGGAGATTAAATTCAGTGTAATGGGAAAATCAACAGAGGTCGATGGCGACAATAACCCAACTTTGCCAGATTCTGATCCTGCGAAGCTACTAGAGGCTGCCCTGCTTCAAATGGATGGCATTATAGCCGGTGAGTATTATCATTATTCAAAGCTAACCTTAATCAGTCAGATACACACCATTCTTCCTGATAGACATTCTTTCACTATGATGATTTCATGGTCTACTGCATATTGGGGTCTCCATTTCCGAATATACCTATCTATTATTATTGGTTCTTGATTTGTCATACAAGTAGGTACCAAACTCAAATTACCAAGCATCAAATAGTCCAAATGTTATTGCTTTTCTTATAACACTATCAACACACACAAGTCCAAATAGATGTATTTCTTATCTCTTGTATTTATCAATGTAGAAATCTGGTAGGCACCTGCTTACTTATCTCTGACAATGGAGTTGTGGCCGAGTTTTAAACATCTGCTTACAGTCAAGTCGCTTCAATTATTTTGTGGGTGTTGTACCTACCTTGTGCAAATGGTTGCACTTCAGATAGATGACCTTATCTATTTTTTTGGAGAAACTTTCTTATTTTTACATTGTCATTATGGCTAGGTTCCTCCTCGAATGCCCTTAAAGTTGATAGTAAACCCAGAAAAATCCAAAAGTATGGCAGCCTTCATTAAAAAGAACTGCTATTTACAACTTTTAAACTGTCATGATTCTAATCTATGATTGATTTATGGCTAATAAAATGAATAAGTACATTAACTATAATATCCAAAATTGTTACAAGTTAAAAATAATTCAAGAATTACAATAAGTCTTAAATAAAAACAGGCTACCTACTCATTGTCATAATAAAATAGTGTAACTCCTAAAATTTGAGATTTGTGCACAAAAGGCGCGGGTAATTTTGTCACAGAATCAATTAAAGTAACTTCTAGGCAGTAAGGGCACATAATTACAGAAGTTTCACTTATATTTACTTATATTCCATGTTACACTGTTCCCATAACAACAACATTACTTCGGCCAAATATAATAAAATCCAACATGAACTCCATAGACATAGATGCATCTATAGAAAATGATCAGCTCACTCAATGAATAGACAATATCAGAATGACAGTAAATGAATGTCCATTAGTAAATTCTCAGTCCAATGCTGGAACAACTTCAGTGATTCCACAGCCATCTAGTGGATTATTCACTTGAGATCTAAAGCCATTGCGATAAAGCTCTCTTCACATTGTATACCGTTTTGTAGTAACACAAGTTTAATTCTACCCAGTAGGGGTGAGGTTTAAGAGGGTGCAAACTGTTGAATGGGGTGGCTGTGCTCGGCGTCAGTCGGTCGCGACGCGTTCTCCCTACCGCCACGTGCGGCCTTCCGTATTTCGTGCGACTTTCTCGTTGTGATATCGCGCACGACATTTTCTCGCGCAACTACGTAGTAGAGCCTGTTTGGTATTTTGTAAATTTTATCTTTTTCTGCTCTGGATAGACACTTTGATGAATGTGGAAACGAATAAGGTAGATTAGTGTCACTGGCGGTCTTATTGATGAGAGCGATCTTTTGCTGATATTCTGTGCTACTAGGTATACCTACTTGTGTCCCAGTTCTGAAGTTTGGACACAGGCTCTACTTACCTATCTTTTCGTTTAACAATCGAGCGAAGCGAGCGAAGATCTTAGTGTCATCTTAGGCAAATTATGGGGCTGAACTCACTGGAGTACAGCCCTGCACGCCACTAATTATCCTTCACAAGATCTGCTTATAGCCAGCAGGCTGATCGCAGATGTGCAAACAAACAAAAAAAAAATTTGGCAAATTTGCGACTTTGCGTTGTATGTATTTTTGGTAGAGACTTTCGAACCCCTCATCCGATCTGGATTCAATTTGGTAATCTACGAATCTCTTAAGTTTTACTGGTGAAATTATGAATTAAATCAATCAAAGGGTTGTAAAGTTATTAGGGTTAAAAGGGAGAAAAAAGTCGTAAAAAAATCAAGTGCGGTGTCATACTACGAGATCTCAGTTCGGGGTGAATTAGGTAGGTACTCTTGGTTCCGACTTCACGTTGCTAGTTTATCACTAGACTAGAATATGACTATAGAGAGCAAAATATACCTATTACAAACAGTCTTAGGTAGGTAAATCAAAATCGTAATTTTTTTTTCGCTTTTTGCACTATAAAATAACATTTACAGCATAAATACATATTAGGTAGGTATTGTACAATGGAATTTCAATCGGATTTTGTTAGGACAGAGGGAGGAATCTCTATCAGAGGGTCGAAAGGAAATTGCGAAACCAAGCCACAGGGGCTTATAGTCCCGGATTACTGACCACAGACAGTATTAAAATGGGTTCGATGCGGTTCTGCCGTTGATATACCTAGTCATTATGTGGTTGAACTTATAGTAGTCAGTTGCAATAAGGCAAGTGCAAAGTCATGTCCCTGTTAAATGTGGTCTCTGAATTATTTGTTGTGGGAACCTCACTATAGTATGCTACGTTTTTGTAAACTTGTATAAGATTACGCCTTTGTCTACACCGTTTGAGTCGCAATTTCTCAAAGATCTTGAGAGGTACCTACTTAGTACCTTCCTAGATATCTAGAGATATCACACATGGGGATGTAAATTTCTCCAATCCTATTTCTATGACAAAACTTTATGTTGGCGTTTTCTAAGACTATCAAATCTTGTACTGGGCCCAGTAATGATAAAATATTAAAATTTGTTCTTGTACTCTCTGTACAAGCTACTTATCTATAGAAGTGTTTGATGAAGAAGATAGAAGTCCTTCATTTAGATGAATTGATTAGTCCGCAGATGCTACTTTCTTTAAAAACATGAAATGATACAGAATAAGCAGGCGCAGAATTATTAGTAGGTAAAATACAGTAAAGTCTCAGCAAAAACTCATAGCCGCTCCGTTCGGAGTTTGCTATTATGAAACGACATTGTACGCCAGTTGTTAGCATGCTCGCCAAGTTTTCAGAGCCAATGCAGTAGAAAAACTAGCTACCTACTTACCCTACAGAGGATATGAACCATGCTGCGTTCAATAAGCGCGTATGCAATAGTGTTCATGCTAGTCCATGGCATTTTAGTACAGCTGCGATACTCGTGTTTTCTTGTTTAATGTCTTGAAACGAACGCACGAGATGTATCATGCTAAGTTTTCAGTAGAATTTTCTTAGTAGCAAACTACCACGGTACATAATGCCGGTAGAAACCAAGCTATATTAGAGAGTTTAGGAGTTTTTGCTTGGCATTCGCGAGGGTGCTTCTAGCATTGCAGCCATTGCAGATAAGAGTATCTTTTAGTAATCCTATCCGCGAAAAGTCGTTGTTTTTTAACCGTTTCGCTGTCTCTGTTCTAGTTGTTGTTTTAAATACGACATCGTGTTCGCTAGCCAAGTTTTCATGTTTTCAGAGATAATAACCTACTTCGCAAACATTATGCGGTTAATACAAAAGAAGTTATATAGCATTGTTCATAAGTATTCAGAGGTACAATCTGTTCTAATTCATGTCACTCTACCAAAAAATCTTTGAATATTTCCATTTGGTTTTCTAATTATTATTATTCTCATTTTAATTAAAATAATGAAGCCGTATACTCTTGGGTTAATTCAGCACCCAAACAAAACAAGAAAAGCAATCACTTAACATGCTTAAATATCCTGCAGAAACAAAACACAAAGGCATTTTAATCTAAGTCTGATGGTGGCAAGATTACATTTCTGTCTCCGCTTATCTCTGACGGTTCCATGATACAAATATTTTTTGCGACATTTTTGTGTATTTATCTTGCTTTGTTTCGGCACCGGGACTTTATGTATAAATGTCGCATGTTATATTTCATTATACCTACCTCATCTCCGGGTAATGGATTCTGTCTGTGTCTGTCCGTTTATTTTACAGCTAAGTTTCTGTTACATGATATTACCAGTGTATTTGTTAAGTTATTTTACTCCTTAGGTATCACTTCATTCAGATGCTATAACAAACATTTCATTGCCAACTAATTATTTCTGCTATTCATGATTTATTTACTTACAGAAAATATTAGGTATGCCAAAGAGCAGACTAAAGGCTTTATTTAATTAACTGCCTATCCTTTTCTCTACTGAAATTCTTTAAAAAGTAAACGGATGAAGAACAATTCTCGCTCATTCGACGGGGTTCATTTGTATTTGTTACGAGAAGTAAAGTTTCGTAATTACTGCTCGGGCTGCGGGTCCACTCATGCCGTGTGCATACAGTTTGCTCGCTTTGTTTTGTACCCAACAGGTATTTCATCAGCCCTTACAGAACCACAAACAAACCTAGTAAACCTACGTATAAACAGGACGTCCTATTCTCTTAGATTAGATGAAATGCTCTGTCGTTTTGCGTACAAAACCCTTTATTGAACTTCCGTTCTGTAATCCTTTCGCTGAAATGTTTGAATTGAACTCTCCCAAATAATGTATCCAGCCATAGGTACGATCGGGACTTTTATAGCAAAATAGACATACTTAGATGAGTAGATCTACGTATTACATTTAGAATAACAGAGACCGGCAAGAACTGCAAGCCAGTAAGAACGTAGCTTGTTCTGAAATGATTATATATTTTTGTTAGTGTTTGTCTTGTTAGGTTTACTGGCCTTCCTGTTTTCCCAAAAGACAAAATTACAGAAATCTATGTAAAATAAGTTGTCTAGCCAAGTCGGATCTATGTGTCTATTGGGTTCTATCTAACTACATATTGCGCGGATAAAATATGATACTATCGCACATACGGCGTACGCGAAACGTCCCGCATATTGTATTGTATTCGGACAAAGGAGTAATTTGGACGTCTGTTTGACCGAGGTCCCTTTACCTAGTGTTGTTTTACTTCGACTTTTTGCACACGAATTTGCGAGGAAGCTTTTAGACATCTGTACCAACCATAACCACTCTTAAGGGTTCTGCATGTACTGTAGAGTGTAGACCCTTATGAGAGGTTTACGTAATGGTACGGTGCTTTACACTTCAGCAGGGCTGTAAAAGCTATAAAAACGTAAAAGATTTGGGTTTTAAGTACTACGGTAAAGTACCTGTTAGTAAAAGTGTTGTGTAAAAATAAAAGTGTTGTGTATTGAAATGTGAGCGAAGATGCCCGGCTGCTGGCATTTACCGGAGCACGTCACACGATGGTGGCTGCTCGACGTCTGCACCTTCCGCCTGTTCGGAGACCCTGATGTTGGAGACTCGCAGATACCACAGCGTACGTTGCTTTTTGACTACTGTCAGAAGATCTTATCAAATGTATTAAGTAATTTGATTTGTCTCCAGTAGCTGATCCCCACACGAACAAATCCTCCAAAAATTCAAATGGAAATGTCGAAATTCCAAAACCGTTTTAACTAGATTTTCAGCTATAGTAAAAATTTTAAAGTTGAGAAAATCAGTAAAACGTGAGCTTCCATTTCTTAGAGTTACAATGGTATTGTAGTTCAGGTAAGAATGGTAATCTAACCATAGATCACAGTATCGATGCGGTTTGCAAAGTTTAGTTCTTCACAATAGTTGAAAAAAAATATTTTCGTTTTATTTCCTGTTTAGAGAACATCGCAAGATCTTAATTCGGGGCGAACTGCTAGTTTTTAATAGTTTCGGTTCTTCTTCTTGTAGAACGTACTATAGGGAGTTATTTTCCGATGTATATCTTACCTGATCCGTAGGAGCTTATAGGAGATCAGTTTTGATGTGTCGTTTCTCCTCCAGTAATAGACCGACATATCATGTTAACGTGTCTATCTAGACTGTCATCATTTCACCTGAATTGTAGGACATGACACCTGTTTTTTTTTAAAATAAGAGCAAAACGTTCGTTGTAGGTAGGAGGTAATGTTAGTGGAAAAACCTGTGAAGTCCGTGTCAATTACTAAGTTACCTCATTCTATTCAAAACTTTACCAACCCCGCAATCCAGCTAGAAGATATTACAAAGTTTTATAATGAAGGGTGAAATGATGGAGGATTTTTTCTCGTTTTGTATTTCAAGCAAAAGCTCCATTGTTCTCAGACGGATGCAATTCACTCGGTCTCCGCGCAATTTGCGCGAGTAGAGTAATTTCGAAGAGATTTGTGTCGCGGGGTTATGTTTATTCCATCTGTATTTTAAATCCAATAGGTAATACGGAATGTGATACATGTGTGTTATACGAGTACTAAGTAGTACTCCCAAGAACTTATCACATCCCAACAATATTTCATTCTAGTTTCAAGATGCCGGTTATTTTTTGCGGCTTTGTGCAAATTTCCCCGAATTTTCTACCATTTTCTACACAGCGGTAATAATCGAAGCACGGTCACAAGCTCAAAATCAATATAAAATAGGTTTACTGCCTAAAATTTGGAGTGCATCTAATTTTGGGCATGTTCTATTTACCAACCTCTATTAGACCCATGTCATTCCAGTTCTACAGTTTGTTATACCTATTGTTAGACATAAATCGATTCTCATGCATATTGTGTAACCGAAGTGCATAAAAACAAAATGTTCATTGAAGCATTTCGCAAGATCGTATGACAACTTTTGCTTCCGTACATTAACACCTGATATGAGGTCTCATTTCTTTGGTTACAACTTACAAGCTAGCTACGATAGTTCGCTCAGTCTGTAGCGTTTTGTCAATCGGTGAACAGTTTTACATCTAGTGTCGAGATTATTTAAACAGTAATTAACAGTAAACCAGGTCATCTACCTGAGATCCGACCGCAGAGCACAGGAATTCTCCGCATTGCCCAGAGGTTCGTAATAGTTAACGTTCTTGGTTGCAGTTTGTGTGTAGGTATGAAAATTTGACGACAAACACTGACGTGCACAGGCTACGGTACTTGCAATGGGAAAAACGCATTTCACAAATAATAGCCCGTGAATATTATTGTAGCAATCATTGATACAAATAAAACGGCAATCAATAACTTGAGCATAACTGAATGTGTTCCTATTTGATGAACTGGAGTCTGCGCATAGTCTGATAATCACCAGCAATGATAAATAGGATCTAAGCAGATTTTCATGGTCGGAAACTTTCCAATTTTAGTAAGATGCTTAGCTTAAATCAGCGGTCAGTCGTGACTCGGGACAGACTCGGACCTTACTTGAACGTAATGTTGCGTTCACACTATGCCGCAGTCGGCAGGGCCTTGGGCAGCGAAGTGGGCACGAGCATAGTGTGCCCAAGTTCATGCCCTTGCTCCCTAATGAGAATAAAGGCGATGTTGCTGTGGCAATACGTCCGCGGCAGTAATGCCGGCAGCGGCATGGGCATAGTGTGAACGCGGTATAAGAAGTCTCTTTACACTAGTGCGTTTGTAATAAGGGTGATGTTTCCAGAGGCCGGCGGTACGGGCGGCGGCGGTACGAGCGGGCCGGGACGTGCGGCTAGGGCGCGGGCGCTGGAGCTGGCCCAGCAGCTCGCTTCATCGCTTCAACATGCAGTGCCGCCGCCCCCGCGCCCTGACTTCACCACCGCCAGCGCCATCCTGCGGTGGCTGCAGCAGAACAACAACAACTCAGTCGCACTCGTGAGTACTTTATTCTCAGACTTCCCAGAATTACGGTAAAGCTGTTTGTTGAAATCCTGCAGAGGGAACTTGATGCTGGATTCTCAATAAAAATCAGGACTTGTTCTTATACGGCAATGCGCGTTTATGGGAATGGTCGCTAGTGTAAAAGCTTACCCGCACTAGAAAAGATGCTTATTTGTAACTACCCTTAACTGCATACATCACATTTGTGTGAAGAACTAGGCCCTGGTGAGCTGAAAATGCTGCAGAAAACTGATGATTTTGTGATGGGTTTTTGTTATGTTTGGTAGAAATCGGTACGGCTGTTTCCATGATACCTAAGCTTGACTAAATACTCAAGCATGCATCAAATCCAATCTCAAACCGAAAGCCGTTGATTAATATACTTTGGCCGAGTGACATAGCACGAGAAATAAGGTTTGTGAAAAGATATAAGTACCTAATACAAGTATGCCATTTACGGTTCTCTTAAAATGTAGAGCACCATCTTGGTCCATCTTTAAAGGCCACATCGCTTTCATAACTCGTAATTGTGTTAGCGAAGTTCTAAACTGTCCCAGATGGAGAGCAACTCTATGAAACAAGTGTCACAATTTTAAATTGAAGTGTCTGCGGCGTTTCCTATTTCGATAACGAAGCCGAAATTATTTCCATAATTAAAAGTTTTCACTACCGTGACAACGAGGCACAGGGCTCCGTCATCACACTGATGATTTAAAAGTATTTAATAACATATGCCAAAATAAATGGACAACATAATTTTGTAATAACACCGATTTGTACGTTTTAAAAAACATTGTCAGAAGTCCTGAAAATATTTGACAATTCAAATAATATTTTCAGTTAGTAGGTTAGATATGTTCTGGAGAAACGAGATAACGTTAACACAACTAAACGATACTTTACGGGCACCGTCGTCGTCGGCAATATTTTGTAGGATTGAGCGAGGAGAAAATCAAATGGGTTTTCTTTTTTCTTTAACATAGCCATTTTTATGCTATTGCCATGAAATCGTTTAAATGTTTATATCTTGTCGCAATACTTTGCGGAATCGTAAAATAGCAGTGAAGAAGCAGCGTAATATAATTTCGCGTTATTATTATGATACGATAATACTCTTTAATTACATTTTGACCTCTGCTTGACAGTTCACAAATTGGAAAACCATCCGGTTATCGGAAACTTCCTTCCCAAAGTGTCTCTAAGTATTCGCCCAGTTTAAATTTTCAATCAAATCCTTGATTTATTCTAGGTAGGGAAAACATTCTAAACTTCGACATCAGTAATTCTAAATGCGTGTCGTGTGGTTTGAGCGTGGAATTAGTTCGGAGTTCGTGTGTACATTCAGCAGTTTCTTGTTGTGCAAACGAGCTCTTTATGTTGCATTACACTACGAAATTTCTGATTTTCCTGGTGCAGATTTAATCAAGATAATAAAGGAATACAAAAAGTACGGGTTATCATCAATGTTAGGTATTCTTGATATTATGTCAAAGAAGTAGATTTTGCACGCAATCGCTTTGCTTAAATTGATTTGCAGTACCTTTGATTTATGAAGTCAGAATGATAAAAACAAAGAGCTCAGGTGTTCAGCTCATGCAAGCTATTGCGCGGCTTACGGAAAACTTCAGGGCCCGTGAAGCGCCTTTGTACAAGAGAGCTCTAATTGCTCACCCTCTCGGCTTGTGCTCGACGACGTGGATTTATTCGCAAACGGTGCACCTTACGGCTCCGAAATAAACGGTTTGCCCTTATGACGGTTACAGAATCTATTCTAATAATTGCGGCATTGCGAGTCGAGAGTTGTTGTTTACTGTACCTATTATGCGGTAATATACATATGAGTAATAATGTAATCTTTAGTTAGATTTTAGTAGGCACTGATTTATTCAAAATTCAAAAAAGCATGCCAAACCAACTGTAAATATTCTACATTGAAATTGAAAAGCGTTGGAGTGCGCTTTTAAAATCGGCACATTTCCATAGAAATACACAGATGATATGTTTACCTAGTTCAAAGGTAAACAAGAAAAATAAATTGCGACTGCACTTAAACTATAAATATTCATTGATGTTTCGCGGTTGGTTCATTGGCACAAACTCTGTTACCGGACACTCTTCAATGGAGCGAGGTTTACCACGGGACCGATAATTGAATTTCTCTTGTGTGCTGTCCAAGCGATTTGCGAGGTAATTGTATTTTGACCCGGGTTCGATCGAATGAAAATAACCTATCTATCGTATTGGGTTTCATAAAACACTAGATTTTTTAATTTTTTTTTTACGATAACGTGGTAATTATAGCTACTGAGTAATAAAATACATGCTATAGGTACCTATGTCTTTTTACTACATTGCGTTGATTTTTATTTCTATTAGGATCTCCTTACTAGACCAAGAATTTTCTTTCCTGCGCAGACACATAAAACTTGTTCTCATTGTTTCGCGATAAATTAACTTTCGCCTGGGAACAGAATCTTATAATTTTGTTTATTTTTACATGTATACTTTACTTAGCCACTACTCGAATGTGGTAGCAAAAGGTAGTATGCAAGTACCTATTTTATTATACGAGTAGAATTTATAGAGAGTACCGTATTGATTGAATTTACGCCAGTCGTCGCGAACATGAATGACGTTTGTGCTACAAACGGATCCATCCGACACCGACATCCGCGATTCCGGTCGGTCTGATGTGGGTGCCTTTCTTTACCAGAAGTTTCGCCGCATTTGTGTGCTACCAAGATTCAAAGCAAATATTTGATATGAACGAATTCAAAGGCCAAAATCTCGCGAACGGAATAACGCTATTCGTCAGATAAAATACTGTAGTAGTATTTTAATATAACAAATAGTGTTATTCTGAGTTGGTAAAATCTAGCCTTTGAAGTTCTTTACAACGTTTTAGCAAACCAAATTTTTATCAAGGATTTTTTTCTTGATGATTTTGCCACGTCAATCTTGCACAATTAATATTGTCCTTTATTGCCTACTAGCAGCGCCTCGCGGTTTCACCCGCGTAATTTTCGTTCCCGTGGGAATCCCGGGATAAAATATAGCCTATGTTCATCAGGGATAATGTAGGATTCTAATGGTAAAAGAATTTTTTTAATCGGTCCAGTAGTTTCGGAGCCTATTCAATTCATACAAACAAACAAACAAAAAATCAAACCTTTCCTCTTTATAATATTAGTATAGACGAGCACTAGGTTACCAGGTGACACGTATGCAGTGCTATTCACTGTCCTGCTATTCACTGTCATATCATGTCATGTCATACAGCCTCAATGAAAGGATTTGAAAGGACTCCGTGCAAAGTTTACTGAACTAGCTCCACGTGACGCCACTTAGGCATTCATTGCCGCACCAGCACCACATCCTAGCTATCGCATCTATTCTGTGTCCTCGCTAGCGGGGTAACTAACCTGACTGAATGCCTTATTATGCTCACCTACATAGATACGTGCTTGCGTTCTGTTGAGTTCTTTTTAAAGTAATTGTGGGTAGCAGGTTTGAGCTAGCACAGGCTCCTTATTTGCAAAGTTTTCAAGTTTTGGGATTATTCTTCAGCAGAATCGTTACGTGGAGTGTCTAGAACTCTGCTGGTAAATCTAGATATTGCACAACATCAATACATAACACAATAGTTTTTATCCGTGGAAATAATAGGAGTATTGTTTTACTACTTCATCGTCGTCCGCCGCCTACTCGATGTAGGCTTCATCAATTCCAAATAGCTAAATGATTGAATATTCCAACAGAAGTGGCTCTAAATCAATTATCGAAGCCAGCTTGGATTATTTACTGAGCTAGAACCAGCCATCCATAATATTCGCAAACTTAGATATTCTGCTGTAACTGTACAAAACCTTTTGTGCGAATTATTCTAAACAGTATTAATAAAACGTGGTTTAGCATACAAACGGCTATTTTGTTACCCATTTTCTGCGTGAATATAACGAACGTAGTATTAATTTCAAAAGGAAGTGCGCTAACCGCCAGCCTAGTTTCAGGCCAGGGAGCGTCCATTAGCGCTAATTAGAATTTCTAACCCTCCACTCCCCTACCTGAATGTCACGTTGTCGGTTATTGCTATAGTTTTGCGAACCATCGTAGAATTTTTCACATTAACCAAAAACCGACATTATTTTGATAAGGTCATCACTGAATTAATAGCTATATTTGAACTAAATACCGTCAGACCTCAGAGTTTTAGGTATCTACCTACTCCTATATCCTGGATCTTTTGTTTGACCTACTATACCATTAGCTACGTGGGGATTTCCCGTAATTCCGATGTCAAGTTCTGTGATTTCACCCCTAACCGAGAAAAAAATGTATAAAGGGGTCTCATACCGAACCTTCCGGTGTCAAATTTTTACCTGTTAAATGGTTTTACGAGATGTCTCTTTATTTTCCGCTGTTCATATCTACCTTTATCATATCTACCTCAGATCGTTTATTTTATTCGTTACTTGATATTCGTTAAGTTTCAGACAGACGCTCGTTAATCATGCTGTAAAAATATTAGTTACATGCCTTTTTTTTTAAATGATTTATATCTTTAAACGGTTTTCTTTAGACATTAATGCTGATAATAGACTTTATTTGGTTTCACAAACTCGAACCAAATGTTTCATCTTGTTCAGTGGAATTGATTTCAGTATCGCTGCAACCTATTGTTTGTTTCTTCGTTAGTATGTGAAATAGGTACTTTTTTTGGTTTGTTTAGCAGTCCGATCACGCAATTCTCTTTCGCATTGTGAATTACACAATTCACAAGAGAACCATTTAGAAACATCGTTCTGCATTATTTATCAAATTAAATTGTTTGAATTGAGCCCTTATGATGAATTAAGGAGGAACGTAATTAATATCGTGTAATATTCCAGCAATATCGAATATTCGGTGTTCCTCGAACCCGTGTTACAATGCCCGGTAGGTGAGATATCTCCGCCCAGCGCCGTATTGTGCGTTCATTGTTCGCATTGATCACTGCTACAGCGGCCGGCATTAAACTTCTTAATTAAGGAATGGGAATTAATAACTGGTTGGTAAATCTATTAAGGAAACGATGAAAATGCAGGTATTTCTATTGAGAAGTAAACATGACTAAAGTTTAGTAAAAAACAAACAAATTCGTAAACCGTTCTTTGTTTTGTCGTGGCTTTTTTACAAGTATTTTGTTTGTTGGTTTGGCAAGTTAAATTTGACCTACTTGCCGATGTCCGATGTAGTTGAAATATGGCCTAAAACAGTGACAGCGACCTGATCTAATTATGGAAGGTGGCCATGGGTACTGAGAACTCTGTAATAATTCGACGCAACCCCATCGAGCTTCGGCTAGATGGTATCCAAGGTGTGATGATGGAGCTGGAAGGTGGCCACGGGAACTTTGTAATAAAACGACGCATGCAACCGACGCATAACCACGCTTTTTTAAAAATCAAATTCATTTTTTTCGTATTTACACTACTAGTAGTTCGCCCCGAACTGAGATCTCGTGATGGTCGGAGGTTAATAAAAACCAAACAATTTTTATTGACAATGGTTGTAATAAACTTTGCAATTCGCTTCGAAATCGCCGTCTAGCTAAGTACCAGTCTTACTTGAACTACAAAATCATTGAAACTCCAAGAAATGTTAGCTCACGTTATACTGGGTTTGCCAATTTTATAATTTTTACAACAACTCAAAAACTATTACACCTAGAATAAAAATAAAAACGGTTTTGGAATGTCTAAACGAAACCCTATCATATGACACCCCACTTGATATTTTTGGACGACTTTTTTTATGCTCTCTTTGGACCCTCATAACTTCGCGACCTCTTGACCGATTTACTTCATTTAACAAACCAGTAAAACTTAAGAGTACTATCCGTATACCTACTAAATTCTGTGAAGATCGGATAAGCGGTTCAAAAGATCTCGAAGAACAAACATACAAAGCATTTTTGCCCAAGTTGTCACTAAGATCTTCGTTCGCTTCGCTCACTCGATCAATTATTAATTTATATTTATTAAAATTTATTTACTATTTTTTAGTTTGGTTTTCTATAAAAAGCGTGTTTTTTTAGTTTTTAAACTATTATTTAATTTTTACTCTTTAGTTTGGTTTATTTATAAAAGCGTATTTTATTACTTTTTTTTAACCATTACTTGGTTCGTTGAATCAAAATTCTCTGTGGTATTCGAAAATTTGTTAATATTAGATCAATCGTCTGAAGATAATGATTGGAAATTAAAATTAACATCAATTCCATGCCTTATCGACTATAGATGAAAATTATATAAATTAACAAAAATCTTATTTTGCTAATTGAAAAATGGAATAATCTTATTAAATTAGTGTATTGTCATCGGTCCTCGATATATCTACAAAGTTTGAACAAAATCAGATCGTTTAAAGTGAGTCAAAATCACGACCAAAGGAGTCGGTTACAAACTAACATACTCGTACATACAGGTGAAGCTAATAAAAAGCGTATAATAATAACATTGGTCAAATAAAAACTTGTTCTATACTATTGAATAGGTACAAAAAATCGTTATTGCAAAAGACCTGCGGGCCTAAGATGCGCACCACGAGATATTTGTCATGTCGTTCTGTCAAAATGTAAGCATTTTGTAACAGTTTAGGAACTATTGCATTATCTGTGGTGATGTTGTCGAGAAATCGCGCCTTTGAATTTTCAACTTTTGACATTTCTGCATGACTATTATCTCGTCCTCAGAGAGGTGCGACGACTAAGAAGTGTCAAAAGTGTACATTATGGCGCGTTTTGTCGACACCATTAGGTACCACAGATAATGCAATAGTTCCTAAACTGGTACAAAATGCTTACATTTTGACAGAACGACATGACAAATATCTCGCGGTGTGCATCTTAGGCCCGCTGGCATGATATTACTCTGTCACTTGAGGATTGATTGAACTCTCTAGTACTGTATACTCTCGCTGATTGACAGCTAAATCGGGAATCTGTCGTTTTTATCCCCGCTGAAATTGAATTCCTGGTCCTAATGTTATTGCCATACCATAAAACCGAAATATTTTTGTTTTATTTTTGTACAATTCTTGTAAGATGAAAAATAGTCTGGGCAAGTTGCTTTTAAAGGTCATTTGGCATGCCCCTGGCAATGCTCATCAGAGCGACAGCCGTGAAAGTAGGCTTCGTTGCGTTTCCGCCTCGCGTCTCCCTCTTCCGCACCCCACATACCGTACACTTCAACATCAGTAATTGAATAGCACATTATCGGTAGGTGCTTAGCGGGAAACCTACATGTTAGTTTTCATACTTCTTAATTTACCTCAAGATTTTAATTCGTTAAACTCCAATTAATTAAGCCCGTGCTAAAATGGCGCCCAACGTGGTACTTGGACGATATAAGAAGGATTTCCTTTAACATACTTTTTGGTACACGTCTTCCATTTAATAGGCCACGCTTTTATTTTTCAACATTTTGTAAGTAAGTAATTGAATTTAAATTGCACATTATCAGTCAGTAAGTTCTGGTATACTTAGGTAGTTGTGTTTTTATGACCAATAAATTACTGTTAATTAGTGTCTAGAGTGAAAATTTAAATTCTATAGTAGGTGCCAAATAACACCGCTATACAGGTCATTCACCCACCTTCACCACGATGTCGCAAACTTCAATTTATGTATGGTAAACAAACAGTACTACGAGATTCGAGCGATACCGTCTTAGCGACAGGTTTGTATGGAAAGCGACAGAATTAGCCATTCATAAATTGAATTTTGCGACATCGTGGTGAAGGTGGGTGAATGACCTGTATTGCGGTGTTATTTGGCACCTACTATAGATTTACCTACCACGTAATATCTATACTGTTGGTTTCAGTACAATTAAAAATAGGTAGGTAGCTCAGCAACATAATGCAAAATTAATGCATCTATACAGATTGAGACTGTAAGTTCTTCTAGAGCAGAAGCGGCCAAAACCTCAAAAAACTAACATCAAAAATAAATAAATAAATATTCACGGACACTTAACACAACGCCTTCTAGTCCCAAACTAAGCAAAGCTTGTACGATGGAAACTAGATGGCTGATAGAATACATACATACATTTTTTTTTGTAAATACATTCTTATAATACATAGGAACACCCAGACACAGAACAAACTTCTATATTTAACAACACACAAATGTTTGTTCTCGGTGGGGATCGAACCCACGACCCACAGCACGGAAGGCAGAGCTACTACCGACTGAGCCATGACGCCTGTCAAAAATCGCGGTGTCTCCACTTCTTAAATCCATCCTTGGGCCCTACCTAAGGACCAATCCTACCAAAGGAAATCTTTGGTTCAGCAAAAGCCGTATTCTTAGTTTTTTTGTAGTGTAGGTACAACTGCAACTAAAAATAAAAAACGACGGATTGTATTATTTGACACATTGGAAAGCCTTAGTGTCAGTAGTACCATATTGTACCATCACAATTTTCAGATTTAAAAACACATAGCCCGGACAATGCAGTCTGGAAAGTTCAGCACCGGTAAGCGTCCCGACGGCGTTCCTATTTCCATAACTTACAGTTCATTTTTGCTTGTTTAAAGAGCAGCCAATATCGAAGGCTCTGGTATTTTGAGTACCAGTCGGATTTCTGCAATGAATTGCTAGTTTGTGCAGAATTCTTGTAATTTGTTCAATGGTTTTATGAATAAAGCGAAAATTAAACTTGTACAGACGGGACTTTGTAGTTCGTCATTTATTAAAATTATTATTTCATCTGTTCGGTTGGTAGTATAAATTATCAGTGAAAAATCTAGTTGAATGAATAACCTAATTCACAAACGAAACTAAATTATGCATTCAACGTCCTTGACGACCTTCAACGTAAATGAGATTTACATATTTCATAGCGTTGTATCGCGGAAAATTATAGTCGATTACTAAAGTTGGGGTGGTTCGCTCTGGGAGCTACTAGTGAACTTTTACATAAGCTTATGAGAGTTATAGAGTAAATACTGTGCAAATAAAAATAAATAGCAGGTAAAATGTAGTTGCATTGTTTAAAATGGTTCAATATCTGTAGAGTAGAAACGAAACACAACTCAAATAATGCATGCGTTGTTCATGGTACACAAATTAAACTGATCCCGGTGGGCTCGATGGGAATAAGCCACTTCTCTTGACGTTATACTCAAGCCATAAAAGAAAATATCTATGACGCGAAGCCGCGCCAGGAAAAAAACATTACAATAAGTAGGCCAAATGTAACGTTTGAACGGGCCCTTTATACACCCTCAAGTATATTGAGTATCAAGAGATCAAAGGTGTTTACCCTTACCTGGGGATTACAGCCATAAGCTTATTTCATCTTCATTCATGTGACGACTTCAAGTGATCTAGCTCATCGCCCAATGGTCTGTGGTTATAGACAAGCGTACAGCGTACTCATTGACGTCGCTCTGTTTACATGCTGCCTCGGCAGCGCCTGTGCAAAGAGTAATTTAAAATTCAGAGTTTACAGTCGCGAACTCATCCTGGCTCCCATTTTATTGGATATCCGGGTCCCGTACATCTGAACTGAAGTACAAACATTATTATTTAATTTTACTATTTTGTACTTTGTTCGTTTTTGTTAGCCGACCCCACATAAAGTGAGACAAGGGCAAGTAGATGATGATGATGTTCGTTTTTGTTAAAGATTGAGTATTGTAAATCATTACAATACTTTTGTATCGTGGATAGTACTCGTAGTTTTACCTAACCTTCCGATCGAAACTTGTTTCATTTACTAGACGAATCTGACTCCGTTCCCTCCCCTAGACATCCCTAGGGATCTTGAGTACCAAAATATCTAGGAACCCCTTAGCGTGGCTGGGGATTATACCGTTGATACTTTATTCTTGTAAAATAGATATGTGATTAAAAAGACATGATACTGTATTGAATAAATTGATATCACGCCACCGCACTCCGCGCCATACTAAAAGTAATGCTGTGTTCAAATATTTCATGGAACAATGCTTCCTCATTACGAAATCCTGTTCCTATAAAGTTGCCAACGCGTAAATAACGATTGACCCAAATTATCTCTGGCGGAAATATTATGGTTTCACTGTTTCAGCAGCCAATCATGGAGCCATGTTATTATATTTCAGACGTTGTATTTATACTACACCACCGGAAGTTGTGAATATTGCGTTTGATAGTATTTTATCACTTAATGAAACAGGGAAGGAAAGTATGAAAGCCAGTAAAGTTTTACTTTTTGCCATCATTTTCTGAATCTACCGTATAGAGATTCAGAAAATGATGGCAAAAAGTAGAACTAATGATATCTGTTTTTGAAAATGTACTAGTAATTATTATTTTTATACTGAAATGTTAATATTTTCTACATCTTGAACTTGTTTGGCTTTGAAATGTCCCCTTCTTTCAGTAGTTAGTATTCTAACTATTATCTTTCGCCCTCCCGGGTTCCATTTACCCGCCCACCAGGGCGGGGGTGTTGTGTCGACCCTACTATTTCGCATATTTTGTTTTATTTGCAACGTGACTAAAATGTTTATTATTCTGCTGTCCTGCCTGTGCTATTATTAATGAGCTCTTAAAAAATCACATTTGTTCTCTCATTTTTCGACTACTCGTTTTATTTCAATTACAAGAGACGAGCATTTTTACATATAACCAATCAGTGCATTTTGAGAATAAAAATTACAATTATTTACTGTTGACTCTACCGATAAGCAAGCAAGCTCGTATGAGTTAGTGACCATCTCTGTTGACGCAGTTTTTAGGCCGCCTTAAGGCCTCCGTCATGGCTAGAGCCTGGACCGACAGTTTAACGTGCCCTCCGAAGCACGGAAGCGCTCAGATGTAAATGCCACTAACGGTCACCCATCCAAATAATGACAGCGCAGACCGTCGCTTAATATAGACAATCGGTGAAGATTGACTAAGCAAGCTACGCCACGAGAGCTCCACCGATGACACAGATGTATCTAAATGTAGAGGCGTTTGTTTTGAAATGAGAAGATATCGGCTGTGCCACTAACAGTTGGTAGGTACAATAATAGTCCAAGCTGACACGGAAAAGGATGACACGAAACTCCACAATCAGTTTGAAACATTCGTTCGCAACGCTCAAAGTGTCTTGTGATTATGTGAATTTATTTTGAAACAAAGAAGTGCAAGTTTCGGAAACGGTTATTTAAACAGAACTGACAAATAAAACAAGAGGTATGTGTATGTAAGCATTGTGATGTCAAATGAACAATGAAATCTTTGAGATAAGAGTTGACTGGCTTCCACATTTACACTATCGCATATAAATCATCCTACTTTTCTTGTCTAGACAAATCGATATAAACGAACAGTATAACAAGTACAAAGTAACATAAAAGTTGGTATAGGAAGTCTGCCCACCGCTTTAGCGGGAGGCAGTCGGTCGCTGTCAACTTCAGGCCTAACTTGGAATTGTGTTTTATTATGTTTTTAAAACGTGCGATGTAGAATTACAAGCTTTTAGATTATTCTTTACCTGAGTGGTTTTAATGATTTGAGACCAGTTGCAAGACGTAGTTCGTATCAAAACAGGCAGAAAAACATGATGGGATCAGCGCTAAATTCTCCCAGATTTCTTGGTACTCAAAAATACTAAATGCACTTTAAAAAAAATGCACTCGTTTTTTCTTCTAATTAGTTCGTGATACTATCAATACACACGTTGCACATGACTTCTTCAGCAACAGAGTGGTCCACAACTGGAACATGCTGCCTGAGGACGTTGTTAGGTACTGCTGACTCCATAAATGCCTTCAAAAATAAATTCGACAACTGGCTACGAATAAATAAAACAGTGCCTATGAAAGTTACTAAAAAAGTGATAAAAGATATTTCAACGCTGTGTGACGTAGACATAACAGCGAAAGTTGCTCGTCTGTAAACTAATAAATAAATAAATTCGCTTACGTTGAAAATTTTACATTTTTAAAAAGTTCCAACCAAGTGATTTTTTCGGTCAATTTGGATTTAGTATGTGTGTACAATTAGCTGGTTAGGTTACATCATGCATCTAACAAAAATGCCTGAAAGATCCATGGTGAAGTCCTTACCTAACAGCACGCATCATAGCTTCAATCAATAACCACGCACATATGATTGGCGTCAGCAGTTAGTGCCTATCAATTAATTCAATTCAATGAACAACTCGTACTAGAAATTGGTTTAATAGAATTGCGCTCGTTCTTAGTTTTTTCTGACATTATGAATTTATAAAGACTAGAAAAAATCTTATTTGTTCACCATCTTTGATACCTTAGGTTAGGTTAGAGTAAAAATTTTTGACCACATGTTCAAATAAGTACTTGTCCTTCAAGTTTATGTACTTAATATAACTTTTTTATGCAAAATTTGGTAAATATGCCTGTTAATTAAATCGATTTCTATATAGGAAAGCCAAATTTTTTGACTCTAGTTTCTTCAATTCCCTAAATTACCATTCGTGCGAAGCTGAGGGCAAAATGTAGTCAATTGCTTGAAGATTCTATTTCTATACAGTTACGGATTGAAAACTATCTGACTGCACTGCACTCAAGCCGCTCTTGGCAGTTTAACGCCTATTGTCTAAATATTTGTCCCACTATTTATAGACTTTTCCAACACGTGCTCCCCTCTCTTTGTTAAGCATTAAACTGGGCCCCTGTCGGATATGCCCGACATAACAGCTGTCGAGCTATTTTCGAGTCATACCGTACTTTCATTTAAGATGACTACAAATTATTTCTATTCCCTTGTGCACAATTTAGAAAGCCGAACCCCCGAATTAGAACGACTTCAATTTACGACTGAAGTTTGTTTCAAATTATTTCGTTTAAAAATTGTACTTCCTCCTCTGACCAATTTATTTATTCAAAAACGCCTACGAATAGTACAAGTTATTCTTACTCGTTATGCTGCTCTGGTTTTACTATTAGTAGGAAGTGAGTACGAGCAAAACACACAAATACATATTTCGTTTTACTCTCTCTCTCGCCTGTGACCTCGTTTTCATCGATAAGTAATTGCGAGCTTTCAACATGACTGGTTACTAAATTAATTTTGGCTTTTGAGCGGTCCATTTAAT
The DNA here is from genome assembly GCA_947507515.1 of Eulithis testata. NCBI lineage: Eukaryota > Metazoa > Arthropoda > Insecta > Lepidoptera > Geometridae > Eulithis > Eulithis testata. Next base: position 3,447,704 of record OX382199.1, on the reverse strand, counting down.
TAAAAAGCAGAGTGATGGCAATTGCTTTAAAATCATAGTCTTACTTTTACATTCGTATACTGCTCAAAGACGTCTAATTCCTGTAACCTTGTTAAGTCTGTAGTCTGTAGTGTTGTTTCGGCATCATTTTTCGTTTTAATAACTTAATAGTTCCGTAGCGGTCACCACATACCAGTGTAAAAATTGCCAATCTGATTGAATACGCATCCGAATATATTTCTACAGTTTTTGTGTTGACACGAGCCAATATTTACATCGTCAACACCCTTTTTCGTTCATTTGGAAAGGTCTTTTATCGAACTGAGACCGTTGGTTATTTCAGGTCCAAAAACAAAAATAAACTCACCTTAAAATTGAGAGTGTTACCTAATTCAGAATGAATTGCCTGGGTCCGAATCGTAGATCTACAGAGTATGACACAGTAGAGCCAAGCGCACCGCCCTACTATCCACCGCAGCTGCCTTACAATCCTCATTTTATTCAGCCGCACGTTATAAGTGTATCGGATAATCTAGGATTTATATACACTTGGGGTGCGCAAAATAATGATCCCGATATTGAACACCCCAGTGAAGGGTTCGAGAGAACACGGCGAAGGCAACGCTCTCTCTACGAAGGCGTGAACTACGTGCCGGTGAGTGTGTTGCATTTTGCAGTGTTGCTGTTTGTTTACCTTGCACGCAACCCATGTTCTACCGTTCACTTGTGACGAACAGTATGATTCTGTAAATTTAACATTCTTAGTTACGTGATTAGCTTTTGGAAAACCCACTTTACCTTATAAAACATGGATCAAAGTGGGAAGGGTGTTCGGAATGCATTAGGCGCATGTACTCCGATCTATTTCCGGGCGCGGGCGTCGGCCTTATTCGAGTAAGCTTAGCTCATTTTGAACGAAAACATGCGTGAGCTCGGCCGCGGGGGCTCACTTGTAGCTGCCACCATAGCGGCGCTTAATAGTCGGACCGGCACCGAAGACAAGTCAAGACCGGTCAAAGCGCGATCACATGCAGTCCAAAATAAATGTTCGCGAATAAAAGAAGAAAACTGCGAAGACGGATCGCGTCGTACGTCCGGTTACAGTGAGCGTCCTTTATCAACAGCTTCCGAGGCCTCGGAACGCGATTCCGCATCCGTTCAATCCAGCGAGGAGCCGCCCCCACAGGAGAGTACGTAATTCGCGTTCGCGGACGAGTCACTGACGTAGCGTGATACTGGAAGTTAGCCAAACTGTAAATAGCGTTTCGGAGGTGACTCGGCCCGAGCTCGTCGCGCAGTGTCACATCGGCAGAGCCTCATGTCCGACTGCGAATACTTAACGGAGCCTTTCGACGAGGAGCAGCAGGAGCGCGCGGCGGCGGCGGCGGCGGCCGGCTACCCCGCCGTGCGCTCCTACCTGTACTCGCCCATGGGTGAGTCCGCAGACAACGTGAGGCTCGTGTCGCCAACCACGATCTTGAACGATTATCTCGTAACAGGCGGCGACTCCGACAGTCCCGACGAGGCCACGGTGAAGTGCACGGCGTGGTCGCAGGCCTCCGTGTCGGCGAACCGCGTTAACTCGTCTGGCACCGACTCCAGTAGCTCGAGTGACGAAGAATCCGACGGGCACGGCTATGAACCACGGAGCGATAGCAACTACCGAACTCTGACGCCGAGCAGACGTCTGGATAACTCGACTCGGCGCGATGACGATTTCAAATGGCTGCCGACCGGAAACATAGTGGACGACGACGTCATCGAACCGGCTTCGATGGATACGAGAACGGAGGAGTACACCTCGGCGAGTCTGGATAGACGGCGTCGAGCACCGTCAGACCGCAGCGACCGGGATCGAAAGTCGAGATCCTCGGTAGCATCCAAACCGCCCCAGCACCCGAGCGTCCGAGCGTCACCTAAGCCTCGTCGCTTTCGGGATGAGGAAACTGAAACTCCGCCGGAGTTGCAGAGGCGTTGGAATTCGTATGAGCATTTCCGATGGCCGGATACGTCGGGCGGGCCGCCGCCGGCGCCGCCCGGCTGGTGGCCGCCCATGTGCTGGTGCCATGGGCCGCCGCCGCCGCCGCCGTGCTGCATGCACGACCGCTCCTGGCCATCACACCCCTCTTTGCCTCCGACACCCGCTCGCGGCTACAAGGTATGAATATTAATTTTTCGCGAATTATTCACTGGTTTTGAAACCATCACTGACTGCGAAATTACGCATTCTGCCTATGTGTTAACACTGCATTGATTTTTTGGCAAACATGTAAAGAATTTTCTAAAATAGTGTTCGCGTTGGTTTGTGTGAAAAATGTTTTTGTTGCTGATTGGTTGATTACTCCGATCACTGTTTAGTGGACTTGATGGGTTTTTGTGATAGGTGTTTAATACAACCTTTATTTAAACCGTTGTTGGTTTCTTCCCTTTATTGAAACCTTTATAATTTATATTTTTCTTATTAATTTTCTTTATAATAATTTTACAATCATTTCATTTCAAGGCGTGCATAGACCGCGCGAGAGCAAGAGTGAAATACTCAGCTTAATTTTTGCTGATGCTTTTTAAAAAAATTATTTCCCTAATTACGCTCTATCACCTCCTCTCGGGCTCGAGAGAACAATATTGTTCCTACATAAAATTAACTACTTCTTCCTTTTATAAAAACCTTGTTTTTATTAAAATAGCCACTTGCTTAGTTATCAAGGTAAAAATGTTTACGGCATGACAAAGTAACAACACGAAATATTTCTGATTGTTTCAGAACGATGCAGAAGACCGCGTGCGAAGGCTGGAGGCGGACAAAGAAAGCCTGCATCTGCAGGTGCAGGTCTTATCGGAGCAGATCCAGGCTCAGAGTGAAAAGATGGCAGATTTGGAGAGGGCGCTACACGAGACTAGGCAGAGACTGGACGACAGCGACCAGAGATTACAAAAGGTAATATTTTGTAACAGTAGCTAAAACAATATTTGCGCACAGTGTTCTTAGAGGATTCATGCAGTATAGGGTTTTCTCTTGTTATTCGTAAAAGATACATTCCTGTGACAGACTAACGGACCGCCGCGCCGCCGCCGCCGGACTCAGTACTTGCTCTTTCACTACGGAACCTTAGAATAGAAAGAGAATTTACTCGGTCCCAACTTTCATTCAGTCAAGATCCTGGACTTGCGAATTGAAACTGGAAACTGGACTACAAAGATACGGTCGCAAACTTCTTAGAACTGTCACTGCCACTTCGGCAAACTTGTCTTGTTTCTTGCACCAAGTTTCAAGTCCATTGTTCGTCATGGAAATCTGTTCTCGTTAGTTATAAATGCTTAAATCACTGGAAGAGTGTAGACTGCTTAGTATTCAGCGCGTCCTAAATCCCTGCGGAACGGATTCAGAGTTGTAACCAGGATTTATTACTGAGCAGCAGGATAATACATTCACGATTTCATAGGAACTTTAGCTCATGTATCGTTTAAAAAATTGGCCATTAGATGTCTCGAGACCGATGTCATTTTTATACATTTAGGGCTATGCTTATGTTTACGTAAAATGAGTGTTTCGAAAAAGCTTGCATTCGTTTAGAATTACGTAATTATTAGTGATGAGTTTCGAATTCGGAAGAAGGGTTTCTCACAGCCCTACCTCTAGGTTGGACCCTGGATGCCCGTATTGAATAATCATGATAGTCGTGGGCCGCAATTCCGCACAGCACTCAGACATGGCCCGGTTCTGTGCAAGTTATGAGTGCTATTACCCGTAACGAAATCACTCGTAGCCAAGATGAAAATAATGCCATGTCGGTATTCGTGTCGGCTCGTGGCTCGTGGGTTCACCACGAGCCACTAATAGATCTGGTAGCCTGAGGAGATATGAGAATAAGCCCACTTTTAGTCTGAAACACACATGGCCTAAAATGCGTAATACGTAAATTACAGCTCTACTGACGCCGATGAAGGCCGTTAAACTGACGTGTTTTTATTGCGAGTAAGTATGCTATTGAAATCTTTCTTTCTTTATCATTTCCATTTTCGTAATATCGAAACCGATAAAAGTAACTGGAAATGAAAATCTTAAACGTATTTTTTCTCTGATATCCAAACACATTTAGCGGTTTATTTCGTCGGATGATGCCATAACAAAACGTTGGATTTTATTTATCTTTTACTGCTACCGTGTTCTGGTTTCTGTCTATCGATCCAGCAACGAAATTCAATTTCATTAGAATGGTTTAAATATATCTGACTCAAATAAATAAACGTAAAAAGATAATCTGAATGGTCTAGTCTGTTCAAATGTGTCTATCTGCAAAACCCAAGCGACTGCACGGATAAACTCTATTACACCAAGAGTCGAAATATTATTATAATGGTTGTTTTTATAGTTTACCTTTTAGTATCAGTAAGTATTGGTTCTGTTTGATGTTAAGAAATAAAAATCTTTTATTTCAATCATATTAGCTTATGGGTACGTTATTATAACATGTGATGATCTGATCTTTGGATCTGATGTGATTTGATGATCAGTTGACACAGGTAGTTTCAGAGTGCATTCGTTTTGTTGACATATTTCTATTCTGCTTTGGCGAATGCAACTCTACACCACATTAGTGCCCGTCTTCACCCACAGACTCGATTCTAAAATGATAGAGCATGGCCATGCACGTCTCTAGAATATAAATGAACAGGTAGCTCGTGAAATTCACTACTCAAATTGTACACATTTCACAGGAGTGCGGAAACTAGGCCGCCTACTCGAGATTCTGAAAATGTTATTAAAAAGAACTATGTGGTTCGGCATAACTCGCTGCAAAAGCTTTGTTTCGAACATACACTACAAGGTATTTTGCAAAAATGTGGATCGACTAAAATTTTGGTTTCTACTTCCTTTCCATTGAAAGTATAATAATTGCAACAAGATTAGAAACATGTGTGTGGTTTATATTCTTAGAACTGCTATTGCGTTTGCAACATATTTATAGACATTTAGAAAAGGGGTACCGTATATCAGTCGACCTCGGTAGCCCAAAAAACGTGTAATACGTTCTAATTTCGTAGTTTGTTTACGCGCTTTCAATACATCGTATCGTAGCGTAGAAACATCGACTATGCCAGATGTTCTTTTACATCATCAAGATAACATCGAGATACGAATTATACAGTGCCCATTGAAAGTTTCGTTTATAATGTACCGGCACTGTGAACTGAGTACCTACATTTCCCAGACAGCATAAAAACTTTCATGAATGAAGCATCTGTTACGCACATTTCTCTTAACTGTCACATGGTTTCTTTCAGTGGTCATATTCACTTAAACGAGAAGGAAAGTATATATATATATATATATATATATATATATATATATATATATATATATATAAAGTCGTCGTAGTGGATCCAGTCTATGTAATTCAAGCTACGTTTAACAATAATTATTTCTATACCAAAACCATCCCCCGCTTCAATAAATCAACGTTGATTTAGTTAGGCCACCCGCTTACTTAACGTTGAGAAATTAATTACGGGTAAGATCTGTATTCGTAACAAACGCGTATTAGAGGCCACCGTTGGAAGTATTAATTTTTATATTGCTAACAAACAATAAAATTCTGTTGGCGCATAAACAATACCTAGGAAAAACATCAATACTAATCCGCCATCGCATACAATAGAGCACGGTAGGTAGGTGTGAGGTAGTAATTATATTTATTATTTTCCCTATTTTTTACTCGCACGATATAAGTACAGAGCTTCGTTTAATTTGAATCCATGTTCGTTCATTATTCAAAACATATTTTTACCGAAAAGCGACCAATCGATTCAATGATATTCGTTTCAGGAAATGCTGCAACGCTCGTCCCTAGAGACTCAAAAGCTAGAACTTCTGTCGAAATTGAGTGAGGTGCGGCTAAGAGTAGCGGAACGGGGTTTGCTGGAGCGGTCTCCGCCGCCTGAAGCAGTCACTCCTTTAGCAAGACCTGCACCACCTAGAGTAAGTGTTACATAGAATATAGGACGGGTGCATTTGGCTTTTAATCAAACCAGTTGGGGTCTGTATCAGTTATACTGTGGATTTTTTTACATAACTAGCCATTGCCCGCGGAGTTACTCGCGTTAGAGTGTGACTTTTCAAAATTCCTATCTTAGTGCACCCCCTACCCTCCAAATTTCATGCCTCTAGGACGTATAGTTTAGGCTGTGCCATGATTGTCAGTCAGCTTCAAAAGAGTTTTATATATTGAGAAGATAGACGAAGAAGATATTTCCAAATTGTGAGGCTCGTATGCCGAATAGAAGTCTTTACTCAAGCATAGATTTGAGTAGAGATTTATGCTCGAGTCCGGATCAGTGCTTGAGTTTGAGTATAATAATATATGTCTTTTAGCTTGACAGTTTTCAATAGAAAGCTCTCTTTCTATTGCAGACTCCGCCAGCGAACTACGGCCGGCAAATAGAGCGGAACACGCACATGTACTCGTCGCTGCCGCGGTCATCGATGGTGACGTCAGAGTCTCGCGTTGCGTTCGGTAAACTGAGCACAACGGTGGTGGCGCGCGGCCGCGGACAATCTGTGCCCAACCTAGGTCTCTGGGGATATGTGCTGACGCATGACGCGCTTGTATCCCCCTTACACTTCCCCACAAACACATTCTCTTTCTCTCTCTCGCTCTTTGTGTACTGTTATTGTGACGTCAGCCGCGATTTGCGTATAGCACACTCATTCCAACCTAGGTCTCTGGGGATATGTGCTGACGCATGACGCACTTATATCCCCCTTACACTCCCCCCCCCAAACACATGCATTCTCTCTCTCTCGTGTGCACAGTTATTGTGACGTCAGCCGCGATTTGCGCATTGTGACTTCAGTTGCGATTTGTGTATCAGCATACTCAGTCCAACCTAGGTCTCTGGGGATATGTGCTGCCGCATGACGCGCTTGTATCCCCCTTCCACTTCCTACAATCACATATATTCTCTCTCTCTCGTCCACACACTCCCCCACAAACGCATTCTCTTTCTCTCTCTCACTCTTTGTGTACAGTTATTGTGACGTCAGTCGCGATTTGCGTATAGCACAGTCAGTTCAACCTAGGTCTTTGGGGATATGTGCTGACGCACGATGCGCTTATATTCCTCTACCACTCCCTAGAAACACACACTCTCTCTCATTCTTTCAACTTGGTGACGTCATTGTCCCTTTAGCGATCTGAAAATACCTGCAGCTGTCACATGACCACAACTCAATTCAGCACATCAGCATATAATCAGATACACTACTAGATAAACCAAATAAAACGTGCTTACTCACTTTCTATCCCCCGAGATCATAGGGCTTCAGATAGTGACACACTTCCCGCAAAAAGCCTATTCAAAATCAATTAAGACTGAACTAGACTACCCTAGCTTTGAGCTTTTCAATGTTGTCATTATGTAAATATTTTATATTACTTTAAGAGGCCCGTATGATGCTTTATGGTACCCCCGAATATCTTTTATTTACGTACGTTATCAACTGACTGATAATTGCATGAAAACCTTAGGGTAGTACAACGACGGGTGAAATATTATTGTCCATTAGTACATGTACACTGTATGAAACAAAAGATTCCAAAGAAATAATGTAAAGGTAACCCCCTCTATGTCGCTTGTTGCGTCGTTGTCCAAGTTTTTAGTTCTTCCTACCACTTAGATTTATCAACATATAAGAGTTATTAAAATAAATTATTTGTGACAGCTGAAAAAGACGAGGTGATAAGTCGAGGCAGTCCATCGCCTTCGTTACGTGAAGTGAGATCGAGACTTGGCAGCGGCGGCGGTGTGCGGTTAGAAGGAGATGAATTCGCACGCGCTTCTATTAGATCTACGCCGAGATCGAGACCTATTACTATGCCGTGGTATGTAAAATAGGCACCATATAGCTACAACCAACTTTATAGCGCGTTCAGACTATGCCCATGCCGCTGCCGGAATGATGGCCGCGATTAATTCTGGAGTGATTGCCACAGCAACATCGCATTTATTCTCACCAAGGAGCTAGGGCATGAACTCGGGCAGGGAGACGGGACAGCGGCATGTTCGTGTTCACACCACTTCCCTGCCCACTTCCCTGCCCAAGTCCCTGCCCACTTCGGCATAGTGTGATCGCGCTATTACTGTGATACATTATGTTAAAATGAATATTTGAGATGGAACAGTAAGGGCAGGTACCTTATTCGTTATAGTTACAGGAAAACGCTTTTAAAAGACTATCCATAAATTTTTAAGATATTCTGAACTGCATTTACAGATTTTGGAAAAAATGTACAGTCAGCAAGAAAATTGTCATTTTGCCCTTACTGTCCCGTCTCAAAAATTCACCCTGTATAATTGAGACTAGGTTAGAGGCAGCGGCGTGATGTTAGATAGGGATGAACTCGCATGAGCCTCTTTTAGATCTACCAAGATCAATGCTATGGTATATATATATGTCATCATCATCATTCACGTTTTTGACCTCCCAATGGAAATGTAAGTCGCTTCTGAGGTGTAGCACTGAGTCTTCGGCTTTTCCCATTCAATGTTTTCCAGTTACATTTCGGTCCAAAGCTCATAGAATTTAGTGAAGTTTCGACAAAAGTATAAGAAGCGAAATTTTACCGTTTAAAAAAAATTAAGGAAGATCTGAAACAAGTTCTTGAATTGAATTTTCAGTTACGACGTTGGAACGTTATCGTGGGATGATGATCAGCTCACGTAAAGATAACTATGGTGCTTTTAGAATCGTGAATTTTATTTACATTTTATGTGGACTTGGTTTTTTTCTGATCACGTTTATCAATTTCACATTTGCAGGCAAACAACAGACGTACGACAATGGGACTGCGAGACAACATGCGGTTGGCTCGAAAGCCTAGGTCTCGAGACATACTGCGCAGCCGCAAGGATATGGCTCGGCAATCCCGAGGGAAAGGGAGTTATAGCAGCCGCGTCGCATCAAGCTATTGAAAAGGAATTAGCTATCAAACATCCCATGCATAAGAAGAAGATTGTGCTGGCTTTGACGGATCTATTGGTTAGTGAAAATTGTAGTGGGTACAAGTGTTATTCAAGTGATTGGATACTCTTGCCCCGTATACATCAAGCAAATGAGGTTTATTAGAATTTTCCGTGAAAAATTTCGCAAGCGTGGATGAAATAATGCTCTGTCTCTATTACCACTGAAGGAATATGACAGAACTTGGATAGAAAGAGCATTTTTTGTGTAAATGTAAACCCAGCCTCAAGTGTCGATTTTGTATGCGTGAATCATCGCTATTACAGTGAGGGACCAGCAGCTTGTATGCCTTGTATGGGCCTGAGCTCTCATGATCGGGGCGGCTTGGTAAAGGATTTCTTCGTGGTCGATTGTCGACCTTATTCCAATGACCCTAGTACTGAGACTGACATTTTATAGAAGACCAATATTCGTTTAATAACAATCTATTTAGATAAAATAACATAACAGAACCGATTTCATGGCGTTATTCTACATAATATTAAATTCAAACTTAATTTCTAAGGCCGGTGCTTACTTTTTTGGACACGAATTTGTTCGTACGTAAACGTACGAGTAATGTTCGTACGAATTGAGTTCTCACACTGAATACGTTTTTCTCCGTCAAATAGTACGACTGCGTGTAAATCGCAACAAGTTCGGATTGTATTCGGACGTCGTAAGCAAACGTACGTATAAGTACGACTGATCGCATGCAGTGTGAGCGCTCCCATAGTCCTTGGAAGGAATCAAATTCGGATAAAATCGTATCCAAAGTGAGCACGGCCTAAAGAATACTGTAAAGAGGTAATAGGTACCTATTATGTATTTATCTATACTCGTAATGTGTTTAATTGCAGGGCGGTCACGGCGACGCGCTACTAACAGCGGCGGGTAGTCTCGACACGGCGTGGACACTGCGCTGGTTGGAGGACGTGGGCGTGTGCGGTGCGCGCGCGGCGGCATCCGACGCAGCACTCGACGGACGCGCACTGCACCGCCTCACGCACGCCGAGCTGCACGCGCACCTGCGCGTCACGCACGCACTGCACGCGCTCGCTGTACGACGCGGTCAGTTACACAACATGACGAGTTTTTTTTTTTTGTGGAGTACGCGTGCACGTGCGCAACGTACACACGCCGATTCTGCGGTTACCGCAACTTTTCAGAGTCTGCTCGGACCGAGTGTACTCCGATGTCTACTCGGACGCTATTCGTATCGTGTAACACGCAATCCGAGTGCACTCGAACGCCAGCATCGTGTTTTAAGGCGGATTAGGCACTGGAACTGCCTAGAGGCCTCGCATCGACTAATAGGAGTCCACGGAGGCCTAGTCCATGCGGGCCACGCACTAAGAAAAAAAGCGTTTGATTCGTGACATCCGATAATGTTGCCATAGAAAAAATGATTTTACTGTAAAAAGTGCCATTTAACGGTAATTCTTTTAATGTGAAAGTATTCTATTGGTTGATCTTTGACCTAGATATGTATCGAACCATTTCATTACGGTGAAATGGGTTGAAGTTATACCGTTAGATGTCGCTGACTTCATTTGCGTTTGAATTGCATTACGTAGGGGCTTCGCTAGTGTTAATCCAGCCACAGATCATATAACACTATACTAGATCCGGCCCTGGGCCCGAGCCAACTCTGACTGAAAACCCGGTGTTTCCGCAGACTTTTGATTGCTCTCGTAGTAAAATAATGAAGACAGAATTTTCGTCTTATCTCGTATAATAAAAGAGTTTGCGATGTGATTCGGTTAGCGTAACGTCAAGTTGTGTCGTTCAACAGTAGCTGTCAATATATTTAAAATTTTGACGTTTGCGATACGCGACAAAGTTAGGGACACGAGTTTTGACATTTTTTGAAACGACACATAGCACTTTTATTTTAATAGTTTTTCTTGTGTTATTGTGAGTATTGTTGTTTAATTTTGGTAGAATTTTAAAGAATACTACTTAGGTCGTAACATAAATTTTGTGCCATTGGAATAAATGTGTGTAAAGTGCTTTTTCTGAATGTGAAAATTCATGTTAGGTTTTGAAGAGAAAATCCACCATTTTGTTTTCAAAACAAACGATAGCCGACTTGAAGAATGACTTGACTTATATTATTACAATTATATCACTTGACATTGGCAAAATGGCAAAATTATCTGTCGAAATGACGGACAGAGGCCATTATTGAAGAGAAGAAGAAGACAAAGTTAGGATCCGCAACACCCGGCTCACTTTATAAGAACAGTCAATTCACGTCAAGTCAGTCAGATCACGAACAAATCTGACAGTCATCGCGTTAACGTATTCGAGGTATAATGCGCGGTCAATGCCAGCTCGGCTGCCAGCCGTTGTAGTGTCACCGCGCAGTGTATATCGGATACGCTAGCGTTACGATACGCTGGCGATTGTCACATTTATTCGTGATCAAGGCACTGGTTCTAATCTGCAGGTATCCAAGTGCTTCGCGAGAACCGCTTCAACCCTGACACGATGTTGCGGCGCGCGGGTGCGGGCGCGGAGGGCGGCGGAGGGGGAGGGGGTGAGGCGGAGGGCGCGGGGGAGCCGGAGCTGGCGCGCTGGTCCTCGCACCGCGTCATGCAGTGGCTGAAGGCCATTGACCTCGCAGAGTACGCGCCTAACCTACGCGGCGCCGGTATGTACCACCCACCAACTAATGCATACTCTGTGCATTTGTTTTATTTTCATACATTTTTATTTAGAGTCCTTTTCATGACAGAAGTCCCGCGGAAATTTCCGGAACTAAACTTTAAAACTAAATTTTAAATTAGTTGTCAGGTGCTGTTAATGTGTTCGGATGCTAGTGCGTTTTTATTTGGTTTCTGTGATCAAAGTCTTGTTTTCAATGCCTAAAGTTGTTAAAAGTGCCGCCCGAGAAATAATACTTAAGGTCGACTACAGCGCCGCGTCTGCGGGACTTCTTTCATGGAAAGGACTCTAAATAATTTATTGTGATGTGAATCTGTGCTTTTTAAAACGACTTCAAAAAAAAATACAACCGAATTGCGAATCTAAAAAAGGAGAAGGTTCTCAATTCGGATGTATTTTTTTTTTAATGTTTGTTACCTCTGAACTCCGTCATTTATGAACTGATTTGGAAAAAATATTTTATTATCAGCTCTTCCAGATTGGTCCCATAACATTTTCTACAGACTATGAGGCTTTAGGTCGGCCACTTCGGCACAGATTTTACTCTAATAGGGATGACATTGAAAACTCGTTTCACAAGCAAGTGAACGAATTTTCCGCCGAGATATGACGTCATCCTTATTAGAGTAAAATCTCTGCCGAAGTGAGCATAAGGCCCCGTTTCCTTGTTTGAAAGTTTTAGCATTTCTGCGTGTTTCCACAAAAAACATGCACAATAAAACCTTCACAACACAATCCTTACAAACGATTAGTTTTTACAATCAAGAAAATCCTTAAATCCTCTGCACAAGATTCAAAATGTCAAACACGCACAAGGTTTGGCGGTGGAAACGCAAATCGATATCTTCAGTGTTGTACATGTTTTATTGTGAATGTTTTGCAGTGGAAACCTACGGTTAGGAATGTGTCGCGACGTACAGTGAATCCATGTCCCATGATTAGCCGCATATATTCACTGAACGAGCGACTTCGTGTATAAAGTAACAAATGTGTTTGTATTTCAGGTGTTCACGGAGGTCTGATGCTGCTAGAGCCGCGATTTACAGCGGAATTGTTAGCTGCGTTATTGAACATTCCTGCCAATAAGACCTTATTGCGGCGGCATCTTACGCAAAGGTATATGTTGCGTTTTTGTGGCGAATAAATGAATGAATGAATGAATGAAAGATGAAATTATTGTCTCGGTACATTTTTATCATCGTCTAACATCGATCACAGTTTCGTAGAAAAATACATAAATTACCAGACCATGTGGAGCAAAAGAAAATAGTTTTTCTTTTTATTTTTGATAGGTTCAACGATCTACTAGGACGAGACGTGATACAGCAGAAACGAAACGCAGAACAAACACTAGGATATCAACCACTTACGGCAACTACTAAATACAAGGTACGATAAGATAAATTTTTCATACAAAACAAGTCTGGTCAGTGCTTGAGTAGTAAATATGAATTCGAAACCATAAATATACTTATTTAAGTCTACCCGCAACGCATATAAAAACTTATTTAATTTTATCTCATGTAAGTGACAAATTGTCTTAATGAGAAATAAAGATCTTTAAACCGATAATGTGGTAACTTCCAACGTATAGCGAACAATTTTATAGAGAGAGCACTTTTGGCGTTAATCTGACTAATAATATAATTGTCAAAATTTAGGTGTTTGGATATTTGGATGTTTAAATGTTTGTGTTTCAATCACGCTGTAGCCGCTGGTCTGATTTGTATGAAACTTGGAATATACATAGTCCATAGGATTATCACCGGATAATCAATAGGATAGAACGAGACGCGGACGAAGTCGCGGGTGGAAGTTAGTTTATTATAAAAATATCTACTTACGCATGCGCGTACTGTAGCATTTCATTAATTAGGGTTACGATACCGTAGGGTTTCGAAACCCTTATGGTGCGATTTTGTCCGTCCGTCCGTCTGTCACAAACCGTATTATCTCAGATACTATTAGAGCTATTGACTTGAAATTTTGAATAGATCTTTCCTTTTTGCTGTTGTCTGTAGTAGTCATTATAATATTATTGCAAATGCTGTGTATGCCTGAAATTGGCCCACATTTTATAGAATAAGGTTTTCAATAGTGATTATTGTATTTTACACTATGTTGGCGTTGCCTATTTGTTTTAGTGACAATTTGGACAAAAATGCTTTGTATGTTTGTTCGACGAGATCTTTTAAACCGCCCATCCGATCTTCATAAACTTTAGTAGGTATACGGATAAGTTTTACTGGTTTGTTAAATGAAGTAAATCGGTCAAGAGGTCGTAAAGTTATGAGGGTCCAAAGGGAGTAAAAAAAAAATCGTCCAATAATATCAAGTGGGGTGTCATATGATAGGGTTTTGTTTAGACATTCCAAAACCGTTTTTATTTTGATTCTAGGTCTAATAGTTTTTGAGTTGTTGTAAAAAATTATAAAATTGGCAAACCCAGTATAACGTGAGCTACCATTTCTTGGAGTTCCAATGATTTTCTAGTTCAAGTAAGACGGCGATTTCGAAGCGATTTGCAAAGTTTATTGGTCAAACCATTGGTCAATAAAAATTGTTTGGGTTTTATTAACCTCCGACCATCACGAGATCTCAGTTCGGGGCGAACTACTAGTTTTAGTTTTAGTCACGACCCACAGCACGGAAGGCAGAGCTACTACCGACTGAGCCATGACGCCTGTCAAAAATTAGTACACTAGCTTCTCTTTCTCCCCGCAGGTACCAAAGAAGAGTCAGTTCTCTCTAAAGCGCAAGAAGAGTAAAGACGATTTAGACATGGGCGATCTGGTTTGCCCACTCGTCGAAGACTGCTCAGGTGAAATGCCCACGTCGCCTGTAAGTCGCATTACTAACCACACTAATCACTTATTTCATATAGACAACTTGTGATGGATCGGAACTATTTCTTCAGTGAAAATTACTACATAGTATAAAGCAAAGTCGCTTCTTGCGTCTGTCCTAATGTCTGTATGTATGTATGCTTAGATCTTTAAAACTACACAACTTAGATGCAGTTTTTTAATACATAGAGTGATTCAAGAGGAAGGTTTATGTATAACATCATTATCACTGCATTGCACCCGTGCGAAGCCGGGGCGGGTCGCTAGTTCATAAATAAACTGAAATTCTAAAAATTTATTAAGTAAGGAAGCTCGTATGAGTTAGTAGCCAACTCTGCGGGCCTAAGATGCGCATCGCGAGATATTTGTCATGTCGTTCTGTCAAAATGTAAGCATTTTGTACCAGTTTAGGAACTATTGCATTATCTGTGGTAATGTTGTCGAGAAACCGCGCCTTTGAATTTTCATCTTTTGACATTTCTGCATGACTATTATCTCGTCCTCAGAGAAGTACGACGACTAAGAAGTGTCAAAAGTGTACATTATGGCGCGTTTTGTCGACACCATTAGGTTCCACAGATAATGCAATAGTTCCTAAACTGGTACAAAATGCTTACATTTTGACAGAACGACATGACAAATATCTCGCGGTGTGCATCTTAGGCCCGCAGGGCCTTCGATATCGATATCAACAATGATAAAATTACTTTATTAAAATATAATTCTTTCGTCTCAACGAAAAATTGACTAGGGGTACTTTTTCACCAGAGCTAAGCTGAGCTACGTTGCTAAGGATGCGTTTGACATCCACGAATAGGAATCGTGTAATATGTAATACGAGCGGACCGTCGCGGCTTCGCACGGGTATTTAACAAAATTTAAATTTTTAAGTATTGGTTTACACCTTCGGTTACCTTTTTGGAGTTTTAGTACGGATCCCTAATTTTGTTGAAAATATAATATAGCCTATGCCACTCAGGGATAGTGTAGCTTCCCAACGGTGAAAGAATTTTTCAAATCGGTCCAGTAGTTTCGGAGCCTATTCAATGCAAACAAACAATCAAATCTTTCCTCTTTATAATATTAGTATAGATATACAAACGAGGATTTGTTTCAAATCCACCAATAGGGATCGTTTGTTTTCATATTAGACGATTCCTATTGCTAAGTACACATCCTTCAACGTAGCTTATCTTAGCTCTAGTGGGAAAGCACCCTAATGGGACAATTTCATATGTTTTAATTTACCAATATCTATGTATTCTTTGTCGGGTCCAACACAGGTTGTCTATCTATAGTAGAAATTCAAACATCAGGAATATTAAGAAAAATATATCGTGCTTAAACAATATTGTTTGAATTTCGATCTATAAGATCTTTGCTTTTAGAGGTTTTACTGTTTGGGTTCACAAATGTTTGGTCACTGTTTATTTTTGCACGAAAGCACAATACTCTCGGAACATTGGTGTGGTGTTTTAACAAAATTAAACAGAGTGGGTTTGGTTGAAAGCTTTGTACATAAACATATTTTCACTGAGTTTTACCTTTATCGCGTTCTGAGAAATATAGAATTATGAAGAAATTGATCTGAAATCAATGTCTTTCGCAACATTCGCATGGATTTTCATGGTAAGTTTAGTTCTATTAAAATATTTTCTTTTTGCCAAGATTTAATTTTGTTTGATATCTAAAAGCGACTTTATTTACTGTATTTTAATGTGCATTTTCGATTGACAGACGATGAGAGTAAAATCAGCGGCAGCGGACGTCACCTCGGGTGTCTCTCCCCCGCATGACGAGAGTCGAGCGCATTAGAACATTCGCTAACCATTGCTGAGTTTGTACAACGTTTTAAAACTAATTGCAAGAGACGGATCAAACTATACGATTAAATACGATATGAACAGTATTTTACAATCATGATAGTATTTGGCAACTAAAGTTTTGACTAACTTTAATATAATTAATTTATTAAAATATGTTTGGCGCTATTAAACTTGGGATATGAATTAGATCAGGGGCGACTATAGTGTTCTATGTACAAGTAGTATGGTCCAAGGACCATACTACATACGCGCAAATAAAGCCGCGCGATATTGCTAGTAAGTAAATAAACAATTGTTAATTTCAACAAGCTCAACATGAACCAAAGCATTATGGTGCTAAATTGGTACATAATCAAAAAGAGTTATAATATAAAAAAAATCGAAAAGAATTTCCTCATAGGAAATTCATAAAAATATATTCGAGGAAATAAATAATAAAAAGTTATGTAATATTGAGCTAAAGTAAAGTTCGTTAATGAAAAGTAGATTTTACTAAGCTCGTAAAAGTTAATGTTATTAATTACATAATATTTAAATTATCTTTAATTTTTATAGAAAGTTTTAAATGAACAGTTTAATATATTAGAAGTGTTATAATGAGTAAATGTATTGAAAATAATGTTTTTGTAAGTTATTGAAACATTATGCAAAAACAGCAATAGACATTCCAAGACTTACTTTTCGTTCGTAAAATATAATATTGTTCATCGGAAATATAATCGTGCAGCTAAATTGTAAATATCAATAAATATGAAAAACAGACCTGAATATGTATGAGTGTGGCTTATGTGGATGAGTGTAAACTAATATCTGACATGCGTTTGTTTGTAGACAAAGGCTCATGGTTTATCAGGGGTTGTATCAATCCTAGCAATCAAGATAAAGACCATCTATCCACATATATTGAAAAGAAATATACACCATTTACATCATACAAAGTAAAAGAAAATGACAAATAAGTAGCTGGTTAGGAATCGACTGAATGCCGACAATATTATTCTGGTCTTATTTCTGTAGCTAAAAATATTCATGTAGATTTAATTATAACAATTTACAAAATAGATTTATTAATATTTGGACTTGAGACAAATGTTTTTATAATGTCCATTGTTAGCATTTGAATAATGTATTTATAACAATAGTTTCGCACCTAGGGAATCGCAAACGACCGATATTCAGTGCCTTGATCACGAATAAATTGTGATAATCGCAAACGTATCGTAACGCTAGCGTATTCGAGATACAATGCGCGGTGACACTACAACGGTTGGCAGTCGCGCTGGCATTGACGCGCAATATAACTCGAATACGTTACCGCGGCGGCTGTCAGATTTGTTCGTGAAGTACTGTACACATAAATAGCACTAACTGTACTCCCTGTATTTGCCCGTATACCGGTCCTTTGCTTTAGCACTCAGCGACTTTGTTTACGTAGTTTTATCAGAATTTATGTAAGATTTGCAGGTTCGTTCATTGTTATTGACAATTCGCACAACTACCCAATTTTTGAGGTTTATACACATTTTGTAAATCATGTTATATCTACAACCCTGTTCCTAAACATTGTGCCAATATAATACATTTTATCGTAGCATTTTGAGATAGTCCCTCGTCTTCCATAGCTTTGTAATTTATATAAGATGGATGACCCCATCGATTTTAATATCATTAAAACAAAAAAGCCTTTGTACAATAAATAATGTATTAATAATTTTTACAATACTTTAATAAAAAAATGTAAAAGTTAATAAATACTGAATGAACACCGTCATTGATTTTCATTTTATTATTCCTTATTTTCGAATAACTGTTGGGATTTCGGATACGAGGTTTCAACGTTTTTCAACACTTTTAGGCCCTCTGCAAAATATATTAATATGATATGAATCAGGTTTAGTGAAGGATTCGATAAAAAAACATTTTTATGCTGACTGTACCATCTACATTGGGAAAGAAGGGTATAGCAAACACTGTTTATGATGAAGTTACCTTTAGCACGTCCTTTCCGCCTGAGCTCAGCTATTCTCTCGACTTCGCTCTCCTCGTCTGCGTCTTTCTCCTTCTTCTGCGAGTCCTCCACCGCCTGCTTCAAGAGGGACTCTTCGAGAAACGTTAGCTCTAAAAAAATTTATAAATTAAAGATTTATCGTAACACAAAAGAAAAAAAGTAGGTACCTAGTTAGTACATACGAACGATACATAGTCCTTTACTGCGCCAACAGGTTTGAGAAAAATTATTCGTTCTAATTTCATTCAAGTTCATTTGATATTCGGTAAGGTTCGTTGCTTTAGTGTTCTGGAAAACTATATTTTATTATTTGCATCACTGTATGCAAAATGTATACGTACGTCTGTTTGTGTCTCGTCCAGTACGAACATATAGTTAAGTTACGCAACACGCATGTTGTGAGGAAATTTCATTAAGTCGAGTGTCAACCGCTGCACAGAACAGACGTGTTTTGATATAATGTGGAATGGTGAACAAACTAACTCGAGAGTCTCGGATCCATGCCGATCCAAGGTCCATTGAGGATGTTTCCGGCCGACGGACGAGCCTTCGCTTCGGGCTCCATCAGCTGCGTCACCTGCTGCTTGCACTCTGTAGATAGCTGGTTCACTACGCTAGTGCGGAAGCGCCATTTACGCATCACCTGCAAAACAAGTGCTGTGTTTGTGGCAAGTCTGGCTATTTCTTAAAATGCCAAACTCTATAAACGCGACACGTTTAGCGAATCTATACATGAATTTCTACGAGTGAATGAACATTGTGGGAAAGTCTTCGCCACTGAATTTCAGCCTCTAAATCGCTGCAGAAGAGCAATTTCGAGTGCGTAGGTAGACGATAAGCGACAGTAACAGCTACCCCATCATGATTTTGTAATTTTGTTTGAAATTCACGCTGCAAAACCTCATCACTTCGGTTGCCAAAACTCACCTGTTTCTCATACAGTTTCTTCACCGAAGTCTCATTGAACGGCAGAGCTTTATTGAGCATCGTATACAGAATGATGCCCACTGACCACATATCCGCTTGCTTTGGTAAATATGGTACGCCTTTCAGCACTTCCGGGGCCGCGTACGAGAGTGAACCGCAATACGTCTCGCTCAGAACATCCCGGTCTCTTTGTCTCACGTTCCGAGCGAAACCAAAGTCTGTAATCTTTACGTTATAATTTGCCGTTATCAAAATATTTTCACACTTCAGATCACGATGCGCTATGTTCAGGGTGTGTAAGTAGTGTAGGCCTGAGAGGATCTGCCTCATCCAAAGTCTGCACTGATTTTCTGGCACGGCCCCGTTTTGCGTGAGGAAGTCTAGGAGGTCTCCGTTTTCCGCGAACCGGAGAAATATGAAGTATTTAGCGCGGCGTTGGAATATGTTAGAGACGTGTACGATGTGCGGATGGTTGATGCGGATGAGCACGTCCAGCTCTCGAGGCAGGAATTTGGTGAGATAATCGCGGGGCGCCTGCGCCGTGTCTATCACTTTACAGGCCATTACCGCGTGCCGAGTTTCGTCGACCATGTGGGTCGCTCTGTAAACCTACAAATATTACGCTTTAGGCACTCGATTCAGATCGTTCAACACACTTAACCTTTATAATAGAACTTTATTTACCTTAGCATAGGAGCCTTCACCGATTATTTTCTCCAATAGAAAACCTTTCTCCTGCAACACAGCAATGTCGGATTGTGTTGTGCTAAGATCTACTTTTTCGGTCGTTGGACCCATTTATACCGCATTATTATTTCATTTTCACTTTTATTGAGTACATAATGACATGGTGTACATTTGTTGATTTTGAATTTACAAAAGGGTTTCACTTTCACATGATTTTTTATTGTTATTATTGTTGAAACGTCTGACATCATGTTGACATTTTATTCTTTGGGCTGTCACTGTGCAATGAGATGAGTTTTTCGTCTTTGAACCAACCACAGAGATGTTATTGCAAAAACCTCACGAAGCCTTCCAACTAAAACCTTCAGGTGCTCTGGTCCGCCTCAAAATGGCTTCATTGATTTGATTTCTTCTCACCTCTTCAGATCGCTGCGTAAAATGATTAATTTTATCAACAGTGCTCCTAGGTATATTAGGACTCCAATATATTAGGGGTAATTGTAACCATCGGTTATTATGAGACAGCCTATTCAGGATAAAAATAAATGTGTTAGTGAACGAGCCCTAAAGCCACATAAACCTTCTGCATAGTTACCACGTTGACGACGAAGCCATTTCACAAGTGTTTTTGACTAAAGAAGTGTTGGGCAATGGTATGTCCTTTTCAGATTTCCCTTGGTCGGCGTTCTCAAACATTTTCTGTAGCGCTATTCTCTCTTCGCGAGCTTTTTTGAACGCTATTGTTTCTTGTGGTGTCCATTCTAAAAGCAACAGTATTATTCAAATAAATGTGTTATCTCTCCTTTCTAAACATTTATCTTTTCGGATATTAAAAACTTCTATGGCTCCATAGCTAGAAAGATTCTCACCTAGCAGTCTTGAATCCATAGCAATCCATTCGCTATTGATGATCTGGTCAATTTTAATCCTGTTTTGATGATTCGGCTCCAGCATAAGCGTTATAATCCGCTTGCAGTTTTCCGACAGAGTATCAACGTATCGCGACCTCCACCTCCAGTTTTTATTCACCTGTGCTTGATACAACTGTTTTATGTGCTTGTCTTCGAAGGGCATGGCTCGGTTCAGCATAACATAGACCACTATTCCCAACGACCATACATCGGTAGGTTTAGGAAAATACGGTGCACCTTGAAGTATTTCCGGGGCGGTGTAGGAAAGCGAGCCACAAAATGTTTCGCTGTGTATATCCCTGAACTTTTTGTCGACACACATGCGTGCGAATCCAAAGTCAGATAACTTAGCGTTCTGATTGGCTGTGAGTAGAACGTTCTCGCATTTGATGTCTCTGTGTGCTATTTCTAACTCGTGCATGTATTGGACGGCTAGTGCTAGCTGCCTTGTCCATATTCTCGCTTGGTCTTCTTGTACGGCACCCTAGAAAATAAAACTTAATTTCGGTTACGAGCTTGAATTTTTAGCAGCCTCTAGCATCTTTCATCATATTTGGCCTATATTTTTTAGCTGACAATGTTTTATTATTATAAAAATGTCTGAATAACGTTACCTTCTGTAAAATATGCTCCAACAAATCCCCATGTTCCATATATCGCATAAATATAAAGTACTTATATCTTCTTTGGAATATACTATGCGTGTGTACCAAATGTGGGTGGTTCAGCTTTATAAGCATGTCTATTTCTCTAGGAAGAAACTTTTTCACAAAATCTTTGGGTGCGGTATTTGTGTCGATAACTTTGCACGCTAATACAGAGAGCTTATCGTTTTTGTTCGGATTTCTGTATTCTGCTAAATATACCTGCAAATTTTTAAATGCTTTAGAGAAATTGTACTATAAACATATGTAGTACGTTTTTATATTAGAAGTTGTACTATAAAAATATGTAGTAGCTTTTTATAAACCGAGATATCTGATTATGCCTCAGCTACAAAATCCAAATTATACATGAAATGAAATAAATTGACTAATAAGATCATCCGTCAATCACATTATCTCGTATTCGACCAATACGATGAATGAACACAAGAGCGTCATTATTTAGCGATATACTAGGTATAATCAGTAGGTATTTGAAAGTTACCTTAGCGTAAGATCCCTCATTGACTTTCTTTATCATTTTATATCCTCTAGTCGCAAGAGTCAACTGTTCAGATCCGGAAAGTTTTAACTCTTCCTCGATATGGTGAAACTGTAATATAAAACATTATATTTTTCGTCGTGCGTATCACTTGATTTTCCATTGGTCACCAACCAAGGTTAGTGACCTTGGAACCTGAAGGTGACCCTGAAAAAACCTCGTGACGGATAGTGAAATATTTTTATAAATGGCTAAAAGCATGTAAACGTACCTTAGATTTCCCCTCCATCTACTCATTCAGATTTCTTCTGTTTAGCTGTCAGATTAGCCAAAGATTTTATCATTTCACTGGCCTAAAATGATAAAATTTATAAAATTATCGACAGAATGGTAGTTCTTGTACTACACCACGAATATCTGGGTATACCGTATCACACACGAAATACCGATAGAAATGTTAGTGGCTCATGCAAGCTTTAGTTCAGTCGCGAGGTCAGACCCATATTTTAGTTTAGTTATACAATAAGTAGAGGTGATGAAGGTTACCCTGTAAGTGGATTCTCTTTGAGGTCCTTGTAATATATCACCCTGCCGTTTCGGCGGATTTCTATGAGAGTCGGATAATCTCCTGCGCTCCTCCTTGGCCCTTTTCAACGCTGACGCTTCCACTGCGTTTAGAGCTGGAAAAAATATTGAGGCAGAAAAATTCGACGCTTGTTGTAGCTGGTTTCGGAAAGCTGCTGGCTATCCGGCTTAAAACCAGTATAATAATGCAAGCTGTCCCGGAAACTTCAAAAGAATTTAATAATAATTAGAAAAATAAGGGCGAGTAAGACAAAATTATTATAACTCACTGGTAAGCCTACTATCCATAGCAACCCACTCGCTGCTGAGGATCTGTGTGGCGTTGTGTCGCAGGCCCGGGTCGGGCTCCAACAAATGTTTCACTACAGTTTTACACTCTAAAGAGATCACACTAGCCACTCGCGATCTAAATCGGTACTTCTTTCCCATCTGTTGCTCGTACAGCTTACGCATGCGGGTATCATCAAATGGCATGGACTTATTCAGCATTACAAATAGAACGACACCCAGAGACCACAGATCGGTAGGTTTAGGCAAGTAAGGCTTGCCTCGTAGGATCTCCGGTGCGGCGTATGACATAGACCCGCAGTAAGTCTCACTTAAAACCGGCTGGTCTTCCTCATCCACGCAGAACCGGGAGAACCCGAAATCAGAAATTTTCACATTAAAATTGGCTGTAAGTAAAACGTTCTCGCATTTGATGTCACGGTGGGTGATCTCCAATTCGTGTAGGTACTGTAACCCAAGAGCGAGTTGCCTCATCCAAACTCGACACTGGTTCTCGGAAACGCAGCCGTTTTTCAAAATGTAGCCCAATAGGTCTCCATTCTCGGTGTATCTCATGAAAATGTAGTATTTGGTTTTACGTTGAAATATGCTGTGTATGTGGATCAAATGCGGGTGGTTGAGACGTATGAGCACGTCGATTTCACGCGGAAGAAACTTTACAACAAAATCTTTGGGAGCTTTCGACGTTTCGATAATTTTACAAGCTAAGGTAGTTTTGTGTTCATCTTTAGCACTGTATTCAGTTAAATAAACCTGCAAATTACAGACGCTAGATTAAGTTATAGACTATTAATGAAATACATTCACAACCTACGGATTCAATGGGCTTTAGCCACAATAAGCAGTTTCGCATCTCGAACTCGGTCTAGAGCTTATGTTGCCACAAGTATAGCAGTTTCTCTAGCCCAGACCTTTACCTTAGCGTAAGCGCCTTCGCCAACGAATTTGATCAACTTATACCCTTTCGAATGCAAAGTATTTTCTTCGGATTGAGTGGTTTTCAAATCGGTCATGATAATTCATGCATCTGTACAGAAAAGAGCCACACGAGAGCGCGTTCCAACGGACACCGGCAATCTGTCGGCCGGATCGCATCCTCGGAGAATACAGGCATTTTTTTAATTTACTTAAAATTACATCACGGGAATTTATTTACATCTTCACAGCTTGGAATTTGACAAATTATGTCAGTTTGACATAGACGTATTCTTCTAAACAATCCTCTATGAAACTCGAATCAAAGAAGTTTAATCTACAAATCTTTGAACGAGTTTCTACATATGCTTTAGACCTACTGTGCTTTAGTTTACTGATTGAAATTCATCAAATGCTGTTAGAATGTTTTATTTGACACTTTTTAAATAAAATAAATATAATTGATGCACTTTGCACTTAGATTTCACTAACTTGACTAGACCTTTTGCACAAAACTATAATTCCAAATGCTTTTTATTCAGAAACTCCCCAGCCAAAGATATTCGTTGCAAGAACGATGGCGCAGGCGTCAAAAGCAATTCATATTTCCCTACATCAGGATGGTCTGGGTAGCGGTTCTCTTTTCGTATCTTTTCCAACATTCTCTGCGGCTCACATTTAGGTTTAGTTTTCCAATCGTTGTTCAAAAAGTCTTGGATAACTTTGGGTAGTAGTTTAAACGCGTCTTTCGTGCGAGATGTGCTCGGTAAGGTTATATCATCGTCTGGTGGTTGAGCTATTATTATATCATCCACTTCTACTTTTGCTGATTCGGTTTCTTGTTTATTATCTTCTGAAACTTCTTCGGATATATTGTGGGCTCGCTTTTCTTTCAGTACGGACTCGTTATTAACTGTTTCTCGATCTGTGCCATCAATATTCACATAGCCAGTTCTAGTCTCAGTTTTTATTAAAACCGGGTTCTGTTCTGTTTTTTCTTGACTTGTGTTTTCAGAGGTATTTTTGTCGTTAGCTGAAGTTTGATTTTGAGCTTTACTATCAGTAACATTAGAGTCGTTCTTCTTTAGCGTCGCATCGAGCATGCTCATGAATCTCAGATTGTCTTCTTCCTCTAGGATTTGGTAAACTCTGTGCACTTCGCTGACGTTGATCCTAAGTAAAAGTAGAAATGGTAAAAAATCCAGTAGGTATTTATATTTTGTTTTATCTTTACTCAAGACACTACCTATGTAGATTCTGTAAAATCTCTGATTTATATGAAACGGTTATAGATATATTCGAAGTGCATAAGCTTCAGCTTACGGCTTAATGCAATTCTGTGTACCTACCACCGAAGAAGCGCTCGTGGAGTAGCTTGCTTAGTCAATCTTCACCGATTGCCTATGTTAAGCGACGTTCTGCGCGGTCATTATTTGGATGGGTGACCGTGGTATTTACATCTGAGCGCTTCAGTGCTTCGGAGGATACGTTAAACTGTCGGGTCCCGGCTCTAGCAGTCGTTAAGACATGGCGGAGGCCTTAAGGCGTCCCAAAAACTCTGTCAACAGAGTTGGCCACTAACTCATACGAGCTTGCTTACTTTGGTACCTACCACGAACTATATATCTATTCGGTGTTATTCAGTCGCAAACATAGAAATTACCTAAGTGTCTTATCATGCCAAATCGTAGATGCAAGGGGGCGTCCATTAATTATGTGAGGCCTTTTTAAAAAAAATTCGAGCCCCCCTTGGTGAGATATCGTAAGATTTTCCGTAACTCCCTCCCCCCAGCCCTAATCTCACGCGAGATTCTTCAAGACTTCTATTGTGGAGTTAGATTATAAAAAAACGCACTTGTCGATACAGCTAAACAATCGAGCGCTACTTTGCTGCTTTGCGAAGTTCGGACGAATACAACCAATACTATTGTCTCAGATTTGGCCATATTTTATTCTACGAATACCTTTTCATGCAATTTTACACCGTTTCCTGCGAGAAAAATAATTACGTGATATTTGCCAAGACCCCCCCCCCCTCTCCCCTAAGTGAGATTTGGAAAGATTCCCCCCCTAGAACACCTCACGTAATTAATGGACGCCCCCCAACCGGTCGGATTATTTCGAACAAAACGCTTTGCATAAAAACTCACCCGCGTCTAGATTCGTGGCAGCAGTACAGCATGGTCGGATCAATAGGATGAGCTTCAGTATTGAATATGTACCCTCCCAGGTCCACAATACACTCTCCGTTAGGCGTGTCAATAACTGTGCCGTGTACGCCCGGATTGTGGATGAAGTTATCCGGGTCGAAGAGTAGGTAGAGGTACTTTGTGGTTTCGGCGAGGAAGAACGATTCCATGCGGTCTTCTTTGCGGTGATCGCGAACGTCTTTTATCTGGGATGGGATACAACAAATAGGCATTACAGTGTATTTAGGGTAGGTTATAGGTTGTACGGTTTACAGTGTATTATTATCTGTAGATCGAAGGATCTTTCTGCGATGCGATTAGGAGATACAGGAAAAAGAAACAAAGAAGACTTGCGAATCAATTCGCAAGTTTTTGCGATACGTCGTGCGTGCTCGCAGATTTTTACGATGCGACGTCGCATCGCTGTTTTGTGTACAAGCCCGAAATTCAAAGGCGTTGAGACATTTCAGGTCCCGATTTGCATTTAGTTAATTTTTAGATTCATTTCGTTATTTATAAGTATTGTTTGTTTTATCTTAATCTATTACAAAGTAGCAGTCACGAAAACGCAATATAAAGTAATTATTTTGACGTGAACACCTGTAAATACGATAAACAACATTGAATAGGACGCATTTGTCGAAGTAAAATGTCTAATAACCAACGATTTCCGCTGGTTTATAATGACATTGTTACATGTTTTAAAACTGCATTGTGTTGTATTGTAACAAACAACGTTCCATCATAGAAAGTTTTAAAAAAATTTGGGACCTGGGCTTCATCCAATTTGCCCCAGACCCTCAAGTATTTATAAGTGTGTGGCTTCAGTTAATGTGAAGAGGCTTACCGTAGCGTATCCACAAGGAGTTCTAGCACTGTGTTGAATACTTCTTAGAATATCCTCTCCCATTTGCAACAATATGGGATCTCGCGTGTCCCGGTACAGATACATAATAGACTCGATAAGCTCTGGTCTAAGGGGGTAACTCTCTCTAGAAGCCGACGCCTCGCCAGTTCCGAGGTTGTAAACTTCGGGCGTGAAACCGTATTGTCGCCACACACTGTGGTAGTTGTGGATTATGCGCATCGCTGTGTCGCTTTCACCTGAAATATTTGTTTGGTCACCAACTTTTGCATTCAATACTACGAACAGGTTGAACAAACCTTTTGCCAACAATACAACACATCTTTTTGAAGTGACGCTTCGCAATTATTCTGCATTACCGAAAAATATCAACACAAAATATCATTGCAAGAATGGCGGTCGTCATCATCATAACAATTTCAATAGGAAGTGGAATTAAACGTCCATAAATAAATAAATATTCTTGGTCATTACACACAACGCTCTCTAGTCCCAAACTAAGCAGAGCTTGTACTATGGAAACTAGATTGCTGATTTAATACGTATATACATTTTTTTTTGTAAATGCATACTTATTATACATAGTAACACCCAGACACAGAACAAACATCTATGTTTGCTACACACAAATGTTTGTTCTTGGTGAGGATCAAACCCACGACCCATGGTACGATTCCACCAATCCCACGAATTTTCAGAACGGCCTACTTTGTACTGACGCCTACTAATAGGTTTCCTACCTACCTAATTCTTAGCTATAATTAAATATAAACAGTTGTTTTTTATTGTACCTATGCAGCTTCGGTTCATTGCAACATTAGTTTCTAAAGTGCTAAAAAAAATTTGTCAGAAATAACTCACCAATAAGACTCAAGAGCCCCGGCCAATAGGCCTCCAGCGACTGAAACACAGGCAGGGTCACGTGACCCCTGAGCATAGTAGCCCACACGAACCAATCGTCTTTCTTTAGATACCTCTCTATCGATTGGCGCGCTTCCGTGAACATTGACATCAGTTCCGGCCGCTCTAGTAGTATAGCACCTATTTAAGAGTATTACAGTCAACTAGGGGTATGAATCTTACAAGAATAATATAAATCGTATTACTATTATAAACGCGAAAGTTTGTAAGGATATAATATGGGTGTTTGTTACTCTTTCACTTTGATTTTCCGGGATAAAATGTAACCTATATGTTAATCCAGGTCACGGACAATATATATTCCAAGTTTCATCCAAATCGGATCAGTAGTTTTTACGTGAAAGGGTCCATCCATCCATCCATCCATACTTACAAACTTTCGCGTTTATAATATTATTAGTAGGATAAGTAAGATTGTGTTACCTTTGACCAAGTATTCATAGTATGAATCAACGCCACCACCAATGCCGGCGTCCTGTGCTGTCCATCGACCGGTCATCACGTCAATGTGATTCCCGAGCAGACCGATGGGTGATTTGTGGTGGTATAGTGCTTTTAGTGCGTTGTATGCAACCTGAAGTAATACTTAATATCAATGGTGAGATTACCCAATGGAAATATAATCGTCTTTAACCTCTTGAGCCCCGGTACTTTATAACCAAATATGTACTTTTTCGATAAATATTTGAATTCAAGCACCACTAGCACCATCCATTGTATTCCACTGTCTGTGGGTTGAAAAAACCTACCCACAAAACTCATTTGTCGGCGAACATAAAACTCTTTATAAAACGTAAACAAAAAGTGACGCGTGTAATCCGACACCGCTCGGGTACCTGAGACGGGCGGCCCGACCGTATCCAAGGTCAAGTGGATTGTTTACATTTTTTCATTGTTTGAGTGTTGGGTCGAGTGATTTATTGCGTCATTCTCTGGTGAACAAACAAGGTTGTTTATAGTAAGAGGTATTTGATTTTGAATTTATTTTTTTGGAAAATAATTTTCCGGAAAATGGCGGAAAATTCGGAAATATTTTCAAATTTGAATTTGGAACTACTAATTCCAAATATTATAAAGACAGATAGATAGGTTGTTTATTCTAAATCCTGAGCCGAGATCATTAGAAACAAAAACAAGGTATTTATAAAATCTGTGGTCGGAAAGTGTAAACAAAATGGCGCCGGCCCATAAGGGCCTCGCGAGGCTCTAGAGGTTTGTGATATTTATGACTAGCTGATACCCGCGACTTCGTACGCATGTGAAACTTTCCCCCAAAATATCTGTCAACCAGCTTACGATGAACCTCGTAGCAAATGGCTGCTTTTGGTTTAGATAGTTTAAGCTGTATCTGAGAATCCACGTCTTTGATTTCAATAAAATATAAAAATACATTTTCCTTTAAATATCTAATGTTTACATTTGTAACATATAAAAGATTGTAAAGTATTTTCCCTGAACATTGAACTTCTCAGTCATCCTTACCTCCTCATACAAAGGGTCTCCAGTTAATCTGCTCAATGTGCCAAACTCAATAATAAAAGTACCCACACCAGCCGTACAAGTGATACTTGTCTCTCCTGTTGGCACACCAGACCTGAAGTTTGTGGTTCCGTATGGCATTCCAGTGGTGGTGTCGAACGCTGGAATCAATCGCTGGGCCACGTCCTCAGCTAAACGGAGCAGGGGACCATTGCATGGCCAGCCTGGCTCCAGCTTCATACCTGTTCTAAAAACATAAGAACATATCCTGAAGACTAATCATTTAGCGGGTGCTTTCCATAATGTTGCATAATACATCAAGAGATATCTATGAAGATAGGAAGACAAGTAAGCTTGGATTTAAAATCAAATTGACAGGCGTCATGGCTCAGTCGGTATTACCTCTGCCTTCTGTACTGTGGGTCATGGGTTCAATCCCCACGGAGAACAAACGTTTGTGTGTGGCAAACATAGATGTTTGTTCTATGTCTGGGTGTTACTATGTATCACAAAAAAAATATTTATGTATTATATCAGCGATCTAGTTCCCATAGTATAAGCTCTGCTTAGTTTGGGTCTAGAGGGTGTTGTGTGTAATGTCCAAGGATATTTATTTTTATTGATTTATTAATTTAATTTATATTTACCTATGTGAGAGCAAGTGGGCACTCAACAGGCCACCAATAATCCTAATATTAGTTTCAAAAACAGACACATTGATATCTGCATCAAAGTTCTTTCGTTGCAGTACTATATCGACAACCCTGTTGAACTCTGTATGGTTTCCCATGATGGCGAGGGTGTCGAGAGCATCTATTAGTGTAAGGGAGTAGCTTCCCCATGTGTCCACACCGTCACAGCTCAGTGGCCTTAGCTCATCATATGGATATGCGTAGCGGAGGTAGCTATCGTAGGCATGCTGGAACATAGCTCTCACTTCTTCTCTGAAATTTACTTAAGTTTATAAATACCTATTAGAATACAAGGGTATTCGTTAGATCCGTAAAAATAATTTTTTTTCACCTGAGCTTTATAATGTCATCTTTTTTGTACACCCTTACAGCAAAACCCGAATCATATCCGTAACATAACAGTGCAAAGATTGTAATGATGAGCTTGTTCTTATCCATTCTAATTTCTAAACGAATTCACTAAACATTTGCACATAACTTTCCTCTAGGACAAGAGCATTTCTGAAATTTTATTTGTTTACAATACGTGTTTACGTTTCGTTCGCTTGCTTTTTCTTCTTCTTTCTGCTGCTTGCTTGAGTATTTTTTTATTCCATGCTCTGTGATTACTGATTGATTGACTGTTTTTTTTCTGTCAGTCATGATTGTTGACGCGAGAATCAACTATTTCTAAGGCCCGTATTCCGTAGCCTTACTCAAGCACTGATCCGTACTCAAGCATAGATTTTTGTATGAAAATCTCTACTCAAATCTATGCTTGAGTAACGATTTCTGTCGCGGAATACGGGCCTAAGATACCTATCTATAATGGAAACCTAAAAACGTGGACAGAACGCTTATATTTACTTTTAATAAATGTTTATTGATTTGCGTTCTCTTTGTGCTAGCATCCTAGTAATGTGCTTTCCTTGCTTGAGAAACTTATGAAGGTCAGTCAGTCAGTATTCATTTCATTCATTCAGTTGGTTTCAGGTTTTGTGCCACATAGAACAAAAAGCATAGATTCATTGCGGTTTCTCATTGGCTTATTTAAATTACCATAGATTATAGAAACGTAAAATACAACAACAGCTGAAAATGCCAAAATGTCTGTTTTCCGTTGATGCCACAAAAGCGTTTGTTGGGGGTGATTTAGAAATTGTAATTATCTGCACATTTTTCAAAACTACACTCAATAATGCTGAGAATGTGCATCTAGCTAGTAGTGGTGATTCATAGTTCAACTTCGGTTGCCACATTGCAAACGCGCAGCTCGTGATAACGCTGATCCTCGTATTTTGTTTACGGAAGAAGCGAGACAATGGCTTTCAGAATTCACGAAGATCAAGAAAACGGGTCCTTGGCAATGAGAAAGGATGCAGATATATTCTCGGCGAACCAACGGCGCGCCCTAGGAGACCTCAGCCAGTTCGCATGCAATCAGAACCGGAACGCCAAACTCGTAAGTTGTGTGTTTGGTTATTTTGTGATTTCTCTAGTCCGGTATATCAATAAATTCTGGTGGTTTTAGGCTGGTTTGACCAACGTGACGTGCAAGATACAAGATGAGAACAGGACGGTACGACAGATAAAAAACGAGAAGAACATCGTGCCCCCAGTGGCGCAGTTTCGCGCCTTCAGCGTGTATGAAGACAAACCCTCTGAGGCGGAGGTAAAGAAACGCGAGCCGACCTTCAAACCTTTTGTGGCTAAAGAGACTGCCAGGAAGGACAGTCTGTTTGTGAATAATGCAGAGAATGCTAAAGTGCTTTGTGCAAAGCCAGAGAAACAGTCAGACCGGCAAAAAGAAGCCCCCCTTCATCGGTAAGTGCAATTAACCTGTAGCACAAATCAGATTTGATGAGTATAGTGTGGCTATGTAGGTCAGTAGACCATTGATTTTGATAAGACCGGCTATTACATGATGTCATGCTAAGTATGTGAGTTAATTACCTAGACAAGTCGGAAGTTTGAGTATAATCAATAATTTATAGAATGAATCTTTGAGGGAACTGTATTTAACCAATCTTGTAAGTATAGGAAACTTTCATAGGGTTTGATAAAGTATCTAACATGTGCCAAACCTTGTTTATCTATATCCAACATTTTACAGGCAACCTTTACAAGAAAAAAAAGATGTGGTTGAATCACCAATGTCCATTGGGGACTCCAGTGTCCTCTCAATGTCCATTTCTAAGAATGAAAGCCTTTTGGATGATGAGGACACCACTACAGCTACAACTGATAGGGACATGTTCTTTCATGTTGTGGAGTACCGTCAGGATATCTATGAGTACATGAGAGATATTGAGGTACATATTTCACATTTTGTTATGATTTTTAGTTAGTTTACATTTGGTAAGAATAAAGAATATTTCCTTATTTACTAAGAACTTAGAACAAGAGTTGGTTAGTTGCCAGTGTAAAGATTTTCTTATTCAAATTTTCATCGGTCATGGATTATTTTATCTCTTTGATAGTCTACTAAAATATCTAC